>CM060881.1:74237500-75487500 GCA_030762935.1 Hymenopus coronatus
TAAAATTTAAATTTTTACAATGGGTTGCTCATGACTTTCAGTATGCCCCTCATATTATGAAAGTGTAAAACATTGTATTAAACGCACCTATTTATAGCTAAATTAATGTGACAACCTAATTTTTTGGTAGTGTCAAGTTTTTCCTTCCCATTACCTATGTTAAGTGATGGTACATATTGTTTAGCATATAACTCAAATTTTGGTAACTGTAGGGTAACTTCTATGGCATTTATGCACAGTGAAACATACAAAGCAGTTGATATTCACACCAACAAGGAAATAATGTTGGGATTACGATGAACTTTACTTAATGGGAAGGATGTAACGTGAATTATTTATTTATGAGTATTTAGCGCCCACTGCAGGCGATGCCACTGGTGATACATGGAATGAAGATGGAGCATCGGTGGAATGCAATGGCGCGGGAAACCAGAGAGCCCGGAGAAAACCCGTCCCTGCGCCGCTTTGTCCACCACAAATCTCACATGCTGTTGCTTGGGATCGAACCCGTGCCATCTAGGTGAGAGGCGAGTGGTCTAACCACTTGGCCATGGCACGGCCATGTAACATTAAGTTAAATAAAAGGTCTACTAGGATGCACTTAACGTAATAGAAGTGACTCCTGTTGCTAGTTGTTTTCAACTATTCGTTCTATGCTTCACACTGATCTGTTATCTACCATAACTTAAAATATTGGGAAATTACATCGCGCTAAGTTATCCTAAATAGCTCCATTTAATACAATGTGTTAGAGTTTCAAGTTACGTCACGTTAAGTTCACATCACGAAGTTCATCGTAATCCCGGCATAAGCTAGCCATCGCCAAGATTCAAACTCTAGACCACGTGTATGGAAAATGGACACACTAATTACCATGAACACAAGCTGTTTACATGGACAAGCACAAAGAATACAATGTGAAAAACCCATGTAAAAATAATGCTAAAATAAAGAAGTAGATACATAACATGGATTAAAAGTAAAAGTAAATGCTGATTACGAGTACCATAGCTTACAAATATGATGATGCATACTTTAAGAGGTACACAGAGCTCTATGTTTGAGAAGATTTTTATATATATATATATATCTCTATAACGGACGATGAATGAAATAGATGAAATGATACTTGAATGAGCTCGGACTCCAGGGAGCCTAAAGTTACTCAACATGTGTCTTTTACGGTAAGGGAAAACCCCAATAAAAATTCTTATCTGGGTAACTCATCCTTAGCTAGATTTGATATCGCAACCTGTTGAATGTGAGGCAGACACGCTACCACCGATGGGCTTAATTATTTTAGTTGTTTAGCACTCAAAGACACACAAAAAGGTTCAACAAAATGAAACAAAGGAACATACCTAGTTCTCTAGTGGCTAAGGACAGTAAAGATGATGCAGGCTATAAACAGCCACATGCAATGCAATGTTTGGTGTTATATTTGAGTTAGTTTAGTTGTTTTGAACTAAAAAGGTTAACCAAAATGAAACAAAGCAACTTCCCGATTTCTTTAGTGGCAAAGGACCAAACTTGTTAGTTCACATTGTCGGAAAAACAGCAGCTGGCACAAAAGGATGAACTTAATTTAAACAACAATGCACTATACTAAATAATTTTATATGATAATCACCACTTACCTTTCAGCAATTTTCTCTCTTGCATTGATTTTCGAGGAGTGAGTCTCACTCAGGTTTTTCTTCTTCTATCACAAGCCAACAATACTTGTAATCACGAGTGACACTACTACGAGCCCGGCACTTGCGCAGTTCACCTTTGGCTACGAGCCATGACAACAGCACGTACACAAGGGAAATTCTTAATGTTTTCATACAATTTGACGCCCGTGCCACAAATAGCCGCCCCGAATTTAAACCATTGGGGAAACAAAAACGTCAGCAATTTACCCGATATTTTTATTAAATTCCTGACCTTTCCCGGACTTTTCCAAAAATTTTAAATTCCCTGACTTTTCCCAGGTTTTCCGATTTTTCCGGTTGCTGGACACCCTGCATAAGCTGGGATCCAGTCATCCTGTCACTGTACACCCTCTACATATTTTACAAACAATTACAAAGTTTGCAGATTTTTGGGTGCCCATCTTCCTTTTGAGTTGCTGTCTCATTGGAATTCCCTGTATTCCGCTTTCTCTTACTCCAATTATTTTCCCCTTCTTTCTACCTGTTTTTGATCAAGTGTATTCTTACATCTTACCCTAGCCTTACTTAAATCTTTTTTTTTGTCTTTCACTTTCCACCTTTTTACGTTTCATGACTCATGATCACTATCATCACCTTATTCACTGCACTTTAACCTCCAATTTGCTTTGGTTTTTGCTCTTCCTTTTACCATTCCTACTCTATTTGTGCCATTCTATCTTCTGTTCTGTCTGGTCACACATCCTGTTATGCAGTGCTTTCTCATGTGTAACAACCCCTTCCTCCCATTCGCCTAACACTTTGTCCTTCTACATCTGTATCTCACTTTCACTTTACCTCTCTCTTCTTTCTTTCCACTCAACACATCATCATATTTCCCCTCTCTTTAACCATCCATTTACAAATATATATCACATAAAGCAAAATTTGACACCATAAAACATGTAGAATTTAAAGGTATAAAAATTGATTAATTTCCTATAAAATGAATATAATGTTTCATATTATGAATTACTATTCAGGCTCATGTAAATAAAAGTGCTTTAAATAAAATACAGGAAAATGTAAATGGCGTGTTATTTATGGACGCTCTTTAACTGCTGTGGTTCTCAGCGTCCCATTCTATATTGGGCGTGAAAGACCGCTTAATTTTGCTCAGAGGCCTCTCTATCAGGCTTGAGGTTCTTTTACGTGCCGTAAATCTACGACACAGGACCAACGGCTTTACTTCCCTTCCGAAGGAAGCCATGCTAAGGATTTTACACCCGAAAAAATCCATCGTCCTCCGCCGGGTTTGAACCCACGACCTTGGGTATATGAAGTCAGCATGGTAACCATTACACCATGGAGGGCGACATAAAATACAGATTAATAAATGAATAAGCTGAATCACCAAATTTTATTTCATTCTCTTTTCTCACCTGCATTCAATTGTTTTTGGTACTGCTCGCTTTCCCCTATTTTCCTTTGCCTTACCGACCCCTTTTCCACTTTCACTCGCACCACCACTTCAGCTGCTCTTTTTCCTCCACCCTTGTTATCTTTTCTTGCATACTTCACTTCCCAGGTCAAATGTTCTTTCCTATATTTTTACCTTTCTCATAATTTCTATTGTTCCCTGCTTCACTGCTTGTATGTGTGTTTCTTCTGCTAGTTTACCATCAATCCTTAATTTGAAGTTTTTGATGTATGCCACTTTTTTACTTTCTCTATATGTACCATGTACATAGTGTACAGAGAAGGTATTGTATTCCACCCAAAAATTCAATACAGAGATTTCACCAGAAATAGATATTTTAGGGTCCCCTGTAAATATTCTCAGAAAAAAGACTCGTGTGTGTGTGTGTGTGTGTGTGTGTGTGTGCGTAAACACGATACCTCAAAAATAAGTCTGTAAAATACTAAACTTGGTATGTAAGTTTAGGAGCTTCCAGGTTTGCAATACAAAGATTTTGAGAAAAATCCCCCCACCCCAAACTACCCTTTACATGGAAAAAGTTTCGAAAATTTTGATTTTCTCAAAATTGGCTCTAACGATTTTGATTAAAATACCATATATTAGAGATATCTACATGGCAAATAAAATGTGTATCTTGAATTTTTTGGGAATAGCCTCTAAAGACCTCTTTACTCCGAATGACTTTTGCTGAATTTTGTGTAACTGGTAAACCATAAGAGATAGACAAAAACTTGCTACACAAAAAATGTAGAACTCGTTAAAACACTCCATTTCAGTCATATGTATTTTTGTTGTAGAGTTGACTATTTGCAAGATATTCCCTGTTATTGATTTAAATTTTAAAATACCTATACTTTCTCGACAGGAAAAGTCTGTTTTTCTTTTGTTCTACTCTTGGCCAAGCAAAGAAGAGAATTTCAATACCAATCGCATAACTATAGGTTTTAAAACATTTTACTATTGCTTTAGCAAAGCACATTCCTTTGGTTACCTTCTACTTATAAGGAATTAAGTATTAAGAAGGTTCTGTTAATGCTTATCTCGTTTAGTATGGTGTAGAAAGAAAAATAATCTTTTATAAGAAGAAAGTAGAACAGCTAGAGAAAGTCATGTGAGTAATACATCAGATTTTCCTAATAATATGTTTAGTTGTTTCCTTATTTGTAAGTCACATCTCTGATGAGCATCTGATTTATTACCTCTCTCACCAGTACATGCTTATGCATTTCACTGTTGTTTCACTTCCTCTTCTCTTTCTAAATCTAAACGCATTTCCTATTTCATAATTGGTCATTCCCAACCAGGGTCTTCTCACCTCTCTCCCTTTCCCATCCTTTCTTCTCTCACCGATGTCAAGTTGTGCCTTCTGATCATATCCTCTATTCTTTCCACTCTTCTTCTGGTATTCCACACCTCCATATTTTCTTCTCATTTCCTGATTAGTAATTCTTCTAGATTGTCTTTTTCCCTTCCTATACAGGGTTACTACAAAAGAAGTAGACAACTTCAACTGCCTGTAAAACAAAAACTACTAGAGATAGCAACCTAATTATTTTGGAGGTATGTTGAGAAACTCTCAAAGTTTCGTTTGTTACTATTGGTAACGCTGTTCTATGTTTGTTGTTGCAGAAGCTGAAATGGCGGAAAATCCTGTGGAAAAGGCATATTGCGTGTTGGAATTTGCTAGAACGCAATCAGCAACTGTTGTCCAACTACATTTTAGAACACGTTACCACAAAACGCCACCGACTAGACAGTCAATCTAAGACTGGTATAGAAAATTCGAGACAACGGGATGTTTGTGCAAAGGGAAGACCAAGAGTTTCGGAAGAAAACGTTGAACGTGTTCGTTCTGCCTACATAAGAAGCCCACAGAAATCGACATCTAGGGCAAGCATGCAATTACAAATTCCACAGCAAACTGTATGGAAAATCTTGCGGAAGTGACTGCACATGATGCCTTACAGATTACAGATGTTGCAGTTTCTGAGTGAAGAAGATAAGGTCATACGACGTGACTTTTGCATCGACATGTTGCGACATGATGAAGACGATGCTGGTTTTTGTGAGCGCATCATTTCATTTTTGTGGTAACGTGTTCTAAAATGTCGGACAACAGTTGCTGATTGCGTTCTAGCAAATTCCAACACGCAATATGCCTTTTCCACAGGATTTTCCGCCATTTCAGCTTCTGCAACAACAAACAAAATACTACAGCGTTATCAATAGTAACAAACGAAACTTTGAGAGTTTCTCAACATACCTCCAAAATAATTAGATTGCTATCTCTAATAGTTTTTGTTTTACAGGCAGTTGAAGTTGTCTATTTCTTTTGTAGCAACCCTGTATTTTGCTGTAATATTTCCACCAAATCTTTCAACTCCTCCTTGCTGCTTTTATACTATTTTTGTTGCTATGCTTCTTATTCCCTTCTGATCTCTAAGAAATACTGTGACATACCTGCAGTCTTCCACTGCTAGGTTTGCACTCTGTATTTTGTTAGATAACATTTATGTAAAAAATTAATATTATATTACGGGACAGAGGCGTGTGAGAAAGAATACAGATAACATTAATTTGAAATAATATATAATTTTTAATTAATCGGTATTCAACTGATAGAATGCTATAGACCATTTTTACTATGTGCTCCTGGAGCATGTCGATCCCATATTATTGGGCTGATAATTCATGAACTTGTAAACTTAAATGTACAAAGTTGGTCAGCATGCATTGAATCATAAAAGAATGTAACATATATGGCCATAATTTCATGAAAATACAAAGGAATTATTCGCTTTTATTTATTTCAGTTCAGGTATATACATATGTACAAGTAACTCTGGAAATCTGTTTTAAAACACTAAGTGTTTTTAATACAGTGTAAAATAAGATATGACATTCATGATCCGATACTGTGTGTGCGTGCATGTGTGTGTGTGTGTGTGTGAGAGAGAGGGAGAGAGAGAGAGAGAGAGAGAACACGATAACTCAAAAACGAAAAGTCAGTTAACTACCCTTTACATGGAACTTTTTGAAAAAAATTTTTATTTTCTAAAAAATGGCTCTAATGATTTTAATTAAAATATCCTATATTAAAGATATTTACCTGACAAATAAAATGTATATCTTAAATTTTCTGGGAATAGCCTCTGAAGCTTACTTTATTCTAGATGAAATTTACAGAATTTTGCATAACTGCTAAACCATAAGAGATAGATAAAACTTACTACACAAAAAATGTAGAGCACGTTAAAGCATATAGTTTATGTTACACACATTTTTTTCATGGAGTTGATCATTTTTTAGATATTCCTTGTTTTTGGTTTCAGCTTTAAAAACTTCTACTTTTCTCTTACTGGAATTTGTCAACTCCTGTTCACACAAAAAAAGGAACTTCAGCAACATAGCAACCAGCTTTTGACTAACTTTAATCTATGATACTCCCTTATTTCGCTTCTACTTTCAAGGAAGCAAGTAATAAGACTATTTCTGCTAATTTTTTCTCGATTAGCATGAAATAGAAGCATAAGCTTTCTAACAATAATTTGTTGCAGAGAAGTAGATAAAATCATGTGAATAGAACATCAGATCTTTTTTAATACATACACAAAAAAGCTATTTGATAATTTCTACAGATTAAAAGATAACACAAGCAAGATGACCCTGCATTATTTCAATCACAGATTTTTCTACTGTATGCAATGTTCAGAAGCTGAAATTATTTTGCCATTAACTTTACTACATTTAAGCATTCATCTGATTAAACAAACACAAGTCATGAGTTTGAAATGAAAGAAAATAAAGAAAAAAAAAATGCTGATGTTCTTTTCATGATTACTGATACATTACCAGGGAAAAAAAAGTATCTTCATATAAATTGCATTAATATTCCATTTGAAAGAAGTATTCTCATTTTAGAAATGTAACTACTTACCTTTAGCAGTTTTTCTTGTTTTCTTTTTTGTGCAGCATTATTCCTTTCTTCAAAAGAGAAAGGCTTAATGGCAGTAGTTTGTCTGAACGTTTTAAATAATGTGACAGGAACTCCAGAATGGAAAACTTGTTTCTGCACTAAACGTGTCTCGCCATCATTTGTCTGCAAAAATAAGCAACACTTTTTGTTTGTGCTAATCCATTTTCTATACTTTCCCCTCCCTATTTTGTTTTTTTTTTACTGTTATGTACTTTTGTTAATTTGTTGATTACAAATTTGTCAATTAACATTTGATGCAAATTGGTTAATGCATGATAGCCTATTGTTAGCTTTAGAATGTATAGGAGGCGAGCATAAGGTATAAGGTTCCTATGTTTTCTAAATTTATCCTAGGTTAAGGTATGTGTGTAACTGAGTTACTGTAATTACAACTTAGTTTGTAGGCTAGCATTAGCAGCCATTGTTACACAGCATGTGACAAATTAGAATCTAAATTCCAAACTCTATAATTGAGCTTTACTGCTAAACAAAATTAATAAATGAATTGCATAATAATCCTTGGTAATACTTTGTTTTGTACCTTATTTTTTGAGCAACTAACTTTTGTATGTACAAATACGCATATTTCTTACACACAATAATGGGAATGATCTCTCTTAGTTTGGATGTAACAATTCCTTCTCCCCTCCCCCCAATGTAGCAATTAAACAATAAATGCACCAGGGGTGTATTCTGTAAGCTAGCTAGGCTAGCTGTGAAGGCCAGTAAATTTGTGACTAAAGATTTTCTATTAAATTATAAGTAACAAATAGCAAAGACTGTATTCCTAATCTGTAGGCTGTTTGCATTCTAGCCTATTGTTACGGTATGAAATGTGCTCTTTGCGACAAAACTATTTTGTTCAGTAATCTGTCTTCTCATGCAGGAGTAGTATGACTGAGCGACGGGTATAATGGGAACATATAACAAACACCTCAGGTCTTCTCTCTTTCCATACAAAGTACAGCTGAGACATTTTAAACACAGCCGAAACAGTTCCCAATGTGTAGCAGGTCTAGTGATTTTTATTGCTGAAAATAGCGATTCTTAACTTGCAATGGACATAAAATTAGATGTTATTCATTTCAAAAATAGATGAAGGTAGTTATTTTTCATTTTTTTTTAAATTTATAGGTGTAGTTAATAAATATTGTTATATTATTAATAATTAATGTATTACATTTCACTGAAAATACATTGTTATTGACAACTTTAATTCAATTCAGAACAAAATATAAGGATAATTGCCAAGGGGGGGGGGGGGAATGCTAATTCACAGCTACACCTCTAATATGCACCTTCTAATAAAAGCAACAAAGTCACACATTTCCACTTACAAAATTTATTCTTAATCTGATTATATCTCATATAAGACAGAATACTAAGAAAAAATAATCTGATGTGTTACACTCACATGACTTTCTCTAGCTCTTCTACAAATTTCTTACATAAGATTATTCTTCTTCCTACCCTTGCTAATCGAGATAATCATTAGCAGAATGTTCTTACTACTTAGTTCTTTACATGTAGAAAGAAAATAAGGGAATACACTAGGCTAAACCGATAGTCAATTGTTTTAAAAGCTGTCGTTATTCGATTATCATTGCAAATCGCTTCCTTGCTTGGCCAGGAATAGAACAAAAGAAAAACGGACAGTTCCTGTCTGAGAAAAGTACTTACAACTGAAACCAAAAACAAGGAATATCTCGGAAACGGTTACCTCCACAACAAAAGTGTAAAGGATATAAATTGTGTGTTTTGATCAGATCAACATTTTCTGTGTAGTAAGTTTTTGTCTATCTCTTACCGTTTAGCAGTTAAGCAAAATTTAGCAAAATTCATCCAGAATAAAGAGCTCTTCAGAGGCTATTCCCAGAAAATTCAAGATATACATTTTATTTGGTATGTAAATATCTTTAATATATGGGATTTTAATCAAAATCGTTAGAGCCATTTTTTAGAAAATCAAAATTTCCGAAAATTTTTCCATGTAAAGGGTAATTGGGGGTGGGGTGGGGGGGTTTTCTTGAAAAATCTTTGTGTCGCTTCCTTGGAAGATACCAAATCTAAATACCAAGTTTAGTATTTAACAGTAGTATTTTTTTGAGCTATGCTGTCCACAGACACATACACATGGACCTTTTTCTGAAAATGCTTTTTTTTTTTGGATTCAGGGGGTCCTAAAACATGTATTTCTGGTGAAATCTCGGTATCAAATTTTTGGGTGGAATACAATACTACCTCTATACACTATGTACATAGTACGTATACAGAAAGTAATATATTCTCAAAATCCAGACTTAGATAATACTATAATAAAACAAAATGTCACATGTGGGGAGTTAATGAATACTCAAGAATTCAAGTGAGAATCATACACTTTAAATCACTCCAGCTAATAGCATTTCTTCCTGTTAAATATGAATTCTTATAATATTTAATATGGTTCATTTTTGTGCTCACTTTACACAACTTATTTTACTTGTGCAACAAAGTTCACAATATATATTCTGAAACTTCCTAATGCAAGACAAAAGAATTATTCCCTAGTGTAAGTTTATCCTTTAACCTGAAAGGTCATATTGGATAACAAATGGATGAAATGGTGCTCAAATGAGCCCAAGGTACATAGGGCTTTTACCCAAGATTCATCTTCTCAGGACAAGGGAAAATTTGGATAAATTTCTCTGACCAAGATTTAAACTCAGAACTCTTGAATGTGAGGCAGATATGCTCCCTGTACACCATCCTGAGTGTTGTTTATATAAGATTTTATGCTAAAAAATAATGTACAACCAGCTAAACTGCAGTACCTATCCCCCAAAATAAAATAGAAGAGAGAAATGCCTAATTTACAAGTTTAGGAGGAAATGTGAATATATGGAATGCCTGGAATCACTCATCCACCCTTTTTAAGCCAGTTTCATTTATATAAAATAATACCAAGACTCCAGCTTGTTACTACTGCACAAGTAATCCGCAAGAACCAGTTATTTGAATTCTATTCGTATACATTTAAGAGTTGTAACCTAACCTAAGCCTAAATTTCACTACCACAGGACCCTGCCATCTGGTTCATATTCACACACTAATCTAGACATAATTCTATTCGTATACATTTAAGAGTTGTAACCTAACCTAAGCCTAAATTTCACTACCACAGGACCCTGCACTCTGGTTCATATTCACACACTAATCTAGACATATCTAATCTTAAGTTAAACTTTGAAACCGCAGGGCTTGGTAATTTTATTGCATAATTTTTCATTTCAATTTTAAAGAGCATCAATGAAAGACACAAAGTTCCTCTGTTGGCAGAACTACAAGCTAACACAGTGGACACACAAGGAAGTTTGTTGATACAATAGAGAAATGAGAAACAATGCACTTAATACATTCTATTTGCTTTGTACACATTTTCTAGAGCATTGCCATGTAATGTATTCTTTGCAGTCACCGCAATGGAAATCTTTACATGGTAATAAAAACAAATAACACTGACTTTATATAGATGTATTTTTAACTTCTCCGTACAATTAGTACTTTGTCATTTTCCCTTAACTTGCATCAGTTTCATGAGTCTCCAGCATCGAGTTTGCTAGATTTCAAAATAGTTTTTGTCCATTTCCACCCATATCTTCAACACCTTCTGAAGCTCCTTAATGTTTGATGGTTGCAGCTCTTCTATTTTATCTTTCAATCCAAGCATTTTCTAATGGATTTAGGTAAGAAGAGTTACCAAGCCAGTCAAGTACAGGTATATGATCATCTTTTAAGAACTTCTGAACCATCTTTGTTCTACGAGCATGGGCACCATCATGCATAAATTACTGACACTGATGAATTGGCCAAAATGTGACCAAATGCTGTTGCACACTACTAAACAATTACTTCCCTTCATTGTTATGTTCTTAGGGAGAAAGTACAAGCCACCTGTACCATAATTACCACTAAAAGCACCCCATACCATCACACGTCTGAATGTTTAACAATTTTGATGGTAAACTTTGTATCACACCGTTACATATTTTTTGGCATTCTC
This sequence comes from Hymenopus coronatus, assembly GCA_030762935.1. Classification (NCBI taxonomy): domain Eukaryota; kingdom Metazoa; phylum Arthropoda; class Insecta; order Mantodea; family Hymenopodidae; genus Hymenopus; species Hymenopus coronatus. The sequence continues at coordinate 74,248,633 of CM060881.1, forward strand.
ACCATTTTTAACTTTCCTCTGACCAATTTGAAAGTGCTTTCACCAGAAACATTACTTTGCACCAGTCCTCTGATGTCCAGTGCTGATATGTTTTGCAGAAATTTACTATTTTCTTCATCATAGCCTCAGTTAGAAGAGGCTTCTTGGCAGCACACCGAATTGGTAAACCTAGGTCTTTTTGAAGCCAATGCTGAATGGTCCAGATTGCAACACTGTTGAGCAGGTCTGGACGATTCTTCTTTAACCCGGCCGCTGTAATCCTGGATTAGCCATCACTTCATGATTTAGACCATCAGTTCTTGGTGAAGTCTTTCCTTTACCAACTGAGCTTGTTTTTCGATTTGGTGTGGTGCCACATGGCAGAAGTGCTGTTCCTTTTTTTAGGACGTAAATAGCTTGTCTTGAAACCTTTGGATCAGCAGCTACACAAACTACAAAGGTATGCCTCTAACAAAGTTATAGCATGAGTCTTCTTCTCAGAAGTGAGCTTCTTGCATCCCATTTTAAGTATTAGATGCACAAATACACACCTTGAAAAACAGCATTCAGATTAAAAATCAGATGAAAACAACACACAGCAAACAAATCGCTGTACAGCAAATACCAGAGGCAGGCTGAGACCTGAACTGCTAATGTAAATAAGTTGCTGCTGTGCACTAGAGAATCACGTGATTTGCAGCTCCACCTGTCTTTTTACTTTCTCTATATGTACTATGTACATAGTGTATAGAGAAGGTATTGCACTCCACCAAAAAATTTGATACCAGGTTTCACCGGAAATATATGTTTTAGGGTCCCCTGTATAAAAAAAAAGTATTTTCAGAAAAAGGTCTGTGTGTGTGTGTGTGTGTGTGTGTGTGTGTGTGTGTCCGTGAACACGATAACTCAAAACCGAAAAGTCGGTAAAATAGCAAACTTGGTATTTAAGTTTAGTATCTTCCAGGGTGACACGAAGATTTTGAGAAAAATCCCCCCATCCTGAACTACCCTTTATATGGAACTTTTTTCAAAAATTTTTATTTTCTAAAAAATGGCTCTAATGATTTTGATTAAAATATCATATATTAAAGATATTTACCTGACAAATAAAATGTATATTTTGAATTTTCTGGGAATAGCCTCTGAAGACTACTTTATTCTGGGTCAATTTTACGGAATTTTGCATAACTGCTAAACCGTAAGAGATGGACAAAAACTTACCACACAACAAATGTAGAGCACCTTAAAACACACAATTTATGTTACATGCATTTTTTTCATAGAGTTGATTGTTTTTGAGATATTCCTTGTTTTTGGTTTCAGCTTTAAAAACTTATACTTTTCTCATACAGGACTTTGTAAACTCGTGTCCTTACAAACAAAGGAAGTTCAGTCGCAGAGCAACCAGCTTTTGACTATCACTTTAACCTATGGTACCCCCTTATTTTGCTTTTACTAACAAGGAAGCAAGTAATAAGACTATTTCTGCTAATTTTTGCTCCATTAGATGAAGTAAATAGAATAATTTGTTGCAGTGATATAGAGAAAGTCATGTGAATGGAACACATCAGAGTTTTTGTATAGTGGTGGGAGAAGAGCACATTGTCTATGTAAAGATTTTCCTTGCATTTAAAATGTAAAGATTTCCATTGCGGCCTCTGTACATATTAAAATATTACACACTATCTTCCTAGCTTTGCAAATGATGAAGTACCATGGACCATCTATATTACAAACATAATATGCTGAACAGGTCCAGGTTTATACCCAAGTATTTTTAATAAGTATTTTGCAAACCCTGATCAACATAAGTATTAATATCCTACATTGAGAATGAACATTCTCATTACAAGAAAATTTCTCTTAACTACACATACCTCAACTGCCAGTACTGTTGGTAAAGGTTTTCTTGCAGAAGATGTAGGTTTCTTCACCAATGCTGGATCTTTGGTCTGCAATAAGAAAAACATAACCATTCATAGACAATGCAAAAATGTAGTTTCCCCAAGTTGTAAGCTATTCATGATAAATCATTTATTTGTTGTCACATATAATTATGTCAGCTAAAGTAGGATGAATAGAACATCAGCAAATGCATACACTGCTCCTAAACACATGCACTGCAAACAATTTTTTTAATTGCCCTTAAGGAAGACCTTTGGCACCTTAGGAATGCTCAGATTCAAATAATCAAAATAATCTGATGTGATACATTCATATAACTTTCTCTACCAAAAACAAATTCATATATCTGTTTTACCCATTCATACAAAAAATGATTCTTCTAACCATATTCTTTACTCAATGAACACTTTTGCTTAGAAATTATTTCAAATTAAACAAAACTTGCTTTGTTACAACATTGGAAATGGTATTTAAATGTGTAATTGAACAGGCAATTAATGCAAGAACTTTTGGAAGAATGGGGAATTTAAATATGTGTTTGTATGGTTAGGGTTTTCAAAACAGGAAACAAATTAATAAAAGATGAAATATAGTATTTGGATTAGCAAAGCCTGGGAGTAATTACTTTAAGAGTGAGGATGAGCTAATAATGGAGAATGGGAGGCTCAGAGCAGGAAAATGGAAATAGAAGAAAAGCTCCAATGTCAGGAATATGTACAAAAGCAGTTCAGTAAGTACCCATGTTATGAATGAAGATGCCATTTTTTTCAAACACAATTTTTTTTATTTCTCAACATAGTCTCTTTTAGGGATTTACTCTTCTCCCAACCTTCCTGCCACTTTTTTAACCCCTTCACAAAACAGGAATTGTCAAACTCTACAAAATATGTCTCCATCTTGATAATGGCCTCATTTGATCTAAACTTTGTTCCCCTTTCTTTATGTTTGGGAACAAGAACAAATTCCAGGAATAGGAATTTACTCTCTTCTCCCAACATTCCTGCCATTTTATTAACCCGGGCTTCACAAAGCAGGAATTGTAAAACTCTGCAAAATATGTCTCCACCTTAACAATGACCTCCTCATTTGATCTAAATTTTGTTCCCATTTCTTCATGTTTGGGAACAAGAGCAAATTCCAGGAGCCTCAGGTCTGCTGAATATGGGGGTTGCAGCAGCAATTTATAATGTGATTCATGGAGTTTGGCAGAGATAAATCTGGATGAATGTGCTGGTAAATGCCATCTTGTAGAATCTGGCCAATAACTCACTGTAAATTGTCTAGCAACCGCCTGTTCTTTTACTGAGTCAAGAATATGCTACCCTTCATATACCAGAAAGTCATCGCTATCATTTTTCCAGCCGATGAGATCATCTTTGCCTTCTTTGGAGCACATGCACAACCCATTGTTTTTATTATTGCTGGGTTTCTAGAGTAAATGATGACTCCAGGACTCAATAATGGCAACTCAATGCAAGAAGTCCTTCAGATTTCACTTAAATAATTTCAAACACAACAATCCCCTTGTTGTCTCCTATGAGCAATTGTGGCGCCCGTCAGGCAGACAACTTTTTCATCTCCTACTTATAAACAATATCAATTGCCATTTCAATACTCGGCTATTTCCTTGCCCTTTTGCAAACTTGTGTTAATCAAGAACCATATGCTGGATTTTTTCAATGATTTCCTTGGTAAGCACATCTGTAGACATTCATCAAAAACTGATGTTCAACCAGTCATTGAACTAAAATTAATACTAATACACTGAACTAATTGTTATAGATAAAGCCCCCATAAACAGCATCCAATATCAATTCTATCTCCTTGCAAGTTTACCCAATCAAAAATAAAAAGTGAATCATTGAATGATACTAAACTTTTTGCATTTTAGCTAAAACATGACTAACTGAAATGCCTGCCACATCCAAACCAACATACGAATCAGTACCAAATTTGTTTTGGCAACATGTAATGAAACACCAACTTATCTAAGCAGTACCACCTGTTTTAAAACAAATATTTATTGTTATAGCAAATTAGAAATATCAATTAGGTGGCTAAAAAGACTTCATGAGGCATTAGTAAAATCAATGATATGTGCAGCAGAAATCTAGGGGGGGGGGGCCCTTGGATTTAGGAAAGAAAGAAGAATAAAAGATCTTGTGTACAAAATAATTTGTAAGAATTATAAGGTCACTAAGATCAGAAGGAAGGTAGCTATTGTCCATCCAGCCTTACTTCACTGATAATGTAAATAAAAGCAACAGAAAGTACTGGCTATGATTAGTTGCTGAACATTTTACTGCTTTTCTACATCACAAAATAGTTCCTCTTAAATTGCCAATTGAGTACAGAAATATTGTATTACTCTATTTATAACATAGTATGAATGCTTGAGGAATAAAATTTACTGACTATTTAATCATTATTTCTTTATGTAACAGTGCATATCCATATAGCAGTCATTTCTAGCAGTTACTCTTAATCAGCAAGTAAAGGCGGAAACACGTTATACCAGTGTAGTGAAACATAAGCAAGAAAAGAATTGAATACTTCTGAGTTAGGTTTGTAACACTTAAGTTTCACTTACGTATAGTTTTTCCGGACTGGTTTTGAAGTCATGTGGGCTTCATTGTTGATGGTTTAGAAACCCTTTAATCCCTTCTAATGATCAATGGAAGGTTTAAAGAGTCTGACCTGGGCAACAGGCTAGCATCAAATGCATCACCTTCCTATAGTGCAGCTGTTGGAATTACATGATAATCTTGTTATTAAGGATAATCTTTAATCTCGTCTGTAATTTGACAACATAGAGGAACTAATCTGGTCAAAACAGTGTGATGAATCAAAGGGAGGGACTGTTGGAGAGTTACAGGTCTGGGCTGATATTCCTTCCTTTCCTATATCAGATCCCCTCCTTAACCTTTCCTCTTCAGTCTTCTTTGAATCATCTCTAGTTTCTTCAATCCTGATGATATTAGATTATTTGAGGGCTTGGGGATCATTTCATTTTCTTTACTATCCATTCTTAACTCTACCTAGGGTGTTGTAGCTGCCAATTATGGTGCCCAGTTTTAAATGGCTATAACCAAGTTCGAAACAATTACAATACTGAAGCACAAGAAAGTCAAAGATTTCATTGCCAACTGACATTAGATACCAACCAAACACTTTTCTTAAATGGGAAGTCATGATTCACTTTTCGGTTATTATGCAGAACTTTGGCCGCTCTAAAACTTGAATAAAACTAAGCATTATTGATTTGTATTTCTGATGACAATTTCAAAGGTTTTATTTGTCGGAAAGCCCGTTTTTTTTTATTATTATTATTATAGACAAATTCAGTGCATATTGGAACGGTTGATATTTTGCATATTGGAACGGTTGATATTTTGCATATATGACGGATATTTACCAAATAATTATACATAAATGAGTAATATATGAATAATAAATGGTTTATAATGTGTAGGTTTATGCTGAAATATTGGTTGGTTTCATTGCTAGCAGAAGACTAACTATTGGTATGAAAAAATGTCATATGCTGCTCTTGGCAGGATTACCGCGTATTGAGAACCTGTAGGAATAATTCACCAGTTAGTGTGACTATAGCAGTTGGTGGAGGAGTATGTGAGTTTTGTTTTATTTGTTTATCTGTTTCTGTAGGCGAAACAACCAAGTCCAATGGTTTTCAAATTTAGCACGAGGTTAGGTTCGAATCCGTTTAGGTTAGTGTGTGTATATAAATTTATGTTTCTAATTTTCTGTTGTGGTAGTACTTGGAAGATAAATATTTCAGAACATTATAAAACCATTTATTATTTATATAATATCGTTTATATATAATTATTTGGTAAATATCCGTCATGTACACAAAATACAAACCATTCCAGCATGCACACAACTTTGTCTGTAATAAAAAAACAAGCTTTCTGACAAATAAAACCTTTGAAAACGTCATCAGAAATACAAATTCAATCAATCACACTTAGTTTTATTCAATTTTTAGAGCGGCCGAAGTTCTGCATAATTACCCATTATTCTTTCTGCTGGTCAAGCAAAGAATAGAATTTCAAAGCTATTACAAAACAATGAGCTCTTTGAAGATTTTGTTTGCTTAAGCCTCGAGTATTCTCTTAACTCTATTGGAAATATGTAATAAAAATATTTCATTAGGTGAATAAGACAGAAGATTAAGCTTTGTTTAAGAATAGTTTGCTGAATGGGTAGAGAAAGTCATTTGAATGTAGTTATACTGTTATAATACATTTAATACATTTACAGACCTTCCTTCATTTATTTGTTTCTCAGCAACTAGTTTAGTATTTAAAGATTTCTGAGGCCTCTCTTGAATGTTTCTTTACTTTTATACAGGAAAAGTCTTGAGTATCATTCACATGATTTTCTTTACATATCTGCAACAAATTATTGTCAGAAAACTTATTCTTCTATCTACATCATGCTAATCAAGATAAACACTAGCAGAAATTGTCCTTATTACTTGGTCCCTTGTAGGAGGAAAGGAAAAAATCTAACGTGTTCCATTCACATGATGTCCTTTAGCTGTTGGGCAAACAAACTTTTTATTCAAAAGATTAAAAAGCTTTCTACGTAATGCTAAATAAGACAAACATAAGCACAATTAGTCTTATCACTAGCTTCCCTTTAAGTAGAAGGGAGATAAGAAAATGCACAAGTTAAAGTTGTAGTCTTGTCCTTTAAAAACGGGTCGCTATGTGAAACAGTTAAAATTCCAATCTCTTTGCTTGCCAGAAGTAAACCAACGAGAAATGAAAAGAAAGATGTCTTCCCGTTTAAGAAAAGTTTAAGTGGCTAAAATTGAAACCAATAATCCAGTATATCTAGAAACAGTTAACTCTACACAAAAAAAACAGGAAAAGGTACTTGAATCAAAATCGTTAGCCATTTTTTAGAAAATCAAAATGTTTAAAAAATGTTCCATGGAAAGGGTAGTTGGGAGATGTGGGGATTTTCTTAAAAATCTTTGTGTCGCATCCTTAGAAGATACCGAACTACATATCAAGTTTGGAATTTAATGGATTTTCATTTTTGAGCTATACTATCCACAGACACACACACTGACATTTTTCTAAAATGCATTTTTTTGGATTCAGGGGTTTCAAAACATGTATTTCTGGAGAAATCTCTGTATTGAATATTTGGGCGCAATACCATACCTTCTCCATTCATGTGTACACAGTACATGTAGAGAAAGAAAAATGCATCCCTTCACACAAATTTTATAAAATGCTAGGCTTATAGGTGGGGCAATAGCTGTATGATGCTTTAAAAACTTAGTAGCAATAAAAATTAATAAGAGCTAAAATAGCTGACAGTATTCAATAATACTAAAACACACATTTTTTATAATGGATATCTTTTTATATAGGATAACTTTAAAATTGTATTTAAAAAATTCATAATTCAGAAACGACTTTACATACATTAAGCTTTGCAAAAAGATGGGTAATTATTTACAAGTTGGGCCGCTAACTCTCTCCGCTGCGACTTATGCCAGTTTTGCACTCTAACGGGACCGGCGTGGTTAGAGAGGGATTATGAGTGGGGAGATGGTTTAAAAAACTAATGTTGTATCCATTGCGCTGCTAGGAGTTGTTGGAAATATCGATGAGGTACTACCATGATATAAAATTAGAAACATAAATTTATATGCACACACTAACCTAAACGGATTGGAACCTAACCTCGCGCTAAATTTGAAATCCACAGGCTTTGTAATTGTCATTATAAATACAAAGTCAATCAATCGCACTTAGTTTCATTCGATTTTAGAGTGGCCAAAGTTCTGCATAGTAAAATTCACTGAACAGCTGTATCTATGTGAAACATACTTGTCATACATCAGCACAGCGTCTAGCGACATATGCCGGTGTTGCATTCCACAACACTTCGCCTGCCGCCGACAATGAATCTCAGCTTTTAGGCACTTTAGTGTGTAGTATTATTATATATTTACATTGCAAAAGTACTACAAGCCTTCTTTATTTATATTCTACTCCTTCTAGGCAGCATATTTAATAAATATTCATAAAAAAGGATCGCTACACGTATGTAATAAATTAGCGTTTAACTTAATTACGGAGCTTTTCCGATAAAAAAAATTGGTGAAAACATAACAAGTATAAACCAAACCTATAGTCAAACCACAATTTGTTTAATTTCTAGAGGGGCTCAAGTTCTCTGTAATTACCAAAAGATGTACTAATGACATCATTTTTTCAAAAGGCGCAATCTAGTACCTATTTTAGATTTTAGAAATTTCATAGATATGTCCCCTAAGTGCAATTTATGATAAAGACTACCTCTGTGGTCAGTGAAATTCCTTCTCACCCAGAAGTACCATGTACATATTTCAATACCTGCTATTGCTGCTTATATAGATGGTTATTTAGTGTATGTCATTGCAGAAAATGTACTGGAGACAATGATTAAATGAATCTAAAATATCAAATATGTTGCTGCTTTACTTGAGCTAAAACATAACTTGGAATGTGAAAGAGGACACCTGCAGTCGAAAAGCAAAATAATTCTGCAAAATTTCTGCAGTAATTACATCAAAAATATCAGATTAATTTTGAAGCAAATATTTTCTAAAAGAAAGCATAGTGCAGAGGCTTTCCAGGAATAGCATTAAAACAATTTCCATCAATTCCTGAACAATTCATTCCAAAGGACAGAAAAGTTTTTCACAAGATATGTTAACAATAAACAGGCTTCTCTTTCTTTGGAAGTTAAGGATAATGAACTGATCCTTGTAACTATGTGGGTATAGTGACAAAATCAGAAATTAGAAATTCCATCCAATCTAGGAAAATACAAAGGTATCCCAAGATATGCCAAATGACCTTGAAGTGGAGAGAGTTGCCCTCCATGGTGTAATGGTTACCATGCTAACTTCATACACCCAAGGTCGCAGGTTCAAACCCGGTGGAGTATGATGGATTTTTTGGGCATAAAAATCTTCAGCATGGCTTCCTTTGGAAGGGAAGTAAAGCATTATAGCACGTAAATAAACCTCAAGCCTGATAAAAAGGCCTCTTAGCAAAATTAGGCAGTCTTTCAAGCCCAATATATGGGACGCTGAGAACCACAGCAGTTCAGGAGCATCCACAATTAAAATTCATTTTATTTCTTTTGAAGTAGAGAGTAGAGTAAACAGTAAAGAAAGTAAAAATCAATAAGTCTGGAGTTCTCAGGTATTAAAACTACCTGAAATTCATCCTAATGAACAAAAAAACCTGAATATTATTAATTTCCGACAGCAAAATAAAGTTTGACACCTATCTCACTTAATGAGAGGCAGAAAGTAATTATTGATTTTGGTATCTGCTTTATTTGTCATGCTTTTAGCAGCACACCTAAGCATAGCCCAATGTTGAGGGCCCTAAGCTGCAAGGCATAGCTGAGGGTTGTGTTTTGGAACGAGAGGCATGGAGCATGAACCATTAATGGAAAAGAAGATAAAGAATAGCAGAGGGATCAGCCCATTTAAATCCCCAATCTACATGACAAGTAAACAATTTTAGTACCCACTGACTCATTTGCTTCAATTATGTAAATCTATAGTGCTCTTGTTCCTGGCCACTACTGGATACTGTAGTTTCAAGGTCAGGTTATGGTTTGAGTTGATGCATCCTGTGTAAGAACTGGATTCAAATTATTTGTTTGTTCGTTAGGTTCCACCGTGAACGATGCTCAGGGACATGGAACATATCATCCAATTAAGATATGCACAATAATGAACTATAACTACGCAACTTTTTTTTATAATAAACCTTATCTTACAATATGAAAACTTCAAACCATCACCAGTTTATGAGTGAACTTTACGACATGCATTAATATGTGACCACTAATAATGCAAAACCATCAATACATGCAGTTTGCCCCATCCACAGAATACTTACCTGCAGAAAATTCCGACATGTAAATTACATTAGATTATACGAATGCCGCCGAGTTTACTAAGCAACTATTACCACTGAAGCAATATAGGTATCTATTTCATGAATTACACTATCCTTAAATGCTACATACCAAATTTGAGATGGTTGCATTTCCCATAACATTCATGTCTTTCTCTTGGAGTACCTTTTCTACATTCTCGCTTAACTTTCCTGGTACCTGAAATAACTCTATTTTCTCTTCCATGGCTGTATAACTAACTGACCTCACCAAAGATTAATGATATGAGCACTTTGTTGTTTGTCTAATTGCCGAACTAGATGCATTTGAATAATTTGAAATATGATTGATCCGCTCGCGCAGGCGTACCCTTACGGTGACAACCTACCGGTCATTCGTCTAATTTATCCTTGGAGCGCTTCAACTAGCGTTGTAATGAAGAAACTCTTGCGCCCAGTTGCCATCTTTTAAAACTATAAACATTCATGAACATCAAATTAATTATTTTCCCAAGTTTTTCAAGTAAAGAACAAAGAAAAATTTAACACAATCACATTTACTGGGCCGTCAAAAGTTATTGTTGATAAATTGATCTTATTGCAGAAAACTACGCGGGATAGACATAACTTAATATTAATTCAAAATCTTTTCGGGTTTCTAGCCAGGTAAAAACTTGGCTTGACACCAACGTTTCGAAGAAGTGCATCTTCCTCGTCTTCAGGGTGAACTGATGGTTTGAGCCAGGAGCCAGGAGCAGGAACTAGTCGCCCGAGTGTACTCGGGCGGGGGCAAATCACCACGGTACCTATCCGCTTTTTGATGGTTTGAGCTTGCGGAGACTGGTATTTATAAGAGCTGGGATGAAGCTAACATCTGATTGGCCTCCGCAAACTCAAACCATCAGTTCGCCCTCAAGCCGAGGAAGATGCACTTCTTCGAAACGTTGGTGTCAAGCCAAGTTTTTACCTGGCTAGAAGCCCAAGAAGATTTTGAATTAATACGTCGCCAGGAAAGCTTCAGTTCTTATTATAACTTAATATTGTTCTAAATTCTTGGTCTAAAACTGCTGTTAATGTAACAAAAGGCTGCATCATATATAACAGTGATGTAAATCCTTTTTATCAAGAATTTTGGCCGAGGAATTTGCGATAATCACCACTGCATTTTAATGCTAATGTCCACATAACCTATAATTATATTTCCAGAATACTCTACCTCTTCCTTCAAACACAATAGTAAGGATCATTTTGGTCGAGGAATTTGCGATAATCACCACTGCATTTTAAAGCTAATGTCCACATAACCTATAATTATATTTCCAGAATACTCTACCTCTTCCTTCAAACACAATAGTAAGGATCACAATTTCTGTAATTAAGAGGGATAAACAGGAAACACAGAAGGAATAGCTGCTAGTCTCCTGGTTTGCACTGTGAAATCCAAATCGTAGGATATAAAGTGTAGTCACACAACAGAAGCCGGAGGAAGTTGCCAATTTTGTCTGCAATTGCCTTTACCACTGCCTCCTACAGTTAACTCTAGTAGCATAGATAAAAGAATAATATTTTTTTAAGGAAAGTTGTTTGTGTAACAGCTAGAGACAGTCCTGAGAATTGAACACATAAGCTTTTTTGATATTCTAGAGGATTCTATCCCTTGTAGTATTATTTACAATTGTTCTGTTTTTTAAAGTTTAATATTTTCTTTCTTTCTTTACCCTTTTCGTATGAACGACTTACAACCTCCCTTGATTTCAAGAAAGCGCATGTGTAGGAGCAGAGGCTCTGGATCAGATAGTAGCCAGAATATCAGCCCGATGCCTAAAACGAAAGTGAAGAAGTGGGAGACATAAAGTGACGGTGAAATGGATGGCAGGAAAGATGTGCTGTGGGCGAATGGTTACCCAGGCCAGAAGCCCCCCCCCCCTTCATTGTAGCACCAGAATAATTAAACCCCGTGGCTTTTTCCATTAGGGCGAGACCTTAACACCCCCCCCCCCCGGCATGGGGACGTGCCACTTACGCGCGTCGACCTTGGTAGGGTCGACAGTTACGTTCTACTAGCTCTTCAGGCTAGTACCGGACAACATTGAGGAGTCTCACATCTCCGTCAAGGGTTAGCCAAGATGTATCAAATAACTGATGGGTATCGGGACCACTGCTACGTCGAGTCCAACCCAATCCGAACAATTTCCCTACGAGAGGGGCTCAGATGTTCGGGCCTACTACTTCTGGTAACGTCAGAAGTACCACGGGTTCTCGGGGTCCGCAGCGCTTGCACCAGAGCAGCTAAAGAGATTGGAACCTCCCCCCTACGGGGAGGAAAGATGATTCTGGATCATTTGATGGCGTGAATGGTGGGAGAAGCTGAGAACTCGGAGAAAAACGCCCAGACGCCGCTTCGTCTATCGGACATTTAGTCTCTTGGGATCGAGGTTGAGCAGTTTGGTGAGAAGCGAGCGATGTAACCACTCGGCCACGCTTTTGTATTACATAAAATGGTTTGTTAGCTCTCAGGAATTTAATTTCAACTGCTTCTATCGCAATTTCCTTATTTATTTTCTCTAGCCCGTATGTACAAGTATTTAGTAGATAAAGAAGGTATTGTGTTCACTCAAAAATATCGAGATTTCACCAGCAATATATGTTTTGAGACCCCCTGAATCCAAAGAATGCATTTTAAAAACTGATGTGTATGTGTGTGTGGGCAGCATATTCAAAAAAAAAATCCGTTGACTATCAAACTTCATATTTAAGTTCAGCTTCTTCCAAGGATGCAACACAAAGATTTTCAAGAAAATCTCCCCACCCAACTACCCTTTACATTGAAATTTTCGAAAATGTTGATTTTCTTAAAAATAGCTCTAACGATTTTAATAGAAATACCTTATGTTTAAGATATTTTTATGACAAACGAAATACATATCTTGAATTTTTTGGGAATAGCTTCTGAAGACCTCAACATTCGGGACGGCTTTTATATAACTGGCAAACCGAAAAGGATATATAAACACTTACTACACAAAAAATGTAGATCTCATTAAAAATGACACTTTAAGTCATATATAATATATATATTGTTAAGTTAACCGTTTCGAAATATTTCGGATTGTTGGCTTCAATTTTAGCCACTTAAATTTTTTTCAAACAGAAGACATCTTTCTTCTCTTTTCTCTTTTGTTTATTCCTGTCAAGCTAAGGGATTGCAATTTCAATTGTTTCACATAGCTACCAGCTTTTAAAGGACGAGACCAAAGATAACTATAAACGAGACTATAGCTTTAACATGTGCATTTTCTTAATTCCCTTCCTCTTACAAGGAAGCTAGTGATAAGACTAATTCTGCTTATGTTTATCTTATTTAGTATTATGTAGATTACAGATTAATTTTTTTGAATAAAAGGTTTGTTTACCGAACAGCTAGAGGACATCATTGAATGGAACACATTAGATTTTTCCCCTTCTACTTATAAGGGACCAAGTAATAAGGACAATTTTTGTTAATGTTTATCTTGATTAGAACGATGTAGATTGAAGAATAAGCTTTTTAACAATAATTTGTTACAGAGATGTAGAGAAAGTCATGTGAATGGAACACATCAGCTTTTTTTTTCTTCTTCTTTTTCTTTTTTTTCTCTCATTTAGATGATCAGTTATTGATGTCCGTGGGAGGAAATCCTATTGAAGCGTTTGAACTACACACGGTATATTTCACCAGTGTGAATTAACTTGAATAATATATTGAGATTTTGCTTTTAACGAATCATTGAAATGACTGGTACGTCTTCCTGAAAACATTCTGCAAACATTCTAATTTCATTTTTTCACATAAAAACTAAACCGGCAGACATGGAGACGGCTAACGAACTGACTACACTAGTGCTAATCGATATTTACTAATAAGTTTTGTTCATTGCCCATTGTTAAGGATTGGCCCGGGGTAACTGCTGCCGCCGCGCTAGTTAATTCTTATACGATAATATAAAATGCCAAACTCGGGAAAATGAACTTTACGGGTATCAGTACGTGTAGAAATTCAATTTATTTTATTGTTATTAATATTACATGGGTATATTAAATTATGTATTAGTGAATTTGGGGACAGATTTATCCCGGGACATTAGTCTTATTTTGGGTACTGGCCCGAGACGAATGGTCGCCCTAATCAATTGGCATTGTGTCAAGTATTATGCTGGATATAGACGTGAACACTCTAATTGCGTAGTACAAAGAGTGTGGGGGGGGGAGGTGGAGTCTTTAAGCGATAACAGAAGAGTTAAGCCGAGATGACACATCACAAAATTAGACATCGCTTTATGAGTACCAAAGATATCCAATAAATGTGTGCATTTATGCTGTCAAAGTCTTTATAATATACTCTATAACTACTTTCTCTAGCACCTGTGACATTGTACATAATATATAGTGAAGATATTGCATTCCGCCCAAAAATTGGGTATCGATATTTCATTGGAAATACATGTTTTTAGACTCCCTGAATCCAAAACAGCAAACAAAACAAAAGCGCATTTTAGCAAAATGTCCGTGTGTGTAGTGCATTTAGGAAAAAATCTTATGTGTACCATTCACATGACTTTCTCTATATCCCTGCAGCAAATTATTCTAAGAAATCTTATGCTTCTATTTACTTCATGCTAATCTAGAAAAATTAGCAGAAATAGTCTTATTACTTTTTACCTTGTAAGTAGAAAGGAAATAAGGGAGTAGCATAGGTTAAAGCGATAGTCAAAAGCTGGTTACTATGTGACTGAAGTTCCTTTGTTTGTATGGGCGTGAATTGACAAATTCCTGTATGAGAAAAGTTAAGATTTTCGACCCTGAAAACAAAAACAAGGAATATCTCAAAAACGACCAACTCAAGAAAAAAATGTATACAACATAAATTGTGTGTTTTAATGTGCTCTACATTTTTTGTGTGGTAAGTTTTTGTCTATTTCTTATGGTTTAGCAGTTATATAAAATTCCGGAAAATTCACTCAGAGGCTATTCCCAGAAAATTCAAAATATGCATTTTATTTTCGGGTAAATATTTTTAATATATGATATTTTAATCAAAATCGTTAGAGCCATTTCTTTTTAGAAAATCAAACTTTTCGAAAAAAGTTCCATGTAAAGGGTAGTTTGGGGTGGGAGGATTTTTCTCAAAATCTTCGTATCGCAATCATGGAAGATTCTAAACTTAAATACCAAGTTTGGTATTTTATCGACTTTTCGTTTTTGAGTTATCGTGTTCACAGAAACACGGACACACACACACACACACAAACACACACATGGACCTTTTTCTGAAAATACTTTTTTTAGGTAAAGGAGACCCTAAAACATGTTTCCTGTGAAATCTCGGTATCGAATTTTTTGGTGGAGTGCGATACCTGCTCTATACACTATGTACATAGTTCGTATAGAGAAAGTAAAAATGTTCGTGTGTGTGTATGTCCCTTAGATAATAAAGTTAAAGCCATTTGCATATTCTTAGATTTAAGTAAAGCTTTCGACACTATTAACCACCAAATGTTGTTAACCAAATCTTGACATAAGAAGGCTTGTGGATACAAAGTAACTTAAAATGGAAAACTCATATTAAACACCTTGCAAACAAATTAAAAAGGAATTTAAGAATTGTAAGCCAACATATCAGCCTTCATATACTTTTAATGGTGTATTATGTTCACATACATTCTAGAATGAGGTATGTAATCATATTTTGGGGAAATTCACCAGAAGCTAAAGATATATTATAAAACCACTCGCATTATATGTGGTGAAAAGAAGTTATGTTCATGAAAACCACTATTCAAAAAACTTGGGATACTTACTTTGGCATGTACTTATATTTTAGATGCAATATTATTTGTAAAAAAAAAAAAATAGATTTACTTTCCAAAATAATGAAAATGTACATGCACATTATACTAGAATTCAAAAGGATATTCCCTTAACCTCTGCCAGAGCCATGATGTTTAAAAATGGAGTGATACACTCCAGTGTAGCATTATATAATTCCCTTCCCAGTGATATAAAAACACTGGAAACTATAATGCATTTAAAACCAGAGCAAAGGCTTTCTTGCAGGAGCTCTGCCTCTACACTGTAAAGGAATATTTACAATTTAATAGATATCCACATACTATATCATTGTATTTACTATCATGTATCATATCCTTCTAAACTCATTATATATTGTAAATGTGTATATATCTAACTTGCTGTAACTGTTGTAATATAAATCTAATCATTGACGTATCCTGTATCACAGTACAATATACAGAGTTGATTTTAAAGGATTAATAAAATTAAATTGAATTGTGTGTGTGTGTGTGTGTGTGTGTGTGTGTGTGTGGAGGGGGCAGGACAGCTCAAGAATGAAGATTCCTTTAAATATGAAACTTCGTATTAAGTTCAGTATCTTCCGCGGATGCGACACGAAGATTAAAAGAAAGAAATTCCCCATCCTCAACTAGCCTTTACATGGAACATTTTTCCAACATTTTGATTTTCTAAACAAATTGCACTAACGATTTTGATTAAAATATATGTTTAAGAATTCATGACAAACGAAATGTATATCTCGAATTTTCTGAGAATAAGCTCTGAAGACCTGTTCATTCTGGATGACTTTTGTGCAATTTATAAACCATAAGATAGACAAAACCCTACTCTACAAAAACCTCGTTAAAACACGCAGATTAGGTAGTACTCTTTTTTGTTGTTGTAGGGTTAACGTTTCCACTATATTTCTTGTTATTGGTTACAATTTTAAATTGTTTAAACTTTTCTCAATCTAAGTCATCTTTGGTTGATACTTATTTTGTTTTACTGCTAGCGACGCTATAATAGCCGAATTTCATTGTTTCATATAGCGATAATTTTTAAAAGATTTGACAATTGCTATAGCCTAATGTACTTCCTTATTTCTCTTTTACGTACAAGGAATCAAGTCATAAGACCTTTTCTGTTAATATTCACCTGGATAAGCTATGTAGATGAATCAATAATCTTTTATAAGAATATCCTGGGTATTTTTTTAGAACATGTTAAGAAAGGCCTGCATGCGCCAAACTGAATACGATCTAATTCAGATTTAATTCTACGGTGTCTGCCCTTACGTTTCTGTGCAGAATTGAATTTAATAGGGGTCCGGTATGCAGCCCTCTCAATTATGAATCGGCATACAATAGCAATCAATTCTGGTGGTTGCTTGTGCAATTTACTGGTGGCATTGATTACTCTATTTTTTATTTCTGTTATGCATCACGAGGAGCAATATTCATATTATCATGGTGTTAGATATGTGGTTACAAATTGCTGGCCGATCTCAGCTTCAGTTCTTGCCACTGTGCATCATGGTAACAGTGTTCAGTTGTTCACGTATATCTTCAAGCACAGTATGTGAAAAGGCAACTATGTTGGCAACAGTATCTTTAAAGAAGCAGAAGAAGAAGTATTTTTGCTTGACATATACAAAGATATAAAGAGATAATTTGAAGCTGTACTGTATGAAGCAACTGGAACTAGGCGACTATGTTGGCAACAGTATCTTTAAAGAAGCAGAAGAAGAAGTATTTTTGCTTGACATATACAAAGATATAAAGAGATAATTTGAAGCTGTACTGTATGAAGCAACTGGAAATTGGATGAAGCATTAGCTACCTATTATGTAGTGTTTTGTGAATGTGATGAAAGTGTTCGGTGATGTTTGGTTATTCAGATTGTTTCTTTGTAGTTTTACGGTTTTTGTTGTAGTCGAGAAACACATTTCTAGCATTTTGATGTAGATCTCTACATAAATAAATAATAAAACAAAACAAGAAGGAGAAAGCATGAACTTGGAGCTCCTCGGTAAAGTAGTAATTTCTTAATAATGCCTTTAAACATGTTGAGTTAATGTATTTAAAAACCTTGGTATATTAATTTTAACATTTCTTTACAGAATCATTTGGCCAGAACTATCCAGAGGTTAGTAAGAATATATTGTGAAGTGTGCTCTTGTTTGATTTTTTTTTTTCCTTTCAATGTTTTTAAATGCTCTCTTTTACTTTAAGGAATTCGATGGAGCATTGGATTGCATATCACTAGCTGTAACTTGTGCATTTAATAAACGCGGGACACTTTTGGCTGTGGGTTGCAATGATGGTCGAATTGTCATTTGGGATTTCCTTACTAGAGGAATTGCCAAAATAATAAGCGCTCACGTACATCCAGTCTGTTCCTTAAGGTAAGCAATATTATTTTTGTTGCATTAACAAACCTTAGAACATGTAACAATTGGTGAAATTTTAATATATCACTCATGTTTCATATCCTGCAATACAACACAAGGAGATCAAATGCAATATATAATGGTACATTCTGAATGTAATGTAACAACCATAGTTACAACTATTTACAACAAAGCAACACATTTACTTTAAAATACCAAAATCTGTGTCTTTGTACCTTCCATATTTTTTGCTTTGGCCTATACTGGCACTTTGTGGCTCTGCTGTTCGTACAGAGCAAAATCTGTGTCACTGTAATCTGGTATTAATATTGTTGCAATGGATTTTTTATAAATATATAAATTACATATTCAAATATTGCTATTTTTGCAGATTGCACTTGCTTGAAAACCTTTATGCACACACAGTATTTATAAAACAGAACTTTGTTGAAATTTAGCAAGAATTTTGGTCTTTATTCCTTTGGGGATCCAGATTTTGTAGTATATTATTTGGCCTTTAGGAGTGTTCAGGTAGTTGTTTACAAGATTTTCATTGTTTCCATTTCTAAAATTTATTATGACAGTGCTGTCAACATTAATAAAAATAATACTGACATCTAAGCGCTTTGAGACTATTGTACATTTTTAATCACAGAGGAAGAAATGCAGTTCTATAGCAATTCCAGTGGTAATGGTGTGCGCTCTACTTCAAGAATTGCTCATAGAAGTTCCCTGGTGTTTGTTTTAACTTGGACATATTTGTAAATGAGCTGATTATAGTTGTGTGTATGTGTAAATAGAGACATTTTCATGTAAGTGTTAGTAATTTTCACTGTGTTGATAGGCATAGGTTTGTGTGTGTGTGTGTGTGTGTGTGTGTGTATGTGTATATGTGTAAAAGGCTGTTTCTGATTTGTTTAATTTCTAGCATTTTAGAAAAAGTATGCAAGAGAAGCAAGCATGCGCTCGGTTAGTTCTAGTTAGTCTGTGTTTGTAAATTGATTTTTGTGTAATTTAATTTTAGTAATTTCCATTGTTTTCGTCAAAGCATGCGAGCATAGTGAGCATGCCCTCGGTTAGCTCTAAGTTATTGTTTGTGTCTGTATGTAAATAAACTAATTTTCCTGCAATTGAGTTTAGTTTTTTCCACTGTTGTCCAAGCATGCTCGCATGCGCTCGCGTAGCTATGCATTAGTGTGTGTGTGTAAATTAACTGATTTTTGTGAATTTTCCTTTTGTAACTTCCACTGCTTTCACTAAAATAAAGCAGCATTCTCTCTATTACGTTAGGTTTAGGTTAGTGTGTAAATCAATTTATTATTATTATTATTTTTTTTGTAGTTAATTTTTAGGCTGTACCAGTGGTTTCGCCAAAGCATACGAGCAACACATACTAATAAAACAGAACACGTGCAGATTTTGTGAAAAAAATAGGTTGGCAGTATAATTGTGTGTTCATAAAAATTACAAAATGGAGTATGTTGTTTACATTTTGCGACAAGTTTTGTATATAAGGAAATATCTTAATCAGGGCGAGTAAGTGGGATACAGCAACTCAATGTGATCATATTTATTACAAGACACACGTTCCATGTGAATTTTTATTGCCCAGGTTAGTGTTTTCTACATTTTCAATCTTAACGTCCTGCGGAACTTTTACCAGAATTTTGTATGTGTGAATGTTTCTTCAATACAGAGAATGGGCACATTTCTGAGGCTTTTAAAATGTAATTTTCTTCTTCAGGTTTGTGATATATGCAGTTTTTTTTAATTAAATCTGCATCCTTCAGCATACTGTTACTAAAATCTGTTTCACTCCTTTATATTTAACTGTTGTCAATGTTTTTGCATTGTAATAATGGCCAGGTAATTTGTCCACTGGATTTTATAAGAGTTATAAAATGTATAAAAGAAAGTTAACAATTTAGAAATTAAAACCTAAAAATTCTGACTGTGGCAGTGTTTGAGGGATGAAAATAAAACATTATCAGTATATGAGCAAGTGAGATAAATAATGTTAAAGAAACATTAGACAACATATATTTACAATATGGAGAAATACAGAAGAAGCATAATGTCATTTGTCAGTTCAATTGTAAAGTTGAATATAGATGTTTGCGCTCTGATGGGTTTATTTACTATGGCAGAACACTCGGTGAAAAAGCTATCTGTTAGAATGTTGTGAACCAGAAAATATGAACCACCAACTTTTAGGGCAGCCAAGGGATGATGAGAATTTGTCACTTTTATGGATGACAATGTGTGACAGCGTTGAACAGTGCAGCTGGAGGATCTCTTTAAATGAAAGGATATTTGGCAAATGGACTGGCATCCATTTCCCTGATTTAAATCCAATTGACATGTGGGATGCTTTGGGGTGATGCATTACAGCATGTCCACATATGCACCAACAGCCATTCAGCAGTTGTCAACAGTGCTGGTGGAGGAATGGAATGCTTTACCACAAGAACTCCTTAAGTATCTTGTGGCCAGCATGGGAGCATAACATCCATTACACCCTTTTAAGCACCATATTTTTATTTTTATAACTCTAGATGACCATCATGTGTCATAGTGATTTTTAGTGTAGCTTATTTTCTATGAATAAAAGTGTCATTTCTGTTAGTCTCATTGCATATTTTGTTTATTTCCTACTGAAGCATACTGTAGAAGTTCTAAGTATGATTCAAGATTCATCAAGCTATATTACTTGGAAGTGTCACAGCATGCAATGTTACTTTTGTCCTTAGGTTTTGCACATCAGTGTATTTAACTAATACTATTGGCATTTTCCATGAAAATAGAAATGAATAAAATAATAAGTAGTGAAAATGAACAAAGCATACAGAATAATAAGTAAATAAAATAGCTGAATCAAATACAGGCAGAGATTATGAAAGAATAAATGTTCAGAGCTCAAGACATTTTAGGCCAAGAACTTATTCAACTTAATAAGAGGAACACATGAATTTAATGTACGATTTTGACTGGACTATAGAACATTTTCATATGTTTTTGTTAAAAGTGGAAATTGTTTGCAATATCTCACTGCAAAGAATGAAGATCTAATCTCAAAACAGCAACTTGTAATTGCACTTTACTGGCTAGATAGTGCTGCAAAGCATCATTGTCTCTCTGATATGCATGATGTTTAGAAAGCAGTGGGGTACAGAATTGATGGCTTAAATGACTCTTCTTCAAGAGGCAGATTGTTGGCCAGAAGTTCTGTTACTTCTTTAGTATCTGGAGTATAGGATGAGCTCTAATCAAATTAATGCATGACTGACTTTTTTGACCACTCTTTGAATGTAATGCTTGTATGTGGACCTAGTGTAGGATTTATTATGTTTGTTCAAATTGGCTAGGCAGTGTCAGTGCTGCAAGAGTTTTGAGATTTGAGTTAAGGGACCATTAGGACGTCTGAAGGAAGTCTTGGCTCATTACCATGAATTGTCCAAGATTTTGGTAATGAGTCACAACAGAGCTTTTTAATAAAGCAGAATAGCACATCTATTAAAGTTGTATCAGTCACAATGTTTGCTACACAAAGGCCCACACAGTCTATAGAAGGTTTATGAAAACTCCTTTGAATGCAGAAGCTCTGATGAAATTTGTAGATTGCCAGTTTGTTTACAGACTTCTCATGTTATGTTCAATTTGGTTCGCTCCTGTTGATCATGGCCTCTGTGCGATGGAGCTTTTCAAGAGCACATAAAATGACTAGGAGGCTTGTAGAATATGCAATTGGACTTCTCAAAGAAAACATTTTTCTCTTCTGAGCATTGGAATGTGCTTAAGCCCCACATTTGCTATTCATGTTATTTTGCAGAACAAGATTGGAGAGGATGAGATTCCATTGCAGCAGGTTCCTTTACACTCATTTGAACTGAAAATGATATGAATTACTGACTGATAATTAAAGTGATATTATATGTTAAATATATCAGCTTTATTAACAAAGATTCTTTACATGAAATACTGTGTATAATTATTACAATCCTCAGTGTTACTGGTAAATCCTGAATGCTAGATATATTTAGTACCTTTTGTTTCTCTGACACTTTTGCTTGTAACTTTCATATTTCAAACTTTCACTTTTTCAGGGCCTTGATTAGACTTTGTTCTACTACTGGAATTCAAATTATAAGAGTTGAAAATAAATTATAAATAATAAACACAAAGTATATCACTGATTGTGTATGATAGTATCTTATCATTTAAAATAGTCAATTAAACTTTTATTAATTTTAAGATTCAGGTTGAATTAAAAATATTATTTTTTTAAAATTTCCATAAAAATAATAGAAAATCACTTTGGGTGACCTTAACCATAAACTAATAAATATCAATGATATTAGTGTTTGTCATTTCCTATTATAAAATTGAACCATTAACTAAATGCAGCATAGTTATAGTGAAATTTTTTAGATGAATAAATTAAGGAATTATGAAATTTTGTTGTCTACCTTTAGACGTTTTAGCAACTTCGCTGTATCGTGACTCTGTTTATTGGACACATCCATAACAAGTTGGTTTGCATCCAAAATGAGACAAAAATTTATTCCCATTGAATCTAGTACACTACATTCTTGAAGTATTGGGGATTTCTTGCCTAAATTTCCTGGACTAGATTGTCTTTTTGGTCTATTTTGGCATCAGTTCCCCATCTTTGAAGAATTGTCAACTTTGGTGTGTAAAAACCTTATTGAACTAAAGTAAACATAACCTTGATTTTTCATTACAAAGAGATAGATACGTTAATGCAGCAACTTATAAATGGTGTAAACTAGAAAATAAACAAAACTATAATTTTCTTTGTCTTATATTTGGCCATGTGGCATCACAAATATAAGCAGCACCTTTCTCATTTAATATAAATGCAATAGATACAGCAGAGTCCCATAATTCTTGTTAATTATTTATTCCACATTAGCTGTGTTGGAAAGGTAGAGTCAATCTGAAAAATTCAATACCCTAGCAGGGATTTGAACCATGGACAAGTTTCTCTAACCACTGAGTTACCAGGAGATCAGTAGTTCAAATCCTAGCTATGGCATTGCATTTTTCAGACTGATTCTACCTTTGCATGCTTCCTTTCCATTCTGAGCATGCTTGCCTTTAAGAATCCTTGGTAATTGTTGAAGAGAAGGCCAACTGAGTTTTCAAATCCAGCAGTTTTTACTTTCTCTTCTTGTACATAGTACATAGGTACAGAAAGTATGCACTCTACCCAAAAATTTGATATCGAGATTCCACTGGAAATAAATGTTTTAGGGTCTCTTGTATCCAAAAAAACATTTTTAGGAAAACATTCCTGTGTGTGTGTTTGTGTGAATAGGATAACTCGAAAACAAAAAGTCAATGAAATCCAAACTTGATGATTAAGATCAGCATCTTCCAAGGATACGATACAAAGATTCAAGAAAATCTCCCGTGTCAAACTACCCTTTTACATGAAAATTTTTTAAAAAATTTATTTTCTCAAAAATGGGTAACGACTTTGATAAAAGTACCATACACTAGGGTTGGCTGATAAGCCCCGGGCCTCACACAGATATGGCACCACTAGGCCAGTTAGACAGTAGCATCGTATAATTTAACTCTAGACAAGCTTGTGTCACAATTACAGGTCAATAACTTGTTTGGTTTTTCAATGACAGCGTTTTACACAAGACAACTTCAGAGTTTTCACGAAAATGAAGGATTTGGAAAAACGAGCAGTGATTAAATACTTCCATTTGAAAAGCTTAACACCTAAAGAAATGAAGGAGGAAATTGAGAGACATTGAAAGACTCAGCCCTTTCATATTCAATGAATAAAAGATGGATTGCAGAGTTTAAAATGGGACGTATGAGCACTAGTGATGAGCCTTGCTCTGGACACCCTATAGAAATGACAACTCCAGAGTTCATTGAAAAAATTCATCGTTTAGCACTGGAAGACCTCAGATTAAAGTTGTTTGAGACAGCAGAGGCTGTAAACATATCAAAAGAACATGCAGGTAATATTTTAAGTAATGTTTTGGGCTTTCCCAAGGTCTGTGCAAGATGAGTGCTGCATTTGTTGACACCTGATCAAAAGTTGCAAAGAAAAACTATTAGAATGTGGAGCTCTACCGTAAAAATCCCAGTGAATTTTTGAGATGGCTTATTACAATGTATGAAACTTGGATACATCACTACACTCCAGAAAGTAAATCACAGTCAAAACAGTGGATTGTGCCAGGTGAACCAACTCCAAAAAATCTGATGTGTTACATTCACATGCCTTTCTCTGTATCTCCACAATAAATTATTTTTAAAAAGCTTATGCTTCTATTTACTTCCTGCTAATCGAGAAAAAAATAGCAAAAATAGACTTTTTACTTGCTTCCTTGTAAGTAGAAGCAAAATAAGGAAGTACCATAAGTTAAAGTGATTGTAAAAGCTGGTTGCTATGTGACTGAAGTTCCTTTGTTTGGATGGACACGAGTTCACAACATCCTGTATGAGAAAAGTATAAGTTTTCATAGCTGAAACCAAAAACAAGGAATATCTCAAAAACAATCACCTCCACGAAAAAAATGTATATAACATAAATTGTGTGTTTTAAAGTGCTCTACATTTGTTGTGTGGTAAGTTTTATCCATCTCTTACGGTTTGGCAGTTATGCAAAATTCCGTAAAGTTGACCCAGAATAAAGTAGTCTTCAGAGGCTATTCCCAGAAAATTCAAAATATACATTTTATTTGTCAGGTAAATATCTTTAATATCTGATATTTTAATCAAAATCGTTAGAGCCATTTTTCAGAAAATCAAAATTTTCGAAAAAACCTCTATGTAAAGGGTAGTTTGGGGTGGGAGAATTTTTCTCAAAATCTTCGTGTTGCATCCCTGGAAGATACTGAACTTAAATTCCAAGTTTGGTATTTTACAGACTTTTCGTTTTTGAGTTGTGTTCACGGACACACACACACACACACACACACACACACACACACACACACACACACACACACACATGAACCTTTTTCTGAAAATATTTTTTTTTGATACAGGGCACCCTAAAACATATATTTCCGGTGAAATCTCGGTATCAAATTTTTTGGTGGAGTGCAATACCTTCTCTATACACTATGTACATAGTATGTATAGAGAAAGTAAAAAGGCAAAGTCAATTTTGTCAGTTAACAAGGTTATGTTGAGTGTTTTCTGTGATGCACAGGAAATTATTTTTATTTATTATTTGGAAAAGGGTAAAAGTATCACTGGTGACTAATACACAAGCTTACTTCAACATTTAAGTGATGAGGTGAAAAGAAAAAGACCTCATTTGGCAAAAAAAAAAAAAAAAAAAGAAATCTTGTTTCATCACAACAATGCTCTGGCCCATCGTTCAGTCATTGCAATGTGAAAAATGTGCAAATTAAAGTTGGAATTGCTTGAACATTTACCCTATTTGCCAGATCTAAGTACCTGTTCCCAAACTTCAAAAAATTTCTTAAGAGGACAAAGATTTCACAGCAGCAAGGTCATTGATGTGGTTAACAGATATTTTGAAGTCCTTGATAAATTGCACTACAGAGATGGTTTAATTAAATTAGAACACCAATATGACAAATGTATTGCTTTTCTGAGATTATATTGAGAAATAAAGCAAAAAAAAATTTTTTTAAATGCCGTTTTCATTGAGAGGCCCTGGATGTATCAGCCGATCCTCATATGTATAAATACCCTGAGAGCACTGCATGCCCACTGAATATTTTCATTTACACATTCATTTGTTTGATGAACCATGGAACTATGATATTTATTAAGCTGTTCACAGTCACCAATGCTTTTGGGATTTTATTCTTAGTATGCTTATTAGTTCCATAAATTTCACTTTAAACATTATTTGGTTATTTAGCCTTTTAAATATTGTTTGGACCAATATGCACTAGTCTCAAAACATGTTTCCAGTGAAATCTCAGTATCAAATTTTTGGGTGGAATGCAATACTTCCTCTTCTTGCTATACCAAGTAGAGAAAAAAACGCTTCCCCCTTATATTCAGGGAGTTTCAAATCATATTTCTGGTGAAATCTTGGTACCAAATTTTAGTTAGAATGCAATTCTTCCTCTACTTGCTATCATTTCCCCTTTCATTGTGCTAGGAGTGCACTGCAAACTTCTCTTCCAATGTTAAGCAACATACAAGAAAAAAATAATTATTGTCAGTTTTGCATGATAACTGTGTAACAGAAGTTCATGCCTGCTTAAGGCTTATCTTAATTTAAATCTGGGGATAGTAAATGTACCATACATAGAATCAGTAATGATACTTTTTTAATAAATGTTATCCTGATAACTAGAGCCCAGATGTTTAGGCATTTATAGCAGTTAAAATAGGCAACAAAAATGTAGAAAAAGGCAGAATAAGTTTTTTAAAAGGTATAATGAATTTTAAAAACAAATTGCAATGCATTCATACATAACTTACATTTTTACTGGTTGCACATTACCACAAGGTATTGAAAATGTTGTGTCATACTTAATCTTCTATGTGACAAAATATTATTGTTCTTCTTCTGCTGAAGTAATTGGTGCACATTTATTTGAAACAACTTATTGCTCATGGATCCCTATTACAATCTACAATTGTAGTATCATCTTTTATTATTTCACATAATTGTTTTATTTCTAGCAAACATCTCACATTTACACTTTTCACTATTGGGACTTCCCACTTCACCTGGTACAGATTCAATTGACAGTTTCTTCCACTAAATTCATTGATGTCATAAGCATATCTCCTCTTTTTTCAAGTTTTATTATAATTTCAGACAAGTTAGCATAATTAACTACTATGTAAGACAAGCTATTATGAACATTCAAATTATTTAGCAATATTTTGGCTTCCTGAATTGATGCAGCTTCATCTTCGGAGACTGCAGCAACAACCTACGTAACTTTTTGAAGTTGTCAGCGAAGTATAGGGCAGCAGAAGTCCACGTCCCCCATCTGTTAAAATAGACTCTGGAGGCAAAGTGAGCCCAGGGGCAAGAGTCTTGAAGAGTTGGATTTGAGATGGCACTTTTAGAAACATTTTCTTGATGTTGGATATCAGTTTATCTACATTAGCAAATTTCTTCTGATATTCTGTGAAAGCCATGTGCCAGACTCATTAGATGAATCATTTGAGGAATAGAACCTTCAAAGTATCACCAGCCTTCTTCATGTATGCAGCTGCATCCGAAAAGAATAGAACATCATTGTGCTTTACACTGCCAGTCTAAAGTAAGTTCAAGAATTTGTGAACAATTGTGAATGGTTGTACTGCTAGCTTTTGCCAATTCTTCTGATGTTGCAAAAATACTTCCACAGGTTCCAATACTCCATAATTATGTTGGCAATATGTTTTTTCCTACTATCTGTCGTTTCGTCTCTGGAGATGAATTTTTTTTGCCATTTACTTCACTGCCAATATGTTGAATTGTATTTTCAAAGTGTAAGGCAAGTAGTTTTTCCTCAAAGTTGATTCTCTTGGAACAGGTTCTCCTGTATATTTTCGTAAAAAGCTTTTCAGGGACTGATTTTCTAATTTCCAGAAAGGAATGTCAGTGCCAATTAATGTTTTATGCAAATCTAATGAAAATTGTGATTGTTTGCTAGATGTGGTGAAAGCTGCAGAAGTATTGTTATTTTCTTTCCACCACTCTTTGAGGCAAGTACAGATATATATGCTTTGTTGTTGACACATGTTCGTTTATGAAATACTTTTTGTTTCATGATTAACTGTTTTCTCACAAACCTTGCACAGTAAAAGTGCTCCATCGGTTGAAAACATGTGAGAACCAAATACACTAGCATAGCTGTAAAGTTTACTTTTCAAAGATTTGCTAAATTTAGGCAATATAGCTTAGTCTTCTAATTTTACCCAACAATAACTGAGTACTGACTGCTCCAAGCAGAAATTTCTTTCTCTTACAACAATAAACGCATGCAACACACAATTGTAACAATAAGATTTAAAAATACTATTTTTCATTGGCTGAGGCAAAAGCAAATTGGCCAGAATACTACGTGACAATTTCTATGAGAACAGTGAAACATTTTGTTAGAAGAATAATTGAATTATTTTATTAGCTATTTCCTGTATTTTTAAAAAAAAAATTAATAGTGAGTAGCAAGTCACAATAAAGATCCCACAAATTATAACATCTGTGAGTATGGGCCAAGGTTTAACATTGTTACTGTTTGAGGATTAAGCTGCCATTTGTGAATAACAAGACTGGCATAAAAGTGCTAGATGTCTTGTATTTTGAACCACATTCACCCCTCCTTCTCTCTTGCACAGATGATTCTACCTGAAGACCATCCCTATAGTAACAATATTTGTTTATCTAAAACATATTGTATAAAAAATATTTTGAGGGGAGGAAAAAAAACTTAAAATGCAAAATTGCAAATAAACAAGAAATATTACTTAAAATGGCAAAAAAAGGCATTTATTATTGAATGAAGCTAAAATACCATAAAAACACTAAATAGGCAAAATAGAATTTGACCCTGTTGATTCTATTTACTCTGAATCACATTTATATCCATAGAATTGTTGATTTACTTTCACCCATTAAAATAGGCATTTTTCCTAACATCTGGGCTCTACTGATAACATTTACCAGATATGCCTATTGGAAAGCTCATATGGAGTACTACACATAAAACCGTTTTAGCTTAAAAATCAAAATAGGTTAAGTGGAACATGTCATCAGATTTACTAGTTAGTGATGATAAGAATGTACTTGGAGGAGGGTGCCACTATTTTGTTGACAATCAGAACAGGGTGAGTAATAAGGCAATAGTGGATTGTACAATTGCACAACAAAAATAGTACTACATTTGCAAACCTCAACCTCTCTAGTAAATGAAAAAACTTGGAACCACAATGTTTTCTTTATCTGATTGCACTTCTGATGCTCTCTCCACTTGTCTCATAATTGTTAAGTTCCTTGTGCCCCTGAACATACCCATACTCTCACTTGTACCATGATTGTGAAGGCACAGAGAAGCATATCAGGTTGTGTTTGCTTAATACTTGTGGTGGGAACTAGGGATGTATCTTTGGTGCTGGGCTATGCAACGACGACTGGTCCTCTCTCCCCCTTCCTCTCTCTGGCATTGCAGCTGGTGAAGACGATTCTTGATGTTCCTCGGCTATTTGTGGACTCAGCAGCGAGCAAAAGAGACCTTTTTGTTTAGCTCAAAGTATTGAGTAATGGTGATCTTGGGACGTAGAACAGGAATTTAGCTCAAAATAAACTTTGGCACTTTCATTTAGTCAAAGGTTTATTTCCCTTCACAAGTGTTCTCGAGACAGTTCCTGGCGCGATTCTATCTCCTTAATTTCTCTCGCAATAGAGCATAATGCGCACAAAGGAAACTTGAACTTACACGGCAATAATTGCAATTGTTGCCACTTTAACTTTCTACGTAAGTTTCTCGCGGTGTTAACTCACGACAGTGGTTGAATTTCTCTTATAACATTTAGACTTTTTGTAGACACTTAATTTTTTTAGCGCAGATTTCTTATTACAAGCATTGCAGGTTCCGCATGACGTTACATTTTGCAATGCATGAAAATTAGGGTGAACACACTACATTTATAGTAAATTCTATCCACGTGCAAAGTTCTTGGATGTGCAATCTCATTGGCCCATTTTGGCACCGAAAATAGTTTGGGGTGTGCTTCTAACGTGACATAATTATTTCCAATTGGTCTCACATGATTCTTGACCTCAATTTCTCGTGATTGTCATATCCACTTTCTCTTTCCGAGTTGTGACTACACAATAGCATCTTTCCCCTCTTGTAATACACAAAATTAACTATTTGTGAACAACTAAAATTGTTGCTTGAAAACTCTTGGGTTAAAGTTAGAAAATGCTTTCCAGGAATAGTCTCTCTGAACTTTCAATGTACATTATGACAAATATATACATGATATTATACTTAGCAATTAACTTAAACAATCTAATTAATTAAAATATAGGCAATGCGCTCATTCAGCTCGGCGACAATCTGTCTCATACTACATTTACAGTTTGTACTTGCTATCTGAGATTTCCTGCATGTGATGTAATATAATATCTTGTGCCTATAAACTTTTAAGGAAATACTGTAAAATTAATACAAGAATGCAGCATGGAAAATAAATAAAACTTAAATTACCTCTAAGCCTGGGTGCTATCCTTTGGAAACCTCCATCTCTTATTGATGGACCGGATTTGGGTGAGCTGAGGATATGCAAAAGGTAACTACGATGTTGATAATGACAGCATGGTAAGAATTGTTCCCCTTGAATCTCATCAGCTTTCCAGAGAGCAGCCTAGTATTTATGTGATCATCATAGATCACCCAGTTTTGTGTTATATGTTTGTATGTAGCTGAAAATTCCTCATTTCGACAGCTTTGGGGACACATGTTTTTATATAATCTTTCACTTCTGCCCATAATTTTTTTTGGTGGCAAGTGCAGAAGAAGTTGACCTTGTGATTTGTCATCCCATTGACAGCATATTTGTCATGTGTTAAATGTGACATTTAAAATAATTCCCATTTTAGCAGTATATCTGTGTTGAAACTACAAATAAAATGAAATGGCGTTTTATTTATGGACGCTCTTTAACTGCTGTGGTTCTCAGTGTCCCATTCTATGTTGGGTGTGAAATACTGATTAATTTAGCTCAGAGGGCTTTCTATGAGGCTTGAGGTTCTTTTACATGCCATAAATCTACGACACGAGACCAATGGATTTACTTCCCTCCCAAAGGAAGCCATGCTAAGGATTTTTATGCCCAAAAAAATCCATTGTCCTCTGTCGGGTTTGAACCTGCGACCTTGGGTATATGAAGTTAGCATGGTAACCATTACATCATGGAGGGCGACTGTTGAAACTTGAAATGCATTGAGTCAGCCAGTGTTTAACATCGTCTTTTCTCCATGAGGTGGTATGTTAAAACTGGATGTCTTGCTGTGGTAATACACATTGTCTCTGTTAATAACTCCTTTAGGAACATTGCTCAGAAAACCACTTTTCATAATTTTCACCAGCCATCTCTTCTTACACAGGAATGGTAAGTTAGTGTTTTTAATGAACCCATGTTTATTGGATTAATATAAAGTGGATCCACAGCCCCAAGGTAGCCTAAGCTATGTCCTGACACCTCTAATTGACACTTGACAAGTGCTTTTAATGCTGGTGGCCCTTCTATTCTTTGCTACAATTGAGGGGCTTAGCGCCAGAGGGAGCTATCCCACAAATAGCTAAATTTGAGAAAAAAGGAATTTTATTAGAGTTGTTGATTTGGTGAAAAATGTAATATTAAGGTACAACTTTTTTAAATCCAGTATTTGATCCACATTTTGAAATGTCCTAGAAAATACAAAAAAGTGATATTTAACAGTTTATTTTATTTATTTAGCACTGCAAACCGCATTATTTACTAAAAATTTACTTGTGCAGAGAGAGAAACTAAGCATGATATTATTCATATTCCTCACCATTGTTTCTTTTTCGTTTAGCAACAACTTTTTTCCATATGTTTTGCTTGCATATTCGTTTCTTTCCTTCACTAGCTATGCTATTTACCTCCATTTTGAAAAACAGAATAATCTGCAGCATAGTATAATGCCTAAAATTGCAACTATTTACACAATATTCTTACTGTTTAATAATAATCTTACATATTATTCTGTTTCACATATTAAGGCCTAAAATCATTATTTCTTGGCGTATAGTTTAAATAATACTATTAAAATAGTTAAAGTTCTGTAAGTTTGATGGCATTGTTCTTTAAATAGCAGGCAACTTCATAGTGGGATATCCCCATCTGGCACAAACTTTCTCACTTTGGAAAATGACAGAGTTTCTGTAAGTTACTGTAGATGGCACTCTAAAACAGTTAATATTACCAAGATTTCTACAGACATGAGAGACGTCAGAAGCTGTCTAAAAACAAAAAAATCTCATTTTTTCACAATGTGTGGGATAGCTCCCTCTGGCACTGAGCCCCTCAATTGTCTTACACTTAAAAACAATTCAACAATAGTAATAATAAGAATTGTTTTCCCTTCAGCCCTAAACATTTTCCCTTCTTTAAGGTACTTGTGATGCCATCTCTTTCTAAAACAGCACATATGTTACTTAGCTTTACATATGCAAAACCTAGATAATGCTTAAGTCAGCTTAACATGGCCTGGTCTTTGAAAAATTCAATAGTATATTGTTTACATTAACCTTCTTAAAAATTGCTTAATAAAGTATGTACTTTTGCAGAATGTCTCACCAATATTGAAATAAAATTAATTACTGCACCAATTTTAGCTGCCCATAGCAGCCTTATAGACGGTGGTCTAATATAGAATAATACAAGAAACACAGGTATTGAGTATTCTATTCCATTTAGCTGTACATACCTATTATCAAGCATGTTTGTGTTTTTTGGTGTAGAAATCTGTTAAACCAAGTGTTAACAGCAGTATGCACATTGGATAAATGCTGTAGTTGGGTGTTCAGCAACTTGAATCTTTCATATTCCAGATTAAATATGGATATTGTTGTTTACTTTGTGTTGACCAGGACTCACAAACATGCTTAATAATAGATTTGTACAACTGAATGAAATAAAATACAGTCGCAAATGTTCTTTATAAGAGCCAGAAATGAACAATGGGATGAACAGCACTTTGCAGAATTCTATCATATTTAATTCTAATCTTTGTTTGCTTGTTTCTCTTTGAGTGTTTCTCTTCTTAAAGGTCCTAAGGCTTGTTCCTTTCCTATTTTATAGACAATACTTTTAGAACTTTATTTAACAGCTTTGATAATGTTCACTGCCTTGGAAAAATATTAAATACATTGATAAATAATCCATGCTCTTAACCCTCAGCCTACCTAAAGTATGCCTTTTAATACTACATATATCCACTATTAGGAATGTTATTACAAACTTACAATACCAGTATTACATCAGTTTTGCCTGCAACACCATAGCAATCTTAAACTAACCATAGATGCATAACTTTTTGCTGATCCATGCTTCAGGTACATGATGAATTAAATTGTTGGTGATAAGCGTTGAATGCAGAGGATAACATATTTCTGGTTTCTTTAAAAAATGACCTCAACCTTTCCATAACATTGTTCTTCTTTGGGCCCACAATATATGCTGCTGTTTCTTATTCTTTCCCTTATGGATGATTTGCAACCCCCAACCCCCCTTGATATACAAGCTAATGCATGAGGTCAAATGCCTATTGAAGAGCAACAGATTATTGATCTGATAAAGAGTATCCAAGAATGGAGGATAAATCCAATGTCTGGTATGGAAGTAAAGAAATAGAAGACTTGAAATGAAGGAGAAATAGAGGACAAGAAAAGTGATGGAGCAAATGGTGGAATGAATGGCAGGGAATCTGGAGGACCTGGAGTAAACCCACTTCGTCCACCACAAATCCAACATTCAGTCCCTGGATTGAACCTAGATGGGCTGCTTATTATCTGTCCAGACTTAGTTCTCCGGCGAAGTCAACAAACCAGAATGTATTATTCCGCGAACGCACGTGAATGGCTTAGCTGTGTTCGTCTCCTATACAATTACAAAAGTGCACAACTATGCACTAATGGTAGGAAATAAATACCAATCAAGTTCACTCTTCACAGATATTAATTAAAGCTGAGATATATAATAAATCAAAGAAAATAAAACAAGCAGACCAGTTGTTATTCACTACGAAAGTTGAAATTCTCGTGTAAAATTATAAAATGCAGGCATGCTGTTTGTTTGCGTATTGCATGCATTCATTGCTTGTGTGTGTGTGTGTGAACAACCATATATTGTACATTCTTTGATATTCTGCAATAATACAATGACTCGTCCAGAAGAGTTAATCTGAAGATGGAAGTGGGTAGTGGGTCCTCTCCTTCAAGATCCGAGTCGTTGCAAACGCAATGGAACTGTCTGAATCAGCACCGGGATTGATAATTAATTAATCAGTCAACAGCAATGTCCATCGTTCCCTCCAAATCCCACATTGTTTGATCTTCCTGAACAATGTGTCATACATATTCGCTCCATTTTTCGGCTGTCACGTGCTGAAATGCTGTTTGTACCAGATCTCGCACCTCCGCTAATTTAAAAGTTCTGTTCTTTCTAGCTATATACCCCTTTATTTGGCTCCAAACAAGCTCATTGGATTGAGATAACTATGATAAGGGGGTAATCTCAATATTATATGACCCGCTTTCTCAGCCAAATCGTCTACAACAAACTTCTCATGCTGAGTTTTACATGACCGCACTAATTCCAGCAGCGCAGATTTAACTGTACACTCTCCTAAATTGTGTTTGTCTTGAAGCCACTTTATAATATGTTCTTTTCTCCAAGAACAAACTCATCACACTGTACATCCAAAACACTTCTGCAGCATTTTCTCTTTTTCTCGGGTGTCGAAAACTTTCCCGTAGTTGACCACTCTTTTCTTGCACATTTTATGCTGCATACCTAAACACCAGTAAATTCGGCCGTTAACTGAGGATATTGTCTAATGCAAGAGTAGGATTTTTTTCACAAAACTTATTGTATAGGTTAAGAACAATCGTTTTCTCACCACTTTTTAAAAGTCTTTTTTGCTTATGTTTTGCTACACTGGTATCACACGCCTCTGCCATTGCTTACAAACATACACTATGTTCTCCACGTGGTAACTGAAAGTCATCCATTGCAATGAGTGACACAGCGCAGTGCTTTGTTGTGTAAGTGAATAATGATTAAAATTCAACCAATTTCCGTTTAATAGTAATTCTTACTATATTATTTTGACAACATAATTTAATGTGAAATTTGTGTACTTCTTTCAGAAAATTAAGAGGAACTATTTTTTTATAGAGAAAATTAGTAAAACATTCAGCAACCAATCAGAACTGTTACGATATGTTGCTTTTGTTTACATTACCGGTGAACTATGGCTGGACAGATAATAGGTGAGAGGTAAATGGTCTAACCATTCCCTTATGACACAACTAATTCTACAGTCTATAACAAAGAGTCACGCTAGCTAAACTTTCTGCAATATGTCACATCACAACATTTCATATATTTAAAAGAATTAAAACTTGCTGCATATATCAGATATCAGTATGTTAAGCATTGAATATAAAACGTACACAGGCTAGGAATAAATGTTTGCTGTAATTATGTCATTGGTTGTATGAAATGAAAAGTATTAAAGCTGAAATAGTGTTTCTCATTACTAAAGTAGTATAATTCAACAATTTTAATTATTTGCTCATCTAATGTAATGGAAAATACTTTACAGGTTCATGCAATTGTGTCTTAAATTAATTATATTGTCAATGTTATATGATGATGAGAAAGTATGGAATGGATGGGAAAAAAAAAAAAAAACACATTTGGACAACTTGTATGTGAGGGGGAGAATGCAAACATAATTTGTTAAATATTAATCATATAATAGGTATCTTGTATCTTTTGTTCCTGATTCTTACTCAGAATCTGAATCCTGGGCAGGTACTCAATCTGTAATTCAGATTTCTCTGTTATGTACTTAAAAACATACTTAAGCAAACTGCTACTGACTGGCTAAGAAGCACAAAATTGTGATGCCAGAATTTGTTTGCTATGGTGTAATTTCCTTTGTTTACGACAGACTGTAGTTGACTCACTGGAGTGTGTTTTGTAGCAATAATCACGATTGGAATTCCTGACAGTGCTAACTGGCAAGTGATTATAATAATTAAAGACATATATCAGGATAATGGTCGTCTCCTTAGCGCGGTGGTAGCGCAGCTGCCTACCAAGCGGGAGACCTGGGTTCGATCCCCAGTACCGGCGTGGGGATTTTTACCCTGCTGGGAGACCTGGACCGGGGTGCACTCAGCCTCGTGAGGTCCCTGGGGGGCCAATTGAGGAGCTACTTGATGGAGAAGTAGCGGCTCCATGTCGTGAGGACCGCATTAACCGGCCGGGAGGGGCTCGAGGCGCTGACCACGTCTCACCCTCCAATACTGCACCCCATCTATGACGTCTGTAGTGGACCGAGATGGGGGACGCAGCGGCCGGGCGGTAGGCCAAGGTTCCCCGTGAGCTGTCGTGCCATGGAGTTATGTTATATCAGGATAATTAAAGACAAACTGAATATTTGGATGATTTGGAGCTTTTTGAGTACTGGTTGGATACTATGTGAACAATAATTAATCTGTTTATAATATGTACTTTGTTGCAGATGCATATTGTGCATCTATGCACCCATAAGTATTATTGTTACTCACTTGCAGTTTAAAATCTTGCACCAGAGAAAAGAAAAAATCTTCTCTATATCCCTGCACCAAATTATTCTTAAAAAGCTTATACTTCTATTAACTTCATGCTAATCAATAAAACATTAGCAGAAATAGCCATATTACTTGCTTCCTTGTAAGTACAGGTGAAATAAGGCAGTACCATAGGTTAAAGTGATAATCAAAAGCTGGTTGCTATGTCACTGAAGTTCCTTTGTTTATATGGACAGCAGTTGACAAATTCCTGTATGAGAAATGTATAGGTTTTTCATAGCAGAAACCAAAAATAAGGAATGTCACAAAAACGACGATCTCCACGAAAAAAATGTATATAACATAAATTGTGTGTTTTAACGTGCTCTACATTTTTTGTATGGTAAGTTTTTGTCCATCTCTTACGGTTTAGCAGTTATTCAAAATTTAGTAAAATTCTTCCAGAATAAACTACTCTTCAGAGGCTATTCCCAGAAAATTCAAGATATTCATTTTATTGCCCACGTAAATATCTTTCATATACAAAATTTTAATCAAAATCGTTAGAGCCATTTTTGAGAAAATCAAAATTTTCGAAAAAAGTTCCACGTAAAGGGTAGTTAGGGGTGGGGGGATTCTTCTCAAAATCTTCAAGTCGCATCCCTGGAAGATACTAAACTTAAATACCAAGTTTGGTATTTTACCTACTTTTCGTTTTTGAGTTATCGTGTTCACAGACACACAGACACACACACACATGGACCTTTTTCCGAAAATGTTTTTTTTTTTAGATAAAGGGGACCCTAAAACATATATTTCCGGTGAAATCTTGGTATCAAATTTTTTGGTGGAGTGCAATACATTCTCTATACACTATGTACATAGTGCCTATAGAGAAAGTAAAAATAACAAAACGTTGGTTATATGAAAGCCTCTGATTAATTTTTATATTATATATTCCCTATACTGAAGAAGATGAATAAAATATGGAGGAATACTCCATATACCAAAGCCCTAGAACAAAGCAATTGTGTATATAAGCTTATGGTTTAGTTATAATAGCTGCAGAAACTGTCAAAATTTACTGACAAGAAGTTGCAGACCTACCAAAGAGGACTGGCATACATGGTTCCAAATGTTGCGAACTCACAGATTGAGACGATGACTAGTAGTCGTTCGGCAGCTTCCATGCCTAATTCTTCTCTGTTGAGAAATTAGGATACTCTAATTCCCTTCCAATTGAAAGGTATTTCCAAATGACATTAGGTTAATGCCTAATCTCATGCATTTGTGATATTCCTTGTCTTCCCATTGTGGCCTTCTATGCAATAGCTGTGTGATCAGTGTAGTTGTCAGTGCAAATGTGTGTAATCTACTCAACATATAATTCTGTATTAATTTGTTAGAATTCTTCTTTTACATTGCATCTGTACAGTACAAGAATATAACTAGCTGGTTGTATATACATTGTTGAATGACAAATATCAAGCATTAATGGGTAAATCCACTAATCTTGTGAATTTCATGGGTTCTCACAAAGACAGGCTAACCATACATAAATAGGAATATGCTATTTGATTTGCACATACATTATCTCTGAATTTAGCTAACCTTAAAGAAATATGTGTAATGAGCTACAATAGCTATAATAGTATTGACTTCATGCAAGTTTATTTTCTTACAGCAAACTTAGGCTCATTTGACACTTTAGACAGGAGGCCTTGCAGATGAGGTAACTGTAAGATCTCTGCTTTTTCATTAATTTTTGTGTATCTATAAAGATTTGTTTCATTGTCATTTACAAAATTTGGCTTTTCTTGATTCTGATAAAATGAAAGTGAACAGTTCTATGTTTAAAACTTTTCATTTCTTTCAGTTGGTCAAGAAATGGGCACAAGCTTGTAAGTGCATCAACAGACAATAATGTTTGCATATGGGATGTATTATCTGGAGAATGTGAGCAGAAATATCGCTTCCCATCACCCATCCTGAAGGTAAAGAACCAGGTCTATAACTGGTGTAGCATATTACACATATTTTGTTAAGGTATTGGATTTTTTTATTACTTTTTTTTTTAATAGCATATTATACTAACATTTAACAGCAATTGTAGTTTTTATTTTATAAAATATTAATTTTTTCATTAAAATTGTAGTGTTATATTTAAGAGAAGAAAAAAATCTAAACATTCAAATTATCTCCGTCAGCATTCAAGTGTATCATCACATCAATCACGTTAATTGGGCCCTCCCAATCCTTTGCCACATGCACATTTGACTGCAGTCACTGGGATTGGAGCTAGTGATATTAAGCTTTTAATGGGAGTGCTAAGTTAGGAGTGGAGAAGAGAGATTGTGTTTGTTAACTCCAGGAAGAGAGTTCAAGTCTCTATGGGAACCAATATTGAGATATATAGAGGAAAGATTGGTTTTTTCAATAATACTAATGTGAAGTGGAACAAAAGATTCAAAGTAAAGATTCAAAGTGAAGAGCTGGTGAAAATTTTTCTCTGTTACTCTAATTTTTGGTAGAGTTGAAGTTAACCCTACTTCTAATGGAGATCGTGAGATGCTGGAGAAATACAGAAAATGGTACAGGGCTTAGCAGAATGAATGGGAGACAGGAATGAAGTTGGTAGGAAGAGGGATTAAAGAGAAAATAGAAGTGAAGCACAAGGTATGAAAAGTGAAGTCCAAGAAATAAAAAGTAGGTAGAAAAAATGGAAGAGAAATACAAAGGTATAATCTGGTAATAGCTGGGGTGGAAGAAAGGAGTGTGGCCCATTCAAGAGCTGTGAGGTATTTTGGAAGAGAAATTGGAGTTGGTACTCAGTGAATGAGTGTGGGCAGATGAGGTGGAGAAGGCTGACAGTGGTTAAATGTCGAAAAGTATGTTGAACTCTAAAAGTATGTTGAAGGACTCTAGCTTTGCTTATTGCAACATACAAAATGCAGTTATGTCACCATTTTGCTACAGACAATAAACATGGTAAGCAACCGTGCCAATGTGGCTGTGCATGACAAGCAACAATGCCAATGCGGCTGTGATGGGAACTTCTAGCAGGACTG
The DNA here is from genome assembly GCA_030762935.1 of Hymenopus coronatus. Lineage (NCBI taxonomy): Eukaryota > Metazoa > Arthropoda > Insecta > Mantodea > Hymenopodidae > Hymenopus > Hymenopus coronatus. Next base: position 74,288,045 of record CM060881.1, read on the forward strand.
GATCTTCCGTGAAGGCTGCATCTTGGCTGAATTTCTTGCCAACGTTTCGCCTAACTATGTGGGGCTTCCTCTCTCCACAACAGTTGCGAGGTGAACATGGACAAGCCCTGATGAAGCCCCAAATAGTGAGGTGACATTAACAATAAATTCAGCCAAGACGCAGCCTTCCTGGAAGATCTAGACACAATGAACTCTAGCCGCCGAAGCTTACACAAGGAATTCTACCAGCACTGCTCAAATTTTAAATTTTTGTCTATCCAAGAACATTGGAATTGTAGTTCTAGTTCTACCTTTTATAATTTGGAAGAAATAAATGTTTGAAATCTGTTTCTTCTTTTTTAATAATCCTGTAATGTAATTGATGATATTTGAAAGTAAATCAAAAGAAGTGTTAAATTATAGTGTTTAACACATTGAAACCCAGGCGTTTCGGTAGTTGAAGTGCCAAGAAACCTAAGGTTTTTTGTGTCTACTTTGAGTTATTATTTACGGTACATCAATTAAATCTGCCGAAAAGTATTGGGGCAATCTAAAAGTATGGCATTCAAGGATTTCTCAGTAAGAAAATAGTCATAACTTCCGTATTAATATTTTATTTTAAATTTACAACAAGTATCAAATATGAGTTTGAAAAAAAACTGCATAAAGCCGCTTACACTCCATTTATTCAAAGTTCGAAAAACTCTCCCTCAGAATAAGAATTTTCCACAGCTTCATTTGTATCCTGAATTTCAGCTTCAGTTCACAGAAATCGAGGAAAATGCAACATTTTAACATAAGAGCACAAACGTAACAAACAGATCACAATCTTCAAAGAAAATGGCACGACTACCCGAGAGTAGCCAATACTACTAAATCTCCTAAAATTCCTAATAGTTGATTAAGGCAAGGACAGATGGCAGCACAAATCAGACAACTAAATGATAACTGATGTATACTCTTTGCCGCATAGCCCAAGACCGAGTTAAAAGTCGTGGAATTGTATTAAAAGTATCAGAAATACATGCATAGCTCGGGCATGGGTCTCATGAACATTTTGATGGCCCGAGCTATACTCGGGCTTGGGCTCCAATGTGTTAAGAAAGGGATAAAATTGAGCAAGTATGAAAAAAAGAGGAACGGAGATATGGGGTATAAAGTGGTTATTGTATTTATATTTATGGATTAACATTGATGGAGATGGAAAATGGGAGAAACAGAAGAAGGGCCTTGGCAAAAGGGAAAGGCACATTGTCAGTGATTAGAGGGTGCAAATACAGAATACAGCTATAGATGTTAGATGGCTAGAGAAAATATATAATATGGTGTATGAAGCTAAAATGCTATATGAAAGTGAAATATGGGGACTAGATGGAGGATGGGAAGTGGTAGTTGTGGTGCACAGGATGTTTAGTAGGGAAGTTTTAGTCCTGCCACTTGCCACAGTAAAGGAATTCGCAAATTTGAAATGCGAAGATTAGGAAGGAAGGAAATTTGAAGAAGAGGGAAAATAATGGAAAGGGTTTCTGAAAGGAGCTAGGAGAAGGTTTGAAGATATAGAGATACAGAATTTTTTTTATTAACATATGGGAAAAAAGATAATTAGAATCATATGTATCAATAAAGATCATATGCGAAATAGAAGTATACATGGATAAATCAAGTAAGGGACAAAGAGAGAATATTGCTTGTTTATGAGCATGGAGACTAAAAGGGGTGAGAGTCAGTGTCCAATATGTGGTGAAAAGGAAGATATGGGAACCATTGTCTTTGGTTGTAAAGGAGCGTATTATGGAAAATGGTTGAAACTAGATAGAAAATAGGGTTAATCAATGCCTTTAGGGAATAACAAGAAGTTATCGGGCCAAAATTAAAAACAAATGGATGTGGTCAATAAAAGGAGACATTTGAATTATGAGGTGTTTCAAAAAATTATATATATAAAAGCACAAGGAAACTTGGGTAGTAAAATAACTGCCTGGGCTGTTTCTCTTGAATGATTGCTATATGATGACCATATTCTCATGCATAATTGCTGTGCACAAGTAAATAGATATAGTTTTTCAGTGTAAAGGAAGATTACAGTGGAGAGAAAATTTTTTAAGCAAAACATGGTGTTAAAAAGAGTAAAAAAAAGATAATTATTGGAAAGATGTTTAATGATAAGAGGCAGTTATCTAAAATAGGAAGAGATTTATCAAAGGTCAAGAGGAAATGGAGATGGTCAGTGGACAAAAAATTGATGATAGTAGGCTGAAAGAATATAATTTAACCAATGTAATCGAGTAGATATGTTTAGTCCATGAATATTATCAATCTGGACATAATATGTATGTGTAACTGGCACAGAAACAAATCTACTAATGGCTTTGATGGATGACCAGTCCATTTCATCTCGCTTTAATGATCACAACTATTCTAATAACTTAAGTAGTTGGTATGGGCCAAAAATAATAAACAGAAGAACTGAGTCCAAGTTCATCACTGTCATCATCATCATCATGACCATCACAATTATTATTTACATATTAAGTTCATAGAGTCAGAGTGAACATTGAATGTAAATGCAGAATTTTGCGTAAATAAGCTGAAATAACTTGACTTAATGGTCTGCTAAAGCTATTCAATACTCATCCTAAGAATAGAGGAAAAGCTCTTAATAAAATCCTTGGCGAGAAATCATATGTAATATATCCTGAATTGGGCCTGGAAGTTAAATAAAGAATGTTACTCTACACCACCATGATAGTACTAATTTAGTTGAGTAATCATTGTCTTATGATTATGAAATGATAATTGTGTAAGTATGGCAAAACTTTCGCTTATTGAAGTTTTATCTATAGCATCATGCTCTCAATTATCAATTGATTACAAGACATTTTACGGTTAGAGTTTAGAGCTTTGAGGTGTTTTGGTATAGTCTCTCTAGAATTTGAATGGTCTAAATTGTATAAGAGTGCATTATGCTTGAAATTGAAATGAAAAAAATAATATATGCTAATTGCATTTGATATGTGTAATTTTAAAGCTGGTAATTTTTTAATTTTTATAGGTACAGTTCCACCCACGCAATGATAAAGTGTTCTTAGTGTGCCCTATGCGACATGCAGCTGTGTTGGTTGATACTGATGGAGATCATCAAATTGTGCCTTTAGATGATGATGTAAGTTGCAAGTCAGAAATCTTTAGACTGAATGTATCTGTTTCTGTTATAACTCACATAACAAGATTAAGATGTAAGGTGTGCTTGACTATTATCTAATCATATTGTATGTAAAGACAACTTCTGTATGTAAAGACACCAATTATATTCCTACAAATTCTTTCTCTGATTGGCTAAAAGCTTTTTTTACTTTCTCTATGCATACTGTGCATATAATGGGTAGGAAAGGGATATTTTTACTTTTTCTATACATATTGTGCATTTAATAGGTAGGAAAGGTATTGTATTCACCCAAAAATTTGGTGTCAAGATTTTAACTGATTATACGAGGGTCAGTCAATAACTAATACCTCCTATTTTTTTCTCTTTTAATTTGTAAGAAAATTCAACTTTGATTTCATAGCATTAAAGCCATAACATTGAGAATTAAATTATCACTTTTCAATGTAATCCCCATCCTTTTCTACAGTTTGGTCCACTTTTTAACAAGGACATATATACCTGGGTGGTAAAATGATGGCCTTGCTTCTGAAGACATTTATACACAGATGTTTTCATAGCCTCTTAATCTTCAAAGTGAATCTCACGATGAGCTTCCTTTAGCGGCCCAAACTGATGGTGGTGTGATGGTGCTAGGTCAGGGTTGTATGGGGGATGAGGCAAGACTTGCCATCCAATTTTCACAATTGCTACAGTGGTGCGATGACTGGTGTGTGATTTTGCATTGTCATGCAAAAGAACAACATCCACCATGGTTTTAGTTGGGCGAACTTGCCGAAGACATGCTTTAAGTTTCTTGGGGGTTCTGACATATCGGGCAGAATTTATTGTGCATCCCTGCTCCAAAAATTCAATCGGAAACACACCCTGTGCATCTCAGAACACTGTCGCCATCACTGCTGATGTCACAGTTTTGAATTTTTTCTTCTTTGGTGAGGTTGTGCAGTGCCATTCCATTGCATTGACTGTCTTTTTGATTCAGGTTCAAAAAAATGAACCCATGTTTCATCTCCAGTCACAATGTTTTCAGAAATTCCTCTTCCTCCAAATTGAAGTGCTCCAAGTGTTTGACGGCTATTGTTTTTCTTGTTTCTTTATTCTCATCAGTTAACATTCTTAGTACCCACCGTGAACAAACTTTTGAGTACCCCAGTTGTTGAATAATGGTCATCACACTGCCTTTACTGAGGGACACGATGCAACACAATTCACATGTTGTTTCCTGGCAGTCAGTATGAATGGTCTCATCCACTCAATGTTGTGTGGAGTCACTGCAGTCACTGGCCTATCACTCCGATTTTCAACAGCTAACAGTGTTTGCCCTTTTGCTTCATTACCCATCTTTTAACAGTGCTGACATCCATTGTTGCATCACCATACACATTTTTCATCCTTTCATAAATGCAAATGGGCATTTCACTTTCCGCATGCAAATTCAATTACGGAATGCTGTATAATATGCACATCGATGTCAGCCATTTTGCAAAAGGCAGCAGTGGTGGTACCTGTTGACTTAGGACGTTGCTACTGCAGTGGATTAGAGAAGAAGGTTTGAGGAATTGCGCCAAATTCAAATGGTTCACAATGCTAACTTAGTTAAGGAGAAAAAAAAAATAGAAGGCATTAGTTATTGACTGGCTGTCGTATGTTTTGAGGTCCCCTGAATCCACATAAAGCATTTTTAGAAAAAAAATCTGTGTGTGTGTGTATCTGTGGACAACATAGCTCAAAAATGCAAAGATCATTAAATACCAAATTTGGGATTTAAATTTGGTATCTTCCAAGAATGTGACAGATTTTCATGAAAATCCTTCCACCCCAAACTACCATTAACAAGGAAATTTTTTTTGAAAATTGTGCTTTTTCAAAAATAGCTCTAATGATTTTGAATAAAATACTGTATTTTAAAGATATTTACACAACAAATAAAATGTACATTTTGAACTTTCTGGGAATAGTCTCTGAAGGCCTCTTCAAATTGTATGAATTTTGTACAATGGTAAACCATAAGAGATGGAAAAAACTAACTACACAAAATATATAGGATCTTGTTAAAACACAAAATTTATCATATACATTTTTTTGTTTTGTTTAGAGTTAACCTTTTCTGAGATATTCCTTGTTATTGTTTTCTATTTTAAGCTATTTAAATTTTTCTCAAATAGGTCATCTTTTGTTTTACTTCTGACCATACAAAGTGAGCCAAATTTCAATTGTTTCACATAGCAATCAGCTTTTTAAAATATTTGAGTCTGGCTTTAGCCTAGTGTTTTACATTATTTCCCTTCTACTCAGAAGAACTAATACAACCATTTCTACTAATGTTTATCTTGATTATCGCAATGTACTGTTTTGTAGCAATAGTCTAAAGAGAAAGACATTTGATTGGAACACATCAGATTTCTTTATTAAAATAAATCACTTCAAAGGGTTGCAAGTGAAATATAACAAATAAATATTTATACAAGTGAAGTGTCGGAAGCATTTAAGAATTTATGGAAGCAATAAAGAATCTTAAACACAGTTACAATGTGTTTGTTATACATTTTCGTAAACTTCCATGGCCAATGTTAAGATTATTTTGTTCCGATGTGGACAGTGTCTTAAGGAAAATTTTAGAATAGACTGGAAGTATTGGACCAAGATAATGTGTTTGTAAATGGATGTAACCAATAATGATCCTGTAATGTAATATTCTATCTGTAGCACCGTTGTCCTGCTGTTCCTTTGGGGGGGGGGGGGGCTACATTTCTTGGTTTTTTCATTATTGTATATAAATGTTTGTATAAGTTTATATTTATATAACAGAATCTGTCAAGCTGCACTACCACCCATAGGGCCAGTTCTACAATGGCCCGATAAGCCTGCCTATAGTTATTCGGCCAAGTAATTTTATCTGGCTGATAAGCAAAGCTTTCGTTCTACAATCACACATCTTCCTCTGAAGAGCAACCCTCTAGGATAGTTTGTAGACCGTTTGCCATTCTGAATTCAATGGAAGCACTACATTCAGGGAATCTTAAACCAAAAAACAATGGTGAATTGCCTTGCAAAGCAGGCCACAACAAAGAAAATGAAAGATAGTTTATGCCAGAGGGATTCTTTTGCCATGTTTTATAATAAAATGGAAGAGATAGCAACTGCGAAAGTGTGTTAAACCTCATAGAAGCATGTAAAATGGATGGGAACATAAAGTCTGATGCCATTGCTAATAATTATGTTAGGGTTCACATAACTTTAATTTTCTGTTACTTTTTGCCTATGTACTTCTCGTTTCCTAATGCTCCTTCTCCTATGCCAAAATTAATGCATACTGATATTAGAGAGAACATATGTGTAAGCGAGTGAATGTTATGAACCTCATATTTTGACAAGTTTTTCAATATTGAAAAGTCTAAGATTTTGTAACCGGAATGGGCTATAAAATTCATAAAGTACAATTCATAAAATACTAATAAAGGTTTACAAAACCTGTGTAAGAATATGGACATACTGAATCTATAAAAGAACATGTAAGGACTCGGGGTAGAGGTTAAGAAGTGAAACTAAATATTGGCATTTTTCATTCATTATTACTAGAAATCCTTGGACTTTTTGAAGTGGAAATTATAAGGGATAAAGGGGGAGAATGAACCAACCATCCGCTAGATTGTTCAGGGACTATGAATGTCAGCAGAAAGTACATAAAATTAATTAAACCATTGGTAAACTTCCATACTTGTCACGCTTTATGGCATTTGGAATGTGTTACTTAATATTGAGGGTCCTAATTGTAAGCTGCAAATCGCAGTTGATAGGTTGCCCCCCTTGAAAACCCCAATCATCCGGCATAATAGGAAGAGCTCCAAAACATCATTCGAGTTTTAAAAGCTACCTGTGAAAACTATAAAATCCAGTATAACTTCCTCACCATTGTCCAATAAATGCAATTCTTACTTTCTTTACACGTACTATGTACATAGTTTATAGAGAAGGCATTGAATTCCACCAAAAGTTTGATACCAAGATTTCACCAGAAATACCTGTTTTAGAGTTTTAGAAAAAGATCCGTGTGTCTGTAACGGAAAGTTGGTAAAATACCAAACTTGGTATGTAATTAAGTATCTTCCAAGAATGCAACGCGAAGATTTTGAGGAAAATTCCCTCACCCCAAACTATCCTTTACGTGGAAAAAATTATGAAAATTTTAGTTTTCTAAAAAAAGGCTTTACGATTTTGATTAAAATAGGTACCGTATATTAAAGATATTTATATGTCAGGTACAATGTGTATGTTGAAGTTTTTGGGAATAGCCTCTGAAGACCTCTTTACTCTGGATGAATTTTGCTGGATGTTGCATAATTAGTAAACCATTTGAGAAAGACAAAAACTTACTGCAAAAAAAATTAGATCTTGTTAAAACACACAATTTAGGTAATATATTTTTTTTTCGTGGAGTTGACTATTTTTGAGAAGTCCTTGTTATAGGTTTTAATTTTAATATACTTGTAACTTTTCACAATCGGGGATTTGTCAACTACTGCAATGCAAAGAAATGGATTTCATCTACATGGCAACCAGCTTTTAAAAAATTTGACTATCGTTTTAGCCTAGAGTATTCCCTAAGCTAAGAATAAGCTAATTTGTATATTGAAATGCCTAAATACTTGTGACAAATCCAAAGGAACAGCAAACTACATAACTTTACTATGACCTGAAATGAATGTTAGAAATGTTATATTACCTTAACTAAGTCAAATAGAATTCATCTTTAATTAAGTAACTCTGGTTCTTGATTTATTAATGAAAAAACTTTATTTATTACTTGACATTAATTTTTAAAGGAAGACTATGCATGTGTATATTTACAGTACTGTTTGGTCTTCAAAATTGCAGGGGGAGGGGTTGGGTGTTCCTTATTATAATTCTAAAAATCTGGCAAGTCTAGTTATAACTGAAAATCACATAAAAGCACACTGAGTTTCAGGAATTAGATGAAAGAAGTATACACACAGTAGTAGTAACAAAATTGTCACACCTACTAAGTACATGCTTTTCTATTAGAGTATAATTTCTTTTTATTACAGTGTACAATAAACTCTGAATTTTTAATTGTTTGTGAATAACATCAAGCGTACGATAATGCAGCTAAACCCACAGCTGAGCTCTTAGGTGATAAACTACCTAGCAGTGGTGGTTGGTGAGTAAATATCTTGGTGTGTTAATGATGATCACATACCCTGAATTTCAATGGCAGTAAAAGTGTGGTGGTGCACAATGTATTAATGAGGGATTAGGTAAACATAATTGCAGCTTCTTCTACCCTTGCTGCTTGCAAATTCTCAATGATCTGCAATTGAGGTCTGGAACAGTCAGCATGAAGTCATGTTCTATGGAAAACATCGCCAGAGCTGAAAATCTTTCCTGAGACATAGTATTTCTCATGATAGTCTTATATGCTTAAAGAGAAATATCTTTCCACCTCTATATTATCAAGTGTTGTTTAATGTTTATTGTTATATGTATTGTTTATTGGGCATAGGATTTTTAACCATGATTTAAGAGAGATGAAGTAGGGATGGTAAATGAGACATAAAATAAGACTACCTTTATTTTATATTCATTTGGAGGTAAAATATCAAGAGCAAGAATATTATAATTGGAGTGAATTGACCTGCCCGAATGCAACAATGCAGTCTGGCTCCACATTAATTCAAACAGATGCAGGCTCAGGCAGGCAGACAAGGCAACTAGCTAGTGATTTATTTTATTTGAATGTGCAATCTTAATCTCAAAGTTTCTTGGCAGATTAATTTGACAGCCTCCTGGCTTGATGTTAGTGTCCTATTTCCTAGTTCTTGAGGTTCTGGGTTTGATTTCCAGTGGGGGCATGGAGAATTACCTACTTTTGGGAAACTGTTCCATGTACTTCCCAGTTCTGGGTATTGTATTTATTGTAAAGAAATCTGTATATTCTGTTTTAATATTCATATATAATACCAAAATACCATAGATCTGAGGTAAATTTATAAATTTGAAAGATGTGAATATATGAAATACAGCTACTAATTAATACATTTTGCATAATTATGAACTTTCTACAAAGTTTACAGATGTCTGATGTTTTCTTAAATATGATTTTCCTTATAGTTGACTGTTTTTGAAATACACAAAAACTTCAAAAAACAAAAGTTAATATCTCAAAAATGTTTAAAGCTATGAAAAAACTCAAGCAACATAAGTGTCTATTTTACTCAGCTCTACATTTTTCCATCAATTTCCCCATTTTGGCCTTTCTATGTTACATAAGTGTAAAATTATTGACATTTACAGAAATCGTAGGTATACATTTTGTTTGTGGGCTTAACATTTGAAATATATCATAATTTAATACAAATTGTGTGTACTGTTTATTTTCTTTGTAAAGGTTAATTTTGGTTGGATTTATTTGAAAATATTTGCTTTGTAGTCTTAAGGAATACTTAACTATGATATTTGGTATTCTTGCTACTTTTGAAAATGTTTCTATGTAAAGGGTGGTTTTGATAAAGTGGGTTAATCTGGAAATTTTTGCACTACATCCTTGTAGGATGCCTAACTCAAATATGAGTTTTGGTACTTTTGCAACTTTTAGTTCTTGAGTTATGCTGTTAACACACACACACATACATGCATGTACGATCACTAACACACGCAAGTGCACACACACATTCATGCTCACCCACACACGCACATATAGACCTTTTTACTATTCTTTTTATTAAGAGGGCCCCAAAACATGTATATCTGCTAAAATCTCGACATCAAATTTTTTTACAAACGTAATACTTCCTCTACCTAACATTCATTCAGACCACAGTAGAGGAAGTAAAATAGAATTGCACACTTCTAAAGTGGCTGCTAAGTGTTAATTAGAAAGTAATACCACTTAGAATTGTAAAGCTATACGAAGAACATTTGTCCAAAGTATTTCTTTGGACAAATATCTTATACATTCCATTACTTAACAGCCATAATATTACATTGTAACCAATATTTAGTATAGCCAGCAGCAGAGGGTACCGTAAAGAGAATTCAGCATGCCTTCCTACTCTTTCTTTCTCGCTCCTTGCCCACACATGCCTATTGTACATTATAATGGTCTGCAAACTGATGCACCTGAATTGCTTAAAACTGCCACCTGCAAATAACCAGGAAATAAAATTATAATATAATGTTGAAATTAAAATTTGAGGTTTGGGAAAAGTTGCTGGGGTATACAAATCTGCAACCTTCTTGAGCCACCCGAGCTACCTATGCAGTGAAGTATTTGTAATGTATGCTCAGTTAATTATTTATATTTATGATATAAATAATGTATATTTATCATTTTCATTTTATGTTTCACATTTTTTCACAGTCTGATTTGAATATTGTGGCATCATTTGACAGAAGAGGACAATATGTGTACACAGGAAATGCTAAAGGAAAGGTGTTAGTATTATCCAGTGCTGATCTGTCCCTGAAAGCTTCATTCAAAGTAACTCAAGGAACTACTAGTGCAACTGCAGTTAAGAGCATTGAATTTGCACGAAGGGGAGAGTAAGTAACTCCAAGTTTCTCACTGTTCAGCCCACTGTTGCTCTATTCACCGAAGCTTGATCATCAGAGCATGTACAATATTTAACAAGTTCTCACATTATAGAGCAGTAATTTTTTTTTTTTTTTATTCATTAGTTGATTTCAGTAACAAAAGTGGTTATTTTTAACAGTATAATGCTCCTTGGAGGAAGTTACTTTTAACATACCTGCCTGTAATATTGATGCTACACTATAGAAATAGTAGCCACAGCCTACTAATGTCACCGACTACAACAAAGGAAGAAAGTAGAATACCTATAGAAAGGTGATGCAAAAGAATCATCTAAGATTTATATTTAACCATATCATTGTTGTAATGAAAATGCTGATTAAAAATGCTAATTTATAGCAATATCAACTCTCAAACTAAAAAATGAGTCAAGCTTAACACGCCTAAGCTAATTATTTTAGGTATTTGCCTGGAGTATGTTTCACAGGCTGTTTCCCACATCTTCAGCTGGAGTTGACTGAGCCTGGTAAGAAACTGGAGATAGAAGTCACATCCTTCTCTGGTGGTAGTTTGACGAAACTATAGTTTGGATTTTCTTACATATTTACTTTGAAGTTTATTAATTGCTTCTTGTACTTCATGTCGATTTCCTCCAAGTTTTCAACTGAATGTAATGTTGTATGCTTTCTAACAAATGTACTTCTTCAATATCGTGATGATTTTTCCAAATAGGATAGGAAACAGTAGACTTATTTATTTCCATATATGCTTATTTCTAATTGCTCTTTTAATCTGGTGTCTATTTTTACTTTCTCTAGCATTATGTATGATGTGCATAGTAGACAGAGAAGGTATCCAAAAATGCAATACCAAGATTTCATCAGAAATACATGTTTTAAGGTCCTCTGAAATCAGAAAAAGCCTTTTTTGAAAAAGGTCTGTGGTTGTGTGTGCATTTGTATGTGCTCAAAAACAAAGTCGGTAAAATACCAACTTGGCATTTAAGTTTAATATCTTCCAAAGATATGACACAAAGATTTTGAGAAAAATCTCCCCAACCAGAACTACCCTTTACATGAAAAAAATTTAAAAAATGTTGAATTTCTTAAAAATGGCTCTAATGATTTTGGTTAAAATAGTGTATATTAAATATATTTGCATGACAAATAAAATTATATCTTAAATTTTTTGGGAATAGCCTCTGAAGACCTCTTTATTCTGGATGAATTTTACTGAATTTTGTATAATGGATAAACCCTAAGAGAGAGTCAGTTTTAAAATACTTTTACAGGACTTTGTGATAAAATAATAAATACTTTTCTCATATGGGAATTTGTAAACTTCTGGCCATGCAAACAATGGGTTTCAACCACATGGCAACCAGCTTTTAAGGGAGTTGACTATCGTTTTAGCCTAGTGTATTGTCTTATTCCCCTTCTAATTATAAGGAAGCAAGTAATAACTCATTTAGCATAAGGTAGATAGAAGAATAATCTTTTTAACAATAATTTGTTACAGAGATATAGAGAAAGTCATGTGAATGAAACACATAAGATTTTTTTAGCTTCTTTCCCATCCTTATTTTGGTTAAATATTGTATTGTACCAGCATTGTATTTTATTTTTTTATTATTATTATTAAACCAAAGATGATTTATAGAATTATTTGTCAGTGAAAGAATGTCCATAAAACAAAAGGTCTATGATTCAAATGCTGACAGTTGTGTAAGTTTATGCAATATTTACCGGAACTACTTGGCCATTTGAAGTTGTTTATCAGGAATGTACTTTCCCAGGAATTGACTTTATTTTTTTGATGGAGCATGGCTCAGCTATAGTGTCATCAAGCCCCTACACACCTAGCTGTGCAGACCAGAAACATTGTCACAATATGAAAAAGTCTGGTGGAGGGCAAGAGACTCCCTAGGTCTCGCGCAATACATTGTAATGGGAAAACAATGAAATTTAAAACAGCAATAAGTCATAAGGATACCTGAGTAGGAAATAATTGCAACAACATGTTCTTTATGATCGTCAGCATCTATGCACAGGGATTAGACCTTGAATGTCCCGTTGGAATAAAATCACTTCATTGACTAGACAGAATTTCATCCCACAACTCAACAAAACAGAAGTAAATATCATTGAACTTGAATATCGCATACCTGCAGGATGTAAGCATCACTGAGAGCATAGTTCAACTTTAATTCCGTTTTCTCAGTTTCTTCTCAGTGATTCCATGTATACTTTTTGCTTTGTATTTTAATGTACAAAGTCATCAAAAAGAATTATAAAGAGGGTTTGTTAAGAGTGTCTGCAGTAAAGTGGTCAAAATGCTGAATTAAAAATGAAAAATATGCTGGGTTCACTTTTAGACTGATGAAGCTATTCTTATTCCCCACCCTCAAGAGCCTGGAAATATGAATGCAATACTGAATGTGTGTTAAGTTAATCGAGAAATACAGTTTTAATGTACACCTCAAATTTAAGCACTCGTTATAGAAGGTCAAAATGATAATACGATAATATTACCTAAGGTGGTATATAAATAAATAAAAACAAATAAATAAAATAATTTAGCAGAAAAAAAATATGCAATATTGGATTTTCAGAGATTGTATGTACAGTATAAAATTAGGTACCTTACAGTGAAATTAGGTACCTGTATTCCTCTTCAATAAACTATATTCAAGATGTTAAGTAAACAGTTTCTATTAGTATTTGTGGTACATTTGAGTTAGATAAGATACATATATTAATATGTGCACAACAGGAGAGTATGGTCTGTGCTTCCTGAAATAATTTATAAACAAATCTAAAATTAGAATCGATTATTAATTTTCTTTATGTTCTAATGCTTTTGCAAAATTACTTTTTGCACCCTGTGGATTGTGATTCAGTCTGAAATTACAGATTTGAAAAATTAACTTAATCAAGATTTCAGTTATTTTTTTTTTTTTTTTTTTTTTATTTAGGACAAATTATAATATTGAATCTAATATTTTAGCACTGCCTTCTAATCTAATGTTAATGAAACATACAAAATACGAGTCAGTTGAGAAATTCAATGCTATGCCGGCCTGTTGCCATGGTAGCTCAGTGGCAGAGAAACCGGCTAGAGATCGGGACATCCATGGTTCAAATCCCGGCTATGGCATTGTATTTTTCAGTCTGACTCTACCTATCCAACTCTTGTCCTATACACGGCTTGTGTGAAAAAACAATTATTCCAATACCATTTGACCATAATGGTTGGCTATACTATGAATCTTGCGTCTAAAGTATTTGCAACATTGTAAGTCGCCATTGGGGTTGTCATCTTATGGTAATTTGAGATCTTGTGGTTTACCAGGAAACATATGAGTCAGTTGAGAAATTCAATGCTATGCTGGCATGTTGTCATGGTAGCTCAGTGGCAGAGCAACCGGCTAGAGATCGGGAGATCTGTGGTTCAAATCCCGGCTATGGCATTGAATTTTTCAGTCTGACTCTACCTATCCAACTCCTGTCCTACACTTGGCTTGTGTGAAAAAACCATTATTCCTTATACAAAATAGTTATATAGTTATAAGAATGAAATTAGCGTTCTCATTAGCTTTGTCAGATGAGAAGGGAAACTAAATACTGAAGGAACTGTGTCAGGGTTTAGCATCATCTTGCCTTTATTCTCATAGAAACAATTTTTCATTTTAATGGCACGTCTCGGAGCAGCTGACAACTTACTGAATAATTCTAGTCTATGTATTAGGAACCTAAAATAAATTATCATTCGCTTAGTGACCGAGGAAACCCACGAGAATAAATCGGAATGAATTTGGAATGCAAATGTTACAATTTATTCTTACTGATGGAAAGTGATCTCGGAATCATTTTTCTAGTGATTGGTACAGTTATGCAGCATAGAAGTGCACCATGTATATTATTAAACCCTAATACCTTTAAATCACCTCACTTTTAAAGCCTTTTAAGCATATTGAACATATGGCAGAAAGTACGTTTGCCACTCACCTATGCGCAAGAGGTTTCAATTAGCAACAGCAACATCAGTGCCAGCGGTGAGTCTAGGTAATATTCCAAGGTCTTTGTGTGTTATTGACTGACATGTTAAAGATCTTAAGTTCCAGACCATGGAGCAAATTTATTTTATGGGATTATCTACTTTCAGTTTCATATTGAGACATACCAATTTATAATTTATTTTATTTAAAAAGAATATAATTTAAAATAAGTAATTAGACAGATTAATACGAGGCGCATACTGAAAGTCATGAGCAACACTGTTTTACAATTTTAATATTTATTTTTAAGCCAAACCAAATACATCATCATAATCTACAGACTTTCTTTCACTTTTCGACATAGTCTCCATTGTTTTGCACACATTTTTCCCATCGTTCTACAAGTTTGAAAATGCCCTTGTGATAGAAATCCGTTCCAGCTGCCCGCAGACCCTGACGCACTGCTTTCCGAATTATCCTCCAGCATCTCGTAGCGTTGGCCACGCATCTGCTCCTTCACAGAACCGAAAAGATGGTAGTCGGAGGGTGCCAAGTTGGGGCTGTAGGGAGGATGTGGAAGAGTTTCCCACCCTAATGCCCTGATCTTCTCCATAGTGGCACGGGCAGTATGCGGACGCGCATTATCCTGTTGAAGGATGATCCTCTTTCCATGGCGTTTATCACGCAAAGCCCGACGGAGCTTCAGAAGTGTTTTGATGTAGCGGGCAGAATTTATGGTTTGTCCAGGTTCAAGAAAGTCAACCAGAATGCAACCTTGTGCATCCCAAAAGACACTTCCCATAACTTTTCCTAGAGACTGCACTGTCTTCGCTTTCTTCTTCGTTGGTGAGTTCAAGTGGTGCCATTACATACTCTGACGTTTCGTTTCTGGCTCATAGTGATGGAACCAGCTTTCATCTCTAGTCACAATACACGTCAAAAATTCATCACCTTCATTATGAAATCTCTGAAGAAGGTTTTGTGCAATGGTTCTCTGAAGTTTGTGGTCTTCAGTCAATAAACGGGGGACCCAACAGGCACAGATCTTTCGATAACCCAAGCTGTGGATCATTTCTTGCACTGCACTATGTCCTATTCCAAGTTGCGCAGCAATTTTATTCACAGTGAAACGTCTATCTCCTGTAATGAGCTCATCAACTCTTTCCTTGTTGCGTTCTGTAGAGGCAGTTCGAGGACGCCCGCTACGAGGCGCATTTTGCAGACTCGTGTTTCCATCTTTGAAATGTTTCACCCATCTTTTAACACTGCTGGCACCCATGCAGACACCTCCATACGCACGTTGAAGTCTGAGATGAATTTCAGGAGCAGATTTTCCTTCTTTCACAAGGAATTCAATGACAGCATGCTGTCGAAACGAAACATCAATGTCAGCCATTTTTCAAACACTGTCTGTGGTCACGTGATAGAAGCTAATGACGTCACAATATGTCAACATGTGGCTTAAAGTCTGTAGATTACGATCCTGCAATTCGTTTCGTTACATTGTTGAAATTTAAATTTTTACAATGGGTTGCTCGTGACTTTCAGTATGCCCCTCGTATAATTGGTATACAGAAGTTAGTAACTATGATATATTTTTAATTAGAAATTACTTAGCTAAATACTAACACTGGAATATCTCTAAATGCAATATTACCTGGACATGTTTCAAAGTGTGTGCACCTCATCTTCAGCAGTCCCCTAACTCAGCGGTTTCCAACCTTTTTCATCTCGCAAACTCCTTCAACAATGATCTGAGTGGGTGAACCACCGACTTTTAAATATACATACAGTAGACATGCATCAAATATTATTCCAAGCAAAAGGTTAACTTGCCCCTTAACAGTTAAAACTTAAAGATACTCTAGCCATGGCTGAAAAATTATACGTGTAGGCCTAGTTTCAATAATAAATACAAGTTTTCATTGTAATTACTCACCTCTTCCTTGGAATTCAGTGAAAAGGTTACACCTGCTTTCCATGGCACAGAGCTATGAAGTCAGGAACCACATAAGTTAAATAAACATTCAAATCTCTTTCAGCTTAAGGTCTGTTTCTGTATTTATTCTTTAAATAGGCATATGAAGAAAACAACGTTGCACAAATATGTGGATAAAAAGGGTAATAAAACCATTATGGCTTTATTTGCTAACATGGGCATTCCTTTAAACTTGACCAAAAATCAATTAATGACAAAGATTTATAATTTTTTGTAACTGAAAATCTCTGGAAATTTCAAGAAGTTTCTCTTTTTCATGTGGATTCTAAAACTGTTGACTCTCCGAAGGGATTGCAAACCCAATTATTAGGCATAGCAGGGATATATTCACTGAAGTTTTTTCAAAGCCCCATCAAATGTTCTTTAACCATGCTCTTGACATTTTCGTCCAAAGAAAGATGATTTTCCACCAGGAAATCGTGAAGGGTATCAAAGCACTCTATTTGATTCCTATGGAAATACATTTCCAACAATTAACCTTTTTAATGAATGATTTTATATGGTCTTGCACAATATGAACGTTTATGTTTAACCCCTAGAGAGATAAGTTTAAACTGTTAAGTTTTGAGAAAATGTCTGCCAAATAAAGTTTGAAGCCAGTTTTCATCTTCCATGCTTTATGAAACTTCAGTGTGACAATAAACACTTATAAATGCTTCTCATTTCCTCACAAAGCACTGCTAAGATGCAGCAATTTGTAGGGTGTTCCTTAATAAAATTATTTTCACTGCATCATCCAACACAAATTTCAATCCATTGGGCATGTATTTAGAAACAATAGCCTGTCTATGAATGCAACAATGTGTCCAAGAGGTGTTTGGTGTTACTGATTTCACTTTGGCATCAAATCCAGCATGACACCCTGTCATAGTTTTTTTTCCCTGTCTTAGATCGAACAGGTACCTACACAGCGAGTCCAGTCTATTGAATTTTTACTAGACAATTCTTTGGTTAACTTAACATATATTTTCTTCTGTAGTACTCTTTTTCAAGGGTCTGCAGGATGGTAACTCCTGTTCTACAGACTCTCCATTAGTGTGACAGATGAAAAGTAACAAAATGGCTAAATTGGTAACATCAGTCGATTTGTCAAGTTGATTTGCTAAAGGGGGACTGACAGGAACTCTTTCCAAAATTTCATTTTAGACATAATTTGACATGTCTTTAATTTGGCATTTGATCATATTGTCAGACAATGGTATCATAATGACTTGTTTTTTTGTGAAAGATTCTGCAATCATGTACTGTACTACTTCATTTACACATGGCTGGACTAAATCTTCAGTTATTCAACAAGGTTTTACTGTTTTAGTAATTTTGTGACTAATGCGATAAAACATTTCAAGTGGATTCCCAAGGGCACTGTTTGCAGCAGATACAAAATTATTTAAATCATTTTCCATGCATTAGTTTTTTGTGCAAAAAAGTCAGCAGATTTGTTTACATGAGTAGGGTGTTTAGTTTCTAAATGGCTTTTAATTAGAGAAGGTATTAGACTACGTTAGCAAGAATGTCACCACAAACAACACACTGTGGTTGGACAGTCCTTGTCACCCATATATGAGAATCCAAATCTAATGTAATTATCTTTGTGCTTTCATTTCTTTGCACATGGTTCACAGTTTTGTCGGATTGACACACATCACTAGAAGCTGAACGACCTGTTGACACAACACTAATTTCCTTTTCAAATTTTCACTTTTCAGAGTTATCTATTTTAATGTGAACGGAAGCGATTCTGATATACAACTGACAACTTGCTGTATTTGCTTTAAGGAAAAAAGAAGTAAATTTCCATTGTAGCAAAATCAAATCCATTTCCAACATTGTTACATAACTGTAAATCAGGTGTTTGCAGTGATGTTAATTTATTGTGGAAATAATGTGATAAATTCCCTTTTATTATGACATTGCCGCAAAAATTAAGGAAACAATAATAGGCCTAAACTCGAAACCTGCTATTATGGAAAAGAGTTTTGGTGAACCCCTTGAAATATTTTACAAACCCCCTGGGGATTCCAGTGTTACTATACCAGCTTAATAATTTCTAATTTGGCTCCGCTGTTATTTTCAGTTTCACAGGATGAAAGCCTTATCATGACTCTTTCAACTGGAATATAAAATTAAGTACATTTTTTATTTGTTTTATAGCACTTATGTACAATATACATTGTGGATACAGAAGATATTGTATTAAAGAATTTACACCCAGATTTCATCAGAAATACACGTTTTGAGATCCACTGAATCATAAACACATATCTGTGAATGTGTGTGTTTCATGTGCACATAGCTCAAAAACGAAAACCCTGTTAAATACCAAAATTGGTATTTAAGTTCAGTATCTTCCAAGGATGCAACACAAAGATATGGATAAAAATCGCCCCACTGCCAACTACCCTTTACATGGAAAATTTTTATTTTCTCAAAAAGGCTCTAATGATTTTAATCAAAATGCCATCTATTAAAGATATTTACACGATAAATCAGATTTATATCCTGAATTTTCTGGGTATAGCCTCTGAAGACCTCTATTCTGAATGATTTTGCTGAATTTTGCATAATTAGTAAACTGTACCATCCAAAAAAATGTAGATCTTGTTGCATTTTTGAGATATTCTGAATGACTGGTTTCAGTTTTAGCTACTTAAAACTTATCTCAAACGGGGGTCATCTTTTCATCTCGTTTGTTTACTCCTAGCAAGCTAACAGAACCAAATTTCAATTGTTTCACATAGCAACTGGCTTTTAAAAGATATTACTATTGTTTTAGGCTGTATATTCCATTATTTCCTTTCTACTAAACAAAGAAGCGAGCTAATGTTCTGCTTATGTGTATCAGATATATATGTAGATAAAAGAATCTTTTGTAAGAAAAGCTGTGTATAGAGCAGCTAAAGAAGGTCATGTGAATAGAACACATCAGATTTTTACTTTCTCTACATATGCTATGTACATAGTGTATAGAGAAGAATTAAAATTTAGTTGAGTCGATTTTGTAACACTACATCACTTACTTTTTTATTTCGGAAATAAAAAAGTAAGTGATGTAGTGTTACAAAATCGACTCAACTAAATTTTAATTGTTAAAACACATCACTGTCTCAAAGTCCACCATATATCAGGATATAGAGAAGAAATTATATTGCACCCAAAAATTCAATACTGAGATTTCACCAGAAATATATGTTTTAGGACCCCCTGAATCCAAAAAATGTCCGTCTGTGTGCATGTGTCTGTATGTTCAGTTTTTTCTAAGTATGTGACTCTAAGATTTTCAAGAAATCCCCCCACCCCCAACTACTCTGTACGTGGAAAAAAAATTAAAAATTGTTGATCATTCAAAAATGGCTCTAATGATTTTGATGAAAATCTCTTATGTTTAAGATACTTACAAGACAAATAAAATGTATATCTTTAATTTCCTTAAATAGCCTCTGAAGACCTCTTTATTCTGTTTGAATTTTGCATAACTGGTAAACCATAAAAGATAGACTAAAGCTTACTACACAAAAATGTAAATCTCAGTAAAACGCACAATTTATGTAATGTATATAATTTTTAGGAGGTGTTGACCACTTTTGAGATATTCTTTATTGGTTTCAGTTTAAAAATAGTTAAAAGTTTCTGAACTTCTCAATACGGCCATGCAAAGAAACATAGCAATCACATTTAAAACATTTGACTGTTGGTTTAGCCTAGTGTATTTCCATATTTCCCTTTTACTAATAAGGAACTAAGTAATAAGATCATTTCTGCTAAAGTTTATCTCAAATAGCATTAAGTACATAGAATAAGCTTGTTTACAATAATTTGTTACAGAGATGTAGAGAAAGTAATGTGAATATAGTGCATCAGGATTTTTGTCTTGTTAAATGTTTGTATTCTGACAGATATGCAGACAAATCTGAATGAAACTAATTTGAATGGTAGCTTTTGCATTTGCAACCTAAGTGTATTGAGTGCACCAAAAGGAGTACCACATATGTTAATAAATCCCAAATTAACCATTTGAAAATAACATCGATTTTTGGTAAAAATAAGCTCACCTTTTGTAGGATACTGGTAATATAGCATTTATTTTTAAAAGGAAAAGAATAATTTGTTTGAGCTTTTATGCATGAATGTTTTAAAATTAATAGACATCTTATGGAAAAACATATGGCATTGGTATACATTTAACAAATACAGGTAATAAAAAAAAAATATACACCATGGATTGAAACCCAGGTTCCATTTATGAGTCACATGCTAATCACCGCTTGGCTGCCATGCATACAAAAAAATTGAAAGCATCTTTCTACTTATCATATAGTTTAGAAATGGACTCAAGATGGTATTAAATTGTATAATATGAACACACAAGTTTTTTCTAAATCTCTTGTTGCTTATTTTTTTTGTCTTAGGCTGCACATTGCACAGAGAGGGTTAGGAAAGCGGCACAGGGGTCAGAGAATGTAAGATAGAGTGTAAAGTGAGAGGGAGACAAAAGATGCATAGTTATGAGGAAGGTACACAGTTATAAACAACTTGAATGTAGTTGTGGGTTATGCTAATATTTATCTAAATTTATCATTATATCCTGGAACTAACCGTGGCAAGTAATACCTAAACAATATTTTAAACTAGATGAAAATGAGTATGCATCCATTATAATGCAATCTAACATCTGAAAGCTTTAAGGATGGATAAGTAACCTCTTTAGCACTCTAAAACTGCATTTAAAGAAACAAGTCTCCATTTTCTTTTCCAGTAAAATGAAAGCTTTGAAATTGAAAAAAACTGCAGGGTGAGGAGTGTGTCAGGGTGAGGAGTGTGTAGGACCTTTTTAATATTGAAGGTTGTCTTGTTTTTTTTTGTTTTTGTGTATGTGAAAGAATGGGATTTTAGAATTAAAAAAAAAAGTTTTTGAGAGGTTTTAATTGAAGGAGCTTCAAAAGAGTTTTGATAACTTCCCATCTGGACGATGTAAATATCTAAGATGACTGTAAGATAGAAAGAAGTCATATTCTTGAGCTAAAGAAAATTTTAAGAAATTTATTTAGTATATTGATAAGAAGCTTGTAGAACTTCAACTAATTTAGTATTCTTTTTTTTATACAGCTGTTTTCTAATTAACACAGCAGACAGAGTTATCAGAGTGTACGACAGCAAGGAAGTGTTGACTTGTGGAAAAGATGGAGAACCTGAGCCCATACAGAAACTTCAGGATCTAGTAAACAAGTGAGTATCAAACCTGGATATGCACTGAAGGTCACTAACCCAAACTTTTGATGTCGGTGCCTGTTAAGATTGCAACATTTTCTGGTTAGCAAATTTAGTAATTTGCTATCTCAATATGCCCCAAAGCAGCATCTTTTGTGACTTTCTCCAAAACAGCTTTTGGGTACCAAAATTTCATACAGACATATGAAAAATTTAAGGATATAAGTAGGCAGATAGTTCAAGATTATGGCCTGTTCATTACAGGAATTTTGGCAGGTATATTATAATAATAATAGTAGTAGTAGTAATGTTTATCTCTACATTTATTTACATATGTTTTAGAAACGGCTGAAAAAATTCAATGCCACAGCCAGAATTTGAAGATGGTTCTCCCACTCTGTGTTGTTCTAACCATTGTGCTACTGTGACAACATGCCAGAATGACATTCAATCCTCCAACTGATTCATATGTTTTTTTACCTGGTCAACCAGCCAGTATGTGTCCCTTCAGACATATGTAATAGAATATTATAATTCTATTACAATAGAATAGCTTGATAACTACAATAGAAAAGATTATTAGTTGGTAGTAGCTATATTAATATTACATGGATACTAAGTACTTATGTATGTCCCATTAAGGTCTTCTATGAAGGGAGACATACCGGTTGGTTGACTGGGTAAAACATATTAATCAATTGGAAGATTGAATGTCATTCTGGCATATCATTGTATTTTAATGGTTTGAGCAACAACACGAAGAGCGGAAAGACCTTGTTCAAATCCCAGCAGTGGTTCTAAGAATAGAATGCATTTCCCAGTTTAACCTAAATATGGGATGAGCATTATCCTTATAAAAATGTACATTTACCTGAAAAGTGTACATTTACTATAAATATTGATTTGAATCAATTGTAACACATTTCCATCACTTAAATTATTTTATTATTAAGGACATATTTTGGAAGTATACTGTTATTTCCATTATCAGCTTTTCGATTGCCAGTGCCATGATTATCCGATGTTATAGTAGATACCTCTGGTGATGAATTTAGGAACTTCTGCACAAGGATGTCTCCAAGCAGGATTTCAAAATTCATCAATTGTTTTTTGTTTTTCCAGATGTGGAAACTTTCGCAGGTTTTCAACTCCTAATAGTTTCTTGTACCTTTTAATAAAATTGGGGTCTTTTCAATGTTTTCTCCAAAACTGACTTGCCTCTGCTGATTTATCTTCCTCTGTCTTAATTGTATGCTCTTAAGATGTTCCTCGTTCCTAGTTGCCAAATTTCTTTTTGTTTTCCCTATGTAACATTTTTTACAGTCTGAGCAATTTATCTAGTACACCCCTGCTCTATTTTCTGTTGGAATTTCATGTTTAACTTTTGATTAAGAGATTTTTAATTGAAAAATTATTTATGAATGCTAGAGTAATATTTTGATCTCTGAAGAATTTTTAAAACTTGTATGCTAAAGGGTGGTATGTGAACTTGCTAAATGTGATTTTTTCGTCCTTGTTTGTAGTGAGGATGCTGGCTTTTTTTAAAGTTTCTTTTTTCGCTTTGTTTATTTCCTGTGAAATAGTTGTTCGTTAAATTCATTTGCTTCGGCTGTTTCAATTATGCTTTTTAATTTGCTGTATACTCATTCATGTCCATTGGTATGTTAATGAATATGTGCACAAGGCTGTTAATTACTGTGTGTTGATGGCATATAGGGTTGTAGCTCTTGCATTTGATGTAACTAGTTGTCGGAGTGAGTAGGTTTTCTGTATATGCTAAATTTTAATTTGTTGTTCTTTTTCATTATTTTCAAAACTAGGAATGTTGATTATCCTTTTGTTTCTTTCTCCATTGTGAAGCTTATTTTCTTTTCCTGTATATTCAAAAGTTTTATTGCATCTTCTATATGTTGCCCAGGAACTGTGGCAAAAATATCCTCAACATACCTGTACCACACTTTGAACATCCCCATCAAAGTGAAATAAGTTTTTTGTATGCATATGTGTATTATGTATATTCTTCTAGTTTTTTGGGATCTTTTCTTATGTAACTGAGCCATTTTCTGATTAAGCTACTAAGCTTGTTGGTTGGGATGCTCAGGAAAGATGGCAATATCAAAGGAAACCAATATTCTTACGAAAGTAATTTGAGTCAATTATGGACACTATTCTTTTCCTAGATGCATTTCAAAGATGTTCATTTCATTATTGGCTGTTTTTTTGGTAGTGTTTAATGTTTGCTTTTACTACAAATGGCACTGCAGGAGATGACATTGTTGATACATGGAATGAAGATGGAGCACCGGTGGAATGTGATGGCGGTGGAAACTGGAGAAAACCACCCCTGCGCTACTTTGTCCACCACAAATCTCACATGCAGTCATTTGGGATCGAACCCAGGCTGTCTAGGTGAGAGGCGAATGGTCTAACCATTTGACCACAGCATGGCCCCCATTGGCTGGTGTTTGACTGGTTACGGAAGAGGGAGTTCTGGTCGTAATTTCATCGATGCTGCCATCTGGTTTTCTTGGGGGTAATCTTAAGACTCTGCCAGTGGTACCGATTTCAAAATTCATAACTATTTTTCCTAATGTGATCCTTTCCCAAATTGCTATTTCTGCTGTAGTTTTCACATGTTTTACTAGTTTGATGTCCAGTTGGATGTTGTGATGTGATGCAGATTTGTCTACTTTAGTTTCGTGTTCCTGAGGTGTTCTTTAACATGTTGAATGACTCATTTGCAATGTCAATCAAAGCATTATTATTTATAGTTATCATTCATATTAAAGAATGAATGGCTTCTAGTTTTGATTCCCAGCAGGTTATATGAAGTCTTAATTTTTTTCAATGAATTTTGTATCATTTTGTGTAATTATAAACCATCAGGAGTGGACAAAAAGCTACCATACATGAGATGCATATCTGATTAAAGCAGACAATTTGTGTAATTTTTCCATGGTATTCATTCTGAATATGTGTTATTGGTTTGAATTTTTTCAAGTGTTAAATTGATTATTTTTTTCTTGTCATGGAAAGTGTAGAATAGCAACCTACTTTTAAGAGAAAAATTACTTTTGGTACTGAAAAAATGGCTAACTACAATAGACATTTCTAATGAAATAGCAGAAGACTTGCTTAAGCTAACACAGTTATGTATTGAACAAACCTATTTTACATTCAAAGGAAAATTTTATACACAAAAGTATGGTTTAGCCATGGGAAATCCATTATCCCCAATACTTGCAGACATATACATGAGTAATTTAGAAATCCACATAACCACAGCCTTCCCACAAATATACAAAACTTGTTATAGATATGTAGATGACATAGTAGCAATAGTAAACTACAAGGTAGTTGAGGACAGCCTTAAATTACTAAATCTTCAGGACAGCTCCATAACATTCACAATAGAAAAAGAATCAAATGGCATGCTTCCCTTCTTGGACCTAAAAATAATGAGGAACCACAAAAAGCTAGAATTTGGAATCTATAGGAAAGAAACACAGACAGAAAACTACATAATCAACGATAGCTACAACCCAATTTCACACAAACATGCCATGATCAACAGCCTTGCATTCAGGCTGGTAAACCTACCATTAAGCCAGATGGAATACAAATTAGAACTTAACAGGATCATAGAAATTGCACAAAAGAATGGCTACACAGAACATTTGGTAAAGAAGAAGATTAATAAATTCATGAAACAGAAGAAAGTAAAAGAAATTAGCACTCTAAAAAGAATAAAAGCAGAAACTAGCTACAAAAAATTTACTTACCACCCTTTGGCACACCAAAAATTTCAACAGATTTTCAAAAAATGGAACATCAACCTAGCCCCAGTTAATAAGCACAGTTTAAAAAACCTCCTCCACACAAACACAAAAGATAAAATCCCCCCATTGAAACAATCAGGGATATATGAAATCAGCTGCAAGGAATAACAAAACGAAACATTGGACAACATTTTAAAGAACACATGGGATATTTAAAATACAGACAGACAGATAATTCAGCTGTTGCACATCATTTTTGGACTCAAAACCATAATTTTCACAGCGAGCCCAAGCTATTAAAATTAGTACAGAATCCAATAGGATTAATGATTTGGGAAAATCTATTGATTTTAAAAAACAAAAAAAAGGTAATAAATGTTGACATTCCACAAACAAATGGACTCATCTCAAAATTCATCTATCCGGAAGAGAGACCTCTACAGGCTGCTACCACGAGTTCATCAGTGAATCTCCGTTGAAAATGGTGGAAAAAGCCACCGAAACATGTCCGAAGTAAGTTACCTTATTTCAAGAGTGAAGTTTGAGTGTAATCTATGTTTTTACTCCTATCTACTTTTAATGATTTTTCTTATCACTACAGTGTACTTTATCCCTCTTGTACCTGTAGTGAAATCTGTCATAAAAGCATTTTGAAAATATTTATCTCAGTTAATAAGAACAGATAAGGGTAAACCTTTCTAAGAATACCTAGCTATAATAGTGAGAATAGAAACAATCATGTGAATATACACTTCAGAATTCTTATTGTAAAAAAGGTTTCTAAATAGAGAGTGTTCAAATAAGCAATAACCTTAAAACTGTTAAAACTAGTGAGGTTAGGAAACACTTATATATTAAAACAGAACCTGTTTTGAGAAACATGGCTTCCTAATCATTAGCTGATGCTCACTGCATCCCCTCTCCTCTTTTTGTGGTTGGTTCCTATTGGTTAATCACAAGACATTGGTATATCAAAGTTCATAATTCTTTTTCTTTCTTAATAATGCATAAACATATGCATTATTAAAGAAAAAGAGTATCATACTGTTAATTCCCAATTATTCATAACCAGGTTTAAAAGTTTTATGACCTTGCATATTTTATGGTTGTATATTTTCTGCATCTCATGTTTTTCATTCTCATTTCCAAATTTCTTTTTGTTTTATAGTGTATATTACTTTCTCCAGCACATATGTATATACAATGTGCATAGTAGCTAGAGAAGGTATTGTACTCCATCCAAAAGTTTGATGTTAAGATTTCATCAGAAGTATGTTTTGAGGTCCCCTGAGTTGAAGAAAGCATTTTTAGAAAAAGGTCTCTGTGTGTGACTTTGGGCAGCATAGCTCATAGGGAAAAGACTGTTACATACCAAACTTGGTAAATTTTTGAAAATTTTGTTTTTCTCAAAAGTTGCAAACGATTTTGATTAAAATACTATATATTAAAGTTATTTACATTATAAATAAAATGTATATTTCAAATTTTCTAGGAATAGCCTCTGAAGACCTCTTTATTCTGGATGAGTTTTGCATAATTATGCATAACAGTTAATCGTAAGAGATATGCAGTTATACAAAAAAAATGTGATCTCGTTAAAACATGTAATTTATATAATTTTCTTGTAGAGTTGACCATTTTCGAGATATTCCTTATAATTGGTTTCAATTTTAAACTATTAACTTTTCTCAAACCAGACCATGCTAAGCGGACTGAACCTCAATTGTTTCACGCAGCAAGCAACTTCTAAAACATTTGACTATTGCTTTAGCCTAATTAATTACCTTATTTCCCTTCCACTTACAAGGAAGCAAATAATAAGACCAATTCTGCTAATGTTTATCTTGATTAACATGATATAGATGAAAGAATAATCTTTTATACTAGTTTGTATATGGAACAGCTAGAGAAAGTTATGTGAATGGAAAGCAGCAGAATTTTTTGTTAGCCTTCTCAATTAACAGTATAAATTCCTGCTAATTCACTGTTTAAACTGGTATTCCTAAGCAGGTGATTGAGCACATTTCCAATATGAGGTCTAGTAGTTTGGGTACAAATCCTAAAAATTGTTTTTAAATTTATTAAATGCCTTTGGATGAAATGTGATTTTGCAATATCTTTTTGCATAATTTGGTTTTAATTTGCTAATATTTCTGAACATTTTATATCTCTTTTGTTTACCATTTCTGTTCTAAATTTCTGGTTAAAAGTTTCCCTCTGTGGTGTGGTGGTTACCATGCTAACTTCATATACCCAAGGTCACGGGTTCAAACCTGGCGGAGGACAATGGATTTTTTCGGGTGTAAAAATCTTTAGTATGACCTCCTTTGGAAGGGAATTAAAGCCGTTGGTCCTGTGTCGTAGATTTACAGCACGTAAAAGAACCTCAAGCATGATAGAGAGGCCTCTGAGCAAAATTAAGTGGTCTTTCAAACCCAGTATAGAATGGGACGCTGAGAACCACAGTAGTTAAAGAGTGGCCATAAATAACATGCGTTGTTAAAGCTTTTCAAATTTGAAACATGTTTTATATGATCTATTTCTTTATATATTTAATTGTCAATGGGATATTAACCAATCTAAGGATTGAACTGTAAAATGTGATATATTGATGTTCTTTAGAGATTATTATTCTTAATATACTGTATTTATCTGAAGGCAAGACAACCTCGAATGCAAGACGACCCCCTTTATCAGAACTTAATTTAGCATATCATCTACATAAGACATGTTTATAAGACATAGGTATATAAAAAGAAGAATTTTTAAATGAAAGTTAAAGGTTTGCCATATATTTTGAACAATTTTATGTGGAATGTTTTTATTTACCTTTTTGTAACTTTTTAAAATTAAGCACCATAAATGGCGGTTACATCAACTTAGTAAAGAAAGGTATGGATAGAAAAGAAGCAATACTTACAAAGGTAAATAAATTTGAAAAAGTTGTACTATTATCTGACTCTAAAGCAGCTATTATATCCATAACATCTGATGTAACACCTAATAACTTAAATATTGCAGAATGAACAACTAATGAATTTAAATAAAAGATTAATACTTCAATGGATACCAGCTCATTGCAGAATACAGGGTAATGAAACAGCTGACTTTCTAGCCAAGAAAGGTAGTAAAATTACATCAAATTCATCTGATCCAATGAGTTAGCACTCTATCAAAGGAATCATTATATCAACATATAACAAAATTAAAACAGATAATGTATTACAAACAAAAGGAAAACCATGGGAAAATTTATGTAATAACACAACCAGAATAACTACATTACCACGAAAATCCTCTGTAGCAGGCCATGACTGTCTTGATAAACATTTATTCATTGGTATAGTGAGATTTCCTTTGTGTCCTTTCTGCACACTTAAAGAACATATGGATGGAAATCATCTACTGCGCTGCCCAACCTTTAGTCAACATGATAATATGACATCAAAATACTGGAATGCAAGAGAGTGAATGGCTTTACTGTCAACTGCTCAACATTAGATACCAACCAACCATATTTAGAACAAAGTAATGGACTGATTAATTCCCTCATTCATTTATTGTACTTAATTTAAATTTGTTTGAAAATTCATGTTTGGAGCAGTCGTCGGAGAGGGGATTATGGAAATGTTCGGCATAGTTATGATGGCACATGATGGTGGCAACAGTGGTAGCCTAACTGTAACAATGACAATGGATATGATATTTGAATTTACATGACATACTTATTTTACCTAATTTGAATTTGCGCAGAAATTCACATTGCGAGTGGCAGAGACGGAGAAGGGAGAATGAAATGTATGGTATATGCGACTATAGAATGTGACAGTGGCTGTGGTAATTCATTTGGTAAATGCCGGATAATTTTGTTTCTGGTGTGTTATCTTTCAAAGGGGGGTTTAATAGATTTCTGATGTATTTATTTTGTGGTATCAAGTTTATGTTGTGATCTCTAAATAATTTCTTAAATTTCCAGAAGTATCTTGGATGGAAAGTAAATTTACAGTAATTGTGTGTGGATTTTTTTAGCTTTTCCAAAGTGCTGGTTTCATTTTTGCATTTTATCTCTATGAATTATCTTATCAATGGAGCTTGAACTGAAATTATTTAATTTTATTATATCATGTATGTGTATGTTCCTGTTTGCATTTGGCTTCTGTTAGCGGAATGTTGACTAGTCAATGACTCAAGCTGTGGAAAATGGCATATTGATGTGGTTTTGGGTTGAATTGATTAAATGCGATGTAGTTGTCTACATGTGTTGGTTTTCTGTAGATTCCAAATTATAATCTTGATTGATTTCTCATTATTTTTAAATCTAGAAATGGCAGGCAATTATTTGTTTCTATTTCAGCTGTAAACTTTATTGATCTCTCCTGTGAATTCAATAACTAGTTTCCCTGGTGCAATAGCAAAGATGTCATCCACATATCTGTGCCAGCAGCGAAAGTAATGTGGTAATGCTTTAGTTACATGTACCTCAAGGTTACTCATAAGTAGGTCTGCCAGAATGGGGCACAAAGGGTTTCACATAGCTAAACCTGTGATCTGCTGGTAATGGTTTTGGTGAACATGAAGCTATTTTGTTCTACACATAGGTTTATTAATTTCATGTATTCATCCATTTTTTTTTTGTAGTTATGTTATTTCTAAGTAGCCAACATTTTATCAATTTTGGTAGCTTCTGTACTGGAATGCCAGTATACAAAGATTTTATGTCTCAAAGGTTTACAACTGTGTTTTCAATTTTTTAACAAAATCAAAAGAGTTTTTAACACTCATATATCCAAATTTCTTCAGCTCTTCCACTAGCCATTTGGACAGAAGGTAGATAGGTGAGTGCATCTATATTACTAATTATTGGTCACATGCTGTCATCCTGTTTATGAATCTTTGGCAAGCAAAACATTTTAGGTGTCACTTTTCATTGTTACTTTCTTTTTTATGTTGTTTGGTATTAGAGGACTTCCTTTTATGACCTTATGGGTGCTTTCTATGTATTTATTTAGTGGAGATTTTGTTAAAAGCTTATACTCGGGCTGAGACAGTGCTGTCTTTTCTGCTATGTGGTAATAATCAGTTTTTTTTATAATGACCATTTTATTTCCTTTGCTTTAAGATAAAGACTGGTATTTAAACTGTTCGTTATTCCTTGTAATTTTTAGATTCTGTTTTGAATTTCATTCCTTCCTTATACACATTTGACTTTCGTTGAGTTTCTATCTTTTTCATTTTTTAGGAAACGAGAGGTGATAGCTACATCTGCGATGTAATCGTCTATGTTGCGAGAATTAGTGATGCAGATTTTGAAACCATTGTTTAAAAAATCAAGTTCTTCCTTATTGAAAATTTGTGTGGAAATATTAACTATATGGTTATTTACCTCTTTATTACATTTTATCTTACTGGCTTATCTTGTAATTTGGTTTTTGTTACGCAATTTTTCAATCTTCTTTTTTAACGCCGGTGTTTTCTCTATCATTCTTTTGTTTAGCAAAGAATATGTATAATTTTCTAAACAAAAGCATGATAGAGAAAAGCATAGACATTAAAAAAGAAATGGAACCAGACACAATGTGGGAGCATCAATCAACAGATTAACTGAGGATAAGGTGAAGGCTCTCTGAAACTAGTCTTAAATAAAGACCAACATGTAAGTGAATAAATTTAAAGTGTTTATAATTTTGAATCATTGTTAAACGATTCCAGTAATGGTGCTCCACTATATACAAATATTCCTAATTATTTATATCTCTTTCTTTCTGTTTGACCGTTGACCTCCAACACATTATGTGCAACCACCAATGTGGAAGGAAGTCTTGTAATTTTATTTTATTCTCGAAGAATGATCTTTTTGCCAATGAGAATGTTCGTAGGCTCCTTAACAGCCAATATTTATCACAAAATGAATCACTCAAAATCTGCAGCATGCGTTGTGACCTGGGCAGTAATCTCTACAATTTCCCAGGCTTCACCACTGCTGTTCTTGCAAAGTTTGAAACTTATTTTTTCCCTGTATGGTATTTGGAAAACATATATCGCAAATGCAAGACGACCCTTAGTTCTGAACATTAATATTTTGGAAAAAATCATTGTTTTGTATTTGGATAAATACAGTAATTATCCATATATTAATGTACTATATATGCCAAATTCTAATCTATCTCTATTTCTCATAATCTTTAAATCCAAGAATAGCAACCATTCTGTTTGTTTCATTAATGAATTCTATTGATCAATCCTGTAAATTCAATAATTTTAATACATCCCAAACTAACTTTTCTGGAACTATTACAAATATATCATTCAAACCTTAAAAATTTATGGAAATGCTTTTGTCACCAGTGTTTCTAAATTACTCATTTGTAGGTCAGCCAGTAAAGGTGAAATGTGCCAATTTTGAATTTTGTTGGTAGAATTTTTGTTTAGACATGATATTATTTTGCTTGATGCATAATTCTGCAAGTTTTTATATTTGTCAATTTGAGATGTGAACCCTTGTCCAGAGAGCCATAGTTGTATCAAATTGGGTAATTTTTCTACGGGTATGCTGGTAGAGCTAGTATCAAAGATACTAAGTCTTAGTAATTACTTTTTCAAAAGCTTTTTATGCTTAGGATCTCAAATTTTTTGCATGAATCCATCTCATTTACTAATCCCTTTGCTAAATAATATATAGATATGTCTACATTACTAACAATTAGTTTCATGCTGAAATCATGTTTATAGATTTTAGGTAAGCAGTATATTTTTTGTAACATTGAGGTGTTAGGAATCAGGCAGCATACCCAAAGAAAAATTACTCAATTTGATAAAACTATAACTCTTAGGGCAAGGTTTCACTACATCTCAAATTTACAAATACAACAACTTGCAGATTTAGCAGTAAGCAAAATAGTTCATGTTTAATCAAAAGTTCTACCTACAAACTTTAGGATGGTAATAGGCAACCCTGTTTAACTTTTACTGGCTAACTTTTACATGCATAATTTAGAAGCACAGGTGACAAAAGCATTTGTACATATTTTTAAAGAGTTTAAATAGTTCTAGAAAAGTTAGCCCAGGATGCAGTAAAATTATTGAATTTATAGGATTGCTCATTACTATTCAGTGTTGAAACAGAATGCAGATGGTGGTTGTTCTTGGATTTAAAGTTTGTGAGAAATGGAGACAGATTAGAATTTAGCATATACAGAAAAGAATGTAATGAAGATTAAGAACAATCATCTCAATCCTAAAGAACTTCATTTGTCATATCTCTCAGTTCATTCCATAGATCAGTTAATATCCCATTGACAATTGAATATAACAAAGAAATAGATCATATAAAGCATGTCGAAAATTTGAGTGGCTTGAACCAGAAATTTATAACAAAAATGATAAACACATACAAGAGACAAAAAATGATCAGAGATGTTAGCAATTAAAACCAAACAATGCAAAGAAAAGAAATAACATATTTCAACCAAAGGCAATTATAAAATTTAAAAACAATATTCATGATTTCAATATCAAGTTGGTCCCACATAATAGGCATAATGTCAGAAATATGTTTAATCACATGTGTTAAACATATATATATATATATATATATATATATATATATATATATACATATATATTGGCAAACCAAAAGGAAGTTTAAAAACTGAATGAAAGAACAACATATAAGATGCATAAAATACAAAGCGGTCCCTCAACTCTCTGGCATGTAGTTGTGATGCTATATTCCGTGTATCTGTTTATTATTTTATTATTGATACTGATACTATTATTACTGATTTTATGATGATTACAATTATTGATTACCTATTGAACAAACATTATTACGTTTTATTTTAGCAGTACTAACATTTTTTACAGTTGGTGTTGAAAGTGGTGTCCTTCGGCAGATAAACATTCATGGCACCTTCTGACGAAATTACCATTCACATGCATCAGTTTTTGTTGCATAATTTCCCTAATTTATGTTATATTACTTTTAAGATTGTCTATGGTGGGAGGATTATTCCTATACACTCTATTTTTGAGAGTTCCCACAGATAAAACTCACACAAAGTAAGATCCAGCGATCGAACCAGCCATAACCCTTTAGAAATTATTCTGTCATCAAAAGTATTCCTAATGTCTTCCAAGAAAGCCGTTCATTTCTTTTTACAGCTTACAACATTAAATGATCCCGTTTTCTTCACTTTATTCACTAGATATCTGTTTCTCTACTCGGAATTAAAAATTTATCGTGAAATTGCCTATAAACTTGTCTACATGAGTTGGTTTTCACATAAGTGTCATACATAAAAATTCTTTGTTCAAGCGAATATTTGAGTACCATTTCTGGCTTGTAATAATCCGTAATTCAGTCACACACAAAAATACCTGCATCTCGCATCCACACACAAGGAGCCATAACAACTGACTGAAGCCCACTGCTACATGTCCAAGAAATGGAAGAGCCCATGGCCTTGAGTTCATTCAGACGTGCCGCACAAGCCTGCCATACAAGTCCCAGCCAGAGCGTTGAGGGACCGCTCTATATAAGCAGATGAATAAATCGGGCATAACTTATCATTTCTGGTCAGATAACAATAATAATAATAATGATAATAATATCTGCAAAGACATACTGATCTTATAACAGTTAAAAATTGAGACAATAAAAATTTGAGAAAGCATACACATTATTAAGAATGAAAAACGAGTTATAAACTTTGATACCTACAGCTGACAATGTCATATGACTAACCAATAGGAATCAACCACAAAAAGAGGAGAGCTGAGAGCAACAGCTGATGATGAGGAAGCCATGTTCCCTAAAACGTGTCCTGTTTTAAATTATAAGTGGAACTGACATGTTTTCAAAGCTCAATAGTTTTAACATTTTTAGTATAAAGTTTCACTGTTTTAAATACGTCTACTTTATTAATTTTTAGTAATAACCTTTATTTTAGCTTTGCTGTAGGACATGTTAAAAGCTCTTTTTACTGTCTCATTATTGAATGGATGGTTAGAGTTCAAACACACACACACGCTACTTGTAAATTACAAGTGTAATTGTAACAAGAATGAGTTGTATCTAATGCTTAGAACCATGTGGAAGAAGTGTTGCTTCTCTGGTGATGGAGAGTACATTTGTGCTGGATCTGCACGCCAACATGCCCTGTATGTTTGGGAGAAAAGCATTGGAAATCTTGTGAAGATTCTTCATGGAACAAAGGGAGAGCTGCTTCTGGATGTTGTGGTGAGCTAAGTTGATCCAAGTGATAAGGATATATTAGATTAGCATGCATTATTTTAAAGTAAACATCTAAGTTTTAATATAATAAACTTGTTCATTAATATGAACAAATCAAATTTAATAGGATTTTTACTTTCTATATCATTTAACGAGTAGGTAGGGGAAGTAAATTCAAGGCACTTAAAAATACACCTGAGATTTCATCAGAAATACATTTTTTAATGCTCCTGAATAAATATAAAGCATTTTTAGAAAAAGACTGGGTGTGTGCACAGGTGTGCTTAAGAGCGAGAACAGAAAAAACGAAATGTCAAATACCATATTATGTTATATGAAAGCAATTCAAAAAGTAACAGCAAATTATTTTTTGTAAAGTGTGTAAAATATATAATTATGGATACAAACAAGATGTTATTTAGTTTTAATATTGGAGTCGAGTATACACACATATGCTTCACAAAAATTTACCCAGAACTAGTTTCGCATGCATGTTGCATACATTGTTATCACTTCGCAATATATCACTTCCAGTAATTAAAATTATAAGATGTTATTTTCAAACATAATTATTCTCCTTTTCAATAGCATTGTTTTTTATTCTTATTTAGTAACTTTTTATTCCATCAGAATGAAAGTGTTTAATTGTGCGCACAACCAAGAATGCACCACTTCTTTAATCTCATCACCACTTTCAAATTGCAGTCCTCTTGAGATTTTTCTTCAGGGGTCCAAACACATGGTAATCCGAAAGAGCGAGATCAGGGCTGCACAGGGGTGCTGAATGACCTGAAATCTCAATCTCTGAATCTCGCGTCAAGAATTACAGAGGTAGTGGGGGCATGCATTGTCATGAAGGATAAGAGTGCTTCTAGACAGAAGTCCCCTGCAATAGCTCCCTATTACTGAGTTTAGTTCATTCTCCAACATGTTGCTATACCAGGCACTGAGCACCATTTCATTCCTTTGCTGATAGTACTCCAAAATCAGCCCATTCATATCTCAGAAGATTGTGAAAAGGATCTTTCTGGCAGAGGGCTGAGACTTGAATTTCTTCTTGGCAGAAGATGTGTGTTGCCATTCTGAAATTGCCTTTTGCTTTCTGGTTCATAATGATGCACCCAGGTTTCATCTCCTATGGCAATACAAGTCAAAGTTGTCTCCTTCAGCATTTTATCACACCAGAAGCAATGTGGAAGTCATAACTTTCATTATCTAGTGTTCATTAGTAAACATCCAAAGCAGACACAAAAAGGCACTTGAGAACCTCTGTAATAGTATGACCTAACCCAACACTGTTACCATACCATAAGATGCTCCGGAACATAAAATACAGTCATGATTTTGTTAAGAAATTTTTGAATTAAAGATAATAACGGTTCCGTTCTCCATTACTTTCATGATGTAGGTATCCCATACATTTCACTCTATTTTGAAGCACAATAAAAAGTATCACTTCATTTTCACTTTCACTCATATCTGAATTTTCACTTTCCATGTATCATTTTCTCAGTTGGTGGGGGACCAAAATGCCTTTCTGCTGCCCTTTTTCCATGATCTTTTGCATATTGCACAGCTTCTAATTTGAATGCAGCACTATATAAGAATCTCTTCTGTTTAGGCGGCATCGTATACGGACACAAGTGCTTAGAAAAAATTTACTAATGACTGTCACTTTCACAAAGTACACTTGCTACTGACAACTGAACATACATATAAGGGTCTGTGAGAGAAAATTTTCCTTGCTATCCATTCTTTAACCTGTTATAGGGCAAAACTGCTATTAGGTATGTCTGTCATTGAAGCTCATATTCTTCTAATGGTGCTTTGTGCTATGTTGAACCTCAATTATATAGCAAGTATACAGTCCACAAGGCTCACATTCCCTTACTGATGATCCAAGTATTGTCAAAAATACTGGTAAATTTAGCTGGTTTTCACATTGAACTTTGGACCATAATATGCAATTAAATTTTAGACAGTAATTTATAACGAAACGAAAAATACTACTCAGTTCCTTAGGTAAAACTTCTACAATTTGCCAGTTCTCATGAATTATGTGTTATTACGTCCCACATTCTTTTCAGTAGTGGCCATGCTGGGATTAGCAGAACATTGCTCATCTTTGACTGATGTACATCCACTTTTAAAGACAACTACCCACCCTATACTCTTCTCTTGCTAATACTTTTGAACAGAAGGTAACTAAATTTTGTGTTAATTAAACAGTCTGATATTGCATGTCGTAAAAAGTTTTACATTCAAATTTACATGGAAATTCACATAAAGGTCAGGAGGGAAGAGGGAAAGGGGATAAAGGAAATGTACTGATTGTTGTATTCAGTGGAAGAAAGTGATAACAGCAACATCAGCAGCAGCTGCAACGACAAAGATCAGTAAGATTTTCTATTTAAACACATACATAATATAATGCATTGAAAATAGTTTTACATAATTCAAATATGTGGGGAAGTTAATATAATGTGTGGGAGAATTGAGAATGCAGGTCGGTTAACAGCTAACTTAATGGTGCAAAATTAAAGCTACAAAATCTGCAGCATGTGTCAAACCTTGCCACTAATCTTTACCAGTTCCTTCATGCATCACCATTGCCCTAACTGTGAAGTTGGCAATTTACTTTTTTCTGCATGCTAGTCAGAAAACATATATTGCAAAGGCAAAATAACCCCCAGTTCTCAATATTAAAATTTTGGAAAAAAACATTATTTTATATTTAGATTAATATAGTATGATTTAGTTTGTGATGTGTTTAATACACAGCTGATGTAAAATATTGCATTTGCATTTCAGTGGCACCCAGTAAGGCCCATCATCGCTTCAATTTCAAGTGGTGTTGTATCAGTATGGGCTCAAAATCAAGTAGAAAATTGGTCCGCTTTTGCACCAGACTTCAAAGAATTGGATGAAAATGTTGAATATGAGGAACGTGAATCAGAATTTGATTTAAGTGATGAAGACAAGTCAGTAGAAATTGGTCCTGAGAAACAAGAGGATGACCTAGAGGCCAGTATAATTAAAAGCATAGCTTGTTTCCTCATTTACATTAGTTCAGTATTCCCAAATCTGACATTCTAGGTTTTCATGAAAGTGGTTTTTACTAAGTTTTGGTTAATCTACATGTAATATATTTTTAAGTTTATTTATATGATATTTGGGTGTATAAGATCATGTTTTAAAAGTTTTCTGCATTTCACATTGATTTTACAAATGTATGTGTTTTCCTTGGCACTGAAATTTAAGCTGTCTTCATATAGAAAGTAATTGTGTTGATATGAGCATCACTCTGAAAGTTTTGAGAATGAAGGCAATAAAATTTTAAAATTTAGATCTGATCATTGTGTCTATTCTAAGTAATCTCCATTGTATTCTCTGCAACTTCTCATACTTTCAAATCACTTTTCAAATGCCCAATAAGAGAGATCTCTATGGAGAGCGTGCATTTACATTCTATATTAGCAGCTACTGTGGCTTCAGGTGATTCAAATTGTTGAACTCATTTTGTTCCTCAAATGCAACTGTCACAACATGGCTACTAGCAGAGACGAAAGAACAGATAATCTTTTTGCCAACACTTTTTGTTTGGCACACTTTCCTCTCCCGGGAAGTTCCAGACCATGCTGGTACATCCGGTTTTCATCTGTCATGATGTTGAATATATGGTAGGAACCACTCCATCAAATTTCCTGACCCCATTGCACAGGTGCCTAATTCTGCTGTTTGGTGGGGATCCAGTGATTACAGAGTTTTCTGTGAAGTTTTACTTTAATGATTATGTTCACTGCTGCTGATCCAATATTTTGAGCTTCTTGAATCTGACAATATGTGCAACAGTGATCTTTGCATAACACGCACTCTGTTTTCATCACATTTTCGTCCATTGTACTTGTAGCCAGCTGTACTGCACAATCTTCATCTTCTGCCCTGGACAATAAATTATGGATTATAAAGAGGAATTATAGAAAACATCATATGGAAATGCTCTCCTTTGAAATTCATTCTAACATATGGCATAGCAATACTTCTATGTACATACACATGTGAAAAAACACATTGTTGGAGTGTATACAGGCTTGCACATGTTACACTATCTTAATTATAATTAAAGCTAGGAGGGCCTGCTTGGGCTTACTACAACTCATTGTTGCCTATTCTCAGAACTTTTGGAGTGCCCTCCTATCAGCAGGATGACATTTTGGCATTTTGTTTCTGAGATAGCTAGTCACTCCGTGCACAAAATAATGACATTTAGGTGTGTTTAAGTGCAATAACTGCTTGTTAGTAGACTTGGCATCTAAAATAACCTCTATAGCACAAAATATGTTATGCTGATCACATCCTAGAAATTGTTTGCATAATTACATTAAGTTGCCAATCATTTTTGTTGACCTTACTCTGTGTAGTAATGAAGTACAACAGCAATACCTTCCAGCATGTCAAGGAATGTATGTGTTTATCAGTGTTACAGTTTCAAAGGAAAAAAAAAAGTACTTTAATTTACATTTGACTGCATACTGTTAGCTCATTGGTTACATGCAGCAAGAGCAAATTTGTGATGGATACTCTTAAACAACTCCTAAAATGCATGCTGAGGTGGTTGCATTTCCAAACAGAAGAAAATAATGCCTATAACTGCATATTTTTCACACCAAGCTGATGAGGGGAAAGTTCTTGTCTCTTGGCATTGTATATCATTAGACTTATAATAGTCAAGCTCCGTGGCTGAGGGCTTTATTCAGAAATTTTCGCCAGTCCTTAGGATGGTGTTAACCAATGATGTAGGCCCATAAATAATTTGCAGATTCTTTTTTGGGGCGAGAAAAAATTAGGTAGGTAAAGCAGTAAGACTGGACCACAGCACAATTTAAAGCTCTGTTAGGAAAATTAGGACAATACAGTGCTAGAAAAATCTGATGTACCCTAAACATATAACTACAACTGAATAAATATTATTAGTCATGTTTAACAGCCAAAAAGAGTGAGCTAATAAGGAGGGAGCATATTATTTGATAATATTTAATTTATTTAATCTATTCATTGGTATGCTTGCACTAAATGAGTTATCACTTAAAGAATTAGTTGAACACATTACACTGAAATTAAAAGGTAAAAAATAATGAAAATGTGAATAAATTAGTGTTGTAATTCTATTGGTATTGAGGAGATCTGGTAGTGTGTGTTGAGAAAAGTGTTAAAGGTAAGGTAGGCCAGATACTGCTTTTCTCATTATGAAAAATGTTGATATTTGTAAACACTATACAGAGAGTATGGTAATGTTACCAGCAGTATTGTGTAAAGTACCTAACAAAAGCAATGTTACATTATTGGAGAAGAGAGTAACTTGAATTTTTTAATAAACATTTTAGGTGGATGTGTCTACCATTGAACCAGTTGCAGCATTTTGTAGTTCTGATGAAGAAACAGAAGACATTGCAGCACTTCAGTTTTTGCCTATTGCCCCAGAGGTAGAGGATCCAGAAGAAGGCTGGGGTGCTCCACCAGGGACAGCACCCCCACCAGACATGCAGCAAGATGAAAATAAGAGGCAGAGCAGCAGTTCAAAGGAAAACAATTCTCCTGCACCAAAGCGTCGCAAATTCCGTTCTTTTGATATCCAGTTGCAAGGAGCACCCACTGATGGTAGGCAGTTTATGCACTTAATTAATATCAATATTCAACTAACTTTTTTCTTGAGAAACCATTCGGAATTCATAATTCATTGGCCTTGTTTTGCTCACAGGAAGTATTGCATAGATTTTACTATATGCATAGTCCCCTGGATTAAAACAATTAGGGTTAAGAGAGGGTGTGCTGCATGCATGCTTTTACATGCGGGGGTAGAGGAGAGATACACCTGTTCAGGAATAAAGTCTCAGGGGAGGCAGGATAGACAGCAGGAATAAAGTCTCAGGGGAGGCAGGATAGACAGCAGGAATAAAGTCTCAGGGTAGGCAGGATAGACAGGAGTGTCCCTCATTTATGGTATAACTTGTCTGTATTTTGAATAAACTTTGCGGTTATAAAAGTATAAATTTGCTGCATGTTTCATTAGTGATTTTCATGTACTTTTTTTATTCTTTTGTGTCCCGGGAATATAGTAATACTGCAGCAGCAACCAAATAGGTTTACAACCCTCGCCATTGCTGAAGGTTTTTGATGCATATGCTATTTTATGAGACAATTCATAATTTAACTGCTTTGTCTTTATGAACATAACTATATGTTTGGCTAGTGTAATAATGGTATCTTATGTTGTATGCATCAAATATTTATTTCTTTACATTTACATTACAGTTTTGCAATATGTATCACTATTTTTAGTATGCTTGTTATTTTTGGATGCCATACAGCTAACACTGGTTATTGTGTACAATGGATCCAGCTTTGCTCTAACTGTACACTTTATTAAAAATGTACATTAATATATTGTTTCTTCTATGAAAGCCACTTTTCAATTACTCTTTGTTCATTATCATCTCTATGAATTAGTTCCTCTTTTGTCTTAAATCACTTTTTGCCACTACTTTGCGACAGTGTATTAGTATGACGCATATATTACTAGTTAAATCATTAATTTTGTGCACATTTAATATAAGAAATATCTGCTTCAGTAGAACGCAGAACTTTAGTGTATATAAACTCGCATTGTATTCTTCAAGGCTACTTGTTTTGTTAAAGATAACAAGAATTTTAGAGCATCAGGGACACAAGTTACAGCCCCAAGCTTGAGGGAAGGTCTTTTTCCTTATAACTGGAAGAGAGAGACTTTCTCATTGTAGAGAAGGGTCACGTGGGTGGAATTTAAAGAAAAATCTCAGACAGTCACATGACAACGCTACTTTTCGCGCCTCTTTGCAGCCAATCAAAAAGGAGAGCAATATTAGAATCTTTTGGTATATAAGCGATGCACGTACAAGAAATACTCAATGTAAGAAATTGTGCGGTGCCCAGTGTGAGAAATCGGCTTGTTGCGATGAATAGTAAGAAATACGCATTAATTGTGATTGTGAAGTGTTAAGAGTAAAAGTTAATCTGACAGGCAACTATTACCGTAAATGTTATACGGACTGTGAAACTTAAGATTATGGTGAATGTTGTAAAACTATAAGAACTCAGTAAGAGTGGAACTAGCACTTATAAAGGATGTCATCAAGTTCGCGATCGTTTATGTCAGGAGTCGCTTGCAGAGTTAATGCCTCAAATCAGCAACAGATAATCAATAAATTAAGTCATCAGTGAAATTAAGTGAAATTTCTCTTTTATTTGAGTCTATTACGTGTTACACACCTTTGTTATTCTTTTCCCCCTGGGCAAGAGACAACTCATGGTCTACAAGAACGAGCTTAGCCAGAGCAACAAATGGAATCTGCAAGGTATGTACATGCTTATTGTAGAGAATTTCACAAGCTCTAACCCTCAACCAACTCCAAGTAGACTCACATGATAGTGCCATATTGGTGCACAAAGCAAATAACAGCGACAACTTTTATCTGCTTCCCTACATCATGAATGAATTTATTTCCATTTAATAATGCAATTAATTCTGTAATACTGTTTTACAATCCCTTGACCACAAAGATAACATCAGTACTAAATACTAGTGACTCCTCTCAAGTTGCTGTTTAACCAAGTAGCCCAAATAGTTTCAAGGTTGTGGTTATTCAACTATATGGCCAACTTACATCTAGAGACAACCTGCATTTCTATATTTAATTATGTTTCTAGCCATTTCATTTTTTTTTAGCCTTGCCTAGATAATCCCCAAACTCTTTAAGATTTCATTCCTAGCTTTCATATTCACAAATTGTTTCCCTTTATCTCTATTGGTAAATTAACCCATTTTATAATAAATTAACAAAATAGTTTTACTCTCATTTCTTTAGTTTCTTCACATTCCAGAATTACATGACAATAGTTGTCTTCCATTCCACACATCGGGCATTCCTCTATATTTAAACTTCTTCTTGAACCTTTTGGACCCATACAGATCCTTCCCTCATCCACTTGTCACCTTTTTTCACGTAATTCTCTCTATCATGTATTTTCTTTAGCTTGATGTATATCCTCAATTTACTTTAGGTTGCTGAAGCTATCTAATATCTCCTACATTTCCATATCATCAGTTCTTTAACTTCTTTCCAAATCCCACTTTTGTTGCTTACCCTATATGCCAAATCATTCCAAAAAATTCCTTTCTACTACCAAAAATGTTTAATGCAAGCATTTCTGTCTGCAAATCATCCCACTTCTTGCCCCATACTTCCTCTCTCCATATTTTAGTTTCTGGACAGTCCACTATACAATGAAAATCTTCATCTTTTCATGTAATGGACATATTTTTAACTTACTAAAAACTTGTATTATAATTTAATCCTTAGTTTTCGTTTATTGAATGGGTACCACAGCACATCTCTTAAAATTCCCAATTGGTTAGCCATCTAGATATTACTGCTGCTGTTGTTAATAGGTGATCTAGAAATGGCAATTCTGAAATGGCAGTTATATTAGTTGAATAATGTTTGTCCTCATTTGCTGTTTCTTTTAATGCCACTACACGATTTCTTTGCTTGGCCAGAAGAAAAAAAAAATGAATAATGACTTTCCATTTGAGAAAAGTATAATTATCGTAAAATTCAGATCATTAACAACCTTAGATATTCTAATCTCATGCCTGCAGGGAAATGTGCAAAAGATGATTTCTGCAAATGTTTGTCTCGACTAACATGAAGCACATAAAAAAAAATAAGTATTAAGAAAAGTTTGTACAAGATTGAGCGGAAAAACTAATGTGAGTGCAGCACATAAGATTTTTTGTTAGGCTAATTACTGTATTTACTACAGCCTACAAAAGAAATAGTATTCTGTTGTGTGATCTATTAACATTTGGTGCCTGTAACCCATTAAGTATAAACTTAATGTTTCAGAAGCAGACAACACAAATTAAACACTAGTTTCATTTCCTTACCAAAAATCTATTGGAGTGTGTTTCAGATTCATTTCTTATAAGCAAGGCTGATTCATAATAACTCGAGAATGGTAATCAGAATGAAACTGTAGAGGGCGCTGTGGCCGATTGGTTAGACCACTTGCCTCTCGCCTAAATGGCCGGGATTCGATCCCAAGCGACCGCATGTGAGATTTATGGTGGACAAAGTGGCGCTGGGGCGGGTTTTCTCTGGGTACTCCAGTTTCCCCCGCCATCGCATTCCACCGGTGCTCCATCATCATTCATGTATCATCAGTGTCACCATCTGCGGTGCCATTAAGTAGTTAAAGCAGGTGTTAAACACTACCAAAAAAAAAAAAAAAAAAAAGAAGAATGAAACTGAGAACAGGAAGCCATACAGGACACAAGGTTTTGGTTCACAATAACCCTGTAATGAGGACGGTCTTACATTTATTCTTCTTTTCCTGGTAAATCCTGCACATTGCGATGTCACTTATTTTCAACTGGCCAATTAAATTTTTTATCTGCTCCAGTTCAGCCAACATAATACGGGTTAGGCAGTGTTATAATTCGAAAGAATTGCAACTTAAGTGAGCTCTAGCATCTGTTTTATTTCACAGCCACTTAGAATTATCTCTACATTGAAGAGTCTAATAATGCACAAAATGCATCTAATATGCCATGCCTGGTAGGTATCGAGAAAGACAAACTTAAACTTGCAAGCTTGTTTCCCCATTCCTGGGGTCTGGGAAGGTTTCCTGTTAATTGTCAATGCTTCCATTGAAATACATGAATTTCAACATCCCCGTTCTTGTTCTGGTTACTATTACCGGTTGTTGTGAATCAGCCTCTAAACTCGTACTTCTTCATGT
Source organism: Hymenopus coronatus (assembly GCA_030762935.1). NCBI lineage: Eukaryota > Metazoa > Arthropoda > Insecta > Mantodea > Hymenopodidae > Hymenopus > Hymenopus coronatus. Next base: position 74,332,785 of record CM060881.1, read on the forward strand.
TACTTGTAGAATTGCCATGTTGGACATATTGTGTAGTGTGATTGTTTTCATATTAGATATCAAAAGTCGGCAATTTGTTTATATTTATGAATAAGCAGTTTTCTCCAAACAAATGGTTCAACTGCTTTTGAAGGACTGTTAAAAACTTTGGTTGTTCCTTCATTTGATGAGCCAAGAACCAGAAATATTCTCTCTCTCTCTCTTTTTTTTTTTTTTTTTTTAGCTTAACGTCCTTTAACCTGGTTGGTCATATCGGACGATGAATGAAATTGGTGAAATGATGCTCAGATGATCTCGGGGTCCATGGAGCTTAAAGTTACTCGACATTCATCTTCTCAGGGTAAGGGAAAACCCCGAAAAAAAACCTTATCCGAGCAACTCACCCTAAGCAAGATTCGAACTCACAACCTATTGAATGTGAAGCAGACACGCTATCACCACACTACCCAGGCAGGCGTGAAATATTCTTCTAATTGTCATTTAATTGCCTGTTTATATTTTATATCTTAGATGTTCTCTTTAAACCTTGTCTGCATGTTCCTCTTGTTCGTTTACACATATGCATATGCACACACAAGGTGGAAGTGAAATAATGCTGCAGACTGAAAGATAAAGAGAATGGATGTAAATGAGTAAAAACTTCTAATATTCTTTTATTAAGTGCACCCTTAACTAGATAATAATAGATAAAGTGATGTAGTGTTACAAAATCGACTCAACTAAATTTTAATAACTAAATTTTAATAGATAATTGCATTTAAAAGAAGTAGTATTTAGCAACTTGATTGAGTAGTCTACTTCTACTGGCAGTGCCTTGAATGTTCTAATGCTCTAAAAACCATTGAAGTAATGTTGGCCATGAATTGAATACAGATGTTTTGTTGCTGGCATGCAAGACTCCAAAAAATTCTGGGAAAAAGAGAGGTTATTGCTACATTCCCATGCAAATTTTTATTTGATATGATTAAAGACCTAAATATCTGGCCTATTCTGTTTGAGAGACTTATGCCATGGTAGGATAATGAACTCAAGTGGAATTGTTACTGATATCAAACAGTTTTAATGTTGTGTATACATAATACCTATGTATGTAATTTAAAAGGTACATTTTAATTATTATGCAATGTCATATTTCAGTGATATTTATAGGACATGCATTACTTTATTTGAAATGAAAATAGCTATTCTAAAGATTATGGCACACTTATGTGGAACACCTCTTACATTGTTAACACCATTATTCTGTGTTGAATTTAGCAATGTGGTACTCATAATTGCTGAACCTTAAGGATAACATAATTTATAATGTGAATATGCACTCCACTATAATAGCTAAAAGAAATTTACGTGCAATTGTGTATACGAGTAGTTTTGGCCAACCGGAAGTGTACAGTTCTATTTAATCTATAATATACCTGTTTAGAAATAGGACTAATGTGCTTCATACCAGCACCTAATTACCATTCTAAAAAAATAAATCTTTATAATGTAATGATTTTGCCAATTGTTCCTCCAATATGATTTACCCAAAGTCGCGGGTTCTAACTCGGCAGAGGACAATGGCTTTCTTTGGGCATAAACATCCTTAACATGGCTTCTTTTGAAAGGGAAATAAAGCCATTGGTCCCGTGTTGTAGATTTACGGCACATAAAAGAACCTCAAGCCCGATAAAAGAGGCCTCTGAGCAAAATTAAGTGGTCTCTCATGCCCGGTATAGAATGGGATGTGGAGAACCACAGCTCCATTTACATTTTTCCCCCCGCAATATGATTTAACAATTAGCTTATAAATGCAAGAAAACTTGAGTCAGTGAAATTTGCAATACTAACATTAGTGTTAGAATATGTGTGGATGAATGTGTGACAGATGTCAAAATATTTCAGAAAACGTAGGTGCACAAAATTGATACTGCTCTTTGTGCCTAATGAATCCCAGTCATGGACTACCATTATTTCCTTGGTAGCTGTAGAAACAAAAAGCAACCATAACCTTAACCAATAGCACTTTTGACATTTATTTACAAGTGTGAAAACATAGGGATTAATTTCAAATATCTGAATTTTCCTCCAGATATAAATTTCAAGAGTTTACAGGAAATATTCCATGCATCCATTTGCTAATAGACAGACTTCACACCTTAACTAGTTCTGGCACACCTAGGCGAAAATCCCTGTATTTCCAAGTTCTTTAGCTGCTAAGAAACTGTACTGATGGAGCACGCCTGCAAGTTCTATTTCACACCTGTACACTATTTTTCACATTCCTCCAGAAATAAATATCATGGGGATTGAAGTCTGGCAATTTGGCAGGCCAAGCCACAGATCTACTGATTGAAGCATAAAAGCTCTTGACAATTATCTCAGGGTGCTTATAAGGAATTTATGGGTCTATTTCCAGGCTGTAAATGTGGGTAAATAATTCTTTGTATAATCCATAACTCAAATTCTCTTTGCAGAATTGTAATTTATTTTGATCAGACTTTACAATCTATACATGAAATTACAATCACTAGTACAATTGAGCTTCTCTTCGATGTGAAAATTCTCTCTCTCGCAATTCTTGCTTATCAATTCCGACAGAAAATATATTTACTTACTCAGATAAAAATATTTTATTACTTTTCAATTCAATTAGTGGAAGTCAGTATCCTGCTACAAATATATACACGTTTCTCAATCCACGCGGAGACCTGTGTTGTAGCCTAGGATTCTCTGCCTAGGAAATATATACTGTGCAAAGTCACTCGACTTCACTCGACTATGAATAGCCTCAGAGTGCCTTTTTCTTGCTTATGATCAACCTCTTTTTTAATTTCTGACTTCACAATCAAGAAAATCATCATGCTAACATGATACTTTTTTACAACGAAACAAAACTGTAGAGAGAAAATCAAGACACTTATATCTAATGAAAGCACATGGAATAATTACATTGCACCCAGTGATTTCAACCTCGGCATACAAAATGGAACCCAACTTACAAAATGTTGGCAACATGGGATAGGGATATGAATATTAGTTCAGCTGCCACCTTCATGCCGACATCATCATCCCCATTGGAACTTATAGACAGAGCCTGCTGGTGTATCCCCCTCAGAAATGGGTGCAGATGTTGCTTAGTAGAATGCAGTGACCCTCAAAACAGACCATAAGTTACTGAATGCTACTAACATTTCAGAGTATTGGTTTTTGATGTTAACATGCTATGTGTAGGTTAAATGAAAATGCTGTCTTAATAAAGTTTAAATGCTTATGTTTAAACAAAGATCCTATAATAGAAAGCTGGAAAGCCTATGTTATGTAGACTTTGCATTAGTATACTGTGAATTAGTGTGGGAAAATGGGGCATTAACTTAGGTGGAGTTTTTGCTTTAGACTTCCTATAGGTTAGTGGCAAAATAGGATTTTTATAAGGTTAAATAAATTTTGCTGTTGATATAATTTATAAAGATTACCTGTAAAGTAGGTTAGATCCTTTTACGAATATTGGATTAACATTGCAATAGTCATATTTAAATAAATATTACTTTGCTGCAAGTTAAAAAAGTAAAGCATGAGCAAACGTTGCCTAAGAATAATGGTGGTGATTTTGCATAGCAGAAATATAGTAGAAAATAAAGCACTCAGTCCAACTTTTCTTTTAGAATTCCCCATCATCCCATCTCAACCTGGGAATTATTCCTACAGGTATTTTGCTTCAGCAGTAACTATCAGTTAAGGCTGAAGATGCATTTGTGTATGATTATTTCCAAGATAATCCTTGATTGGTGGTTAGTTCATCAAAAGGGGAAAATTCATCATCATTACTTGGGAACACTCATCTCATATCTCACTTATTGCAAATGTCATATTCAGAAACAAAACTCAACAGAAACGTTAGTGACAAATAATGAAAATTGAGTATCTTTCTAGTGAAGCCTTGAGATTCTTTCAAACTCATTTTTAGTATTGATAACTACAAAATAAGTGTAGAAAAATTATTAAACAAGTAGCTAATAGCTACAAGTGTTAGCGTTTGTACCATTTTCATAATTTTCTACTATAGAATTTTGAGGTTATACGGCAAAATCAAAGGCTCAAAATATTTTCGGGGAGGGGGGTATGTGCTGGTATTAGATGGCTTCGAGACCTCTAATACAGAGCCCTTATTTCTAATTGTTGAATGTATGTATTAACAATTTACTTTATTCACTAGGTAGCTACTTAAACTAAACTTTAAAAATTAAGATAATGATTCTGACACTTTTTAAAGTAACCAAGAAGATTACACATCAAACAGTTTACTTTGCTTCACCAAAAGCTATGACTAAAAATTTTTTCATTTTAATTCCTATCTTTTTAATTTTACTAATAATTATCTTCACATGTAGTCATACATACATTACCTACCAGTCCATCATCATTTGTCATAATTTACATTAACTTAATTTTTATATAAAATAGCCCGATAACAATTTTTAAATGTTTACAAGTTATTCTTGCAAAACAGCAGTATTGTGATAGTAGCACAGGAAGCCTGCCTGCCCCTGGAGGAATCCCATCGGCCAATCTTTAACATCATGAATACAATAGCCAAAGGCCATTGTCTCATTTCCCTGTATTTCAAGTAATACAATTTTTGCATTGTCAACCAACAAATAGAAACATAAGAGCCTGGGCTGTAAGCAGTATATAAGGGGCCAAGTCTAAAAGGCTAGTCTAGTGAGTGCAAAAAAAAAAAAAAAAATAATAATTTACACCCGTGTCAGAAATGGGATTAAAGCCAAGATGGAATATGGAATGGAAGAAATGAGTGACATGAAAAATGTAAATTTTAAAATGGACAAGATGGGAAAATAAAATAATTCTGTACTAGAGGAGGTGCAGAAAAAAATGAAGGGTATAATGAATAATGAAGATGGAAATGTGAAGGTGAAGGCAGAGCTACAAAAATTGAAGAATTACTGACTGATGTAAAGAAAGATGCAGAGAAGAACCACTGCATTACTCAGTAGGAACTTTTGGCACTCAAACACTTTCATAAATGCAAAACTGGTATTATTCTTATTCTAGCATCATTCAAAATAACCAGAAGTTACTGGAACATGTTTTGAAGACCATTGACTCCATTTTCAATCTGGGATGAACAGAGCTTTGAAATCAGGAGCCACAGAAGCTAAACAGAGTCTCAAATCACTTTCAGCACAGTTTGATTCTGATATACACGTTTTAGGGTCCCCATTGGCTATTGTATTCATGATGTTAAAGATTGGCCGATGGGATTCCTCACACTCAGGGGCAGGCAGGCTTCCTGTGCTATCACAATACCGCTGTTTTGCAAGAACAATAACTTGTAAACATTTAAAAATTGTCAGATTTTTGGGTGGAGTGCAATACCTTCTCCACCTATGTACCATGTACTGTCCATGAATGATAACTCAAAAATGAAGTCAGTAAAACACTAAACTTGATTTAAGTTAAGTATCTTCCAAGGATGCAACACAAAGATTTTGAAGAAAATCCCCCCACCCCAAAATACACTTTATATGGGAAAAAAACATTGAAAATCCCTTTAATGATTTTGATTAAAATACCATATATCATGAATTTCTTAGAATTGGCCTCTTAAGACCTCTTTATTCTGCATGTATTTTGCATAATTGCTAAACTGTAAGGTAGATAAAAACTTACCACACAAAAAATATGGTTGGTTGCTATCTAATGTTAAACGCTTGATAATGAAATAACTTCTTTTCTTGCACTCCAATATTTACCTGGGAGGTTGTAATCTTCTATCACGTTAAAACACACTATTTATGTCATATACATATTTTTTGAGTTGACCAATTTTTTTTTTAAGATATTCCTTGGTTTCAGTTTTAAAATATTTAAAACTTTTCTATATGGGACTTTGTCAACTCTGACAATGTAAAGAAACTAATTTCAGTCACATGGCAACCAGCTTTTAAAAGGTTTGACTATTGCTTTAGCCAAAGCAGGTAACAAGACCATTTCTGCTAAGGTTTATCTCAATTAGTATGAAATAGACAAAAGGATAAACCTTTTAACAATAATTTGTTACAGAGATGTAGAAAAATTCATGTAAATGAAACATCATATTTTTTAAAAAGGCATAGGAAGAAAATGACTTTCTGCACAAATATGTTGATGATAATGGGTAATAAAGCTGTTAGGGGTTTATTACCCAAACTAAGGACCAATTAATGACAAAAGATTTATAACTTCTATAACTGAAAATCTCAGTTAAACATTTACTAGAGCTTACTCTTGTCACAAAACAGGAAGAAATATTAGTGTATGAGTGTCCTATCCTTATATCCATTGAGCACTGGTTCTTTTAGCAAAATTATAATTTGCAGTTTGTTTATATGTAACAGTGCATGCCAATAATAAAGGAACAAAAGGTTGGTAAAACTAGAGGAATCTGAAATAGTAATTATTTTGCATTTAACTGATATGTTAACTCTGTTGAATGTGACTAACCTGAATTGGAAGCAGGTGAAAACACATTGCTGAATGAAATCCCAACATGCAAAATACTTTTCACTGTGTGATAAATGCACACAGCTATTCTTAATCAGACTTTAGCATGATGTTACTTCCCATTCTTGGGTTATTGCTAACCAATACCTTTAACCTATTGGCATGTTTACTATACTTGTGAGACAAGCTTCCATTGAAGTGATTGATCCCCTCCATGGTGTAATGGTTACCATGCTAACTTCATATACCCAAAGTCACGGGTTCAAACCTGGCAGAGGATGGTGGATTTTTTCGGGCGTAAAAATCCCTTCGGAAGGGAAGTAAAAGCCGTTGATCCCTTGTTGTAGATTTACGGTACGTAAAAGAACCTCAAGCCTGATAGAGAGGCCTCTGAGCTAAATTAATTGGTCTTTCACGCCCAGTATAGAATGGCAGTTAAAGAGCGTCCATAAATACCATTTCATTGAAGTGATTGGCTACATAATGGATAATTAAGGTATACCTCCATTTGAAAGGAGGTAGCCAAACTTGTTGATTATTAGTTTCAAATTATACCCAGATGGAGTTTTTTTTGAGTTATCCATCATCCTGAGAAAATAAATGTCAAGTAACTTGAAGCTCCAGGATCCTGAGATCATTGAGCTTTGTTGGCCAATATGACCAACTAGGTGAGGTGTATTTGTAGAGCAATTTGTTTAATTATTCAGGGCTATTCTGTAATACTTTGTTATGCATTATTTGCATTCTGTAACTTCCTAACAAACCAAGTCTTGTTTACAATAAAGATTTGTCTGTTGAATGCAAATGTTGAGACCCTGTTGCAAATGCATTTGTTTAGACATCATTTTAATGCTTATACAAGAGGAAAAGTATGATAGAAAATTAACATTCTAAGTATTATATTTTTATGCATGTAGCATAAAATATAAATGTTATGAATTACATTTAGGTGATTAGTGCTATAGCTTTTAAGAGATGAGTTTTAATGGCAAAATAATATTTTATACTCCCATATAAAAAGTAAAGATTATTAATTTCAGAATATTTGGGTTTAAATGGTAATTTATGGTGTATTGATTTGCTTCATTTTAAGGTTAAGAACTGAGCACTTATGAGAACTGCAAGGTATTAGTGTTACATTTTCATTCTTGGAATCATTTTAAATTGCTCTGCAAATTTTCCCAATAGGGTCACTTCTTGTCTAAGCAAACTTAAAAGAAAAACATAATTATACAATATATATTTACTTTCTCAATAGGTACACTTGTACATGGAGAACTTATTTTACTCCACCCAAAAATTTGATACCAAGATTTCACGGTCCCCTGTATAAAAAAAAAAGTCTTTGTGTGTCCTTGAAACTCAAAAACGAAAAGTCTAGTTTAATTTAGTACCTTCCAGGGATGCGACATGATTTTGAGAAAAATTCCCCCATACCCTTTACATGGGAAAAAATGGCTCTAACGATTTTGATTAAAATATCATATATTAAAGATATTTACCTGATAAATAAAATTTATAGCTTGAATTTTCTGAAAATAGCCTCTAAAGACTATTTTATTCTGGAATTTTGTATAAAAACTTGTCACAAATGTAGAGCATGTTAAAACACAATTTATGTTATATATATATATATATATATATATTTTTTTTTTTTTTTTTTTCGTGGAGTTGATTGTTTTTGAGTTATTCCTATTTTTTTTTTATTATTATTTCACCTTTAAAAAACTTATACTTTTCTCATGCAGGAATTTGTCAACTTCAGTCACATAGCAACCAGCTTTTGACTATCACTTTAACCTAGGGTACTCCCTTATTTCCTTCTACTTACAAGGAAGCAAGTAATAAGATTATTTCTGCTAATTTTTGCTTGATTAGCATGAAGCAAAAGCTTTTTAACAATAATGTAGAGAAAGTCATTCGAATGGAACACACAAGATTTTTTGTATGAAATCTTCATATAACATGTCAGCAAGGAGAAGTAATAAAAGTCTGTATTCTAGCACTGATGAAAGTAGAACACATACTATAATGCACGGCATTGGCTAATAAACAAATGAGCTACAGGTGCCAAATAGCACCACTTTTGTGAAGAACAGTTCTTTCAGCTTAACAAATAAGTTCTTTCAGCTTAACAAATAATTGTAGCAGCATTCTTAATAAAGAAGTTCCAGATTGGCTACATATGAAAATGTTATAACCTCTACTAATTTGCACATTACTAAAACAAAATATATGAGTTTTTTTAAGATTTCTTAAAAAAAAAAACGCATATAAACTTTTCACTTGTTGCAGAACTGCATCCACTACTGAATAACAGAACAAAAGATAAACAGCAGCCAGGAGGTAAGAAAGCAGCTGGCAGACCGCGTGTGGATGATAGAAAAAGGACAAAGTAAACTTGTGTTGTGGCAATATTTTATTTTGAAGTTTGCAATTCTTTAGTTATACCTTTCTTTGTGCCAACTGTTTCTATACCACTTTAAGCAATATTAGGTCATAGCTGTATTGACCTCATTAAGGAATGAAGGACTAGAGGTTTTTGAGTGACTGTATAATGCATATAAACATTAGAATTTATAAGTTTATTTATAATAAATGTTTTAAATGTAACTAATTCATTACTAATAACAATTCATCCAATGATGAGACCACATCCAAGCCTGAACTGATTTTTGTTGTGGTTTATGGTTCCACTTAAGGCAAATGAGAATGGCAAGGGTTGAAGTTTCTTTTCTAGTACTGCCCCTACAGTCCAATTGGAGTCCACCATTCCTGCAACAAGAATATACATATAACCAATTTCATCCTCTTAATGGTTCTGTGGCCACTATTAGTTTTTTCAACAGGCAAGCATACCTCGGAAACATAGATCTGCTTTTGGCAAATCAATTTGATAACCTATTGATGCAACAGATTCCTGTAACCTGAAGTTTGTTTCCACTTCTACACCTAGTTGAAGTTGTTCACTTGCCTTCTGAAAGTAGCAAAGATGAAGCCCAGCACCACCTAGTGTCCCACTTACAGCATTATTGACACCTATAAAATAAATTCCAAATAGCATTTAAGAAATAACGTGCATATCCATTAGACAAGGAATACAAAGGCAGTTAGAAAAAAAAATTTGAAATACATATAAAGGAAGATCGGATTAATTTCATTCTTTTCTATGGCTCATAGGTTGGTAATGATGTGAACCAGAACACCACTAAATGACTATCTTTTGAGTGTTAATTTAGCACAAACCTAGAGGAGAATACATATACAGGAAATCAGTTTTAATTGAATTCCACTAATACTTTGCATCCCTTTATAATTATGTAAGACATAGCATATTAGAATTATATTAATATTTTTAAAGGAAGTATCTCCATACTTCCAACAAATTTAGTGCAATTCTAATAATTGAGTTGAAAAATAAATGTATCTCTATTTCAGTGTATATTATTATTAATCACAAGTGATAAAAAGCCAGTTAACCACACAGCATTTTCATGTTGATCCAAAACTGTATACATACTTAGGCATAACATTGATGCATCTAGTTTATATTCAGCTACAATCAAAAGTAAAAAGCTAGACCAGAACACACTTTTATTGTCAGCACCAACAAAACTAGCATTTAACAGGTGTTATGCTATTTAACTTCCATATTTCCCCTTTTTAATATGTTCTTCTATCAGAACTTTGTTATAGGACAGAAACCTTTCAGAATCAACTTTTGAATAAGACCTCCATATTGCTTTAAAATGCTTTTTATTCCAAAGTTGATCACGTCATTGAACATACTTCACTAAATTCACTTATTGCAATATTCATATAAAAATAGCCCAATTCATGTTATTACAAATGTGAAAAATACAGTTCCCCAATAATAAGTATTTTGTACTACTTAGATTAAAGACTTTATTAAAGCTTTTTACTTGTATTTGAAAACTTAAAAGATGTGAGACATTAAGAACATACAATTATAAATTTTCGCATTGCAATATATGTTAATGTTGTGCAATGTATTATTTAATCTAAATCTATGCACGATTTTCACTTTTATGTTCAACTTTACACATTTAAGGCCATAAGCAAAAATATAACTGCTATTTTATAAAAAACAGATACCAAAATCTATACATTTTGGTGGGTTTTCTGAAAATTAATAAACCTAAGGAAATACTTGTTAGAGGGTGGGATGCACCCACCTAGAGTAAATTCTATTCCCTTTAGATTCTCCCAGATTAAATTATTACAGAAATAAATATTGGAGAGCAGTTATCGAGTATGTTACTAAAGGGAGGAAGAAAAAGAAAAAAAACCAGCCTAAATAAAGGTTAGAATGACTCTTTTGATTTGGTTGAAGTAACTCTCCTGTTGATTAGTGCAAAGGTATGTCATCTTCATGGGTTAGTTAAGAGTACACTGATCTGGACAAACAAAAAGATGATTTAGATCTGATATAAACAAAACAAAAACCAATGGGAATACAATAGCACATATAATATGGGAGACAAGCAAGTTGAGATAGTAACACTAATATTATTATAACTGTTTTGGTGTTAAGAAAGAATCTTTTACTTTTATTTTGCTCCTGGAGAATATTTATAATACAACTCAAAGACAAATTCAGCCATATCACCCAAACCTCAATTGTTGTGTGTCTAGTAAAAATTTCAGTTGCAAGTGATTTTATAAACCTCATTATATAGTATGTAGTATCTTTCATTGTGTTGTTACAGCACTTTTGAGATTACAAGCAAGGAACATAAATATTCCACAAATGACCAAGTGTTCAGAAAATAAAATTTTGAAGCTTCCTGTACATTGTGGGTGCAATTGACTGCAAGCATGTTCATATTTTATGCCCTTCTGATGAAAATAGCTAACTTTTCCACAATTGGAAAGGATGTTTCTCCATCAACATGCAAGGGATCTGTAAGAAAATATGAAGATTAGAAATACTGTTTCCAAAGAATTGTAAGCTTTGTATGTTTCCTGTTGCTTGAAGCATTAAACTCGTCCATCACAATTTTTTAAGTTTACTCTTTAAATTCATCTCCCTATCAGCTGTTTGCACTCCATGCTAATTAAATATATTGCAAATATTTCTACAAACATTTCTCTCTTTAACTGAAGTTTTCCTATCATTCATAACTTTGATGACTGCTTCAAAGATGTTCTTTCATTAATAGCTATTGCATGAATATTAAATTTTGCAAGATGAAATTATATTTTTTATTTGGATTGTATGACAAATAAAAATGAATTATATTTGATTTCATTTTTAGTTGTTTTGGTGGAAAACAAATTCCTTTTTCAGGACGATTACCAGCTGCTATAATGCAAACAATATTTCAGGAGCAATGAGCTCTTACTGTAGTGGCAATTAAAAGAGTAAATTGTAATCAAGCTCATCTATATTATTCCTGTAGCATCTTCACACAAAGAATAGCAAATAAATCACACTGTATCTCATATGCTAGTTTCTATTTGCTCTAATCCTCAATATTAACATTTTGAACTAATAACTGCATTCTCAAATGCCTTTGCATAAAATTAACTGCTAGTTCCTATCTAGCAGTTGGAGTTCAAAGCTCCACTTGTCCTGTTGCATGCTGAATGTGATGTCAAGTATCCATCATCATTTGAATCACTGGTAGATAGTATTTTGGTAGTTTTTAATAATATTTGCCGAGTACTTGCAGCTTTTCCTAATTTTAGATTGAAGTTCAAATAGTAACAGGTGCAAGTCAGGGTATGCTTCAACAATGTGCACTGTAACAGTACGTGTAATATATAAGTAGATAGAATATTTCTGAGTTAGGTTTGTTAAGTATCACTTACATATAGTTTTTCCAGGCCAGTTTCGAAGCCATGTGGGCTTCACTGTCAATGGTTTCCAACTATAAGGTGTTATATAGTATAAGTTATGTTATTTGCTAGGATGGATCTCAAGCATGAGCATTACTGTGCTATGATTTTCTATGGATTTCAAGTTAGTTCAGGGGAGAGAGAATACATTGAAAGACTGCATCGTGCTTTTGGGGCTCTTTGCAATTCATCATTTATCAACAGTATGAAGAGTTAAGAAGAGAAAGGGATTCCCTCAAAGAGGAAGACCAAGCAGGATGGCCAGCTACAGCAGCAATGGATGAAAGCAGAGTGCATGTTGCAGGAAGATCATCATTGCACATAGGGTCAGATTCAAGACGCCTTAAATATTGGGTCGGCAGCAGTGAAAACAATCCTGAGAGAAACACCTGATTTAGGAAGCTCTCCATTCATGGATGCTCTACCACCTCACAAATGAGCAGAAACAAGCACATGTGGATGGTACCAGGAAATGATCAAAAAATTCAGTAGAGGAAGATCCAAAAACATTTAACATTGTAATAAGTGACGAAAGCTGGATTTACCAGTATGATCCAGAAGCTACATAACTCATCTGGCTGATCTTCCCATGAGAAGATCTCCCAATTAAAGTGAAGCGAACAAGAAGTGATCTGTTCCTTCTTCTTAGCACACCATAAAATGTTTGCCACAAGTGTTCAATGAACTGAGAAAACAGTGTCCTAAACTTGGCCTGCTTGGAATTTTGTTGTGCCAATGCATAGACTCTGCCCACACTGACACAAGAAACCCAATTTCTACAGGAGTCAGGTATTTGTCCCATCCTCCCTACAGTCCAGTTTCACAATATTATTTATCTTGTAATCTTTTTATTTTGTTTTTGCTAAAAATATAAAATATACTGTTAAAACATACTTCCCTATACAAGCATTTAGCCATTGGTAAACTATTTTACAAATATGTGCAAATACTACCTGACTGAAAGAGAAAAGTTGTAAATTTATAAAATGTTATTTGTAAATGTTAAACTTAATTGTGAAGTTTACTTTACAAACTGCTGAAATAGCTTTTTGCAAATTACAAAGCTTACATTTACAAGATTATAAACATTGTGAAAACAGGCCCCAGGAAATAAAAGAGTTGAATTTCACAAACTCTGCTTTTCACTGCACCATTAATGCCTGTTTGCAGGAAAACTAATCAAAATTGTTCAGCAATCAAAATGGTTTTCTATTGCAGAAAGACCAATCAGATTTGATTAGTGGATTTTTGCTAGTTGAATGGCTTGACTGCCTATCAGTCACAAACTGGGAATAAAAATACTAGAAAACTAATCTTATATGCATAAACTTTTGCTAATGCATATTATGTGGAGTTGTCTTCAACAGTATGCAAGGGTGGTTTGATAAGTCTGATACATTTTCATAAAAGAATGGAAATCAATGTTGCAGCTTGGTTGATCAGCTTGATTGTTTAAAGGATCATATACAAATGTTAATTGTTGTGACAGCCATCTGAATTGGTCTACATGTTGATGCAAGTGAAAATTAAAAAAACTGAAATTTTCATTTGATGGGTTGGGCTGTCACACAAATCAAAATAGAATTGGATGGAATTCACACAGGCTCTGCACTGTAATTGAAGACCACTTACTTTTGGATTAATGGACTTAAATGTGGTCAGACAAGCACAGAAGACGGAATGACCTCCGTTGCCCAATTGAGGTTACTATACAGGAAACTATTGACAAAATTCACGATATAGTAATGCATGACTTCCAAATAAAAAATTGAGAGATTGTAGGCATTGTTAACTGAGCAAATGCATACCATCGTATGCAGAGAATTGGTTATGAAGGAGCTATGAGCAAGTGGGTGCCGTGATTGCCTACAGTGGACTAAAAGAACATCAGGAACATGTCAACAAGTCTGGCAATGTTTAATTGCAGAAGTTTTTGTGCCAATTTGTGACTAATGAAATCTGGATCCAACATTACAAACCAATCAAAACAATGAACAAAGGTTGGTGAAAATGCTCCAAAGAAAGAAAAGACTATTTTGTCACCTGGTTAAGTGATGACCACTGTTTTTTTGAGATTCCCAAGGAATTATCCTCATAGATTGCTAGGGGGAAAAAAAACAGACCTAATTGGACACTATTGTGCTACATTTTTGGATTGTTTGAAACTTGCGTTGGCTGAAAAAAGACCAAGATTGGCATGCAAAATCGTGCTCTTTCACCAGGATAATGGACCGTCCCACACATCAGGGATAACAATGACAAAAATGCATGAATTGGGCTTTGAACTGGTTCCTCATCCATGCTATTCACCAGACTGCCCCAAGTGACTTTTTCCTATTCCTTAACTTGAAACTTTGGCTTGGTGGGAAGAAATTTTTAGCAAATGAAGTTATAAGTTGCAGTCAATAAGCATTTTGCATTGACAGATGAGATGAAAACTCTGGAGGATTGCTGGACCAAGTGCATATATCTCAAAAAAGACAATATCAAGAAGGTGAATCGTTTATGAAACAAAACATTTTTCTTACATTTAAACCAGATTTATCTAACCACCCTTATATATGTATAAATATTACAATTGCAATATATATTTTTCGCTTTTATGTTAAATTATTTTGAAGAAAAATAATGTTCCAAAAAAGGTATTATTTTATTGTTGGATAGTTTGAAAACTTTCACAGGCGACTGTTTATATTTTAGTGGAAAATAATACCAATGACTAATTTAAGAAGCAGAGGTGTTTAATGTAGATACAACCTTCCTCAAGTTCTTCCCTTTCTTTCTTTTTAAATGAAAATAATGTCTAATAATAGTATCTAAATAAACCACCTCTATATTAAGAATAGCTTATATTGTTTGTGGAGAAATTAGACTTATAATATTTTTGGAGGATTCATTTTGGCTACTATTTGGTGCTTGCAATGAACCACTCTCCTGCTCACACTTTAAACAAAAAAAAAAGAGCATTGTTTGTTGGTAAGATTCCTACAACTAATGCCAAATCCATTTTGGCAATTTGATGAATATTTATTGTTCCTTGATTAATGTTAATGCAACTCAACAAAAAATAAAATTGATTAGGAATTATGTGATTGACAAAATAATGCTAGAGGGAATTGATTTGCTTTCCTGCAACTGGGCATAGGAGTTTTGCTGATTATTGTAAATGCTCACATGATAACAAGTAAAAGCAACATCCCTTTCTTTAATCATAGGTGATCATGAAAGGAAACTGAAATCAGCCAGTGTAGTAGGGATAAACTAAATATCATGCCAGCTGGGTACCTGCAGCTAATAAACAGGTCTAATAGTGACTTGATGGTACGCCTGTGGTGCCATAAGTAGTTAAAGAGGGCGTTAAACACTACACAAAAAAAAACAACTTGATGGTATAAGATTTTCCTGAAGGTCAATCTGTTTGGGAATGAAAGAATATTATTATACTGATGCATTTATAAAATATTTTTCTTAGGCATAGAGTGTGCACCAAAGTCTAGCCTAATGAGTGAGAAATAATCACAATTTTTCAGAATTTCAAAATTTCAAAAGTTACCTGTGTATCTTGCAGCTGCAGAAAGTACTGCAATTTCGCCACCAGGAACGCTGGATCCATATTGATATGCAAGTTCTGCTCCTAGTGCAACTGTTGGTGTAACAGACTGAAGATAGTGCGCAACGACCACACCTTCAAAAAGTGAATACCAAAATTAATCAGTTAGGAAAAGGAAATCACAGTGGGCTTAAACTCACAACATATAAAGCAGTTATTCACTACAATAGAAGGCTAAGGCAACTAGTTTCTTGTTCTATTTCTTGTAGGGCTGCATTCACCTATAGTAATCTCTACTTCCATAGTTAACTACTACAAAAGGCAACACTTGCAGACTTCCATACAACAGTAAACTTCTGAATTATTCTATCCTTTCAGAAAGATATTCCAAGAATAAATTACTGCAGAAATAAATGTTGGACAGCACTGTCATATAGTAAGTTAATAAGCGGGTAACAGAGTGCAAATATAGGTTATAATTTATTCTTGCAATTTGGTTGGGGTAACTCATTTACTAATTGAACTGTAATACCATATCCTATTTGTAGGAAGATATTTTATTATGTTCATGAATCAATTGGATTACACTGATATCAACGCAGAAAACAAAGGGAATACAACAGTGGATACAGCATGGGTAAGACAAAGCCAGATGAATGAACTAGTGCATAAATACAGGACAGGTGGGATCCATATGATATGACAAGAATTCAAGGAACATTTCAGTTTTAGGAAAGAATCTTCTAAATCTATTTTGAACCTCTTGGAGAATATTTAGGGCTGAATTCACAATGAAAATTAAGCATAAACTTAGAAACTAGATATTGTGATTGGATCATGTGCACATTAATATCAAGTAAAATGTAAATTTATTAGAACTGTTCAAGTTTGTCTATGTAAAAATATAAGAAACTAGCCAATCAGAGGGTGAATTATTCTGCCATCTCACATCAGATTTTCCATACCCATTTATTGACTCGCCAATTGCATTTTTGCACAGGATCATGGGTCAGGAATTGCTGGAGTATCTATGAAATTTCAGAAAAATAAATTGCGATTGTAGGTAAGGTCTTTATGTGCATTTAACCAGGTAGGTAGTGATTATTCATTTTTATACATATATAATATTTTCTGTTGGTGGTCACTTTGCAGAATGCCAGCTGTTTAATACCCTCTTGTGATTGGCGTTTTATGTTTGCATTTGTTGATATAAATGAAAGATGAATAGGCCAGATGCATTCACATCATATCATGTGCTTAATTTTCATTGTGAATGGCCCATTACAACAAAACTTAGCAAGAAGAGTAGTATCAGTCAAACTGCAAGTATGTGCCCTGTGAGGTTTGGTATTATATTAGCAGGTGATATTTACTTCACAGCATGACTACTGGTCATGTTCATTCATTGCATTATTAGAGCTTAAGAGCTAGGCTCATAAATATGCCCACAAATGATTGAATGTTTAGAAAATAAACAGCAAATCTTCACTTTAACACGTTTTCCTCAATGTGGGTGTAACTGATTGCACAAATGTTGCTACTTTGACCCCTTCTGGTGGAAATTTTCCCAAAATAGGAATGGGTATCAACATGCAAGAGATCTGTTTACAATTATGACAAAAAAAATAGCTTCCAAACAATTTTAATCTGCTCTTAGTACCTTTCCCTTACTCTAAATATTAAACTTGTCTGTCGCAATTTTTTACTTTAATCTAGCATCTTTAAATCATGTTTTTTGCACTCTGTATTGTTTAAATGGATCTTTATTATCTCTACCAAAAAACACCTCTCTTTAACATGGGTTTATCTTCCTTTTCCTAAACATATAACCTTATCAATGATCACCAAGTTAATTGCATATACAAAATAAAATGCCAGGAATAATGAGCTATTACTTTGGCAGTGGTAACTAAAGGAGTAAATTGTAAATGAGCTTTCCAACATTACTTCAGAGGTAATTTACTCCAACATACCCTTAGAATGCAATTACCTGTTTTTTATGCTATCAGTTTATCAGCTACTAATAACTAATTAAAGAATGATTATGTAACTTTCTGTTGTCATAAGGTAAAATTAATTGTTAGTGACTGGCACAGTACCAGCAAAGGGATACTAATGCAACAGTTCCCAAACTTCTGGCACATCTCTTTTTGATAATGAAATCATTCACTTTGCTGCTTAATAACCATTAACTTGCTAGTTTTTGCACACAGTTCAACAATAATTTATTTAGCCACACTACCCTTGGTTGAATTGCTGGATGACTGTTCTATGCAGCAGTTAGTTGTATATTTTTATAAGAACAGATGTGTGACAATGAGTTCTTGGTGCTGATGCTGCCTGCAACAGCTCCTCTCAAGATAAAAAGTCAAATGTTGTAAATATTTTGAAAGCTATTATAGTTTAGAAGCGGTCGCAAATATACATTTTCATTAAACTAAAACAACTTAAACAATAAAAATAATAGTTATAATCCTCCATCACACAAGTTGCATTTTTAACAACTTGACCTACAGACTGGTGAATATTTCCTTACTGAGAAGGAATAAAACTTAACAGAAAATTCAAGCAACAAAAAAATGATAAAACACAACTCTCAAATAACAAAAAAAAAATTTGGTGTTCAAAAAGGTCACATAAGAAATTTCAGAAGGTTTTCAAAGACAGCAACATAGCACTCATTCCCGAAAATAAATTCAACATAAAATTCTTCATAAAAGTGAATCAAAAAGAAAAAAATCTGGGATTTATAGAATAGATTGTAAAGAATGTGATAAAATCTATACAGTTCAAACAAAGCAAATCATAGAAACACTTTAGAAACATCAAATCCAGGGAAGAAGAAAAATCAGCAGTTGCAGCACATTTTTGGATACAAGGACACAAAATTGTCAACACTGCATCTCTTGTAGGCAGGTACAAAAACCTGCCAATTTAAATATTTGGGAGAAAATATTTCTTTGGAAATTTTGTCCAAGATTAATGAACTTTGAGATCCCAATGGACAAAAATCTGATCGCCAAATTAGTAGAACCAGAGGGACTAAGAGACAGTGTAACGATCAGAGAGCCAACCAGTTACAATCAGCTGAGGAAGTGATTCCTTAAAATTGGTTCTTATGTAATTAAACTAATTTAATGAAATTGTATATTAGCAACCGCTTCTAAACTATAATAGTTAATCTTTTCATTCAAAAATGATGATTTTGAAAGCTATTTACAATTTGGCTTTTTGGTGATGGCTGATGGACCACAATGTTGTGAAGTGGTATCAGCAAAGAGTATGAAACTTCTAAGCTTATCAGGCACTACAAAATAGCCATCTCAGAAAAATAAAACCTGTAGACTTCTTTCGGACGAAGTTGGACATTCTGAACTTTCTCGGAAGACAATACATAGGCATGTAATGTTAATCAGAAATCCCTCCAGCTTATCTTGTTTCATTCAGAGTAACTACGCATTAAGCCATACAATCTGTGACACACTACTACTTCAGGAATTGATATAATAATGCAAATAAATTAAAATCAATACCATTATCAAATAATACAGACTCCAGAGGGATCAATGAAAGGCTGGAAATATACATAAACATTAGTTAATAGAAAAACTAAGAAAGAGTGATTTTATAACCTCAATATGACAAGTCTAAATAAGGAGCATTGCACAGATCCATGTTTTGCAAGATATGAATCAGAATGTTCAATAAAAGAGGAATTCAGGTTTGCAAACCTATAGCAGGTCACAGTACTTGCAAGTGTTTATATATGGCACTTTTATTGATGCCACACAAAATTTTAAAATTAAGTGGAAAAAATCTGATGTGTTCCATTCACATGACTTTCTCTACAAATTTTATTATGTTAAAAAGCTTATTCTTCTATCCACTTCAAGCTAATCGAGATAAATATTAACAGAAATGCGCTTATTACTTGCTTCCTAGAAGAGAAATAAGGGAATAAACTAGGCTAAAGTGATTAGTCAAATCTTTTAAAAGCTGGTTGCCATATTATTGAAATCCATTTCTTTGCTCGGACAGGAGTTTACAAATTCCCGTATGATATATAAGCATTTTAAAATTTCAACCAATAACAAGCAATAATATCTCACAAATGGTCAACTCCATGAAAAAATGTATATAACAAACTGTGTGTTCTAACGAGCTCCACATTTTTTTGTGCAATACGTTTTTGTCTATCTCATGTGGTTTACCAGCTATGCAAAATTCTCCAAAATTCATCCAGAATAAACATGTCTTCAGAGGTTATACCCAGATATGCATTTTATTTGTAAATATGCAAGTAAAAATCTTTAATATACATATATTTTAATCAAAATCATTAAAGCCATTTTTTGAGAAAATCAAAATTTTAAAAAAAGTTTCCACATGGTAGTTAGGGGTGGGGAGATTACATAAAATCAACAAACACAAAGGATAGTATTTTTAATAAAAACTTACCAGCACAGAACTAAATATAGCTATTAATAATCAAAAAAAATCCCCAGGCCCATATTATATATATATATATAACACCTGGGTAATAAAGCAAAAATTCAATTACTTTCCATGTATCATCTTTCTTGGAACACAAAAGTTCCTGATGACTGGAAGAAGGCCATTATAGTACCTATCTTTAAAAAAGAAGAAGAAGAAAGAAAAAAAAGAAAGAAAAAAAAAACCTAATAATTTTTCAAATTATGGTGCAATACCACTAACCAGTGTAATTGCTAAAATTAAATTATTTCATATCTTCTAAATTGGTATCTAGAAACAAATAATTTACTCTTCCCCCCCATCAAGCAGGATTTAAAAAATTACATTCAACAAATAACAAGTTATACATCTTAGTCAAGATATTAAATATAATTTTAATAAGAAAAAAGATAGCTTTGCAATATTTGTGGATCTATAAGCAGCATACGACTTTTTGAGATTTAAATTATTAGAAAAAATGCAAATGTTAGGTATTCAAGGTATATGCTTCAGTGGATCAGAAATTTTATTATCCAACGTTTCATTGCTAAAAATTTTGATAATCTTTCCAAGTATCAAAAAACACACAGACTTACCACAAGATTCTATTCTTAGTGCCACATTATTCAATATCTATATTAATGATCTACCTAAACACACAGAAAATCCCCAAACAAAAATTCTACCAAAACCAAAAAACCAAAGCCAGTTACTCATTTAGAAACCTGGACATCCCAAAATATGAGGATAAATATACAGAAGACAAATTATCAATTATTTTCGTTAAGAAAGACACCTTTACTTATTTTATTAAAATTAAAACGGAAAGCGCTAACTGAAACACACAAAACAAAATATTAAGGAATAACTTTTGTTACAAAATGAACTTGGAAGAAACATATTCAAAACATATGCAGAAAAGTGGAAAAAAAAAAATTACCTTTATTAAAGCGATTAGGGAAAAAGTGGGGCTGCAATAAACAAACCTTAAACATCCTCTACCAGATGTACATAAAACCTATCATTCACTATTGCCAAGAAATTCTTATAACTGCAAATGTAGAAAAACATAATAAACTTCAAAATCAAATCCTTTGCTTAAAAACAGGAGCTATTAAAACACCACCAATCACTGCTATGCAAATTTTGACAAGCAACCCAACATAGAACTGAAATTGAGAAAACAGCAATCATAGTATGAGAAACTTATATGGTTACCTCATAATAATTGGATTCAGCAAAAACCAGAAATGCATTTTAAAACCCAACAAAGCTTCTTAAGCACAGTACATAAAATAAAACAAATTACAAATCCCAAATTTAAAAGAAAATTTACAAATAAACAATCCTCTAGAACTCTTTGAAATTCAATTTAACCTCCATTTAACAGAAGAGGTGAAGAAATCTGAAACTTCTCCAGACATCTTAAAACAAATGTCACTGGAAATAATAAATTTCCAATATCCTTCACCTGAATGGTTACATATTTTTACAGATGGTTCCAGTCTACCAAATGATGGAGCACCAGTGCTGGAGCAACATGTCCACTCTTCTCACTGTATCAAAAAAATTAGATATGTATTCAACAAATTTTGATGGCGAAATCAATGGCAATTCTCTTAACAAAATCTCTTTTATCATATAAAAAAAATTGTGGGAAAAAAAAAAAAAAAAAAAAAAAAAAAAAAAAAAAAAAAAAAAAAAAAAAACTGATTATATCCGATTCAAAAGCAGCTTTTATCGCTATAACACCCAAAAGTGTTAATATTCTAGAATGTCGTAAAAAATACAATTAACTCATTTACATAAAAGAGCGGTAATCCAATGGATTCCAGCCCATTGTGGAATAATAGGCAATGAAATGTCTGTTTTTTGGCCAGAAAGGGAAATAAAATTATCACCAAATCAACACCTAGTTTAATCCCAATTTGCTCTATTAAAAGAATAAATAATATCAGATAAGTACAAAAACAAAATATCTGGAAAACAATGGAAAAATTTACAAGATTACAATATTTCTACATTACCAAGAGAATCTGCAGTAGCAACCTTCAGACTACTAACAGGACAGGACTGTTTACAAAAATACTTATACAGATTTGGCATAGCAGAGACTTCTATATCTCTTTTCTGTAACCTAAATGAAGAAATAGATCGTGATCATCTTCTACGTTGTCCGACTTTTCCAAAAGATACAACCTCCTAGCTAAATATTGGAGTGCAAGAAAAGGTATGATTTCATTATCAGCGTTTAACATTAGATACCCACCAACCAGCAGTTTCATTGGCTTGTAACTAACTTTTCCACCATATAGCACATCAAACGTTATCACCATCCTTTTTCTCCTTCACCATTGTATTTTTGGCATAACATTTGTATACAAAATAATTTTGTAGTACAAAACTGCTCTCTTATTGATTTTAGGCATAATATGTTATATACAAACATATATAGATGGTTTTTTGCTTCTCTTGAAAAATTTACAATATGGCACTTGGAATGTTTGACATTTCCACTCTTCAATTATAATGCACTTGCAAGAACTTATGGATTAACTATTAAACTACATTCTCATGAATGTAAGACTAATAACAGGCCTACAATGGATAGATCAACCATTTATTGGAGCACCATTTGAATCTCAGACGTAAGTGTGAAGTTACAGAATAAATAAATTGAACTTTAATAAAAAATAAAAGAATTTGAGTCGGTTTTTTGTAACACAAACATCACTTATTTTTACTTACTGGGGACCGGTTTCGGTTAACAGTTGTTCCCATTTTCAACCCCTACATAGTTTAGAACTTCAACTGTATGAGCTGCACTTAGCGTTACCGCAAAAGTTAGGCCACGCTCTTTGGGATAATTTGCGTGCAAATTTCCTGCCGATCTTAAGTGGAAAAATGAGCAGAAAAACGCTTATGCTAAAAAAACAAAAAAGAAAAAAAAAGAAAAAATTAGATCTTTGCAAAAAGCAGAATAAAAATAGACCAATCAGACACAAGAGACCTTCCGAAAACCATGTTATAAACTTATCTAAAAACGATACTTTCAACAAATCTCAGCAATTCTCAACAAAGGCCTAAAAACGTGTGTAGATTATTGTAAAAAAACAGAAAACTTGGTAGCAGATACAGAAATAGCCACAAGCCACCTAAAAGAAATTGACCAAAAGGCAATTAAGAAGCAATGTGAACCAATTTTGAACCAAGTACATACAAGAATAAGTAGAAAAAATCCTCAACATAAAATCATAAAATCCTTAAATCAAAAACCAGTTGTTTACACAAAATCAGAAAAAGGCAACCAAATAGTGATACTGGACCAAGAAGACTGCAACCAAAGAGTAGAATCCTTGCTAAACAATCCGGAATATCAAGAAATATCCAATCCACTAAATAAAAGTATAAAGATTTTACAAGAAACTTTAGCAAACTGCAAAACCATAACAGAAAAAGAGAAATCCAAATTAAAGCCAGATTTATCAACCTTACCCAGACTGTATGCCCTACCAAAAACACACAAACCTGGCAACAAAATGAGACCCATAGTAGATAATATTAATGCACCCACATATAAACTCTCCAAATGGCTCACACATAAATTCAACTCCTTCCCAAAATTCAATAGTAAAAGTGTATCAAATTCATTGGACCTGATTAATCACCTGAAAGATTTCAATGTTTCACCTAAAGATAAGATAGTATCCTTTGATGTCATCTCCCTATTCCCCAGCATACCCATAGACGAACTACAAAAACCTCTGAAAACTTGGCTACAAAGCATAAACATACCAACAGAAGAAATAGAAGATCTTGTCCAGTTAACCAATTTATGTGTAAAACAGAACCACTTCACATTCCAGAATAAATGCTACCAACAAACAACAGGACTTGCAATGGGGAATCCTCTATCACCATTTCTAGCCGACCTATACATGAGTAATTTTAAATACACATTAGACTCATTTCCACATATATACAAAAAATGGTATAGGTATGTAGATGACATCATTGCCATAGTTCCAGAAAAACTCATTAACGATGCACTCAAACTTCTTAACTTGCAAAACAAGTCCATTCAGTTCACTATTGAGACCGAACAGGAAGGAGCCCTGCCATTCCTAGACATTAGAATAGTAAGAACAAAAGAACATAGCCTGACATTACACATTCCCATGGAGAAGAATGAGTACCAAAAAGAATACCAACAGATACTCCAAACAGCTACCAACAACGGTTTCCAAAAAAGCGCAGTAGACAAGCGAATACATAAATACAAAAAACGAAATTGCATATCACATACAACCACCCTACAGAACCCCCCAGTGACCAACCTCAATTCAGAAAATGCACCTATCATCCTTGGGCACACAACAAACTTCAGAAAATATTCAGGAAATATAACATCACCTTAGCTCCAAAAAACAACTACAGCATTCAGAAACTGTTGTGCAGAAATTTAAAAGATCCTATCCCTACAGGCAAAAAACCGGGAATTTATGAAATTAAATGCTCAGACTGTAATCTGGTGTACATCGGAAGGACAAAGAGAAGTTTGGAGACCAGATTAAAAGAACACATGAGAAACCTAAAATACAAACAAATAGAAAAATCAGCAGTTGCCTATCATTTTTGGACATCAGGACACGAAATCACACCACATATAAAACTATTAAAACCAGCTTATAAACCCACAGAATTAGATGTCTGGGAGAAGATCTACATCATGAAGAAAAAGAGTCATATCATGAATTTCGATTTGCCAACTTACAGCAACCTCTGGAAGTTCATAGATCCAGCAACAGAGGCCTCCACAAGTAATATACCACCACCCCCATCGTCGCCAACGAAGAAAGATTTAGTCGGAATTAAGGGTTGAAAATGGGAACAACTGTTACCCGAAACCGGTCCCCAGTAAGTAAAAATAAGTGATGTTTGTGTTACAAAAAACCGACTCAAATTCTTTTTTTTTTTTTTTTTTTATTTAATCACATCACTGTCACAAGCTTCTATGCATATTTGCAAGTTTTGAAATTGAACTTTGTTTAAACAAAAGCTTGAAGCTGATTTTTTAGAAGGACGATGTGGATCAGTTCTGTCTATCAAGAATGTCTGCCACGCTAAATGTGATTATTCCATTCTGCATTTTATATCTCTATGAAATTGAATTTTAATCAGTGGTAAACACCAAAACTAAATCTTGGTTAGAAAGTGACTTTATAACGTATGCAAAATATAGACAGACATTAAATGATTAACTATTAGGAGGGATGATCAGAAACTAAGGTTACAAGGCCCATATTCTTGGTGTTCATCTTTCACAGCAAACTTAGTAGTTGCGATAATTCTAATCCATGCAGTTGGCAGTTCAGCCAACTACCCATCTACGGCACTACTGCAAGATAAACACACAATGACAACTTGTTTGGAAAATTGGTCTCACAAAGAAATCTGCTCAGTTATTCAATTTCTGTAAGCGAAACATGTAACTGCAGCTGACATTCACTGACAGTTGGTAGAGATTTATGGAGAACTGTAATGTCTTGCCAATATGCTGCAAAATGGTGTCGAAAGTTTGCGGCCAGTAGAGAAAAAGTCATTGACAAGGATTACAGTGGCCGACCCAATACAGCAACCACAGATTTGAATACAACTCACATGGAGGAGCTGATTCAGGACAACATGAGGACCATGTTACCACATATGGCGGTAGAACTGTCTTTTGGAAGCATTAATCACATTGTTCACAATATTTAGCAGTACCGGAAAGTTTTTTACCAATAGGTTCTGCGTAAACTGTCCAACAAACACAAGGAGAAGCACATGCGGACAAGTCTGCAACTTTTGCAACAGTTCTCCATGGAACAAAACAGTTTTCTTCACTGCATTACCACAGGTGACAAAAAATGGATCCACCACTAAACCCCCAGCAGTAAAGGGTTGTCAATGGAGTGAAAACACCCCTCTTCTCCAAAGACAAAGAAGTGGTGCCATCTGTCAGCAATGGTGATGGCCATAGTGTTTTGGGACAGTCATATGGAGGTCATACTCTTGGAGTTTTTGGAAAGAGGCCACACAGAGACCACTGACTGATGTTGCAAGACCATGACACGATTGCATGAAGCAATCAGGAGGAAACAGCCAGGACTCCTCACCAAGGGTGTCATCTTCCTTCACAACACATCACCTCATACAGCCCAGAAGATCACCAGGCTGTTGTAGCAGTTTCACTGGGATATTATTGACTCCTCCCTAGAGCCCGGATCTCGCTCCAAGCGCCATTCATCTTTTTCCACACTTTAAGGAACATCCAGGAGTCTGACAATTTGCTTCAAATGAGGTGGAACACTTCACAACAACATGGCTGAACAGGCAAGGAGACAGATTATTAGCAGGAGAGAACATTCAAACTCATCCCAGGAAGTGACAAGTCCCTAAACTGATATGAAGACTATGTGGAAAAATAACCTAATGTATTTACTATCAGATGACTGTATTGGTTGTATAAAATAAAATATACTTGTTTTGCTGCAGGATTTGTAACCTTAGTTTCTGATTATCCTTCGTAGTAAAAGCCTCATACTTTTAACATTCTGATGCTTAGGGTAATAATAGTCTACATAAACTGGGTACATGTGAAACTGTAGTATTACTATGTTCCTTAAAAATTAAAATGATTGTTAAAATATGTGTAATTGTATTTTTCCTATTGATTTAATAGTAATAATACTACTGCCACTACTTCTAATAAAAATAATAGTAATAAAAAAATGTTAACAATTGCAAATATCCACCATGACCCATCAGATAGAATCCTGCAGCCCCCCCTTGGAAGTTACAACCCAGAATTTGGAATTGTGTGCTAATGTCTATAAAGTTATATAGTTCCATTACTCTCTCTCCCATTTATATGGTAGATGGAGAATGTATTGCACTCCATCCAGTCTGTATTGAAATTTTACTGGAAATACACAGTTTGAGATCCCCTGAATTTTATATATTTATTTATAAATATAAATATTAGAATAAGATCCACATTGTCTGTCCGTCTGTGAACAGCATAACTAAAATATGGTAAATGGTTAAATAACAAATAAAAATATAAAAATTCAGCATTTCCAAGAATATAACACATTTGAGATATTCACAAAAACCTTCCAACCTAAACTACTCTTTATAGAAAATTTTTGAAAGTTTATTTCCTTAAAAAGGACAACAATTTTTACTAAAATAGTATATATTTAAGATATTTTCACGACATATGAAACACATTTATAATTATAAATTTTATTTGTAAGCTAATGCTGGAGAACATTTTCTTATAACTCATGGCTCATAGTTATTTATTTACCTACCCATTATTTATATAAAAACATACTGAAAAATGCAGGGCAGCCAAATTATTCTTTTTACATCACTTAAACAATGCAGCTACCTCTTTTTTGTCCATAAATTACAGTGGCTAGCCTAAATGTTAACTTCACGAATGATTCTTGCAGTCAACATACATAAAATAGTCACAAATTTCAGTCTCCAGATTTTTGTGCTGCAGCCTTTGGGTTATTTGTATCATTTGCCACCTGGTCTACAAAGAATACTGTCTGCGAGGTGGAGCGCAAATTCTCCAGCCATCAGCTCATTGTAGCCCCTTCAGTCATAGTTTGTATGGTGCTGGTAAACTCTCTATGCTCTGCAATTGAATTTTAGAGCATGTTTGCATCTCTAGCTGCACCCCATTCACTTCCATGTCTATTATTCCAAGGACCCATCATCGCTCTATCTAACATTCATCGATTTGAGGAATTTGGTTAGAATGCCAATTTTCTGTTAGTGTTACTGGAGATCATGCACACTTCACAACAGTAACTGAACGAAACAGTCTGCAAGCTCTTGCCATATGTTTCATTATTCCTACACCATATAACTGATTTTATGTAAAGCAGTGGACAAGCAATAAGATTAGGCCAAATAATTTTTTCCAGCTCAGTTTTCCTTTTCACATAAACCCATATAGTAAGGACTTTTGTAAAAATAATTGTGCTTCCACATGTTGCCTATTACATAATTGTTGTGTACAATTAAGATTATTAGAAATGTTGTGAATATTGACTGCAATACAAGAAGCATAAGAACTAGTTCTTCATAGTTTGTAGAAGTTGTATAAAAAATCTGATATGCTCTATTCACATGCCTTTCTCTACATCTCTGTAACAATTATTGTTAATACCACAAATTGTTAAAAAGTTTTTTTTATCTACTTCATGCTTGTCAAGATAAATATTAGCAGAAATGGCCTTATTCCTTGCATCTTTGTAATGGGAGTACACTAGGATAAAGTGACAATCAAATCTTTGAAAAGCTGGTTGCTATCTGATTGAAATTTATTTCTTTGTATGACCAGGAGTTGACAAATTCCCAAATGAGAAAGAAAAGTATGAATATTTTAAAGCTGAAACCAAATAAAACAGAATATCTCTGAAACAATTAGCTTTATAAAAAATAAGTGTATGACAAATTATATGTGTTAACAAGATTTACATTTTTTGTGTTGTAAGCTTTTATCTATGTTTACCAGTCATGCAAAATTCATCCATAATAAAGAAATCTTCAGAGATTATTCCCAGAAAATTCAAGATATACATTTTATTTGTCATGTAAGCATCTAAGATGAGACAATATTTATATCCTAACCACAAAAATCTACAGACATTTTGAGAGTTTCACGTCATTTTTGTAATATTTGATGTTCAAATGTTTTTGTTCTGTTGCATTCCGAAGTTGAAATCGCTGGATGAAAATGTTTATTATTCCTGGTGCTTTCGTCGCGTTTAAGTGTTTTGATTTCCTCTATGCGATTGTTTTCCAACAAAAGTATCATAGTTACGTGTTGATTTTCTTGCTTGTGAAGCCAGTTATCAAAAAATCTGATGTTCCATTCACATGACTTTTTCTGCATCAAATTATTGTTAAGAAGCTTATGATAATATTTACTTCATCCAATGGAGAAAAAATTAGCAGAAAGTCTTATTACTTGCTTCCTTGTAAATAGAAGCGAAATTAAGGGAGTACCATAGGTTAAAGTGACAGTCAAAAGCTGGTTGCTATGTGACTGAAGTTCCTTTGTTTGTATGGACAGGTCTTGACAAATTCCCGTATGAGAAAGTTTTTTAAGGCTGAAACCAAAAACAAGGAATATCTCAAATACGATCAACTGCACGAAAAAAATGTGTGTAACATAAATTGTACGTTTTTTACATTTTTTGTGTGGTAAGTTTTTGTCTATCTCTTACAGTTTAGCAGTTATGCAAAACTCCTCAAGAATAGTCTTCTGAGGCTTTCCCAGAAAATTTCAGATATACATTTTATTTGTTGGGTAAATATCTTTAAACCTTTTTGTAAAAATGTTTTTTTTTTTTTTTGTATTCAGGGGGTCCTAAAACATTTATTTCCAGTGAAATCTTGTATCGATTTTTTGGGTGGAATACAATACTTCCTCTATACACTGTGTAGAGAAAGTAAAAAAGAAAGAGGCTTTTTCACAAGTATGGAAGGGGCTGCTTGGAGATTATGCGTATATTGATGTATTTGCAAAGAATTATATGCGTACAAATATTTGCTGTATTCAACAGAGCACATAAGTTGCATCAAGCGATTGCAGTTTCACTTTAGAATTGTACAAAATGATTACAAAATGAACTACAATTCTGCAAGGAAAGACCTAGTGACTTATTATTTAAGAAGTCGCCAGGTAATCTGGGTCTGTGAAGCCCAACGAGCCTGTTAAAACGCCCTGAGAAGAGTCGATTGCTACTCCAAACGAAGCATAAGCACGAGTAGACTTTTAGTTCAAGTTTAGTGCGCACACAAAGAGGAACATATGCTTCAAATGTGGCTCCCAACACAAAGGGGCTAGAGGAAAAGCAACTTATGCTTCAAATGTGGCGCCAAATGCAAGGGGGCTCGAGGAAAAGCAGATCCAGACAATAAATAAAGAAGAACAAACAGTGGATCCAAAAGACGGAAGAGAAGCAGCCAGATTCAACTCCAGGAGGCTGGGTGACGAGAGTTTAGCAGGAATCTGAGAGTGGTGATGCCCATATATCTAGTAACAACTAGGAGGATATCAGGGACGATCAGCTAAGCAGTCGCAGGTGGCGGAGTGAACCATTGCACTCTTCAGTTACCACCAGGGTGGTACTCATCGCTGGGTTCATTGTTCCATAATTTCCATATATATATGTGTGTGTGTGTGTGTATTTTTCGACAATTTTTTTCCATCACCCTTTGGTGAGTACAACACATATTTTTATTCTTGTGTATTGTAATTTCTTATTGTAAAGACATTGTGTTAGTAGGCATCATATCTTTGTTCATTTGATGTTATTGAGAAGTGACAAAAACATAAAATCTGCTATGGAGAGTGAAAGAGAAATAAGTGCAGTGGCAGAAAGCAGTGAAATGGCTGGTTCCTATCAAGCCCTTATGGAACTGATAAAAATGAAGGAAGCTGTAGATTTTACTAATAATACAATAGAAGCCACTAACATAGAATTAAAGGCTACTAGTGCTAAAATACAAGCCACTAACATAGAATTAAGGGCGAATAGTGCCAAGATAAGCGAGACAAATAAGATAGATACTAACCATGCCAAATTTAAGGCAGAGGTAGCAGCAACCAACGAAAAGATAGAATTAGTCAGTGCAGAGTTAAGAGCTGAATTTAAAAGCAGCAATGCAGAGCTGAGCTCCAGACTGGAGAAAACAGACATGGCAGTGAAAGCTCTGGAATCCAAATTGGATAAAAATGCACAAGAAACAGATAAAAAATTTAAAGTTCTGGATTTATCAGTAAAGAAAAAAGTGGAAAGAGTTGCATAGAAAGTAAATAAAATAATTGAAAAAGGGGGGAAAAGAAACAGTAAAACTAAGAACTAGAGCTAGTGAAGCAGACTCTGGTATTAAAATTTTGAATCACAAAATGAAGTCAGATCGTCAAAGGTTGTTGAGTAAAAAGGTGGAAGAAGGGGGAATAAATTTGAAAAAAGAAATAGAAGGAATCAGAGTAGAAATAGGTGAGAAAATCAAGGATTCTAATAGCAAATTAAAAGCTTTTCAAATAAAAGTAGATAAGAAAATAAATGAGGCTGTAAAAGCAAACTTGTACCAAGAAAATGAACCGGTAATAGATTTAGAAGGAAATAATGGAAGCAGAGAAAAGATTTTTGAGACTGATAGTGATAGAAAATACAATGGAAATTTGTATGAGAAGGAGGAAGAAAATTTTCATTCAGGTGAAGATGAGAGTCAGGGTAACATGGCTAGTTACCATGGCAACCATCTCTGTTATGGACAGATGTTGAGTGATGTAAAACCTCCAATTTTTGATGAGCATTTAGGGGATAACCCAATACAATTTTTGAAAGAATTGGATCATTATTTTAAAGAATTCAGAATGAGCATTGTGAGAAATTTTTTAAGAGGTAGTACCTGAGAATGGATGCAGTTAACGTTGTCTAGCAATGCAAGCTATAGCAATTTTAAAGATTTGTTCTTGTCAAGGTTTTGGGGGAAAGCTGTACAAAATAAAATGCGCTTAGAATTATCGATTGGAAGATTTGACCCCAGAAAGGACACAAGGATGTCTGATTATTTTCTAAGTATTGCCAATAAATGTAAGTTCTTAAATCCAAGACTGACAGAAAATGAAATTATACAGTCGGTAATAAGGCATTTTCCAAAGGACATTTATAACAACTTAGTGGTAGCAAGACCTAAAGATTTTGCCACTGTTATAAATTTATTGACCATGTTAGATATTAAGCAAAATAGTGTACAAAGTGAAAGGTATCCAAGTTTTTCTCAGGAAAATGATAACATTCAAATATTTCCTGGAGAAGGGGCACAGTCAGAACTAAAATATGCTAAAAAAGTAGGGTTAGAAAACTGCAATGACCGCTATAAGGAGCTAAATTATTTTAAAAATAATGGTGCATTCAAAAATGTAAGTGATTTTAGGTATCACAATAATAATAGCAGAAGTGATTACCCAAATCAAAGAAACGGTAGAAATAGTCGCTTCAACAAAATTCGTAGCGATGGGGATTCTGCAGAGCACAAGTTGAATTTCATTCAAACTAACCCAAGGTTTATGACTACACAAAATTTTCAAAGCAGAATGAAATTTCCCTTCCACGCAAGGAATGAAAACAGATTCAAGAATACGAATCAGAATTTCTGAAAAAAGAGAGGAAATTCTCGAGAACCAAATATCAAACCAGGACAAAATAAATCGGTTCCAACTATGTGGGCTACTGAAAGCTTTAAAAGCGATGATGCAGAAAACAAAATTTGCACTATAAACCCTCTGAGAAACTAGGAGAAGGTTGTGATTATACTCTGAATTGCAGCCTTAACAAATTCCTCAAGCTATAATGTGTGAAAGGAATGATATTGACTCTTGTGAAGAGATGTTCTTCATTGAGAATATAGTGATTAAAATTTTTCCATCTAAACTACAACTGTTGGAGTATTCTCTTAAAATTTTAGTGTCAAATCCTTAAAAGATACTGAAATTAAATACTAAGTTTGGTATTTAACCTACTATTCGTTTTTGAGCTATGCTGTCCACAGACACACACACTGACCTTTTTTAAAAATTCTTTTTATTACTATTATTTATGGGGTCTCAAAATATATTTCTGGTGAAATCTCAGTATCAAATTTTTGGGTGAAATACAATATCTTCTCTATGCACTGTATATAGTACATGTAAAGAAAGTAGAGCCGATGTCCCACGGTCAAAATTTGGTCCAAAAATGCACTCGCTGTCGCAAGCTTAGTTTATTTATCCATTGCAAGAGCATATTATAATAGAAAGAAAAATCAATAAAGAGGCGTTGGTGGACTAGACCATGGCTGGAACGTAAGAATGCAGCCAAGGAAGAGGTGTATTACATATGCTGCAAAATGAACTTGTTTCTGACCCTGTAAATTATTTTAACTTCCTTAGAATGGACAAAAATTTGTTTGGAAAGTTGCTGTTCTTAGTTGAGGCAAAAATCATTCGCCAAGACACAAATATGAAGCAGTCCATACCAGCAAATCAAAGGTAGTGTTTTTATATTTTGTCAGGTTGCTCATTGGTTGATTTCATACGTTTGGACCAAAAATTAGAAACTGCCATATCCTGTTGTGTCAAACTGGAATTGGACCAAAAAATAGGATGGGAATCATATACAATGAAATTATCCGATGTCCCAAGATCCAATTTATTGCTAGTGGGTAGAGAAATTTAAGTGAATGGAATAGCACAGTTTTGGGTATTGAATGATGCAAACTCTAAGCATTGCTCACTATCAGACCAGAGAAGATAAACACTTACCTGATTCATTAACAATGTCTGTGTTTGCTACTGTTAGAGAGACAGAATAATCATCCCCTTTATAGTCATTTGTTAACTGTGCCACTGTGAATTTGCTATTTTGAATCTGTGTTGCAAATTTGGTCCTTATTCTAGGAGTAAACTGGTGAATGATGTTTGCATTTAGATTTCCACTTGGGTCAATATCTCCCAATAAAATTGGAAATGCCTCATTTGGTGAATATTGTTTGGTACCAACATACGTAGCTCCAAACCGGTACCCTGAGGGCTGCACTGAGCTCATATTGATTGTATGTGAAACTTGAAAATGATTACTTAATCCTTTGTTCACCATCAATTTTGCTCCTTCGAATATAATTGGAAACACATCTGAAAACATTAAAAACAGCATTAATACAATTTACATTAATAAAACTGATTAGGTATGCTACAACCAGAAAAACATAACAAAAACATAATATAAGGCCTGTTACTTCCATATGATAATGCAAATCAGCAAACATTTGGGCATTACTTGGATACTTAAGGTTCCATTGAAAAGGGTATGAAAACAGTGAAAGTGGCAGTGAAAACTATCAGGGATCATTGGGATTTAGATGCAGGCTTCTAGGCCATACTGTCATTGAACCACTGTGCTAGCAGCCACAACTTTGCGCTTAAGATCACCAATGCTGGGCTGTGCTTTGTGGCTCAGGATCTCAACACATATGTATGACAGTATTTGTCAAGTGATCTGGAGTTGTGAAGGATGAATTGTTACAAATTGCAACTACAGGAAATATCTGCAAACTGTTTCCGCTCGCAGCTATAAGTATCCAAGAATATTCAAATGTTAACTATAAAACTAATGGTAAAGCTTCCTTCCACAGGGGATCCCAATTTTAAGGTGTTGAAAATATTACCATGTCCAGACTTGAAATCTGCTAGATTGCTGAGGTTCTGACTTCTTGGGATCATTTGAGATTTTAGCTTTACAGAGCTTCCGTCTATGCATTGTAACTCCGCAGTGGCGGCCGTTCTTCTGCTTATAAAAGACTACCCCTTGGCTACGCTTTGCAGTTTGGGGATCTTAGGTTTTTAACATACCAAAAAGTAACTACAAAGTAGCTCTAATGACATAATATCAAAAGTACCAAATCTGAATCACGTATGGAAGGTGCTTTAACTTGTAACCACTTGTGTATAAAAAACTTTTAAATAGCAATTCTAACCTTTACACTTTTTATGCAAATCCTCCATGGTTCCAGGATTCTCAAAACCTTTTAACACTGGTTCTGGTTCTGCACACTCGCTTGTCGGTCTTTTAACTTCTGATATTCCCTGTGGTGAATAAGTTGGTGGCGGTGGAGGAAGCATGCTTCCCGGTGGTGCTGGTGGTGGAGCACCACCACTGGACCACTGACTTGCTGCCATAACGTTACCCATTCTTTTTATGTTAGTTCAGCAGTTATTGCTAGTAAACCAAACACACAACACTTAGCAATACTATCGTATATACTTATGGGTAATTTGTTCTCATTCACTCACACAGACCTATCCAGTGCCATTTGTAAAGTGTAAACCCATTTTCGGAAATGCAACGACTCAGGATTGGTGGATCAATACGACTCTCGTTGATAACTAATTCTACAGATATTCATGTTATCTCATAGTAATAAACAATCGGCATAAGATAGCGCTAAAGAATATTTCGTATTTGTAAAATAAATTAGGAATTTGAGCGCTATAATGTAATATAGTTGCAGTAAATTGATTATATAAATGTACCATTCATAATTTTATGCTTAGCCATGGTTATAAATAATGAAATAGTAATGTTTCGTTTAAGTGTAAATAATGAGGTAAAGGCTAAGATCTGTCAGATGGCAGCAGATGTGAAGCACAACGCAGAAATAACAATCAATGATTTCCCAATCAAAGGCATTGTGGGAAATGTCGCGAAGTAATGTCTATTAATAAGTGAAAATCGAAGACATTTGTAAATGTAATAAGTAAACGAAAATAAGTCAGCACGAATCGGTGATTTAGTGCGTTATTAACCATACACAAATGTAAATATATAGTGATTTTCTTAATAAGTGATTGCTCGCGTACTTAAGCAATATGTTTATGTTATGTAGCCACAAGTTTAGAGTTGGTGCAAAGCGACGGAGCAAAGATACTTAAAAATAATTTTCGAATTAGAAATGCTAATTTTATTTAGAACTAACTTCAATTCACGTAGCGCAAAATATTAACCTCAGATCTTTAAATGTAACAGCGACATCTAGATTACCATTTTGGGTTGTAGGATTTGTAGTCATTAGCCTAATTTTTATCCTCCCAAGCCAGTGCAGATATTGGAGAAAAATGATCACTATTGGAACATTTTTACTCCTTTTTGCAAATATATTTGTTAAGTTAGTATGTAGGATATATGCGCTTTAGCTATCTGAAAATAACAGCATGAATGCAGTGTAGCTGTCAGTTTAAAAGTGACATAAATCATACGGTTGCTGGTAAACATTTCGTAAACATACCAGAAACATTTTTATGAATACAAATGAAAACAGTTAAAACTAGGTTGGAACTCCTAATTTGAGCTGATTTATTTATATAGCGGAAAGTAGGAAAATTATAATTTAAAACAATATTTTTTTTTTACTTTTGTTTTTCTCCCCTTGGGAATATAATTCAAGTTATGCCGCTACTACCAAATACAATGACATGTTTGCAAGCTTAAATGCAAAAATAAAACTACATTTGGCTGTAATATTTATTAATTCAGAGGAACTTGTAACTAAACACATTTGAATAGCAGTTATGGAAATTTTGTCTTTGAATATATGTAATTTTTACAGAATAACTGCAGGTAATTATATTAAATCTGAGATAACTCGTTTCTTTTGTTACCTTAAACCTGATAGATGCAGTATATGTACAACCTACAGAGAAATGATTTAGTAACTGAAATGTTAGGTAATTATAGAGAACATGGGCCCGTCTAGAAATTAAACAAATTGTAGTTTGACTGTAAGTTTGGTGTATACTTGTTACGTTTTCACCAATTTTTTTTTATCGGAAAAGCTCCGTAATTAAGTTAGACGCTAATTTATTACGTGCACGTAGCGTTTCTTTTTTGTGAATATTTATGAAGTATGCTGTTTGGAAGGAGTAGAATATAAATAAAGAAGTCTTGAGTACTTTTGCAATGTAAATATATAATAATACTACATACTAAAGTGCCTAAAACCTGAGTTTCATTGTCGGCGGCAGGAGAACAGTGTTGTGGAATGCAACACCGGCATATGTCGCTAGACGCTGTGCTGATGTATGACAAGTATGTTTCACGCAGATACAGCTGTTCAGTGAATTTTATTATGCAGAACTTTGGCCACTCTAAAATCGAATGAAACTAAGTGCGATTGATTGACTTTGTATTTATGATGACGATTTCAAAGCCTGTGGATTTCAAATTTAGCGCGAGGTTAGGTTCCAATCCGTTTAGGTTAGTGTGTGTATATAAATTTATGTTTCTAATTTTATATCGTGGTAGTACCTCATCAACATTTCCAACAACTCCTAACAGCGCAATGGATACAACATTAGTTTTTTAAACCATCTCCCCACCCATAATCCCTCTCTAACCACACCGGTCCCATTAGAGTGCAAAACTGGCATAAGTCATAGCGGAGAGAGTTAGCGGCCCAACTTGTAAATAATTACCAAATGTTATGATAGAATTATAAGTGTGACATAGTTATAAGTTCACTGAATTTCTGTTTTAACAATGAATAGGATTTATAAGAAGGTCTAAAGCTTCATGCTTTTTTTTTTAACAATTAGATCCCTTGTCGTTTTGTCTAATATACTTTGAACAACTTTCAAGTAAATTTTCTGAAACTTGCATTGTATTTCTGCCAGGTGTTAACTTTATACTGGGAAGAGATAGTTAATTAGAGCTCCAAAAGAATAAAGTACATTTTTTTTTATTTTAGTGATTATAGTTTATTTCTGCAGCTGCACTGCATTTAAGCAGTAATATACCTTTAGATAAACAGAGGGAAATTAGCATGCAAAAAAATGAGTGAAATGTGCCCTTCAGCAGAAGATTATAAATTCTAGGAATACTCTCCTGAAGGAACAAAAGCAAGCTAGCATGGATGTGGAACTTTAGCAACCTACCGCTATGAAACTTACAAAGGTTTCTGTGTGATGTTTTATGTGTGCGGGTGCATGTTTTGTCGGTTACCTTGTGTCACATTATCCAGGAAGAACCATATATAGCTGCATGTGATCAACTTTTCACTGTTGTATCAGGTGAGATAGACTCTCACTGAGTAATATCTGTTCATAAGTGCGATGGTACATGTGTTCTTTGTTACCGCTTCTAGCAAAATGTAAATTGTAAGTATGGATGCAATCAGATTCATCAACTGTGTTGTTTCCTGAACAATGATCTGTCTTCTATTTGTTTCAAATAATTTTTCTTACATGGAGTTTGATGGTTCAAGATGTTTGAAGCACTGATGAGTAGATGACCAGCACAAATTCCAGATATTTGAAGATGCTCATCTCCACCTCTGTACTTCCAATAAATTCTTCAGTACTCTGCATATGACATCTGGGAATGCAATAACTCACAACGTGGAAGCAGATGCTTTAGAATGGAAAATGACCTACAACTCTGCATTGACATCCACAAGACATCCTCTAAAGAAGCTTCAGTATCGCTTCCGCCGCAACGTGATGAACACGGTTGATTATATTCCGACTGATCCGTATTTAAGCAGCCATGGCATTCCGTCGGTTCGTTTTCTAACTAAACTAGCCGCGATCCAGTCGTAACGAAATATGGCGGTATGTTCGGTATTTTTTCGGATGTGCCTAGCTTGGTAATGCTGGGTAGGATGCTCAGCATGAATGTCGCGCTTCGATCTCAGTATAACGTCGTGAAAAAAACGGCTCGGATACGCCACTACTCGTGATATTGCCTCTTGGCTGCTGCAAACACGGTTTCGTACGCATGTTGTTTGCTTCCGGAATACGGTAATCGTGTCAGTTTTTGTCTGATAGTCTGAGGTGTCGAGAATGAGGAATCGTAATGAGGTATGGCTGTCTGTGCATAGATAATTATAAAAAAAACAAAGGTAGGAAGGTAATATATATAGCCAGAAAATAATCAGGAAACAATATATACATTTTGCTGAGTTAGGAAGGGCTGCTTCTGTCTATTTTAAGTCTACTAATGTTAAAAGTATGCAAAATGGTGCATTGATGTTTTTAGATTAATTTTTTGTGTTGATTTATTACTTTTGTACTCTAAAGTTTAATATTAAATTGTATATTTCAAAAGCCAGCTGTTATGAATTAAATTGATTTTATAATTTCTACAAAATAATTAGACATAAGGAGGAGAAAAAAATTACCAATGCATTGAAAGAAGTGAGATGTTAACCTTACTACCTATATTATTTGTATGAGACAGCATTTAAGAAAATTAAGTGGACTGTGGATATTAAAAATAAATAAATAAAATATTCATAATGGTACGGTAAGATTAACTTTTAGATGAGCTTGTTGACAGTTTCTTCATCTCTCTGTTTATGATCTACATAATATTGCCATTAGTATGGTAATTGTGTAGAAAATGGGCCACCTGAAATATTGAATGAAAGTAAATGCGATCGATGAATCTTGTATTTTTGATGACGATTTCAAAGGTTTTATTTGTTGAAAAGCTTGTTTAATTCATTATAGACAAATTTATGTGCATGCTGGAATGGTTGGTATTTTGCACAAATTACAGATGTTGACCAAATAATTATATATATATAAACGAGTCTTTTATGAATAATAAATGGTTTTATAATGTTCTGAAACACATTTATCTGCCAAGTACTACCACAATAGAAAACTACAAACATAAATTTATATACACACACACACTAACCTTAATTAGGGCGCTAATAACCTTAGTAGTTGTGCGCCCATAAACCATACTACTACTACTAACCTTAATAGATTCAAATCTAACCTAGAGCTAAATTTGAAAACCACAACCTGTGGTTTCGCCTACAGAAAGAAAAGAAAAGAAAAAAAAATGGGGGGAAAAAAAAAAAAAAAAAAAAAAAACTCACAGAAACATACTCCACCAACTACTATAGTCACACTTACCAGTGAATTATTCCTATGGGTTCTCACAAAGCACTAATCCTGCCAAGAGCGACACATGACATTCTTACATACCAATAGTTACAGAGTGTGTTCTGCTAGCAACGAAATTAAGCTTGTTTCATTATAAATCCAATATTTCAGCATATGCCTACACATAAAACCATTTATTATGTATATAATACTCGTTTATGTATAATTATTTGATAAATATCCATCATATATGTAAAATACCAACCCTTCCAGCATGCTCACAAACTCGTCTATATTAAAAAAGCGAGCTTTTCCAAAAAATAAAACCTTTTAAATTGTCATTAAAAATAAAAAGACAATCACACTTACTTTTATGCAATTTTTAGAGTGGACCAAGTTCTGCATAATAACACATCAAATTTTTAATCAAGTCATCAGAAATTTCACAGATTGCATTTTAGTTATTATTGTAACTTCACTATTCAATGTCCCAGAGCTGCTCGCTGTTTTTTTTTTTTTTTCACTTGTGTTACTTTCTCTACACATTCTATGTACATAGTAGCTAGATAAGGTATTGTATTCTACTCAAAAATTCAATGTTAGTATTTCACCAGAAATATATATTTTGAGGTCCCCTGAGTCCAAAAGGAGCATTTTTAGAAAAACGTTTATCTGCGAACACAGTAACTCGAAAATGCTAAGTCCATTAAATATCAAACTTGATCAAGTTCAGCATCTTCCAAGGGTGCGACACAAAGATTTTCAAGAAAATCCTACCATCCAAAACTACCTGTTAATGGAAAAATTTTTGAAAATTTTGATTTTTTCAAATATGGCTAATGATTTTAATTGAAACACCATATATTAAAGACATCCACATGACAAATAAAATGTATAACTTGAATTTTCTGGGAATAGCCTCTGAAGTCCTCTTTATTCCAAATGACTTTTATATAACTAGTAAACTGTAAGAGATAGACAAAAATTTACACCCAAAAATGTGTATCTCATTAAAACACAGAATTTGTCATATACAGGCTTATCCAAAAAGAAAGAATAGATTTCAAACATTTATTGCTTCCAAACTACAAAAGTTAGAAACATGATTCCAACGTTCAGGGAGAGAGAAAAGTGTATAATTTTATAATATGCATTCAATATGAGCACCGTGTGTTACACGATGTATGTGAAAATGGTGGCTCATTTCTTGTCACACGAATCAGCTGGTCTCCAGTTATAGAATTCACAGCTTCAACAATTTGATACCATAGATCTTCAAGAGTGTCGGGCATAGGAGGGAAAAAAACACTGTCTTTTACATATCCCCATAGATAAAAATCTCACAGAGTGAGATCTGGAGACCTGGGAGGCTACTGCCGATGAAGTTGATCTTCTGCTCCTCCTCTTCCAATCCAACGTCCTGGAAATGTTAACACAAGTAATGTTGGATATGGTAAGAGAAATGAGGTGGGGCACCTCTTTCATGAAGATGTCATCTGAATATTCTTCAAGTTGGGGAAACAACCAGTTTTCAAGCATGACTAGATAGGTTAGTCCTGTCACAGTTTTCTCCATGAACAAAGGTCCATAAACCTTGGCTACAGATATCGCACAGAAGACGTTCACCTTTGGTGGATCTCCTTTATGTTGAATAACTCCCCTAGGATTTTTACTTGCCAAAATTTGAGCGTTATGGCAATTACCTTTACCAGAAAGATGAAAAGTGCATTCATCTGAAAAAATTAATCGTTGAGCAAAATTGTCTTTTTCCATATCTTCTAACATGCCAATGCACAATTTGTACCTTTTGTTGTGGTCGTCAGGATGCAATGCTTGCAATAACTGCAGTTTGTATGGCTTCAGATGCAGACAATGTTTTAGAACTTGCCATACCATTGGTTGAGGAATGTTAAGTTCCATGCTTGCTCGTGATGTGGATTTCTTTGGGCTCCTCTCGCTTAGTGTACAAATATGCTCAACATTCGTGTCTGATGTGCGAGAACGTTCCATGCTTTTCCCTTTTGCAGATGCAACCATCTTCCTTGAATTTTCGATGCCACTCATAAATTTGCTTATGATGCGGCAGTTGTTTATTAAATTGATGGCAAAATGCTCGTTGAACTGCAACAATGGACTCTAGTTTTGCTAATTGCAACACAGAATGATTTCTCTTGTGTTGTCATTGCCATTTCACTACAGACATACAACAAACAACAGCGCCAATGCAGCCATGATTGGAATTTCTATCCCCATGCTATATCAATTGTAAACTTCTCTCTCTCTGTGAACATTGGAATCATGTTTCTATCTTTTGTAGTTTGGAAGCAATAAATGTTTGAAATCTGTTCTTTATTTTTGAATAACCCTGAATATTATTTTTTTATTTATTTATTTTTTTGATGTAGAGTTAACAATTTCCGAGATATTCCCTGTTATTGGTTTACTTTACAAACCCTTAAAATTTCTCACAGGAAGTCATCATTTGTTTCATATCTATTATATTACTCCTGGCCATTGAAAGAGAACCAAATTACAATGTCAATCACATAGCAACATTTTAGAAGATTTGACTTGCTATAGTGTGTTATCTTATTTTCCTTATACTTACAGGGAAGTAAGTAATAAGATAATTTATGCTAAGGTTGATCTTGATTAGCATAATGTAGGTAAAGAAGAACAATAGTTCTTTTGAGGGAAAGATAGTCATTTGAATGGAACACATCAGATGTTTTTGATGAAGTATCACAATGCATCCAAAAATGTTATTTCTAGAATTACTGAGAACACCTGTTGTGAAGTCCCTGCAATTCTGAAAACAATGTTTTGAGGAAAGGACTTTGTCAGAGAGCAAAAGAAACAGCAACTTGGTATTTAAATTCAGCATCATCTAAAGATGTTAAATGAATATTTTAAGATAGCCCCCTCCCCTTGCAACCTTTAACAGCCCTTAAAATGGAAAATGTTCAGTAATTTTTTTTATTTTCTTAATAATGCTCACTACTTTTGATTAAAATGCCATGCATTTAAGATATTTACATATCTGATAAATCATATCTTGATTTTTCTGGTAATAGATTGTGAAGTCATCTTCATTTGGAATGAATTTGCTATTATTTTATATAATAGGTAAACCGTATTAAATTTGACAAGAACTTATATGCACACTCACACGCACATAATCTTTTTAAAAATGCATAGTATAATGTTATAGCCCATTCCATTTAAGTCTACTGCTGATCTGGTGTCGCTAGTGTTGTTGTCTAACGGATGTAGACTACTGAGGAGTCATGGCGCGGTGCCTTCACAACCCTTTAACATAATGCTGTAAACAATGAGCATTTATGTTGACTTTCCCTTTATTTCATTAACACTAGACAGTAGACAACAGTTATCAACTTTATTTAAGTCACCTACTGTAACAGGAAATTGTACATGTAGAGTGAACACATTCGTTTAACACACCATGTACTTGAACATTTGTTTAATGCACACTTAACATGAGGTGAGTCTGGTAATAATTACTTTTTGAGGGAAGTCATTAGGCATTTCTGAGATTCATTTTTAGTGGTTTGATTTTTTTTCAGTATTTTTGTCAGTTTCTAAATTAAGACATGGAATTTGAAAGTTAACATAGCAACCTCCTTTTTAATATTATGCTGTCGCCTCAACCCCATGTATTTTCTTTTTACAGTGAAAATGTGTCATGAAAATGATTTTGAAAACATTAATCTCTACCACCATAAAGTGAATAATTAAAAAAAAAAAAAAATGCTTTATGTGAGAATAGTTTTAAAAGCTTGACTGTCTCAAATGAAATGTAAATGTGTTTTTATTTTCTCTATGTAGTACATGGTAATGGGATGCTGAGAACCACAGCAGTTAAAGAGCGTCCATAAATAAATAAAAAAAAAAAAGGAGTACTTGGTACGTATGTAGCAAAATTTTGATACCAAGATTTCACTGGAAATACATGTTTTAGGGTCTCCTGTATCAAAAAATGGCATTTTTAGAAAAAAGTTTATATGTGTGTCCGTGCGCCTGTGAACGCAATAACTTAAAAATGGAAAGTCAGTAAAATACCAAACTTGGTATTGGTATCTTCCAAAGATGCCACATAAAGATTTTGAGAAAAATCCACCACCATCCCAAACTATTCTTTATGTGGAAAAAATTCTCAAAATATTGGATTTTCTCAAAAATGGCTAATGAATTTGATTAAAATACATTGTATATTTAAGATATTTATATGAAATATAAAATGTATATTTTGAATTTTCTGGAAATTTTCTGAGGAGCTGTTCATTCTGAATGAATTTTGTATGACTGGTAAACCGTAAGAGATAAACAAGAACTTACTACACCAAAAATTTAGAACTTGTTTAAACACACAGTTTATGTCATACATTTTTGTTGTGGAGTGTTTTTAGATATTCCTTGTTATTGATTTTAAGTTTTAAAATACTTTTCTCATACAGGGATTTGTCAACTCTTGGCAATGCAAAGAAACAGATTTCAATCACATGGCAACCAGTTTTAAAAAAAATTTGACTATCACGTCAAGCTTAGGGTATTCCCTTATTTCTACTTCTATTACAAGAAAGCAAGTATTAAGACCATTTCTGCTAATGTGAACCTCAATTAGCATGAAGTAGATAGAAGAATTATTGTTTTAACAGTAATTTTTTACAGATATGTAGAGAAAGTCATGTGAATAGAACACCTCAGACCCCCCCCCCCCCCATTGTGTGTTTTATTAAGAGGACAGCAAAAAGCATGTATAAGTTGGGAAGTGTAATATGGCACTGGAACTGATTTATTCAATTATTACTTCAATAATATGTTATTTAGTATGTGACAGTGTAACTTTTAACATGCATGCCAGTAGTTACTTAAAGTTCAAGATGAAAGAATGGTCACTGGTTAAAAAAATTATTATTTTTCTTATGCTATTTGATTTTTCCACATAGTCATACACTGATTGATTATAGCTCTGATCAGGGTGTATTCTGTGGGCTAGGCTGGTTACAAAGCCTGGTAAATTTGTAAAGAAAGAATTTCTATTAAATATATAAATAACAAAGAATTTATTC
This sequence comes from Hymenopus coronatus, assembly GCA_030762935.1. Taxonomy (NCBI): domain Eukaryota; kingdom Metazoa; phylum Arthropoda; class Insecta; order Mantodea; family Hymenopodidae; genus Hymenopus; species Hymenopus coronatus. The sequence goes on from CM060881.1 coordinate 74,377,753, forward strand.
CTAATCTATTGGATTTTTGCATTCTAGTCTATTGATCATAAAATGGGCTTCTTGCGATAAAACTTAATTCTGTTTGCAATGTATTGTAGCCTGTCTTCTAGGTGGGGCGGTAGCATGACTGACTGATGTAATATAATGGACCTATTAGCAAGAAGAAACAAGTAGAGGGAAGCTGCTGCAACAAACCTCTCAAGTCTTCTCTCTCTTACCATGTGAAGTGTAGCCAGTGAGTCATGAGAATAGCCAAAGCAAACTGACATGTGTTCATGTAACTAGTATAATGATTGTTATTACTGAAGCTAGTGGATTTTAATTTGCCTAATGGGCACAAAGTCAGAAGTTACCCGTTTCAAAAGTAAATGGACATTAATTAAATTTTATTGACATTATTTACACTGTTAAAGATACATGGCATTAATCCTGAACAAAAATGCACACATAATTTGCTAAGTGAAAAAAAAGATAAAAAAAAAAAAGAGCTAGACCAAAACTTGGTTGCAGCACACATCTGCCTTTAATCGTAAATGCTGCCATCATTTAAATTATATTTTTGTAACTTTTAGGTTTAGATTGTTTTGTACTCACTGGAAATACTCATTATTTAGCTATATTTAACACTGTTGTACTTAGGGGAGTGGGGTGTCGATAAAATGTGTCATGTTAACGAGAAAATGTATTAGCAAAATTTGTACAATAGGGCTAAACATTACTAAACAACATTTTGAGTGATCAAGAAAAATATAGATGTGGGAGTGAACTAATTAAATTAATTGAGTTTTATTTATGAACACTCTTTAATTGCTGTGGTTCTCAGTTTCCCATTCCATATTGGACATAAAGGACTGCTTCATTTTACTTGGAGACCTCTTTATCAGACTTGAGGTTTTCTTACATGCCGCAAATCTGTGACATGGTACCAACAGCTTTACTTCCTTTTCAAAGGAAACCATGCTAAGGATTTTTATGCCTGAAAAACCTATTGCCCTCCACCAGGTTTGAACCTGCAACATTGGGAACCAGACACTAGCATGTTATCCCTAGACCATGGATAGCGATGAGTGAAGTGCGGGTATGTGTCTCTTTATATATAGAGGCTGTTTCATAATGACACCCTACAGGTAAAGCTAATTCTTTAACTAGTCCAAAATTTGATGATGCAGCTTTAGAACTTTTTAGGAATGTTTTCATGTAATATTGAAATGACATTTTGAAATTAGGCGGCGTGCAAAGCACTTGTGTGAGATCCCCACATACATCTCAGGCGGTGTTCTTGGCAAGTACGTGTTGTGAAAATAAATGGGTTTCTCTTTGTTATTTATCAGCAAACTCCAAGCTTTTGGGCAGAAATGTACTCAAAAGACTAATTATGAATTGGGCAGTTATGAGGGTGTTTATTGCAAAAATGATATTTTGCTCTAACCACAAGTATCTTGTACTTATCCCAATCATTTTGTAATTATCCTAATAGTAACTTCTCAACAAGTTACTGTAAATATCAACAAAAACTTGTTCTTAAAGTTTCAAATGTTAAAGGCAGTAAAATATACTTCTTGTCTCACTGCAAAATGGATTTATTTTTCTTTAACTTTATCTATAATGTTAGTATTCTGATAGTAGTCTTACCTTTGTTGTATTTATCACTTTCTTGCCTCCATCCTCAAAAATACTAACGTTAAATTGCTTTAAAAGATAGTATTATGGCTTATTTTCCCAGTCATTTCCTTTCATAGTTTGTCTGTTATGATGAAACTACAAATTGGAAGAATAAACAAATTACTAAAGTTACAGGGTTTTGTAAGACAATAAATCACCTAATGTTAGCTAACCAATGTGTAGCATGTTGGCAGGATTAAGAAAACTAGTATGACGCTGATAAATATGTTAAAGAGAAAAGAAAATATCGGTTTTAGATGGGCATTAGGATGTGTTGTAGGTAAAGATAAACACTTCTGGGAAAGGCATTAAACAGATAATGTACTTTTTGATACATGGTTGTAGGCAAAATGATTGTGGCTTACATATCTTGGTCACATCTTTTATTGAAGTTTATTCAGCAAATATGAAATTATATAAATTGAAACTCCTAGACGTTAGTCTTTAATCTTGTATACAGAAGTATCACAATATTTGGTTAAAAATGAAACACTTGAGATTAACAGTCTTTGCATTTTACTAAAGATCACACTACTAAAACCAGTACTATTTAAATGAGAGGTATGTTGCAGAAAGCAATGTGGTGATCAATGTTTCTTTAGAGAAAAAAGCTAGGAGAATAAACATTCCAGTATTTAAATTTTAAAGTTAAAAATCTATGTGGTGCATTATGATTCGGTAACCTGTAAACTTTAGTGCAGAATCTCATTTTGTTTTATGCCATTAATAGTCTTGACAAAATGTGGATGAAACTGATAGTATGATTATGAACTTATTTTTACTTTATATATACTAAGTGCATAGTGTATAGAGAAGATATTGTAATGCTCCCAAAACTTTGATGCCAAGATTTCACCAGAAATACATGTTTAAGGACCCTCTGAATCGCAAAAAAAGCATTTTAAGAAAAATTTCTGTGTGTGTGGGGCAGCATAGTTTGGTATTTTGGTATTTAACAAAAAGTCCATTAAATACCAAACTTAGTATTTAAGTTCAGTATCTTCCAAGGATGCGATACCAAGATTTTCAAGGGAATCCCCCCCCCACCCCTAACTACCCTTCAGATGGAAATATTTTTTTTAATTTTGATTTTCTCAAAAATGGCTCTAATGATTTTCATTAAAATATTGTATATTAAAGATGTTTACATGTCAAATAAAATATATATCTTCAATTTTCTGGGAATAGCCTCTGAAGTCATGTTTATCCTGGATGAATTTTGTCGAATTTTGCATAACTGGTAAACCCTAAGAGATAGACAAAAACTTACTCCACACAAAATATAGCTCTAGTTAAGACACACAATTTATGTGATATACATTTTTTTTCGTGGAGTTGACCGTTTTTGAGACATTCCTTGTTATTGGTTTCAGCTTTAAAGTACTTTTACTCTTCTCATACGGGAATTTGTCAACTCCTGTCCATACGGAGGAACTTCAATCACTTAGCAACCAGATTTTAAAAGATTTGCCTATCGCTTTAGTCTATGGCACACCCTTATTTGCCATCTACTTAACAAGAAAGCAAGTAACAAGACCCTTACTGCTAATTTTATCTCAATTAGCATTAAACAAATACTAGAATAAGCTTTTTAACAATAATTTATTGTAGAGGTGTAGAGAAGTCATGTGAATGGAACACATCAGATATTTTTTTTTCTTGCTTTTGGAATAGCTTCAATATGAAGCTGGAAGATAACCCTTCATTTTAACTGTAGTAAATATTTTTTCAGTTTATTTTATAAATTGTTTTGCTCCCTAATATGGGATGATTATTATTATTATTATTATTATTATTATTATTATTATTATTATTATTATTATGTGATCAGGAACATCTTCTGGACTGACAGATAATGGATTGCTGCAAAGATGAAGTTCACTTTCCATTGCTAACACTTCTCCAAATCTTGTTTCAAACATCGAAGGAAAGTCCTCAAACATTTTATGTTATTTAGGAGTTATATTGACTCTATTAATGAAGACAAATTTCAAATATAAAAAAGAATAGATATGCATTTTTGAGCTGTTCCTTCCAAACTTTCAATTTACTAATAAAGCATTTTATTGCAATCATCATGTGGACGATTAACTGCTTTTTCCCCTTGTATAACTATGTTGAGGTGGTTTAAGTGACCACACAGGTCGGTCAAAAAGGCCAGGCCCAAAACCCATTGCTGGTCAGAAAGCTGCAAAATTATAACTACTTGTTCTCTCAAGAATGTGTCGACCTCCTCATGGATCCTAAAAAAACAATAAAGCATTTTGCTCCTGCATAACCATCTAACGTGGTTGTAATATGTTAGGTTTGAATAACCTGAACCAATGTCAGCCAGATATTGTTGAAAAAGCCTATGATGCAAAGGGTACAATTTTATTAGATTTACAGCCTTCACCACCGCAGACATTACATTCTCTAAAGTTGCTGTTTGAGCACATAAAGCTTCTCTATGAATAATACAATGCATTACCTTCACAGAGTTCTTAGGGAGACCAATGCCTTTAAAAAATTTCATCAACACAACCTGTTCGATAACCTAAGATAGAGGGTGCACCATCCATTGTGATTGACACCAGCTTTTCCCAGGATAATTCATACTTGCAGTTTATCATGTAAATTGCATATCTTCTACCATATTAAGGGGAAGTTCAGAGATATGGTGAAGTTGCTATATCATGATACCAACAGTTTAATCTTATTTTTTCAAAGTTGTGGTGAACACCCTGTGCTCACAATGGCAAAAGGCCAAACTCTGGGACTGCGCCTGGATTTTGAAAGTGCACCAGTCAATTACACAATACATACTATGGGTACGCACAAAGTTACATAACTTTTTTTACCTATCCTGCAACAAACTATTTTTACAAAAACTTATTCTTCTATTTACTTCATGTTAATTGAGATAATGGTCTTGCTACTTAATTCCATATAAGTAATGGAATGCACAAGGCTAAAACGATGCTCAAATCCTTTAATGTCACTATGTGATGACTTGTTTGTTGAGTTCACGTACCGGACGGACGTGTTTTGTGTTTGCTGCTGCTATGAGTAACATGGCCATGGGTCTTGTGTGCAAACGTTGTAAAGCGAAAGTAGTGAATGGGATAAAGTGCATAAGCTGTGCTAATATATTTCATGTAAGCTGTGCAAAATTAACGAGCAACATTGATGTAAATGAATCTACTTATAAGTGCTGTGACATTATCAGTGAAAATGATAAGAAAATTAAAGTTGTGGAAGACGTAGAGCTAACTGATGCTCTTAGTGATATTGCTACTAATGATAATAAGGTGGACATTAAAATTGTTCAGTACATAATAAATCAGAAAGACCAAATTATTTTGGAATTGCGAGAAAAAATAAAAATTTTAAGTGATCATGTGTCTGTGCTAAAGATGGTTCCTGGGTTAAAGGAATGCCAGGTTAACAGTGATACTAATGATAATGGTGGATTAAAAAATATTACTGAAAGTGATGATAATGATTCATGTGTTATTGCCAGTGAACTACAAAGTGGTGAAATGGGGTCAGATTCTAATGGGTTGCCGAATAAAGGCCAATCTAAAGTGTCAAATAATGCTGGTAAAATGAATAGCTCGATTAATTCTAGCAATAAAGAGGTATGGTCAAGAGTTATTGGAAGAAAATCCAAACGCCCAGTGATAGTAGGTAGTAATAAAAATGAAAATAGCGAATTGAGTTTGAAAGGTGTACTTAAGACTTATCCTTGCACGTATGCAGGCTCTCGCCTGAAACGTGCTCTGAGCAGTTATTAAATTGTTTGAAACCAAGCTTTCCAGAAGTTAAATGTGAAAAGCTGAATTCAAGGTATCCTGATTTATATGCATCGTTTAAGGTTGATATCTATGAACACCATCTTGATACTGCATTTGATCCGAAATTCTGGCCAAATGGTGCATGTGTACGTCGTTTTTTATACGGAAGGCGGACACAGGAATCTCCGCCTCAAACTTAAGCTCAGAAGAAACCAGTATGCAATTATCGAAGCGTAATACTTTTTTGACTTTGCTGTTTTTGAATATTCAAGGCTTAAGTGGTAAAATAAATATTCTTATGGACTTTCTGGTAAATAAAACATGCCATTTTATTTGTATTTGTGAACACTGGCTGAATGATGCCTCAATTCAGTTAATTAATATTGCTGGTTACAATAGAGTTTGTTCTTATACAAGATCTCACCAAACACATGGGGGAACTGCAATTTTTGCAGTATGCAATATTGCCTGTAGGAGCCTGGACATGTCAGACTTTTGCTGTGATAGGCATTTTGAAGTTTGTGTTTTGATAGCAGATAGTGTTAAAACTATTGTTGTTAATATATATCGTACACCTAATGGTGATACGACTATATTTTTAACCAAATTAAATGAGCTTTTAGTATATTTAACTAAATGGTCAGGTTATAAAGCTATTATTGGAGGTGATTTTAATTCTGATTTTGATATTACAGCTGACAGAAATACCGTAGTTAACTTTAAGAACCTATTGTGCCAGTATGGGCTAAATTATCATAATGACAAACCCACAAGAAACAAAGCTTGCCTGGACAATGTAGTAAGCAATTTTTCTATGCTTGACTGTACAGTTGAACTACAGAATTTTTATTTTTCTGACCATTTAGCTTTATGGTTTCATTGCTTTAAAAGCGATTTTAATGACATATTAAAAAGTAATAAACAAATGTTAAGTTACAGAAATTTTTCTTCTAGTAATTATGATAAATTTATTAATATTGTTGGACAAATCGACTGGGATATATATTTTAGTAGTATGCACTATACCACAGAAAATATTTTTAATGCCTTTTTTAATATAATCTATGACATTTTTAATTTGTGTTTTTATAAAAAGTGTACAATGAACAAAAAAGTTTACTCTGGAAACAAGATTCAGTTATGTGATGAATTAAAACAGCTTAGAATCAGGCTTAGGATTTATTATGATATATTTAAACAATCAGGTTCTGAAGTGGCTAAGCAAAGATATTATCTAAACAGGAAATTCTATAAACAAAAACTAGAAGAGAATAAAATGATGAAAAATATTAATTTGATACAGAATTCAAGAAATAAAAGTAAAACTGCTTGGTACCTAATTAATAAATCAAGAAATTGTGGAAATAGTAGACCTGTCATTCCAGTATCTGCTGAGACATTTAACCAACATTTTATAAATTCTGTGGAAACTACTAAATCAAAAATTAATGTATGTAGGACGACACATGATGTACGTTTAAAAAATTGTGCAACTACAAATGCTGTCTTTTTCTGGAAAGTCATTACTGCCAATCAAATATTAGAAATTGTATCTAATTTAAAAAGTTCTAGAAGTACTGATATTTATGATATGTCAAACAATTTTTTAAAGAGGATTATTGACGTAATTCTTTACCCACTTACAAATTGCGTTACTCTTTGTTTGCAAGAAGGAATTTTTCCTGATTGCCTGAAAATTGCTAAAGTAATTCCTGTGTATAAAAAAGGAAGTGCATATGAAGCTGCAAATTATAGGCCAATATCTCTCATTCCTGTTATTGGAAAAATTTTTGAGCACATTATGTTTGAGCAAATAAATACTTTTTTCAAAAACTTTGACTTGTTTAACAAAAATCAATATGGCTTTTCTAAAGGTAGAAATACTACTGCAGCAATACAAAGTTTGGTCGATATAATACATTCCTCATTTGAAAGTGGTGGATATGTATTAGCTAATTTTTGTGACTTGAGTAAGGCTTTTGATTCCATTGATCATAATATTTTATTAGAAAAGCTTTCTTATTGTGGCATACAAAATACTCAATTGAATCTCATTAAATCTTATTTATTTGGTAGAAAACAATTGGTTTATGTAAATAGTGAATGTTCATCTACGTCCCACATAGCAAGTGGTGTCCCGCAGGGTTCTGTTTTGGGCCCTTTGCTATTTTTAATTGCAGTTAATGACTTACCAAGTAATATACCTACAGATACCATAATGTTTGCAGACGATACTACTTTTATATCAAATGGAAATGACCCAAATGAATTGAATAATCACTATAAAGCCATAATGTCTAAAGCTTCGGAATGGTTTGAAGCTAATAGTTTATTTTTAAATAAATCCAAGACTATCCCTGTTTTATTCACTTTAAAAAGGATATCAGACAACTTAGCATTACAGTATCAGACAAGTACTAAATTCTTAGGTGTATATATTGATAACCAATTATCGTGGACCACCCATATTGAATATTTAAAAAAGAGACTGTCTAGCATTATATTTTTAATTCGTAATTTGAGAGATTCTATCCCAATTGAATACGTGAGAAGTATGTATTTTGCTTTCTTTGAGTCTGTAATCAGATATGGCCTAATTCTTTGGGGTGGTGCTAACAAAGTAAATGACATTTTTTTTCTTCAAAAGAAAATTATTAGGATAGTTAAAAAAAGTTCCTATATAACCCCATGTAGACCCCTATTTGTTGAGTTAGGCATTTTAACTATTTATAATCTTTATATTTTAGATAATTTAGTATATATACATGCTTCTTGTCATAGACATATTTTGAGGATGGATATTCATAGCTATAGTACTAGATATAGGTCCAATGTTAACATTCCATATTATCGACTAACAAAATCTCAGAATAGTTATCAGTACTTAGGTATTAAGCTGTATAATAACTTGCCTGATAGTGTTAAATGTTTAAACATGCAGAATTTTAAGTCCAGGATATATACATGGTTAGTCAAACATCCTTTTTATTCTATACATGAATATTTTAATGATAAATTTTGTGATCTTGTTTTGTAATTTATTATGACAAGGTTATTGTACTGCTTTCAACATACTATGTCAATGCCTGTATAGTGCTTTTAGACAAATAAAATGAAATGAAATTGAAACTTGGTTCTCCTTGCCCTTTGCATAGTCAGGAGTAAAAAATGTATATACTATAATAATAATAATAATAATAATAATAATAATAATAATATTAACTTCCTGTTCGAAAAAAGTTTAAGTGTTAGAAAATTTGTGCTAATAACTAGGAATATCTCTGAAATGGTTAACTCTACAAAAAATGTATCTAAGATAAATTGTGTGCTTTAAAAAGATCTACATGTTTTGTGTAGTAAGTTTTGTTATCTCTTACAGTTATACAAAAGCCATCCAGAATGAAGAGAATGTCAGATGCTATTGCCAGTAAAATCAAGTGAAACGTATAAATTATGAAAATATCTTAAATATATGGTAATTTAATCAAAATCATTAGAGCCATTTTTGAGGGAATCAAATTGTGAGGGTAGTTTGGGATGGGAAAAATTTTCTCAAAAATCATTGTGTTACATTCCTGGCAGATGATAAACTTAAATATCAATTTTGCTGTTGAATTTTCGTTTTTGACTTATGTTGTTCACAGATACACAGACCTTTTTCTAAATACATGTATTTTGGAGTAAGGTATATTTATTTTTGGTGACGTCTCAACATATAATTTTTGTGTGGAATGCAATACCTTCTCTATCTATTATATACCTTGTACATGGTATAGAAAGTAAAACTGCTAAAATAACCTTGGATAATCCACAAAGTAGTTAATCCACCATTGGATAATCAAGTCTACTATACAGTAAATTGATAGGAAATTAGCATTAAAGTATTCTTGACAGTTATACTTGTTATTGAATCAGTGTGCTAGAAAATATCCTTGCTTCTGAACATTATCACTTTGTTTTGGTTATGTAGGAGAAATTAGCATGCTTATGATCTATCTCATTTTAACAATTTCATAATGCATAGCTGTCTTGGCAGTACAATATATTTGGCTTAAAGAGATTTTTATCTTTATCTTTTAAAGTTTTTTTGTTTTTTATTTGGGATTAAAATTTTTCTTTTAGATGTAGTTAAGAAAATGGGTTATTAAGGGATGTAGAGACAGCCTAGTCACTTAGTCATATTCACCAGTATATTTGTACCAATGATTCAGTCATTTGATAATTTTGGCAATAATTTTTGTAGATAATTGATATATGGTGGTTCCCTCTGTTTGGGCAAAAAATTGATATATTCTATTTACATGAAGCTCTCTAGCTACTCTGCAAACAAATTTCTTACAAACATTTTTCATCTATCTACTTCATGCTTATTAAGTAAACATTAGAAGAATTGTCTTATTAGTTAATTCCTTGTAAATAGAAGGGAACTAAGGGAATACACTAGGCTAGAGCAATAGTTAAATCTTTAAAAAGCTGTCGCTATGCGATTGTCATTGAAATTTGCTTCTCTGCATGGCCAGGAGTAAATCAAAAGAATAACAGAGTACCTGTTTGAGAAAAGTATAAGTATTTTAAAATTGAAACCACTAACAAGGAATATTTCGTAAATGATTAGCTCCAAACAAGAATCTATAGAACATAAATTATATGTTTTGAAGGTCTACATTTTTGGTGTTTTAGGTTTTTGTCTGTCTCTTGTAGTTCACCAGTTATGCAAGAACCATTCTGAATGAAGAGGACTTCAGAGACTATTCCCAGAAAATTCAAAATATGCATTTTATTTGTCATGTGAATATAATATACAGTATTTTAATCAAAATCATTAGAGCCATTTTTGAAAAGATCAACATTTTTGAACATGTTTCCATGTAAAAGGTGGTATGAAGTGGTGGGGGGGGGGATTTTTTTTTTAAAGCTTTGTGTTGCATCCATGGGGGATACTAAATTTAAATGTCAAGTTTGGTAGTTAATAAACTTTCTGTTTTTGAGTTATGCTGCCCACAGACACACTTACACATTGTCATTTTTCTAAAAAATGTTCCCAAATGCTTTTTATGGATACAGTGGGACTCAAAACATATATTTCTGGTGAAATCTTGGTTTCAAATTTTTGGGAAAAGTACAATACCTTCCTATCTACTATGTACAATATGTGCTAGAAAAAGTAAAAATAGACGATTCCTAATTTATTTCTGTATAATGAAGCAATTTATTTAGAATTACTTCACTTAGTTTTTTTTCCAGCTTGTTGAAATAGTATAATTTTCTCTACAGGTACATAGTAGATCGAGCAGGTAATGATTGCATTCCATTCAAAAATTAACATTGAGATTTCTCTGAAAACAAAAAATTTTGGGGCTCCTCTGGATACAAAAAAAAAATTAGAAAAAGGTCTATGTGTGGGGTGTGTGTCTGTGAACAGTACAACTCAAAAAACGAAAATTCATTTAAACCCTACACTTCCTATTTAAATTTAGTATCTTCTAAGAATGTGACACAGGGTTTTCAGGAATATCCTTCACCCCACCCCTTCAAACTACCCTTTACTTGTAAAAATACTTTAAAAATTTGATTTTCTCAAAAATGCCTCTTAACAATTTGTTGAAGATATTTTTATGACAAAGTGTGTATGCTGAATTTTCTGAGAATATGCAATTTACATATAAATGTTCTTATTTTCTCTACACATACTATATACATAGTGTATAAAGAAGGTCTTATATTGCGCCCAGAAATTCAATACCAAGATTTCACTGGAAATACATGTTTTGGGTCCTAAAAAAAAAATTGGAAATTGTGTGCATACAGTATAGCTCAAAAACAAAAATACCGTTAGTTACCAAAGTTGGTATTAAAGTTTGATATCTTCCAAGGATGTGACACAAAGATTTCCAAGAAAATCCTCCCCAAACTACCCTTTACATGGAAAAAATTATGATTTTCTCAAAAATGGCTCTTAACAATTTTGATTAAAATCTCATATATTTAAGATATTTACATGTCAAATAAAATGTATATCTTGAATTTTCTGGGAATATCATCTAAAGACTTCTTTATTCTGGATGATTTTTACTGAATTTTGAGTAACTGGTAAACCGTTAGAGATAGACAAAAACTTGATACACAAAAAATGTAGATCGCAATAAAACACACAATTTATGTCCCATACTTTTTTTTCGTGAAGTTGGATCGTTTTTGAGATATTCCTTTTTATTGGTTCCAGCTTTAAACTTATATTTTCCTCATACAGAAATTTGTCAACTCATGTCCATACAAAGTAACTTCATTCACATAGCAACCAGCTTTGGACTATCACTTTAACCTATGGTACTCCCTTATTTCGCTTCTACTTACAAGGAAGCAAGTAATAAAGCTATTTCTCGATTGGCATGAAGTAAATAGAAGCATAAGCTTTTTAACAATAATTTGTTGCAGAGATGTAGAGAAACTCATGTAATGGAATACATCAAATTTTTTTTAAAGTTATAGTTTCCAAAATACTCCTTGTTATTAGTTTAAATTTTAATATTACTCTTAAATGGGAAGTTGTCATTCATTTTTCTTTCTTTTTTTCTCACGGGCCATACAAAGAGAACTGAATATCAGTTCATCATAGCAACAAAATTAAATCTTTTAAATTTGAGATAAACAAAATTTATAATTCATTTAGTATTCTCTGATACACAAGATACAATTAATAAAATTACCTTCAATTAATTATAACATCATCCTTTAATTTCCTCCAAGCTTTTAAAAGATTTGATTATCGTTTATACTAGTGCATTCCCTTATTTTCATTTTACCTACAAGAAAATATATAATAAGACAATTTCTCTTAAAGTTTATATAGATAAGCATGAAGAAGTTGGTAAAAAGCTTAGCTAATTCTGCAACAGTAGATAGAGAAAGTCGTGTGAATGGACCACATATTTTTGTAGTTACTATTTTATGGGCATTAATTCTGTTTCCTTCGTTGTATTTGCCGAAATGTTACATGCAGTCATAACAATTTATGTTCTCAGTTCAATTTTTTAGACAGAGGCCTTTTACATTTTCTATCTATAGTTGGTGTTGAGATTTTTCCAGTGTTAGGTGCTTGCCTTCTAATCCCAACATGTCGCCCTCCGTGGTGTAATGGTTACCATGCTGACTTCATATACCCAAGTCGTGGGTTCAAACCTGACGGAGGTCGATGGTTTTTCAGGTGTAAAAATCCTTAGCATGGCTTCCTTCAGAAGGGAAGTAAAGCTGTGGGTCCTGTGTCGCAGATTTACAGCAGATAAAAGAATCTCAAGCCTGATAGAGAGGTCTCTGAGCACAATTAAGCCGTATTTTACGCCCAATTTAGAATGGGATGCTGAGAACTACAGTAGTTAAAGTGTGTCTATAAATAACACGCCATTTACATTTTAATCCCAATGTTGTGTCTTCAAACTGGCCCAGACATGGTTTTTAAGTATGCTTAAAAGTGTCAGACCCATGTCATTAGATTGACTGGTATTTAAAAGAATTTCTGGGAATTCTGGCACACTTGCAGCATGATGTATCTGGCAGTTGGTAGCAATGTTAATAAGCAAATGATTTTTTTAAATTGTTTTTATTTCACCAGCAACACACCTTGAGATCCCCTGAATCCAAATAAAGGATTTAGCAAAAGGTGAATAAAAATTCAGGAAACAGAATTAAAATTCAGCATCTTCCAAGAATGTAAATCCCCTAACTCTTAAATTATTGCTTTGCTGATCTCCCTTCCTCCAAATAGAAGTGATTTTGATTAAGGTACCATATGTCGAAGATCCCTAACTTATAAAATGCATATTTTGAATTGTCATGGAAAATGTACTATATATTATTTCTTTTTCTGCATTTTTTCACTGCAAAAACCCACAGAACCTACAATATATGAACAGTTGTGTGTGTTCCATTTGTATGGAATCAAGTCCATAGCTTAAAACTATCTCAAATTATAAAATCAATGTTTTGCATTCACATGACTTTTTATACTCTCTCATTTATAAATTATTATTACAAAATTTATCTTTCTGTCTGCTGCTTGTTAATCAAAATAAATTTCCATTAAAATAATTACACATTATATAGGCATTAGGATGCAGTACACCTAAAGGATTTTTAAAAGGTGAATCACTGTATAATGACTTAGAAATTCCATGTTCCTTTTATGACCATAAGAAAGAATAAATGAATGAAGTAAGCCCATAACAAATGTCTCGAAAGGGTTTAACACCACCAAAAATTTGGCACATTGTGTGCTTTAAAGGGAGTGGTCAAAAATGTTGATTTTTATAATTTCCTTTCATGTGTTCTCTGACGTTTAAATAATATATCCTCGAAGTTTTATTTCATAATTGCATTAGGGCATTTCTGTGAAATGTAATAAAATGTTCAAGCACCCATCCCTTTAGCCACAAGTATCATATTGCAGTTGGGAGTCATGTGTTGCTCAGCAGTAGCTTTCTGTATTATGGTATACCAGTGGTCAGCATTATCTTATATTTACATCAGATTTCTAAACAAATACCATGTTGACTCTCAGTATTCATGTGGAAATTAATAAAGTTGGTTTTATTGTCATATGAACCTAAACTTTGTCCTTTGTTACCTGAAATTTATATTCTTTAAAAAACTCGCAAACTATGTGATTGATTTTATAAAATTTTGCAGACTTCTGTAATTGTACCTAAGCTTCAATTCCATGAATGGCAACTTCGATAGTTGTAATTCATAAATGGTAGCAAAGCACACAGTTGGAAGGAAATATCTATCTTGGAATATTATTTTTTTTAAAAAATTCTTATAAAATAGTCAGATGAAACAGTCCTTATAAGAGATTAGTTTACTATAATTTAATAAACAGTGTGCAAAATTTCAAATAATTACTTCTGAAGATTATTTTTAAAATGGCATATAAAGAAAGTTTGATTAAAAAAAAAAAAAAAGTACTTTCTAATTTTGTAAAACATATTTGTTCAATTTTTATTGTTGTATCCTTTAGGAGTAAAAAACAACTTTCATAGCACTGTGACCAAAGGTAAGGTTACACATTGTTTTTGTAATATCCTGCATTAATTGACATCTAAGTAACAAGATCTAAGTTTTTTATATAATAAGTTTTTGTTTTTCTCTTATAGTTTAGCTTTACACATGTTATTCTGTAAGAAGAGGACTTAAAGGGCTATTTGCAGAAAAACCTACATATGCATTTTGTTATGAAAATATCTTAACCTTGTGGTACTTAAATTCATTAGAACCACTTTTGAGAAAATAAAGTAAAAAATGATACAGCTTTCACGTAAAGGGTAGTTTGGGGTGGGGGTTTGTCTTTTGGTTGCATAAGTATTGTAAAATTTAAACCAATAACAAGGAATATCTTGGAAATGGTTAAGCCCACAAAAAATATGCATAGACATAAATAGTGTGCTTTAATGAGATCTACATTTTTTGCATAAAAATTTTTGTTTACCTCTTATAGTTTGAGTAATATCTAATATCAAAAGAGGTCTTCAGAGGCTATTTCCAGGAAATTCAAGATATACATTTGTCATGAACATATCTTAAATATAGAGTATTTTAATTGATCATCAACCATTTTTGAGAAAATTAGAATTTTCAAAAAATTTCCATTTAATGGGTAGTTTGGTTTGCATTTTGTTTTTGTTATTAATGAATCACTATCAGTATTAGTTTATTCAGGATGCTTGAAATTGTATATTTTTAGATGCATTGCAATACTTCCTCTACTTATTATAGGTAAGTAGTAGTGAAAGTAATATATTGTAGTAATGTAACAAATGTAAGAGTTTTACATAACATTTTTACATAAAATGTTTATGTGTGATAACGAGTAGAGAACAATTGGTGTGGTACATCAATAAACCAATAAGCTTTGACAATACAAAATTAACTTGAATTACATAGCTTTTAACCATGACTATTGATATTAAGTCATATATGCTTAATCTTATTTGATGTACATGTGAATCAAAGTTGATTCAGTTTTTATATATAATAAGAAACACAACAGTTAATGTGATATTAGCCATACTTATTTGCATAAATGCGTAGACTTTACAAGATTGAGGGTTGCAACTAAGCATGTGGGTAGCTTTATGTATTAACAGCATATTTTGAAAGAGTCTCCTTTTGGCTTGCATCTCTCAGATATTTTTCGTAGAAGATAGTCTTAGAAAAAGTATTGTATTTATAAGATATTTTGTTCCATCTATACAATGTGTTCAATCATATAATGATTAAGAAACTAAATGAAGTAATATATGGGATAAAAGAGTAAATGTACAATATAAGCACTATTAGTAGAAATGCAGCATAAGAACACATTAATTTAGTATGAACCTTGAGCCTTGTAAAGATGTTAAGACATTTTAGGGATATATGCCATGATTAAAAATGTGTTCACAGTAGAATGAGCGTTTCTGATATTTGCTTTTGTTTTCATGGCAAAATATTTAATACTGGAAATGTCCGCTTTTTATACCAAATCATATGATTGTTTCACACTGTTACTGAAGAACAAAATATAGACTAACCCGGTTAAGTTACATGTCAGAAGTGTGACAGTAATACTTAATGTATTTATTTAGTGCTAAGAAATATGCAGCATTTGGTAGATTTGTCTTATAAAATTGACTATGGCCACTCACTCAGTGGGTATCCACTAAACTTATAACATTTATTATATGATTTGTATTAATTTTCTTTTCTCTTCACTGTCCACTTACACTTCTTCTCCACATCATGGATTAAGCTGCAGGCTATTCCATCTTTACAGTTTCTTCTTCCATCTCTCTTTTCTAATTCCAAATAAATACTGACCCACACTCTTACATTTCTTATGGACGTTGAACAATGTGCTTATGACCCTTTTTAACTTAATTCATTTCTCCAGTTTCGAGCTTCCTTAAATCAGATACTATATGTTCCAAGTCTACTAAGAGCAAAGCCTTATCTTATGCTTTTTAACCTCTTTACTTCTTTATAGCCTTTTTTTTTTTATATAATTTTCCTTTTCACATTCCCATTTGTTTGAGTTAGCTTTTAACCATGATTATTGTTCCCCATCTTCTTAACACACCCGCCATACACATCTTGGGGAAAAAGAAAGACATACAAAGGACTGAAAAAGTTTTACTGATAGGACCACCCCTATGGTTATGGGCAGGAAGGCCCTACTTATTGTAAAAAGATGGGTTTATGGTCAGGCTTCAAAGTATTCCATATTGTTTGTTGTTGGCTGGGTAGTTTATTTATTTGTACTAAGCACCCATACAAGCAATATGGCTATACATCAGCCCAGGATGTTATCTTGCCACATTCCTAGTCAAGTTTTCCTTGATGTGTCTTCTTAGCTTCCGGAGAAGGCCATGTTATCTTGCATGGGAATGCCGACGTTTCGCTCATAGCTTCTTCTGGGCTCTTGTGCGGTGGTTGCTTATTTGCTCTCGCTTATATAGTGGCAGTGCGGTGGAGGTTGCCCCGTCCTCTCGCTTCTGGTTGGCTAGTTGCCTGCCAATTGGCGTGGGTGCTGGCGCCGCTCTTTCTTGGTGGTGTTGGGGTTGCTTTACGCTTTCTTTTTCCAGCACCCATGCCAATTGGCAGGCAACTAGCCAACCAGAATTTAGAAGGAGGGGCAACCTCCACCGCACTGCCACTATATAAGCGAGAGCAAATAAGCAACCACCGCACAAGAGCCCAGAAGAAGCTCACGGCAAGATGAGCGAAACGTCGGCATTCCCGTGCAAGATAACGCTGCCTTCTCCGGAAGCTAAGAAGACACATCAAGACACAGGTCGTGGAAGCCTACGCATCCATTTAAGTTTTCCTTATAATCTAGCACATGTGTTTTAATCATAAAGATGATACTAATAATAATAAAAATAATAATAATAATAATAATAATAATAATAATAATTAATAATAATAATAATAATGATAATATAATATTATTAATAATAATGATGATGATGATAATAATAATAATAATAATAATAATAATAATAATAATAATAATAATAATAATAATAATAATAATAATAAAAGTTTACAACAGTCATGCTCAACATTTAAACTTAGGTTTTATGTACTTCTCTTTTTGCAGACCACATTCATTTCCTTTTTACTTTAGCCAAATACTCGACTACCTTTTTGTTATCCTTACTAAAAAGTTTGATTAAGGCTATCTTTCTGTCCATTTTCAGCCATTTACCATTTATACACTGTTTCCTCCAAAGCTTTGTCCCTATATGGTCAAAAACTATATGTTCCATATTTTCCTTTTCGCCACATATTGAGTATTGATTCTGTTGGTGTCTTTTTCTCATACCCTTTAGTCTCCACACACTGCTTGTACCCAAGCAATACTCTCCATTTGTTCTTTATTTAATTCATCCACATACATTTCTCTTTCCCATGTGTTTTTTTATTTGTATATATGTTTTTAATGATCTTTTTTCCAATTTACTGCTGAACAATTTTTGTATTTCTATATCTTCAAATCTCCTCCTAGCTCCTTTCCAAAAATCATTTGCATTATTTTTACTCTTTCTCCAAATTTCCCCCAATCCACTATTTTCTAAACTAGTTTGTGTTAAATAACTCCACCCATTTTCCCTCAAATTCTTTTCCTGATATTCTCAGCATTGCCTTAACAAGCTGCTTTCATCTAAATTTAGTATTTAAGAGCTATCTCCATAATTACACCTTTCCTTCCATTCGTTCAATTTCAATTTCAGCAAATTCCTTTACTGTTGCATTTGGCAGAGCTAACACTTTCCTGAAGAACATCCTGTGCACTGTATCTACAACTTCCCAACCACTATCTAGTCCCCATATTTCAATTCCATAAAGCATTTTTGCTTCAACTACCATGTTATACATCATTTCTAGCCAGTTAACATTTATTTCTGGTATTTTAAATTTACACCAATGTTGTGCTCCTTTTCCTTTTGCCAAAGCTAACTTTTTCTGTTTCTCCCATTTTCCTCCCCCACCAATTTTGACCCCTAAGTATATACAATCTATAACCACTTTATATTCTTTACCTTCTTTCTTCTACTTTTCATACTTGCTCAATTTTGTCCCTTTCTTAAATACAATAATTTGAATCTTTTTCCTGGTTACAATCAAGTTCCCTTCATTGCAATACTTGTCTATTTGTTGCAAGGACTGCTTAAGACCAATGGCTGGATAATTAATATGCATGGACAACAAATATCTATAACGTCTTCTTGCTTCTTTCCAAAATCCTCTAACATTTGTTTCCCTTTTCCTTCATACATACCCTAATTCATTGCTATCTAAAATATTTCTTAAGACTATTCAGGTCCTTTTAGTTACTTATGATTCTTGATATATTAAGCATTGGTTTACTAGGATACTTCAACTATATCCATATTTTAAAACTCTCTACAATAATACCTATTTTTTGCAACTCTTTTTATTTGAGAATTTTTTCTGCAGCTGCAATTACTAAGCTAAGAATTTATTTGCACAATGATAGTCTACTTGTATTCACAGTTTCCAAAGAATTTTCCATTCTCCAAATTTTAAAAACATAAAGCATTTACGTTTGATCATTGTATTATTATTATTATTATTAAAAAAAAAAAAAACAACAACATCCTTTATGATATGCAAAACCACTTTTGGTAGTATCAATCTTTTTACCTAAATAAATGCACTCATGTACCACTTTATACTCCCTATTTCCTTTCTTCATATTGTCATATTTACTCAAACTTTTATCATTTCTTACATATTAAGATTTGTATCTTGTCTTGCCTGGTTCACCTTTAGGCCTCATTCTGATCATCATCATCATCATCATCAATTTCCTGAAAAACTGTTTGTAGGCCAATTAACCTGATAGAACCAACTACCAAATCATCTGCAAATAGTATACTGGGAATCTGCACATTGTTTATAACAAGTGTGATAATATACTGGGAGAGCCAATGGCCGTGCAGTGTTTTTCCACTGGGCTTGTGGACACATGATTCCACACTGCTGCCGTAAACGAGTTCAGGCCTCTGACGCAGTTTTGCTTTGGTGTGGAGTTCAGTATTACAAGTTATTTATTATTTATATTATATTGTGATTCAACATATGCTTTCTACTGCACAATGTTATTTATTTATGAATGTATTTAACTCAATCAGCTAAAGTGAAAGTATGATTTGAAAAGTTCTGGGTATAAAAATTCCATGCCACACAACAGTCCATAAATTTTACAATAAATTTCAGGCCACAGGAATTGTTCAGACTAAGAAATCTTAGACAGTTTAGGGTGCTTACCGAAGAAACATTTAAGGACATCAGTCATCATTGGGAGACCCTAAAAAAAATTGCTTAGACATCTTTCACAACAGTTAGGCATTATTTTTGGCTCTGTGTGAAGAGCTATGAAATTACTGAAGTTAAAACCATATAGACATACTCTCGATAACATGGTGATCCTGTAATTAAATGCACATTTTGTGAGTGGAATCTCAAGTGGTGAAACAGACCCATATTTAATATTTTTCATGGACCAAATTTGGTTCCTTCTTCTTGAATATGTGTGCACACAAAATAAACATTAGTAGAACTCTGACAAACCTAATATTGTTCATGAAGTACCCCCCCCCCCCCCTGTGATGAAAAAATCTTGTGTGACTTTCTCTAACTGTTCCACAAATTTTCTTATAAAAGATTATTCTTTTAGCTAAATCATGATAATTGAGATAAGCATGATTAGAATTGATTTTATTACTTGCTTCTTTGTAAGTTTAAGAGCAATAAAAGAATGCACAGAATAAAGCGATAGTGAAATCTTTTAAAAGCCAGTCACTATGTGAAACAATTGAAATTCAGTTCTCTTTGCTTGCTAAGAGTAAACAAAAGAGAAGTAAAAAGAAAAATCAACTTCCTGTTTGAGAAAAGTTGTTGCTTAAAATTGAAACCAATAACTCGGAATATCTTGAAAATGCTAATTTATTAAGAATGGAAGGTAAAATAGCATAAGCAAATAAAAAATACCATTCTGGTTGAATATGAGTGGATGTAAAGATTATATAATTTTGGGTTATAAATTGAATTGCAATTCATTTTGGAAAGAATCCAAACTCCACAGAAGAAATGTATTTGACATAAATTGTGTGTTTTAATGATCATTTTTTGTGTAATAAGTTTTTGTCTATCTCTTACAGTTTACTAGTTATATGAAGTTATACAAAAGTCATCCAGAATGGAGTCTTCAGAGGTTATTCCCAGAAAATTCAAGATATACACTTCATTCGTCATAAAAATATCTTAAAACATATGGCATTTTAAACAAAATATTAAGATCATTTTTAAAAAAATCAAAATTTTCAAAAAATGTTCCATGTTAAGGGTAGTTTGGGGTGGTTTTTTTTTTTTTTTAAATCATGTTGCATCCTCTGAAGATACTGAACTTAAATACCAAGTTTGGTATTTAATCAATTTTTTGTTTCTGAGCTATGCTGACCACAGACACATACACATGCAGCCATGCTTCTAGAAATGCCTTTTGTTATTCAGGGGATCTCAAAACATGTATTTAGGTGAAATCTCAGTATCACATTTTTGGGTGGGATACAATATCTTCTGTATCCAATATATACATTGTACATACATGCTAGAGAAAATAAAAATTGGTGAATGTTGCGCCATGAGTGAGAAGGAGTTATAGGGCCAATTTTTTTTTTTTTGACTCAACAGTGACATCCATACATATGTAAATACAATTTTTCTCTTTTTTTAGAGAATTCACAGATAGGGAGCATGATTTTACATTTTTTCAACAAGACTCGGCAACAGTTTATATGACCAATATTTCAATCAGAACAATTGAAAGTGTGTTTGGGGACAGAACTATTAGTAGGAATTTGTGGTCTCATGGTCTCCTGATGTAACCCCCTGCAATTTCTATTTTGGAGTAAATTAAAACATAAAGTGTACAAGACAAACCTACATGCACTGGAAGAACTAAAACAAAATATCCACCAAGAATTATAGCATTTCTTAATATGAACTACAGCGAGTGATGAATAGTTTCCTAAAGAGGTGCCAGGTGGCCTGTTTCAGCATCTTCTTTCATAAAGTTGGTAAGTAAAGCCTTTAAAAGTAGTTTTAAAAATGTATGATTGCATCCATGCCATTCTGTGATAGCGGCAGATGTCAACGAGCACATTGGGATAACATCGCACAGCCGACTCCCAGTTCATTGGCTCTCCTTGTTCAGCATTATATGGGTCAGAATTTCTTTCATATTTTTCAAAAACTGCAGAAGTGGTTTTATTTCTCTTTATGCTTTTCATTTGTTTCAAAGAACTATTCTAGAGCTTTGATGCAAAGAAAGAGCAAAATATGAAGCTATTAAATCTAATACATTTTAAAATGTAATATATAACATACCAGTGTTTAAGAAAAAAGTGTTTGTTGCAGGAGATGATTGATCAAAACTAGAATAAATGCTTCTATAATTTTATGCCTTGAAACAAATGCCTGAGAAGATGTGGACCATTTTATTTGGTTTAAGTATAGTAGTATTTGGTGGAGTAGACTTCTCTCTGTTGAAACTCATTTAAATTCTGGGTGTTCAGCACTCTGGTGGTTGAATCAGTCATTTGAGGTTGTGCTTGCATTGTAGTAAGGTTTCTGAATGAGATCATTGATTTCTTGCTGTCAGGATAATGTAAATACTGAAATGGAGGCTTACTATTCCAGGAGAGAAATGCCTAACATGGAATTCTGTATTGAGTTGATGCTTTAAGTCAAGTCCATTTTCATCTCAAATGTTCATGTTCATCATCTTGAGATGAAAGTGATTGCAATAGATTGCACTGAGGTTAACTCCAGCAGTCATAGCTTCTTGAAAAGTGTTCAGTGCCACTTGAATAATATCACTGATAAAGTGGAAATTTCAATAGATTTGTAGTAAATACTTTATGCTCTTGTACTTATGCATGCTGAGATGTTTTATCACCTTTAGTTGTGATGTTTTAACTTCTGGATTAGCCCAGGTGATTCTCTGGCTTCCTATATGTGCTTACAGTATGAAGGTATTGCTAATAGGAGAGGTAACAAAATAGCATCATATCTTGCATACTATCAATCTTGATAGTACAGAAAAAAGGAATACGTGTTTAATGAGTTCAGGACAAAATAAAAAACAGCAATCTTATATTTGTATATATTTCTGTTTACCTTTGGAGTTTTTTCTAAGTATTCAGCATAATTTTCTTCTTAGCACTCACAGCTATTTGCAGTGCAACAAAGATTTTGCTCTTGATGAGGAACCTAAAAGAGTAATGAAGTTATTTATTCCAGCAGATCTTGAAAAAGTGAATACATCAGCAAAAAAGTAAATAAGTTCAAAATTAGATACATAGAAGCAAAAAACTTCTTTAATTTGTATTTGTTGCTGACTCCTTAATTTCATTCAACAAATTGAACTGTTTTTGAGTAAAGTGAGATATCCTGGACAAATTTTAATGAAAACAACTTTCAATGATATAGAACATTCGGAAGAATTCCATGTTTTGAAGATAGGAAAGACAGTGAATCATATACAGAAGGGTAAAATGCTTGTTCTGAAAGGTCAGAACAGTATCACTGATCTGTTGTCAATGTTGGACTATCATCCCAAAGAAGTCATTCTGCATTGAACCCTTTTAAGAATAGTAACGAAAAGTGTTCACGTCTCATACTTTTTAATATCAGTTTTGCTGTGGTAAATACACTTGGTTTTGTAATTGGTGTGCAGAAGTTAGTAACTGTGGTTTTATTTGAATTATAAATTACTGAGTTGTATACTAGTATAGCAACACTGGAAAGTTCATTATACTTAGTTTTATCATCATTTGAAAAATATACTTTTGCAAGCTCAATAGCACAACACTTTTCAGAGGAAATCAAATTTGAATTTCCTAATTTCCGATTAAAAAATTAATTTATATTCTTTTTAGATCAATTTTATTTAAGTATGTTTAATATGTAAACAGTCTGTTAAGAACACTTTAGTTTGATATAGTTCCTTCTATAAGAACCAATGAAAACACTTCATTAAACATATCTGTTTATAACTAAAAAGTGATATTTTGTCACTTAACACCTTTGAGAATTTCAGTCTTTATTAATGAAAGACTTAGTAATTTACTACTCTATTAATTTGATCACATTTTACTTAAAACATTCACTACGCATTAATTAAAAAAAACAATTCAATTGAGATTAAATTTACTTCATCTAAATGCTATATAACAAATTTTTCATTATAACCTTAAAATCCAGAGATTCCAAGTTCAATTCATGGCTGGAGGATAAATGTTTTACTTTTTATTATCTATTTATTTATTTTTTTTTAATTTTTTTTTTTTTTCTTTTTTTTTATTTTGTTTTTGTTTTTTGTTTTTGTACAATTTGTCACAATTTTGAACACAGATGTACTGAAAGGTGCTAGGAATGATTTGAAAATTAATTTTTGACAAGGAGCTTGTAAGGATTATTTGTATGTGCCATGCTCAAAAGTTGGTAAAGTATGTAATTTTATAAATAGGGAAAGAAGCTCTTAGTTTTAGTGAATTTCTCTGTAGTACTTGTGACTAGATTATGTTTAATTTAACATCCATGTATTTTAATGAGGAGACACTCTTATGTTCTTTCGGAAATATGTTCCATTCTCTGTTATTTTTATGAATATTTCTATTTGAAACATGTTTCTTAAATTTACATGAAATTGATTTCGTATTTGCATTTATAATAGATAAGAACATGACTGTGCTATGCTTTAGTATGATGGATAATTAATTTAAAAAAGTTCTTACAATATTTAGCTTGTGGTTTCAAAGAAATGTTAGCAGATGTGTATAAATTGTAAATTGTGATTTAATTGCATCTAAATAATTGAATGCATTATATTCAGACAGGTTTTAAGAAACTTGACAAAAGTTGATCCACATGAATGTTATCTCTTTCTGTTGGGTGAAAGTTATGTAAGCCTGTGATGGAATTCTCATTGATAGAACAAGTGAATAGTTTGGGTTGGTCAAGGACTGTTAAAGAGAGAATTGTATTGTGCAAAGAAAAAATTGTAACTCACTTTTGTCAAATTTTCAGATAGATAGTTTGGCAAATACATATTAAATTCTTGTACTAATTCAAATATCATTACATGCATTGTCTGCTCTGAATAGAACTGGTATAACTTCACTGCTTTTATATAACCTTAAATAGTCTTCAATCTAAATTAAATATTTTAAACTTCACTATTACATGCTGTATGTGGCATTATAGGCGATCTATTTTATCTGAGAACTATTTGGTTATCAGGAAAATATAAAATTTCTTTGCTGTAGAATATAGTGAGTTATAACAGTTTTCTTTTTGCATTGTGAAACAATGCCTTAATTGTATGTATTATGTTATTCAGCAGAAGTCTTCTTTTACACAATATGTCAACTGGAAGTTTTTAAGCTTTTGTAGTGCTTTTCTTAGCAACATATATATCAGGTTAATTTCTTGCTGTGGGCACATTTGTTTCCTTTCATAAAATTTCTGTATGAAAGCATACAGTCTTAATATTTATTCTAAAGTTGCCAACAGTGAAGCTTTTATTTAATGTATCACCAATGGCTATGTCAGCGTACTTATTCTGGAGAATTAAAACAAATGGGTACACGGAATGCAGCCTACATTTGGTATTTACATTAGAATATTTGAGAATACTGGAATATATAATCTAATATTTCGTTTTCTCTATCTGGTGTATAATATAAAGGTATTAACAAAAATCACACTTGTTTAAAGTACTTTGCTTCCAAGAAAATAAATATCAATTGTGCATACAGTTTGCCTTGGTAAGCATATTTTGTAAAAGGAAATCAGATTACATTAAAATCAACACATCCACAATTTAATTTTGTTTAGTTCATATGTTAGTTAGCATATTTGGTTATTTCTAAGTTTTCAAATACTAAGTTGTGGCACATCTGAAGTTGAAATTTGCTCAAGAAAGAAATCTGTTAGCAAAGATGAATGTTTTTGACGTCTACTATACATTAAAATATCAGTTTTGTAATAAGCTACTAATGAACAAAGGCAGTTCAGTAAAATTTTAAGCATAATGTACCTGTATAAAATATTTCCAAGATCTTCTACTTCCTGATAAATGCTTTAACTTGTTTTCATTGGTTGCAGTGCGGTAGAGCAGAATGTCCTCATGGGAGAGCTCTTCCCGGCGTCGAACTACACAATCCAGTTCATCTCGACTTCGAATGGATTCCTATCGCTCAGCCAGTAGATTGAGCAGAACAAGAGGTACGTTTAAACAAGGAACATAATTAATATGAGTTAGTTTTTACTATCCTATTGAATTTTGTCAATTTGTATTTGGAAACTTGACAGATTTGCAGATTGCTGTTGATATATTATACAAATTATAGAAGCCTCAAATTTGTGTTAATAAAACAGTGGAATTGCTCAACAATTCTTGATGCATTTGATGTATGTAATATGAGGGTAAAGCATTATTTAGACTTGCAGGCATAAAGTTATGATAGTTTAGTAGATTAATATCATTTATAATTGTTTTAAGGTGTCCGAAATTATTATATCCAAATTCAAATAAATATCTACAATTGTTAATCATGGCAGGAAAAAGTGGAATGTTGTAGTGATTTGTGAATTGCAAATTTTGGAATAAAGGCCGTTAGTTAATAGGCTGAATCTATGGGCAATCCCTAACCATCATAACAATGACTATTATGCCTCTGTCACTACTACCATCAGTCTCTCTGGTACCAGCAACACTACCATCACTACACTTTCAGAAGCAATCACTCTCATCACCACCATACATAGAGATCCATTATACCTCTGGCCATCTAATTTCCTTGTAATTGAGTATTGTTTAATTGAAAGGAACTGTTCTATCAAAACACATCTGTCTGAAGAAAGGACGTCATCTGCAGTACATTGCTTTCATAAATTATTGCATTTTGTAAAGAGAAATATTATAACCCACTTCAGTCAAATTTTGTTAAATTCTCAGGTAACACTCTTTAAGTAATATAGAGGTGCAGATACCTATTTTGTTTTTGACAGCCTAGGAAATGATGTTCTTAACCCTAGACAGGAATTGAATTAAAATAAATGAGTTTAGAAACCATCACATTAATCATCCTGCTATTGAGACATTCATATCATTGTTCTTTGTGCACAGCAATAAACATGATATACAAGCTGCCATGACAGTAGTAAATAAAACCGGACAAGCAGTTGTATGTATTAATCAAGTATGTGAATAAGGATTCAACAAGTTTGGTAGTATTTTGTTTATCATTTCAAACTTCAAATCAGATGAAAGAAAACTAAATTATTTCAGACTTACAGTTTTATAAAATTTGACATTTACTGCACCAGACAATTTTATGAAATGGCTAGATGCTAGGCTGGGGAGTAGGAGGTTTTCTCTGGCCAAGATTATTGCTTAGTTCTCCCTAAAATCTGGAAGTGTAAGTGTTTATGACATAATGTATAAAACCCCAAAGAAAACCTAAAATCCAATGGCAGTTTACTGTACACAAGTTAGCACTATTGCTGGCAGGCAATGTCTTTCAAAGTTAAGAGCTACTGATATGACTACTACAGTTTAAGATGTGATATAGATAAAAAAACAAACAAACTTGGGGCTTAGAAAGGAATTATTCTGCCCTTATCTTAATAAAGGTTAACTAATATACTAAGAGCAATCAATCAGAATTGTCAAATATTAATGCATACATTTTTAACAGCATCTTCCCCAAAACGCAGAGAACTGGATAAAGTGATGAAGAAGGCAAGAAGAGACGGTCCGACACAAAGCAGCTACTGGAACAAGAAGCTTCTTGAGGCTGAAGAAAAAGATCCCAACAGGTGCATAAGCTCATTTACATAGTGTAACTCAGATTGGTCTCTTCAGCATCTAGATTTGCCCATTTGTTTCATATCCACCTTTCCCTTCTCTGTTGTATTTCCCATTTGTTTCAAATAAGTGTGTGTTTGTAGATGAAAGATATATTGTTTGAATCATATTGCTACGTATGACTTTCAGCATCATTTGCAGATTCTAATGTTTTGACAAATCTTGTGACACAAAGCTTGACTAGTTCTCATCTATAAATCAACCACTCCATGTAATTATGTAATGTTGGAGTACTACTCAACTTTTCAACCAAGAGAATCAGAAAAGTATGTGTAACAATGCCGATGTAATCTCACTAATAGGAAGTGTGATAGTAGAAAACATTGATATTGTTACTCATACTTTGTACATGGATGCTTTATTGAATTATACTAAGTGTAAAAGACAAGATTGGTAATTTAACTGACCGAGGTAATTGTGAATTATTGAGTAGTACTTGTGGAATTATGATAAATCCTTCTGTTTAAATCCCATAGACTAAACTTTCCTACCATTTACAGTTAATGTTTTTAAAAGTAGTGTAATACTTAGAAAGTTAAACTCGTATTCATCATGAGTTGTTACACAAAGTAATTGATTAGCTGCAATAAGGGCAATATAACCTGAGAGAATGTAGCTAACACCTTAATAATATTTAGGTATTATAGTAGAAATATCTCTCAGAAGTAACAGCTAGTTTAGCAGAAGAACATATGGTGCAGCTGTTTTATAACATATTGCAATATCATTACTTGCTTAATATAGCACATGTAGTCCTAAACTGTTAAAATATAGTACATCAGAATTAAGATATTTCCCAAATTGGTTACAAAGTAATACCAGGAATGTGAATTTCTGGAATTGTATATAAAATTGTGATGTTTATGTAAAAAGGTCTTATGCTCCAAATTTCTTTGCCTCTTACTTCATTTTGGCCTGAAACATATAAATGCTGCTTGATTTTGTTGAGGTGCATTAAGTGAATGTATGCATGCAGATGGCGTCATAGCGGATACAAGGAACTTTATGGTGGTGGAGGAACCTCATCTCCTCATGGCTCCCGATCAAGTGTCAAAAGGTCCCGGAGCCGATCAAGAGATCGTGGAGGAGCACGAGGCAGTGGAGGAAGAAGTAGAGTGAGGTCTCCTCCCCTTCCAGCGAGACCCAGATCTCGTTCAAGAGAGCGTGAGCGTTCCAGAGAGAGGGAACGGGAAAGAGATAGGCGACCTCGTACCCCTGAGCCACAAACACAGAGAGTAAGTTGTATTGATCTGATTGTAATGCCATGGTTATGACCACAAACTATGTGAATAAATGCAGTCACTGAGTGAATAGTAAAAATAACATATTGCAAGTTTTATTGAACATAAGGGAATTTCAGTTAACATACAGCTTTTAATTTACAGCCCACATCACAACAGCCAAAGCGCCGAACTCCAAAAATAGCATCACTCACTCCTAGCTCTCGTTCATTGAGTTCCTGCTCAGATGAATCATGTTCTGTATGCTCACCAAAGGGCAACAGGAAAGTTGCTACTTCACCAGCTCCTATTACCAGTCGTGCAAGACAACCCACTCCTCGTTCAAGGTTTGTTCTTGTTTTGTATTTTATGTATTTTGTATTTTGTGTTGTATGTTGGCTACAATGTTAGGATAACTTAAAATATGTCATTTTTTCAGGAGAGTTTAAAGTAGTGTATTCTTGACCATTTGAAAATTAAATTCAAGAAAATCGCTAGAACATATGCATATAACTAAACTTTCAATATTTGGTACAAATGTTCCATATGTATGGTATATATAATTAAGTAATGAGGGTAGACTGTTATAATATGGCTAGAGCCAAAGCTATGGTATGAAATAACATACTATCACCTTTGCACAAGATAAATAAAATAGTGTATTAAAATAATCCATTGTGCTTTTACATGGTAAAGCACAATTTTCCATGTATTCAAAATGTGTCAGGTCTCTGGCAAATGAGCATTTTTACTTTTAAGAGAAGGTTTGAGTTGGAATAGAAATACTTTCATCATTTGCCATGTTTTTTTTTCTCTGACTGGTTTTGAGAACTACCTTTTGTTCATTTCTTCAGAGCTGATTACCTACTGCTGTTGGCAACTATTGCATTTGGTTGTGTTGACATATAATGGTAGAGTGAAATATTTTCATAAATGATTTAGTGGTGGCAATTCAAAATTCATAAATGTTTCACAATTAAATTCATTTTCCGAGTAGTTAATGTATTTTATGTGTTCCTTAAGTCAGGTCTCCAAGTTTCTTGTATGTTTTCCCTATATTTCCTATTAGTCACGTTTTTGTCTGGAGACCAGACTTAAGGAACATATAAGGCACATCAAATACAAAAAGATGAAGCAATTGTCAGTTTCACACCACTTCTGGACCACCATTCACAACATCACACCAAATATTATTCTCTTAAAGCCTGCAAATATACAGCAGAACTGGATACTTGCGAAAAGATTTAGTCATGAAACATAAATACCAAATCAGTAATGGAAGTACATCACTCCACCAGGAGATGTTAACACAAGCAACCAACCAACACCCAACAATTGCCAACAACAGTAGCGAGTTGGTTTCTGAAGATGAGAACAAAAAGTAGTACTCAAAACATTGTAAATGATTTATTCCGACTCTAACTTCTCTTGAATTTATATTTCACATCACTGTTCTAGTTTATCCAAATATTATATGAACATTTTTACTTTCTCTATACACACTATGTACATAGTGTATAGAGAAGGTATTGCACTCCACCCAAAAATTTGATACCGAGATTTCACAGGAAATATATGTTTTAGGGTCTCCAATATCCAAAAAAAGCATTTTCACAAAAAGGTCTCTGTGTGTGTGTGTGTGTGTGTGTGTGGGTGGGTGGGTGGGTGGGTGGGTGGGTGGGTGCGTGCGTGTGAACATGATAATTCAAAAACGAAAAGTCGGTAAAATACCAAATTTGGTATTTAAGTTTAGTATCGTCCAGGGATGCGACACAAAGCTTTTGAGAAAAATCCCCCCAACCCCCAACTACCCTTTACATGGAACTTTTTTCAAAAATTTTGATTTTCTCAAAAATGGCTCTGACAATTTTGATTAAAATTTCATATATTAAAGATATGTACCTAACAAATAAAATGTATATCTTGAATTTTTTGAGAATAGCTTCTGAAGACTGTTTATTCTGGATGAATTTTGCTTAATTTGGCATAACTAGTAAACCGTAAGAGATGGACAAAAGCTTACTACACAAGAAATGTAGAGCACATTAAAACACACAATTTATGTTATATACATTTTTTTCGTGGAGTTCGTCGTTTTTGAGACATTCCTTATTTTTTGTTTCTGCTATGAAAAACGTATACTTTTCTGATACAGGAACTTGTCAACTCCTATCCATATAAACAAAGGAACTTCATTGACATAGCAACCAGCTTTTGATTATCATTTTAACCTATGGCAGTCCCTTATTTCGCTTCTACTTACAAGGAAGCAAGTAATAAGACTGTTTCTGCTATTTTTTTCTGATTAGCGTAAAGTAAATAGAAGTATAAGCTTTTTAAGAATAATTTGTTGCAGGGATATAGAGAAAGTCATGTGAATGGTACACATCAGATTTTTACTTATTGCAAATACAAATTTTGCCCAATTTGATGGAAAAGAGTTAACATGCACAAATATTACAGACAAATGAGCTTATACATACAAGTATGAAGGATCAGAAAAGCAACAATAACTAAAATTTAAACTTTTTGAGATGCCAGTGTGCCTTAAAATTCAATGTAGATAAAAGTAGGGGGGGGGAAATGTTACATATTTTCCATAATAACAATGAATAAGGGGACTTCTTTCTCAGCAAATTCTAATATTAGTGGACATGTTTTCCATTTGAGGTTAGCAAGAGCATTTAAGCTGGCAACACTGTCTTCGGTCAGTGACATGGCTGTGCATTAAATATCATACCAGAGTATACAAAAATACTGTTAGGAAAGCTATTTCATTGGTTGAAAAAGTGATAATTGATATGCACTAAGAAAGCCCCCTTGTTAATTTTGTTAATCATAAACTTTACATTTTCCTTCATATATTTACTTCATTTTGTTGTATTGACTCCAGAGCAAAATAAACACACAAACTTAGATAGGTAGAGTCAGACTGAAAAATTCAATACTATAGCCAGGATTTGAACCACGCATCTCCTGGTCTCTAGCTGGTTGCTCTACCTTTGAGCTACTATGACAACATGCCGGCATAGCATTGAATTTCTCAACTGACTTGCATGTTTCCATGTAAACCACAAGATGATCTCAAATTATTTCCCCAATGCTGGCATATTGCCATAGTAGCTCAGTTGTAGAGCAACTGGCTGGAGACCAGGAGATCCATGGTTCAAATTCTGGCTATGGCATTGAATTTTTTAGTCAGACTCTACCTATCTTAACTCCTGTTCTACATATGGCTTATGTGAAAAAAAAAACAATTAAATCAACACCTAAACTTATATCATAATCATAAGCATCAAAGCTAGCATTGTTAAACATTTTAATTTGTCATAGAGCAGCTATTACATTTGCTCTAAAAGGTAAATAATTACAATTTGAACAAAACGTTCAGGCTATAATTTGCTTCCATATATGATCTAATACTGAAGAAAATACATTTTCAGGGTTATATAATCTCACATGTCATGATTCCTGGTTGCAAATATGACATGTTCTACTAAAATGTTTAAGTGATAATGGACTTGAACCTAAAGAATAGCCTTGGGGAAGCAAATGAATTACGAGGAAAAATCAATAAGTCGCAAAATGGTGTAGTAACATCACTACTATGAGTAATGGCCAGAAATTTATTTTACTACCCCTGTACGTTTAAGCTATCACTGTTATTGAAATCCTGCAGCAAAGAATTTTGTGGCTGCTACCGCATCCAAGAGTGAGCTCTCTGTCTATATGATATCATCTTTTTCAAAGTGCTCTCCAATCAGATGCTTTTAAAGCAGATGAGACTGTTGAAAATTACAGGGAGCTCAGTCAGAGCTGCACAGTTGATGTTCCAAGCATTCCCAATGAAATTTTGCAGTAGCTCCCATGTGAGTCTTGCTATATCGCATCCTGGCATTGTTATCCAAAAGAATCGCACCTGGTGTTATTTTCCAGGTTGTTTTTGGTCTATGGCCTTTTGCAGTTCATGCACAGTAGAATACAGCATTAATAATTTCAACAAAAGGCTGAAATTTCAGCAGTACCCAAACAGTTGCCATGCAGTAGTTTACTGATGAAAACACCTTAAAAATGGTTTTTGATGGTAGAAAGGGATTCCATTCCATTTAGGTAGTAATGAATACATGACTTGTTTGATTGATGTTTGGAGGAATTTAGTAACAGTGACGGCCAAATTATATGTTTGTGCATTGAACAAAACTACTTCACCTTCAATAGTAAATATTACAGGCAAAAATCAGGACTCTCTATGGGCAACCCTCTATCTCCATTTTTGGCAAATTTATTTATGAGCAAATTCGAAACGCACATGAAGAAAGCATTCCCATGGATTTTCAAAGTATGGTACCGTTATGTTGACGACATATTTGCAATAGTACCAAGTAGACATTTAGATGATGCCATAAAATTATTAAACATACAGGAAAAAACAATAAAATTCCCAATGGAAACAGAAACCAATGGAGAACTCCCATTCTTAGACCTAAGAATCATCAGAAACGACACAAAAGTAAACTTTGGAATCTACAGAAAACCAACTCAATCAGAAAATTACATTAAAAATGAAAGCTACAACCCATTACCACACAAACATGCAATAATAAATAGCCTCACACATAGATTAGTAAATGTACCTATGAGCACAACCGAATTCAACAAAGAGTTAAAAACCATAATTCAAACAGCAGAACAAAATGGATACAGCAAGAACCTTGTGTACAAGAAACTAAACAAAGCAAAGCAGAAAAAAACCATAAAAGAAATAACTACCCTAACAGCAAGAAAAAACAATATCAACACATTCAAAAAATTCACTTACCACCCCCGAGCATTCAGAAAATTAAAAAAAAATCTTCAAAGAACAAGACATCATCCTGGCTCCAATAAACAGATTTTCTGTCATAAAATTACTGAATTCAAAAATAAAAGAAGAAATTCCACCAGAAAATAGGTCAGGAATATATCAAATTAAATGCACAAATTGTGAAAAGTTCTACATAGGACAAACCAAAAGAAGTTTAAAAATCAAATCCAAAGAGCACTTTAGAAACCTAAAATTGAAACAAGAAGACAAATCGTCAGTAGCATTTCACTTTTGGAAAGAAAACCACAATCTAGATCCAAATCCAAAATTGCTTAAAACCATGTCAGGCCACAATGAACTCACAACCTGGGAAAACATCCTCATATGGAAAAATAAAGATCGGCTAATAAACTTTGAAATTCCGCCAGTAGACAGCTTAGTTAAGAAGTTCATCATTTCGCCACCAGAGAAGAGAGAGTACAAGCAAATGCAGCCAGCAATGATAGTTGGACTCGTGAGGTTGAAAATGAAAGCATAGGCTTTCGAAACTAGTCCCTCATAATAACAATGTAAGTGACATAGTGTTAAAAAACCAACTCAACAAATTAATAAAGCATGTCTTGTCTCTTGCAATCATTCTGGAATTTGCAACTTTATTTATTTACTCTCCCTCATACTGTGTGATCCCTCACTTTTCTTTTACATCTAGTTCTTACATGAGATTAACACCTTAATTTGACATTTCATCAGTTATTTCAGCCCATTAATTAATTGAACAGGCTACTGTTATATTTTTTAGAATTTATGCAGCATTTAATTCAATAATTATTATCTGTTCTAATTTACCAATTATTATGAACCTGCAATCCATACTGTAACTTTAAGACACCAAAAAAAAATATTACCAAAGGTTCATGTCATTTCTCTGCTACAATGCTAAAATAACTGCTCATGAAGCAACATTTAGGTTAGCCAACTTGATAGCATTGAACGAGTCAGGAAGACCAAGATAGCCAATTTGATTTTCTCAAAAATGGCTCTAATGATTTTGATTAAAATTTTGTATATTAAAGATATTACCTGACAAATAAAATGTATATCTTGAATTTTCTGGGAATAGCCTTTGAAGACTACTTTATTCTGGATCCATTTTACGAAATTTTGCATAACTACTAAACCGTAAGAGATGGACAAAAACTTACAACACCAAAAATGTTGTTGTTAAAACACACAATTTATCTTATATACATTTTTTCGTGGAGTTGATCGTTTTCGAGATACTCCTTGTTTTTGGTTTCAGCTTTAAAAAACATACTTTTCTCATAAGGGAATTTAACAAGTCCTGTCTATACAAACAAAGGAACTTCAGTCACATAGCAACCAACTTTTGACTATCGCTTTAACTTCTGGTATTCCCTTATTTCGCTTCTACTTACAAGGAAGCAAGTAATAGGACTATTTCTGCTGATTTTTTCTCGATTAGTATGAAGTAAATAGAAGCATAAGCTTTTTAACAATAATTTGTTGCAGAGATATAGAGAAAGTCATGTGAATGGAGCACATCAGATTTTTTTAAAATACAAAGAAACGTTTATTGACAACAAATGGTACATAGTTTTGAAACTTGATCATTTTTCTATTTTTCCACATAAAGCGCCATTTCGATCAATGCATTTTTTTAGACGCTATAGCAGTTTTTGTATGCCCATGTCATACCAGCTTACCGCCTGCTCTTGAAGTGATGAACCTCATTCTTCACTTCATTGTCACTAAAGCGCCTTCCAGACAAGTGTTCTTTCAACTTGGGAAACAAGTTGTAGTTACTGGGTGCTAAGTCTGGACTATAGGGTGGTTGGGTGATGATGTCCCATCCAAATTGTTGCAGAAGGTTTGATGGGCAGTGTATGGGCCAGCATTGTCATGGAGAAGGCTTATGCCCTTGCTCAACATTCCTCTTCTTCAGTTCTGAATTGCCTGCCTGAGTTTATTTAATGTCTCACAATACCTGTGGCATTTATTTTTGTCCCAGGTTCCATAAAGTGGACCAACAATATCCCCTTTTGATCCCAAACATGTTGCCATGAACTTTACCGGCGGACTGTGTTCTTTTGAATTTTCGCAGCTTGGGTGAACTGGAATACCGCCTCTCAAGTGATTGTTGTTTGGTCTCAGGTGTGAAGTGGAAAGTCCAAGTTTCATCACTTGTTATTATTGAATCCAAAAGGTTGTCCTTTTCCTCTGCATAGAGTTGAAGAAATTGTCAGGAAGTTTCAGCGCATTGCCTTTTGTGATCATCTGTCAGCAGTCTTGTGACCCATCTTGCGCACACCATCCGAAATTCCAACTCTTCATTCAAAGTCCGACGAAGTCTCAGGAACAACAATGCAGAGCTCATCGAGAGTGATCCGCTGATCTTGAAGCAAGATTTGTTTTACCTTTGTGATTGTTTCGTCTGAGATGGATGGTCTGCCACTTCTTTCCTTGTCATGAATTTCCATATGCAAATTCTCTACACCACTTGTGGACACTTTTGACATCCGTACAAGACTCTCCATACACTTCCATCAACTGTTGATGAATTTTGAATGGTTTAACTCCTTTTGCACTCAAAAACTGAATAACTGTGCGAACTTCGCACCTGACAGTAGTGGCTAACGGGAGCTCCATTATAACAGGCTGCCAAGCCAAGACTGAGGGCGCTAGCGGATGTATGGTGGTTTCTGTAGAAAGTGGAGGGAAGAAGGAAAAGAGCAGTATGGCCAACATCCACACAAACAGTTTCCCTGTGACTCCAGTGCTTTGGAGACCTTACTTTTGGGATTACCCTTGTACTTGCTCATTCCCTTACAATAATTGCAGATTTTAAGTGAAGAGAATCTCGTGTCCTGTTCACAGATTGTATCTTTGATACAACAAAGCACTCATATACAGTGATTAGAAAAAAAGGGTATAAAATAAACTTTAAATTACAAACAAGCAAATAAAATAGGAATTCAAAATTTCAGGTCAAGATCTTTCTCTGTGCCACGAAATCGTCCAAGTAACCGCTCTCCACTTCCTCCAAGGAGCTCTTTTAGAAGACAACGTGAGCGATCAGGCCCTCCAAGTGATCCAAGAGGCCCACCTCCAAGCCCTCCTCCGGCAGCTCGCAAAAGCCTTAAAAAGCGAAAGGAAGATAGGGAAAAGGTGAGTACTTTTCAGATAAAATCTGTCAAGAGTCCTTTTTACTTCTACTGCATACATAGCAGGTAATGTATCTAGGAAAAGGTGCAGTCATAAATAAGGTCATAACTCAAAAATGAAAAGTGAGATCATTCAAAGATTTGACACTAAAGATTTATAAACACTTTTTGCTACCCCCATGGAACATTTTACAAAATTTGTTATTTTCTCAAAAATGGCTAATGATTTTGATTAAAATACCATATACAGCAAAACTCCTATTTAACAAATCTCAGAGGGGCATTAAAATTTTTCTCCTTAGATAAGGGGCTTTCCTTAAAAGGGGGTTAGCATAAGGTTGAGCACTCAACTGCCTCAAATAATATGCAAATCATGTTTTGAAGCATTTTAATAGTAAAAATATTATTATCAGAAATTTTAAATCATTATGTACACACGTAATACTAAGAAAAGAATTTAAAGATTACAATAAACAAAATGCAGACACTTCATGGTCAGTCATTTGTGCTTAATCTGCAACAAACAAAAGGAAAGTGGACATCAGAATTACATATTTATCATTAGATATGAATGCAAGCCAATTCTTCCATATTACCCAGTAAAGAAACGACAGTATGTTACCAACCTTCATTTCTTAAAGAAATCCAGCAGAGTAGTCTGCTTCCTCCTGCCCAGGTATTTGGTACTTAGAATCCTGTGTTCAATGTGATTATTGCTGTTGACTGCACCTCGTCAATAGGTAAGGAACATAGGTACCGTCTCATGACATTCAATCTTTCCACTGCTGCCGCAACTGTTGATATTTCTGATTCCTCTTCATCCTCTTCTCCTGGTTCCTTCATTGCCCCATTGTATTGCTCAATAACGTACACAGTTGCTCCTGAAGTTAGGACATTGCCATCATAACCTTCAAACTATTCAAAGGTTACATTTGGAATTTTCCGAATGGAAATTTGATTAAATCCTCCAACTGCCCCAATAAATGCATCTTCTATTCTTCCTGCATACAAATTTCTTTGGTATCATTGTCCTTGTTGAAGACATCAGTGCAAGAACCAAACCTAGCTTTGCCAAAGCAATGCTGTTGGTACCTGGTGTAAGTCACTGCTATCCAGCCAAAACTTATGTGTTGCCTGCAGTATATTCAAATGCATATGTTACTTTCTTTCTAAGAAATAAATGACTCATTGCACCAGGGTTTTCCTGTACTTTGCTTTAATAAGATGAATAATTTCCCAGTCTAAAGGCTGCAGATGGGTGTTGCAGTTTATTGGTAAAGAAAATCACCTTTATGTTGTATAAAAATGATTTCTTTGATGGATGAGCTGCCACCTATCACCAATCTTTCTTCCCTGAGATCCCATTTTGAAATCCAGGCTTTGTAGATATTTAACAAATATTTCTGAATTCATCCATGAACTTTGTTGAAAATCATATTTGTATGTGAGTGTACAAATGTTTTTGAAACACCTCGGTTATTTTAATTTTCCTATGCTTAGAGGGGTAACTTTTAAGTTCTGCCTTTATTTGCACACAGCAGAGCTGTGAATCTTTCTATACCTTTTTTTCTGCCATGATTATTTCACTGCAAACTGTATGTCTTGTTGGGTAGCAAGTTGAACATTGCTATTTCCTCTGCATTGTAACCCGGAGGAGATAAGGCAAGGCCTCTTTTTTCAAAAACTCAAAATAGTCATCTGTAGAACATTCGCACTTACACCACATATGCAATGCTGAAAAGTTATGCCACTTCTTGACACAATCAAGCAAACCATTTGAAGTTAAAAAATAGTTTAAAAAAACCAATTGTGAAGCTCTGTAATAATTAAAAAATAATACAGATTCAGTCGTCCAGAAACTCTATGGCGTTTCACCTTCGTCAGGAAAAGTTCAGGTACGTGAAGTCATAGAGTGTTTGGTTGACTCAAACTGTATTATTTTATAAATTATTACAGTGCATTACAGTGGTTATTCCAATTGTTTTTTTTAAACTATTTTGTAATATATTTTAACTATATCAAGCTGTACATAACCCTAAAAGAAAAATCAAGGATTATTTTAGTGGACTTAAAATTCATAAATTCTTGTCTAAAAAGCAATGTATCTCTTAAATTTGTGAGAAAAGTGGTGAAATACAATCACAACAGTAGGGAACAAATCGCCGTGGAGAAAAAAGTTTTAGAGACACAAAAATTGTTTCACTATGCAAAACTA
This sequence comes from Hymenopus coronatus, assembly GCA_030762935.1. Taxonomy (NCBI): domain Eukaryota; kingdom Metazoa; phylum Arthropoda; class Insecta; order Mantodea; family Hymenopodidae; genus Hymenopus; species Hymenopus coronatus. The sequence continues at coordinate 74,416,600 of CM060881.1, forward strand.
GTGGCAAAAGATGAGAAACTTTACCTTTCTTACCTAAAACTGGCAAACAGTTTAGGAAGTTTTGCATGAGATTACCTAGAAATAAAATCCTTTGATATCATTAACCAACGCAGAAAAAGAAATTGAAACATCTCTACAAAAATGGAAGGAAACCTGTATATTCTAACCCAAAACCAGACAATAATGAAGTAAATCTTTCAAAAGTGACTCCCAAACCGGAAGAATTAAATTTTCTAAACTTGGGCTGAAAAACGTGTGTTAACTATTCATGCGAGATAAAGGATTTCATCGTGGAGACAGCTATTTGGGAACTAAACACTGTCAATAAGGACATCGTCAGAAAAGAATTAAAGAACCTACTCCAGAAATTAAATTTGGACAAACCCAAGAATAGTTGTAAACAAATTATCAAATCACTCAACAAAAAAGACGTTGTTTACACGGAAGCCGACAAAGGCAATAAAATAGTTATTATGGACCAGTCAGAATATATCTCCAGCATGAAAAATCTTTTAAAATCAGAGGAATTCATGTAAATTAAACAGGACCCACTTAATAAATGCATCAAAATAATCAATGGTGCAATAAAATACAGCTGCATAATTCCAAAAGAAGCACAATATAAAGTTAAAATAGACAATCCAAAACTGGCAAGAATTTATGGATTACCCAAGATTCACAAACCAGACAACAGCTTAACACCAATAATCAACATCAACACACCATCACACCTCTTAGCAAAATGGTTATCAAAACTGTTCATATCAGTACCTACTTTGAAAGCTGTAGTGTCAGTAACTCATTAAAACTAATAGATAATATTATGGATAGTAACCTATCACCAAAAGATATTCTGGTGTCATTTGATGTCAAATTACTCTTTCCCTAATGTCCCAAACATTAACTACTCTCTATCTTGAAGCAGTGGCTAGAATCCATTGAAATAGACGGCAATCACATCCAAGATACTTAAAACTCACTGAAATTTGCATTGAACAAATGTTTATCACATTTTGAGGTAATTGCTACCAACAGCAATATGGACTAGCAATGGGAAACCTATCATCTCCATTCCTTGCCAATCTGTTTATGAGCCATTTCGAAACACGAATTATTACAGCTTTCCCGTACATGTTCAAAACCTGGTACAGGTACATGGATGACATATTATCAATAGTCAACAAAAAACATAGCATGGATGCCCTTAAACTGCTCAACCTTCAAATTCTTAATGTAAATAGAATCAAATAATACACTACCCTTACTAGATTTAAAAATAGTGAGACATAATGGCCAGTTAAAATTTGGAATCTTCAGAAAAAACATTCACACCAACAATTACATCAAGGCAAATAGTTTCCATCCCACACCACACAAAAATGCAATCATAAATAGCCTAGCTCATAGACTAGTAAACGTGCTGTTGGATGAACAGGAATATTTGACTGAATACTGCACTATAATAGAAACAGCTACAAAGAACAGCTTCAAAAAAAGTTAGTAGACAGCAAAATAAAAAAGTTTGAGACAAAAACATATAAAGCAAATCTGATACCTTCCATAGACAAAAAAGTATATAAGAAATTCACGTATCACCCCTGGGCAACCCATAAGTTTCAAAAAGTGCTCAAACTGATAAAAAATCCCCTTCCCCCCCCTGAAAAGAAGTCCAGTATTTATAAAATTAACTCCTCAGACTGCAATAAAGTATACATCAGCATGACCAAAAGGAACATTGGAACTAGATTAAAGGAACATTTCGGCAACATCAAAAACAAAGAAACCAACAAATCCCAACACTTTTGGAGTGACCATCACAACATAGAGGAAAATACTCATCTATTAAAACTGGTCGTTCTTACTTCAGAATTAAACATTTGGGAAAAGATTTATATAAAAAAATACCTGATTTTCGTATGAACTTTAAACATCCAGCCAGAAGTTTACTCGTTACTAAGCCTCATATGTCATCAGATGTCTCCACCCCAGAGAAGCAAGATCCACAGGAGCACTGGAGTACCAGCCAGTCGACACCTTCAACCGAAGGTGAAACACATCAGGAAAAGTTAGGTATGTGAAGCCGTAGAGTACCGGGTCAACTCAGTCTGTATTATTTTATAATCCATTTGAAGCGCAAAAGTTCTCCACGTTTAAAGTTAGTGCCATTTGGCAAGTTTTTTTCTTTTAGAATAGGAGCATTTTCGCTTCTTCTGGCATCAAACCATGACATTAAAATGTTTTTAATTTCTTCAAACGGAGAGCTACGAAAATTCTTTTGCTTCTTCACAGTGGATCCACACTTTGCCTTAATGGCCAGAATAGCATCTTTCTGTTTAAGTACCCCATGCTACATGGAACAAGCCAAATCATATTCCTTCATCTTAGTGATAAAAGAAACTGCGCAGTTGTTTGCCACAGCAGTCTTGAATAAGCTGCTTCACATATAAATACATATAAATCACTAGAGAAAGGAAAATTTTCTTTTATTTTTTAGAATATTTTTGTGTTATTTTTCAGAGGGTTTTAGTATAATAAAGTTGATTTTAGAGACACTTTTGCTATGCATCATTTTAAAAGGTTGGGTATAATTAAAATTACTTTATATATAAGTTATTTTGAATACAAACACTTTATATATCAAGTCAGGAAAGCAAGCACATTTTTAAATACATATACAAACTATCAGGAATTGTTTTACTTGCACATTAATTGCACTTCTATTAGCCACTATGAAATACATTCTTCACAATATATTTACTAAGTGGATCACTGAGTCACACTTCAAATGATAACAAGGTCATGCATTCCAAATTTTCCTCACTTAGATTGTGTCTTCTGTCTGTCAGAATCTTACTGTATTGTGAATATAGTCATTCACTGTCCACATTGGAACATGGAATCCATACTGTTTGTAGAGCTGCAACTGCAAATTCAGGGTTATCTAATTTCATTGCCAGTAGACTTTTCACAATGTCAGCTTTCTCAATTGAAAGTTGTAACTTGACTGCAACTTGCAGTGGTCTGTGTGCTTTCAAAATTGTGACTATGCTGAGTGATTGCATCCTAGAAGCAGCAATTGACACAGTCCTTCATTTACCACAATGCTCTTAGGAGTAAAAGATTTGTTCAGCATTGTGAACTCAAGCTTTGAAGGGTCAGAACTCAAAAGTTCCAAGAGTTTATTTTGAAGATGTAAGTCTACATGCCTAACTTCTGCTTGAAGCAGTTGGTTGCCAACACTTTCTAAAAGTTGACTTATTTCGCCTTCAAAAATACCCTGGCTGATCAATTTGAAACTGTGCTTAAGTTTATTTATTTGGCAACGAGTCGATTAACAATAAACAACACTTACTTGGGACTTTTGCTGGAACATGTTTCGATGGACTAGTTTTTCTTCATTTGCAACCGGACGTCGATGTCTGGTTGAAAATGAAGGAAACTAATCACCATGACAATTCCTTTAATTGCTGGTCTCACATTCACACCAACTAACAATATAATAAATATTCTGTAAACCCTTTAGTAATAATGAATAATAATATATAAAAGAGGATGCCTTTTGTCTGTATCATGAAACCACACCCATGCACATCACCCAGGTAACCCACCTGGTCACACAAGCCAGAAAATAGCAAATCGCATGTCAAAAGATAAAAGTGTGCAAATGTAACAATTGTTTACAACTTAATTATACAAATAACTATTTGGATGCAGGCTTAAAGCACTTCTATTATATAAGATAATTTTACAATTCACAGATTACAAAAGATAAAACTAGACTAGACCCATGCTTAATAAAGAAAAAGATTTCCCCTGGAACCATCTCACAGATCTCCTCTGTGGAACACAAAATAGTGCTGACAGTGATGAATCTTTTATCAATGGCTACCAAGGGAGCCGGCTGGTGAAGACGAGTGTCATAAGTGACTGCTCAGCAGGAGCTTTCAGCTCGACTCACAGCAGGAAGAAGTGACCAGACAAGCTAAGGTGAAGGTAGGCAGAATGGGGAGAAATGGCTGCATGTGCTGCTGCCAACTTTTTAACGCTGAACAGCACAGAGCAATGGCCAAATGTTGTAGGCCAGATCGATATGTCACTACAAATGGCAACAGCAAGCAAGGTGGCAAACACAATTGCCACACTTGTTATTTAGGTTTAGTATCTTTCAAGGATGCCACACGAAGGTTTTCAAGAAAATCCTCCCACCACAAACTACCCTCTACATGGAAAAATGTTTGAAAATTTTGATTTTCTCCAAAATGGTTACAATGATATTGATTAAAATGTATATTAAAGATATCTACATGACAAATAAAATTTATATCTTGAAATTTCTGGGAATAGCCTCTGAAGACATCTTTATTCTGGATGAATTTTGTGGAATTTTGCATAACTAGTACACCATAAGAGATAGACAAAAACTTACTTAAAAAAAAATGTAGAGCTGCTTAAAACACAATTTCTGTTATATGCATTTTTTTTCGTGGAGTTCACCATTTTTTAAATATTCCTTGTTATTGGTCTCAGTTTGAGAATACTTATTGATGCTTGTCTCATGCAGGAATTTGTCAACTATTGGCCTACAAACAAAAGAACTTGAATCACATGGCAACCAGCTTTTAAAACAGTTAACCATCACTTTAGTCTATGTTACTCCCTTATTTATCTTCTACTTACAGGGAAGTAAGTAATAAGACTATTTCTGCTAATTTTTACTCGATTAGCATGAAGCAGATAGAAGAATAAGCTTTTTAACATTAATAATTTGCTACAGAGATGTTGAGAAAGTGATGTGAATTGAACATATCAGATTCTTTAAAATGAAATTTAAAGTTTTGCCGTATATTTTGAACAAACTAAGGGACACTTAAGCTGGTTAAGTATTCTTTTCTTTTTTTATTTAATTTGAATTTGTGCAAAAATTCAAAGACAGGATAGGAGAGAGAATGGAAATTACATACTGGTACCAATGTATGCGATCTGAGGTTGCAACAGCAATGGTAGAGCCACTGCTAACAATATGAGGGATACAGTTTTCTATTTAGTAACATACCTAATATAACACACCATTGTAAAAAGTTTTAGCTAAAGTAACAGTTAGAATTTGCATGGAACTTCATGTTTTGGGTGCAGAGAGACAGAGAGGGGAATACAGAAATGTATGTGTACAATGGGAGAATAACAACGGCAGTGGTGTGAATCTGTTTACGATGATGGATACAATTTTCTATTTAGTCAACATATTGAATATAATGCATTGTTGAAAAAGAAACCTAATTCAAATTTACGCAGAAACTCATATTGTGAGCAGGAGAGAGTGAGAGAGACAAAATTGCTGCATACGTTAGGACCTTGGTGGTAAGCATTACCATTTCTCTCTGGGTTCACGACTTCTGTATCCGTGAAGTTTGAACCTCACTTTATGCGCATGCTGTTTGGAAAACATCGCGAATGCAGTACGATCCCAGTTCTAAATATATTGTTGTGTATTCAGATAAATGTGTTACTCATTCTGCTGGAAAGTATTTGTGCTATATCAGCACCAAATTTGAAACCTTGATATTAGTAAACCAACTATGTAAAAATTTTGTTGTTCTTTTATCTGAGTAAATCTTCTCTCATTAGAAAATTGCGCAAAATATAATATTTTGCATAAAAACCCAATTTTTGTACTATTTAGTGAATTTTGCATTATATTTCAAATCTGCAAATTCCGCTGTTTTTGGATGTCTGAAATACATTCTCACCATGTTTTCATGATTTTAAAGTTTTTTTGAGCCCTATCATTTAAACAAAATTTTCCCATCCCTATAAAGCACTATTTACAAAGAAAACACAACTTAACATAGCCCGGTGAACCTTAAAATGGAAGTGGAAATCAAACAGAACTCGGAAGTCAGAGGTACTGAAGTTAACCAGTTTGAAAATGTGATCGCAGTTTAAGTAATATAAACTAAAGTGAAACACAAAGTGACACACAGAGGCTAATGAATTTGAAAGTATCCAAAAAGGCATTACATTGCTCATTAAAGCAGAGGTGGCATTATCCACATTCTGAAAATCTTAATTCACTAAGCAGGAGAAGCTGCTAGATGGTAAATTTGAGAAAAATATTTTCATTAAAAACAGGCTTTTGTTAACACAGGATGTGTAAAAGGCAGGTTGAAATAACTGTACACTTATGGGACATTTTTAAAACGTTCATTACAAATGGAATTTCATTAAAAGCCGACCCATTAAAATGGAGTTCTACAATATTAAAGATATTTATTTAATAACAAATAATATATAGTATATCTTGAAGAACAGAGCTAAGAGCTTCTTAGAAACCCAAATGATTAAAGCCTTCCCCCACATCTTTAAACATGGTTCAGATATGTCGCAATATATTTTTAATGGTGAATGTAACATTAGCAGAAGATGCACTCAAACTCTTAAATTTGCAAATCCAAGAGATAAAATTCACCTGTAAACTGAGAAAGATGCCCTCCTATTTTTACTTTCTCTGCAGGTACTATGTACATAGAGCACAGAGAAGGTATTATAATGCACCCAAAATTTTGATACCAATTTAACTGCAAATACATGTTTTGAATCCCCCTAAATAAAAAGCATTTTTAGAAAAAGGTTTTGTGCATGGGTGCATGCGCCTGCATGTGTGTGTAATTATTATTATTATTATTATTATTATTATTAATATATATATATATGTTTTTTTTTTTTTTTTTTATCTTCCAAGGATGCGGCACAAATATGTGAAAATCCCCCCTCTCTTTACATATAACATTTTTCAAAAATGTTTATTTTCTAAAACTGGCTCTAACGATTTTAATTAAAATACCTTATATTTAAGACTTTTTATACAAACAAAATGTATATCTTGAATTTTCTGGGTATAGTCTTTGAAGACCTCTTCATTCTGGATGACTTTAGTATAGCTTGCAAACCGTAAGAAATATACAAAAATTAACTACACAAAAAATGTGGTTGGTTGGTATCTAATGTTGAGCAGTTGGCAGTGAAGCCATTCCCTCTCTTGCATTCCAGTATTTTAATGTTATATTATCATGTTGACTAAAGGTTGGGCAGCGCAGTAGGTACAGAATAAATGTAGATCTCATTAAAATACACAAATTATGTCATACATTTGTTGTTGTAGAGTTTTGAGATATTCCAGCCTTTCATTTTAGCCTCTTAAACTTTTCTCAAACGAGAAGACATCCAAAAGAAGCATTTTTAGAATTGTGTGTGTGTAGGGTGGGTATGGTGGTGTGGGGTGGGGTGGGGTGTGGTGTGGTGTGCTGTGATGTGTGTTTTTTTTGGTATTTGGTTCAATATCTTCCAAGGATGAGACGCAAAGAAAATCCCCTCACCCCCAGCTACCCTTTACATGGAAAAATTTTTGAAAATTTTGATTTTCTCAAAAATGGCTCAAACAATTTTTATTAAAATATTTTATATTAAATATATTTGCATGGCAAATGAGATGTATATCTTGAATTTTCTGTGTATGGTCTCTGAAGACATCTTTATTTTGGATGAATTTTGCAGAATTTTGCTTAACTGGTAAATTGTAAGAAATAAACAAAAACTTGCTCAACAGAAAATCTAGAGCTCATTAAAGCACACAATTTGTTATACACAGTTTTTTTGTGGAGTTGACCGTTTTTGAGATATTCCTTGTTACTGGTTTCAGTCTTAAAATACTTATACTTTCTCATATGGTAATTTGTGAACTCGTGGCCATACTTACATAGGTACTTAATTCATATAGCAGCAAGCTTTTAAAGTGTTTGGCTATTGCTTTACCCTAATGTATTCCCTTATTTCTCTTCTGCTTACAAGGAAGCAAGTAATAAAGCCTTTACTGCTAATTTTTTCTTGATTAACATGAAGTAAATACAGAAATAACCTTTTTAACAATAATTTATTACAGAGATTTAGAGAAAGTCATGTGAATGAAACACACCAAATTTTTGGACCTTAAGATTATCAGGAACAACAGAAAACTTGAATTTGGAATTTTCAAGAAAAATACACACACAAAAAATTACATCGGAACAAACAACTTCTGGTTCCCAAGGTGGCAGGTTTAAGCTCAGCAGAGGGTGGTGGATCTTTTTGGACATAAGAATCCTTGGCATGGCTTCCTTTGGAAAAGAAATAAAACTGTCGGTGTAGTTTTACAACACTTTAAAAGAATCTCAAGCCACATAAAGAGGTCTTTGAGGAAAATTAAGTAATCTTTCACCCCCAATATAAAATGGGACACTCAGGAGCATCAAAGTTAAATCCATGGTTTATTTTCCTGATTACTCATCATAGCGATTAATAAAATACTTGTCATAAAAAAATTTACCATAATACTAAAAAAGAGAAAAATATATATTACCATCATCCACACAGCAGAAAAAGAACTGAAAATATTTTCAGAAAGGTTTCTTACAATCCTCAGGATTTCTGAAAATTTCAATGTGTCTTTAAAGAATATAACATAATTTGGCCCCACAAAATAAACACAACATTAGGAACATCATAAAAAGCAATAGTTGGAAGTGACACAGGAAAGACAAAAAGAAACTAGGAACCAGATTGAAGGAACACCTGAGACGCACAAAAAGTAACCCAATAGAGAAATCAGCAGTTATGCCTCTTGCCTATGATTATATATCTTGAATTTTCTGGGAATGACATGTGAATTGCACATTATTTGGAAGGAATTTTGTATAATCTTATATAACTGGTGAAGGTTAAGTAATAAACAACAACCTATTACACAAATATGTAGAACTCTTTAAATCACACAATTTGTACCGAATAACCCTTTTTGTGACATAGGTCATTACCAAGATAACCATTTTTAATGGTTTGAATTGTTCAATACTTTGTCATTCTTTTAGTCTTTTCAAGTTTCAATTGCTTCTCACAATTTAGGTAAAGAAGATGGAATAGCTATAGTGTCCCATTCTTAAACATTTGATTATTGCTGTTCTCTTTGTATCCATAATGAAATGTATAATGTAGCTACTTCTGCAAAGGTTTATTTAGCTTAAAATGAAGCAGATAAAGTGTTTGGAGGTATACATTTTGAGTTAGCGGTGAAATGCAACTGAAATCTTATATTTAAGGTATTTTAAAACACAAGCATTGTACACTGTTAAAACACTAATGTGCAGAGGTAATGGATTTGAAACCCATATATTTTTTGAGCCTCAGAGCTCTTTTTTTTTTACTTTATCTATAGGCACTATGTACATAGTGTATAGAGAATGTATTGCACTCCATCAAAAAATTCGATGCCAAGATTTCACCGGAAATATATGTTTTAGGGTCCCCTTTATCTAAAAAAAGCATTTTCGGAAAAAGGTGCATGTGTATTTGTGTGTGTGTGTCTCTGTGTGTCTGTGAACACGATAACTCAAAAACGAAAAGTAGGTAAAATACCAAACTTGGTATTTAAGTTTAGTATCTTCCAGGGATGTGACACGAAGATTTTGAGAAAAAATTTTCTCAAAAATGGCTAATGATTTTGATTAAAATTTTGTATATTAAAGATATTAACCTGACAAATAAAATGTATATCTTGAATTTTCTGGGAATAGCCTCTGAAGAGTAGTTTATTCTGGATAAATTTTACTAAATTTTGAATAACTGCTAAACCGGAAGAGATGGACAAAATTTTACTACACAAAAAATGTAGAGCACATTAAAACACACAATTTATATTATATACACTTTTTTCGTGGAGTTCGTCGTTTTTGTGACATTCCTTATTTTTGGTTTCTGCTATGAAAAACTTATACATTTCTCATACAGGAATTTGTCAACTGCTGTCCATACAAACAAAGGAACTTCAGTGACATAGCAACCAGCTTTTGATTATGACTTTAACCTATGGTACTCCCTTATTTCACCTCTACTTACAAGGAAGCAAGTAATATGGCTATTTCTGCTAATGTTTTACTGATTAGCATGAAGTTAATAGAAGTATAAGCTCTTTAAGAATAATTTGTTGCAGGGATATAGAGAAAGTCATGTGAATGATACACATCAGATTTTTTTTTTTGGTAGTGTTTAATGCCTGCTTTAACTACTTATGGCACCGCAGCGGATCAGAGCTCGTCTGAACTAAACTTGTGCATCTGAGGCGCATTTTTAATTATTACTTATGTGCAACATATTTAATATTTTAAGAGTATGTGGAAAAATCCAACTTGGATTTTAGCTCACAGGAATTTTTTTTTTTTTTTTTTTTTTTTTTTTCATTATTTTCTTTTTGCCTTATTTGTGTAGAATTGCCTTCTGTCAAAACTTTGGGAAAAATATGAAAATATCAGCAGTTATTAACAAGTAATTTTGTTGTGTTTCAGCCACCTTTAGTGCTGCTTGGTTTTGTTAAAATTTTTGTTCTAATTTTTCTAACATTCTTTAAATACATTCTTTCTGTAAATAACATTACTTCTCCATAAAAACTTATTAGACTCTTATTCTGATACAAGCTAGAGTTACATAATATCATAGTTGAATACAGGGCTGATATGTAAACATAGACTAAGTTATTCAAATTTGAAGAAGAAAATTTTTGTTTTTGATAATTATAATTTCAGTATGTAATCCTAAATGTCGGTAGTCAATTTACAAATTGGTGTAATATTTAAAAATTTTGTGGTGAATTCAGAAAAATAGTTCTTTCAACATACCAACAGAAAGGAGCTGGAGCTTTTCTTTCCAACAATTGCACAGAAATTCTTTTATTTCATAGGAAAAATAGAGAAATGGCTCATGTAACTTTATTATTCAGGGCTCGAGTAAGAAGAGAAAGAGTGGCAGCAAATCCAATCGTAATAAGCGGCGTCGATCAATGCAAGTAGTGGAAGGCAGCACAACCCGTCACCGCATTTCCCCTCCAGCTTCTTGCTCAGATGAAAGTTCCACTTCCTCAGTCACATCTGGTGGAGGAGCTCCGAAGCTGACTTTGTCGGAACGTTTTGGTAAGATGGCACAGTGGTCCGTAGACCGACGAGACTTGGATGGAGTGAAGAATATGCGTATCACAAAAGATTCAGATAGCTCAGACCTTAAGGTTGTGATTGAAGGAGGAGCAGGGGAGAGGTATCACAGAGGCTTAAGTCCTATGCCTGTAAATGATCGCCGCGTGGGTATGGGTTATTTCCCAGAATCATTACATTCTGGTCCCATAGGACTTGATGCTTGGGATGATGTGAGAGTTCGATACAAGTATTATAAAGATAGAGGTTATCTTCGTGATCTTACACTTGATGACTATATGAAGTGGGAGGAATGGTGGTATAAATATCAGGAATGGTTGGAAGCTGAAAGATATTATGAACATTGGGCAGCATTAAGGGCAGAACAGGCTGCCAGGGGTGGAAGTTCAAAGATGTGGAGTGATCAGGGTCTACGGAAAAGACGGCGCTTATAAGTTCATATCACCTTTTCAAAGGTGAACTGTTATTTTTGCTGACAAATTATTAGCTTAGAAATATGAAGCATGCATCTAGATTTATGCTTAATTTCCATATTTACACAGGGTCTGCAGGAAAAAACACCCATTTCAAAAATTGAACTTTTCTCAGATATTGGGAGCTGCAACACAAGCAGTTCAGCATTGTGCACATACAGTATTTCTTATAAATAAGAATTTTTCCAATAATGACCACAACAATATTGTAATTTTATAGTTATTTGACAAGAAATTCTAGAATATATTCCCAGCAAACTTTTCTTGGATGGGTATGAGGCTGTAAGAAATAAGGCTCTTCAATGGGGGATTCTTTTAAGCTAATGTCTACTCTTGTCATTCTTCAGTGTACTGTTTTCTGGCAACTAAAAAAAAACAAAAAAAAATACAAGCAAACAAAAAAAAACATAGGCATAGTTCTGTCTAGAAATATTTTAGATAGCTGAAAGTTCATAGAAAACGTTATTAATTGGTGCCATGTATGATTTGAAGGATTGGTAAAGCATTTTCATTGCTTTTGTGAAAGCTCCTGTGATAATATAAATGCAAATTTAAATAATTCAAGCAGGAGTTTTTTTTTTTTTTACCGAGAAGCAAATAGTGATAGCAATTGACTAGTACTATCATTATTTCATTATCATTTTCATGCAACTTTTTTTTAGAAACTTTTAAACCAGCTACTAGCTTTTACAGTAACAGGGAATGAAAATGCTAATGTCCTATTTATCTAAGTGGAATATGTTATAATGTACAAAAGACTTATTTATTAAGCATTTTAACTGCTAATTGATGGGGTACTATTTCCAGATGTGCAGTGTATAAGCTAAAGGACTCCTTAAAAGATTTTATTTGAGCAATATTCACTTTTCTGTACTTTTTCTGATGTTCTTTGCTTAGATTATACACCCATTGAACATGTATTGACCACATGTAACAAGACCTTAGTCCATCATTTTTCAAAAGAGAAAGATAAAAATGAATTAACTCAGGGAAATAATAAGTGTTGTCTCTTCTAAGTTGATCTTAGAATAGATAACTAAAGTGGTTTTCATTTATGAATGCCAATGGCCTTGAATGCACATGATTACTCTAAGAAACACATTTTTGTAATACTCCACGCAACATTTACATATAATATGCATTTGTTTTGTGTTAGATGCTCAGTTGCAGATAACTGGTTGAATTATGTTTACTAATAACAGTGAAATGTGGCTAATTGTATATTGAAATCATCAACGTTGCAATAGCATATTTAAAGTAATAAAATAAAGAAAAGATTGGATCTATTTTCTGCTGTTAGACTGAATGTTGTGGTCAGGGGCAATTGAAACCATTCTCTGTAGCTTGTTCTGCTTCTTTCCTTTGTTTACATTAAGTGTGTTTCATATTTTGGGAGGAGTATAGCAACAGTGTTCACTGGCCTGTCAGATTTAAATATATGGTTGGTTTTCTTAGTCTCCACATGCTTAAAGTGCTCCTTTTTGCAGCTAAAGTGAAAGCCAACATGATTTATCAGAATTAGGATCAGAACAAGAGATGATGGATTCAACTTTTACTTTGGAGTGAATAGATTGAACATAAGTTACTTTAATTATCAGGATTTTAACCTACCTGTGTATTATTTTAAATCATACATTATGAATTTTCTATACAGGCTTGAATGTAGGGTTTTTTTTTTTTTTTTTTTTTTTTTTTTTTTTTTCTGAATGTCAATTGACCTCCCTAAATGAAACCCCTTTTAGCGAGGGATTTGCTCAAAATGAACCTTACTTCTGTGAAATATGAAGTAATCACTTTATGGACTTGTAGTTCAAGTACTTACAATTTTCACAGTTCATAATGTTGACTTTGTTATTCATTTGATTGACTTTTGCAGAACATATCAAAATAGTTACTGTGTGAGGCTCAAAGTGATGCGTGCAGATTTACAGCTGATCATAATTGAAGAGTATCCTCCAATTAAACATGCTGTTCTCATCTTCAATGACAAAAGGAATTAATACTCAGAAGGTTATAAAAGTAGTCATGATATATGAGTAAATACAAATAGGACTTGACATCACTTTTGTTACAAATTTCCTTTCAGAACCACAATTTTTATTGCTAAAGGGAATAAAGCAATTTTTTGGTCTGTTATGGTATTTCTGCCTTGGGAAACACCTGTTTTTCTCACTGAATGAAGGTTGCAACTGCACACAGCTGGTTTTTTTGCAATCCAAATTTTGCTGGCTATGATGTCTGCCATTTGGACTGTTGCTGAAAGAATTTTTGTATTTCTGTACCTCTATAACAGACTCTCATTCAAGTAAGAGTCCATTCCCATTATTGCAGTACATCTAGGCTGTAGATCAACACTGGTAAGATAAGCACCTGCAATGTGAATTGCTCTATCTCTACAATCGCCCCTTCCTTTTTCCTTCCACATGACAGAGAAGTGGAGTGGTTATGTGTGCAACAATGGCAGTTGATTCCTCTTTCGTGACATAATCAAATGCATACTTGTGAACTCAAGAGTTTGTTAGGAAAACGCAAAGATAGGTAATGAGAATATGGATGAAGGACGTAGTGGTAATGCTAGATGGCTCATATTACACATTATGTGCAAACCACTCCACATTTCTAACTTCTTAAGCTGACAGAAGCAGGACTATAGAATTAACTTCTTTATTATCTTTGTTTTGTGCTAATTATTTCCCTTATGTTACTAAGGACATTTAGGTAATTTCTATAAATAAACATCACAATTTAGCTGAATAGTTAATAGTTTATTGATACTATTTACAATGTTTATTGTTAGTGATGCAATCATAGTGATACTCCCTTAATTTAAACAATTGGTATCCTTGCTGGTTTCTTTGTAGATAATGCGTTTCAATGTCCGACTGTAAATTAGATAAACTTAAATGTAGAACACATTGAATATGTTCATCCAAAATGCTACTGCGTAGCAAGCTCTTGTTCAATGTCGGTATGCTAAATAGTTGTTCATATTGATGTGTAGTGCCAAACAGGGACAATAATGTGCTTGCAAAAAGGCACAGCTTGGGAAATGTTTTTGGCAGTGAAGTGTACAAATTCAAAACCAAATTTTTCTGAACTGTGTAATGTGTTGCTTTGAAGGTTAATTATTCCAATTGCAGTTCAGCTTGGGCCAGCAGGGGATCATACGTAAATGGATTTTCAGAAAGCCTTCGTCATTGTCTAATGCCTGCATGTCTACAGATTTCGCCGAGAACTCTTCAGATAACTCCTCTAGTACAGTAATATATTTTTGTTTTGTATTATGTAGTTCATCCTTCATAACAGATTTTAAAGATGGAAAATGGTGGAATATGTTCTGTTCTATTTGACATTTTTAATTTCTGCATAAATACTTTCACACAGTCTGTTAGCTGTATAAATGTGTTGTGTTTACCTTGTAAACTAAGGTTAAGTTCGCTGAGGTGAGCAGTTGAAATCACTTAGAAAAGCCAAGTCACAAATAAAAATATCATTTGTAATCCCTTGGGTTGTTAAAAAATTATGAATTTCTTTCCATTGGTCTTTCATCTAACATTTTGCCTCTGCTTAGCCACCAGGCAGTAGTATGGTAAATCCAAGTATTTGGAACCTGAGATAAGCAAACATTCTTGAAACTGTCTGTGCCGCAGCATAGCTCTTAATAGATTTACAGTCTTAACACGGAAAGACATAATGTTATTCAAAGTAGCTGATTTTGCACACAGTGCTTCCCGGTGAATAATGCAATGAATGGCTACAAAGTTATGAGAGGAAAATCCATTTTAAGAAAGGAATTTTCGTAGTCTACCTATTAGACCTATTTGATTTCCCACCATTGCTGGAGCCCCATCTGCAGTTATGCAGATCAACCTCTCCCATTCAAGCCCAAACTTTGATACTATTTTCATCACTGTCTCAAAAATATCTTCACAGCGCACATGGTCTTTTATTGGATAAATGTCCAGTAACTCTTCGATCATGTGAGGTGAAGCTGAGCTACTCTTATCTGTCTGTTTTTCCTTTAACTCTTCTAATACTTTCTCACATGCCTCACCTGACAATTTTTCTTTGCTATAGACTCCAGCATGAACCGCATTGAAATGCCTCCCTTGGGTTGAAGCTTGTAATGTAACCAATGCTAGAAGAACATACAAAACACTGTGCTTTACCATCTTAAACAAAAAAATACTTGTTCTCCCAGACCTGATTAAGCATTCGCCATTCAGTCATATTGCACATGTAAGCCACCACTGCACTGATAAGGCTGCCAGAGGGCTAATACTGGAATGAACCGGTTTCTTTCTTCTATGTTACTGTTGAAAGAGAGTGGTGGAGACGAGAAGGAGGGTAAGTTCACACCTTGTACACTTTGCCTGCCAGGCCTGCTGTAGATTACTCTACAATCTGGAGTTAACCTAATCAAATCCATGGACAAAAAGTATATTCAATGCTTATTTTACATAGCAAGATTTTACTTCTCTTTTTCATGTTATTTGAACTGGTATCCAGTCAAGTTATTTCTTGCTTTACCATTTTACTCTATAGATTCAAACCTAGTTTCATCATTTGTAAATAGAAGAGAGAAAACAAGAGATTGGAGAAATTATGAATATAGAATGTTCATAAATTATAAATTTATGAATACATTTCACTTCTGTCTTTTTTTTTTTCAAAATGTTGTTAATAAAACAGTAGTGATTCCTTGCTGCTCTTGTTTTCTTGTTTTATCGTTTGTAAATAGAAGAGATAGAAAACAAGAGATTGGAGAAATTATGAATATGGATGCTCATAAATTATAAATTTGTGAATACCTTTCACTTCTGTCTTTTTCAAAATGCTGTTAATAAAACAGTAGTGATTCTTTGCTGCTCTTGTTTTTCATTGAGGCAATGGACTTGAAGGTCACCTTGGTGAGGGAGAAGTATATCTACCTCATTCAAGAGATCCAGAGTTCAATTCTCAATTAGGGTGAATTATGGTAGAGGATGGGAGGGTGTGTGGATATGGATTGTTTCTGCCTTTACCATTATCCTGAGAAGACAAACGTCAGAAAACTGTATGGTCTATAGACCCAAGGCTCATTGGAGCATTGTCCCATATGATCTACCAGGGTAAAGGATGCTAAGCAACCTCTCACCCCAAAAGAGAGAGGTGCTTAACTAATTTAAAATGTTCTGCTACTTGCTACCATCATTTTCACAGCATTGACAAAACATGTTTGTATGTCTACCTTATACTCAAAAGGTCCTGAGATCAAACTCGGTTACAGTGAAACATTAGGATAAGATTTTCTTTATCCATTATCCTCAGAAGGTTAATCAAGTCTATTCTGTGGCCTTTTCTTTCTCTAGCACTCATATACAATATACAATGCACTTAGGTAGAGAAGGTATTGTATTTCATCCAAAAATTTGATACCAAGATTTTATCAGAAACAACAGTCTTGAAACCCCCTGAATCCAAATAAAGCATTTTTAGAAAAAGGACTGTGTGTGATATAGAGAGCAACATAACTCAAAAATCGAAAAATCTGTTAAATACCAAACTTGATATTTAAGTTCAGCATATTCCATACATAAAGATTTTCATGAAAATCCTCCCACCTAAGTTACCGTTTACATGGAACATTTTTTTTTAAATTTTGATTTTCTGAGAAATGTAACGATTTTGATTAAAATACTGTATGTTAAGATATTTTCATGACAAATGAAATCCTGGATTTTCTGGAATAGCCTCTAAAGTCCTCTTTATTCTTGATGACTTATATACAACTGGTAAGCCATAAGAGATAAAGTCTTACTACACAAAAAATGTAGTCTTATTTAAGCAGACAATTTATGTCATAGATTTTTTTGTGGAGTTAAGCATTTCCGAGATATTCTGTGTAATTAGTTTTAAATTTTTTAGCGCTTGGTGAATTGGTTTGGTTAGTGAGGGGTGAATTAAGTAAACTCAAACAAAGGCCTATCCTACCAAAATAAAATTACCCCCCCGCTCCCCAATTTTTTTTTTTTTTTTTTTAATCATGCAAGGGAAAGGAATTTCAGTGCTAGCACTTAACGACACCCTCTTGAAAGATTTGATATCATTTTAGTATAGTGTTTTCCCTTTATTTCCACGAGGAAATTAAATAAAACTATTGTTGCCAATTCAAAGATTCACAATAAAGATAAATAAGTAAATGAATTTGTTCGACCCATCAGTAAAGGGTTTTTTTTTTATGTTAATGGTATTACTGGTAGTAAGCATTTTAATAATTAAGCTCAAGCCCTTTTTTTTTTTTTTTTTTTTTTTTTTTTTTTTTTTTTTTTAAATAAGTATTTTGGCCATACAATGAAGAACTATATGAGAAGTTCCCTTGCAAGCATAAAAGAAAAGATTTTGCATCCAGCTAAAGAGGCAAATGAATCCAATAGCACTCACATGGCATTGAAATTCTGCCTGTAATATAGAAAGCAGAAGTACAAGTAGATACATTTTTACATAGTTTCTGTATAGGAAGTGTAGATAGTTCATCCACATTGAGTCACGAAAAAGTTGGTTAGCCTATTTAAATGACATAGAAAATACTTCAAATCAATCTACTACTTTATTAGCATATAACAGTCATGCTGAAAGTTAGGTCCCTTCCCTTTCTAAACATAAATGCTTGTAAATAACTAAACCAATGACTGGATGAAGCCTGAAGATGGGTATTACTTTCTCTAAATGCACTATTGTACATAGGTATACAGAAGGTATTGTATTCCACCCAAAAATTTGATACAAAGATTTCACCAGAAATACATATTTTGAGACCACCTGAGTCCACAAAAAGCATTTTTAGAAAAATGTCAGTGTGTGTATGTGCACATACATGCATGCGTCATAGTTCAAAAATGAAAAGTAAGTTAGATAGCAAACTTGGTATTTAAGTTCAGTATCTTACAAGGATGCAACATGAAGACTTTCAAGAAAATCCTCCACCCACAACTACCCTTTACATGGAAAAAACTTCGAACATTTTGATTTTTTCAAAAATGGCTCTTAACAATTTTGATTAAAATACTGGGTATCGTTGCTGAATGAGGCTATGTTTGCTGTGTAACCTCAGGCATACAACAGAACCTTTACATCAGAAAATTACTGAAACTCGTTATGGGATGTATAGATTTGTATTGGGAAAAGGAGGGAATGCAGTGTACCCATAGGATAGTGGGGAGACACTGAAATATACAGTGAACAGTGTGGGGGAAACAAGAATGCTCTTTTTATTGATAGTATTAAATTTCTCCATTTAACCCAAAAATCAGTTAATCAAATATATTAAGAGCGCCATAATTACAGTGCGACTGTTATGGGGGTATCTTTATATTCTGATAAAATTATTTTTTACCTAGCTCATGCATGAATGAACATGATGAAACCTTGTATATGCATGTAATGTTTTTGGTGAATAAATATCTACCACATAACCTCAAATAACCAACATCTGCAATAAGTGAGTTAATCGAAAATGGTGTACTATTCGGATCCTTTCACTTCTCTGCCATTTTCAGCTTCCAAGAAGGATTATCAATTAATGTGCTTATTAATTTTAGAGAAATGGGACAACAAAGATATACTTTATACTGAAAAAAGGTACCTTTTTATTAACTTTTTTAAACAATACGAGCAAGGAAGTGATAGTTAATACATGAAAATATATTTGAATTTCACTGTTATTGTCATTGGCTCTATAACCTTAATGCATTTCCTTAACATTGTATGGGGAAGAAAATAGAGCACTGCCAGGGCTATCCAACCATACTTTTTTGTAAGTACATTTTTATTTTTTTATTTTAAACGACTAGAGCAAGAAAACGATAGTTAATATATAACAATATATTTTAATTTCATGGTTATCTTGTATCATTGACTCCATAACCTGCACCAGTTTCTTAGCACTGAATGGGGAGTACTACTACTACTACTACTACTGCCGCCATTTAGTGATGGATATCCATGCTACTACTGTCATTTAGCAGGTATTAATCGTTGAGTTCCCTTGGCATTGTCTGATATATCTTGTTCTTTTTCAATTGCTAAAGTTTGTAGGGATTGACAATGTTGCACAGTAAACACACCCTCATTCAGCAACATTACCAAATACTGTGTATTAAAGGTATTTACGTGACAAAATAAAATGTATATCTTGAGTTTTCTGAGAATAGCCTTGGAGGATCTCTTCATTCTGGATGAGTTTAACATAAGTGGTAAATTGTAAGAGATAGTTGAAAACTTACCACACACAAAATGTAAATCTAGTTAAAAGTCACAATTTATGTTATGTTTTTTTTCATGTGAAGCTATAAGCCCTTTACAGTTGATCTATAAATAGATTATGCAGAAAAATAGTTAAGATTAATTAGAATTATTCAAGTAGTGAATGCTGTTGGGATATATTGATATGTTCAATAAAATGAAAGATCAAGGTTCATTAGAAATGAAAAAAGCCATTATTTATAATGGGGTTTTATTTCTGGATAAAAAGAAATTGAATGATAAATGTGGGGAAAACAGTAGTAGTAATTATCTAGTTTTACTACAAAATTAAATTCTCTTACTGGAGTAAGCTTCTTGAAGTTAGCTTTTCATCTATTCTCCATTACTTAATACCATTGGTTAACTTGGTAAATATTTAATGGATATACACATTGCATTTAAATCCACTGTCATAAGGGAAAATATTACCATCTGTGAATGTAGTTTTGAATTGATCAATATTTTATTTGTTTCTGTACAAGTATCTGCTTTGAATATCTCTGGAATCTCAGACCCTATTTGTGTACAGTTATATTCATTTCTTCATAATCATGAAAGTGTGTTACTCAGATGATGTACAAGATTATAATAAGTATGCAAAGATTTGGGCACTACATTTTGTTCCTTCATGGGGATGAGTTGTAAGTTATATTTTCTCCTCCTACAATAATATTCCTTCAGCTCATTTGATTATTTGTTTCAATGTTCTGTGATCCTTTATGATCGTTGGCAAACATATTAATAAGGATTTTTTTAAAAAATGTGTTTTAATGTTTTTATTTTATTTTTTAAAGGCATTCTCAATTGCCAGGTTCATATTAGCGCTGCCGATGTGCTGGAATTTCATCCAATATGTGTTATTTTATTTGCCAGTAAAACAAGGGGCTGTCACTTTTAAGCACACTTAAAAACAGACGGCTTTGCAGGATTTGTACCCACAACCTTGAGATCAGAAGGCCAGCACGTAACCAACTGGGCCACCCAGATCAACATGATAAGACAGACGGTGCAATGAGAGGATCTACAGTTTTTACTGTGGACTGTGAACTAAATCAGACCTTGGGGGTACTTTACATGAGCTCTTCAGAGGTGAAGGCTGGAACAGGGCTGACTTAAAACCACCACCTCCAGAGCCAGGAATCAAACCAGACTCTTAATATTGGAATTATGATACTAAGATAGCCTGGCAACTGCATAATTGTTGTATATTAGTGTTTTCATTACCAGACTTATTTTCTTTGTAACAGCAGCTTATTCAGGGCTTTAACACTTTTGAAGATCTATACATTCCTCTTTATAACAGCAGAAGTGATTACTATGTCAAAACATTCTTGCTTATGTATAGAGGAAATGACGTGCCTTTTATACATGTTTTGATTTTTTTCATAATTGCACACTTAATCACCATTTATTTCTTTTGCCATGACTAAACACACGGTGTATATACAGTAAAAATTGTGTTTCTCAGTGAAAAGAACTTTTTAAAATCTTTTGGAACAGTTATCAAAAGTTTTGATATATCCACTGATATTGAAGTGAAAATGATGAAGTATGCATCTTTGTAGTAAAATTTGCAATGGAAATACAAAATGTAAAAACACTTTCCATGTCTGAGGCCAATATGCAAGTAATAAATGAGGATATAAAAGATGTAGAACAAATTACTTTGCCGCAAAATAAATATTTTATAAATATCAAAAGTGAGACCATCCTTTCAGATGCAGATACAGGTCATTTTGCCTTCAAACCTATCTCATGTAAGCATGAGGGAGAATCTCCGGTGATATTTGAAAACATAGGCTGGAGAAAATTATTAAAAGGTGAAGAAAAGCAGTCTCCCAGGAACATGTTAGTCAAAAGAAAAGTATCAAAACTAGTCACTGCTTCAAATTCTGCTTATTGCTATTCCACAACAAGGGATGTTTTCTGAGACTCTATATTTTCAGGCACTCCTAGAGATTTTAGCTCAGAAAATAAGACTTTTTACTAATGTATTTCTGAACTGAACAGTGCAAAATTCTGCTTAACCATCTTGCCCCTGCTAACCACATAGTGCTCAACTAAGCTGATCTCCTTGGCCTTTTGAATACTTTTCACAAGAAAGTGGTATTTTAAGATAGCAAGCTTACATGTCTCATTTTTATTTTCTCTAACCTGTATATGTACATAGTGGATAGAGAAGGTATTATATTCCACTCAAAAATTCAATACTCAGATTTCAGTAGAAATATATGTTTTGAGCTGCCCTGAGTCCAAAAAAAACATTTTTAGAAAAACGTCAGTGTGTGCGAGTCTGTAGACAGCATAGCTCAAAAAGGAAAAGTTGCTTAAATACCAAGCTTAGTATTGTAGTTCAGTATCTTCCAAGGATGTGACAAGAAGATCTTGAAGAACCTTCCCCCCCCCCCATCTGCAACTACCCTTTACATGGAACTTTTTTTTTAAAATTTTGATTTTCTCGAAAATGGCAAATAATTTTACTTAAAATATTGTATATTAAAGATATTTACATCACAAATAATATGTATATTTTGAATTTTCTGGGAATAGCCTCTGAAGATCTCTTTATTCTGGTTGAGTTTTGCAGAATTTTGCAAAAAATTTAAACCGTAAGATATATACAAAAACTTACTGCACAAAAAATATAGATCTCGTTAAAATACATAATTTATGTTGTATATGTTTTTCTTGTAGAGTTGGCCATTTTCAAGATAATGTTTTTGATTTCAATTTTAAACTAACTAACTTTTCTCAAATGGGTCCATGCAAAATGAACCGAACCTCATTTATTTCACATAGCAACAAAGATTTGACTATCGTTCTAACCTAATGTATTTCCTTATTTCCATTCTACTTGCAAGGAAGCAAGTAATAAGGCCAATTCTGCTAATGTTTGTCTAAATTAGCATGACACAGATAAAAGAATAATTTTTTGTTAAAAAAATTTGTTTGTGGAACCGCTAGAGATAGTATGTAAGTGAAACACAACAGATTTTTACTTGTTGATACACCTGCTAGTCCTAGTGTATATAGACATGGTTCCTGTTGACTATTTATATATGCAAGCTGGGACTATTTTCCTTATCATAGGACTGTGAGAAACTCTGTAGCAGCACAGTGTTTGTGAACACGAGTGCGAATCTAAGAGCTGTGTTACGAGCAGCAGCTATTAATAAAGTAATTGATAGCTAATAAACAAAACAATTTAATTTTGTTATCAACTTTAGCATATCTTTAGGCAGCAAAAATTTTATCATTTATCTTGCCAAGGAAAAATATTCTGTGTCACCTTTGTATTCATTATTGTCATTGTCAGCGTCACTAAAGAACTCTAAACACAATGAGTCTTGCATGACTAAATGACTTGAAAATTATGTTAGCCCTGTATTCGTTAAAAGTGCTAGTTCTTGTTCTGATTTAATTTGATACATCGATTAATTACACTAAACAACACTTAGGATTTTTGCCGGAACAGTTTTGAAGGACTAATTCCCTTTATTTTCAACCAGATGCTGACTAATTCCTTGTGGTGAACCTCGCAATGTACTCACTGCTGTCTCCTCTAGGGTAGTTCAATGAAATTGCTAAACGCATCCTTCTGTGCAATGTCAAAATTGAAGACTGTTCCTATTTTTTAAGATGAAGATGTGTTCTAATATGGCTAGCTCTTGTTTTTCTATTATGTTTTTAAGAAGTTTTGGTTCTGAATTAATATTGTGGTTTTTGTCCATTGTGGTTTTCCACAATATAAATTCAGAACCAAAATTTCTAAAACACATAACAGGAAAACAAGAGCTGGCTACATGGGAGCACATCTTCATCTTAAAAAAATAGGAACAGAGTCTTCAATTTTGACATTCCATAGAAGGATGCCTTTAGCAAGTTCATTGAACCACCTCCAGAGGAGACAGCATTAACAACATTGCCAGCTTCACCACAAGGAATTAGTCAATGTCTGGATGAAAATGAAGGAAACAGTCCTTTGAAACAGTCCGGCAAAAATCCTAAGTAAGTTTTGTTTAGTCAAATTAATCGACTCGTCAAATTAAATGATTATAACAACACTGTTTTCAAATTTGCATCAAAAGAAAAGTCTTCTTCTAATGTTTCAGTACTGGACTTTGTAAGGCATTTAGCAAACATACCCCCACACAAAGTATGGACACTCTGTAGTTCAACACCTACCAGATTGTGGTATATCACAAAATGTTTTACACAAAACACTCCACAAGATAGTAACTACAAAACTAAATTATCGTTAGGTACTGCTTCACAATCAAGGGTGGTTTTACTCTAGGTGTTCTAAGACTTCAAACCAAGTGGGATGTGGAGCCATTTGATTGTGTTTGCATAATTACAAACTGACTTGACTGGTGTTTATGATGTCAGGTGTATCAATATTTTGCGGGTCAGTCATTGCAGTGAAGTTTAAACAAATAATTTCTTTATTATGTGTTACCAAAGGTAAAAACCCTCATAGAAATTGAAATAACAGTGCTGGAAAGATGGGGTTTTCACCAATATGTGCAGAAATGAGTGATTTCTCTATGCAGAACTTCAGTTTTTCTAAAGCTATTAAACATTTTAATTTTAATTACTTTACTCAAGTACATACTAAACTATGCAACGCTGCAAGAACCAGTATGGCTAAGAGCATTTATGGTGGGAAGTAGGTCATACCCAGGTAAACTAACAAGGCATACTAAGAAATCCAATAGGAACATTATCAAAATCTAGCGGAAATATGTGTATTGACAGGTGTAAGTAAAGCAAAACAATTGTACATAATGCATACAAATAGCACTTAATACTTGAGTAAATTGAAAAATTAAAATTATTTTTATATCCAAAAATAAAAGCAAACAGGGGGTGGAGTCAGATAGTACAATCTAGAGCATATAGATATGGAAAAACCCAAATCAACTGCTGATGACCAAGAAAGATAATCAGGTGCTCTAACCAATTTATTAGTCATAACAGCGAAGATACAGAATTCTTATTGATTATATTAGCAATAAAAAGGAATTCTCAGGAAGATTTAAATAATTTTAGGTACCCCATCCTGCATTAAAATGCTAAAAACAAAAGTCATAGTATTTATTAATGAGTAACAGCAACTGTGTCTTCTGCTATGCTATATATTACATGTCTAAGTTATCTAAAGGGAACTGCATGTACTACTCTCTTGTGCAGGCACAAGAGTTTTGTTTATGCAATGATAGTGTATAATTTTATCTTTTCTTCCAAGTGTGCATTTAAGTCTATGGGTGGCCTAATTATAGAAAAGAGGTTGACTCACAACTAGCTGGGTAAGTAGCTTTGTAATTTGAGGAAATGCCCTTGAATATAGTAGTGGTTTCCAAAATTTGAGATGTGCCAATAGTTAACATATATTGTTTTACTGCAGTACAGTTTAATTTTTAAAATGGGTAAATATTTTTCAGACTTCGTATGTGATATATAATATAATGAATAAAAAGGGGAATCAGTGTTAATGAAACATAAATGCATTATAAAGTTTGGCAGTACAATTTTACAATTACTGTGTCAAAGAGCTTGTCCTCTTTTAATATTATTAGGTC
The DNA here is from genome assembly GCA_030762935.1 of Hymenopus coronatus. Taxonomy (NCBI): domain Eukaryota; kingdom Metazoa; phylum Arthropoda; class Insecta; order Mantodea; family Hymenopodidae; genus Hymenopus; species Hymenopus coronatus. The sequence continues at coordinate 74,441,947 of CM060881.1, forward strand.
AGTGTATTATATCAATCTGTTTGAATTTTTATAAGCCCTGTATTTACTGGTCGCCTAAGCCTTTCCTGGCAACTTGAATATATTCCCTTTAGAAGAGTAGTTGAAAACTGAATGTATACATACTTAGGGAGATATATGTCATCATATTATTACTAGATGAATGTTTTGTATTGTTTTAATTCAATAATACTGTGGTATTACTTTGTTTAGCTGCATAAATTAAGTACTTATTTGGAAAATATATAGTGCACTGTGTGGGAGATTTTGTTTTTAAAAGTTTTATCTTTTTATAGAAATGACAAGTGTATAACTTTAAACAGTGAAACGAAACAAGCAACACATGTATATAAATCCTTACCCATATATTTGGTTAGTAAAAGTATTTTATGTTATTATGTTCAACAGATGGAAAAGACATTTTCTAAAACAGAACTATGCTTCATCTAGGTCCAGGAGGATCAATGTCTTGAGTTTGCCACTGATATAATTATTTATGTAAAGTCTGTCCAAATTGTTCTAAAACTCCATATACACAGGAAAGGAGAAATGTGAAGTGGTGGGAGAGTTGAGGACCACACATAATAGGTGGAACACTGACTTTATCATGCAAGTGGGCCAGTCAGTCCTGTTGCACATTTGTGCTTCAGGAGTGGGGAATGTCATGACAATTTGGACAAGCTTCATTTTCTCTAAGGAGCATAATAGAAATAAGAGAAACATAGTATTCTTAAGTGTTAATGCTTTTAATTTTAGAATCATAAACTACTTCCCTCTGCTCTTAATTTGTCATAATCTTACCTGTTTGGTTTCTAATTTGTTTTGTCAAATATTATGAAGTACAAGTCATGGAAACATATTTGTCAAAAAAACACAATTGTAAAAAATGAGTTATAATGCAGTCTATCTTCTCTGTAAATTAGACATTTTCAGCAAAGGATGTCAGCAGCCAAACTGCTGAAACAGTGGATATATAGCTCAATTAATGTATACATACATATAATGTAAAAGATATGGATGCCTTTGTGCTGCTTGATTTTAAACTAACTTGTTTATAAATAGAAAGCCGGATAGGAAAGTGCAATTTATGTTTGTTTTATTTTTATACATAGTTTTAATTTTGGCTAGTAAATTTCAGACTGCATAAGTTAATTGCAAGTCTCTCTTTTAAATGTAGCTAAAATGATAATAAATTTATATTATGTTATGTATATACTTTATATACATATTGTCACATACACTGCTTTTAGATCAGAATTTAATAAAAATGAACCCTGGAGCACTATATATTTGATGTCATTCATTAGCAATAATAAATTTAAATGTTTAGTATGTCAGTTTCTTTTAATATACCTCTTCCAGAACATAGAAGTTTTTAGTAGAATTCAGCTTGCATCTCCATCCCCTCTTTGAATGCCTTGGTGAGGCATGTGTCATTAAAAGAGTTTGTAAATCACCATTCATTGGTTTACATAAGATAAAGGAAATCTCAGCTATAAGTGCATTACAATCTACTATTTTTACATTATAAGTGTTAATACCATGGAGCTTTCATCACAGATTTGGCATAAGATAATATAACTACATAATAAGTGGTTATGCTGAAGTTAAATAATGCTAAGCTCGGTAAGTTAAATTTGAATTGCTTTTTGATTTGGACTAACATAGAAAATCACTATTTTACCAGCAAAATAATGTAAATTGAATGGTCATGAGTGACAGTAATAGATTTTCATTTCAAAGGGAAGTGGAAGAATCAAATAAATTGGCTTGATTTTTTCAAAACTATTACTTAATTGCTCTTATTATATTCCAGTTATTTTAAGAAATAAACTGAAGTTATTGTTACAAAAGTAATTTAGTCTGATTATTTTATTTCTTTTCTTTTATTAAAGTAGATGAATGAATTAATAATGAGGTAAATATTCAGTGGCTGGTATATAAAAATCTCTCTGCTGATTTTTACATCAGAACCATGTGTGTTCTTTCAACTCTCTAATCTTGCATACTTTTTTTAGCTTTGGCCATTCAAATTTTTTGGAGTTTTTACTGTCTAAATTATTATACTATCCCATGTACATAACTTGCACAAGGCTTTGCTTATTTTTGTCACTTTTATAAGTTTTTATACATGTGTGTTGTGTTAATCAGGAAACGCTAGAAATAATGTACTGTGTGCTGCACAATAAACTATTATAAATTAATAGAGGCCAGCATAATATGAAGAAGAATAGGTATATTAAAATATGAACCTCTTAGGTAAACTGTAAAATTTGGTATGTAAGTATATGAGGAAGCAAAATATTTCAAGACTGAAGTAAAAATACATTCCAAACCATTTGGAGAGAATATTTTTTTTTAAAATTCAGACTTTTGTGAATTGAGCTTTTGTATGTATTAAAATACATACTCAGATGTTTGGCAAAATACTCTCTAGACCATAAAAGCTTCTTTTTCTCTTTGAAAAGAATCAGCATTGCATAAAAGCCTTGTAATTATACTGAATTAGAAACTTAGAGCAAAAATTCTCATCATCCAAAGAACAATAATATTTTATAATTCTATTTTTTTAATAGAATGTCAGAAGTTTACATTTCTTACTTAATCCTCAATCTTTAATGCTTACTTAATCGTGTATCTGTTCATACCATTGAATGCTATTGCTGTTGCACATGTTAGATATTTGATGACTTTCAGAAGGAAGGACAGCACATGGGGAAGGAGTACAGCATCACAATAACATTAACTTTTTGAACATGATGTACTTACTGGTCAGAGGTTGTACACCCATGCAACACTATGCCTCCCCACACCATAAACCCAGATCACCAAAACAATCAGTTTCAAGGATGTTCCTGGGTACATTACATATTCGTACCTCTCGCCAGAGGGTACGTTAAGAATCACTACTTGGATTGAATTTGCTCTCATCTGAGAAGAGCATGCAACCCCATTCCTTGTTGGTCCAGTTCTGATGCTGTTGGGATCATATAGGGATTTATAAAAATTACGTATAAAATATACATATATATATATATATATATATATATATATATATATATATATATATATTTTTTTTTTAACATTGTAATAAACCAATTTAATTAAAATAATTGCTGCAGATGTGTGAGTGTCAATGGAACACAACATACTAGGTGTCAGGCTAAGAGTTGCTATGCCACTGTATAGCACGAGAATGTGTGTCAAGAAGTGTGGTTAAATGTGCTTGCAATTGCACCTACTGTTTGATGTGGAGCTCTTCTTGCCTCTTGGTTTGAAAGATGTTTGTACATAAAACGATGATGTGAGCAATACAAAACTCCTCGTCAACAATTGTCACATTTCGTGCATCCTTCCAGTCCTTTCGTCTTTCCAGTTTCCTGCTGAATTCTTCCACATGTGAACTCGTCCAAATCTTGTCTTTGGGCCATGTTGTAAAGAAAAACACCACTACAGTGCACCGCAATAGCTTGGTGATTGCTACACACTGTCTTGTCCTGTTTCTTCAACTGCCTACATCTATTGTTGTGGGACCAGAACCATTTGTTGCTATAGTTTCACTATGCTCGTACCACGTGACATCCAGCTTTCTGTGTACGCTTGAAAGTTCTCAGGCAATACACTCCCACATTTTCATTCATTTCCACCAAGTAGTAAATATGTTCTGTTAATTTATCCATCTCATCCTTAGGTTTTACACATCAGTGTAATTAGATTTGCAAGATTCACCTGTTTACTGCAGAACTTTTTCATTGTGGGCCCCAAGTTGAAAAACAAATTTAAACAAATCTTTTAATTGTTCTGAATAAACAGCAACTTGAATCTTCTTTAGGTATCAGCAATTGTGTATTTATTCTTTTGAAATTTGTTGAATTTAATTGGCTTTTCAAATGAAGCAGAATCTGTGAATTATTCAGAGTTTACATTATATTCGCCTTATGATGGTTACTAAGTAGCAAACAGCACCAGTAAAATAGTTTTTCTAAATAGGCATTGCTGCGCAACCATGAACATTCTAGAAACAATATGCTTTGACATTAAAACAATAAGACTTGTCATTTTTTTTTCTTCCTCACATTAATATTTAATAATTACATAGAATGTCATTAATTGGATTAATTTCGTTCACATTTAATACTGGCATAACTGCAGACACAACTTCATAAAAAGCAATATACAGTAATACTGATAACAATGGTATTTTAGCAGCAGCAGCAGCATTCGCTGTGCAAAATAGGGTTTTAATCAGCTGAGGTGGTGGTGGTGGTAGGTTAATGGACATTTCCCTTTGCTAGTGTAGTAAATGCACAGGTGTGTATGTAGTAATGCATTGTGCTTCGCTAGCTCTTCCAGTTCCACTTCCCAGTAAAGAGGCTCGCTTCTTTCTCTCTTCACATGGTGACCATGCATCTATCAGTACAGACAGCAATCACACTAAAGAATAGACTATTAGGATGCATAAAAGCAGTTTCAAATTAGATAAAAAGTAAAGTGTTATGTTTTATTAACATTTATAATTCACATTCAATTTTTATTGAAGGGTGCCTTTACTCCCTTGTGCAGCATCTTGAATGTAGATTTTTTGATAGACAGCAATCAAAAGCTGCATAGTCAATTTTTCAACTAGCCCGCCTAGGTAGTGTCTGCTTCATATTCAAAAGGTTGTGAGTTTGAATCTCGCTTGGGGTGAGTTGCCCGGATAAGGTTTTTTACGGGTTTTTCCCTTATCCTGAGAAGATGAACGTCGAGTAACTTTAAGCTCCATGGATTCCGCAATCATTTGAGCATCATTTAACCAACTTCATTCATCATCTGATATGACCAACCAGGTTAAAAGGCGTTAAGTTACAAAAAAAAAAACTAAAATTCAAAATAACTCAAAACAGCCATTGACAATATTTTCATATGTCTAAAACTGAGTACCATGAAATACAATCCTTTGTTAATGGACTTTCAGACCATGATGGACAACTAATCAAAATTGATTATTATATTCCCGATTCCAAAAAAGCAAACTGCATAACCAGATTTATAATTATAAATAAAGAAAGCATAGAGTGTTTTCAAGTCAAACTCTCCGTGGTGTAATGGTTACCATGCTGACTTCATATACCTAAGGTCGTGGGTTCAAACCCGGTGGAGGACGATGGATCTTTTCGAGTGTAAAAATCCTTAGCATGGCTTCCTTCGGAAGGGAGGTAAAGACACGTCCCGTGTCGTAGATTTACGGCACGTAAAAGGACCTCAAGCCTGATAGAGAGGCCTCTGAGCAAAATTAAGCTGTCTTTCACGCCCAATTTAGAATGGGATGCTGAGAACTGCAGCAGTTAAAAGAGCGTCCATAGATAACACGCCATTTCCATTTCTCCGAGGAATCGTGAGAAGAAATTTATAAATTAAATAATATAAATGACAGTGACATTTTTGTAACTTTTTTTTTGTAAGTTTTCCACTCCACATAAAGAAAATTAATAGCAATTCTAAAAATGACTAGCTAACACAAGGTATAAGAATATTGTGTTGATATAAAAGAGAACTTTATTTAGCATCTAGAAAATAACTGTGGTGGAGATAAACAACACTAAAATGTAGTGCAGAATTTTAAAAAGGATTATAAATGCAGCTAAAAAAACTTTGTTATGAAAATTAATACAGTCATCATACAATAAGCTTAGCACAATATGGAGCATTATAAAAAAAAAGTGGTAAATGTCACTCAAAAAATATAAAAGAAATTCAAATCAAGTGACCACAAATGATCCCCAGCAGATAGCAAATGCATTTAATGAATATTTCATTCTGGGTCAGAAAATTTATTGAGAAAGAAACAGCCTAAGAAAGATCCAATTTCATACCTTCAGGAATTCATTATGGAAAATTTTACATCTTTAGAGATAATTCCCAAAAGTGCAACTTAAATAAAAAAAAGTAACACAATCCCTCAAAAGCAAGAATTCATTAGGATATGATGAAATAAGCACAAAAAGATTTTTAATATTTTGAATTAGAATTTTTAAATTTATTGTCATATGAAAACTGTGGAACAGCTGCACAAAAATTGTTATGCAAAAATGCTTTTTACCATCCTTATCAAAGCATCCTCTTACAAGTACATAGTCATTCATTCACAATGCATTTTATTCATCCTTTGAGCATATACACGTTATTAGACGCATCAAGTTTAACAAAAAAATACAATAAATGCAGCCACATTAATAGAACAGATTGGCATGAGACACGAATATAGCTTACAGACCTAGATTTATCATGCCAGTTATGCAAATAAAAGGTTTTATACTAAAGTACAATAGTAATTAAAGCAGTGCGTAATTCACATAATATACTTTCATAATGAACTACTTAACTAAGCAATTTCAAAAAATGTATTATCTGAATAAAACATCTTTTTGTCATTGTGTATATTGAAAAATTGAGTTAAACGTCGAGTTCTTCGATGCCATTCATTTGGGAAAAGAGCTGACTGTATGCACAACAGTTTAGAAATAAAATAATGAGTGAACTTAAACTACTGAGCACTACTTCAATACTAAAACAAAGTTTTCTAAGGTTTCAAAGTTAGTGTCATTCTCTGTACAATTCCTGGGAGTACGTTTTTGGTGGAAAGGCTGTTTTCAGTGCTGAGGAAAATAAATCTATTCTACTTGAGAAATGAGAGACTTTCAGTCTGGAATCATTTCAGCTGAAGCTCACCTAAAAGAACTCAGAAAAAGGAACAGAAAATTACTAAATTTGCTTTCTGGGAGAGAAGAATGGAATTTCAATTCCCTTGATCTTATAAGGGTGACCTACCAAAGTATCAAAAGTGATTTTAACTAATTGTTTTCTGTTAAATTTTATTCAAAGTAACTTTTTTACATGTACTAAGTACATAGTGTATAGAGAAGGTATTGTAATGCACCCAAAAATTTAATACTGAGATTTCACTGGAAATATGTGTTTTGGGTCCCTCTGAATCCAAAAAAAAAAGTATTTTTATAAAAAGGTCTGTGTGTGTGTGTGTCTCTCTGTCTGTGGACAACATAGCTCAAAAACAAACAGACCATTAAATACCAAACTTGGTATTTAAGTTTGGATCTTCAAAGGATGCAGCACAAAGATTTTCAAGGAAATCCCTCCACCCGCAACTGCTCTTTACATAGAACTTTCTTAGAACATTTTGATTTTCTCAAAAATGGCTCTAACGATTATGATTCAAATATTGCATATTAAAGATATTTACCTGACAAATAAAATGTACAGCTTGAATTTTCTGGGAATAACCTCTGAAGACTACTTTATTCTGGATGAATTTTATGGAATTTTGCATAACTGGTAAACTGTAAGAGATAGACAAAAGCTAAAATAACAGAAAATGTAGAGCTCGTTAAAACACAATTTATGTTATATACATTTTTTTTGTGGAGTTGATTGTTTTTGAGATATTGCTTGTTATTGGTTTCAGCTTTAAAATACTTATACTTTTCTCATATGGGAATTTGTCAACTCCTTCCATGCAAACAAAGGAACTTCTGTCACATAGCAACCAGCTTTTGACTATCACTGTAACCTAAGGTACTCCCTTATTTCCCTTCTACTTACTAATGAGGCTATTTCTGCTAATTTTTTCTCAATTAGCATGAAGTAAAAGAAGCATAAGCTTTTTAACAATAATTTGTTGCAGAGATGTCGAGAAAGTCATGTGAATGGACCGCATCAGATTTTTTAAATATAGTATTCCAAAGCTATTCTTTTGTTTTAAACTTTTATTAGTTACAATTATATTGTTAATATTTATTCCTTTAATTTAAGCTACTATCAGTCGTGTATTTATCTTCTATATTTATTCCTTTGATTTATATTATTGCCAGTTGTAATTTTCATTAAGACAAGTCTGTTCATTGATTTACTATAATTTACTTAAATTATAATATTCATCACTTTGACTATCTGAATGGTCACTGCTTGCCACTGCCCTGCTTCACTTTCTATGCTGAAACTTAACTGGTTCATGTTTCAGAGACTTTTGTACCCATCATCAACCTAGATTCATCATTGTGCTTCCTCCTGTAACTTTTAAATAGTGTTTTCAGGTTTTCTAAACTGTACAATGACATGGGGCATCAAAGTTTAATAAATAGTGTTTATTTTTGCTCTCTTTATCATGTACTATCTTTCACAAAAATAAATACCCATCTTCTGTTTGACCATGGAAGGGTCACCTAATTCTCAGGCATTTCTGTATAGATGGTATGAGAATTAAATTTATCGTATTATGGTTCCCTTTCTGTTCAGGCCACATGTTAACCATCCGCCCAGTTTTGAAATACAGTATTTCAGCAATCATTGTAAACTAATGGACAAATATTGAAAATTCAACTTCTACTCAATGTAGAAATTCAGTAGTTATTGTGTTTTGATTAAGTAGTAGACCAGAAGTAAAAAATGATTTTAGTGTTGGGTGATTTGCTTACCAACCTAAGTTCAATCAGCGACAGCTGCCTGAGCTTAGGATAGCTAAATTTGTTAATGCATGCTACTACTGAATGACAGAGGTGTTGAAATATGGATCAAATCTCTTGCACTGTCTGTTTTCTTTTTTAAAGGAACACTGTTATTTATATAACCTGTGTCCAATATAAAATTTAAAGCTCTTTCTGATGAAGCTCTTCCACTAGAGCAGCAAATTACATGCCCAGTTTTATTTGGCATAGCATTGTAATGTTTCCCGTCGTGTTACAAATGCAGTAATACTATTGCCATTTTACAACTGAATGCTTTATAAAATATTAATTGCAAAGGCTGAAAATATAGCAGGCAAATAGCTTACCTCAACTATCAGTCATTCCACCCAAAAAATAATATTTTGCTTTAAATACCCACATTCAAAAGGATCTTTATAAATCTTGAATAGTATTACTAAGTTAAAGAATTTACTTCACCATGCACTGTTAACAATTACATTAAGTTACAATTATTATAAGGAAGCATTATATCTTCATGTTAGAAGGTCTTGCTTGACTAGAAGGAAATTAAAATGTTTCAGGCACAAGCAACGAAAATAATCATTCTAGAAGCATTAAATTAAACTCCTTATGATTACACTCTTTTATAGTTAATTATGCAGTAAAGTAACACTAATAAAATGACATTTGATAATAGGACCTAAAAGTGGAGAAAGCAAATGAATTTAATACAATAGGAAAGCATTTAATTGACAGTGTTATACTAAAAAATTCATTATCAATAGTACCAGATGCCAGTGAATAGTACAATGTATGTAATAGGTAAGGAAGGTATTGTATCTCATACTGAGATTTCACTGGAAATGTATGTTTTGAGACCCCCTGAATCCAAAATAAAGCATTTTCAGAAAAGGTCCATGTTCGTGTGAATGCCAACTTTATATTCAATGTCTGCATCTTCTCACAAGAGTTTAGAGAAAATCTCCCCAGTCCCAACTATTCTTTACATGGAACATTATTAAATATATATATTTTTCTCACAAATGACTAATGATTTTGTTTAAAATACCATATGTTTAAGACATTTTTATTACAAAATGTATGTTGAATTTTCTGGGAATAGCCTCTGAAGTCCTCTTCTGGATGACTTTTGCATAACTGGTAAACAGTAAAAGAAAGACAAAACTTATTATACTTGGGGCCATTCCTGGGGGAAGTGGAGGCAGGGACTAGGCTGAGCTGGAAGGACATCACACCAAGGAGTACTGTGTGCAAGTCCTACTGGGTTCAATGGTAGTCATTGAAGATCAGACTATTCAGAGTATGGGAGTCACCTGATGGGAAGACCCAGAGAGAACAGCTGATCCTCTCTAGGAGTAGGTCACAGAAGTACTGGAGGAAGTACATACGAGGACTTCAGGAGGACATTTGGGAGATCCAACTGATTCAAGCTCCAAAAATGGTACTGCTGGGTGAGACTATGGGCAGATGCTGAGAGATGTTGCCTCCGATGTAGTGTATGTGGCGAGTTGTGGTCCACAGATCAGGAGCCAGGGTCACATGCAGCAGGATAATGTGGGAGCACCCTTTAAATGTATAGCCATTGATGTGGCTGGGCCATTCCCTGTGTCCAACAGAGGCAACAGGTATCTGTTGGTCGCCATGAATTACTTCACCAAGTGGCTGGAGGTGTACACAACCCCTAACCAAGAGGCCAAGGCCATCGCAAACTGCCTCGAGGAGGAACTGTTTTATTGCTACGGAATACCATAGCACTTTACAGTATCAGGATACCAATTATGAGTCCCACCTCATGAGGAGAAACACCTGAGCAACCTGAAGTGTACAAGATTGTTACAGCTCCTCTTCCCACAGTCAGACAGCATGGTTGACGGTACATCAAAACCCAAGGAAAACATTTGAGGTAGGTTGTGGCCAATCACCAGAGAGACTGAGATGTGAGGATGCCACTTTTCTTGCTGGCCTACCACTCTTCAACATATGAAACAATTGGGGTGACACTGGCCAATTTGGCAGTTTGCAGAGAACTGCAATTACCATGCGACCTAATGTTTTTGGAGCAGAACAGCCAGCAGTCAATTAAGTGGAGCATCTCATAGGCCAACTTCATGATATGCATGAAATGGTGGTGAACGATCGGATGAAGACCCAGTATGACTAGCAGGCCAACAGCCAAGGTTTCCAGCAAGGTGATCTGGTGTTACTATATTGCCCTATACAGACCAAGGGATGCTGCCCCAAGTGTCAACAATCATGGCAAGGGCCAAACTTTGTGATGAACAGGATAAATGATGTCGTCTGCTGCATCCAGGGGCTACCCCGAGGAAATCAAATGGTAGAACATTTGGATCATTTATACTGCTACAAGGAGGGAGCAGTGTAACAGTATCTTCTTATGCAATGATTGTCACATTTGCCTTTGTATGTGAGTCATCACAGTTGGGATGTGTAATCAACACAGAAGAGAGTCATGACATAACAGAAACCTTCGTAATCCGAGACTCTTCTCGCGAGAATGTGACTCTTCTCGATTCTTCTCCAAACTTCCGCTGTCAGAAGCTTCCAGGAAGTTCTGTCACATTATTTTCTAGCTATAAAAGGAGGAAGAATTGCAGTGCTGAGTTTTTTTGTAGCTTAACGTCCTTTAACCTAGCTGGTCATATCAGACGATGAATGAAATTGGTAAAATTATGCTCAAATGATCTTGGGGTCCATGGAGCTTAAAGTTACTCAACATTTATCTTCAAAGGATAAGGGAAAACTTGGAAAAAAAACCTTATCCGGGTAACTCACCCTAAGCGAGATTTGAACTCACGACCTGTTGAACATGAGGCAGACACGTTACCACCACGCAGGCACAGTGCAGTGTTGTGTTGTGAATTGTACTGATTCGTGAGTGACTGGAGTGTTAGCATGTAGTGGTGTGCAAGCTATGGATGGTGTGCAGCCTAAACTCTACACATTGAAATGTTGAGTGGATTATTTGCAGCAGCGAGATGATTTATTTTTAAACAATTTTTGAGTCAATTAAGACACTTGTTACAATATATAGAAGATTAAGTGTGTGTGAGACTGTAGAATAGAAAAAGTCATGTGAATGCAATACATTATATTTTTTAAATTTTGTAAGTTTTCCTTCAAATTTTTCTTATTTAAATTCCAAAATACAATGCCAGTTAACTACTGCCTCCTCATTCATTGGACATTTTTACTTTCTCTAGCACATATGTTAAACATACATAGTGGATAGAGAAGTTATTGTATTCCACCCAAAAATTTGATACCGAGATTTCACCATAATCACATATTTTGAGACCCCTGAATCCAAAAAGAGCATTTTAGAAATGTGTGTGTGCGTGCGTGCATGTGCGAGTGTGTGTCTAGCTCAAAAACAAAAAGTCAGTTAAATATCAAACTTGCTGCTTAAGCTTAGTGTCTTCCAATGATGCAGCACGAAGATTTTCAAGAAAATCACCCCACCCAACTACCCTTTATGTGGAAAATTGTTCAATATTTTGATATTCTCAAAAATAGCTCTAACGATTTTATTAAAATGTTTGAGATATTTTCATGACAAACAAAATGTATATCTTCATTCTGGATGACTTTGTATAACTTTTATATAACTGGTAAATTGTAAGAGATAGACCAAAACTAACTACACAAAAAAAATACTCGTTAAAACACAATTTATGTCATATACTTCTCTTTTGTGGAGTTAACAATTTTCAAAATATTCTGGATTATTGGTTCCAATTTTAAGATTCTTTAACATTTCTCAAACAGGAAGTATCTTTCTTTTTGTGTCTCTTTTGTTCATTCTTAGCAAGCTAAGAGAACTGAATTTCAATTGTTTCTTATAGCGATCAGTTTTTAAAAGATTTGACTATCACTTTAGTTGTACATTCCCTTATTTCCCATGTACTTACAAAGAAGCAAGCAATAAGTCACTCTGCTAATGTTTACTGTGATGTAGATAAAAGAATAATCTTTTGTAAGAAAAGGTTAGTTCATGGAACAGCTACAGAAAGTTATGTGAATGGAACACATCAGGCATTTTCTTTTTATCCCATTTAGGCACATTACCCCTGTTTTAAAATGCTAGTCTAAACCTTCCTTCTCTTCCCACTGAATAAACAGTTTCAGTGATACTTTCTCTGCCATTCACTACTTTACATATACCTTTGGATTGCTTACATGTGTCCAATGCAGCAATTATTACTGTTGTGTATAGTAAGTATAGGCTACTTGAATTTAAACAACAGCACCATCAAAGGTCCATATGTCTGTGAGCAACATAACTCAAAATAAAAAATCTGATGTGTTACACTCACATGACTCTCCAGCTGTTCTACAAACTTCTTACATAAGATTATTCTTCTTTCTGCACCTTGCTAATCGAGGTACTCATTAGCACAATGTTCTTATTACTTAGTTCCTTATAAGTAGGAAGAAAATAAGGGAATTCACTAGCTAAACCGATAGTCAAATGTTTTAAAAGCTGTCGTTATGCGATTGTCATAACAAATCGCTTCTTCTCTTGGCCAGGAATAGAACAAAAGAAAAACAAACATTCCCGTCTGAGAAAAGTGTAAGTACTTCATAACCGAAACCAATAACAAGGGATACCTCGAAAATGAAAAGTCCCACGAAAAAAATGTGATTGACATAACTTGTGTATTTTAACAAGACCTACATTTTTTATATAGCAAGTTTTTGTCTATCTCTTACTGTTTACTGGTTATGCCAAATTAAGCAAAATTCATCCAGAATAAACAGGTCTTTGGAAGCTATTCCCAGAAAATTCAAGATATACATTTTATTTGTCAGGTATAGGATATTTTAATATACAATATACAATATTTTAATCAAAATCGTTAGATCCATTTTTAAGAAAATCAACATTTTTGAAAAAAGTTCCATGTAAAGGGTAGTTTGGGTTGGGGGGATTTTTCTCAAAATCTTCGTGTCTCATCCCTGGAAGATACTAAACTTAAATACCAAGTTTGGTACTTTAGCTACTTTTCGTTTTTGAGTTATCGTGTTCACAGACACACGGACACACACACACATGGACCTTTTTCTGAAAATGATTTTTTTGGATACAGGAGGTTCTAAAACATGTATTTCCAGTAAAATCTCAGTATCAAATTTTTGGGTGGAATACAATACTTCTCTATCCCTATGTACATTGTACATATGGGGCTAGAGAAAATAAAAATTAAAATAAATAGCAAACTTCGTATTTAAGTTCAGAAACTTACAAAAATGTGACATGAATGTTTTCAAATAACCCTCCAACTCCACCTTTTATATAGAATTTTACAACATATTTTAGTTCTTGAAAAGTGCCTCTAATGATTCTGATTAAAACACCACACATTAAAGATATTTACATTAAAAATAAAATGTATGTCCTAATTTTCTGGAAATAACCTTTGAACTCCCATTCATTTGGAAGGAACTTAGTAAATCTTGTATAACTGATAAAACATTGATAGCTCATACATTGGTTTGGAGAGAGTCACTTTTGATATTTCAACAGCTCTTTTTAGGTATGTAATTTTCATTTTTTCTGAGAGTTCAAGATCTTTCTTAAATATGGCCATATAAGCTGTAACACAAGAACATTTTCTCATAGCAGACATAAAACTCTTACTTCAACTGCTGTTCAAACAAATGCTATGAGGTTCTGTTAATGGAGAAGAAAAAGAAATGGGGAGAGATAAATCCAATAGAGGTGACAATAAATTGAAAATGGGAGTATGCTGACCAAACTTAAATATTACTATTCTGTAAAAGCTGTAACATTACTATGAGTAATTCCATTTTGAAGCACTGGTAATAAACAGTATGATTCTATTCTACATCCTCCTCCAAATTAAAACTCGAGTATATCAGTTAAAAAGTAAAATAAAAGCCCTCAATGCATAATAAGTGTTGATTTATTACAATATGAGAGTATAGCATCTATACAAAAGTCCTTCAAACCTCCATTGTGAAATCTGTGAAAAACTAAAATTATCATTGCAGAAAGTCTGTAAGACAAATTAATTATTTATTCATACCCCATTCCCCCCAGATATTACTAGAGCTACCATATAAATTCTCGACTGCTTCCCAGGTTTGCAATAGAAAATAATTAAATCCACCACTATTAAAAAAATCTGATGCGTTCCATTTACATGACTTTCTCTAGCTTTTGCACAAACAACTTTCTGTACCAAAGATTATTCTTTTATCTACGATGTGCTAATCAAAGTAAACATTAGCAGAAATTGTTTTATTACTTGCTTCCTTGTAAGTAGAAGGGACATAAGGGAATTCGCTAGACTAAATCAATAGTTAAAACTTTTAAAAGCTGGTCTTTTATGAAACAACAGAAGTTTTCAGTTTGCTTTGCATGGCCTGCATTAAAACAAGAGAGATGAATTGAAATGTCACTTCCTGTTTAAAAAAAGTTAAAGTAGTTTAAAATTGAAATCAATAGCAAGGAATATCTCAGAAATGGTCAGCTCTACATAAAAATGTATATGACAAATTATGTGTTTTAATGGAATCTACATTTTTATGTAATAAGTTTTTGTTTATCTCTTACAGTTTAACCATTATTCAAAACTCATCCAGAGTAAGGCGGTGTTCAGGGGCTATTCCCAGAAAATTCAAAATATAAATTTTAGTTGTGTAAATATCTTTAACATACTATATTTTAATCAAAATTGTTAGGGCCATCTTCAAGAAAAACAGAATCTTTATAAATTTTTCCATGTAAAGGATCGTTTGGGGCAGGGGGATTTTCTTAAAAATCTTAGTGTCGCATCCTTGGAAGATAACCTAATTACAGGTTTGGTATTTAATGGCCTTTTCATTTTTGAGCTATGCCGCCTCCCCGCACACACACGCACACATGCACACACACACACACACAGACCTTTTTTTTTTCTAAAAAAAAAAAAATTTCAGACTCAAGGGACCCCTAAACATATATTTTCGGTGAAATCTCTACACTAAATTTTTGGGTGGAACACAGTACTTTCTCTATCCAGTATGTATACTGTACATATGGGATTAGAGAAAGTAATTAGTTGCCAGTAATTAGTGTTATTTTAATGATGAAATTTTAGATCTCCTTATACACACCTTTCCCAGTGGCACTCATAATGGCCTTGAATGTTACACTGGTTTTATTTTATTTACCATGTACACAGTCGGTAGAGAAGGTATTGTATTTCCAAAAATTTGATGCCAAGATTTCACAAGGAATGCATGTTTGAGGTTCCCTAAGTAAAAACATATTTAAAAAAAGGTCTGCATGCATGCACACGTGTCTTTCAACAACATAATGCAAAAACAAATTTAAATACCAAATGTGATATTTAGGTCAGCATCTTAGAAGGATGTGACACTAGAAATACATGTTTTCAGAGCCTCTGCATCTAAAAAAAACATAAAAGTTATGTGAGTGTGCATGCATGTGAAGACAGTTTAACCCAAAAACCAAAATACCAACCTGGTATTTAAGTTTGGTATTTTCCAAGGATGCAATATGAAGATTTTCAGGGAAATTCCCCCTCCAAAACTCCATATGTTATGCATTTAACAATTGTGGATAAGTTTTATTTTCTCAAAAATGGCTAATGATTTTGATTATAAATTATTTACATGACAAAAAAAAGATGTATATCTTGAATTTTCTGGGAATAGTCTCTGAAGATGCCTTCGTTCTGAATGACTTGGGATAGCAGATAAACTGTGAAAGATAGACAAAAACTGCACAAATATGTAGATCTTGTTAAAACATACAATTTGTCATACTTTTTTGTGGAGTTACCCATTTTTGAGATATTCATTGCAATTGGTTTCAATTTTAAAATATTTTCTCAAACAGGAATGACGAACAATTGTTTTTCTTCTGGCTATGCAAAGAGAACCAAATTTTAATTACATAGCAACTAGCTTTTAAAATATTTAATTGCTGCTTTAGCCTAGTGCATTCCTTTATTTCCCTTCTACTTATAAGAAGCTAAGTAATACGACTATTTTTGCTCTAACTACTTTGTCGTTAGAGTGAAGTAGAAAGAAGAATAAGTTTTTGTAAGAATGGTTTGCTACAGGATAGGTAGAGAATGTCATGTGAATGAAACATCAATTTTTACTTCCTCTATATGCACTATGTGCATATTGTATAGAGAAGGTATTGCACTCCACTCAAAAATTTGATACCGAGATTTCACCAGAAAAAGGTCTCCATGTCTGTGAACACGATAACTCAAAAATAAAAAGTCAGTAAAATATCAAACATGATATTTAAGTTTGGTTTCTCCCAAGGATGTGACACAAAGATTTTCAAGAAAATCCCCCCCCCCACCTACAATTATCCTTTACATGGAGCTTTTTTCAAATTTCTATTTTCTAAAAGATGGCTGTAACAGTTTTTAGTAAAATATTGCATATTAAAGATATTTACCTGACAAATAAAATTTATATCTTGAATTTTCTGGGAATAACCTTTGAAGACTACTTTATTCTGGATGAATTTTATGGAATTTTGCATAACTGCTAAACCGTAAGAGATGGACAAAATCTTACCACACAAAAAATGTGGAGCATGTTAAAACACACAATTTATGTTATATAGATTTTTTTCGTAGAGTTGATAGTTTTTGAGATATTCCTTGTTATTGGTTTCAGCTTTGAAAAACTTAATACTTTTCTCATACAAGAATTTGTCAACTCCTTTCCATACAAAAGAACTTCGGTCACATAGTAACCAGCCTTTGATTATGACTTTAACCTATGGTACTCTTATTTCGCTTCTACTTACAAGGAAGCAAGTAATAAGACAAATTCTTTTTTGATTAGCATGAATAAATAGAAGCATAAGCTTTTTAATAATATTTTTTTTTTCAAAATCTTCTCGGGCTTCTAGCCAGGTAAAAACTTGGCTTGACACCAACGTTTCGAAGAAGTGCATCTTCCTCGTCTTCAGGGTGAACTGATGGTTTGAGCTTGCGGAGACTGGTATTTATAAGAGCTTCATCCCAGCTCTTATAAATACCAGTCTCCGCAAGCTCAAACCATCAGTTCACCCTGAAGACGAGGAAGATGCACTTCTTTGAAACGTTGGTGTCAAGCCAAGTTTTTACCTGGCTAGAAGCCTGAGAAGATTTTGAATTAACACGTCACCAGGAAAGCTTCAGTTCTTATTTTATATTTTTTTTTTGTAGGGATGTAGAGAAAGTTATGTGAATGGAACACATTAGATTTTTTTCATCCTGGTCAAGTAAAGAGAATGAATTTCAATAACATCATGGCTTTTAAAAGATTTGCCTATTGCTTTAGGTTATTGTATTTCCTTATCTCCTTATTCTTGAGCAAGGAAATATATGTACTAAAATAAATTTCTGCTAATGTCTTTCTTGATAAGCATGAAGCAGGTACATAGAAAAATAAGCTTATGTAAGAATAGTTTGTTCCAGCATGAGAGAAAGTTATGTGAATATAGCACATGAGATTTTTAGGTTTTGTTTAGAAAGCAGTCAGAAGTGCTGGCACAGTTATGCTGATTTTATTCATTTTATGTGGAAAAATGAAGTATACTATCCTCTAAGCAGATAATTTTTAGTTGCAAATACTTTGAGTGAGAGCTATGTAATATGAGAATAAACATGGAGCAAACTTGAGGCTGCAATTGAAATTTTCATCAAAACATCTGGGGTATCTGGAAACAATTTTCTCATCTTGGGGGATCTGAAGTAAAATACAGTTAACAATTTGGGAATCAATAGCTTAATATAACATTAATGTTATAATAGCTTCCTTCTTCTAGGTGCATACCTCGTTTAAAAGGAGTGAATGAACGTTTAAACACATGACTTCACATGGTTATCGCTTAGGGGCAAGGGATGAAATCTTGTGAAATAAGAATAACGGGTACTTTTCACTCGGAGGTCCCGGGGTTCGATTCCCGGCTTTTCTTAACCAGAATCATTCCATATCCCATTACAGAGTCCGAAAGTATTCATGTAAGAGTGGATGTATGTGTTTCAAATGATTGTAAAAATTCGTTAAACAATCTAGTCAGCGACTTGTTTCACCAGTCAAAGCCTCCGATATAATCGGTTGTGTGTGGTAGCTTAACATCGTTTAACCTGGTTGTTTATACCGGACAATGAATGAAGTCGGTGTTCATGAATATACACGACATTTTGTCTTCTCAGAATAAGGGAAAGCACTCTCGTTACCCGAGGTGATCAGTTATTATTGGGGGTTGGGAGGGAAAGAAGACTTTTTGTGGGAGGAGGAGGTTGTCGAAGTACTGTTTTCTTAATACGTTATAAGTTACAGGGTGTATTGTTCTTGCAGGTAATAATGCTTGGTAAAAGCATTAACCTAATGAGTTTGTTTCATTGGAAAATCCATCAGTTTTTCGTGGGGGATGTGCAGACTAACCAACTTACTAAACCTTGAGTACTGATTTTATATTGTCCTATTTTGACGTAAGATAATACACTTATCTAGAAATAAATTCTTTTTAAATAATAATAATAATCATAATAATAGGTTTTATTAGACAGTATTTGCTTCAGGTGGGCATAATATAATTTCTTTGAAGAGTGTTGACATTAGAGCAATCATGTTGGTAGACGATGAATGACTCATTGAGGTGGGAGAGAGATAGAGACACGGCGGAGTCTCAGTTTGACAGCTCGAAACAATGTTCTAAAGTGATGATGTAAATACTCTATTAAATGTTAATGGGTTAAATAACGTGCGCAGTAATGGAATCTCATTGGTACCATCGATGGTTATAGCGTGTCTCGTATACGCTCACACACAACATATAAATAAAACTCAAGTATTTCTAGACACAGTGAATAATAGAACTTCAAAAAGTTATTAAAGCTGATAATATCGGATATTGCTGTAAAACAGAATACAGAATAAAACGGACAAGGAAATGGTGGTGTGGTATATTCCTCGATTGGGGTAAGTGACTTATACGGCATTTTTTAAAATAAATTTTGCGCTTAGTACGTTTTAAAAAAATATTTTAGTCAGATACTGAAAAATGATGCAGATTCTCCAACCCGGATTTGTTACAATATAGCTTTTGAATAGCGTCAAGCGGAGAAAATCTTCAATAATTTAATAATTTGGAAATATCTGAGAAATGAAGCGAGTGACTTTTTTTTCTCTAACAAAAATCAGAAAACTGAATCTCTTCACACAATTAATATAAGGATGAATCCATTTTTCGATTCCTTTCTTTTGTATGTGCTCAATGTTGATTTTATTGTAGAGAAAACATAATTTCGTTAACTTGTGGTTCTTTAGATATCTTTAGATGTATTGGTCAATGTCGTTATTGTATTAAGTTGTCATTCTCATGTAAATTTGCAAATTTATTTAAACTCTTGGCGATTTGCCTATTATAAATAAATATAGGTTGTATAAATATAGAGAAATAGGTTCATTAGTCTCTATCCAGTACTGGAACGTTTGATGTAGGTACTATCCTCCCTAGGTATACTTCGTGATATATCATTTCTGTATACTCCGAACAACTTCAAAGACTCTGTCTATAATGAAAATTACCTTATATGCTATTCAAATTATTATTAGCAGGTAATTTTTCATATCTAAGCTAAGGCCAACTTTACACTTATAATGGCCCTTTTAAAGTGTGTGCTAATAGGACAATGATGGAAAGGGTATAGTAGATTTGAAGTTTGATCCAAGGCAGGAAAAGCATTGGATTTTGTTCCATACTGAAGCTTTATTTCAATGATCTGACGTGTTCTTATTTGACAATACTATTAACTTCTTATGTTATGTACATCTACTAGAGAAAAAGATTCTGAATTATTAAATACAACTATTAAATTCATACAATTCTATCTAGAAAATTTTCCACACTTTGCTTTTATACTATTAAGATAGTCACATTCAAATTTGGTATAAACTAGGCTTGTCTGTACTTTTCATTCAATTTCCTGGAAATCGTAAAACTGAAATAGTACTAATTAGACCTGCTATCATTAGTGTCAGAACAAAATTGGACCTGGTGAGTAAAGTTGTTGCTGCTTGATAACACCTTTTTTCAGTATTTATTTGTGATTGACAAACTTATTAGGGATACATTTTTTGTTGGGTGCTTGCTTTCCTAACCTTCATTTGGTAGGTTTCACACAATTTTGGAAGCAGAGCAGAGTGACAACATTGAGACATGAAGTGCATCCTGAATTCCAGGGACTTCAATGCTAAGCTTTCATTCTTTCTGTAGTTTTTATTTTCAAATGTAAAGTTCATTCTGTCTATATTATGCATGTGTGCTGAGTTTCACTTATAATTCAGCTAGTTTTCTGTAAATTAGATAACACATTTATCATGATAGATAAGAAAGAAACTTCAAGAAAGAAACTCTCTTTGGTTGTCAACGCTGCAGAAAGGCTGGCAAGTTCTTTCTTTTTTACCCCCAGCCCTTACTTCCCTGTAAAACTAATGCCCATGAAAAGTTGCACAAATAGTAATAAGTGTTAAAGAGTTAGACAGTAGAACATCAAATTCTTTGCATATAATACATCTTCCTATATAGTTCGCATAACGATGACCAGTTTTATCCATGTTTATAAATTCGCTGATAGCGTTCACTAATGATAGTTGCCAAACAAATATTAAACAATGTAAAATTGTCAAACTTCAAACTTAAGCTTTCTAAGGTTAGTACTTTTTACCTGTGGCGAATTCTCCCATACACCGCAAACACCATCAATGTACTAAACTTGAGAAGATTCAAAACGACTCTCAATAAACATGCAAAATAATCAGAATTTTTGTATGTCACTTTAACTAAATACAAAATAATTGCCAGTTTGTGCAGTTAAATTGTGCACGCAAATCTGTCTCACTGCAAGCTAAAATGATAACCATGCTCCTAATATTCTCTGCTAGAGAGGCGAGGGGAAAGAAGTTTAGTTGCCAGCCGTTGGCTGTCAAAATGCACTGCTAAATTTTGCGATTGACAATCGTTTTTAGTGTGTATTAGTGTTGTTTTGCTGTAAGTTTTTGTGAAAACTGGATTTTGGAATTTTGAATTTTCTGTAAAACTTAAAATAAAAAACAACTGCAGGCCCACTCCGAATTACCAGGTCTGATTGTAAAATGTTGAGACAGAAAACGAGAGTATAACAGACATTTCTCATTAGAAATAATTAAAAGCAGTACCATGTGGTCTCAAGAAGAATTTGACAATATAGTTTTTCTAACTGGTTCATTAAGTAAGCATGACAAAACAAAACAACACATATTGTGTGCATTCACTCTTTGTAATTTTGGCAATACGAGAATAGACCTGCAGAAATACTCAGAAAACATTACAAATTTCAAAGCATAATGAAATGGTAAAAAGAACTGACAAATATTGAATAGACTCATTGATGTTGTTTGTCACTTAGGAAAGCAAGAAGTAGCTTTTAGAGAACACGAGTCAGAAAGTTCCTTTAATAGAGGTAATTATGTAGAAACATTGGATTTATTCAGTACGTATGATCAACTTTTAAATTATCATTTAAAAATGCTACAGTTTTCCTGGGCACTTCGTCATCCATTCAGAATGATTTAATCGAAGCTGTTAGGGGTGTTTTGATTACATTAGAAAGCATTCTGTAGGTTTGTTTAGGACAGAATGCCACTGAACATAGAACTTGTCAAGGGATATACATGTATACATATGTTTATATACTATGAAAAAAGATAATAAAACAATGTATAAAGCTCTAGTGCTAAAAGCACAGGTTACAAAAACAGCAGAATAGATATATAAAAATACCATATGCTTTTGAGGCCTGTACGCCACTTCACTAAACTTAATGTGCTCTATAAAAGCATATGTACTTCCTTCTTTTTTTTTTCACATAAAAACAAAGAGTATCATAAATTAGTGTTAAAATGTATAAATAAATATAATTTCATTATATTTAACACTGATGTAAAGTCAGTAGATAGTTTTCTAATTATAGACATAATAGTTACTACTAGTAATTATATAAAAACCTAAAATATTATTATTGTTGTATGTACTCTCCATAAATGTCAACAAATTACAATACATATTTATAAATATGTTGTAGAATTTACAATGCAAAAATTTACAATTATATACTAGAGTGTAAAATATCAAATCATCAGGCTTTACAGACCTTGTGTCATTGCTAAATACTAAAAAATTCCTTTGACACATTCGTGCAAGTCAAAGTATACACCAGTTTAATTTGAATATTAAACTGACACACACTAATATACACAAAATGCAATACATTATAATATAAATACAATGATTATTATGGTATTGTCGGACAGATTTGTCACTTAAATGTTCATCTATAGAGTAAATTGGTTAACTGTATAACAAAAGAACTTGCATCTGCTAATGTTGTTGCTATTCTTCTAGATGGGTGTTCAGACATAGTAAACAAATCCCAAATCTACCATTTTACGCTATGTGGACAAATTGGGGGAAGTTCAAGAAAGATTCGTGGGCTTTACAGACGTCAGTGCAGATGGATAAAGTTTTCAATATTTCTAAGAAACTTGTTGCTCAGACATATGACGGTGCAGCCGTAATGTCCGGTCAATTAGGGGGTCTGCAATCTAAAGTAAAAGTGGCATTACTCATTCACTGCTACTGTCATAATCTGAATTTGGTTCTGCAACAGGCAGTGATGTGTATTGACAAGTGCAGAATTTTTATTCAAACTCTGTCAGGGCTCTCTAATTTATTTTCTCATTCCACTAAAAGAACGGAAACTTTGTGCGATGTATGCATAAAAAGTTACCAAAAGCGGCTCCAACATGCTGGAACTTCAATGCATGCTTGTCAACACTGTACAAAAGCAACAAGATAACCGGATTTTAGTCTTTAAATTCGTAACAAAGCCAGTAAACAACGTTGATTGGAAATGTGATACATTGCTTAAAGCACAAAGTTTTCTTTATTTTTCTTCCTCCTCAAAACATTTTCAGCAATATTTGCTCATACCGACATTCTCTTCTCATATTATAAGGCAAGTCTATGGATATTGCATATTGTCATTCAAAAGTAATCCAGATTAAAAATACTTTAGAAGAGCTAAAAAGAGAAGGGTTTCAAAATATTTGTAGAAGCATTTCTACTGAAGTGATAAATGAACATGCACAAAAGAAAAGGAAGAACAATGAACCAAGTGAAGTTACTGAAGCTATGTTCAGGAAGATATTCAATGAAATTTTTGATAACGTAATCTATCAAATACAAAATAGGTTTTCCAACTACAAAAGTTTTCATTTCTTTGCTCTCAAAATTCAAGAATTACAAAATGTCTTTTCCTGATCACCATTGCTCAAAATTGTTGGACACCTATGGCTTAAATTTTGATTCGGTACATTTGAAAATGAACTTAGTGTTGTGTATTCTTCTGGAAAGAAAGATTTTGAAGGAAAGTCAGTTGGTGACATAGTGAAAATAATGAACGAAATAGATCTGGTGTGGGCTATGCCTGAAGTTTACAAATTAGCTTGTCTAATTCTAACTGTATCAGCAATTACAGCTTCTGTTGAATGGTCATTTTCCACTTTATATCGATTGAAATCTTACTGTAGGTCTACAAAGGTTATCCTCTCTGTCAATGATGTCCATAGAAAAACAGTTACTTTGTGCACTTTGTAAGGATGTTCATGAAAATTTCATGCAAGCTGTAATGGTACTATTTCTGAAGAAATCCGGTCAGTTTGAGCTAGCATTCCATAATTGGCAAGTACTACTACTAAAATAAACGATAATTTATGTATGCAAGTGTCTCTCGCATTACGCAAGTAATTGAATCTCATTAATTATCAAGTAACACAAAAAAAATGTGTAAAGTGAATGTGATAATGACATGAGCTATTTCAAGGTAAACATGGAAAAAAATAGTTTTAAACAGATATGTCATTTATACAGTGTTAAAATCAGTATTTTTTAAATTGCTTTAATCAAAAACGCGTAAAATGAGATCATGTATAATGAGGGATGACCCTATTTTATAGACTAAGAAAAACGATGATAAAAGGAGTAGTGTACCTAAATTACTGACCATGAATCGCCATTACTTTTTACCATCTTTGTTTAAAACAAATCTATACATTACGTTGGGTACTTCTGGGACAGCCACTGTAGGTACAAGGATGATATAGGAGGCTAAAGTGATACTCAAATTTTTAAAAAGCTTATTATGTGATGGCTTTGAAATTTCAAAATTAGGATGACCACAAGATGAAAATGAAGAGTGATTTAGACATTAAACAAATTTGAGCTGTTTGAAAATCTATAAAAAAAATCTCTCAGAAATGGCAAATGCCGCTAACAAATTTACATTTTTACTTTCTCTATACGCACTATGTACTTAGTGTATAGAGAAGGTATTGCACTCCACTCAAAAATTCGATAATGAGATTTCACCAGAAATATATGTTTTAGGGTCCTCTTTATATAAAAAAAAAGCATTTTCGGAAAAAGATCTGTGTGTGTCTGTGAACACGATATCTCAAAAACGAAAAGTACTTAAAATACCAAACTTGGTATTTAAGTTTAGTATCTTCCAGGGATGCGACACGAAGATTTTGAGAAAAATCCCCCCACCCCCAACTACCCTTTACATGGAACTTTTTTCGAAAATTTTGATTTTCTCAAAAATGGCTCTAATGATTTTGATTAAAATTTCTTATATTAAAGAAATTTATCTGACAAATAAAATGTATATCTTGAATTTTCTGGGAATAGGCTCTGACTGGATGAATTTTACTGAGTTTTGAATAACTGCTAAACTGTAAGACATGGACAAAAACTTACTACACAAAAAATGTAGAGCGCATTAAAACACACAATTTATGCTATATATATATATATATATATATATATATATATATATATATATATATATATATATATATATATATATATATATATATATATATTTTTTTTTTTTGTGGAGTTCGTTGTTTCTGATACATTTCTTACTTTTGGTTTCTGTTATGAAAAACTTATACTTTTCTCATACAGGAATTTGTCAACTGCTGTCCATACAACAAAGGAGTTTCAGTGACATAGCAACCAGCTTTTGATCATCACTTTAACCTATGGTACTCCCTTATTTCGCTTCTACTTACAAGGAAGCAAGTAATATGGCTATTTCTGCTAATTTTTTACTGATTAGCATGAAGTAAATAGAAGTATAAGCTTTTTAAGAATAATTTGTTGCAGAAATGTAGAGAAAGCCATGTGAATGTTACACATCAGATTTTTAAAGATATTTTTAAACATTTAAGCTCAATGGATCCTGGGTTCATTTGAGCATAATTTCACCCATTTCATTCATTGTCTGATATGACCCAGCCAGTTGAAGGAGGTAAAAATATTTAAACAAAATTCAGTCAAGTTGAAGAATACTGACTGTTTGCAAGAGTAAACTTAAAATATTTTATTAGCTTGCAAATAAGTATGTTAGAGATGCTGTACGTCAATAAAATTTGTTTGAGTCATATTTGATAAGAAAAACAAACATTTTTCTATGTGAAAATTAGTCTGAGGCCTGAGGGCATTCTCTTGAAAGTCTTTGCCTCAGCCTCACAGAAATAGACACACAAACATTGACCTTTTTCTGAAAATGTTTTCAAGTTCTGAGAATCATGCATTTCACTTCTGTATCAATTTTTTGCCAAAGATGAGGAAACATAGGTGATCCTCAGAAAAGTAAAACAAGCATTATTAAAATATGATAGGCTCCAGGAGCCAGTGCATGCTCTACCCAACTCCTTTGACATTTTAATTGCCTGTTTTGAACTGGTGACATTGGCTGGTGCTTGCCAGGGGTTCTTCTCCTAAGTATCTTCATCGTTGTTTCCTAAGTCAATGCCAGTATCATTATCATTGCATATATTTACAATCACTATAGGGTTACTCGGCACCAACTGAAAATGTATTGAAGAATGTTTGTTACATCTTGCAACAAGGATGACATCATTGTCTTCATAGCTTGAACCTATTGGCAGAGAGGCAGATACACCTCTTATCAGCTGAGACAGCATGCTGGCTTTCAGGGATCACTATGGATCTCCCCGAGTTTAGTTACTGAAATTTAAACATAATTTTTCAATTGTAAAAATAAAACTTCTTTTATCACACTATAAAAAGCTAATTTAGGCTTAATTAGGACAACTTCACTAAACAAATAAATCCTCAGTTTAACTCAGCTTTATGCAAGGGTACCAGAACACTTTTGAATAACAGGAAACTCGTCAAAATAAGAGAGGCAAAATGTCATCAGCATCAGAAAAATGGAGCTATGTCTGTGCATGTTGATATAAGGCACCAGAAGTGCGAATAGCCTATATACAGGATCATTAAATAAAAAGGGCTTGCTTTTAATGCCACCTGGGTTGTGGTTGCATGCTGCTTTCCTCCCAACACTTTTTTACCCACGCATACTGTCTTATGCATCGAAAGTAATATAATAAATGAATTCAACTAGAACCATGTTTATATCGCAAATTACAATATTGAATGTCCCTTACCTTTTCAAACACGAGTTGGAAATGTTCTCCTTATGCTCGAAGACAGGCATTGCAGCTTCTTAACAGATTATTAAAAACATGTCGAAATTCTTCTGGGGATACATGGTCATTTCTTCCTGTATATTATTTTGTAGTTTCTGGAATGTTCGGATATTAGATGTTGCTTTTTGTGCTGACTCCCTAGCTCACTCCTGCTTGCTGTGTTAACTTTAAGAGAGACTTTCTAACCACTTACTACTATCATCTTGTTAAAACTTTATTTTGAAACCATACTTAAATTTCTTTACTATTTTATGGACTATGCTTCCGTTCAGTGGATCAATAACAGGAAAGGGTTCACAAAAAGCTCTACAACACAGAACAGAGATTCATGTTCTACATTGTTTCAACAAATGAAAAGTCTTGCTTCGTAGTATATAGGACCATGACTGCACCAACATACAACTGAAACCCACCAAAGAAAGTTCTGCACGCCTTTGTTTATCTCTTACACGGCTTCAGTTAAAAGGTAACACCACTTGTGACACAATAGCAGGAGCTGCAAACTCAGTACGCCCAAAACCCAAGTGCTGATAAGAGCGGAGCTGCTTAATCTGATGGCACCTTTTAATGTAATACAGGTGAACGTTGTAGGTATGGAGTTTAAGTCTGATAGCTTAATCAAGGATGTTTACCCACTCTTGATGCATAGAATGTTTTGTAGAAAAGTGCCTAAGTTGCAAGAAATGGAGCTTTAAAATATTGATATATGATACTGAAAGTGAATGTAATTAATATCTTAAAGAACAATATTTGAAATGTTAGAAAATTATGCTCAGTAAGAATGGTCAAATACTACAGAACAAGTTAGAAAGTATTGGTTCAGGAGATGTAAAATACTGTAAAAGAATTTTGGAAAGAAGAATGAAAAAGTTTTGAAGATGTTGATGTACAAATTTTATTTAGTGAATACAAGAAAATATATCATCTCTTTTTATATCAAAATGAAAAACAAATAGGTAGGAGAAAAACATATATCTGAACAAGATGAGAAGGAAGGGTTAGTCTGAATGATACAGGAATATGGGAATGAAAGATCAATGGAAAGACTTTATGCAAGGTCAGTGCCCATTGTATGGAAGAACACAGAATTAAAAATGATAGTACTAATGAATGGGTGGAATGTATACATAAGAGATAGATAAATTGTTTAAATGAACAGAGAAATAATCCTTAGCAAAGATTATAAAGTAGGTCAGCTCTCATACAAGGTAAAACACACATGAAAATGGACAATGAGTAATAATAAAGTGAGCACAGGATCAGCAGCCATTACTCATAAAGAAATATACAACTGGCAACAGTATATAATAACTGATGTAGGTATATATGCATTTATAACAAATCATTGTTTTTACAGGTCTAAAGTTCAAAATTTGCTGACAATTAGAATTCTTTCATTAAACCCCTTCTAGTTTTAATGCTGAGTCCAAATTAATCCAAGGGATTCACTTGCAGTGTTGTTTAGTATCATATAAGTATATAATATTCTTTTGTTAATTTTATAGACACAGATGGAAATTAGTTGCATGGAAAACAGGAATATCCAGTGGGTTTCTTACAGATGAAATAATTCTGATAATAATGCAGCAGCTCACTAGATTGAAAATTGGTCCTGAAGTTCTTACTAATCATATTCATATGTACTTCTTACTTATTCAGCTTTTTAAACATTATTGGTAATTTACAAAAATGATACTTATTTGCAATATGAAATAAGGAACAGGTAAAGAGCAATACATATTTTTGTTAAATAATATCTAATCTTAACACATGTCCTATTTGGATATAATGTGCACAACTTTTCTCCAGTTGCACTGAGAAAATACCTGCTTGCCTGAATAAATGCTGCCCTAATTATAGATATTCTCTGTAAAACATAAGTAAGAGAACTAGAATAAAGAATAAGATATTGTACCTTATCTATACCTCATACTGATAAGACAAGCAATTTAAGGCACAAGCTTTGAATGAGTATATTCTCACATGCTCTCTATAATTGATAAGCTTTGATTTACTGAATACTTTTAAACTTTGTAAAATAATTTTTTTGCAAACAGGTGCTGTGTTGGTTTATTTTTATTTTATAAAGCAAAGGTAAGTTGTGAAGTCTGTTTGAAGCAAACTCATAATTATGTTGAAAATTTGTACATATGCAATAAGTAAAAGTAAGTGATGTTTGTGATACAAAAACCGACTCAAATTCTTTTGTTTTTAACATAATTGTGTGTTTAAAATTATGGTTATAGTCATGGGTGAAGTTTCATAAAAACTGCAGAAACTTTAAACATTTATTTGTATTTTAATTATTTTTTAAATTTGTTCGCCATTCATTATGCTTCTACTTTAATATTTCAACTACATACTTTTTTTGTTAATATTATTATAATAATAATATAATATTGGCCATTTCTGAAGCTCCATATGCCAATTTAAATGACCTCATGAAATTTTACTTTCTCAGTTCTCGCACATTTTTGGAGAAATATTGTAATATTTACCATTGTAACCTGTGAACAGTGTAATTTTAAATTTTTTTTTTTTTTTTTTTTTGGTAGTGTTTAACGCCCGCTTTAACTACTAATGGCACCGCAGGCGGTGACACTGATGATACATGAATGATGATGGAGCACCGGTGGAATGCGATGGCGGGGGAAACCGGAGTACCCGGAGAAAACCCGCCCCAGCGCCGTTTTGTCCACCACAAATCTCACATGCGGTCGCTTGGGATCGAACCCCGGCCGTCTAGGTGAGAGTCGAGTGGTTTAACCACTCGGCCACGGCGCGGCCGTAATTTTAAATGAAAATTTAAATAAATGCTAAACGTAATATTTAATTCCAGTATCTCTCCAGGATGCAAGTCAAAGATTTCTATTAATATTCGCCTCAGATTAGATTAGAAAGCATTCTGTAGGTTTGTTCAGGCCGGAAAGCCATTGAACGTGGAACTTGTCAAGTGTATACATGTGTTTATGTACTATATACTATGAAAGAAAATGTATAAAGCTCTAGTGCTAAAAGCATAGGTTACAAAAACAACAGAATACTTTTTTTTTCATGCACATAAAAACAAAGAGTATCAAAATATAATGTGAAAATGTATAAATAAATAAATATAATTTCATTATATGTAAAACTAATGTTATGTCAGATGATAGATTTCAAATTATCGATATAATAGTTACTAGTAGCAATCATATAAACTAAAACATGATTATTGTATTATGTACTCTTCATAAATGTCAACAAATTACAATACATATTTACAAATATGTTATATAATTTCCAATGCAAAGATTTACAATTATGTACTAGAGTGTAAAATATGAAAACATCAGGCTTTACAGACCTTGTGTCATTGCTAAATACTAAAAAAATTCATTTGACACATTCGTGTAAGTCAAAGTATAAATCAGTTTAATTTTAATATAAAATGCAATACATTGTAATATTTATAAATACAATGATTATTAACGGTATTGTCAGACAGATTTGTCACTTAAATATTCATCTACAGAGTAAAATGATTTATTGCAAAGTTACTCCTTAAGAGAGGCCTTAAAAGCCCTGAAATTCCCAACATTTTCTTTGAGATTACTGGGGAGAGCATTAAATATCTTGATTGTTTCATAATATACACCTTTCTGAAAGCAACGAAGATTGGCATTGGGACAATGAATCAATCCCTTTTGTCTAGTATTAATGTTATGAATTTCCATGTTTGTTATAAAACTATGTCGATTAACTGCACAGAATTTTAAAATGGATAATATATAAACACAAGGTAAGGTGACGATGCCCAATTTTTTAAATAGTTCTTTGCATGACTGTCTGCTATAAGCATTACAGATTATTCATATAGCTTTCTTCTGTATCCGGAATATGCATTTACTATCTACTGAATTACCCCAGAATATTATTCCATACTCGATGATGGAGTTAAAGTAGGCAAAATACACCAACTTAAGTGTATCGATTGAGTGAAATTTAACCAGTGCACGGAGAGCATAACATGCTGAGCTAAGTTTAGGTGTGATGTAGCTAATATGTGACTTCCAGTCCAAATGCTTATCTACCTGAAGGCCAAGAAATTTGACTTCATTTAGCTGTTCTAACAATGTATCATTAATTCCTATTTCTATGTGCGTTTGTGGTGAGCGAGTAGTTATAAATTTAATTGTTTTTGTTTTTTCAAGGTTTACTGAGAGTTTGTTTGCTTTGAACCAATTTGACATACAATTTAGAACATAGTTTAATTTAACTACACATTCATTGAAATCTTTACTTGTTACTAGAACACTAGTGTCATCTGCGAATAAATAAATACTTGCAAAACTGTTAATGTATAATGGGAGGTCATTTATGTAAACCAAGAACAAAAGAGGCCCTAAGATTGATCCCTGGGGAACACCGTGTTTTACTGACTTCCATTCAGAGGCACTATTTTGATACCCATTGGAGTTATTAATTTCGACCCTTTGTTTTCTCTTCTCTAGGTATGAAATGAACCAATCTAATATGTTATTCTTTATTCCATAGAAATTTAGTTTAGCTATCAGAATCTCATGATTCACACAGTCAAAAGCCTTCGCTAGGTCGCAAAAGATTCCACCGACATGTTCCTTTTCATTTAACGCTGTTAACACTTTATGTGTGAGCTTGTAGGTTGCATTATCTGTCGCTACTCCTTTTCTAAAGCCAAACTGTTCTTTGCCAAATAAGTTGTTCTTTTCCAAGTAATTATAGAGCCTACTTTCTCAAATACTTTTGAGAAAACAGACAAGAGAGATATAGGTCTATAATTTGATATATTATCTTGTTTTCCTTTTTTAAAAAGTGGTTTGACAATAGAGTACTTCATTCTGTCAGGAAATATTCCACTCTTTAGTGATTCATTACATAAATAGCTAAGGGCAATGCATATTAGGTCAGAACATGCTTTTAGGATTTCACTTGATATTTCATCATATCCAGAGGAATTTTTGGTCTTGAGCAAATTTATTATATTTTTTATTTCAAATGGTGTAGTCATTTTTACTGTGAATTCAGGGACTTTGTTTACAAAAGAAGTTTTCAAAAAATTTATTGCTGATTCTTTACATCCATAGTTTATTTTTAATTTGTCTGTTACATTCAAAAAGAAATTGTTGAAAATATCTGCGACCTTTTGAGGATCATCAATTTTTTGATTACCGGAATTCAGTGCAATTGAGGGGCTTTCTTGAGAGCTCTTACCTGTTTCCCTTTTTATTATATTCCAGATAGTTTTTATTTTATTATTAGAATTGGATATCTCTTTATTATAATGCAATATTTTAGCAGCTTTTATTGTTTCTTTTAGAATTTTACGGTACTTTTTGTAGTGACATTCTAAGTATGGGGACTTATTATGTTTCAATTCTTGGTATAATTTTCGCTTATGTTTGCAAGAAGTTTTAATGCTTGTTGTAATCCAGGGGTTATTTTTCCTTCTGATTATATATTTTACAATATTTGACTGGAAAGGTTGCTACAAAATGAGAGTTGAAATGTTGTAGGAAATTATTGAACTTGTTATTTACTCCATTTATTTCATAGATTTCAGTCCATGATTTTTGTTAAAGGGCATACTTAAACAATGTGAGGGAGCTTTCATCTACTTTTCGTGTTCTACAATATTTATAGATTGGTTTTATCTTTAAGTTTATCTCTTTAATGAGAAGTATTTGTGCCTCACGATCTGAAAGCCCATTTGCAAATGGTAAGGTTATTGAAGTTTTAATTCTATCTATATCAATGAATATGTTATCTATTGCTGAAGAGGAGCTACCCTGAATTCTTGTAGGAAAATGTACTGTGTGTGACATGTTGTATGTAAAAAATATAGAATTGAGTTGGTCCTTCGGAGACTAGGTTTAAGATAATCAATATTTATGTCACCACAAATTATCATTTCTCGTTTCGGTTTCAATATAAACTTTAAGGAATCATCTAACTGTTTTTTGAATAACTCATAGTTACCTAGTGGGGACCGATACAGAGCTATTATTGCAAAATTTACTTGATTTATGTTTAGCTGAACTGCGCACATCTCTATGTCTAGCTCAAAGTAAAACTTGTTTAGATTAATGACTTTATAGGGTACATCGTGTCTTACAAATATGCAAACCCCTCCTTTTTTTAAATTTTTCCTTGAATATGCTGCTCCTAAAGAGTACCCATGCAGTGAAATTGGCAAGAATTCCTGTTCTGTTAAGTGATGTTCAGATAAGCATAAAACGTGAGGCTGTAATTTTTCAGAAGCAATACTAAGAGAAAGTTCATCAACTTTGTTTCTTAAACCCTTAATATTTTGGTGAAATATACACAACAAGCTACTGCTATTATTTATCTTAATAGAATTACTTATATTTTCTGTATCCCTAAAATTCTTTGTTGGTGAACTTTTATTTATTTCAATTGACTTTAGAGTTCTTTCATGACCATTTTGGGGGATTTCCTTTAACCTAAAAAAGCCCTATCAGATGATATAACAGGAATTCTACCTATAATTCTGTCGGCAATTAGCTGCAAAAGCTGCCTTTTGCCTCTAGAATTGAGGTGTAGACCATGAGATGTGTAACCATCTCGGCCTATACCGCCAACATGAATCATATCAATGTGAGAGGCAGCAGGGCTCAACAAGGCTCGCTCAAGTTGCAGATTTATCTCAGTCACCCTCCTATGAAGCTGCTGCTTGTTGTGCCTATCGAAAAGCCCCACAAACTTCACACTGGTATGGCTACTGGATTCCCTTATGTCACACTGATCTTTTTCAAATGAATAATTACTATCTCTATCAAAGTTATTTCCTGGCCCACCCACTATAACTACATGATCCCTCTTAGTAAAACCAGAAGTCAGTTTTACCAGATCTTCGGTGACATGAGAGAGCCCAGCACTAGGTTTAACTATACCTACTACATCATAACTGCTTCCCAAATCCTCCTTTAGCAGGGATGCTATGCCCCTACCATGGCTACTCCCAAGCAACAAAACCTTGCTTTTAGTGCAGTTATCATCTAAAACCTGCACAGGAGGATTTGGGGACTGATCAACAGTTTCAAGAACACTGAATCTGTTGCTCAGTTTGACATCATGTCGGTCATCGGCAGAGAAATGTCGTTTCCTCCTCAGATTTTGTCTGGATGGCACCTTAAAATCAGGTGATTTACAATCCAAAGTTTCTAAAGGAGCAAGTTCAGTCCAGTTTTATTTTGTATATTTTTATATCTTCACAAGAATAGCTTACAATTTTGGTTAAAATGCAAAATTCTTCATATTTGCTTGGCGGTTTAAAGTGTGTGTCTTGAATCTTGTTGAATAGCCAGTGAGTACTCTTCATTCTTATTAAGATTTATATAATTAGTAAACAAGAGTTAAACAACAAATTACTTGAAACTTTTAAAATATTCAGTTTGTGTCCAATAACTTTTGTTGCACGATGTTCTTTTGAATGTTTCAATTTGAACACTTCTGTTCTAAAATGATATGTACATTCATCAGCTCCACATTTTATTTTCATTACATTTGCCACAGCCTCTCCTCCGTCTACACACTAATAAGAATGTATTGAAATCAGTTTTTACTATGATTAACAGGAAATTCGAGTGAAAGGAAATACTAGCAATAAATATTTCAGCCAATAGAATTAGAGAACAAGTAGAAGTTTGTGTAGGTATGGCTGGAATCCTAGAAAAAAGGTGGAGCTTATAAAAGCTGTCTAAGCTGGGGAGGAACAAAATATGTTTCGAAAATTGGCTTGTAAAAATATTCTTGGAGCAAGTGGTTGTGTTAAATTGTTGGTGATTGAGGGGAAACAGACAATTATAACATTGCCCAGTCTTATGCGCCTTAAGAGAAGTTACATGTAAAGTTGTGTAGTTAAAAGATTTCTAAGAGTCGTGAATGTGAGAACAAAGATAGTTAAATCAAAGTTCTAAAAGGGAACCAAGTAAGAAATACAAACTAATTAATGCAGAAACAAAACTTTTGAGATAGGGAAAAACTAGGTACATAATAATTCAATAAACTTGTTTGATTAGGATTTTTAACATTGTAAGGATTAGAATATTGTAAGTCTAAGGAGGTCAAATGGGAAATTATTTATTTGTGTGATATTAGATAAATAGCACATATCCAGGAAAACGATAACTTTTATTGTAATCCCACACACACAAATCTTGATCTATACCCTCCTTCTCCTGCTCAATTTCGTATTGGCTAGCCGACCAACATTCCCAACTTCCTACACAAGAACACTTGCACATTTTTCCTTCCTAAGGCCAAAAATGCTGCTTCACTATATAGTGTTAATTCATTCATAAACTTTAGTCACAGTAGGGATTTTTTTATTAATTCAATTTAGTAAAGCTTTTCCTCATCAAAGCCTAAAATATTCTCAAAATAAAATTAGGAGCTAAATTTCTT
Source organism: Hymenopus coronatus (assembly GCA_030762935.1). NCBI lineage: Eukaryota > Metazoa > Arthropoda > Insecta > Mantodea > Hymenopodidae > Hymenopus > Hymenopus coronatus. The sequence continues at coordinate 74,477,502 of CM060881.1, forward strand.
TAAGCTAAAGGATAGTAAAATACTAGTATGTAAAAAGTGAATTATTCCCAATTAAATTCAACAGTGAATGTAGATATGGTAAATTTTTTTCTATTTAGTGCAGTATGCACTATTTAAATTACATTACAAAAATGTTATTGGGAAACACAACTTTTTAACATTTTTAATGGTGTAAAATAGGTACTTTCCAAATCTGCAACTGATTTTAGCTTCATGGGAACTCAACTCTTTCAAACTGAGATTTATTTTACTAATAGGTTTTGTCTTCATGAAGTCATCCTAGTTATAATAGTTTAATAATTTATTTCCCCCCCCTTCTTTTATATGATTAACTAGACCAATGTAATGCATTTTTAAGACCTCTAAATATATTTTTCTAAACAAACTAAATGTAATAATAATAATAATAATAGTACCATTTTCTATAACAATGCCTATTTTAGCTTTAAAATTGTTTTTGTTTAAATTTTGATTATAGAATGCCTTTTAGGTACCCTTTCATAACCTCTTTGTTCACTAGTTCCCAAGTAGTTATACAACAATGCTATGTGACATGTAAAACACAAGATTGATTTTGCCCTCCTCGATTGTGTGGGGGTAGTGTGTCTGCCTGACATTCAAGAGGTCATGTGTTTGAATCTCACTTAGGATGAGTTATCTGGATCAAATTTTTTGGGGGGTTTTCCCTTATCCTGAGAAGACGAATGTTGAGTAACTGTGAGCTCAGGGATCCTGAGATCATTTGAGCATGATTTCGCAGCTCCATATATCATCTAATATATCAGGTTAAAAGATGTTTCAGGCTGCATTCTATATTCATTTTCTATCTAAAGCAAAATCCATAATGAAATCATTTCTGCAAATGTTTATCTTGTTTAATATAAAGCAAATAGAATACAATTTTAATACTATAATCACAGACTTACTTTATCCACTAAAATTTATTTTTATATAGATTCTATAAACTGTCCTTATGGAAGATTTTTTTCCCCTGTCCATTTTATGTTAATTATATGATGTATAAATGGTTTTATTAAATATTTTTAGTAGGTAACAAATGAGATAGAAGAAACCAAATTTATAATCAGATGTTTAAAAACAAGTGACTATAAGCTGGCGTTTAAATTCCATGCTCTATCCATGATATCGTGTGAGTGGTGATGTCATTTTAAAAAAAATGACATAAATATTGAAAAATTCATAACAAATCTCAGAAATGGCTGATGCCACAGAGAACTTGTATATTTTAAAGAGACCCACATTTTTTGTGTAGTAAGTCTTATTTATATCTTAGGGTTTAACCGTTATGCTAAATTATGAAGAATTCTTTATGATCAAGTCTTCACAGACCATTCCTAGAAAACTACTTTTTATTTGTAATATATCTTAATTGCTGTATTTTAATCAAAATCATTAATAACTCATTACAAAATAAAGGTTTTTGAAAAATTTCAATGTACACGCACGCACCCACCCACGCACCCACCCACGCATGCACACACACACACACACACACACACACACACCAGGGGTCAGTAGGGCTAGCCTTCCCTCTAATGTACTCATAATTATCTTTAATTGCAGCTTTATATTCAAAATTGGAAGAATAGAGGTTAAATATATTGTAGTGTACATTCTCCCCATTTTTCACTATTGCAATAAATGCTAGTTTCTTAGAAAACTTGAGCACCCACAGTAAATAAAAGTCCTCTGCTTTATAGCCTGCTGCTGTGGGCCAATCCATAACATCTATTGCAAATATATGTTTAAATTCATTCATCAGGGCGGGAGTGTTTTTAGAAGAACTCCTAAAGAAGGGTTTCCCTTTCTGTGCTAATTTTTGTATCTTACATCTCTTTCACTTGCTTTGCCTTAAAAACCAATTGGTATGGCACAACTTAAAGTGGTACAATACAAGGATAAAGCAGTATTTCTCTATTCTAAAGAAGGATATACATACCTAGAAACCTTAAGTCAATTCTAATGAAAAATACCAAATGTCTTTTATGCACATTAATTGTAAACTATGCTTTTTCCTCTGATACACATCATAACTATAATTCTTAATGAAGAGAAAACATTTCAAATCCAAGTATCTCTCAATTCAAGGTTATTTTTGCCAAATTATTGCCTCTGGTAATGTTATTATGTTTTATTTCACTGCTTGATGGACTGCTTCCCTCATTCTTACCTTTTTCCCTGTGTATTCCTCCATGACACCTGCTTATCATCAGTCATTACCTTTGTAGAGGAAATGTACTCATTGTTTATTTCTGTGTGCACATAATGGAGGAAGAAATTACATAATGGGGGAAGCATTCTCCATACTTTCAGGCATGTTTATGCAGAACAACCTTTCCTCTGTTGTACACCTGTAATTAATTAAATACTTATAATTATTAATAATTGTAATTTCTTACTTTATTTTGAAATAATCCAAATCTAATTATATTGACATAGTAGAGAAATAAATTTTTGTTTGAAGAGATCAGAACAATTTAATGGTAGAGAAAGTCATCAGAAGTTACACATGATGGTTTTATTAGCAGTAGTTCATTTGTAATGTTGCACTAAGAAATGTGATCCTTTGTTTTTTTTAACCTTAATTATGTGCAACATAAATATGGTAACACACTTTCTATGGAGTTCTGTGCACAAGGTACTTCAGAAAGATGTACTATTTATATTTGTAGATACCTATTAAGTGTGTTACTTTCTGTAGCATGTACGTGCATACAATGTACAAGGTAGCTAGAGAAGATATTGTATTCCACCCAAAAATTTGATGTTCAGATTTTGCCAGAAATGTATATTTTGAGGTACCCTGAGTCGAAGAAAAAAAAAAAAAAAAAAAAAAAAAAAAAAAAAAAAAAAAAAAAAACGTTAAATACCAAACTTGATAGTTGTGTTTGGTATCTTCCAAGAATGCAACACAAAGATTTTCAAGAAAATTCACCCACCACAAACTACCCTTTACTTACAAAATTTTTTGAAAATTTTGTTTAGTTCGAAAACAGCTCTTAACAATTTTGATTAAAATGCCATATATTAAAGATACATCCAAACAAAATGTATATTTTGAATTTTCTGAGAATAGCCACTAAAGAGCTCTTTATTCTTTTCAAAATTTTGCGTTTGGTTAAACCATAAGAGACCACATAATTTACCACAAACAAAAATGCAGATCTCATTAAAACACACAATTTATGTCATGTTTTTCTTGTAGAGTTACCCATTTTCGAGATATTTCTTGCTATTTTTTTCAATTTTAAACTACACAACTTTTCCCAAACAGGACCATACAAAGTGAACCAAATCTCAATTGTTTCATATAGCAATGAGCCTGTAAAAGATTTGACTATCATTTTAGCCAAATGTATTCCTTTATTTCCCTTCTACTTACAAGGAACCAAGTAATAAGACCAATTCTGCTAATGTTTATCTCAATTAGCATGAAGCAATTAAGAGAATAATCTTTTATAAGAATAGTTTGTATATGAAACAGCTAGAGAAAGTTATGTGGATGGATTACATCAGATTTTTATCATAAGTAATATAACGACAGCTCCAACTTTTATTGATAAATTCGTGAGCAACTTGTTGCGAGCAGATTTATCTATAGAAAAGTTGTAGCACAAGTTGTATTTAATAAGTCTGTTTCGTGAATAAAATAACAGTGATTAGTTTAGATGACCCAAAGAATAATATTACTAAAATCCCATTTGTCTTGACGTATATTTGCACCAAAATCATTGCAATTTGATATCCATATCATATATTTCAGATTTCTTTGTATTGTTACATTATATTAATGTGGTGTAAAATAAAACAGATCTCTTTGTATTGCTACATTCTATTATTTTGGCTTAGTAAAGCAGATTGCAATTAATATGTCTATTGGAACTTGCACCATTATGTATGGGAACATCGTTGCACACTGATATTCAGAGAGAAAACAAATGCACGTGGGTGCGACAAATTTAAAAAACAATTGCATGTGGGTGTGACTAAAAAAATTAAAATGCAGAGATTTGTGAATTCCGATTGGTTGGAATTTTACGCGCCAATGTACAGTGGCCATCCCAGAAGTACCCTACCTGATGTATAGATAGCGATTGTTGTTTCAACCAACAACAATGGTAAAAAGTACTAAGGAAGAACTTAGAAATCTTAAGTTTGAATTTTTACGATTTTACATGGTTTAGCATTTGTTTGGCAGCCATCATTAGTGAATGCTCTCAGCAAATTTGTAAACATGGTGAATATTATGCAAACTTGTTACAGCATTTGAGTGATGAAATCAAGCAAAAATGGCTGCATTTAGTGAAAAAGAAAGGTTTTTTTCATCAAGACAATGCACCAGTTCACACGTCCATTATCGCCATGGCCAAAATCAATGAGTTAAAGTTTGAATTGCTTCCTCATGCACCCTATTCGCCAGATTTAGCCCCCCCCCCTGCCCCAAATTTTTGTGCTTTCTTTGTTAGATTGGGTATTTCTGGAACAGCCCTTGTAATGGATTGGCTATTTCCTATGATCAGGTGTCATGAACGAAATAGTCTCTGTAATAATGTCCTCTACTTCCATGTGGTCACCTTCATTAAGGGTATTGCATTTGTGCTGTGCACTCAAAAGTTTTGCATACCATGATTAAGTCATCTGGAATAACTTTCAAGGGTTAATTCAATGTGTAAGACATGCTTCAAGACATATAGCAAGGTTAAATGGATTTGGGATGAAAAAGTTGCTTACACAACCCTTAACTGAATCAATCAAAGAAAAATAATTAGTCTGTAATGAGCAGACCGCACCATTATGAGTAAAATGTTAGAATAATGGCAAATATGTTATAAGATTTAGCTACAGTTCAACAGAGAACATGTTTTGTGTATTTCTCATAACTTAAATTGTAGCTTCACCACCTTCACACTGTATTATGTAGTATTGTTTTCCTTGCATTTTACTTCTACTTCTCAAACCAAATGCAGAGCTCCATTGGTGCTAGGCCTGTAGGATTTTCCTTTTTACCATCACTTGCTATGGTACTGTTGGAAAATGATAATTTGAGAGTTCAATACTTTCTTTAGAGCATTGCACATAAAAACTTTGAATTAATTAATTTGAATGCCATAGTTATATTTCTGAGAGTTGTCATACTATGAATACTATACACTATACATACAGTTTGCAAATTCTCCTATTCTTTATATTTTACTTTCTCTACACATATTTATATTTTACTTTCTCTATACATACTATGTACATGGTGTATAGAGGAAGTATTGTATTCCACCCAAAACTCGATACCTAGATTTCACCGGAAATATATGTTTTGAAACCCCCAGAGTCCGAAAAAATCATTTTTAGAAAAAGGTTCTGTGTGTTCGTGTGCTCCATGGCTCTCCTGCTATAGAATAACCGCGTTGTTCGTAAACATAGGGCCGAACTGCATCTGTTATTGCGGTTCTATGTCCGTCTGGTCATATACGTACAGGATACGAAACTTTGCCGTCACGATCCTTTTGCCCTACATTATTGTTTTCGAACTCGTTTTGATCTTAACCCAGAGGTGGGCTCTCCTGCGCTTAAAGGGGTGTCATACTCATGTGCGATTATTATACTGATAGCCGCTGTCGCTTTCTTACAGACTGTTGCTGTCCACCTTGTTCTTTTTTCTCCTTTTCTGTTTGTACTATTATGATCACTCTCCTGTCTCAACTACCGGCGTTTTCTAAAGCCTGTAAGCCGGGGACTCTGCTTGTTTTCCGGTCAATTCCGTCTCGCTGTTTTGAACACGGTTGAACCTACCTTTATGTCTGATTCTTCTGCCATACTTTCCCATCTGGACCTTTCTATTTGTTCACCACAACGTTCTCGCTGCATCCAATGGAACGTCGTATTTAACACTAACTCCAGTGATCATTGCCCTTGTGTTCTAGCCTTGTTCTCACCAGTTTCTTACTCGCGAGCAACTACTTGGCAGCTGTGCAATTCGAATTGGGCTTGTTGTCACACTCTCCTATCTGGAACTTTCTGTTTGTTCAGCACAGCTTGCTCATCACTTCCAATGGAACGTCGCATCTGACACTATTCCAGCAGTCATTAGGCTCTATTTTCCGCAGTTTTCAGCGAACGTCTATTCGAAACAATTGACCATGTGGTGGAACCTTTTAATTCTGTTCTTTCGGCTTCCAAGCAATCCATTCCCCGGTCGTCTTCCCACCCAAGCGGATTGCCGGTTCCATAGTGGACCGCTGAGTGTCACGAGGCTAATCTCACGCGCAGGAGAGCTCTTAGGATATTTCAAGTAATCTTACACGGCAAAATTTGATCCACTTGAAAGAAGCCCGCTCCATAGCATGCTGAATTATTCGGGGTAGCAAATGGGCTTCCTGGACTTCTTTGTTGCCACCTTTAATCTTCCTCATTCATTGTGTGGGAGAAGCTCTGACGTGTTGCCGATAAATAATCTGACTCGCCCCTACTGGAACTTCACGTGGGAAATGTTATCGCCGTTGAAACGGTCGCTGTTACAGACACCCTTGGTAGCACATTCGCCTCTGTCTCTAGCTCCGTCAATTATCACCGGGCTTTTCGTATCATTTAGGCCGAGGTGGATTCCCAGTAATTCTCCTTCCGTCCTCTAATACTGGGAGTTATAATTCGTTTTTTATCATGCACAAACTAGAAACTTCCTTATCCTCCTCTCGACATTCCGCTCCCTGTCCTAATTGTTTCCCCCCAGGGGCCTACTACGGTAGGTACGGGTTAGGCGCACCCGGGGTCCCGAGCCACCTTGACTCCCTCTGTGGGCAACCTCAGAGTGGTGAGGGAGTCAGAAGGTCAAAATGCCCACCCACGTGTAGGCCGTACGTGGAGACCCGTGTCGGTGAAAAGGAATATCCTGGTTGGTTGAGGGTTGCGTACCTGAGCCTGGGCTTCTGTCTTTCAGTAACTGGGGAGGGTGCGCAGCCTAATACACCGCTTTGGTTTCTGATTTGCCTAAACGGGAGGCTAGGGACTAACCCACCCCTAGTCAATCGGCCAGGACTAGGTATTACACCGAACTCCAGGGTGAGTGGGACGGCGAGCCCGCTATATCCCCTGTGTAGCCCTGTCACCCCAGTGGGGTGACCCCTCGTTGGGCTCCGTGGTGGGTGGGGAGCACTGGGGGATGAATTTATACCATTTTTTCTATGGCACCAAAACTAAAACCCCTTAATGCAAATAAAGACGTTGGAAAGGAAGTAGTCGAGTCATGTGGTCCTCGCTACTTGGTTATTCATAGGACAGAGGAAGGTAAGAAGTTCCTTACGGTGAGCCCTTTTACTATCCAAAAGGGTCTCGATGCCATTGCTGGTCCGGTTAAATCCTGCGTTCGAGCTCGCAATGGTACACTTCTTGTCGAAGCCAACTCCGCCTCGCAAGCTGCAAGGATACTTAAAGCCACCATGTTAGCCAGCTATCCAGTGAAGGTCGAGGTGCACAAGTCGCTGAACTCCTCCCGCGGTGTAGTAACAACCCGCGCGTTGGACGGTTTGTCCATTGAGGAGATCCAAGAAAATCTTGCGACTCAGGGTGTCTCATCTGTTTATCGGGTACAACGTAAGATCAACGGTGAATTCCTGCCTACTCGTACCCTGTTTCTTACTTTTGATCGGGTTGACCTCCCTCAAAAGATTAGGGCAGGGTATGAAGCCATCGAAGTTAGGCCTTATATACCCAAACCGCTGAGGTGCTTTAAATGCCAACGTTATGGTCACACTAGTGAGTTGTGTACCGGCAAGTCCACCTGCGTCCACTGCGGTGACATCTCCCACGATGGGGCTTGTGCTTCAGCTCCATCGTGTGTGAACTGTAACGGGGAACACCCATCTAGTTCCCGAGACTGCCCCCGTTTTACAGAGGAACGAGCGATCCAGGAGATACGGGTGAAAGAGAAGGTGTCCTTCTTGGAAGCCCGGAAGCTCCTGCGACTCCGCCAACCCTCTGCCCCGAGGTCCGGTACCTATAGCTCAGTTGCAGCTAAACCGGTACCGCGTCGGGAAATCGCAACACAGACCGGCGATATGAACGGGGCTACAATTGCGGAAAAGGTTATTTTAGCCCAAGCGCTGCCAAAGCCTTCGGCACCTACACCCAAGTTGGTATCAACATCTGCCAAATCCGCCAGCTTACAGAATAGTCCTGCACACTTGTCACCCAAAGCCTCGACCTCGGGAACTAAAGCTGGTAAATTCACGACGTCTTCTGCCCCGGAAAAACAGTTTAAGACCAAGTATGTACGACAAGACTTCTTGAAAGAGAATGTGCAATCTATTACCAAGTCATCTAAGGGTAAGAAAAGTACACGCAACTCCACACGTGTATCCTCCTCTGAAGGGTCATCTGGGGAGGAGGGCGTGAATCGGCGACGGCCGTCTTCGCCGATCAGCACATCCAATCGGTTCGAACTTCTTGGACCGAAATTTGCTCTTGAAAAAGGGACCTCCCTTGTGGAGGAGATGGACCAGGAGGATTCTGCCGCCACTGCCAGAGGGACAGTGCGGAAACGGCAGGATCGTGCTCCTGAAAATAGTACTAGCCCAACGCCTAAAAAAGAACAAATTGAACCGACCATCTAATCCCAATCTGCAGAAGCGTATTTCGATTTGAAACTTATCCCATAATATACCCAATGGCTATCCTCCATTGGAACATACGCGGAATTCGACCACATCGACCAGAGCTTGACTTGTTGCTACGCCAGCATGAACCCTTGGCTGTATGCTTACGAGAGACGAAGCTCCGTCCACAGGACACCGTTACCATCAGACAGTATTCCTCCGTACGATGTGATTTATCCCCGGAGGACGGTGTCCCGGCACATGGGGGCACTATGATGCTTATTCGAGATGATATTTTTGCCAACTCCGTACCCATACAATCTGCAATCCAGTCCGTTGCTGTCAGCATTAAGCTACCCTCCGCTTTATTCACCATTTGCAGTATCTATTTGCCTCCATCTGAGGACCTCTCGCAGAGCGACTTAGAACACCTCATTTCGCAGTTGCCACCACCCTTTTTATTGGTAGGCGACGTGAATGCCCATCACCCTCTTTGGGGCTCTCCTCGGACTTGTGCGAGAGGTACGCTACTTAAAGACTTCTTGGATAGTCAGAATCTTGCTCTCTTGAACACCGGAGAGCCCACCATTCTTTCTGACGCATTTCATAGTTTTTCACACATTGACAATGCAATTTGTTCCCCTCAGCTAGCAGTCACCTTATGCTGGAATATCATCTCGGATTTGCATTCTAGTGACCACTTTCCTTGTCGTATTAGTGTCTTGACACCCGTTGTATGTTCCACCCGTTTACCTAGTTGGCGCCTAGACCACGCCAGCTGGGAACTGTACTCCCACTTGGCTGAATTTAGCTACGAAGAGCACGACTCTGTGAACCACTTGGTCGAACATCTCACAGGGACCATTCTTTCTGCTGCTGAGCAATCCATTCCGCGTTCGACTGGCTACAGCCGTCGATTTCCGGTACCTTGGTGGACCGATGACTTTCGGGATGCTATTCGCGCTCGCAGACGAGCTCTAAGGGTTTTCCAGCGTTTTCCTACACTGGATAACCTGATACACTATAAACGGATGCGTGCACATTCTAGGCGGGTTATTAAGGATAGCAAAAAGATGTCATGGAATAAATTCGTGGGTTCCTTTAATCGACATACACCTTCCTCTGTCGTATGGGATAAGTTAAGACGTGTGGCTGGGAAACCGAACCATATGCCCATCGCCGGTCTCAAAACACCTACCGGAGCTGTTGTTGATACATTTGACGTGGCGAATACTTTAGGCAGTGCTTTCGCTCAGGTGTCTAGCTCAGGCAATTATTCCCCTGAGTTTCTTACAGTTAAGAATCAGGTGGAATCTCAAGAATTCTCGTTTCTTTCTGGCAACCTTGAGGATTATAATCGCCTTTTCACCCTGGCAGAGCTAGACAATGCACTCTCCTCTTCACGACACTCAGCACCAGGTCCAGATGGTATCCACGTCCAAATGTTGCAACATCTCTCTCCTGATGGCAAAGATTTCCTACTCGAGGTCTATAATCGTGTCTGGGTTGATGGCATTTTTCCAGACAAGTGGCGGGAGGCCACCATCATACCCATTCTTAAACCTGGAAAGGACCGCCATCTTCCTTCCAGTTACCGTCCTATTTCCCTCACCAGTTGCGTGTGCAAGGTGATGGAACGCATGATGAATGGACGGTTGGTGTGGTGGCTGGAATCCCACAATCTTCTGACGAACATCCAGTGTGACTTTCGACAACGACGTTCAACTGCTGACCACCTTGTCTCTCTGTCAACTCAGATTATGGACGGGTTTCTTAAGAACAGCCCCACAGTTGGGATATTTTTTGACCTCGAGAAGGCCTACGACACGTGTTGGCGGGCGGGAATATTGCGTTCTCTGCACAACTGGAACATACGTGGACGCCTACCGTTGGTCATTCAGGAGTTTATGCGGGACCGCGTTTTTCGAGTGAGGGTGGGCTCGGTTTTTTCTAACCATTTTATTCAAGAGAACGGAGTGCCGCAGGGCTCGGTACTCAGCGTGACTCTATTTGCTATTGCGATAAATTCCATATCACTATGTGTGCCTCAAGGTGTCTCTTCCTGTTTATTCGTGGACGACTTTGCCATCTTCTGTACTTCTCAGCGTACACAGTTTTTGGAACGCCGTCTCCAGCGGTGTTTGGACAATCTCTATGCTTGGAGCTCGAAACACGGTTTTCGTTTCTCCGCTGAGAAGACAGTCTGCGTTAACTTCTGGCGCCGTAAGTTGCAAATGCTGCCGTCTCTTCGACTCGGGCCAGATTTACTTCCTTTCGCAGACGAGGCGAGATTCCTTGGTTTGATCTTCGATCGGAAACTTTGTTGGGCACCACAAATAGCACAGCTTAGAGCACGATGTGACCGTTCTCTAAATCTTTTACGGATACTAAGTGGCAAATCTTGGGGTGCGGATCGGACGGCATTGCTCCGTCTTTATCGTGCTGTGATTCGTTCGAAGTTGGACTATGGCAGCATTGTGTATTCTTCAGCTCGACCTTCAGTGCTCAGAAGGTTAGACACAGTCCATAACCAGGGCATCCGTGTGGCCGTTGGAGCTTTTCCAACGAGCCCAGTTGTTAGCCTCTACGCCGAATCGGGAGAACCTCCTCTGCGTTGTCGGCGTGATGTCCTGCTTGCTAATTATGGCTGTGGGCTGAAGTGTATGTCTGGGCATCCAACTTATCACGCGTTTTTCTCCCCTGAGCTGCACGAGCGATACTGCCTCCGCTCTCTGAGCCCCAGGCCAGCAGGTTTTCGTTTCCGTGAGCTTCTACGCCAGCACCATGTTGACATTCCTCGGCTGTTATCCAAGGGAGAGAGTATACACCCCCCTTGGTTACGCGATACCTCCCATGTCGATCTCGGGATGACGCTCTACGGGAAATCTTACGCCTCTTCGTCGTTGTTTTTTTAGAATTTTTATCCAAATACAGTGGCCGTATTTGTATTTACGCCGATGGTAGTAAGAGCCCCGACGGTGTTGGATGTGCCTTTGTCACTGGCACCGCAACTTTTACTTACGGTTTGTCTAGTTGCACATCTATATATTCTGCCGAGCTATATGCTATTTATCAAGCCCTTCTGTATATTCGACGTCGAAAATTAGGTGACTGCCTTATTCTTAGTGATTCCCTTAGTGCCCTTCAGAGCATTCGTGAGCTGTACAATTACCATCCTTTGGTGCAGCGCATCCAGGACGTTTTCCACATTTTGCACGCTTCTGGTTTTAATGTGGAGTGCGCATGGATTCCTGGACACGTTGGCCTGCCAGGGAATAACACGGCGGATTTGGCAGCGAAATCGGCAGTCACAACGCCCAGTGTTACGATTACCCATTCAACAGCAGAAGATTTTAGAGTGGCTGTACGGAAAGCCGTTTTTTCGACTTGGCATGCGGAGTGGTCGGCTCTCCGTGGTAATAAGCTGCGAGAGGTGAAGGACCTCCCTGTCAACTGGGTAACCTCCTCTCGTTTATTCCGCCGGGAGGAGGTAGTACTAGCTCGGCTAAGAATTGGCCACTGTATTTTTACTCACAGTTACCTTTTTAAACGTAACCTGCTCCTGTCTGTGCGCTCTGTGGGGAGACACAGACAGTTCGTCATGTGTTGCTGGAGTGTGGTCACCTGGCACACATTAGGTCATCTATGGGCATGCCGGCCTCTCTTGCTGAGGTCCTGGCAGATGACCCAAGAGCAGTGGACAGGGTTTTTACATTTTTAGCAAAAGTTTCTTTTGTCTTGACGTTTTAGTGTGATAGCGGTTTTTTTTAAACTCTTGGTTTTAATGTGTTGATTTTAGATGGAGTTTTAAATCCAGCTCTGGTTAGAGGGCTGGACAGTTCTGTTACTTCCGTTTCAACTGTGTTAGCTCTTTTACTTGTGTTTCCTTTTTTGTTTGGTATTTTCTTACTGCCTATTGCCAAGTTTTAATCATAAGGGCGCTTATGACCTCGGCAGTTGAGCGCCCTTAAACACCATTATCATAATCATGTCCTAATTCTTTCGAATGGTCATTCTCCTTCGCCTCTCCTCAACCAGCAAAGTCTTTCTTTTGGGTCTCTATAACCGTTTTTGGAGTGAAGGAGTGCTTCCTACAGCTTGCGCGAGGCCACCGTGAAGAATCGCAGACTTTTCTCCAGCTACCGCCCAATCTCCCTCCCCAGTGCGGTATAAAAGGTGATAGACCGGTTACGATAGTGCTTGATTGTGTGTAACAACCAATGCGGCTTTCGCCGATTAACTGTTCCTCGTCTCTCTCACTACTTATATCTTTAATGGATTTTTAAAAGTGCCAAACTGTCACCATATTTTGAGAAAGCGCATGATAGTTGGAGGGTTGGCGTACTGCCTAACTTGTATTAGTGAGTCTGCCGGGGGCGCCTCCCTGTGTTTGTCTGGGAGTTTATGAAGTACCGAGTGTTTCGTGTGCGTGTGGACCCTGTTTTCTTGTGTTTTTACTTAACATAACGAATACTTCAGGGGTCTGTACTTAGCGTCACTATCTTCGCTATCGCTGTCAATTCTATAGTCGGGTGTACTCCTGTCGTATTTCTTCCTCATTTATACATGACTTGCAATTTATTACAACTCTCAGCGAACTGCCCTTTAGAACGTCGCCTGCAAACTTCTCTAGACTGTCTTTTGGCCTGGAGCGTTGAAAATGGCTTTCGTTTTTCTGCCAAGACAGTTTTTGTGAGTTTCTTACGATTAGTATTCTCTACGTCTCGATCCACTTTTTTAATTTTTTTGCGAAGGCGGCTGTTGATCTATAGGAAGTTTACCTGTTGTCAGTATGTATGGGGAAGCTGCTGAATCTCCGCTGTAATATAGCGTGGTGTAATTTTGTGCCGCTATGCTTGCCGACTCCTTGCCTTGCTAAAACACTCGTCCCAGTTCTTCTTTGACGAGCATTTTGACGTCACTATGCAGTCAGTCTCCAAGCCTTGCTTCCCCCCAGGAATTCGTTTTCGTTAGCTTCTTCAGCTCTTGTATGGTCAACTACCTCCTCTGATCCCACTGGGTGAATTTTCCTCTCCTTTGGTTACGCAGCGCCTCCCTTTCCTTGTTGAAATGACCTCCTCATCGAAAGTAACGACCCCGTGCTCGGTCTTCCGCTCCTTATTTTTGGATTTGCAAACCCAGTTTCGGATGTCTTTAAGGATGACCGTGGCCTGGAATGTACGTTTGTATGTAATTCTTGTAGTTATACCTATATCATGCGTTCATTTTATCTGGTGTCAGGACTTCAGGCATTTTGTTATCTACAGTGATTCCCTCAGTGCCCTATAGAGCCTTCGTGAGCTGTGCCTCTGACATCCTTGGATACAACATTTTCAGTATCGATTGCATTCACTTGCTGCTGCTAATATCAGCGAGTCGTTTCTGATGTTGCAGCTAAGCCTACTGTTTCTCCGCCAACATTTTACGCTTTCCCGTTTCTCAGGCAATGTTTGTGTTCACCTACACTGGACCATGTTTTTCGCGTTGGTAAGAGGAATGGTCTGGGGCGCATGTCAACAAGCTTCGGGAAGCTAAGCCTCTCCCTGTTCCCTGGGCTACTTCTCGCCGCGAGGAAGTGATCATAACACGACTACGTATCCGGCACTGCCATGTTAGCTATTAACACCTATTATGCGAGGAACCATTTCCCAAAACGCTGCAGATTATGCGCCTTTGACAGTACGCCACCTTTTATTGGAGTGCCATCTTTTCTCTATGCTGTGTACATCCTTGCGTCTGGCCGCTAATATCTTTGCCATACTAGCCGACGACACTAGTGCTTGTGGGAGATCTTTTACTTTTCTGCACCGCTGTGGGGTGCACATTCGATTTTAATTTTCTCTGTGTTGTCTTTTTCCTGTCTCTGCCCGTTGGTTGTTTTATCGTGTCCTAATTGGCATTGCTTCCATTTCTGTGGCAGTAGTACCTTGTTTTTACTTTGGCGTTTCCCCCCCCCCCCCCCCACTCTATTCCTAGTTTTTCAATTTATTACAACTATTTGTTTTATATTCCCGGGATGCAATCTGTTATCTTAAGAGTTGTTGGCCCTAAAGCCATACTACTAGTGCTGCTTAAAGTTTACCTAACTACTTCCGTAAAAATCAGACTCCACAGGCTACCTTTGTTCCCAGAATCTTCGGTTATACATTTTTTCGCGTAAGTATCTTTAATATATTCTTGGAATATGCTAAACTTAAATACGAAGTTTAGTATTAAGCTGTGTTTTCGTTTTTGAGTTATTTCATTCGCTCGCCCACCTACCCCCACACGCCAGAAGACACCACACAATTTTTTTTTAAAACTTCTATTTATTTATTTATATATAAACTCGATTTCGAATTTTTGGGATGGAATGCAGTGCCTTCTTTGTCACCTATGTCGTGTTGGAGAAAATAATATGTAGATGTCAAAATCATGTGTTGAAGATTCTTTTCCTGCCAAAGTTCTTCTTTTGAACTAACATGGCGAGATGTCCAAATGCAGTCAGTTGTGTTTGTATCGAGACGCCGATCGGACTCCGATAAATATTTGGTAAATATTATTTTAGAAAGCGGAATAATCATGACTTGAGGCAGAATTTGGTCAGGAGAGTGCTGCGGGGGACAAACATTTTTACTTGCTTTCCTGAGAATTGCAACATCGGAAATTCTGCTTGAAAAAATGACATTGATAATCCAGAAACAGGAATCAGTAATGAAAAAAATCTATTTCTCGATCAAAACCTTGGGATCTCTGCTAAAGGTGCGTCTACTGAGTTAATATAATTCCAAGGTCTTTGGAGTTATCTTTGTCTTCCTCCCCCCCCCCCTCTCAGCGCACATGCAACCCCACAGTTTCAAACTACAGATAAATCTACAATGTTTTTTCTTTATTTATTTATATTTTGTTTATCCAGGAACCTGCAAATGCAATTTGAAATATGTTTCCCCATTTTTCCGCTTATCTTTATCTTACATTGTTGGCGAATTTTTATACATCGCATTCAGCGGCTAGGATTGGGGAACATTCTTGAAGGGACAGTCATAAGCACTTTTCAGCTGATGTATGAATGAATAAATGCAAATTGCTAGAAATACATATTGGCGCAAGTGACAACAAACTGCAGTTGGTGTGTGGTTATTTATATCTAATTTGTGTGAAATTAATTGAAAATGTAGCTAATGAACTTCTGCGCGAAAAAATTCATTACGGGAGATTCGTAATGCTGAAAATAGTTACCAAGAAGGGCTGCCCTAAGTTCTGAACATGTAATAGTTTTACATGTCGAAGTCCTGGGACAAAGAGGTGTGACTGTAACTGACAATTTCACATTTATAACCTTTTGTGATTAAATTGTTAATATTGAAAAATAATAAGACTATGAACTTAACTACTTTTTATTTATTTGTTATATCTTGCAAGTCACCGAATGTAGTTTATAAGGTACCTAAACATTTTATAGTATAAGCATTTCCTGTTTATAATCTGTGGAATTATGTATGTAGGTGTTTTCCTTGCAATTGTATAATGCGAAAAAGATTAAATTCTCTTTAAAGTTCATGTAAAAATACCAAATGTGCAATAATAAATTCGATTAATCAGACATTTGGAAACTGGTCAGAATTTTTAATCCATCGACAGCTCTAGATAGATAGCCGAAGGTATTCGACAGCTGAGAAACTGAGCTCAGCTAGGCGTCATAGCGACGAGAGAAAAAGTTACACTAATTGAAATTATTTTATTATAATATGAACAAATGCTACGTTAGAGTTATCCGTGGTGGAGGGTTATCATACGGATTCGGATTCGCGGGTTAAAACCCGGCGGAGACTGATGTTCTTTTTTTTTCGGGCCTAAACATCCTTAGCATGATTCGTTCCTCCGCCGAGGAAAGAAGCTAGCTTGGTAACCACTACACTATGGAATGCATTAGGCTAAAGCCTGTACAAGTGCTATCATTGAAATTGCGTTCTGTTTGCATGACCCGGAGTAAAACAAACGAAAACCGAATGACAACTTTTCATTTGATGAACAATTTAAACAAACAAGACTATTTCGGAAATTGTTAACTATTAAAATAAAACAAACAAAAATATTTGACATATATTGAGTATTTTGATCAGAACTATATTTTTTGTGTAGTAATTTTTTCTCTATCTCTTACGGTTTACCTGTTATGCAAAAGTATGCAGAATAAATACAACTTTAGAGGCTATTTGCAGAAAATTCAAAATGCCGTGAAAAGTCTTAAACATATGTCATTTTAATTCGAAATCTTCTCGGCCTTCTAGCCAGATTTCGAATTAACACGTCGCCAGGAAAGCTTCAGTTCTTATTTTATATGTCATTTTAATAAAAATAGTTTGAGCCACTTTTGAGAAAGTGGAAAACTTTGTTTTAGCACCGAAATAAGTCCACTCGTGGTGTTATCTGTTAAACCATTGTACTGCACTACACGGCAAAACGACGAAAGGTATTGACCATGACTATTATGGCGCTCCATCGCCTGATATCTGTTTACTGTAACAGGGAAATAATAGAAACCCAGCGTAGAGTGAGTAATAAAATACAAATAGAGCACTTTGAAGCTGCGTGTAACTTGATATGAAACGTTATAAGCTTAATTAAACACAACTCATTTCACAGGCACATAATGGGAAATAATCTAATGTGTTCCATTCACATGACTTTCTCTACAGCTCGGTAACAAATTATTGTTGAAAAGCTTATTCTTCTCTCTGTTTCTTGTAGCCAACGCCATGAAAAAAATGTATATGACATAAATTCTGTGTTATAACAAAATCTACATATTTTGTGTAGTACGTTTTGTCTATCCCTTACAGTTTACAAGTTATACAAAATCCATCGAGAGTAAAGAGGTATTCAGTGGCTATTCCCAGAAAATTCAAAATATACATTTTATTTTTCATGTAAATATCTTTAATATGTAACATTTTAATCAAAATCGTTGCCCATCTTTGAGAAAATAAACATTTAAAGTCTAAAATAGTGTAGTTTGGGGTTGTGAAATTTTCCTCGAAATCATCGTGCCTTATCCTTGAAAGATACTAAACTTAAATACCAAGGATTTGTTTTGTAGTTATCGTATTCACACACACGGACCTTTTTCTAAAACTTTTTTTTTATACAGGAACCCCAAAACGTGTATTTTCGGTAAAATCTCGGTATCGAACTTATGAGTGAATGCAATACCTTCTCTATACACTATGCACATAATATGTGTAGAGAAAGTAAAATAGCCTAATAGTGACATGTACATTACACCTTTATGTAATATTTATTGCATTTAACCAAACATTCATTACCTTCTACAATTTTTATCATGGAACAGATGTTTTGTGTTACACATGATTTTGCCTACTCGCTATCGCTTAGGATAGGTTTTCTTAACGTTGGGTTTCTCACATATGCAAAAAAAAAAAAAAAACCAACAACAAAAAACACACACACACACACACACGCACGCACGCACGCAGGAGTACTGGCCACTCGACCACAGAGGCAGTCATTTCCTATCCACTTCATTTTAATTGAGATAGACTTAACTGCATTACAAATTTCGTTGCAGGTCCAAAGAGAATAGCGATAGTCAAATATAGAACTGGACGCTTTATGCTAACTCGATGCCTTAAAATTACATTGTCTTTTCACGACATCGCGAGAAACAACTAAAAATCGACAGGAATTTAAAGGATATCTCGGAATTGGCTAATGCCATAAAAAATTGTTTAAATTATGTATTTTGAAGAGAGTTGCACTTATTGTGTAATGGCGCTTAACGTTTGCCGGTTATACAATATTATATAAGTTTTCTTTCGAATGAAAAGGACTTCTAAGCTATTCCCAGTAATTCAAGATAAACATACTGTTTGTTTTTGTCATCTTTGAGGCGTGGTATTTTGTCCAAACATTAGCCTTTTTGAAGAAATAAAATCGAAAAATGCCCAATGTAAAGTGTAGTTTGGGGTGGGAGGTTATTTTTTAAAATATACCTTTGAAGTCTTCTAACTGCTAAATATTAGACATATTCATAAATTAATTATATATATAGTCATTTTCTCAGAATTATTGTCTTTGGGCTAGTATGGGCTAGTCGAAGGAGACACGCAAGGCGAATTTGAGGATTCGGTATGCATTTATTACGGTGTGAAACAATCACATGGTACGCAAATCATAGAGGTAAAATTACAGTTTTGCATCTTTCGAACAGTACAATATGCAGGGATGGATGATGTATTAGTCTTCGAGCATTTTAGGTCTCGGGAATTTGTCCAGAAAATAGTGAAATTGTAAATTCAGAATATCGAACTATGATCTCGGAAGTTCAAATGCATTGGAAGACAAGGCGATGTACTGGAATTATTTCCTTTGGATTTTGCCCATCACATCTGTTGATGCAAACCATTCAAACGTTCGCGGCATCCAAACATAAACACCATAGGGGTCCAATAAGAAAGAAGCCAAGAAGGTCATTATCAAAAAGTCCAAGATTTTACAAGTAGGATTAAAATAGCCTTGGATGTTCTGTATTGGACACTAACCTTTATGAACCTCTTATGATAGTTTGTACACGTAAATTAAAGGAATGTACCTGTTGATTCAGTAAGTACATTTCTAACCTAAATCTCCTCAATGTTTTTGTTGGCATTATACAAGAAAGATTTGAAACTGTGTTGGAAGTGTGGCACCTATATGCCTAATAGGTTTTCATTACTAATTTGTTACGCTCTAAATAATCAAAGAAAGAATGGCACAGGAAACGAAAATACTATCTTTTTTTTCATTGGGATGTTTAAAACTGCGTTAAGGGGCGAGGTAACCGTACACTTTATCAACATATAATTATGTTAGATGGGTATAAGTTAAGATTTCAGATAACGGCCAGATGACCTTTTTTAAAATTCATTTAATTCAAATCCATGTGCTGTGTATAAATTGATGCAACACATCTAAACAATTTATGTTGAGCCTTCCTTCATTGCCACTTACAGCTGAAGTCCCTGTGATGATGGACCACACTTAGTAGATATATCCCCATATCAATTTTACAAAAAAGAAAATAAGGAGGTAGGTATCTATCATTTTCTAATGTTCTTAAAGCCTACTGACAATCTTACAACATTTTTACATCATAAGGTAGACCACTTTAATGTTCAAATAAATTATAATTAAGTATAATAAGTGCAGTATTAAAAATCTCTTTCCAATAGTCAAGTGTAAAAGGTTAATGAATTACAGAATCCCCTGACATCAACATTCAACAAAGTAGGTGGATATAAAGTATTCATAAACCTGTAATCCATACCTTAAAAAAATTGACTGGTTTATAGAAGTTAGCATCAAGTTAACCACAGGAATAAAGGTCTCCGGTTTTACCTATTCTTTGTTGTAATGTTTTGGATAGATTATTCCAATGGTAATGGTCTGTTTATTTTTTAGCTAAATGCCCTTTAACCTGCTAGGTCATATCAGATGATGAATGAAATAGGTGAAATAATGCTCAAATGAGTGTGTGGTCCATGGTCTACTTAGGATAAAGGAAAACCCTGAGAAAACCTTACCAGAATAATTCACCCTGACCAAGATTCCAACTCAGGACCTCTTGAATGTGCTACCCCTCTATGGTCTTGATTACAATAAAAATATAAAGAAAACCATACTCAAAGGTTATTAAACAACACATGTCAACATACAGAAATTTCATTTTATTCATCTGATACATAAGGTCTTTAAAAAGTTCAAACTTTATAACAAGAGAAGAAAGAAAAAAACACATCACTGCATTGGACAAACAAAATTAGGGTTTACAAAACATTGGAAAGTCTAGAGATGACAAAGTTTTGTAACATACTGCAGTAGTGCTTCCCCATTGCTGTAGCAGTCTGTCTTAAATTTCATTATTGTCTTTGAAGAAATATGGGCCAGTGAAGAATTATGAAGTGAAGCCACTACATACACTAACAATTAAATCATGAAGATCTTATTGAATTAAGGGGGTAATTTTCTGACCAAAGTCTGCAATTACACAGCTTAATGCGACTGAGGGATCATGATATGGAAAACATATCTTCATGCAAAATGGTACTCCACCCACATATACACCCAGTAGGCATTTCTCATCCTCTGAGGGAGGATAAGGTTTATGAGGGATGGTATACAGCAGCTAGCTGTAAAGATACTGGAACAGTTATGGCACAGTTCTGCAAGAATGATATAATATTTCTTTCTTTGATGAATTAGAGCAAATCTTTGGGAAAAATTAATATAATACTGAAGGTTAGGCCAAACAAAATTTAATCTAAAAGAGAAAAATTACACAAAATTGTTGCAATTACTTTCATAAAATGTATAACATTAGTAATATTGAGCCACAGCTTAAGACAGTGACTCAAGTCACTGTTGCCATCAACATATCCACCACCATCGCAGTATCAACCCCATTCTACTTCCATTACACGTTTGAATTTGTTATGTATGATACTTATAACCTCATGTAGATAGAGAGTTACATTTTTTGGGGGGCTATGTGGTTTTTAACTGAGGATCAGATAAGCTCAAAGAAATTTAAGTATGGATAATATGAGTTATGCAGAAGGTTAAATTATTATCCTGTACTATGTTCTCTCGATTATATAAAGTAACATAATGAAGTTTGGGTAACTTTATAAGTACATTAAGATCTGGTTTGTATATTGTGTTGCAGAATGGAATGAAAATGGAAAAGCTTGTTGAGATCTATTGCATTGCCGATTTCCTTTACTTTTTTATATAACAGTAAACTTTGTACACAATCTCCCACAAGTGAGTGTGGATAACTTCCTTCCTACCAATGTTCTTGCATCTGCTGGATATCGCCCTCTTTTGCACTAAACACAAACCTTTTAACTATACAACCACTCTGCACTGTCGTAAAGAAAAAATTGATGTGTTCCATTCACATGACTTTCTCTACATCTCTGTAACAAATCATAGTTAAAAAACTTATTCTACTATCTACTTCATGCTAATTGAGATAAACATTAGCAGCAATGTCTTATTATGTGCTTTCTTGTAAGTAGAATGGAAATAGGGGAGTACACTAGGCTAAAGCAATAGTCATCTTTTAAAAGCTGGTTGCCATGTTAGTGAAATCCATTTCTCGTGGAGCTTACCATTTTCGAGGTATTCATTGTTATTAGTTTCAGTTGTGAAGTACTTATACTTTTCTCAGACGGAAGTGTCCGTTTTTCTTTTGTTCTACTCCTGGCCAAGAAAAGAAGCAATTTGTGACGACAATCGCATAACGACAGCTTTTAAAACATTTGACTATTGGTTTAGCCTAGTGTATTCCCTTATTTTCTTCCTACTTATACGGAAATAAATAATAAGAACATTGTGCTAATGATTACCGCGATTAGCAAGGTGCAGAAAGAAGAAGAATCTTATGTATGAAGTTTGTAGAACAGCTAGAGAGTGAGTGTAACACATCAGATTTTTTTCAAATTGTGCTAGTCTATGTTCAAGTGGTTTCAGTTTGTTCTTGTTTCATAAGTGTGTTTATTCTGAGTTCTATAGAGTTTATTAAAATTTACATGTATATAGTTACAAAGTTCAAGTAGATATTGTAATGGGAAAGTAAGTATCTAAGATATTTAAACAGGCCCTTACATGATACATGTGGACCTATGTGTGAGATTATCTGGACTATTTTTTTTTTATTTTTAAATATTGATTCACAACCAGTTGCATGTCCCCATAGTATTATCCCATAAGTTATAATAGAATGGAAGTAGCTGAAATACACAATTTTCCTGGTCTCTAGGTTTGTTATATGAGTCAGGCATTACACATTGAAACAGGCACCATTTAATCTTTTTGCAATGTATTACGATGTGTTGTATGTGTTCCTGTTATTTAAGCTGACTGTTAACATCTCACCTTTTTCTAAAAATGTTTCTTTTTTATACTATATAAATATGGGGGACCCTAAAATATGTGAAATCTTGGTATCACATTTTTGGGTGGATTGCAATACCTTCTCTACCTACGTACCATGTACTATGTTTAGAAAGTAAAAATAAGTGTTAGTTCCCAATACCTTCTTCCTCTGGGGACTGGAGGAATGTTTTTGCATTTCATCTTTTGCGCATCATAAACCTGTGTATCCTGTCAATTATTCAGAAGTTTTAATATTAGCTTATTAGCTTCACCTGCAATATCTAAAGGTAAACTTTTAAAGAAATATTGAAGGAGTTTCTTATTTTGAATAGATTACCATATTTAAATTGTTTTACTGTTTTCTCTGTTTATCCCTGCCTTCTTTTTCATCATGACTGTCTGCATTGCTCGAAATGAAGTAATTAACTTTGATTTTATTTTTGTGCACATTCATAAAATTTAAGTTGCTTTCATAGCTATTTTATTTGTCATACTCTGATATCTTGAGTTATGATGCCACTATTAGTACTTAAGGTGATGCATCGTGAACTTTGGCTACAAATAGTAAAACATTTAAAACATTATTCTGTTTCATAAGAAAATGATTATACATTTTAAACTTATAGAAAATATATCACTTTTCCCACTTGGCAAATTTTGACTACCAATTAACTGAAGTTATAATGGGCTGTGCTTATTTATATGCTCTCCCAACTTCATACTTTGTTTTATCGCAAACTTTTTTTCTAACACTTTTCCATACTCAAAATGTGCCTAATGATGATGCAATTATTCATTAATTTGTTTCACAATTATTATACTGTTACTCATAAGCGCATCTTGAATCCTATTCATTTTGAAGTGTAGAAATGGAAAAAGAAAAAGTTATTTCTGTGTCTATTTTGCTTAAATTTTTGGTTTCCAAATTTTGAAAATACATTTTGGGACACTTTATCTCTTAATGAAAAAAATCATTAGAAAATTTTAATGTATTTATATGTATTAGCTTATAAGGCTATTTGTAAGCTTGTGTGATGTATTTTTACCGGAAAAATAACTTTCTTTACTTGAAATAACTTTAAGTTGTAAAATTCCTAAAAGAAGTTAATTTATATTTAATCTTAAAACAGTTTGTTTTATTAGTTGTTTAAGTCTAGCAGATTTTCACAAAATAGGTTAGTGAATCATATTGATGTAAGTGCATCCTATCCTAAATTGAGAATTTGTAATCAGGGAAATTGTGGCAATGTTTGCAGGATCTTTGGCTTATTCAAAAAATGTTTATCAAATGCTCCTTTGATGATCAGACATGACGACATTGTCTGGCAAGCCTTAATTTAAATATGTTGTAAAACAGGTTTCACAGTACATAGAGAGTGCCTAGGTTGAATATTCTGAGGGCACATATTTTGGCTAATGAGGCCTGTGCTTTGCATTAATGAAGTTTTCTATAGAGCATATAACAATAGTTCCTTCCTGAGGCTTATTGGAAGACTTTCTGACAGCAAAATTGAGAAATGAAAGATGTGCGTCTACAGATTAGCATATTGGTTTATCTTTGTAAAGTTTTAAAAACATTAGAGTGGTAAGGAGTGGTAAGATCTGGAGAAATATAAATGAGCTTTCTTTGTATAGAAAACATAATGTATTAGATTTCTTTAGGCAGAAGTATACATGAAAAGATGTGCAAATCTGTAGCAGTATTTAGGAAAAGGTTTATTAAATGAAGCATTGGATATTTTTTATTTCACATTGAGAAATGTTTTTAAATTAATAAATAAACTTACTTTTGTCAAACATTTCAGAAGTACAAAATTACAAAATAAATACTGAACAATGTGTTTTACATTGGTGGCATAATACAAATCTACTACTTTTGAAGACTGAACACAGCTTAAAATTATAAGGGTCATTCAAATAAAACCCAGTCAATTGTGTAAAGTAATGGTAACAATTTCATTAACTCAAAAATAGTTGCCAAAACTTTTGACACCTTTATCCTATTGTGACACTAGCCAGTAGATTCCATCTTTGAAGAAGCTAGTAGGCTGCTGTCGGATCCAGACCTGTACCTATTCACACACTTCATCGTCCATTGTGAATCACTGTCCGCAAAGAGCTTGTTTTAGAGGTCCATAAACATGAAAGTCACACGGTGAAAGGTCTGGACTGTACGGTGGATGTTCCAGTGTTTCCCATCAAAACTGCTGCAATGTCGTATTCACCACATTGGCAGTGTGTGGGCAGGCATTATTATGCAGGAGAAAACGCCATTAGATGACATGCCTGGATGTTTCAGCTTGATGGCTTGTCTAAGGTTCTGTAAAGTGGCTTGATAACATTGGGCATTGATGGTGGTTCCCCATTCCAGGAACACGAAAAGTAGTGGGACCTTGTAGTCAAAAAAGGAGGACATCATGACCTTACCAGAACTGGTGTGCATAACCTTCCTTTGATTTCTTTGGAGGTAGTGAAGTCGCATGTTTCCACTGCTTGCTCTGATGCATTCAAAATGGTGACCCCATGTTTCGTCACCAGTGAGAATATGCGACAGAAAGCTGTACTCCTCGTGATAATGTTACAGATGACTTAAAGACAGTGCTATTCGATTATTGCACTGTTGTTTGGCAAACATTTTGAAATTTCAAGTGTTGATGCATTATGGTGTGAATGGTGCCCACTCTAATACCAGTAACTGATGGATCTTGACCACGGTGATTCTGCGGTTACCCAAGACTACAGCATTCACTTCCGCAATCATTTCAGATGTGATGACACGATGAGCTTGTCCAGGACAAGCATCGTCTTCCAGTAACTTGCATCCCTCAAGGAATCTTTAGCGGCATTCCACCACACTTGAACGACACAGACTGTACTCATTGTACACAGCCTTCATTCGTTGATATATTTCACAACCTCCAACTCCCTCTGCCGTTAAAAATCCAATCACTCCTTGTTCCTGCTTACTCGCCTTCATGTTCAGTAGTGGACAACAACTTGTTTGACCACCTTCAGTGAAACCACACTGTCGCTATGCAACGTCAACGTCAACTGCTACAGTTGCTTTACCAATAGATGGTGCCACCATACATGCAGTTACGTGGTGTCACCTTACGTGTAACACAAAATTAGATGCACTGACCAGGTTTCATTTGAATGCTCCTCATACATTAATGTCATGCATATCCACCATTGAGTTCCAAACATTTTCATATTTGTTTCACCATGCATTCAGTAGTAAATATGATAAGGATGGGATGCTGCAGTTGATCCATATTCTCAGGACCTCTGGCATAGACCAGTCCTTTAAGATAGCCCCAGAGAAACAAAATCATGGGACGGCAAATCAGATGATCATGGTAGACATAGGGGATGGCTAATGATTCTGAAAAATAAAAGAAACTGCAATATTAATCATAAATAACTCGGCCAAAATGTCCTTCAAGTATTGTCTAGCGTTCAGTCTATCTTTAAAAATAACATAGGGCCAAGAACTATTTACCACGAGGAATCTGCCCAAACTCCAACTTTTTTGGGATAAATCCAATTTATACAAATTCATGAGGTGGTTCATTACTCCATATATGGCAATTCTGGGTGTTTATAGAGCCGTTCAGCTGGAACCAATACTCATCGGAAGCAAACAATGTATCTAATTCATCTACCTCAAAATGTTCCAGAAAAATTCACAGGATTTTATGTACATGGCAGGTATGCAGCCATTTAATTTTGTAGGAATGCAATTTAAGATGTTTTAATACTGTTTGTTGCAAGGTTCCAAGTGACAAATCAAATTCTTTGCTGAGCTGGCATAAAGGTGTTTGAGAGTAATTAATCGGTACATTCCTTAAGTTTTCAAGGGTGTCATCTTTCAATTAAATTCTCTATGACATTCACTGTTTATGTCCTAACTCGCAAAAAAAATAAATAAACAAACAAACAAACCAGCATAGCTATCTGAATAAACTGCACAGAAGAATAACAATACTGAATATTTGCATCATACATTTATATACTGTGTGTCATTTACATACAAAATGCCATAATAAAGTACTGTAAAATAATTGGCATTGCCTTTCAACTTTTATCTTAAAGATTGTTCAAGTGTCTCTTTTAATGCTGGATATCTGTCTAAAAATCAATGCAGTGGGACATATCATAACGATATCCCCCTGCATTCAGCATTCTGGTTCAAAAACAGCATTTCAATATGTAGGCATGGTGCTGTACACATTGTTAAGTTCATATTGCCCTCTACTCAAAGCTCCAAAGACTGGTTTCCATATCATGTGGACATGTTCGAAGGTTGTCCTCGTAGTGAAATCGAGTAAATTCTGCAAACAGTCACTAGGGAGCAGCTCAAATTTTAATTAAAGGATGAATTTTATGTAAGGGTTTATACATTAGTTAGTTTATTTATCATAGAGGTCTTGTATAAATATTAATGCTTTTAACGATTGTACATAAATGGATGTAATAAAATCCATGCTAATACTTTTATTTGTAAAGTTGTTTGGTTAAACCAAAAGTGAAAAACATTCTTAACAGACTCACCTGACACCAACCGTAGATTCAACTGCCAATGCTGACAGAAATAGTACAACAATGCATCGTTAGATGGTGCCATGCTGACAGCAACTGTAGACTTGCTTCAAGAGTGACGTAATAGATTGGAAAAGTGAAGGCAAACTTAAAAATGATCACAGTGTGTAGTTCAAGCAGTATTAAAATACAGAGAATGATGCCATATTATTTGTGTATATATAAATATCTTTGACAACTGCCACAAAAACTTTGAAGTGCATGCACCTGTGGCTGGAAGTAGTCAGTTTATATTCATATAAGAAACAGTCATTTGCACTATAAGAAACGACCTGTAATTGTACAAATGGAACATTAGCATGTCAGCTGGTCTATGTCAGTACATCAGGATACAATATCTGCTTGTCATGAGTAAAATGGAAAAAACAGATGTCATGGTTAAATGCAACAGTTTAATCTTTTCATCTAAATGTTTTCCTTCTCTGCAGCTCATAATTGCATAAGGTACAATTTAAGAAGAAAGTAGTAATTGGTTGTTTGAAATTTTGAAGTTCTCACTGTGGGAAATGCACAGTTTCCTTTGGGCTCAAAAGTCAAGAGGTCTTCCAAAGATGATACTGTTACTCCATTACCCATATGCTCTATTATGGGTGTCATCATAACATATTTTAAAAGAATTAACTGCACCTCATTGGAAGGATTAGAAATACAAGCATATTGGGCTACTGCACTGTTGTAATTTGCTTATTAAGTGCTAAAAGATGGTGAATGAGAGATCCCTCCCTCTCTTTTTCTCTCCCACTCTTTTATACACAGATGTTCATACAATTCTTTATCCAAAATTTTTCATTTTTGGTTCATTGGATCTAAAACCTGTATTTGTGGTGATATGTTCATTTAGAATAGGCAGTTTAAGGCACAATCCCCTCTCAGATGGCTCACATGCATTATCCCCTCTCTGCAACACTTTATTCATCTGCATCAAATTCCTGTATTGTTTGTTACACCTGGGCACACCAGGACACAGAGTTAAGTTTCGACAGTGAGCATAGAGTATACGCTTGAATTAGACAGAGCAGTCTTCAACTGTGTATGAGTGTCATAGTGGTGAGAAATAAAATTGTGCTTCAGCTTTGAATCAAATACATTTATTGCAATCAACAGAATTTGAAATAATAAACATATTTTGTTACAATATTTTTACCTAGCAGTTGTTTCAAAACTAAAAGGAAGGTTTGATATATAGAAAAAGCATGTAAATGTTTTTTTATGCTAACAGGTGCCTATGACAGGAAAAAAGAAGAATATCAAGCTTTCAAGCATGTTATTAGGTGATACTTGGTAAAATCTTTACTTGCAACATGTACTATTTTAAAAACGGTGTGAAACAGTTTGACACAAATTATGCATTTTAATAGGCTCTACATCTTTCCTGCAGCATCTACATTTCTGACAATGTTTTAAGATCAAGGGGGAGATTAGATGATACAGAAGTACTAAACAGTTTAGCAAGTTGGCTGGAAAAATACATTTAGTTTCTTATTAGTTATTCCGAAAAAATACATGGCAAAGAGAAACTTATTGATAAACCAATTAAAGTACAAAGAATATTGCATAGATATGAATAGGAATAACAAAGATTGTCTACATAATAAGTGTCCAATATTGATGGAAAGGAATAATTAAGTAATTATTTAGTATAAATAAAATACCAATTTTGGTTAGCCCTATAGCTAGGTTTGTAGAGCACCTATCTACTGTGAAGGGGTTTCCTGAGTTTGATTCCTGGTGGGGGGGTGCGAATTTCTTTCTAGTCAAAATTATTCTCTATCCTCCCCGAGTCAGTGAGTGTGGGTAAGAGAGAGGGAGGGGGAGGGAGAGATTGACCTAATGCATTAAATCTGATGGGGAAAAAAAATAAAAAGTTAGGAATTCAATGAGACTGTATTAACACCATTGCTAATAGACCGTATGCTCCAAAGGCCATGGATAATGCCATTGCAATTAAAAGGTGGGATAAAAATGGAAAACAGCAAAAAGAAAATGAGGAAAAGAAAAAAAAAATATTGCTTTTTGCAAGCATGTACCCACTCCCTAAATGTGCCTTTCTTTGGGTTCAGTAATCCAGGAATCTGTTAAAATCTCAAGCAAATTTTTGAAATACAATACTCACTTTTGGATTTGTTTGGCAGTGGTAGAGAAACAATCTGATGTTACAGTCGCATCAGTTTCTCTACCCAAACACCAACAAGCTTATTACGAAAGCTCATTCTTCTATATTAATCAAGATAGGCATTTTTGAAAATTTATTTATTACACGTATCCTGTGGTACAATGGAAATGGAAAATACAGTAGGCTTAAGCGATAGGCAAATCTTTTAAAAGCTGTCACTATCTAATTGGTGACCACTCTCTGTGCATGACCAAGAAAGGAAGGAAAAGAAGAAAAGAAACAAAAAAGATTATTTCCTTCCATCTAAGAAAAGTAGTATACTTGCACTTAAAAATTCAAACCAGTAGCAGGGATATCTCAGAAATGATTAATAAAGTGTCTGCTTTAATGAAATCTACAATTTTTGTATAGTAAGATTTTATCTTGGAGTTATGCTGAGTCACACTTATTTACACTCACCTTCACTTAATTAGTTGAAAAACATTGAAATGTTTTCAAGAACATTCATCCTCTCTTCAGCAGTTTGGTGACTGATGTTCCTTTTTGGCTTCCTCCTCCTCTTCTAGTTGTTTCTCATCCTGTTGCCATCTGGTGTTGGGGATGCCACTTCACTCAGTAGCAGGGTTTCAAAATTTATTATATAATTGCTGTTTTTATTACGTATATTCTTTCCCAGATGTCCAATTTTATTGGTGATGCTAGTGGATTTAACAATTTTATATTTCGCCCAATGTTTTTCTGTCCAAAAATGGTGTGACAGCAGATTTGTCTATTTGCTTTGCTTTTATGTTCCTCTGGTGTTCCTTTAATCTGATTTCCAAGTTTCTCTTTGTTTTGCCTATGTAATAATTCTCACATCTTCACAACTAATTTGCCAGATTCTGAATTTTAATGTTCTGAATTGTATTTTTGAGAGGTTTGTTTAGAATGTTCTTCAGGCTGAATTTGTTTTGTAGAGCAAGTCTTATATTGAACTTGTTGAAAATTCATTCAAATTTTCTATAGGCCCAATGGTGGTAGGCAGATTTTTAATATTTTCAGTTTGTGTTTGAAAGTGGTGTTAATGTTGTAGTCAGCAACATTTCCTGGAGTTTTTCTTTCTTCTTTCTGAGATAAGGGTTAAATCCATTTTTCATTGTTATTTCTAATATATAGTTCTGTTCTTTTTCAAACTCTTCCTTGCTCAATGGGACACTATGTAAAAGGTGGATCAAGCTTCTGAAGACAGCCAGTTGATGTGAAGTTGGGTTGCAACCATTTTTCTTAATGTAATTGTCCACATGTGTGGGTTTCCTGTGTATTCCAAATTTTAAGATATTTTGATTGTTAATTATTTTGAGATCTAGAAAGGTTTGAGGTCTGTTGTTTTCTTCTGTTAAAAGTATGGGTAAATAATTAATACTTCCTATTGGTTTTCTCTTTTAATTGGAAAGAAAATTAAGCATTGATTACACAACATTGAGGATTAAATTGTCACTTTTCAATATATTCCCCATCGTTTTACACAGTTTTAGTCGACCTTTTAACGAGGGCATGTGTTCCTGTAAAATGTACAGTCTTGCTTCTGAAGCTTTTGACAAACAGATTTTTTCATGGCTTCCGCATCTGGAAAATGAATCCTGCAATGAGTTTCCTTCAGTGGTCTAAACAGATGAAAGACTGATGGTGCTAGGTCAGGGCTGTGTGTGTGATGAGGTAAGACTTCCCATCCATTTTTCACAATCTTTTCACTGGTGTGACGACTGGTATGTAGTGCTAGGCCAAGGCTGTATGGGAGATGAAGCAGGACTTTGTCCATTTTTCACAATTTCTTCAGTGGTGTAACAGCATGTGTAACGAACATCTGTCATGATTTTTGTCGGGCAAACTCGCTGAAGACGTGTTTTCAGTTTTTTGAGGGTACTGACATATTGCATAGAATTTATTGTCCATCCCTGCTCCAGGAAATCAACCAGAATCACACCCTCTGCTATCACTTTACCTGTCAAGGGCACAGTTTTGAATTTTTTCTTTCTTGGTGAGGTGTGATGCCATTCCATGGACTGTCTCTTTGATTCTAGTGCACAAAAATGAACCTACATTTCGTCTCCAGTCACAATTTTGTTCAGGAACTCCTCTCCCTCCAAATTGAAGCACTGCAAACATTCTGAGGCTATTGTTTTTTTGTCTCTCCTTATTCTGCTTGGATAACATTTGAGGCACCCACCGTGAACACACTTTTCAGTATGCCAGTTCTTGAATAATCATCGCCCCCTCTACCGAGGCATATAATCCGACACAATCTGTTGTCATCTGGTGGTCATCTTGAATGATGTGATCCACTCGCTCGGTGTTGCATAACTGCAGTCACAGGTCTGCCGCTTCGCTGTTTATCAGCCAATGGTGGTGGCCCTTCAGCTTCATTACAGCATGAAACCAGCTTCTAACTATGCTGACATCCACTCTTACATCACCATACACCTTTGTAGACTTTCATGAATGTAAGTGGGTATTTCACCTTCCAAATTCAAGAATTCAGTGATAAACACTGTGTAACATTGGTCAGCCATTTTGCAACAGGAAGCAGTGCTGCCACTAGTTGATGTATGAAATTGCTATTGTAGTGGAGTGGAGAAGAAAGTTTGAGGAATTGCGCCAAATTCAAATTATTCACATAACTTGCTTAGTTCAGCAGAAAAAAAAACTTAGGAGTATTAATTATTGACTGACCCTCGTATAAATTCATTTCTTTAAAGAAATACATACGATGTCTTTGAGTTAAAATATTTAAGTTGAAGTGAAGCCTGCAATAGTTGAGTGATGGCACTATTTTAATGAACTAAACCATAGTCCTGGTGCTCTGAAACAATCAAGTAATGTTATATAAAAAACAAAAAGGAAGATTCACAGACATGGAGTTTTGAACTAGGTGCCTTTGAAATACTGGAAAATGCCTTCTTCTTTCAGTAACCCAGAAGTCTTATGGGTATAGCATTATTGCGTATACTTATACACTATTTTGATTCAAAATACTGAGAACAGGAATGTTAATATAAGTAGCGTGGTGCCTGAAAGAAACGCCAAGAGAAAATCTGTTTACTTTAATCACTTTATGTACATGTGATATGATTCTTAATTGGGATAACTATTCAGGCTTTCAACATGTACCCCTAACCAGGTGGACCAGCTGCAGCTTCATATATGTTTGTCGCATTATTTCATTTATCTTGTGAAGTATCTTTTAACAATTAATGGAATGCTGAATAACCTCCCCACCAATAAAAATAAATAAACAAATAAATACATTTAAAAAAAAAAAAAAAAAGAAAAAACCTACACATGCAGTTTTGGTTTGCAGAATTGGACGGGGACTGTAACACTAACTCCCTGTTCTTTAAAACTATTATGAACTGGGGCATTTAAAGACTTACAGCAGCATTAAGACATTTTTCTCTTTCTCATCTTGTATTACTGCTTAGTACAGTTTATACATATGTTGTTGTATTACTTGGTTTCAGATTTCTGCCTCAGCGAAATGTATTCAGATGCTTTGCTACATTCCATTGTATGCCCCATGCTCCTACACTTATCCGGCGGACAAATGTGAAGCATTGTTTATCTGCATCTACAAATTCATCATCTGGTATGTAAGAAACTACTTTTCTTTATTGATGCTGCTAAAAATATTCATCCCTCCCCCTCCTTCCTTCTCCTCTGCTCCTCTCTGCTTTTCCTATCAAGCTTGTGGTGATCATTTCCTTAAGGTATCAGTTTTATGAAAGTGGATTTTGAAGCTCCAGCAATTAAAAGATTACATTTGTTCTTCATAAGAGTTTATATGCCAGTGTTTTTCTTTTCTTTCCTTCTTTGTTTCTCTCTCTCTCTCTTTCATAGGGCAATTTAATTTTCAGTCTGATGTATTGTTTATAAGACTATTTAATAATACACTGATGATTTGACAAGCTAGGTAAATCAATTATTGCTAGATACTTGTGTTATGTAACTTGTAAACTATTGCTTATATATGAAAACATTAGCCAAACTATACTTTCTCTTGTAACTATTATTGCTCCACTTTTAGAATCAAACCTGGTGTAAATATTTGATGTTATTAACCAGGATATCAAACTGCATCATAACATTAACATCTTAAATATGTGATATTATATGTGGGTTTTCAAGAAATATATTAAATATTGTGTGAAATTTTTGATTGATATGAAATAGTGAATATTATTAAAGTTGCATTTAATTCTATTCAGTGTTGCTCACCCTTCTTCTGCATTTATATGTAATGGTGAAAAGTCATTAAAGTGATAAAGCTTCAACAAATGTTGTTAGCTTGGCAAGTAACAATAAAGGTGAAACAGTGAATGATTTTAAAGGTAAGTTAGTTGTTAAAGCAGCAAGGCACAAATCATGTTAAATATTTATATCAGACTAATACAGGAGATTCCAACTCGTGAATAACATTTGAAAGTAACTGCAGATTATACTGGTGCTTCTGAATGGAACTTTGTGTGTTCATGTAAAAAAGAAAAAAAGAAAACATTGCAAACCCCAGGAAAAAAAGAAAGAGCCAGAATTATAAAAAGCAAAAGTTCTATTCGTAGGAGGGTACACAAATTTTTCTTTAACTGTGAACTGCTAACAACAAATTCTTATAGTCTGTTAACAATGATCCTATCTTTAAGCAATCCATTTTTCATAAATATTGCTAGATATTCTGTTTAAGTTTGTGAAGAAAAATATATTGGATATAATAATATTGACAGCACATTGTGTGATGGAAACCCACACATTACATCTCTACATGATAGTGATGGAGCTATGGATTAGTGCGAGTTTAATTTCATTTCAGCCATTTATTTTGGTATTAAATTATTAATATTATTATAATTATTATTCAAATCAGTGGATAGTTCTATTGCATTATAAACATAAGATATAAATCCACATGTCTTATGTTTTTCTTTGTTTCTTGCAGCTGATATGAACACAAGATTAATACAGAGCAGTAGAAATGTTTTGCTTACATCAAGTCCGGTTCTAAGGCTTGATCAATAATAATGTAGATAATAATAATGGTCGAGTGGTTCGATTCCTGACCATTATTATTTCCTATCCTCCTCTGGAAGTGTGTATGTGAGAGTGAATGTGTGTGTGTGTGTGTGTTTGAGGAAAATAAAATGATTTAAACCTAATGTAAAGAACCTACAGACAGTTGTTTCTAGTGCAAATCCCCCGATATAACCTTAGATGTTAAAGGGGACTATATGAATGAAACAAAACAAAAAAAATCTGATGTGTTCCATTTACGTGACTTTCTCTACATCCCTGCAAAAAAAATTATTAAAAGCTAATGTTTCTAATTACTTCATGCTAATCAAGAAAAAATTAGCAGAAATAGTCCTATTACTTGCTTCCTTCTAAGTAGATGCGAAATAAGGGAATACCATAGGGTAAAGTGATAGTCAAAAGCTGGTTGCTATGTGACTGAAGTTCCTTTGTTTGTATGAACAGGAATTGACAGATTCCCATTTGAAAAATGTATAAATTTTTCAAAGCTGAAACCAATAACAAAAAATATCTCAAAAACGATCTTATCCATGAAAAAAATATACGTAACATAAAATGTGTGTTTTAACGTGCTCTACATTTTTTGTGTTGTAAGTTTTTGTTCATCTCTTTTGGTTTAGCAGTTGTGCAAGATTTCGTAAAGTTCATCCAGAATAAAATAGTCTTTAGAGGCTATTCCCAGAAAATTGAAGATATACATTTTATTTGTCATTAAAATATCTTAAATATAAGAGATTTTAATCAAAATCGTTACGACGCATTTTTTAGAAAATCAAAATTTTTAAAATATTTTCCATGTAAAGGGTAGTTAGGTTCTTGAAAATCTTTGTGTTACATCCTTGGAAGGTACCGAACTTAAATACCAAGTTAGGTATCTAATGGTCTTTTCATTTTTGAGCTATGCTGCCCACACACACATGAACGCACGCACGCTGCACAGGCGCACACACGCACACACAATTTTTCTAAAAAGGCTTTTTCTGGATTCAGGCAGTCTCAAAACTTTTATGAAATGTTATTCTGCAAAGAGGTTTCTGAAGGCTTATAAAATTGCTGCAAAGGTTTCAAATGTTGAATAGATGGATGCGCTGAAAATGTAAGTATGTAAACTCAAATTACTGTTGCAGCCTGATATGATGAAATGCTTTGTTTTTTCATTATTCTGTGCCTTCTGAGCCAAAGAAGCTAAACCAAATTTTAATTATGATCATGATTAAAATTTTCAAATTAGATCCATTTTGACCATGAAAATTAAATAAAGATTATTCATGAAAAGTTAAATATGTGCCATAATTTAAATAATTTACAACTCAATAAATTTAAAGCTACATTAAGAAATAATATTACGTTTTCAGTAATAAACATGGCAAATGTAATAAATACATACACAAGTTTGAAGTGACAGATTTTATTCCATACTCTCACATGTTCAAACCAATATCGCTAGCTATAAAAGTGCAAGCTGATCAAGTGATTGAAGGTATGTTAAATGATGAAATTATTGAGGTAGCCCAAATATCTTCCTATACAAATCCGATGGTGTGGGTTCATAAGAATAATAAATTGAGGATGACTCTTGATGTATAATGGTTAAATTCCTTCTCTGTACCAGATAATTTCCATCCTGAAAGTGTGATTTGTTGCTATCCAAACTTAAGCTTGCAAAGCATTTTTCTGTAATTGACTTAGTTTCTTCATATTGGCAAATTGAGTGAGGAGGTTCACCTCTTTCATCCATGGAAGTAAAGTCTACTCCTTTAAAAGACGTGCTTTCAGACTGGCCACCAGTGGCACCACATTGCTATGCAGGTTGTACACTATTTTTGGAGATACGATTAATGAATTTACGTCAAGTAATGTGAATGATTTTTTTTATTTTTGTTGAAGACTTTGATTCCCACATAACACATTTGAATTATATTTTGAAAACGTTGGGCAGAAGTAATATACCTGTGGGTCTGGAAAAGTCAAGCAAGAAGCAATTAAGACGCTTCTTTGGTATTTTGCAATATGAAACAAGATTCATATACAATTTTGCTTAAGAGATTGCACCTCTCAGAGAGTTGCTTAAAAAAGATGTAAAATGGGATTGTGAATGCGAACACCAGGTAGCTTTTGAAAAGGTGGAGGAACTAGTTAAATCTGTTAGAGGTATGTACCTAATTATGAGTTACCTTTTCACATCTTTTCTGACACATATGTGATGACTTTCGGTGTTTGCTTTGCCAATATGTCGAAAACAATGAAAACCATGTCATTACAACTGCATCTAGGTCATATCTCATAGAGAGCAATGCATATGTAACTAGCTTGAAATTAGTGCTATTTACTTTGCCTTGCAAAAATTTTGTTTATATATTTATAATCATGAAGTGGTCGTACACACTTATAACACCTGTCTTTTATACAGAAATGCAAGCTTACCAATTCGTAAGTTGTCACACTACATTCAAGAGATTGTCATACAACGTAGAAATTGTGTACATACCTGGCTGTGAAAATGTATTTAGTGACACTTTGTCAAGAATAAAAATTAGTAATAATATTCCGGACACTATCGGTAAGTTTTAAAATTAAACATAAAAACAACTTGGAGTATGGCTTCTGAATTAAAGAATCTTCAAAAGTTACAAATGGAAGACGAAGAGCTTGAAAAAGTCTGGAAAAATGCTTCAGAAATAACTGGATATTTGGACTAAAAATTTGGTGGAAAAAATGTTTTATATCAGTTGCATGGCAACACAGTAAAAGTTATTCCACAGGAATTAAATTTGACCTTTCATGTTTCATTAATTTATTTCGGCATAAAGAAAACAACTGTATGTGTATCTGAAGTTTCATACATAGAACATTTATATAAAAAAACCAGGAAAATAATTGCAGCTTGTGACCTACTAAACAGCAAAGACATAGTGTCAAGAACCATAGTACCTGTTTGAAAGAATGCCTTAGTCAGTATAGATATATATTGGGAATTCCTTGTGGGACAATTGAATTACAAATTTATTTTTGTTATGTTTGATATTTTCACAGGATTTTTATAAAGTTTTTCTTATGAGGAAAGTAAATTGTCTGAATTAAATATTAAATGATTATGTGCCAAAATATGAAATGATTGAAGCAGTCTTATGCGATAATGAACTGTCAATATAAGCAAAAAGTTTAAAAATACTTTGGATGAGTATGGAATAAATATATATCACAATTCTGCTTATTTTCTTCAAGGAAATCCCTGCGAGCAATGCTTGAAGAATAACACTACACACTTTAGAATATTATGTCATAACAAGAATAAATCCTGGGTGAAGCACTGTAAACATATTGAAGATGTTATAAATAATAGTATAAATGTTACAACTGTATTTGCATTGATTGAGTTGATATTAGGTACAAAAACTAATAATAAAATCAAAGGGCTACTAGTTGTAATACCTAAGGAAAAAGAACTAAATGACAAAGAGAAAGCAGTTTTGGCATTTCAAAAAATTAGAAGAAAGTCAGAGATAAGGGAACAAAAAGTAAAAAAGGCATAAGAATAAATGGAATCCGGCAATTCTGGTTGGTTAAAAAGAGAAATATTTCTAGTGCAGACAAAAACATATATCATTGCATGTGTCTACTATATAGAGGCCCATCTTTATTTAAATATAGAATGATAACACTTTTGAATTAAAGAATTTAAAAGGAAAAGTAAAGCAAATTTTACGGTCATACACATTATTGGAATGAATGTATTTTGTCAGAATGAACGTGAGTGAACGTGTTATGTAAATAAAGAATCCTTGTAGTATGAATGGATATAGTTTGTGTTCTGGGGAATATTTTGCATTTATGTGAGCGACTTGCAGAACCGTAAGCCACCCCAGATCACATAAATACAAAAGGGGCATTATGAAGCCACATATTTACTTATTTTGCACTTTTTGTATGATATTTATTGTTATATTGTGTTGTATACTGATTGTGATTCGTTTATAAACACTTACATAAGCCTTGTAGCCACCATATGGAGACGATTTCTTTGATAATCCTTATTTTTTTTTTGTTAATACTCCATAATCTCTCCTTTGTTTTATATCCCTTGGTAAATTCTATGTGCAATTTGAAAAAAAAGTCCTGTTGTTAATACTCCATAATCTCTCCTTTGTTTTATATCCCTTGGTAAATTCTATGTGCAATTTGAAAAAAAGGTCCTGTGTGTCTGTCTGTCTGACTGTGAGTGTCTATAGGCAGCCGAGCCATAATAAAAAAGTCAGTTAAATACTAAACTTGGTACTTAAGTGAGTACCTTTCAAGGATGTGACACAAAGATTTTCAGGAAACTACCCTTTACATGGAACATTTTTCAAACATTTTGATTTTCTCAAAAATGACTGTAATGATTTTGATTACAATGTCTTATGTTTAAGATATTTTTATGACAAACGAAATGTGTACTGGCTGGAGTATAATCCAGGCTTGTGGGCCGTGGTCTACTGGGCTCCTTCTTCTTCTTCCCAGACGTTTCGTCTGCGACTACGGCAGACATCTTCGGTGGCAGTGGCGAGGTCGGAGTGCTCTAGTGGACGTTTCAACTGCAACTGCAGTCGCAGACAAAATTTCCGGGAAGAAGAAGGAGGAGCCCAGTAGACCAAGGCCCACAAGCCCGGATTATACTCCAGCCAGTATTGACACCGGCCATGAAAGCCTAAGAATTTCAACGAAATGTATGTCATGAATTTTCTTGAAATAGCCTCTGAAGATCTCTTCATCCTGGATGACTATTGTATGGCTGACAAACCATAAGAGATATACAAAAACTTACTACACAAAACATATAAATCTCATTTAAAGCACATTTATATCATATACTTTGTTTTTGTAGAGTTAACCATTTCTGAGAAATTCTGGATTATTGCTTTCAATTCTAAGCCGCTTAAACTTTCTCAAACAGGGAGACATCTTTCTTCTTGTTTCTCGTTTGACAAGCAAAGATATTGGAATTTCAATTGTTTCACAAAGCGACTGGCTTCTAAAGGACGAAACAATGGCTTTAGCCTATGCATTCTCTTATTTCCCTTCTATTTACAGGGAAACTAGTAATAAGAGTAATTCTGCTTATGTTTATCTTGATAATCATAATGTAGATAACAGATTAATGTTTTGAATAAAAGGTTTGTGTACCGAAGAGCTAGAGGACATCACGTGAATGGAACACATTAGATTTTTTCCCTTCTGCTTACTAGAAACCAAGTAATAAGGACAATTTCTGTTAATGTTTATCTCCATTATCATTAAGTAGATAGAAGAATAAGTTTTTTAACAATAATTTGTTACAAGGTGTAGAGAAAGTCATGTCAATGGAACACAGCATTTTTATTAACATACGTGATCCACTGAGGATTGACATGTTTATTATTGTTCCTGGGATAGAGCAGAGATGTCACTAATTTTCATTAAAGCTGACATATGTTTGAAGGCAACTGTCAAATACCTTCTCAATGATTCTTCTTAGAACCAAGTTGATGGGTATTTATTGTTATAATTTTGGAATCACCAATTTTAAATATTAGGGTTTTTCTTGCCTTTTCTCATTGTGAATATACTACATGAATATAAACAACAGCAAAGTTCAGCACTGTTTCAAAAGGCAAGAAAAACTCTAATATTTAAAAATGGTGATTCCAAAAAGTATATATATTAGAGTCATCTTTAATGCTCTAACAATTACCCTGTCAGGACTTGGGGCATTGTTGACATATTTAGAATGTAAGGGGCTGCTATCAAATACACTATAGCTTAATACAGGACACACTATTTCGCGCGACATGCGCTACCAGCGCATTCTAGCGGGTCGGCCTTGAGCGGCGATCAGCTGGTGTTGCTGTAGCTTCAGTATAGCCTATGTAATAGCAATAATGATTAATTAAAATGTAATATAGCTGTGTATCAGTCTACATAGTGTTATAAGGATTATCAGACAGAGAAGTATTGAACCATGTCTAGTAAGGTTTTTGCTGTGTTTGGCTGCAATAACTTTGAACTTCTGAAACTTTCCAAGTCCTTTTTTCGCTTCCCACGAGATAAAACAATGTAAGTAGATTATATTATTGTGGAACATTAATATACATAACCACTGCAGGGAAGCAATAATCTGAAAATGAGATCATTGCTGAACATCTCTGAGGAAAATCCATTTATTGAAATTTGTAACAGTAGAGTGCATTTTTTCTATGATGCTCCACTCCTGTTGAAATCAGTGAGGAATAATTTGAAATGGCATTGTATAATTTGTGAAGATAGAAAGGTTTCTTGGAACCATATTGTAAAATTTTATAAAAAAAAAAAAAGACAGCCATGAAACCTCGGTTAGCTCCAAGGTTGACCAGCCAATGTATTGAACTACCACCATTTAGTCCAATGAGGGTATGTTTGGCTGTTCGTGTTTTAAGCCATTCTGTCTGTTGTTGCATTAAAACA
Organism: Hymenopus coronatus; assembly: GCA_030762935.1. NCBI lineage: Eukaryota > Metazoa > Arthropoda > Insecta > Mantodea > Hymenopodidae > Hymenopus > Hymenopus coronatus. The sequence goes on from CM060881.1 coordinate 74,518,257, forward strand.
CACGTTGCGTTTAATTCTATGTCTGATGAAACATTAGCTATCGCTAATTTCATTGAAAAAATCTTATGCGCCCCATTCATGACTTTCTCTACATCTCTACAGCAAAGCATTGTTACAAATCTGAATCTTCTAATTTCCTCATGCTAATCAAGAAAAAATTAGCAGAAATCATCTTATTATTTGTTTCCTTTTAGTAGAAGCGATATAAGGGAGTACTATAGGTTAAAGTGATAGTCAAAAGCTGGTTGCTATGTGACTAAAGCTCCTTTGTTTGTATGGGCAGGAGTTGACAAATTCATGTATGAGAAAAGTATGTTTTTCAAAGCTGAAACCAATAACAAGGAATATCTCAAAAACAATCAACTTCACGAAAAAATGTGTATAACACAAATTGTGTGTTTGAAAGAGCTCTACATATCTCTTACAGTTTACCAGTTATGCAAAACTCCGCAAAATTCATCCAAAATAAAGATGTCTCAGGAAATTCAAAATGTACATTTTGTTTGTCATGTAAATATATTTAATATACGACATTTTAACCAAAATCGTTAGACCCATTTTTGAGAAAATCAAAATTTTCAAAAATTTTTCCATGTAAAGAGTAGTTTGGGTTGGGGGGATTTTCTTGAAAAATCTTCGTGTCGCATTCTTGGAAGATACTGTACTTAAATGCCAAGTTTGATATTTATCGAACTTTTCGTTTTTGAGCTATGCTACACAAACACACACACGCGCAGACATTTTTCTGAAAATGCATTTTTTGGAATCAGGGGGTCCCAAAACATATATTTGCAGTGAAATCTCGGTAGCAAATTTTTGGATGTAATACAATACGTTCTCTATACACTATGTTCATATTACGTGTAGAGAAAGTAAAAATGGACTGTCTATTTGACATTTTCAACTCGTGCTAAAGAGTTGCGCTATGCAATAACTGACGAACGTAAACATTTACTGTATTTGAATGAATTATGAAAATTCTTAGAAAACATCACAGTAATGAATGGTCAGCATAAGAAACCTGCTTGTTTAAATGCACATATTGGAATTAAAATTATTGTGGCAGGAGCTAAAATGGCAATATGGTTTTTCATATTTACTTACAAGACAACTCACACAAGACTGTTTGGAAATTTTGTTTTCTGTTATTAGGGACAAGGGTGGGAACAATGTAGCCCCAGATTCCTCAAAATTCAGACAATGTCTTAGACTTGCAATTACAAATCAGTTATTACAATCGTCTGAAGACAGTAATTGTGCTTATGGATGTAAGCAAGTTTTTAGTTCTAAAGTCTGATTTACCAGAAAAATGTAAATCATTTGTAATTCAGACTTCTGCACTAATTATACCAGAACAGCAAAAGTGATGATTTTCCAGTTAATGTTCAGCAGCGGGCAGAGTCATGTGTATGCACGTGGACATGTGCAAAAATGCCTCATGAGAAATGTATAAACAAATGGTAGACATCGATGAGAGCAGATGTAGTAAATTAAAATGTGCATATTGCTCTGAAGTATTATGGAAATGCTAGATTCATATTTCACAATGAATCTGCTTATACAATGTACATCAGCAGCAATACTTTATTTAATGAAAATGTTCTTCATTATCTTTCTGACAGTAGACTTAATGTTAAACTAAGGTTAAATATGCGTGTAGATGATGCATTATTCACTTGCATATGTGAAAGTTGTAAATATGTGTTTATTGACAAAGCATTCAGTGTGTTAATAAAATGTTATTTGAATGATGAAAATGGAAAAAAGAACAAGAAAAAACAGGTAGAAACATTAAAGCAAACAATGTCATGCAACTAAAAATAATTCCTGTAGATCCAATGCCTTTACATTGTTTTTCTGCATTGTTTTGTATTGTATTCACAAAATATTGTTTGAATGAATAAAAAATAACAATGCATATTATAATATCATTATTGGGTTTCCCTTTCCTAACATTCAAATTTAATCGCTTGTTCCTTCAGGCCTGGCCGCTAGGAGCGCCACTGTATATCTGTCTGTCAGCTTAACACAGGGGGAAATGGAAGTGTCCAGTATTAACCTACAGTGTATTTGCTGCTATATAAAGTGAATAACTAAATTAACGCTAGCAGCAATCCAAACTTAAATGCACTCAAAACTTAAAAGAAAAATGTGTACCTTTTATATCCATTCCAGGTTGGATATTATGTTTTTGTAAACAGATTGAAATGTAGTAATTACCTTATAAAATTAACATTAGGATCACTCTAAAATAAACATTTTCAAAATTAGTTTGTCCATAGAGCATTAAAACACAGAGCTCATAAAAGTAATGACAATATTAGAGGAAACTAAGCTTAAATTGAATTGTTATTTTCGTTAAATGATTATGAAAAGTCTGTTTGTGTCATATCTTGACAGGATGTAGCATTAATATATAAATCTAATAGATTACCTGTTTTGAAAATAACTTGAAACACACATTTTTTAAAGCAGAAATAGATTTTTACTGACAACATATTGGCTTATTTATTCAATACCTCATGGGAATTCATTACATAGGTTTTCTTTATATAAGAAAGTGAAGGTATACTCATGATATACAGATAGTTCTAAGCAAGTTATAAATTAAGAAAATTTTGTGGAAATTCCTGCTTGGAACAGAAACAAATAATTAATTTACTGTAGCTCTATCTTTACAGCTGAAGCCATAGCCATAAAGCATGCTATCAAATTGCAATTAAATAACACAATAAAACAGGTAATAATTTTTAGTGATTCTGAAAGCCCATTGGAACAATTGCAATTAAGGAAGGAGTAATCTTCAATCTTATCTTTTTGATGAAAAAAATTACAGTTATATGCATATTGTCACATAAAAATATAAAAAGGAATGAATTTGAAGACGAAGAAGTGAGACTACTAGCAATGAAAGATACAGTTTTAAGAACACCTACTCCAAGCTCTCATATGTTCAACAAGTCTAGAATTAAACTACTTAAAGGAAATGAAGAAAAAATGGTTAAAAGGTACAAAAATGGAAATATAGGTAAATATTATTTTGAAAACTAGTATAAGTAGAGCCTTGTTCCTTGGTTTAATAGTATAAAAATTTTGTTTAGAAAAAAAATAGTATTCCGAGGCTCATTCAAAAATGTTGAAAATAAATGAATAAAATATTGAAAATTTAATTCTGATCATTACATCTTTTCAAAATATTTTCCATTGTATTGTGTATACTGTCTCATCCCTTCAAACCATTCTTAAAATGCTGAGCACCAATTTCCTTTGGAGAGAATGCATATACATTCTTTATGAGCAGCCTCTGTGGCTTCAACCGACTCAAATCATTGACCTCAAATTTTTCCTTTAATTTTGGGGAATAGAAAAATGTCACATGAGGCCAGATCTGGATTGCAGGAAGGTTGAAACAAATATCTAACTCCTGATTCCTGCAGAAATTGGGTTTATTGTGCAGCGTGGGCAGAGGTATTGTTATGGTGCAACAAAATTTCATACAGACTAGTCTTAGGGCACTTTTTATTCAGGTCATTGAACACTTTTGGCAGACATTTTGTGGTCTACCATCTGGCAGAAACATTCTTTTATCCCTCAAGCAGAATGGCCACTTGTTGAGAAGAAGGAACAGGTCATCTTGCAAACACTTCTCATTTGCTTCACTTTTGTTGGGGTATCTTCTCTTGGGAAGATCCAAACTGATGACTCATTTAGTTAGTGGATCGCACTGGTAAATCCAGCTTTGTCACCTATTACAATGCTAAATATGTGATAATTTCAATTGTTTTCTCACAGAAACCGAGTGTAGGACAGGAGTTGGATAGGTAGAGTCAGACTGAAAAATTCATGCCTTAGCTGGAATTTGAACCACGGATCTCCCAGTCTCTAGCCAGTTGCTCTATCACTGGCTACATGGCAACATGCTGGCATAGCATTGAATTTCTCAACTGACTCACATGTTTCCCAGTAAATCATAAGGTGATCTCAAATTATTTTGAGATGACGACCCCAATGGCAACTTACAATATTGTAAGTACTTTAAGTACCAGGATTCATAATATAGCCAACTATTATGGACATTTGTGATAATTTTAGTTGTTTTCTCACAGAAACCGTTTGTAAGATAGGAGTTGGATAGGTAAAGTCAGACTGAAAAATTATCACAATTATCCATAATAGTTGGTTATACTGTGAATCCTGGTACTTAAAGTACTTACAATATTGTAAGCCGCCATTGGGGTTGTCATCTCAAAATAATTTGAGACCACCTTATGATTTATCGGGAAACATGCTAGTCAGTTGAGAAATTCAATGCTATGCCGGCATGTTGTTATGGTAGCTCAGTAGTAGAGCAACTGGCTAGAGACCAGGAGATCCATGGTTCAAATCCTGGCTATGGCATTGAATTTTTCAGTCTGACTACCTATCCAACTCTTGTCCTACACACGCTGTGAGAAAACAATTAAAATTATCACTATTGTCCATAATAGTTGGCTATACTGTGAATCCTGAGACTTAAAGTACTTACAATATTGTAAGTCGCCATTGGGGTTGCCATCTCAAAATAATTTGAGATCACCTTGTGGTTTACCGGGAAACATGCGAGTCAGTTGAGAAATTCAATGCTATGCCGGCATGTTGCCGTAGTAGTTCAGTGGTAGAGCAACTGGCTAGAGACTGGGAAGATCCATGGTTCAAATCCCAGCTATGGCATTGAATTTTTCAGCCTGACTCTACCTATCCAATGCTAAATATGTTTCTGAATCTTCCTCCATTGAACTTATCAATAATTTCTTATCTGACCATGTGTGCAACAATGATCTTCCCACAACATACAATCTGCTTTCACATTTTCTTCCATTGTTGCTGTAGCTAACCATCCTGCTTGGTCTTCATTTTTGAGGGAATCTGGAATCTCTTGCTCTTCTAAATTCTGGATACCATTGATAAATGGTGGATTGTAAAGGTCAAAGATCCCCAAATGCATTCTTTCAAGGCATTCTTTCTGCCCTATACCAACTTTAAAGTCAAGAAAATCAGAGCTCTTGCTTGAGATCTAACTTAGCATATGGCGCAGCAACACCTGCTTTACATACACAAACAGTAGTGACAATGGATGCACTTGCACATGTTGCTATGGGAATGTCAATCTGAAGTTATGAAATGCTGCTTTGTCTTACCACAACTTACCTTGTCCATTCTCAAATCTTTTGGAGTTACTCATGTAATGGAATAAAACTAAGTAAAGCTTCATGGTTGATCGTGAAGCTATACATAAGTTTTATTTACTGTTAAAATTTCAAGTCTTTCAGAATAAAAAGTAATTACACTTCCTTAAGCTCAAATCTAATTAAATGCCATATTATTGGTGGCAGACAATGTCACATGAAGAAGGAATGTAAACTCTGGATCATATTACTTTCTTTAGCACATACAGAATACATAGTAGGTAGAGAAGGTATTGCTTTCTACTGAGAAGTTTGTTACCGAGGTTTCACCAGAAATACACGTTTTGAGGACCCATGAATCTTAAAAAAAACCTTTAAAAAAAAAAGTCTGTGTGTGCATGTGCGCATGACTCAAAAATAAAACTTGGTTATTTAAATTCAGTATCTTCCAATAGTACACCACCAAGATTTTCAGAAGAATCACCCCATCCAGGCTATGCTTTACATGGAAGATTTTTTGGAATGTTTAATTTTCTCAAAAATGGATCTAGTAATTTTGATTAAAATATATTTTAAGATACTTATATTACAAATTAAATGTATATCTTGAATTTTCTGGGAATAATCTCTTTCTAGATTGCTTTAACATAACTAGTAAATGTTACTAGACAAAGAATATAGATCTCATTAAAGTACACAATTTCTCTTTTTGTGTGGAGTTAACCAATTTTGAGACATTTTTTGTTTTAGTGTAATTTTCAATACTTGGTTTTCTCAAATGGAAAGTTATCATTTATTTTTGTACTCCTGGTCATGCAAACAGAACAGAATATCAATTTCATCACTTACCGACCAGCTTTTAAAAGATTTGATTGTCGCTTTAGTGTGGTGTATTCCTCTATAACTCTTGTACCTATAAGGAAACTAATAAGACTATTTCTGTTAATGTATGCCTCAGATTAGCTTGGAATAGATAGAAGAATAAGTGTTTTGTAAAAATAGCTTGTTGCAGAATAGTAGAGAAAGTCATGTGAAACACACTTCCCTGTGGCTCATTGAAGAAAAATTCTTTCCCTACTAGTTGTGAGTCAGCAACCATTGTATCCCTAATACCAAATAAGCTAAACAATAAGCAATTCTCAGTTTGGTTAGCTGAGTTGGCATTAGGGTTATAACTCTCAGCAGTTTGTGCCAGCAATGACAACTGTAGCTTGAATTCAGTTCAGTTTTTTGCAAAGTAAGGATTCTATTGTCAGTCAGCATGAATAGATTGTGACCAGGAAGCAGGAAGTTACAGATGTATTCCAGTTCAGATCTCAGACTTTTACTTCAAGTAGTATTTATATTCAGTTAAAAACCACAGCTTTGGAAGTGACTTGTGATAGTGAAAATAGAGTAAGTGTACCACCACCGTCATTAATAATGATGATAATGCCACTACTGTTTTATGTATCTAACAGACCAATACTGCTGCTACTACTGGTATTGCTAATATTACTGGTATAAATATAAACAAATCCTGATTCGTAAGTTCCTCCCCTCCCTCCTCCTCAATTAGAAAGTCTGATTCAGACACTGCTTTCTCTACCATGTATGAGCAACCTAATAGTAGGTAGAGAAGGTATTGTATTCCACCAAAAAATTTGATACCAAGGTTTATTTCCTCAAATACATATTTTAAGGAACCTGAATCCAAATTCAAGTTTAGATAAAGGTGTGTATGTATCAGTGTGTATCGGATTTGATATTTAAGTTCAGTATCTTCCAAGGATATGACACAGAAATTTTCAAAAAAATTCCCCTACCCCAAATTACTCTTTACATGGACCATTTTACAAAATTTTTGGTTTTCTAAAAAATGGCTCTTAATGATTTAGATTAAAATGCTGTATTTTTAAGATATTTATATGTGATATGTAAAAATGGGAATAGTCCCTGAAGCCCTCTTCATTCTGAATGACTTGCATAACTGGTAAACCATAAGAGACTTATTACACAACAAATTTAGGTCTTGTTAAAACTTGCAATTTACATCATTTGTAGTTTTCTTGTACACAGCTAACCATACCAAGCTATTTGCTGTTTTCTGTTTCAATTTCAAAATACACAAATGTTTTTCAAACGGAAACTCCTCATTTGTTTTACTCCTAGCCATGGAAAGAATTGAATTTTAATGACAATTGCATAGTGACAGCTTTTAAAATATTTGACTGTTGCTTCAGCCTAATGTATTCCCTTATTTCTTTTCTACTTAAAAGGAACTAAGTATTAAGACCATTTCTGGCAATGTTTATCATTAGTAGAATGAAGTAGATAAAACAAATCTTTTGTAAGAATAGTTTGTTTGCAGAAAAGATAGTGAAAGTCATGCGAATGGAAGATTTTTTTGGGGTATGTTCTAAATACAGCAAGAAAAGAAATGATAAATTGAAATGATTGGAACTTAAAACTCTAATTACAGTTATTACGGGCTAATGAAAAATTTTAATACCCTAAACTTAAAATTATGAAATATGTTTTAATAAAAGTAATTGTAGCATACTATTTTAATATATTTGTAAACTTAAATTGTTTTAATAGGTATTTGAAATTTAGTAATCCTTAAAATGTATTGCTTAGAAGTTAGTAAAATTTAAAACCTGTAATTATGTAAATAAGAGGCTCTATAAATTGAACTGTCTGGTCAATAATCATAATAAATATATAATATAATTGTATGATGTAGATTTTACAGCACATACAGAAGCACAATCCTGCCATCTAGCAATTTTATTGCAGATATGCTGCCAGTGCCATCATTACTATTTTTTGGAAATTAGCTAAAGTTCAAGGTGCCAAATTTAATTTTACATACTTGTCATATCATATTAAATCTACTTAAATGAAGGTAGAACTAAAAATATGACGTTACATTTGCATGACTTTCTCTATTTTGAAATAAATTTATCCTTACAAAAGCTGATTCTTGTATCTTCTTCATGCTACTAATCAAGATAAACATTAAAACAAATGTTTTTATTATTTAATTCGTTGTTGGTAGAAGGGAAATAAGGGCATACACTAGGCTAAAGAGATAGTCAAATCTTTTAAAACATGTTCTCTATGTAATTACAGTTAAATCTTTTAAAACCTGGTCACTACCTGATGAAATTGAATTTCTGTTCTATTTGCACACAGTTGTAAAAATGAATGAGGACTTACTATTTGAGAAAAGTATAAGTATTGGAAAATTTGAACCAATAGCAAGCATCCAATATGAATTATATACTTTAACGAGATTTACATTTTTGTGTAGTAAATTTTATCCATCTCTTACGGTTTACCAGTTATGCAAAGGTCATTTAAAATGAAGAGAGCTTCAGAGGCTATCCCCAGAAAATTCAAGATATTCATTTTAAATAATTTGAACGTATGGCATTTTAATCAAAATTGCTACCACCCTTTTTTAAAAATAAAAACTTTTGAAAAGTGCTCCATGTAAAGAGTAGTTCGGGATGGGGGAATTTTCTTGAAAATCTTGTGTGTTGCATCCTTGGAAGATGTTGAACTTAAATATCAAGTTTGGTATTTAGCATACCTTGTTTTTGAGTTCTGTATGCATGCACATACACACAAGCACACATGAACACACATGATGGATTCAGTGGACCTCAAAAATATATTTCCAATGAAATCTTGACATCAAATTTTTTGGTGGAATACCTTCCTGCTAACTATGCTTGTAGCGAAAGCAAGAAAGATACACAATTAATAATTATTATAAGGGAAAGTTGCCCTTGAGTTAGTCTGTTTTTTACATTAGTGCATTATTAAGTATTAACTGCCATCATAACTGTTTAAAAAGATTTAATAACATTATTATACCATGATATGAAAATGAGTGTGCCTCACATTCAATGGGTTCCAAGTTTGTTTTGTTTAGGGCAAAGGTTTCTTTCAGTTTTTCTCTTTTCTGCAGAAAATTGTTAGGCACCTCTAAGCCCTATGGATCCTGAGTTGGAGTATCATTTCATCCATTCTCTGTTCAATATGTTCGTACCAGTTGAAGTTTAATTCACACACAAAATACTCTTTAGATTTTTAAAATGTCTACTTGCACATTTAGTAGAATAAGATCCTTTGATAATTCTTTTTGTTAAATTGTTATTTTTTGCATATTTATTATGAAACTACTATTGTAGGTCTATTTGCACAAAAGAGAAAACGTTGGCAGGAATTAAGGCATCAGTTATTGAAGTTATGGAAACCTCTTCCAATAAGTGTGGGCCTGGTGCTCCTTGCTGTGTTGCAGTGGAGACACATTCGCCGAAGGGAACAAGGTCGCCAGGGAAGCACTGTGATCATTGCAAAAGAATGGGAGGTAAGGCATGTTCACACGTATCTTAACTGGGTCACAAGAGAAGTGTTTTCTACTTCCTCCATTTTCATCTTACTATCTGGCAAAATTTATAACCCTTTATTTTACTAATTTGTAGAATGAACAAGCTATTCATATATCCAAGTTGTTTCACCCACAAAAATATCAGTGGAAATTTTGATGCCTGAAGACCTATGGTAATGAATTTTTAAAGTTGATTCAGCCTAGCAAATTGCAATTAAGGCATTGAAAACTTTTTATTCTCTTAATGCTTAAACAAATAGCTCTTGAAAAGTTTACTGTAACCCCTTCCCTATGCATGGTACCAAAATTGATATTCAAGGGTGGATCAGAAAGTAATGTACAATTTTTTTCTGCATTGGTAGTTGTGGCTGGGATGTTGACATTTCACCAAGCTATAGTTTGATGCTTCTGCTATGGATGATATTTGTTTCTCATATAAGCTCTAGTGAGAGAGTAATGTGAATTGTGCAACAAAGATGGCACAGATGTTACTATTGCCCACTTGTGAAGAACAGCTTTGCAATTTTTGTGGACTAAAGGACAAGTGAAATTCACAGGGGCATGCATTGGGATGACTGTATGGACTGTAGAAATGTCTCCAGTGGTGTGTATTCTTCGAAGATAACGAGTAACCTTTGTGATGTGCCACATTCTAGATTGGCAGCAGCGGCAACCATGTCAGAGCCATAGGGACAGCAATTATGAACGACTGGCAGATCCAACTGTGAACCTTGTCTCAGCAGTTCAACATTGCATATGGCGGGGTGTATGAAATTGCAATTTCATAAAGTAAGTGCTCCTAAGAACCTGACAGACGACAACAAAGACCAACGAATGAGATAACTTTGATCACTTATTGCATTACACTGCATAAGGGCATGAAGGAATCATCATTGGTCATGGACGTACCACTTCAAATCTGAAACAAGGCAGGCCTCTGTGAAGTGGGAAGATATTGCATCCTCAGTAAGAAAAATTCAAGGTGACTCAATCTACTCAAAGTGCTTGTGACAGTATTCTGGGATATGAGTGGTGTGTTATTGCTGGACTTTTTGAACATGGCAGCAAATACAGCCTACATTAAAATATTTATAAAGTTGCATTGTGCCCTTTGTGACAATGCCGTAACATTAATGCTGATGTCAAACTTCATTACAATGTGTGCCCCTATATTGCTGCAACTATTTGTGAGAAAATTAACAAATTTAGTTTGGAGGTGCTCTAGCATTTACCATACAGTTCAGACCTGGCACTGTCACTTTCATTTGTTTGGTCCCATGAAGAAATTTCTGCCTGTTAAATGCTTTGCATCAGATGCAAATGTGTTTAAACAGCAGTCTGCAGATGGCTATACTCCAACTGAACAGACTTCTGTGAACAGGATATTTTTAAACTGGTATCCCAATCAGAGAAGTGTGGTGCAAAACTTGGCAACTATGTAGAAAAATATAAACAGATGTCCCTTCAGTTGTGCATTTGTGTGTAATACCTATTACATTTTTGGGATACATGCTTATGCATTACTTTCTGATCCACCTTCATATGAAAAATGTAGCTATTGTTGTGCTAATGCAATTAAAATAAATAGATGTGAATTGGTGTCCCCAATGTTAAATGTAATTTAACACATTTTAGGTAGTTGCATGTTCCAGTGATTGTATGAAAATCTATTACAGAAATTGTAGAAGATAGTTTTGAATAAACTATACTGTTATTTTGGGACTGTTTATTGACAGATAACATGTTATCGTGCATTTCCCCTTCGTGCTCTAAGTCGAGTGTGGGGCTGGTTAACCAGCATAGAATTGCCCACTTCATTGAGACCTTGGCTGTATAGTTATTATGCAGCAATGTTTGGATGTAACTTAGAAGAGGCTGCACATCAGGATCTGGCAGATTACAAGAGTTTAGCTGACTTTTTCTGCCGACCACTGAGAGATGGTGTTCGGCCTGTGGATAAAGCTGATTGCATTGTAAGTGGATGAAATTACTTTCTTTCTATATTATCATGGCATAAAGTAAAAGAACAGTACATTTGAATAACCCTATGTATTTTTTAAAGAAAATTTTCAGGGAATCATTAAGCTTTCTATTTGTGCATAAAAAAAAAACCAGCATGCCAATTTGTCTGTTAATCAACATAAAAATAATGATATGAATAAATGAATAATCTTAATTAGATAAAGCAGAACCATCTTAATTTTGAAATTAAACATATTTCAGAAGCATATTTACAGACAAACATTTTCATCGATGACAAGCAGCCTCATTTGCTTTTAGATTTATGGCAGTGCTCTCTTCTTAGACCAATTAAATAGTCTTTACAATAATTTAAATTACTTATCAACTCAAATAATTTATAGATTTATAAAACTCTGGAAATAAACCTATAAAATTGTTATATAAAATAATAGGGAAGATAGAAAAGAAAATAAATGTGGATCTTGGACTTAACTAAATTTCTATTTGTAAAATTCCTTTTCATCAATTAATCTTGCACATAGGCTTCACACTGGTGGTGTACCTGATGAAAAAAACTCAGACAAAATCTTTTGTTTACAGTAAGACCATGCAATGAAATAAAATTACAATTAAATAATTTGACAATACTTTATTATAATGCCTTGTAATGTACAATTTTCCTTCCGAGAGAAAACAAATAGGTTTGCCGACTGTCGAGCATGCAACGACAACTGCCCATGCGAAAAACACGACAATTCAAGGTATATTCCACACGCTTCCAACAATTGACCTTGGGATTTATTGTCATTGGGAATGCAAGGCGTGCCAGAAACTGAACACGCTTAAATTCTAAAGGAAAGTCTGTTGACATTAGTGGTATTGTTGGAATAAGTATATCCTCGCCTTTGAACTTTACTATGTTATAGTAGCTTAAATCAAAATTTTTCATAATTTTTTTAATAGCAAGTTTTGTTCTGCTGCATAGTTATGGCTGATTGAGATTGCGTAGCATAATTATCACCAAGTCAACCTTGAGCTGTAAATTCTAAGGTGATAATCCTGGCAAATCCAATGAATTTAGGAATTCAGTTAGATAATTGACGGCTTCATTTGGATTGATAATGGAAACAATTGACTTAAATGAATGCATTTGTCCATCAATTTTACTCTGAATTTTTATATTCGATTCATCTACATTCTTATTAGTTGCTGCTAAAATGGCTCGTTCACTCAACCAAGTATAGTTTTTGTAATTTATATCAATATTTGGGAACACTTTTGATATTAATTCTTCCTTTGACTTGTGAAGTGACAAAAATTTGATGGAAATAAAAGGAGGCCAGTAGAAGTGTCAATAGGAATTTGCCCATTACCAATGTCTAATGATGCCTTTGCATCCGAAAAGTGCAATGATCTGCGCAATGTAGCATATTTAGTTGGTATTGCGAAAAGGACAAAGTCAGCGCACCCTTAAGGTATTGTGGAAAGGATGACATGTGCAGTCAACAGCATGGGTAAGCAAGGATGTCATTGGCATAATAACAGTAATTGGCAGCACTTCCATAGTGTGGTGGGTAAATGCTGAAATAGGTAATGAATTACATTAAGGAGAAAGTTACAAAGTAACATTCATGCTTCTTCTAAATCTATCTTTCCTTTACTCCTAATGGTTTCACCTTTTTCTTTATTTTCTGCTATGTCCAAACATCCATTTTTAATACTAATAGTGACATAACTAAAGAGCAAGTAGATCTGGTTGGGCAATTGATAAGCTTTTAGCTTATGATAGCTTTGTGTATTTAATTTCTCCATTTAACCCAAAATATTACTTGGTCAAATGTATTAAGAGCACTGCAATTGCAGTGTGATGGTGACACAGGTATCTTCATGTTCTTTACTTATGTCATGTACCACATAACGTCAAATAACCAACATCTGCAATAGGAAGTTAAACTAAAACAGATCCCACCATTTTCAGATTCCAAGAAGAGTTAATGGTTATGTGCATAGTTTATAACATGTTCATTTTAAAGAATTACAATAAAAATATACGTATTTCTTTATTTAAACGATGTGACCAAGGCAGTGATAGTTAATACATAAGAAATATATTTGATTTTCATAGTTATCGTGCATCATTGTCTCCATAACCAGGTGCATTCCCTTAGCATTGAATGGGGAAGAAAAATAGAGCATAGGTACTACGGCCATCTGGTAGCAAATAAATAAGTACATATTTTAGGTGTTCCTCGTCAGGAATGCTCTTTGCTTCTTTATTTTAAATGATAGGAGTAAGGAAAGGACAGTTAATGCATAAAAATGTGTGTGAATTTCACTGCTGCATTGGGTCATCTCGATAAACTGTAGCATTACCTTAATATTGGATATTTTTATTTTTTTTTATTTATGATTAGTTATTCTATAGTCATTATTGAATGTATTCATTTACTAAGCTGCAAGACATCTATGACAATGCAGGGGGCTATGTAAAGCAGCTGCCTGTGTATGAGTTTACCGGTCTAACAATGTAGCCAACTAAGTAATCATTCTTTTTGCATACTTGCAACAATCCAGAAGGCAGAGGTGCAAGTCCCTACGTGCCTGGCTGGACAGACCAGTGCAAGCATTATGAATTGAACTGCAGTGGAGGGCAAAAGAGATTCAAGGTTGCATGCATTACATTGGTTGTAATCGGAAAACAGTAACATTTAAAACAGCTCTAATTATGTCATTAGGACACCTGAGTAGGAAATAATTGCGACAACACGTTCTTTATGATTGTCAGCATCTATGCATAGGGATTAGACCTTGAATATTTTGTTGGGAGTTGAATAAAATCATTCCATTGACTAGATGGAATTTTGTCCAACTGAACAAAACAAAAGTAAATATTATTATTGAACTTGAATATCGCATGCCTACATTTGACAAATGGGATGTAAGCATTACAGAGAGCATAATTCAGCTTTAATTCTGTTTCTGTAGTTTTTTCTCAGTGATTCCATGTATACTTTCTGATTTTTACTTTAATGCACAAAGTCGTCAACAAGTTATTATAAAGAGGGCTTTTTAAGAGTGTCAGCTGTAAAGCTGTCAAAATGCTGAACTAAAAATGCAAAATATGCTGGGTTCGATTCTAGGCTGATGAAGCAATTCTTATTTCATGATCATTATTCCCCACCCTCAAGAGCCTGGAAATATGAATGGGATACTGAATGTGTGTTAAGTTAATCAAGAAATGCAGTTTTAATCTACACTTCAACAATTTAAGCAGTTTTTATAGATAGTTAAAGTGGTAATATGATGCTATTACCTAAAGTGTTATGCAAATACAAACAAACAAATAAGTAAAATGATTTGGCAGGAAAAAAAAAAAAAAAAATGCAGATATGCGATACCAGATTTTCAGAGACTATGTACAGTATAAAAATAAAATAAACGTAAAATTAAGTAAAGTATATTCAAGACATTAAGTAAACATTTTCTATCCATATTTGTGGTATATTTGAGTTATATAGATAAGATAGGTAAGTATATTAATATGTGCACTACAGGAGAGCAAGGTCTGTTCTTCCTGAAATAATTTATAAACAAATCTGAAATTATAATTGATTATTACATAGTGTTCTTTATGTCCTAACACTTTTGCAAAATTCCTTTTTAACATCCTGTGGGGTTGTACCTCAGTCTGAAATGACAGATTTGAAAAAACTAAGTTAATCGAGATTTCGGGTAATTTTTTAAATTTAGGACAAATTATAATATTGAATCTAATATTTTTAGCACTGCTTTCTAGTTTATTTATTTATGCTTTGAAACATATAAATGTTATTGGACACATCAAGTTTAAGAGAAAATATATATACATGAATACAATAAATGCAGGCACATTGATAATGTTAATGGGAAATATTTGCTTGTGTCACAAAAATACTTCGTAGACGTAATATACAAAATAGTTAATATGAATGAAATTAGCATTCTCATTACCTGTGTCAGATGAGAAGGGACTGCAACAGAGTTTAGCATCATCTTACCTGTATTCTCATGAAAACAATTTTTTGCAAAATGTATTGAGTTTAGTCTGGGATATTTTAATGGCTCAAATTTGTCAAGTCTCAGAGCAGCTAACAACTTACTCAGTAATAATGGTTTATGTATTGGAAACCTAAAATAAGTCTTCATTCGCTTAGTGACCGAGGAAACCCATGAGAATAAATTGGAATGAATTTGGAACAAAATCACAAATGTTACAATTTATGCTTAACCGATGGAAAGTAATCTCAGAATCATTTTTCCGGTGGTTGGTACAGTTATGCAACATAGGAATGCGCCATGTTAATTATTAAACCCTAATAACTTTAAAACTTCTCACCTTTAAAGCCTTTTAAGTGTACTTAACAGATGGCAAAAAGCATGTTCTGTTCTCCAGATGCATATGTGCGAGAGGTTTCAATTAGTGACAGTAACACTAGCACCAGTGGTGTTCCAAGGTCTTTGTAGATGTGCAACCCGCATATGCATTTGGGCACATAGTCACACCACTCTTCCTCATTGTTACAGTACTGGTCATCCTAACCATCACATAATAGCGTTGCAGTGTTACACCCTTGTAGATGAATATTCTACCACTCACAGTAAGAGAGGATTCAGAAAATCCAGGTTTAATTACTAAGAGAATAACCTGTGTCCTGTGTACAAAGAACTTTTATTAACAAACTTCCAAGTTACTATTAAAAATATAAACCAAATTGTAAAAAGGTTTCTCTGGTTGACTATACACATTTATGTGTACCAGCAGAATATTAATACTACATTCAGGCTTGAATGTAAATTAACTACACAACAATTATGAGAAATCATGTTTTGAGCACCCCCTTGGTTCATCTGATAAATACATCATTAAACCTAGGAATTTTCCCAGATTGTTTAAAAATTAGTACTGTTATTCCGATACATAAAAAGGGAAACAAAAGTAACATGCAAAACTATAGACCTATAACCCTTACCTCGGTAATAGCTAAGTTGTTTGAAAAAATACTATTGAAGAGAATTATGAATTTCTTTGAAAAATATGATACTTTAAATGATTTTCAGCATGGCTTTCAGGCTAAAAGATCAATCACCATGGCCCTCATAGACTTTACACACAACATCTTAAGTAATCTAAATGAAAAAAGAAAACTGTAAGCATATTTTTTGATCTATCTAAGACGTTTAACTGTGTCCAACACGATACATTACTATTAATCTTAGAAAAGTACAGTAGTAGAGGGGTTACCAATAGATTAATTTCGTCGTATCTAAAAGGTTATGTACAATACACAGAAATAAGTTTTAAATAAGGAAAAAAAAGAACAAAATTCAAATCAAGTGCTGAAATAGTTAAATATGGTGTACCCCAAGGCTCAGTACTTGGACCATTATTCTTTATTTTATATTTAAATGATATGTATTTGACACCTAATTGTAAAATTATAAGCTATGCAGATGACACCACTATTATATGTAAAGCAAATAATGATCTTGACTTGAAATCATTAGCCACCAATGAATCACTAAGAATAAACACATTTTTCAAATCTCTCAACCTCACTAATAACCCTGGCAAGACAAATATAATTAAATTTGAGTTAAGCAAGAAGAAAAAATATATATTATTTCATATTAACTTTGGAAATGTTGCAATACAGGAATCTGATTCTCACAAATTTTTAGGAATGCAAGTAGATAAACTCATGTCCTGGACTAATCATATCGATAACCTTTGTAAAAAAATAAGTAAAGGTTTGTATTTAATGAAGGAATTTGCAAAAACTTGTAATGTTCAGGTTCTAAAACTTATATACTATGAGTTAATTTATTCACATATCCAATATGGTATTGAATTATGGGGGGGTTATAATGAAATGCATATGCAAAGGGTTCTAGTGCTACAAAAGAAATGTATCAGAACTATGTTTAAAATGGGGAGTCGAGAATCGTGCAGGGAAGTATTTAAAAGAGAAAAGATGTTTACCGTAAAACATACATATACAAAGTAACTTACATAATTAACCAGAAAAAACCAAAACTAAATAGTGAAATACATAACCATGATACTAGATGCAAACTTGACTTACATTATACCAGCTACAATGTAAAATCTGTAAATAAAGATCCCTATATAATAGGATTGCACATGTATAATCGACTCCCTGCATATGTAAAAAATGAAAATGCTGTTAAATTTAAACAATGTCTTAAGACATTTTTACTGAACAATCCTGTGTATGATATCAATGAATTTTTAAAATAATTTATGTAGACTATATTAATACTTTGTTAAACCAAACATCCTGTATATATTAATGTATTTTTATAATTTATGTAGATTAAGTTTATTTAATGCTAATTTTGTGTAATGTAAACTGACAGTGCTCGATACTCGAAAAGAGTCTATAGGCTGCTAATAAATTACAATTACGGCTAGTGTCGGAATTAAATTAAGCAAAACCCTTCTGTAATTGCCTCACCTTAATTGCCAAATTGTTATTGTAATGAAGCAAAATTCAAAGCTTAAATACTTAACTACAATTACAATTATTATGAAAAATCATTAAAGTCAGTGGCTGCATTAATTTAAGCAAAATTCTTTACTAATTGTCACCCCTTAATTGCTAAATTGTAATTGTGATGCCATAGTATTCAATCTTTGAACATAAATTGTTAACTACGCACAGCAACAATTATGAAAATTCATTAAAATCAATGGCTGCATTAAATTAAGCCAATTCTTTTATAATTGGCAAATTAGAATTGTAATTGTATTGAAGAAAAATTTAAGGCTTGAATGTAAAATGTCAACTAAACACAGAAACGATTATGAAAAGCCAGAGTCCATGTCCCTGCATGTAATGTACACTTGTAATAGTGATTCTTGTTGCAAATAGTATATAAATGGATCTGGCAGATTCACAAGTCAGAGTGGAGAGAGATCCAAGAGTGCAATTGAATTTGTGAGACCAGTTGTCAAATTTCTACAAGCATTGAAGCAACAAAAGAGGGGATTGTGCTTCAGTATTGAAATAAATACATTTATTGTAATTAGAATTTGAAGCAATAAAGGGATTGTGTTCCAGCTGTTGGTGCTTGAACAGGGACTAGTTGGTAGTAGTAGAGTTGCAGGACATGCTGAAGGTAATGAGATCCAGAAGAATCATAGTAGAGCCTGACGATAGCTCTTGACAAAGAAGAACGGCTAGCAATGCTTCTGTGTGGACTACTGGAAGCTGAATGCCATAAGCAAACAAGACTGTTTCCCCTTACCAAGGATTGATGACATCCTGGACATTCTTGCTGTTGACTAATGGTTCTCGACCTTTAACTTGAAATTGGGATACTGACAGGTGGCCCTAAATCCAGAGACAAGAAGACTGCATTTTAGACAGGTGAATCTTGTCTCTGGGATCTAGGGCCACTTGCTAGTATCCCAAAATGAAAGTCCAAAATCGAGAACTAGTGGGCACCAGCAAGGTGTTCAAGCTGTATTCAGTCCTGGGTAAGGGAAAACAGTCTTTCTGTTAATGGCATTCATCTTCCTATAATAGTCACAGAAGCATAACTTGGCATTCTTCTTCACCAAGACTATATGTGAGCACCAAGTACTGTTGGACTTTTAAATGATTCTCCTGGATCTCATGTCATCTAGCATGCCCTGTACTTCTACTTCCTTTGCCAAAGGAACACATTTGGGTGGTTAGCAAATATGTAAGGAATTCTAATATCTATGTGATGGAGTACCTGATAATTGAGAGCCGTAATCACTGGCTGAAAATAGACTGTACAATTTAAGTAGATGTCACATTCTCTACAGTTGCGAGGCAGACAGATTATTGGCTGTGCTCTTCAGCAAGTCTTTCATATAGGGGCCCCTAATCCTGTGATGGTGCTGGCTCTTCATATATGTCACATGGCATTCACATCTACTGGCTTGCACTCCCTAACTCCATTTAGCCTGGATACCCTTATCAGTGTCTCATGGGCACTTCGTCCCAATAAGGCACAAATGCCCTGACATTGCATAATCGTATCAATGTTGTTTCCCGATCCAAAACTAGGTTCCTTGACTGTCCAATGTCATCTATTGCTTCGTCGCTCCTGAGGGCATCCAATCCCAGTATCATCTTCAGCTATCCTCGCAATGAACACCCACAGGCTCATAGTGCTTCATCCCATTGCCAACTCCAGCAGGGCCTCCTTTTCCACAGGCAAGTTGCCTCCTGATGCCATCACTAGTTGACAAACTGCTCATATACAAGGTGGGTTCAAAAAGAAACCAAACTTTTGCTTTATCAGCTTTATTGCTTATGGGACACATTTTAAGCACTGTCCCCTTCAAAATAGTCCACTCTATTAGCAATATGCCATTTCCATTATTTCTTCCATTTTTGGAATGCCTCCTGGAACATATTTTGTGGGATGGTGTGTAGGTCTCTTTGTCACATTGTCCTGAATCTTCCCTATGGTTTGGAAATGACATCCTTTCAATGTTTTTTTCAGTATGGGAAGCAGGAAAAAGTCTGCTGGGGCTAGGTTCAGAAGATACAGTGGATGAGGCACAATGGGAATGTGATGTTTTTCTAGATAGCTGCAGACAAGGAGTGATGTGTAAGCATTGTCATAATGCAACATTCAATTCTGCCTTTCTCACAATTTAGGCCTCTTCCTGTGCACAGCATCCCTCATGCGCACTAGGATTCCCTGGTAAACTCCCTTGTTTACCGTGTGACCACGTGACACAAATTCATGATGAATAATGCCTTTGTAGTCAAAAAAACAACCAACATCACCTTAACCTTTGACCGACTCATGCATGCTTTTTTTGGATAAGGTGACCCTTTACCACCCACTGCGACGATTGCATCTTCCTTTCAGCATCATAACAGCACACCCACGTCTCATCGCCTGTTATTATGTTCTTTAGAAAGTTTTCATTACCATTAGCAGCGGTAAGCAGTTCCTCACACATTGAAACACGGGTGTGTTTCTGATCTTCATTCAACAAAGGCGGCACGAATTTGGCACTGACACGACGGATCTCCAGTTTTGGACTAAAATTTGATGGCATGACGATACCCACCTCATCAGCAACTTCCCGAACAGCTAAATGATGATTTCTGCGAATCACAGCATGAACTCTATCCGCATGGCCATCATCTGTTGATGTGGAAAGATGTCCAGACTTGGAATCATCACAGACCGAAATTCTGCCCTGTTGAAAACATTTAAATCACTCATAGCACTGTATGCAACTTATACAGTCCTCCCCATATGCATGGCTAAACATTTGGCATGTTTCTGTGAAAGTTTTGCCAAGTTTGTGACAAAATTTCACACACACACATGATGTTGTTCAAGCTCCTTCATTGTTACTTTGTCACTAATCTGACAAGCAGGCTGTACATGTGCTTACTTCAGCGGCTGTGGTTTGCTTGCTAATTGTTCGAGCGGAACACGGCAAATGGCAGTTTGTTGTCTAAACTTGCCGCTATGTGCACTCAGTAGTCACAGCACGCTCACACTGCTGGTTGGCGGACTATTTCAAAAGTGGTTTCTTTTTGTACACACCTCGTATGTTATGAAATTAGGGTATGGGATTCTCCACAATGTTGATTACTGGCTGTTCTGCCCTTGGGGGCCACCTGAGCATTAGGTTACATGTTAGACACCAAAGATCAAGCTATCTCATGTCAACTAGGTGGTTTTGTATGTTTTGAAGAGTGGTAAGCAGCAAAAAAACTGACATGGTCTCTCAGGTGATTGGCCACAACCTTCCTCAAATGTTCTTCTAGAGTCTTGATATACTGCTCAACCAAACCATCTGACTATAGATGTAGAGGTTTTCTGTGAATCTTATATAAACCAAGTCATACCAATGCTACCGTTATCAAGTTTGACAAGAAATTAGTATACTAATTGGTATAGCTACAACAGACAGTGGCGGAACAGTTCTTCTATGAGGCAGCTTACAATCATCTTGGCCTGCTGGATAGAAATTATGTACATCTTTGGCCACTTGAAGTGATCCATGACACCAATGTCAGTTGTTATAGCTCCAACAAGACAGTTGGAGACTGTGAGTGAAGAAGTGTTATGTGCATCTTATGCACACCAAGTTACACCAGTGCTACCCTCATCTAGTTTGACAAGAAATTGGTGTACTGATTGGTATAGCTCCAACAGACAGTGGCAGAACAGTTCTTCTACGAGGCAGTTTGCAATCATCTTGGCCTCCTGGATAGCAATTATGTACACCTGTGGACACAAAAAATGAACCATTCCCAGGTTTCATGTGTTGATTGAAGAGCTTCATATATCTTTGTAAAAGCTGTGTTCACCACAATGCACACGAAAAAACTGTAAAATGGTCTGTGACTGACAATGTAATGCTTAACTTACGAGTACTGAAAACAGGTCAGAAAACAATGTTCTGGTGGCTGAGAGGTTTAAAAAACCATGTTTCCACCCATAAGTTTCTAGGTTCAAATTTTGCACTGCTTGCCATTTTTCTTTGTGTTAATATCACTGGATATGTAGAGCATAATATTATATTAATATAACTTTGGTATTTGAAGTTATGGGCCTATCTATGCACACAAAAACATAATTCTGCTTACACTCCTGTTAAATAACTTAAAAAAAATGTAAATAAACTATTATCTTCTAACACTAAAACTGAAAAAAAAAATAAACATAATTAATATTGGGTGAATGCACCCTCAGCCCATGTAATGCTCTTAATATTCGGGACACAGACAAAATTTAATGCCTGCAGTAATGTGGACAAGAAGCTACAGGATCCCAGGCTTCTTGAATTTGTGCTTAGAAGCCACCTTTTGTCCTTCGCCTATCTACAGGTAAATTGGAGAACAGCTCCCTTTTTACCCCAACCCTCACATTCTACCACTCTGATATCCTGCCTCTCTGAAAACCAATTTGAAACCTCTAGAGATGTATGGACAAGACGATTATCCTGTTCAAATTCAACAATTCCATCAGGATAACTCATCCTCACAGAATCAAAATATTATCAAGTATTACTGTGTATTGCACACTGTTCAGTGTATTGTCAAACTGCCACAGCATACCTAGACTGTCCCTTGATATCCAGCTCCAACACCTTAGATATGCGACCATGAAAGAATATTGTGAAACCAAGTATTTTGCATCATATCAGGACTCCTTTGGACGATAGACAATCACCTTTCCCTTATGTATGGAAGAAAATATTACCTCTAAGAATATCCTTTTATTCCAGTTGTGATTAGCATTTTCCTGTTCAATCAGTTTGTGAAGGGTGAGTTAAAAAAAAAGTTCCTACATCCGAAAAAAATCAAATTTGCCCAAAATAGGATTCCTAAAAATGTTTCAAAATATTGTTTTCTTAACAATACTTTTAGTATTTTTTCATACCATACAGATTCCATTTTTTTTGTTTATTTTATTAGGAGAGAACTGTTTGTGCCTGATGTGTTTGTACCATTCTACACACCACATGCTTTTGTGTACAGCATATTGCTGTTCAAGAGAATAAATCCTTAAAGAAGCTTCATAATCACGTATATTATTAATTGTACCAAATTTCATGCACAAATTAGGTATGTTTAAAATAAATAGTCAATATGTGTCGATTCAATATCATTAAGAGAAGTGAACCTGCGACCCTCAGGAGCGGAGTAACCTACATTTTGCCACAGATCTACAGTAAATACACATGGGAGGTGGCAGGTTTAGTAATGCCTTACAAAACAAACTGTATCATGTTTTGTGTCGTTAATATTTTTAATTAATATTGATAGTTTCTTGCTGAAGAAGCTTAAGTTATGAATTTGATTATGATTATTGATCATATGGATTAGTTATATTAAGATTTAGAATTTGTGACAATTGTTGGTGCTGCTACACAACTATATCACGGATGGTGTACATAAGGTGCTGTGCTGTGTTGAACTTGGCATTCCAGACATGACTCATTTTTTTTGGTGACAGGTGTACATCTCAGGCCACTTGATGTAATCAATGACTACCATCAAATAACTGGTCACCTCCTATCATTCACAGGAAATGGTGCAGCTATGTTAATGGTGATGCATTTGAAGCATGCTCTCGTGTTATACTGTTGCATGCAACTCCAGTTCCTGGTCTGTGGACTGCAACTTGTCACATATATGTGACTGTGGCAGCATCTGTCCATAGCCACAACTAGTAGTACTGTTGTTGGAACATGTTGATTGTTCATTTGGGTCCAATACATCTTTCCGAAGCTTGCACATGTATTTCCTCCAGTACTTCCATCCTTTTATTCCAAGTGAAGCTTAACTGCTCTCAGGGATTTCTGTCAGGTGACATACTTTCATACTGTCTTTGGTTGTCAGTGGACACTGGGTCCAGTAGGACTTACACACATTACTCCTGGGTGCGATATCTTCCCAGTTTGGACTAAACTCTGCCTCCACTTCTCACAATCCACCAGCTGCTCCCTTCTCAGGCCTGTGTTATTTCATCTGCCTGCAGGCACTGCTGAAATCAATCACGTGGAAAGCTGCAGTATGCCACTTCTCCATCTTAGTGCAGAGGCCACACTCTTCTGGGCATGGTCTTTAGGTAGCATCTGCATTGAAGTGACTGCTTCCTATCTGTGTTCTGATGTAAAGTTGTGTTCTTGAAGCCTCTAGATCTAACAGGCTCTCTTGCTCTTCAAATTGTTGAAACTCAATAGCCGGGAAAGGGCAGACTGGTCGTTTTTAATCAAAATTCTCTGAGAAATATTTTTAAAAAGTTGACATAATTCTGTCATCCCATTTGGGCATATAGGGGACCTTTAATGACATTTTTCTACAGTATGATTCTCTCGTTAGAGGCCCCAAACTTTTGCCTATATTTTGGCCGTTTATGCGAGTTTTGTGATGAACGTTTGTACGTTGAACTATGACAGTCACATCCATTGCTAAAAATGGTCCCCTCTCCAACCAAGCATGTTTGTACACGTTGCTCCAAATACTTTTATTAAAGTCTCCTCGGTATTGGGTTCAATCTCTTGACGTATAACATCTTTCAACTCTGCAATTATACGTGGTCTATTTATGTATACCTTTGCTTCAGACATCCCCACAGGAAGAAGTCGGGTGGTTTTAGGTCAGGAGATATTGATGGTCAAAGATTTTTTGAGATGATTTGATCTTCAAAATAACTTTTGATATCCCTCATGCTTACAAATGACGTGTGATTAGTTGCACCATCTTGTTGGAGATACCCGTGAGTTAATTCATCATCTGTTAACTGATTGAAAAAGTCAGTGAATATTCTAATATATCCTTCAGTGTTTACTCTATTCTCATGAAAAATAGGGCCGATAATATGCTACGAGACACTGTGCATGTACGGCATATACACATGGTCTGAGAGTTTATGTAGCCACCAGAGAATCAAGTACATCCAAAATCCCAAGATTCTGATTACTAAACCATTACTTGAAACCATTCACAGAACTGCACGTCAAGGTCAATGGAACACTCCAAGTCTTTTGGAAGGGATGGGAAACTACGTTACGTTTCAAGGCATGTTCACGTGGGTTTTTGTTACAAAAGTGAGTGGTTGGAATATGGGCAAGGGTTCAGGGCCTCTAGCGAGAGAATCACCAGTTAAATATCCAATGTTGCATATGATCTGTCACAAGAGTAATAGAGTGGTGTTAGGGAGAACTGGTACTACTTAGCTTTGGAAAAAGGACATAACCTCCTTTCAGAAGGAAGCCACTCTTAAGGATTATTTACATTAAGCAAAGAAAATGGATTGTCCTCCAGTATATTTGTACCCACATCTTAGGAATGCCTTTAATTAGCATTGTAACTATTAAATATGGAATTTAATAATCCTTAAAATAAGTGTTTTTCACAGAAAAGACATTTTGGCTCAAATGTGATACTCCATCATAGATAAATTTAGGGAAAGTAAACATTAACTTAGAGTGCATTCGTAGATTTTATTTCTTTTTTTAAGATGGACATAAATTTTAAAAAAATGATCATAAAATAAAGTTGTTAATGTTGATTGGTCAATTTAGATGTGCAGCATATGTGTATAATCTTGGTTTCTGTACAGGTTTCCCCAGCAGATGGGCGTATCATCAGTTTCGGTCCTGTTAATACTTGCAAGGTTGAGCAGGTAAAAGGAGTAACATACTCTTTACAGGCATTTTTAGGTCAGCCTACCTGGAAGAACAAGAATGATTCCAAAGACATAGGTTCCTCATGTGCTTGCGTGGGTATGTAACTTAGAAAGTATATTGCACCTGATAGATGCAACCCTTCAACAAAAGCATGTTACCTAAAGTGAATTTTATGGTTTTTCTTGTAGGTTTAACAATTTTAGTGCAACTTCTATGTGGTATTATACAGATATGTAGACATTACATAAATATGTAATGATATTTGGTATTATAGCAAATTGCTCCAGTAAACAAATATACCTTAACATGCTCTACTAAGACAGATCCATTCAAATAACAAATCTGAAATTTATCACAGAGAATGCATTAACTGCAACTTACTGTATTTATCCGAATACAAGACGACCTCGAATTCAAGATGGTCCGATTTTTAAGAAGTTAATTTTTAGCATATCGTCTTCATATACAGAAAGAATACATGTTTTAAAAGATATATAAAAATAAGACTTTTTTAAAAAAAAAATTTTCCCATGTTAAGTGGCTGACGGAGAGGGGAGTACTGAAATGTATGGTATGAGTAAGTTGGCACAATGTGATGTTGCAGCGTAATTGTAATGACAATGATGGAGAGCAGGAGAGACGGAGAAGAGAGAACAGAAATGTATGGTATGGTATGTGATGGTGACAGTGTAAATGTAACGTCGATGATGGATTTTCTATTTAGACAACATACTATAAGCATTGTATACATTTTGTTTACCTAATTTGTATTTGCGCATAAATTTATATTGTGACTGGGAGAGAGAGAGAGAGAGCTGGAGAAGAGAGAATGGAAATATACCAATATGTCTGTGTTTGGTGGTGACGACGGTGGCAGCTTAATTCTAATGATTATAGATTTTCAGTTAAGACAACATACTTAACATATCGCAAAACATTTTACCTATTTCAAATTTGTGCATAAATTCAAATTTTGGATGGGAAAGGCAGAAAATGAAGTTACGTAATATGTGTAACGGTACAACGGTGCAACGACAACAATGGCAGCAGTGGCAGGAGTGTAGTTGTAACAATGTTAATGGATATTATTTCCTATTAAGACAATACACTTGGAAGTCTTCTAATTTATTTTACTCAAAGTAATTTTTGGCAAAATGGAATGCACAAAATCTGCCGCATATGTTGCGAACTTGGTAGTCATTTATACTATTTCCCCCAGACTCGCTACTGCCATACCCACAAAGTTTGAAACTTATATTTTTTCCATATGGTATTTGGAAAACATATATTGCAAATGCAAGACGATTTCCCAGTTCTGACCATTAATATTTTGGAAAAAACATTGTTTTGTATTCAGATAAATATGGTAATTTACATTGGAAAAACCAAGAGAAACTTGAAAACAAGAGGCAAGGAACTTTGTAGATGCCTAAAACTCATCTAATAAAATCAGAATTGTCACCCAATTTTGGATGAAAAACCACAACATAAATCCAGAACCAGAACTATTGTAACACATTACAAGAAACACATAATGAAAAAGAAATCGGGAATTGTCAAAATGAGAATAGATTTCCATCTGGAAGAGGCAGAGCAGTTTTCAGTTTTAATACTCTCCAGAGTGACCCATAGTATAAGTTCCTTTAACTGCCCCAGATCAGCCCATGGATGTATCAGCTTACGCCAAAGATCAGTCACTTTGATAATGGAGGAAACTATGGAGGTATTTAAAACCAATTAGTTTCTGAAATATTCATATTGTTATGGTGTTTTTTTTTTTTTGGCACTGCAGGCGATGGCGCTGATGATACATGGATGGAGCATGGTGAAAAACGACAGCAGAGGAAACTGGAGAACCTGGAGAAAACCTGCCACCTGCTTTGTCCACCACAAATCCCACATGCGGTCGCCTGGGATCAAACCCAGGCTGCCTTGGGGTGGGGTGAGTGGTTTAATCACTGGGCTGCTTCGCAGTCTAGCTAGGATGTAGTAATTGTTCTGCCATTTTCATTGCTCACAAGCAATATCACATTGTTCACAGGCGTTGGCCTGGTTGCAGGCTTTTTCTTCTTTCTTTTATTTTGCAAAGCTACCATATCAATAGTGCCTAGTATTTGATACTGTAATACCTCAGGAGAGTACAATAACATATCAAGGAAAAATCTTCTGTTTTCATTGAGTGTGATACCTCTTGTTTCTGCATTACATATCGTGAACTCCTTTGCTGCCTCAAAACATGGGTTTTTACATTAAGTAGGTAATTAAATGTTTTGTAATGTGACAAATAGTCTGGTAAAAAAATATTCCATGCAATATTATCTTTTTTGGATGTTGTTACAAAATGCCTGTGTAATGTTTGAAACAGTTACAGTTAAACCTCAGTTGATTGTGTTTCACTGTGTAGGAGAGCAAAAAAGAAAGATACACACATTAAAACTGTAATATCAGGATAAAATAATGCTATTCATGAAGAAATACAGTGAAGCTCATATTTTATTAATAAGCAAATTTGCTTAAATGAAGGATTGAAGTAAAGAGCTATAAGAATCTATTTCATATAGTGAACCATTTTTAAAAAGTGTATTGAGAATTGTGGGAGTCTGTGATGGTTATTGCAGTATCATTTCCAGTAACAAGAAGCTTAGCTTTAATGAAGATGATTGAGTAGACCAAAATCATGCAAATTTCTGAGGTTATTCACGCATATCACATACAAAAATGATGCTTGTAATCAAAACTAATAGCAATAATTTTAAAATGAAATGAATGCATTATTAAGAAGAATTGTATAGGTTATGATATTATCTCAACTGGCAGAAGTAAGAGGTTTGATATTTGAAGTGGTGTGTTCTGGACTCTGATAAGTCTCTCTAACAATCTGAAGTTTGAAGTGAAGCAGAAAGTAAAAACTGTTAGGACAATATGTAAACATTTGATGTAAAATGAAATATTAGTTTATCTTCTGCCAAATGATTCTATGATAACTGCAGGAAAACAATGTGCTTTGGTGTTCCTCTATAAATTATTTTCAAACAAATTTTGTCTAGATATGTATTTGTTCATGAAATAGTAAATTTGCAATTTATCAGATAGGCA
Organism: Hymenopus coronatus; assembly: GCA_030762935.1. Lineage (NCBI taxonomy): Eukaryota > Metazoa > Arthropoda > Insecta > Mantodea > Hymenopodidae > Hymenopus > Hymenopus coronatus. Next base: position 74,547,070 of record CM060881.1, read on the forward strand.
AAGTAAATAAAACAATATCTTATTTAAAGTAGGTGCTTCTAGATGCAGTAAAATCAAAATTACTTTAAAACATGGTATATGTTAAATAAAGTACCATCTTTCTCAGATTACAAGACAATCCTACTTACATTCAAGAGGTCCTGAGTTTGAATCTTGATTAGAGTAACTATCCAGATAAGGTTTCTTTCAGGAGTTTTCCCTTATCTTAGGAGGATGAATGTTGGGCAACTCTAAGCTCCCCCCCAGGGGCCTACTACGGTAGGTACGGGTTAGGCGCACCCGGGGTCCCGAGCCACCTTGACTCCCTCTGTGGGCAACCTCAGAGTGGTGAGGGAGTCAGTAGGTCAAAATGCCCACCCACGTGTAGGCCGTGCGTGGAGACCCGTGTCGGTGAAAAGGAATATCCTGGTTGGTTGAGGGTTGCGTACCTGAGCCTGGGCTTCTGTCTTTCAGTAACTGGGGAGGGTGCGCAGCCTAATACACCGCTTTGGTTTCTGATTTGCCTAAACGGGAGGCTAGGGACTAACCCACCCCTAGTCAATCGGCCAGGACTAGGTATTACACCGAACTCCAGGGTGAGTGGGACGGCGAGCCCGCTATATCCCCTGTGTAGCCCTGTCACCCCAGTGGGGTGACCCCTCGTTGGGCTCCGTGGTGGGTGGGGAGCACTGGGGGACGAATTTATACTTTTTTTTCTATGGCACCAAAATTAAAACCCCTTAATAAAGACGTTGGAAAGGAAGTAGTCGAGTCATGTGATCCTCGCTACTTGGTTATTCATAGGACAGAGGAAGGTAAGAAATTCCTTACGGTGAGCCCTTTTACTATCCAAAAGGGTCTCGATGCCATTGCTGGTCCTGTTAAATCCTGCGTTCGAGCTCGCAATGGTACACTTCTTGTCGAAGCCAACTCCGCCTCGCAAGCTGCAAGGATTCTTAAAGCCACCATGTTAGCCAGCTATCCAGTGAAGGTCGAGGTGCACAAGTCGCTGAACTCCTCCCGCGGTGTAGTAACAACCCGCGCGTTGGACGGTTTGTCTATTGAGGATATCCAAGAAAATCTAGCGACTCAGGGTGTCTCAGCTGTTTATCGGTACAACGTAAGATCAACGGTGAATTCCTGCCTACTCGTACCCTGTTTCTTACTTTTGATCGGGTTGATCTGCCTCAAAAGATTAGAGCAGGGTATGAAGCCATCGAAGTTAGGCCTTATATACCCAATCCGCTGAGGTGCTTTAAATGCCAACGTTTTGGTCACACTAGTGAGTTGTGTACCGGCAAGTCCACCTGCGTCCACTGCGGTGACATCTCCCACGATGGGGCTTGTGCTTCAGCTCCATCGTATGTGAACTGTAACGGGGAACACCCATCTAGTTCCCGAGACTGCCCCCGTTTTGCAGAGGAACGAGCGATCCAGGAGATACGGGTGAAAGAGAAGGTGTCCTTCTTGGAAGCCCGGAAGCTCCTGCGACTCCGCCAACCCTCTGCCCCGAGGTCCGGTACCTATAGCTCAGTTGCAGCTAAACCGGTACCGCGTCGGGAAATCGCAACACAGACCGGCGATATGAACGGGGCTACAATTGCGGAAAAGGTCATTTTAGCCCAAGCGCTGCCAAAGCCTTCGGCACCTACACCCAAGTTGGTATCAACATCTGCCAAATCCGCCAGCTTACAGAATAGTCCTGCACACTTGTCACCGAAAGCCTCGACCTCGGGAACTAAAGCTGGTAAATTCACGACGTCTTCTGCCCCGGAAAAACAGTTTAAGACCAAGTATGTACGACAAGACTTCTTGAAAGAGAATGTGCAATCTATTACCAAGTCATCTAAAGGTAAGAAAAGTACACGCAACTCCACACGTGTATCCTCCTCTGAAGGGTCATCTGGGGAGGAGGGCGTGAATCGGCAACGGCCGTCTTCGCCGATCAGCACATCCAATCGGTTCGAACTACTTGGACCGAAAACTGCTCTTGAAAAAGGGACCTCCCTTGTGGAGGAGATGGACCAGGAGGATTCTGCCGCCACTGCCAGAGGGACAGTGCGGAAACGGCAGGATCGTGCTCCTGAAAATAGTACTAGCCCAACGCCTAAGAAGAACAAATTGAACCGACCAGCTAATCCCAATCTGCAGAAGCGTCTTTCGATTTGAAACTTATCCCATAATATACTCAATGGCTATCCTCCATTGGAACATACGCGGAATTCGACCACATCGACCAGAGCTTGACTTGTAGCTGCGCCAGCATGAACCCTTTGCTGTATGTTTACAAGAGACGAAGCTCCGTCCACAGGACACCGTTACCATCAGGCAGTACTCCTCCGTACGATGTGATTTATCCCCGGAGGACGGTGTCCCGGCACATGGGGGCACTATGATGCTTATTCGAGATGATATTTTTGCCAACTCCGTACCCATACAATCTGCAATCCAGTCCGTTGCTGTCAGCATTAAGCTACCCTCCGCTTCATTCACCATTTGCAGTATCTATTTGCCTCCATCTGCGGACCTCTCGCACAGCGACTTAGAACACCTCATTTCGCAGTTGCCACCACCCTTTTTATTGGTAGGCGACGTGAATGCCCATCACCCTCTTTGGGGCTCTCCTCGGGCTTGTGCGAGAGGTACGCTACTTAAAGACTTCTTGGATAGTCAGAATCTTGCTCTCTTGAACACCGGAAAGCCCACCTTTCTATCTGACGCATTTCATAGTTTTTCACACATTGACATTGCAATTTGTTCCCCTCAGCTGGCAGTCACCTTATGCTGGAATATCATCTCGGATTTGCATTCTAGTGACCACTTTCCTTGTCGTATTAGTGTCTTGACACCCGTTGTATGTTCCACCCGTTTACCTAGTTGGCGCCTAGACCACGCCAGCTGGGAACTGTACTCCCACTTGGCTGAATTTAGCTACGAAGAGCACGACTCTGTGAACCACTTGGTCGAACATCTTACAGGGACCATTCTTTCTGCTGCTGAGCAATCCATTCCGCGTTCGACTGGCTACAGCCGTCGATTTCCAGTACCTTGGTGGACCGATGACTGTCGGGATGCTATCCGCGCTCGCAGACGAGCTCTACGGGTTTTCCAGCGTTTTCCTACACTGGATAACCTGATACACTATAAACGGATGCGTGCACATTCTAGGCGGGTTATTAAGGATAGCAAAAAGATGTCATGGAATAAATTCGTGGGTTCCTTTAATCGACATACACCTTCCTCTGTCGTATGGGATAAGTTAAGACGTGTGGCTGGGAAACCGAACCATATACCCATCGCCGGTCTCAAAACACCTACCGGAGCTGTTGTTGATACATTTGACGTGGCGAATACTTTAGGCAGTGCTTTCGCTCAGGTGTCTAGCTCAGGCAATTATTCCCCTGAGTTTCTTACAGTAAAGAATCAGGTGGAATCTCAAGAATTCTCGTTTCTTTCTGGCAACCTTGAGGATTATAATCGCCTTTTCACCCTGGCAGAGCTAGACAATGCACTCTCCTCTTCACGACACTCAGCACCAGGTCCAGATGGTATCCACGTCCAAATGTTGCAACATCTCTCTCCTGATGGCAAAGATTTCCTACTCGAGGTCTATAATCGTGTCTGGGTTGATGGCATTTTTCCAGACAAGTGGCGGGAGGCCACCATCATACCCATTCTTAAACCTGGAAAGGACCGCCATCTTCCTTCCAGTTACCGTCCTATTTCCCTCACCAGTTGCGTGTGCAAGGTGATGGAACGCATGATGAATGGACGGTTGGTGTGGTGGCTGGAATCCCACAATCTTCTGACGAACATCCAGTGTGACTTTCGACAACGACGTTCAACTGCTGACCACCTTGTCTCTCTGTCAACTCAGATTATGGACGGGTTTCTTAAGAACAGCCCCACAGTTGGGATATTTTTTGACCTCGAGAAGGCCTACGACACGTGTTGGCGGGCGGGAATATTGCGTTCTCTGCACAACTGGAACATACGTGGACACCTACCGTTGGTCATTCAGGAGTTTGCGGGACCGCGTTTTTCGAGTGAGGGTGGGCTCGGTTTTTTCTAACCATTTTATTCAAGAGAACGGAGTGCCGCAGGGCTCGGTACTCAGCGTGACTCTATTTGCTATTGCGATAAATTCCATATCACTATGTGTGCCTCAAGGTTTCTCTTCCTGTTTATTCGTGGACGACTTTGCCATCTTCTGTACTTCTCAGCGTACACAGTTTTTGGAACGCCGTCTCCAGCGGTGTTTGGACAATCTCTATGCTTGGAGCTCGAAACACGGTTTTCGTTTCTCCGCTGAGAAGACAGTCTGCGTTAACTTCTGGCGCCGTAAGTGGCAAATGCCGCCGTCTCTTCGACTCGGGCCAGATTTACTTCCTTTCGCAGACGAGGCGAGATTCCTTGGTTTGATCTTCGATCGGAAACTTTGTTGGGCACCACAAATAGCACAGCTTAGAGCACGATGTGACCGTTCTCTAAATCTTTTACGGATACTAAGTGGCAAATCTTGGGGTGCGGATCGGACGGCATTGCTCCGTCTTTATCGTGCTGTGATTCGTTCGAAGTTGGACTATGGCAGCATTGTGTATTCTTCAGCTCGACCTTCAGTGCTCAGAAGGTTAGACACAGTCCATAACCAGGGCATCCGTGTGGCCGTTGGAGCTTTTCCAACGAGCCCAGTTGTTAGCCTCTACGCCGAATCGGGAGAACCTCCTCTGCGTTGTCGGCGTGATGTCCTGCTTGCTAATTATGGCTGTGGGCTGAAGTGTATGCCTGGGCATCCAACTTATCACGCGTTTTTCTCCCCTGAGCTGCACGAGCAATACTGCCTCCGCTCTCTGAGCCCCAGGCCAGCAGGTTTTCGTTTCCGTGAGCTTCTACGCCAGCACCATGTTGACATTCCTCGGCTGTTATCCAAGGGAGAGAGTAAACACCCCCCTTGGTTACGCGCTACCTCCCATGTCGATCTCGGGATGACGCTCTACGGGAAATCTGTTACGCCTCTTGATAGTATTCGTCGTTGCTTTTTAGAATTTTTATCCAAATACAGTGGCCGTATTTGTATTTACACCGATGGTAGTAAGAGCCCCGACGGTGTTGGATGTGCCTTTGTCACTGGCACCGCAACTTCTACTTACGGTTTGTCTAGTTGCACATCTATATATTCTGCCGAGCTATATGCTATTTATCAAGCCCTTCTGTATATTCGACGTCGAAAATTAGGTGACTGCCTTATTCTTAGTGATTCCCTTAGTGCCCTTCAGAGCATTCGTGAGCTGTACAATTACCATCCTTTGGTGCAGCGCATCCAGGACGTCCTCCACATTTTGCACGCTTCTGGTTTTAATGTGGAGTGCGCATGGATTCCTGGACACGTTGGCTTACCAGGGAATGACACGGCGGATTTGGCAGCGAAATCGGCAGTCACAGCGCCCAGTGTTACGATTACCCATTCAACAGCAGAAGATTTTAGAGTGGCTGTACGGAGAGCCGTTTTTTCGACTTGGCATGCGGAGTGGTCGGCTCTCCGTGGTAATAAGCTGCGAGAGGTGAAGGACCTCCCTGTCAACTGGGTAACCTCCTCTCGTTTATTCCGCCGGGAGGAGGTAGTACTAGCTCGGCTAAGAATTGGCCACTGTATTTTTACTCACAGTTACCTTTTTAAACGTGAACCTGCTCCTGTCTGTGCGCTCTGTGGGGAGGCACAGACAGTTCGTCATGTGTTGCTGGAGTGTGGTCACCTGGCACACATTCGGTCATCTATGGGCATGCCGGCCTCTCTTGCTGAGGTCCTGGCAGATGACCCAAGAGCAGTGGACAGGGTTTTTAAATTTTTAGCAAAACTTTCTTTTACCTTGACGTTTTAGTGTGATAGCAGTTTTTTTTTAAACTCTTTTAATTTTATTGTGTTGATTTTAGATGGAGTTTTATATCCAGCTCTGTTTAGAGGGCTGGACAGTTCTGTTACTTCCTTTTCAACTGTGTTAGCTCTTTTACTTGTGTTTTTTTTTTTTTTTTTTCTTTTTTTGGTATTTTCTTACTGCCTATTGCCAAGTTTTAATCGTAAGGGCGCTTATGACCTCGGCAGTTGAGCGCCCTTAAACACCATTATCATCATCATCAACTCTAAGCTCCATGGACCTTGAGCATCATTTCACCCATTTCATTCATTGTCCAATATAACCTAAGGAGTTGAAGGAGTGCAATTAAAGTTAAATTAAAAAAAAAAAAATCTGATTTAGCAATTCAGCATATAAAAATAAGAGAAGGCATAATGTTTTTTTTTTTTTTTTTAAATAAAATTTAAAGCAGCACTACTCATGCTTTTTGCATACTTTAAAACAACTTGAGGTAATATGATGTGACAATAATGTTGTAGCAATGGACATATTGGTTAAAGTAGTTTTCAATTTGCTAATGGTCTTGGGTAGGTCTGTACAATATAGTAGTAGTAACTTTCATTAGAATTCTACATATGTTTAGTTGCAATTGCTTCCTTTCATTAAATTGTTCATAGGTCATCATAATCAAATGGTGAATCTCTTTAAGCTTTGTTAAGAGACCAATAAGTGCAAGGAAAGCCAATGAACTTCGAGCTGGCTGGACCACATCTTTAGAAAACTCGCCATAGTTCACGTTAAGATATTGGATATTTTGTTTTAATTCTTCCAAGGTATGAGGGCTTGTCCTGTAGAAATTTATTTGAAATTTATTGTAACCTTTATAGATGGTTGTATGACCTGTATCTTTTACACCCTCAAATCGATCTTTCTGCAAACCGTACTTTCACTTGATGAGCCGACTGAGTTAACACATACGAATCATAAATAAATAGAAGCTGTGCAGTAGAAGCCATAATATACCTTGTGACTAAGTACAGGAACAATTTAATAAATAAGTTGTAATAACTGAACTACACCATATCACTGTCAATGCACTTCCAGAGGAGAGCAAAACTGTGTCAGAAGTGTGACCTTGTTTGGAGTAGTACAGAATCATGTGTCTATACACCCAGTGCTGCTGGTGCCCAGTTCATTGGTTCTCCTAGTATAATCTAGCATATATAATGCATATTAATTGTTTTAACATATAAATCATGTAAGAAATGGTCAGACCAGGAAAGGAGATAGCAGTATCTGGGTCAATCTATATCATTCTATATGGTCATCAGCTGCCAAGCCACCAATTAATGTAGGAAATTCTGTAATTTCTATTGTTATTCTACAGAGAATCTTCATAGTTCTGCACTGTTCAAAATCTCTTGTAAGTCACTGTCCTCATCTGCGTTTGCTATTAGTTAATTTAATCCGTTCAATCTGAAACTGTAAAATTTCTTTCCATATGCTATTTAATTTCAGTGTGTCATGAATGCAAGAATGGCCTGTACTTTTCAATATGAATATGTTTGGGAGGGGGGGGAGACAATGTATTCAGAGAAGTACAAAAGAAACAGCATGCTTGTTTAAAACATATTTTAAGAAGTGTGGCTTTAGGAGATGAATTGCTACATATTATTTTATTAAGGCAAAAGAACACCTGAAATATGAAACAAAACAAAACAAAAGCAGAAAGACAAATCATTGGTAGCTTGGCATTTTGGAAAGCCCAACACCAGAAATAGAAGTCTGAAAGTACCAAAAGGGGAATACACCTGCAAAAACAGGAACCATGTTTTTAATTTTGAAATTCTGTTGGGCAACCCACTGATGCAGAGGTTTGTCTAACCACCACCAGGGACAATGCCAACCGCATGACTGATAGTGACAGCATTCGAGTGTGAACTGATAATGGGAGCAATAAGCTCCGGAAACATGTTTTCTATTTAAAAAGTAATAGTAAGAGATATGTTACAAATGACTCACTAATTACTCTTGAAACTTGATTTATTTTTCATTTGAGCCTTTGTCTAACTCCTTGTTACAGTTTAATATTCTGGATTAATTTAAGCATGCAAAATATTTTACTAGAAGCATTACTGATTTGATCATAAATAATCCTGGTGATAAAGTTTTACACATTATCTGCTTGAAAATATGCATACAGGGCAATTCAATAAGTGCCTGTGTTTCAGAGTAGTGTGCTAAGGAGCCGGTCCCTATGATTGCACTCGCTAAAGTGTCTAGCTTTGGTGCTCTTTGGCACAGGGGATCGTGAGTTAGAGTCCTAATGTGTGTGTGTGTATATCTGTCAAATAGAAAAGGTAATAGGAAAACAGAGGAAAAATGTAGGGGGGGAAAGGGAGGAAAGGTAGTGCTACCTTTGTGTACTGTCGTTTGTTACATGTCATCAAAACAAATTAAATATTGATTCATAGGTAAGTTTAAATTTGACAGACATTTCTGTTAGATGTTAATGTGCTTTCGCTAAAATGTAAAAAGTGCAGTATTATTCAGGATTCACTTTTTACTTTTGGACTGGAAAAGTTACAAGAAGATAACAGCGAAATTGGATGCTGTTTATGGGGATCTTTTATGTGACAATGATTAGATATTGTTTCAATGACTTTAAACATGGTTACACTGCCTTAGCAGCATTAACCTACAGCATTCACTAAGTTTACTTTGATCAGTACATCCAAATAGTTCACTATGTAAGAAGTTTTGATTCTGCTGTTCTTCTCACCATGTCTGAAGTTAAATGCAAGGTAGTCATTCTGAAGAATGTGATCCATTTTTGATGATGAGGGTCTAAGATTCCCAGCAAATGTGGTTACCAAGGAAATCGTTGAAAAAGCCCTCATATGATTGTTGTGGATCATCGAACGAAGGTTTGCGAAGTAGCATAGGTCATAGGTGTGTTGCCGGGAACAGCAGTTCATATTTTGCATAAGTTGGGAGATGAAAAAGTTGTCAGCCCGATTGGTGCCTTAATTGCTTCCAGTGCACTACAAGCAGGTGTGGCTTTCAGTTTCAAAGCTGTGTTTGGAGCTCTTTAAGCAAAATTCTACAGCCTTTTTACATCAAGTTATAATTGTCGACAATACTTGGATTCATCAATATTCTCTGGAAACCAACAATCAAAACAATGGGTTGCTGCAAAGGCAAAGCTGGAAAAACGATGGTGATGTTTTGGGATGCAAAGCGTGTCATTTTTATTGATTTAAGAAAAGGAAAAATGTTTACTGGACAACACTACAGTGAATTATTGGCCCTATTCAGCAAGAAATTTGAGATAGTTCCATTTGGCAAAGAAAAGTGTTTCACCCCACAGTGCCCTACACATTCATCTAGAGTTGTTGCCACCAATCTGCATGAATTGCATTATGAATTGGTGCCACACCTCCTATATTTTCCTGACCTGACTTTCTGTCATTTTTTCTTGTTCTCAAGCATTAAGAAATGACTTGGGAACGTTTATATCAAATGAGATCATTGAGATAGAGGAGTATTTTGCAGAGCTTGACAATTTCTATTTTTTTAGGGAGGGGTTAATAAAACTGCAGGAATGTTGGGAGAAGTGTATATCCCTAAAGCAGCACTATATTGAGAAATAAATAATTTTTGTTTGAAAATTTGGAGCTTCACTCCTAACACGGATACATATGGAACTGCTTCATGCTCTAAAAGAAGGAAATTAGTGGCATTATAATTAATCTGTATTTGGGCACACGGTATAGCTGTTGATGCCTTTTTAATGCCCTCACTTTTGTTAATTTGTGTGATTAAATTCATACATTTTTGATAAATTTATTCAATATTAATTAATAAATAACTTTCTGTTTTCTTGCTTTATAGTTTGTTGCTTGGGGTGAAATGCACTTTTTTAAATGTATATGTAATTAGGGGAATATGTAAAATGATGTTGCAGATTTTAACAGAATCAGGATGCTTTGCTGAACACACTTCTATGCTTGTTAAGATAGGACACTTTACTGTAGAAAAGATTTTCATGGTGGATAAAAAAAATTGCATCATGGTGCAAGCTTTATATTGGAGTAAATGAAAAAAAAAAAATTAATATTTGTGAACTTTTCGCTGATTTCAAGTCTGTACATGTAAATGATACATATGTTTAGTACATACATTTTAAAGTATATACAGATAATTGAATCTCTCTCAGAACTTTTGCATTGTCTAGAAAAGAAAGGTTTACTCATAAGAAGGTGAACTTCATCTGCATATTTTTGCAGACCTCATACTGAATTGATCTTAAAATGAACACATTTTTTTTAAAGTGCCAAGGAACTCATATTCATTGATCTTTTTTAATTTAGCTATATTATTAGTTTATATTGCAAGAATTATTAAATGTAGATAGTACAAAAATCTCCAATAGAGTGTATTCCGATTTGTGCTGAGCTGAAACATAAACAAATGTTGCAACAAAAGTTCTGTGGCAAAATTTAAATGCATGCTGGTAGGTGTACTAGTCTTTTGAAGATTATTCTAACATTCGCAATGGGGAAATGTTGTTTTTATATCTAAACACTAGTTTTATTATATTAAAATTAAGTTTCTCTTAAAAATTACAGTGGAACTACTCAAAAATAAATTTTTACAGTTGAATCTTTGGAATTTCATGAATATGATTGCAGCCCTGCAGGTTTGTACAGTTGCTAGCATAAGGCTTTCTGTTTTCATCAAGCAAAATATTCATATATATATATAAGTTTTTATTGTACCTATATATCTGATGGTTAGGATATAACAAAAAACTGGCACTCAGTGAGTGCAGAAAACATTTCCCCTCCATTAACCCCTTCTAGCACCTTTGCTTATTCAAACCGGTTAGGTTCCTTATCTGTTTGTACTGATATATGGGGCAGCCTACATGACTTGCTTGCACTTGCAAAATAGTGGAGTGAGTTTTCACCATGCTTCTCCTTCATTGAGAGTTCCCAGCCCCTGGTTTATGGTGATATTTTTTCATCTAAGGATGGGAGCCTAGATTTAGATCCCAGTTGGGTCAAGTTGCAGGGCTTAAGCTTTTATTTGGTATTTTCCACAAGTATTGATGTGCCAAATTGTAGCCTTATCATTGAACCTCATTTTCCATTCATTTAACATTTATATCCATCATCCGATATTGATGTTTCTAGCCAAGGGATATTAAAATTAATTCCATGAAAATAATTAAGGAAAGATAAAATGAGGTTGAACAATTAGTGCCATGACCAAAATTTGAATCACAGATTTTTGATTTTCCACAATTTCCACAGTTTTATGGAAAAAATGCAAGTCATTTGGGGCATTTAATAACATACTGGCATGTTGCCTTGGTAGCTCAGTTGTTCTGAGCAATGGAATGGAAAGTTGAGATCCATGGTTCAAATTCTGTCTTTGACGTTCAATTTTTCAATTTGAATTCAACTTAGTCAACATAGAGTTATGTGGAATAACAATAATTAATACTATAGTCTGACTCTGTCTACCCAACTTCTGTCCTACACTCAGTTTCTGTGAAAAAACAATTAAAATTATCACAATTGTCCATAATATTTGGCTATACTCTGAATCCTGGGACTTAAAAGTATTTGCAATATTGTAAGTTGCCATTGGGGCTGTCGTCATCTCAAAATAATTTGAGATCACTTTGTGGTTTACCACAAAACATACAGGTCAGTTGAGAATTTCAATGCTATGCCGGTATGTTGCCATGGTATCTCAGTGGTAGAGCAACTGGCTAGAGACTGGGAGATCCGTGGTTCAAATCCTGGCTATGGCATTGAATTTTTCAGTTTGACTCTATCTACCCAACCCCTGCCCTATATATGGTTTCTGTGAGAAAACAATATTATTACAATTAATTCTATAATTTATAAATAATCATTCGGTTGAAAATGTAACTTTATTTAAACCCTGATGAGAGCTGCTCAAATACAGAAAAGTGATGTCTCTTCTTGGTAAGGCAGGTAAGTAAAATATGTTAGTCCTTGCTTGTTCATTCATCATCTATAATTCTGAATATCAGCACATACTGAGTGAGTCAAAAACCTCCGAACTGGCTGCACAGTGTTTTTCCACTGGGCTTGTGGACACATGATTTTGAACTACTGCTGTTAACAAGGTCACACTTCTGACACAGTTTTTTACTGCTCTGGAAGTGCAGTATTGAGTTGACAGTGATATGGTGTAGTTTAGTTATTATGAGTGATTTATTATTTGTCCTGCACTTAGTCACAAAGTGTATTATGGCTAAGTATATGTTCTCTCAGCACTGACTGTATTTATAATTCATGTGTGTTAACCCAGTCAGCTTGCCAAGTGAAAAAGTATAATTTGCAGAAAGATTTCCAGGTGTAAAAGCTCAAGGGCCAAGTTTTTCCAGTCAACAGCTGATGCTGTATATACGTGAAAACAATTTTGCCCCTTTTTTTAGAGAATTAACAGACAGGGAGCATTATTTTGCTTTTTTTTTTTTCAATAAGATGCTGCAACAGGTCATTCATCCAATCTTTCAAAGAGAACAATTGAAAGTGTCTCTTAGGACAATTATTAGTAGAGATTTGTGGCCCCCGACCTAACCCCTGTCATTTCTATCTCTGGAGTAACTTAAAACATAAAGTGGAAGAATTAAAACAAAACATCTGCCAGGAAATTCAAGGTGAACTACGGCGAGTAATGGATGGTTTCCTAAAGAGGTGCCAAAAGTGCATGTGCAATAACAGTGGCCAGTTTCAGCATTTCCTTTCTAATTGGTAAATAAAGCCGTAAAAAGTAGTATGGTATGATGCTGTATGATAACAGCAGATGGCAATGAGCACTAAGGACGTGAACAGGCAAATGTTGTGCAGATGGTTCGCATTTTTTTGGCTCACTCATAAGTAGTATGAATTAATTAAAGTGGCTCAAGTTGTATGAAAGTGGAGAAGAGTACTTAAAACTGTCTTATCTCTTCTGGAAATAAAAGCTAAATTATGTTGATTTTTAGGAATACATTCTGCTTGCTTTTTTTTTTGTTTTTGTGCATATTATTTAGAAGCTTACTGCAAAATAATACATTTCTATAACTTGATTCTGGATACATTTTCTGGTTGTCTAAGCCTTTTTTGTGCATCTCAGTTTCCTTGGCTTCCTGGCAGAATTGCCAGATGTCCTGTATTACTAGCATTTGAGGGACGTCAAAATTCCTGTATCTCACTCTAAGTTTAAAGATTATGTTTTTAAGTGCAGCATGTTCATTAAATGCTTGTGTGCATGGTCATGTCACAGGGTCATGCTGGCCATATTACCAGAAGACTGTGAAGAGGGAAGAGGTTTAAAAGGCTTGTTGTGGTTGTACTTTTTGCTATTTATTGAAAGAATATGAATGATTCTTCCCCTGAGAAAAGGCGACTATGACAAAATGGGAGAACTGAAAAGGGTTGTTGCCCATGAAAAATAATTCTTTCAAAGTGCACAAGTTTTCTGTTGCACTTTGAAACATACCTCTACAATTTATTATTGAAGTCTTCTTAGAAACATAAGATAACTTATTTTGTGAGGAAGAATGAAGAACTCACATTTACAGTGACTGAAATTTCAGTACATTACCACAATAAAAACAGAATCTAAATGTGTAACTCCTTCGGTATGTGTTCAGTGGTAATTCCAGCAGCATAAGTAAACTAGCTTTAGTAGAGAATATGTTGAGATTGAAAAGTATAAGGGGTTTTCTTTTATGAAGAATTCAGTATGTTTAGAAATAGTTTGTTATTGAATAGTTTGAAATGTGAAAAGAAATTGTTAAAATGTTTCAGTATTGTGGATAATATCTGAGTGTTTCTGCCTCAAATGTTAAATGTAGAGGGAGTATTTTCAATGTCGAACAAAACATTGAACACTGAAAGGAGTAAATATTGAGGTTGGTAAAGTGTGAAATTGAAATGACACTGAATTATAGTGTAGCTTGTGAGTATTTTTATGAACCTTTTAAGATAGTGTAAAATCTGCAAGATTATAGTCCATCAAAGTATACAAATGACTAAATATGTAGAGGAATTTTGTGTATGGAAGTTTTGTACTAGAGCACATATTTCAGGGTGAATCCATCCTGACTCTTCCTTTGAAATGTTAACATAAGAGTATAGATGGACTTTTAATAGCTGTAAATATAGGTATTTGTTGCAAGTTGATATTCAAAGTACTGTCTTTGGTCTACTAACCTTTGATGGTGCGAATGCCTCGTATTGTAATTCTAAAAATCCAACAAGTCTACTCCCCAGCCTTGTAGCTTACTGAATAGACCTTTACCTGCTTTAGCCCCCACTAGTCATTCTTCTTTGCTTACCTCTGGTCATCCTTTCTTCCTTGTGTTTCTTACTTTTCTAATCCATTTTTCTTTTACTTTCCTTAAAAATTTTCTCATGACTATTTTTCTTTTCTTATTAATATTGTTGTTATTATCATTATTATTATTATTATTATTTCTCAAACAATTTCCCCCCATATTTGTAGTGCTTCGTGCTTTCCCTTCTGTCACACAGTTCACACATTCCATTTCCATAATTCCTTAACCCTCTTAAAGGCTCTGGCCACTTAAATATCAAGTTTTGTTAATTGGAAAGATTAATTTCTCACTTGTAATTACACAAAAATCCTAATGATGTAGCATAAATAGTTCTCCAGCAATTCCTTGTTGAAGTTTTTCCATTGATCTGTGATGAAGTGATATTTTGTCAACAGAGCAGCCTAGCATTCAGTTGTTGTGTGCAGCACTTGAAACTTTTTTTTTAAACTGGTGAAACAATTCTATATTAACTATAGGTAATTATATTAGGTTAGTCATCGATCATTTTTGTATAATTAAATGCAGGCATATTTACTCTCACATTCATACTTGTAGATTGCAAGATAAGGAATAATTCTGGTTGAAGAAAAATTCCCCACCACAACCAGGAATTGAACCCGGGGCCTCCAGGTGTGAAGTCAGCTTGCTGACCACTCAACCACAGAGGCACTTGCAGTGCATTAAACTGATTATTTTAATTATGACGTGTGTTGTGTTTTTGTGTGTGGTAATTGTTTCAAACCTAATCACTAGTAATGTAAGTTTTCATACATTCTCCAGCAGTGAAAGATCAGAGGATTGATATAATATATGGTTAAAAAAAGGTAATAGCAAAGATTTTCATTCTAAGCGAGTTTTCATGTGTTTGCTCTGTCAATTTTGCTAAGATAATAACAACCAATCTTGTGAATTAAAATCTAAGCTTCTTAAAACAAAATTACCAGACTTTTAAAAAAGAATACTCTTCCTTCCCATGAATCTGAGGGATAGAAAGAATCAGATTTGCCAATACAAAGTGCTTATCCTAGAGGGGAGGGGAAATCAGATTGTGTGTGAGGTTGTTTCAGAATCAGAAGCAAATACTAGTTTCCATTGTGCCAAATTTAATTATGAAACTGTAAACAAAGTGAACCAGATGAAAATAAAGAAAAATCAGATAACCAACAAATGCAGCAACGTAAAAATGTGTCAAAACTTACTATTTGGTGTGAACTGGGACATGAATTGTAGAGATATTTTGAAGCTGAAAGTGGGGATTATTATGAACTTCACTTTGGATGAACTACTCACTCTTTATAAACAGTTATTTTACTTACTTTTTAATTTAAAGTATACAGTGATTTAATTAACAGCTCTATTTCAACTCTCTCATTTTGTTTACCACACAAGAAAGTATAGCTTACCTGTTTATCTTCCCCAAATATTCTCATGAATTAATCCAATATACAAATTGTTTATAAACCACATAGCTCATTGTTTTGTTTTAATTTTTCCATGCTTTTTTTTTTAACATAGACTCTGTCCTAACTACATTAAATGCTTAGGTGTATTTAAAGTATCCTCATTTAAAATATTTTTTAAAGAATTGTAAAAAGTTATTCACTCAGCTCTGCCTTGAATGCTGTTCATCCTAACACTTTCATAGCAACAATGGCATTCTTCTTCTGTTTCTATTAACTTATGCTCATCGCAATTACACCACTCTATACTGTTAATTGTTTCTTTAAATATATATCTGCAATCTAGCATTTAGAAAACTGGTCACCCCCCATGGTGTAATGGTTACCATGCTAACTTCATATACCCAAGGTTGCGAGTTCAAACCTGTTGGAGGACGATGGATTTTTTCAGGTGTAAAAATCCTTAGCATTCTTCCTTCAGAAGGGAAGTAAAGCCCTTAGTCCTGTGTTGTGGATTTACAGCAGGTAAAAGAACCTCAAACCTGATAGGTCTCTGAGCAAAAGCAAGCAGTCGTTCACGCTCAATTTAGAATGGGACACTGAGAAGCACAGCAGTTAAAGAGCATCCATAAATAACATACCATTTACATTTTTTTTTTTAGAAAACTGGGTCTTTCTATGGTTTGAACTGATTAGGTTTAGAACTGGACAAGCTGCCTAAATAAACACCAACAAATGCTTGGGGAGCTAACATAATGCAGGCTACTCAGCACTACAAATGCATGTGCCTGTCTGCCTGGGCTATGGTGATGTCATCACTTGCAACATAAGCTAGTTTTGGCGATTAATAAATAGCTTTATAGACATTGTACAAAAATGCAGCTTTTTATGTTTTTGTTCTCTAGGCAACACCTTTCTTAATAAGCATTAATATTGTGACAATGCCATCTGGTATGTGATCGCTCTGATGTTTGCCTTGGTATGTGGCAGTGGAGCTGGAATGTGAGATACCGCAGTTGGATGTATAATGAACTGCTTTTCCAACAAGATACTTCAGAACATGAGATTTTTCTCATGGCATCATGATTCTTCCTGATATTGGAGATATTTCTCTTCCATCTTCTCCACTGCTATTTCCATTCTGGTCTTCATTTCCATCTTCACTATTGTTATTTCACTTCCCATTTTATCCATCTTCAATTTTTGAAGCATCTCTTCCATCTTGGCTTCTCTATCCTACTCCTGACACCAAGATAACAAATGCCTTCATTAGCTTAGAATGTAGTTATAAATAGTCTTATTTTCACTGCTACAAATGATTCACTCGACGTTAGAAAGTTTGTGGCTGCATGCCATCCATAGCTGTGCACCACTCCACACTAACACTCCAGTCACTCATATCTCACACTACACTCACTGCAGTTCTTCCTTTTATAATGAGAAAATGATGTCACAGACTTTCTGGAAATGGTCAAAGGTACTAAAGTCAAAGCTTGAAGAAACATTCCAATATTGGGAAGAATCAGGATGTCATGAAAGAATCTTGCATTCTGAAGGATCTTGTTGCGGCATGCCATTGATTGTGCATCCAACTGTGATGTCTCACATTCCAGCTTCATCCTACATACCAGAGTGAACATGAGAGCAGTCACATACCAGATGGCATTGTCACAATGTACCTAGTCTTACAATAAATATTGTCACAAAGTTTCTAATGTATACAAAGTGATTTGAGATATTATTGCTTACATGTAAGTATGAAGTCTCAAAATCACATATAATTATTCAAATTGACCACCTCTGGTATGCACAGAGTCCTATATCTTTATGCCACTCATCTATTAAATCATACAACATTTCCAACAAGAAATCTAATGCTTCAAATTTTCAATATTTGGATGTCTCTTCTTGAAGCTTACACCACAATTTGTAGTCCAGACTTCAGAAGGCCAATGTGAAGTTGAAATAAAGTTTGGAACATTAGCTTTGAGCCCTCTGGAATTGTCCATGCTTAACATGCTGGGGCTGAATCCTGTTAGAAGCTCCAATTTTGTCTGTGGGAGAGAGTGTTGCTGAGAGGCTTGACCACTTTCTCCAGCACTGTCTGTTGAACACTTAAGTTGATCCCTTTTTTTTTGTAGAAATGCAGCTCTGTGGTTCCCTTTCCACAGTCTTTTCAACAGCTTCCCTAGTCCTCTATATATATATATATATATATATATATATATCCTGTTTTTTTCTTCATTGGAAAGAATTCTTCTGTGGTCATTTGCTGAGTAATTTAATTTTAAGAGCCTCTGGCGCTTCAGCTCACTTGTGAAGAGGTGTCCTTTCTGCCATTTGTAGATGCACAGGCCCAGGTCACTGCTCAATGTGTGGGTCTTAGACATTTTAGACATTTTCAGCTCCTGAGCCGTCACTGACTCTCCGTACAATATTTCTTCGAATATATATTGCTACAGCTTTCACAAACTCTGGAGTATGCATAGTGCTGGTCACCCTTGCCTGTCCAGGTCTTTCACAGTTCCAGTCTCAAGGAAGTGGTGAACAATGCAATACACAAACCTCCTGCTTATTTTCAATTTCTGAAGAAGTTTGGATACTTCACCTGAGGATTTGCCTACCAATGCAAAGTTACCTCGTCCACCAATTTTCATAATTGCCCCATTCCATTTTTGAAAGCTAACACAAAGGACCTTCTGCTTCTGCAACTGGACTCTCAGTGATTCAGCACTAGACACCACAATTCAGGAATGTGCAGGCAGGCAGAGGCAGAAAGTACAGCCACTCAAAATTCATGACAGTATTGATGCAAGAATAGGTAAATAGATGTTCCAAAAGTGGACAGGGCCCTTAAGTATATTGACCCCATTCTCATATATGCTAATCCTTCCTTTCCTGCCTGTTACATTGGTATACATCCATTCTCTTCCCCACTGTCTTTTTATTATTTTGTAAACACTTAACAATTTTTAATCTTCTAAATTTTCCTGTATCTCTTGCCTTTCATTCTGCTTGTTACTAATTTCCAGAAAATGTTTATATTACTCTCCCTTAGCATTTATGTGATTCACATTCCTATTTTTTTGTTTATGTTTAAAATTTCTCCCTCTTCCTTTGTAAACATCTAATCTAAAATTATAGAATTCTTTCTAGTATTGTTCCACTTCTCCTTGTTCCCAATTCCACTACTACTACCTCTTTGTTTCTATAGGTCTGCTTAAGTCGCCCTCCGTGGTGTAATGGTTACCGTGCTAACTTCATATACCAAGGTCGCGGGTTCAAACCCGGCGGAGGACGATGGATTTTTTCGGGCGTAAAAATCCTTAGCATGGCTTCCTTCGGAAGGGAAGTAAAGCTGTGGGTCCCGTGTCGTAGATTTACGGCACGTAAAAGAACCTCAAGCCTGATAAGAGAGGCCTCTGAGCAAAATTAAGCGATCGTTCACGCCCAATATAGAATGGGACGCTGAGAACCAAAGCAGTTAAAGAGCGTCCATAAATAACACGCCATTTACATTTTTTAGGTCTGCTCATAATATTTTATTTACATCTGAAGGGGTGTTAGTGAAGTTACATTTACAAGATAGATGCTGTGGCTGTAGATGGATTTGAGTATAAAATATAAATATGCAAAATTTAAATGCTTTAACTTTACATCGTTCTTTAAAATAACATTAGATAAGGTGTCTGCAGAGTACAAAGTGCTGGAAGTGGAGTTACTGGTTGACTGACAACAAAAATAGTCTCGAAAGTCTATGCTTTCATTTTCAACCTAACGGGTCCAACTGCCGTTGCTAGCTGCGTTTGCTTGTGCTCTCTTCTCTCACCAGAAGAAAGCATAGGCTTTTGAAACTAGTCCCTCATAATAAAAATGTAAGTGACGTAGTGTTAAAAAACCAACTCAAATTAATACACATATAATTTGACCATCACTGTTACTAAATTCCTCCAAACATCAATCAGAAATAGTCTCGTTACTTCTGATTAAAATATTTTTTCAGTACAGTACACTATAGCTTCATAATGTTTGTGCATTTGCAGGTTTACCAATTTATTGAGATTTTTAAGTACAACCTCTCTTGAATCATTTGTCCCTTGGAGACTTATGTATACTGCTTATAAACTTGCTACATTGTTTCCAATCACTGACTGGGTAAGGAGGTTTGTGCTGAACACAAAATTTAATTGAAGCATATTGCTGCTACCTCAGTTTCATGCTGAAAATGAGTTTGCATAACCTTACATATCACTTGTCTCCCAACCTGCGGCAGCTTCTGTATTGAAGCACAAGAACACTTGAACCTCCAATATTCCTCAGTGGATCCCCTTTTTGCTCTTTCAGAAATTGTTTAATTAAAAGTGCTATCCATTGCTATTTATTTATATACCACGCTCTGATCTTCATAATGAGCATAGACGAGAACTTGAGTATATTGCAACTACCCTATTAGCATACATCTCTTGTGTTAGTGCACAACTGATGTTTAGAAGCTCTGTGCTTGCACTAGTAATAGAGAACTTTGAAATGTTACTCCAGAAAAGAACACAATGCAAATAGTATTTTTGTTCCCATTAGCAACACCAGATTTCCTGGTCATCAATGGCAAGCACTGCTATTATTGACAGCTGAAACTACCTGGAATTGCAGCTGGAGTCTGGAGGACTCTGGTGCTATTTTTCATAGTATTTTGCTTTTTCAATGAGTGTTGTGACTTTTGTGTGCTGCTATTTTAAATTATTTCTTAAATACTGTAATTAGCTTCAGCTTAATATTTGAGTCATTAACAGGTGAGAAAAGTGTGGATTTTCTAACACATTTTAAACATAGTTTAAGAACTTTTTTATCGAAAAACAAATTCATCTTATCTGTGGTTTTTGACTCTTGTGACTCTTCAGAGATAGCCATGAACTCAATTTTAAAAATTTGTGATAAACTTAATTATGAGGAAAAAAATAGAGATCAAATGACTGGGGTGTCCTCAGCCCGATTTGGTAATTGAGGATGTAACAAAAACTCCAAAGCATTGCTTGCTTCTTTTTAAGTAAAAGGAAATGCACAGGTTAAAGTGTTAGTGACTACAGATGTAAATTTAATAATGTATACACAGCATGCAAATGCCTTTGTGGTTGTAATATCAGAAATTCACTGCTTTGTTTTCCTTGCTTTATGCTTAGTTCCTATGTGATGATGAACGTCAACTTTGTTGTTGGGAGTGGTTGCAAGTTGAATCAACTAATCTTAACTATTATGGAGCAGATGGTATTTATATTTCTAGGTGTATCTGACACTCAAACTTTTTTGAATACCCAGAATGTACACTCATGAGCTGCGATAGCTCCCCACAGAATATTGTAACCTGAATGATGCTCATGGTGGTATATTAGGCAAAGTGGAATTGAACTAAACAAATTATTCTTGTTAAATTGTTAAGATTCAAAGCACTATTAACAGTGAAGAAATATTCATGTTAAAACATATAATGATCACACATTAAAACTAACTCACTTTTGTCACCAACCTGAACATAGAAGTGAATACCTCTGCAAAATATTTTGTTTTTAAACACCTATCAAAATGAAGTAAGTTTTAATGTGACTATATAGTTGAATACAAGCAGATATATGTTAGGTATATGTTCACAACAAAAAATTGTGTGTTAACAATGCTTAAAGTATGGGAAAGTCAGCTATTAATACATAATGATGCAATTGACAATGGCACGCTTGGGATGTTTGTAACTTTCATATTGTATACATTTACTTGTACTTTGTTATAATAATGATAGTAGCTTGTGTTAAGTCCCTTGCATATTATGTAAAAAACGTTTTGTAGCCCCGATGCAAATTCCTCACTTTGATAAATGGATACTTTCATTCTTGCTTCTGTTAATTTTGTACCTGCATTCATAATTATTGGTCAGTGTTTAATAGGAAAATGGGGATGGTGTTAATTGTTGGTTGTTTTAGATCCTGAATGAAGCAATGTCCTCCTCAGATGTGTTGGATGATCAGCGCAGAGTATGTAGCATTAGGCACAACAATCCTTGTTCTCTCAGGTTTTGGGTTTCATCTTGGAAGGCACACTGTAGTTTGTTTCACTTTTGTTCCCATACTTTTTTGCATGATTTAATGTGTAGGTACACATTGGACTTAAATGTGATTCTTGCCAATTTTGATATAACAGCTTAAGTTTATTGATAAATTATGTAGGTTTAGTGAATTAAAGCTTTTTATGTAATAGCTCTTAGAATGGACATACTCTTTTAAATGATAGTAAAAAAAATTCTGTCTTACTTCAAATTGGTTTCTCTTTATGTAGTTTATTAGTGGCTATTCAAATTGTACTTATGGATGCTTACTTTTCTATCTACTTACTTTATTAAAAATAAATCTTTGCAGAAATGGCTACATTTCACTTTTCATTATAGCTATAAAGGGAAGAGCTAGTCAAATGTTGAAGATACCCACAAGCTGACCTTAAGATTTCACTCTCTTTTTGTGCAATTGTGAGAAGCACCTGAAAATTGAGAGATGAATTTATAACAACAAAGTATTGAACAATTCAGTTAGTAACAGATGTCTGGGAAATGGCTGTCACAAAAAAAAAATATTTGGAATTACTTTTTTTTTTTTTTTTAAGAAATCTATATTTTTATGTGATACATTTTTAGTTGTCACTTAATTGTATAAAAATTATACAACATTTATTCCAAATGAAGTAGACTTCTCAGACTGTTCCCCAAAAGTTGAAAAGATATGTATTTTATTCGTCTTGTAAAAATTTTTAATATTGGTATTTTAATAAAAATCATTAGAACCATTTATTAGAAATTTACATCTTTTGAGATTTTCCATGTAAAGAATTTGGGTTTGGGAGGATCTTTTATAAATGTTTGTGTCACATTTCTGAAAAGTACACCAAATTTGGTATTTATCCAACTTTTCATTTTTGAGTTAGGTATGCTGTTCAGATGTGTGCAAGCATGCATGCACGCACGCACGCATATAACATACCATACACAGATATACTCATAGACCTTTTTTTAATGCTTTTATTTATTTATATACTCAGGGGTCCTCAAAACATGTGTGGTATAACATTTATGGTGAAATCTCGGTATCATATTTTTAGTGTAATGCAATACCTTCTATATCGACTGTGTATGTGGTATAGATAGGGGGGGAAAATACTCCATATATCATGGAGCATTTAGGTTAATAATGCATAATTGAATTTGGATGTTTATTTATATACACCTAGTGTTGCATAAGTTAATATGAATGTTTGTTTATATACATAGTGTTGCAGAAGTATATTAGTTTCAAAGGAATGTTTTAGTGTTTGCTTGTAGTAAAATCCTTGAAAAAAGCAATTTTTGCCCTTAAAGCAACATTTTATTATTTTCAAAGAAACATTTCACTGTTTGCCTGTGATATAATCATCTTTATTTAAATTGAAAATAAGCATGAAAAACACCAAAATTCATATCAAAGTATGGCATTTTAAAGTTGCTTCAAAGAAACCGAAATAATCAATGAATTTATATATTTTTATGGATGTTGCTGTAGAAAGACATTAGCATAATGTGAAAAGGCAGATGCTGAGCCAAGAGCAGTTTTCCATGTTATGAAGTGCAAGAAAGGGCATCTTCATATCTTATGTACCCTCTAGCATTTACCTTAAGAGATGCTTTAGCTCCTCATGGGGTTCATCTGTATTGACTTTCTCCACTTACCAGATCTTGTGCTTTTTATGTGCCAAAGTATGAGTATTAATGTGAATATAGGTGAGCATGAAACATTACAGGCTCAGATTTTCAGCATGTTCATTCACATGTATGCAATTTCAATACAATGACAACAATGCATCTTACAGCCTCTGAAAGTTGTTTTCTATCAATTTTTTTTCAATACATCCAAAGGATATTTTGCTGCAATATAAATATGTTAATAGTTTGAAGTGCACATACATTATATATTTTGTTAGGGTAATTATTATGCAGATGTTAATGGCATGCTGCATTTTGGATAGTAATTTCAAACATGGCTCTTGATTTAGAAATAAAAAGCTACTTTACACGTCACAAGTAATGCTGTATTACAGCTGAGGTGCACTCCTTGTCTGTACACTTTAATGTATTTGTAACTCTATAGCATTTAGCTGATTTATATTTATCCTATTTTTTTTTAACTGGAAAATAAAAAAAAAGCTTAATTAAAAGATACTCTTTCAGTATCAGTTTCATTACAGATTCATTATACAGTGTTGGATGCATTAACAGAACATGGCATTGTAGGCTCAAACTAGTTTGGAAATCATTAAATCACATAGCTTTATAATGTTAGGCCTATTCAGAAAGAAGACATGATACTAACACAATAAAGTGCAGATGTGAGAGAAGACCATTGACAATGCAGCTGTAAACTTTATACAAGAAGTCAGCACAGGTTTCTAGAGTTATAGGTTGCACAAAGACATTTTTCATGTACATCAAAGCTTTCAAGAATATCATAACCAATAATGTCCAAATGAAAATTTATCCAGCCTTTTAAGTAAATAGGACATAAAACCTTTTGTAACAGTCAAGCATCAGTGTGAGCTGAGCTTTTAAAATGGCACGACTAAATGAAAGAGCACCATGATTGTATAGTTGAGAACAAAATTTTTAATTGCAATTGCATATAGTTCAGAAACTGGTAATGTCTGGGGAAAGAATGCAGAATTCTTTCTATGAATGTAATGCAAGCATAAAGTTTGGAATTCAAAGTGAAGTGCATTGATGGCTTTCAGTGAATGATTCCACTGTTTCATTAAATGATATGGGATCAAAATCTTGCACTTATGCTGTCTCTGTGATCTTTTTGTTGTGAAAGGGGCATTACTGTGCTATGCAGTAACAAAAAAATTAACTAAAATATGTACTGCTGGTTTTGAAATAGTAAATTTCAAAGCAGCTAAAACCTTTATTTTGTCATTCTTCTTAAATGCATGTCTGAATTTAGCTTTTGATTTTTAAATTGTTTTCATTTATTTTGAACCTTTAGATACATATTACCTATTATTTTAACTCCATAAGCTCATTTTATTGACCCAATTTACCTGCAATTAAATACAAACTATTCAGAAAGAGCTCTCTAGAACTCTTCACAACAGTTAATGTTCTGGAGAAACCTACTTTTGGAATCAATTCCAAATTCAGTAATTATTAATATTCCAACCAATTTTCAATTCCTGATACTTTCTGGAGGGAAAGTAAGAGCAATTTTGTTAGTTTTGATGCAGTGAATTGCACTTTAATTTGGCAACAACATCCACTTTAGAGAAAGATATAATTTTTGCCACATTGCAATTTTGTTTTATTTTGGGTAATTAGTATCTTAGTACATTAAGAGTAATTTGATGTGGGAACCACAAACTTCATGGTAATAATATATTGTCTATGGATCATATTTTGGTACACTTATTTATCCACACATGATATGTTTAATCTCTCATAGGAAAAAGCTGAATGTAGCTAAATCAAAGCATTGTGAAGGCCATGAAAGCAGCCTATCTTGACCTGCACCTTATATCTGTGTTCCAAATAAAAAAATTTTGATCTAGGTAAGATGGTGTATCATCATCACTTGAAGCTGTGAATGTGAATATAACACACATTTTTGGACAAACTTCAGTTACGTTTATAAATAAATTCAAACCCATAGGATATGTTTTGTATCCTTTGATTACATCTTCAGCTTCTGATTTCTTGTTTACTTATTTATTTACATTGTTACAGTTACATCTGCTATTATTTTTTCACACCAAGCTGAGAGTAAAGTAAACAAACCCTAATGTATCACTCTGCCGAGCAGAGCACTACATAAAGATATGACAGAAGCCAGTAGCTGCAAGAGTAGCTTGCCTCAGATAGCATGTGATTATGCACATTCTGCAGCTTGCTAAGGGATCATTGGCCTTTAACATTTTGTGTGTCTTATTCCTATATATTTTACCTTACAATCCTAATTTTCTAACAACAGTAGGAGTAAACAGATCTATGCAGTACCTGAATCGTTTGGCAGTTCTATTTATTCCACTATGAGTAAAGCAGGCTTAACTGCTCATAATTTTAGGTTTTATAAATCATTCATTTAATGACTGTTATGTTTCTTTTACTTTAGACTTTTATGAGTCTGAGTTAAGAAAATGTTGAGCACTGTAAGTTTTGGAAATACAGCAGAAAAGAAACGTGGCACAAAAAATCCAAACAACAGTTCTGCATCATTATATAACAAAGTTCAGTTATTGTTAAAGAACAGCTAACCCCATTCATTGTCAATTAAAAGTGGTCATGACAGTTGTAGCACCAATTTGCAACCTGATAACAAAAAAAAAAAAAAAAAAGCTTGAGAGATTGCTTGTATCCTATACAATGAATTGATTATCAGTAAGACAGTAAAGTGTGAAGCACTTAAAGGAAGCTGTTTGTGGATGTCTATAGAAGTAGTAGCAAATAAAATAAGTGCACATAACGAAGAGCATTTTCACTGGGAGCAGGGAGTTCATGTCAGACTATAAATCCATATTTGTTGTGCAAGCATT
The DNA here is from genome assembly GCA_030762935.1 of Hymenopus coronatus. Taxonomy (NCBI): domain Eukaryota; kingdom Metazoa; phylum Arthropoda; class Insecta; order Mantodea; family Hymenopodidae; genus Hymenopus; species Hymenopus coronatus. The sequence continues at coordinate 74,573,256 of CM060881.1, forward strand.
TCAATTACTGCAATTAAGTAATTTTTAATTTTGATAATTTATTAATTACATAATGAGCTGGTAATCTTATCAGGCAGAGTCTGGATGAGACATGATCCATGATCCATTCTGATCTGAATCATCGATATCTATTGATGAATCTGATAAATCACAGACTTTGGATAAATTTTGCTATCAAGATCTTTTTTTTTTTTTTTTTTTAGCAGGAGTACAAGATTTGCCAGTTCTTACCCTCTCTTTTCTAACACTACAATGCACACAAACACCTGTGAGGTTAATTTCCCTATGTCTTCTATTTCGAGAGAAGCATGCTTTTCACAGAATTTGTTTAATACATTAACATTTCTTTCCACTTTTTAACAGTTTACGCATTTATGCATCTACCCAGTAGCAAGGCTTTTTCTGAGCTATGACACTATCAAAAACAATATTTTCACAACACACTAAACATGTGACAAGGAGTAATCTGAGTACTGACTGCTTAAATGGAAATTATAAATTAACTCTGTTCATAGCATTATAAACCATCTGCTGCAATAGTTTAGTTATATATAAGTCATTCTGAGCAAATGCATAAAATTTTATTTTATACAGTGAACAATTACAAAAATGCACAAGAACAGCCAAGTTAAGAGCTGAACCAAACTGTTATATGTGGAGTAAGAGACTAATAAATTATTTATCTTCTAGATTTATTTCATGGTTAAATGACCAAAAATGATCTCCCACAGGTGATATATCAGTCTGTTTGTATTCAATATTTCCAAAATGCCCTAATCTCTGGTGTCTAAATGATTATATAATCAAAGGATTATGAAGCATATCCTTTGGGTTTGAATTTATTTTTAAAGAAAGTGAAGATTCGTTGCAAAATATTTATTATTATATAAATAGTTATGTCACTGTTATTGGCTTCAATTTTTACGCATTAGTTTTCTGTGACTGTTTAACACTTCTTCCAAACAATAGTCCAGCAGAAGGTTTGAAGCACTTAGTTTGAAATTATTGTATTATTCTGGAAAAAATTCATTTCTGGACTGGGTTTTTATGTGGAACAATATCTACACGATTCCCCTTACAAGTTCTATATGGTCATAATGTAAATTTCTAAAACCCTGTACACTAGGAATGTAGAACTGTAACAAAATTGTGCACATCATCTTTAACATCTTTTCAAATGCCATTGTATTATATATACCATTCATAGAACATGTGACTCACTGATGTTTAGTCAAGAAATGAGACATAAGTCTACTTTTATATTGTGAAAGGAGAATATTTTCTTCCTCATCCCCTTTATTCGAGTTTTGCACCTGCAAAATATTGATAGTTGTGAGCAGAAGGATATTTGTTTTGTTATTTCTTATATGAATTTGCAAATTGATTTTTCTTTGTTTCTTTTAATGTAAATATTTTTTAATTCATATAGAGAACTTGAACCCAAGCTCTGCTGAGGATCTGCAAAGTACAGTTTGTTAATGGGGACATGCTTTTTCCTGTGATTGTACAAATTATAAAGTTAAAATGTTATCTATTATGCAGACATGATCATAATAAATATATTTAAAAATTGTATAGAAAACTTGAACTTGCTTTCTTAAAAGAAAGCGAAAACGTTTTGTTAATTTAATACAAAATCTAGTGCTGAGATGAAACCTACGTATAGTAACACATGTTTTGTTTAAACTTCACAGTAGCAACTGATGTAAGCACTTGTGAATACCAGCAGTCTCTGCTGGAAAATAAGGGGAACAGGCTCTACCAATGTGCAGTGTATCTCGCTCCTGGTGATTATCATCGTTTTCACTCTCCTGTAGATTGGGATATAGAATTCCGCAGACATTTTCCAGGTCAGTTTAACATTGAGTTAATTTTATGAATGTATAAACCAGGAATGGTCAAACGCAGTGCATAAAACAATTATTAAGGATGTGCTTAGTAAAATTGAAATGTAGCATGATATAACTTGGAATCAAATAATCAATAATTGATTGTATCAATATTGTATTGGTTCATATCAGCACCACGGTGTGCCAGAATTTTGTCCTGCATGACTAATTCATCAACATGAAAGGTTGTCTGGATTGAAGCATGGGAGGATTGCAACATTCAAACTGCAGCCTATCACATAATTGAATTACAAATATATGCCAGCGACTATAGGTCAGTAAGGCAGCTATTTTCTCAATTACATATACCATTAGATGAGCAATGAAATCACTTATATGTTTTAAAACCTCCCTCTTTCAAATAGTGGTAAGATCATGCATTTATATTTATTATTAATCTTAAGAAACATTTTCATTTCTAAGGAACATGTATTGTATATTTTATCTTAAACAATTACTGATGCAACCTTATTTGGTAATTGAGGACTGCTAACCATGTGTTAGTGAGCACTGAAAATTAAGAAGTGTCTATGTTATTTATGGCCTAACAAAAGCACCAATTGTAAGATAATTATAAGGGTTGTTAAGATGTAGTTAATGATTACCACATACTTTTTTTGGCCCAATAATTTTACTGCAATCATCTTGCTGCTAGTAGCTTGGTAATGCACATGTATTTATTTATAAATGGAAGCAATTCATCCAGAAGACAGCCCTTGCTTATTAGGCAAATGAAGGAAGAAGGCTTTAAAGAATGCTAAGAATGGATTATCATGTAGCTGCATCATTATCATGCAGGACTCTTTTTTTGTTGTTGTTGTTCATTAAGTCAATCCCTCAATCTGCGAGAGGAGTAAACTTATCTGTGATGTTCTTATTAAATGGCTGTTTGTTTATAAATTCATACAATAGTTCTTTATTGATGGAAATGTTTGCTAATAATTGACAGCTTTCTTTTCAAGCACTTAAACGTCTTTCCATTGATGCACTTATCAATGGGATTGTTGAAAATAAAGAAAATCATGTGCATGGTTCCTCTAATATATCCTTCTTTTCATTACTCAATTTAAAATACTCCACTATAGTCACACACCTGTATACCTCATCAGTATGAATCTGCAGACAGGTGAGGATATATTAGGGATAAAGGTAATTTTATTTTTTACCAAACAACAATGTTATTTTCAAAGTGTTTATTTGGACATTTATTAACATATTATGGTATACTTTTTGGTGCACCCATAATACTTAGTTTTCAAATGCAAAAATTGATATGCATAAATTAGTTTCATTCAGATTTGTCTGCATATCTGAATTATTCTTGTTATAACAGAACACTGTTTGTAACAAGACAAAAAAATGCTCAAGAGTCCACATTTGCACAAGGTAAACATATTAGTTGCATAGATTTTTCAGTAAAGTGTGATTTCAAAATACAGCTTTCAATGCAGTCCTTATGTCAAATTCCCAACTTGAGCCATGTTTAACTACATAGTGCTTTAGTTGAGTGTAATCTGAAATTAAGTTATTCTGATCCAGTTCCTTGAGAAAAGAAAGTTTGCTGAAGTCTGTTAGGAGAGATTCATTTCTTAAATAATTTTGAGATGCAAGACTGTAATTTTTTTTAAAAATCTCCTTTGCTGGATCTTGTGTCAGTAGATTGAGTTTCAATATCATTTTTAAGAACCTGCTTAAAGCAGGCTTTAACAGCAGCTGTTTGTTTCCTGCTAAGATATGCAAGTGCTTAAGTTGTGGTATTGAGTTGACACCCTGCTCTATGGTTGAGTTGTATCTGCAATTTTCCCAATTCTTCATAAAGAAGATGAGCATAAGATACTTTAGTCTGTCTAGTTTGGTTGCCAGTTTAACAATGCACTGAAAGTGTTCCCTGATGAAAATTGCTTGGGAAACAAGCAGCAGACACTCTTCAGCACTCGGAGATAGTATGGCAAATAAAACACACCAGTGAATCATGAATTTCAGTGAATAACCACTGGCATTTGGAACAATGGACAGTTAGCTCCTTTCTTCTTCTTCTTCTTCTTCTTCTTCTTCTTCTTCTTCTTCTTCTTCTTCTTCTTGTGGTGTCCAGAAATAGTCACTGGAGCATTCAGTTATGCTAATTGTTGAAGAAAAATTTGCTAAGAAGGCTTAGAATTTGAGCCTAGCACAGGATGTGCATTAAATGGTCTCCTAAAACCAGTTTTAGAACCTTGACAATTTTGTAATATAGAGAACATCACTATATATAGAGTTCACTTCCTCATAATCTGCACTGTATTCCATAATGGAATCAAGAATTGCCCTAATGCAACTTGTAGCATTTGTAGACTCAAGAAATGTACACCGACAAACTACTAATTTGGGAGCAGAATCTCACAATATTCTGAATAGGACAGAAAAAAAACAAAAAAAAAAAACTGATGTGTTACACTCACCAAACTTCTTACAAAAGATTATTCTTCTTTCTATACCTTTTTTTTTTTTTTTTGGGTAGTGTTTAACGCCCGCTTTAACTACTTATGCCACTGCAGGCGGTGACACTGATGATACATGAATGCAGATGGAGCACTAGTGGAATGCGATGGTGGGGGAAACCGGAGAACCCGGAGAAAACCTGCCCCAGTGCCGCTTTGTCCTCCACAATCTCACATGCGATCGCTTGGGATCAAACCCGGGCCATCTAGGTGAGAGGCGAGTGGTCTAACTACTCGGCCATGGCGTGGCCTTCTACACCTTGCTAATTAAGATAAACATTAATAGAATGTTCTTATTACGTAGTACCTTATTAAGTAGAAGGGAACTTAAGGAATGCGCTATGCTAAAGTGATAGTAAAATGTTTTAAAAGCTATCGTTATGCGATTGTTATTGTAAATCGTTTCTTTGCTTGGCCAGGAGAAGAACAAAAGAAAAACACACACTTCCTGTCTGAGAAAAGTATTAGTACTTTACAGTTGAAACCAATAACGAGGAGCATCTCGGAAATGGTTACCTCCATAACAAAAACGAAAAGGACATAAATTGTGTGTAGTAAGTGTTTGTCTTTCTCTTACAGTTTACCAGTTAAGCAAACTTTGGCAAAATTCATCCAGTATGAGGAAGTCTTCAGAGACTATTCCTAGAATAGTAAATGGGATGTAAATAACTTTAATTTACAGGATTTTAATCAAAATCGTTAGAGCTATTGTTGAGAAAATCAACATTTTCGAAAATTTTTCCATGTAAGGGTAGTTTGTGGTGGGGGGATTTTCTTGAAAATCTTTTTGTCGCATCCTTGGAAGATACTAAACCTAAATACCAAGTTTGATATTTAACAGACTTTTCATTTTTGAGCTCTGCTGTCCACACACGCATGCACAAGTGCACACACAGCCTGTGGTTTCATGTCAACTTTCTTTTCTTTCATCTTCAGTACAGCTTCTCCTTTTCCAATTACAGCTGCCTCTGCTATGTACCTCTCTCTCTCTCAGTGTTCTTGCATGGGACAGAACTCCACCTACTGAAAATAATATTAGAAGAAATAAAACATCTATAAATTTCTAAATCTATGAACAGTCAATCATAGTTAACTTAATCAAACAAACCTAAAGCAATCTTTCAAGTAAGTTTCTGAAGTTTATCACTATGTAATCACTTTTATTAAACTGTGAATATCTTTTGGCCAAAACTGTTTTTATGTTTATACAGATCTGGAAGTGGAGAAAACTGCTGCCATATAAACATGGTTTGCACGAAAATAATGGTTTCTCCATTATAAAATGCAATTTGGTAATAAATTGTTGTTATTATTGTTACAATTATTAATTTGGGTTAAAGCTCTTTTATCAAATTAATAAAAAAGTTATTAAAAAGTTCATAATTGTGTTTGCATTAACCATTATTACTTTCATGCCAAACATGTTTATATTGGGGGATTTGTGTTTAAGTCCAGTTATTGATATGCATTCGATAGGAACTATGCAAGCATAGTGGCGCTGCAAAATATTTTATGTTCAATTTCAATCCCTTTCAGAACAAATAAAACTGTTATGTTGGATACCATGAATTTACAGATGTACTAAGTAGCGCTGATTTTTTTCTATTGAAACATATGAGGGCTGTCCCAGAAGTACGTGACCTAATAAAGAAAGCACAAAGATTTTTGGGGGAAAAATCTTTATTTCTCTACATAATCTCCTGTCAGCTCAATACACTTTCCCAGCAGTGTTCAATAATTTTGATAACCTATTTATAGTGAGAACTACCGAGATCTGCAAAATAGCACAGTGCAGACTCCACCTCTCCATTGTTAACAAAACTTCTACCACCAAGTGGCTAAATCTGGAGAATAGGATACATGAGAAAGCAATTCAAACTTTAACTCATTGATTTTGGCTATGGCAATAATGGATGTGTGAGCTGGTGCATTGTCTTGATGAAACAAAGCTTTCTTTTTCACAAAATGTGGCCATTTTTCTCGATTTCATACTCAAATGCTGTAAGAAGTTTGCATAATATTCACCATTGATTATTTTTCCTTTTTTGAGATAATCAATGAAAATTATCTGGCGTCTGTTCCAGAAAACTGATGCCATGACCTTGCCTGCAGATGGAACTGTCTTCGTCTTCTTTGGAGCTGATTCTCCCCTTCCTATCCACTGTTTTGATTGTTCCTTCATCTCAGGTGTAAAGTGATGGACCCAGGTTGTTATGAATCAAAGCAAAAACTCAGCTTATTACAGCAAAACATTGCCAAACACTTGACTAATACCCTCACCTCATGACACTGTTTTTATTCAACAGTGAGCAAACACGACACCTACCTTGCACACAAATTTCTCATATCCAAATTTTCAATCGGTATGCGATGAACAGAACTTTTTGAAATGCCTACAATGTCTGCTAGCTCGCTCACTTTCAGTCGACGGGCATTCAATATCTTTTTGTGAACTTTCTTTACAATTTCTGGACTAGTAGCCTAATTTGGTCGACCACTGCGATGTTTGTCGTTGGGAGATCGTACGGCCATGCTTACACTCTGCCACCCAATATTTTGCTGTTGCAAATGAAGGAGCAGACTCCCCCTAAAGTAGAATCTGGCTCAGTTTTAATATTAGTTGGACTAAGACCTTTCAAATGAGTAGTATTATATCACATAACGACCAGTTTTATCCATGTTTTCAAATTTGCTGAGAGTATTCACTAATGATGGCTGCCAAAAAAATGCTAAACAATGTAAAATTGTCAAACTTCAAAGTTAAGCTTTCTAATGTTCGTACTTTTTACCATTGTTGTTTGAAACAGCAACTGCTATTTATATGTCAGGTCGGGTATTTCTGCAACAGCCACTGTATTTTAGAAGTTCTTCAATCCATTTGGATAAATTGTCCACACACACACACACACACACACACACACACACTTTTTGAATTTCAGTACTATCCGCAATTCTACAAACAGAATGATGTAGGTATGGGACTCCCATTCATAACCCTTGATCTGATGCCATTTGCATATAGTAGAAAAGAATATAGGGTTTTACGTTGAATTCAAACTCAATTCTTGTTTCTATGGCTTTTTCAGTATGGAAAATGGACTTGAGAATTTTTTAATGTATTGAACAAATGTATTGTTAAAGTATTTTCTGCATTTAATAGGTTAGAATCTGGAAGAAAGCATTGTCTGAAAGTGCCACCCTTCACAGTATTTATCTATCCTCTTTTAATTTTGATCTGATGCCATTTGCCTATAATAGAAAAGAATATAGGGGTTTTACATTGAATTCAAACTCTGTACTTGTTTCTATGACTTTTTCAGTTCAGAAAGTGGACTCAAGCATTTTTTAGTACATTGAATAAATGTATTGTTAAAAAAGTGTTTTTTGCATATTCATAGGTTAGAATCTGGAAGAAAGCATTCTCAATATTTATCTATCCTCTTTTAAGTTTGGATCATCCAGTTTTTTCATAAGAGTAGTTGCTTCCATGAAAGCTTCTAGTATCTCTTGCAAATGTGTTAATATCTTTTTTTTTTTTTTTTTTTTTGGCATTGCAGCAACTGATGCCTTGTCTTATTTGCTTAGCTCAAAGAAACTTATCTTCTCACTTGAGTATGCTTAATGCACATATTTCTTCTTTCCTAAGACATTTGAATATTAAATGTTTTGCACATAGTATCTCGTTTTCACTTGCATATAATCTGTCACTGCAAATTCTCTCTCCTGAACTTTCATCTTTACACTGGGGTTTGGCATGTTCATGCAATCAGCAGATCAACAAGACAAGCTAGAACAAAATGTACAAAGAAAATTTTTGATAATTTACACATGCTCTTGACATTTGTGTGAGCCTGTGCAGTGGTACGGAAGTAGAAGATGTGCTCATACACAAGTGGAGTAGATAATTCCTTCCTACACTGCGCTTCCTTACATAAAAAGATGATCATTGGTATCCATCCAAACATGTCATGAAATCAATACAGATTATTTACAATTGATTTGTCACATTCACAAAATTTGCTATTATTTTAACAAAAATGCAGAATTTGCATTTTTCTTAGAAATGTTCTAAATTCCTGTTATTCTTTAAAAAATGCCCAAATTTTTATAAAAATTTGCATTATTACAAATGTAAATTTTGCATGTCCCTACTCATCAATGTACAAAAGTATACAGTTCTTTCATAAAACAGTCAACACTTTGAAATCTCTATGGATAACATTAGTGCCAAATTTTCAAGAGCAAGAGAGGAAAATATTTAGAATATTTATTTCAAATTTTGTGTTATTCACAAGGGTAAAGAATTGTAAACTTTTATAGTCTTAAAAAATACTTTAATTTCCACCAAAATAGTGCAAAACAGTCACAAAAATGTCTGTCTTTGCCAAAAATTCCATATACTACTTTTGGTAAGATTGAACATATTTTTGGCCTTCTCAAATAATTAATAAATAATTGCATATTAAACTACATATCATTCTGATCTTTGAAATGCAGTAAGAATATCCAGTGATCTCGTATTTCCATTCTTTAAAAAAGTATTCAATTAGAGTTAATGTTGCACATTGTGGGTGGAATCTTTGTGCCTATTTAGAATTCACATTATGTTCTTAAAATCTGAAAATCCTTTCTTATTCCACACTTTATCATTAAAAAGTAAATGGGACAAATAGTACTTCTAAATTTGGGGATTCAAAACACCAAGATGTTTTAAAATTATTAAAGCATTTACCATCCTTTTCCTTTATTAGACAAATACTTAATAGCACAGGTCTTTCAACTATTAAAATGTCTTATCCACATCTTTGAGAACAGTGTCGCAAATATATTACAAACACCATAAGATTAATTGGATACATTTTACAAACACCTATTCATAACAAACATGACGGAAAGGAAAGAAAAAATGGCATTATGATCCCTCCCTTAACAGAGCATGAATAAAATTAGTTAGGGAAAGGAGTGAAGGGATCTTTATATTTTATGACTGTCCTGCCACTTTTGATTTAAAATCCCAGGGTGAAAAAATTATTGTTTTTAATTAATTTAATATTAAGATGTTAAAACATGCTAGTAGCCTTAAATGTTTGTTTGAATTTCTGTAGAATTGACTAAAATATAAAAAAGCTTCTTGGATACAGCTTTAATAAACAAAACACTATATATGTCTTCCAGTTCTTTGGTTAAGCAGGGTTGCCACACACAGTACAAATATTTAGGAAAGGTCAATCTACTGCTACACTTTGTAGATTTGAATGGAGAAGCAGTGACTTTGGGTATAGTTGTCTGGGGTGTCATTGAGATATCCTTGGGTCTAACAGGGTAATGCTGATTTGTGTGGATGTAAGCTGGTTTCAATTGATCCTTTTAGATGGTGTTTCCAAGTGCAAATGTTTCTCTGTACAGAACAGGATATTATCAGGACCATCATAGACTGCTTGCAGTAGTTTTCTATATCCATTATGTTTGACAAAAATATGGAGACACTTCATTAGCTCTGAACAAATGAAAATTTTCTTGTCGGTGTGGTGCTGCACCTGCACAGGTTGAAGAGTTCGCATATTTTTCTTTTAGTTCGTAAAGAAAGGTTGGAAGGTCTGAATTTTCCTGATTGCTTTCAAAGAAGTCTATGGGAAGCTTGGTTGGCAAGCCAAAGGTGGAGGTGTTATGACTCGCTGAAGTCAGATTGTAATTAGAAATTATATAGGATCATAGCCCTAAAAGTGCCAAAGGGAACCCAATTGGATATAAGTTAAGCTTTTAAGGAGATCATTAACTATTGACGTCATTGCTCAGTCATGCCATTAGCTGTTTTTGTCAACATTCGGAACATGGCAAACTACAAGAGAGCTTCTGCATAATATGGCTCAATTGAATTTAAAAGAGGTTCTTTTCTTACAGGCATTCTTATGCGATCCTCCTGTTAAAATAACTGCATTCAAACCTTGAATCAGTCATGCTAGCAGTTTTAAATGCTTATATAACCAGATAGCCATTACATTGTATTACAATTTGTACTACTGATGTTGTTCCAATTCTAGTTGCACAGAGGCTCCTGGCTGAGGTAATGTTGGAAAAACATCAGATAATTTTAATTCACTTAATGCATTTGCTTTGCTTATTTGTTATGATCTTTTCAGCCATGGGATATAAACATGAATCATTGTACTAATTTTTGTTATAATGTAAAAAACAAAATACTTTTTACTAAATACACAAGATGTAAAGCTGTTGTCCTGTTTTCATTTCAGGTGACCTGCTGAGTGTAAGTCCATCGATAGCCCAGTGGATACCTGGGCTCTTCAACCTCAATGAGAGGGTGGTGTATGTTGGACATTGGAAGCATGGTTTCTTTTCCCTAACAGCTGTTGGTGCTACCAATGTGGGTTCCATTCGTGTTTACTGTGATAAGGTAAGAGAACATTTTCATTTTGGCTAAATCCTCAAATTTTATGTTCATTTTTAGACATACGTACAAAGAATATTTCAGTGAGGGTGTATCAAAACATAGGTAATTTAACTTAGTTTGATGGTGCTTTTTATGAGGTAAAAAGCAAAATTTTTATCTATGAATGCCATTCAGAGTTATATTGTATTTATTCTAATACAAGACGGCCTCAAATGCAAGACAACCCCCATTTTTCATAACATAATTTTGGAATTTAGCATATCATGTAACTATATAAAAAGATGGTTTCGTAATTAATTTTTAAACAAAATTTAAAGTTTTGCCACTTTTGGCACTTAAGTTGATTTAAGTTCCCCTCATTTTTTATACTAATTTGAAGTTGTGCAGAAATTTATGTGGGGGAGTGGACAGAGGAGAACAAATGAAATGATGTTTTATTTATGGATGCCCTTTAACTGCTGTGGTTCTCGGCGTCCCATTCTATATTGAACCGTTTAAAGGAGAATAAAAATGTACCAGTTGGTATATCTGTGCTCAGTTGTGATGGTGCCAACTTGGCTATAAAGACAATTAAGGATGCGATTTTCTATTAAGATAACATACTTCATATAATACAAGGTGGTTCACCTGTTCCTTATTATTTTTGGAGATAGGCAACACTCCATACTCTGAAAGTAATAAGGTCGAAATTACCAGGCTTGTCGGTCATTTGGTAACCACGAAAATCTAGCCTTCTCTTCATCAGAAAGTAGACCTTAGTAGCAATAGTTAAGTCCATTCCAAAAACATGCGCTTAGTAACTCCTGTTACAGCACATGTTATATCAATAGGATCACTATCATACATTCTACAACGTAAATTATAATGAATGAAGGCCAAATGAATGACTTAAGCTACAAAAAGAAGTCAAACAACAGTTATAAAGAGATCCGAAGCAGAGAGGAAGACATGTGTGATACTATACCTACAAGTTTTAACGAAGCAAGCGGGCACAATCATTGTACGAGGGGCATACTGAAAGTCACGAGCAACCCATTGTAAAAATTTAAGTTTCAACAATGTAACGAAACGAATTGCAGGATCATAATCTACAGACTTAAGCCACATGTTGACATATTGTGGCGTCATTAGCTTCTATCACGTGACCACAGATGGTGTTTGAAAAATGGCTGACATTGATGTTTCGTTTCGACAGCGCGCTGTCATTGAATTCCTTGTGAAAGAAGGAAAATCTGCTCCTGAAATTCATCTCAGACTTCAACGTGCGTATGGAGGTGTCTGCATGGGTGCCAGCAGTGTTAGAAGATGGGTGAAACATTTCAAAGATGGAAACACGAGTCTGCAAAATGCGCCTCGTAGCGGGCGTCCTCGAACTGCCTCTACAGAACGCAACAAGGAAGGAGTTGATGAGCTCATTACAGGAGATAGGCGTTTCACTGTGAATGAAATTGCTGCGCAACTTGGAATAGCACATAGTGCAGTGCAAGAAATGATCCACAGCTTGGGTTATCGAAAGGCCTGTGCCCGTTGGGTCCCTCGTTTATTGACTGAAGACAACAAACTTCAGAGAAGAACCATAGCACAAAACCTTCTTCAGAGATTTCATAATGAAGGTGATGAATTTTTGACATGTATTGTGACTGGAGATGAGAGCTGGTTCCATCACTATGAGCCAGAAACGAAACGTCAGAGTATGGAATGGCACCACTTGAACTCGCCATCGAAGAAGAAAGCGAGGACAGTGCAGTCTGTAGGAAAAGTTATGGGAAGTGTCTTTTTGGATGCACGAGGTTGCATTCTGGTTGACTTTCTTGAACCTGGACAAACCATAAATTCTGCCCGCTACATCAAGACACTTCTGAAGCTCCGTCGGGCTTTGCGTGATAAACGCCCTGGAAAGAGGATCATCCTTCAACAGGATAATGCGCGTCCGCATACTGCCCGTGCCACTATGGAGATCAGGGCATTAGGGTGGGAAACTCTTCCACATCCTCCCTATAGTCCCGACTTGGCACCCTCCGACTACCATCTTTTCAGTTCTGTGAAGGAGCAGATGCGTGGCCAACGCTATGAGACGCTGGAGGATATTCGGAAAGCAGTGCGTCAGGGTCTGCGGGCTGCTGGAACGGAGTTCTATCACAGGGGCATTTTCAAACTTGTAGAATGATGGGAAAAATGTGTGCAAAACAATGGAGACTATGTCGAAAAGTGAAAGAAAGTCTGTAGATTATGATGATGTATTTGGTTTGGCTTAAAAATGAACATTAAGATTGTAAAACAGTGTTGCTCATGACTTTCGCTATGCCCCTCGTAGCTCAACTGCTTAATTTCATGTTCCCTCACCACCTCCAGCATGTCAACGGTTCAAGTCCCTACAGTCTGCGTGCACTTTTTTTTACTTCTTTATATATTATCCATCGAGGTGCAAAGTTAGTTCAGTGTTTGTCACTCTAATAATTTTAGGTGTAAACAAAAAGGTATACGAATGAAGAACAAACGAAATTTTCTTTCTAATTATTTTGAACAAGAAACATCACTAAGCCTTTAAACAATAAAGGAAATTTTCAAAACATATCAAGTTAATAAAAACAAATTCAAAATACTAGAACTCCTAACATGTTATTGATTGCTCTTCATAGTTAGAGAATGTTTCATGTCAGAAACACTTTATCTAGTGGATATTGAGAAGTTTGTTAAGTTAAGGGAATTAAAACTAATTTTCTTTTCAACTGAAAGTATTGGTGAAAACCTATGTATTTGGCACAGTTTGTGATTTTCAGCCTAGGTATTTTGTGTATTTTTCGTTTTAGAGATACCCTGAAAATGGGTCTGGTTCTGTAGTATTATCTGAAATACCAATGTTAGTTTTAAAACATTGTAATAATCCTTGCATATTTAGAAGAACCTGGATGAATATGCCTCAGAATGTTCATTTTCATTTGTATTTCCTGTAACTGTACTGATTAAGTTTAGAATAAACATAAATAAAGAGAACCGCAATAAAAGAAACAAATAAGCAAGTTAAAAAATGTTCTGATATTTCATCTAGCCTTGTGCCAAATCAGTAAGAAAGAAAGCGGGGAAAAAATTGTCAACGTTTTGGCAAAATTCGAACCTGAAATCGAGCATCTTGTAACTCATGCTAACATCACACGTTAATGATACACCCTACCATTCAGCTTTAACCTGTAGTGCCAAAGTCTATAATGTTAGTATGCAGTAGATGGGTCTCGGGAACAATATTTTCAGGTTAGACTGTAATTTGCAGGTTGCATTAACCAGAGAATAAGGGACAGGTGAACAACCTTGTATATTGTAAAATTTGAATTTGCACATAAATTCATGTTTTTGAGTGGAAGAATTGCAGAGATGTATGGAATGCGTTAAATAGTATCAATGTGTCAACAGCAGTGGCAGCAACATAGCTGTAATGATGATTATGGATGCAATTTCTATTAAGTCAATATACTTATTATAACATATTGTAAAAAACATTTTACCTAATTCAAATTTGCATGTAAATTCACTTTTGCACATAATTCATGTTGTGGGTGACCAGAGAGGCAGAGGGTAAAACTGAAATTTACCACTATACATGTGTGCATTAGAAGAAGGAGAAATGAGCAGCTAAGCTGTCTCTTTCTGCTTGACCTTTGGCTCCCAAAACATTGTGTGCAACTGCCCATGTAGAAGAAAGACCTCTAATTTTATTTTAGTTACGGAGAGAATTCTTTTTTCCAAACTGAATGTTCTTATGCTGTTAACAGTTAACAGCTAATTTTTGGCATAAAATGAAATGCACAAATTCTGACACACATTGCGACATTGGCAGTAACTCTGCTACTTCTGCCAGGCTTCGCCACTGCCATACCTGCAAAGTTTGAAGCTTATTTTTTTCCAGCATGGTATTTGGAAAACATATTGTGAATGCAAGATAACCCCCAGTTCTAAACATTAATATTTAAAAAAAAAAACATCTTGTATTCAGATAAATATGGTACATTTGGAAGTTAATTATATGTGAAATCATGTTTACTATTTACCAGGTCATGAGAACCGCATTAACCGGCCGGGGGGGCTCGAGGCGCTGACCACGTCTCACCCTCCAATTCTGCACCCCATCAATGACGTCTGTAATGGACCGAGATGGGGGATGCAGCGGCCAGGCGGTAGGCCAAGGTTCCCCGTGAGCTGTCGTGCCATGGAGTTATGTTTATGTTTACTATTACAAACATGTATCTAAAATTACACAGTGCATAACAATCAAGCTGTCTGTTCTATTAGACATATGTCCCAAGCATATTTTAGAAATTAGGAGCATATATTAAGTAAAATACACAGATGGTTTAACTTTGAACATTTTCTGACTGTAGCTACAAAAACAGAAGTCATTAAGTAGACAATTGTAAAGTACACATTACGAGCATCATGCATTTTAAAATACAGAAAAATTGCCAAGAAGCAAACAAATTTTGCCAAGATGAGACTAATCTTACACTTGGACATAGTGCTTGCTCTTTATTCTTTAGACTTCTTTATCTCTTCCTAAAGGTTCCTGAAGGTGAAAAAAGTAGTTTCGTAGTCACCCTTTTGAAAGCAATAAATTGAACATTGGCAAGGATATTCTGTAATGGCTATCTGGAAAAGAGTTTAATGTTTGCATTGAAAAATGAATATTGGAATATTTAGCAGTTGTTTTTAGAAAATTTGAAAGAAATGAGCAGAAAGTAAATGATCAAATGGACCATTTTTACTTTCTCTTGCTCTGTATATACAATGTACATAGGGATAGAGAAGTATTGCATTCCACCCAAAAATTTGATGTCAAGATTTCACCGGAAATATATGTTTTAGGACCCCCTGAATCCAAAAAAAGCATTTCCAGAAAAAGGTCCGTGTGTGTGTGTGTGTGTGTGTGTCGTGTGCGTGCACGTGGGTGTGTGTGTGTGTGTGTGTGTACACGATAACTCAAAAACGAAAAGTAGCTAAAATACCAAACTTGGTATTTAAGTTCAGTATCTTCCAGGGATGCGACACGAAGATTTTGAGAAAAATCCCCCCACCCCAAACTACCCTTTACATGGAACTTTTTTCGAAAATTTTGATTTTCTTAAAAATGGCTCTAACAATTTTGATTAAAATATCATATATTAAAGATATTTACCTGACAAATAAAATGTATATCTTGAATTTTCTGGGAATAGCTTCTAAAGACTTGTTTATTCTGGATGAATTTTGCTTAATTTGGCATAACTAATAAACCGTAAGAGATAGACAAAAACTTACCATACAAAAAATGTAGGCCTTGTTAAAATACACAATTTACGTCATATACATTTTTTTCGTGAAGCTTACCGTTTTCGAGGTATTCATTGTTATTAGTTTCAGTTGTGAAGTACTTATACTTTCTCAGATGGGAGTGTCCGTTTTTCTTTTGTTCTACTCCTGGCCAAGAAAAGAAGGCCTTATGTAACGACAATCGCATAACGACAGCTTTTAAAACATTTGTCTATCGATTTAGCCTAGTGTATTCCCTTATTTCTTCCTTCTTATAAGGAACTAAGTAATAAGAACATTGTGCTGAATACCTCGATTAACAAGGTGCAGAAAGAAGAATAATCTTATTAGGAAGGTTGTAGAATGGCTAGAGAAAGTCATGTGAGTGTAACCCATCAGATTTTTTAATATTCTACTCAATAGTGCAGCAAAGCCTTGTTTAATGCTGCCTCTTAAACTAGATATAACTTACCTATAATCTGGCCAAGATGAGTAATATCCTGCATTGGGAGCGGAAAGTCAGTAAACTATGGTGATGGCCCAATAAGTGCCAGAAAATGCTGTACACTCTGATATACTCCTCAGCGCGTTGCCTAGCATTCACATTGTTGTGATGGAACATAAAGAAAATAGAGTTGTTCACTAGCAAGCTGGAGAAGTTATTTATAATGTTATTACATTTTATGAAGAAGAGAAGAAAGAAGATTGGAAAATATCTATTAAAAAAAACACTGAACTGGTTGTTGCTTCTGCTAGCTTTAATAAGATGCTGAACAGTATTTTAGATTAGGAAGGAATATCAGCTTGAAGAAAGTGTGGTGAGCAAAACTAAATTGACTTTTTCCATGGTCGAGTAGTCAGCAAGCTGATTTCTTATTTAGAGTCCCAGGTTCATTCCTGACTGGTGCAGAGAATTTTTCTTTAACTAGAATCCTCACAGAATCAAGAAGTATTCATGTGAGAGTGAATGCATGTATTTAATAATATAAAAATGAGTAAACTAATGTCCATAACCTACAATGAATATAGGAGTTGTTTCACAAATCAAAGCCCCCAATATGATATGTGGTATTAATTTGTTGAGTTGGTTTTTTAATACTACATCACTTACATTTTTATTATGAGGGACTAGTTTCGAAAGCCTATGCTTCCATTTTCAACCTCATGGGTCCAACTGTCACTGCTGGTTGCGTTTGCTTACCTTCTCTTCTCTGGTGGCAAAATGATGAACTTTTTAACTAAGCTGTCTACTGGCGAGATTTCAAAGTTTATTAGATCTTTGTTTTTCCATATGAGGATGTTTTCCCAGGTTGTGAGTTCATTGTGGCCTGACATGGTTTTTTGTAATTTTGGATTTGGATCTAGATTATGGTTTTCTTTCCAGAAGCGAAATGCTACTGATGAAATGCTTATCTTCTTGTTTTAGTTTTAGGTTTCTAAAGTGCCCTTTGGATCTGATTTTTGAACTTCTTTTGGTTTGTCCTATGTAGAACTTTTTACAATTTGTGCATTTAATTTGATATATTGCTGATCTATTTTCTGATGGAATTTCATCTGGGAAAACATCCTCATATGGAAAAATAAAGATCATCTAATAAACTTTGAAACCCCGCCAGTAGACAGCTTAGTTAAAAAGTTCATTATTTCACCACCAGAGAAGAGAGTTGAGAGTTACTAGCTGAGAGCAACTTTCTTGCTGACATTGGCCTAATGTGGAGGTGGTGTTAGAGAGTTTTAGTTCTCAGTGTTCTTCCCTATTATATAAGTGATCTCTCTTGAAAGAGTTCAGAATTAAATAATGTTTTGTTAGGGGGTTGTTTATAATAACTTACATATACAAGCTGCCCGCCCCGGTTTTGCACGGGTGGTGTACCTAACGAAAAAAACTCAGACAAAATCTTCCGTTTACAGTACAACCATGCAATGAAATAAAAGTACAATTAAATAATGTGACAGCACTTTATTGTAATGCCTTGTAATGTACAATTTTCCTTCCGGAGAGAAAAAAAATAGTGCTGATACTTTGCCGACTCTTGAGCACACAACGTACAACATGCGAAAAACACAATTCAAGGTATATTACACACATTTGTAATGATTAATCTTGGGATTTATTGTCATTGCGAATGCAAGGCATGCTTAAATTCAAAACGAAAGTCGGTTGACATTAGTGGTGTTCTTGGAATAAGCATATCCTCACCTTTAACTTTCTCATGTTATAGTAACTTAAATCAAATTTTTCATAATTTTTTTAACAGTGAGTTTGTTCTGCTGCATATTTCGGCTGATTGATATTGCATTGTATAATTATCACCGAGTCAACTTTAGGCTGTAAATTGTGTGGCGGGAATCCTGGCAAATCCCATAAGGTAGCGTGGAAAGGATGACATATGGAGTTAACGCGTTGGCAACCAAGATGTTGTTGGCATAATAACAGTAATGGCAGCGCATCCATAGTGTGGTGGGTATACGCTGGCATAGATAATGAATTACATTAAGGAGAAAGTCACAAAGTAACGTTCATGCTTCTTCCAAATCTCTTTCTTTCCTTTACTCCTAATATTTTCCACCTCTTTCTTTATTTTCTTCTATGTCAAAACAGCAATTTCTAAGGCTAACAATGACGTAACTAAAGAGCAAGTAGATCCAGTTAGTCAATTGATAAGCTTTTATTTCATGATAGCTTTGAGTATTAAATTTCTCCATTTAACCCAAAATATTACTTGATCAAATGTATTAAGAACACCGCAATTGTAGTGTGATGGTGACGCAGGTATTTTCATGTTCTTTAGCTAGCTCATGTATCACAATAGGAAGTTAATCCTAAAAGGGATCCTGTTATTTTCAGATTCTAAGAAGGGTGAATGGTTATGTGTATAGTTTATAACTTGTTCATTTTAAAAAATTACAACATAAATATAGTTATTTCTTTATTTAAACGATGTGGCCAAGGGAATGATAGCTAATACATAAGAAATATATTTGATTTTCACAGTTAGCTTGTGTCGTCTCCATAACCAGGTGCATGCCCTTAGCATTGAAGAAGAAAAATAGAGCAGTAGGTACTACAGCCTTCTGGTGGCAAATAATAAGTATGTATTTCAGGTGTTCGTTGCCAGCAAAGCTTCTTTATTTTAAATGATAGGAGTAAGTAAAGGACAGTTAATACATAAAAATGTATTTGAATTTCACTGCTGTGTTGGGTCATCTCGATAAACTGTTGCGTTACTTTTAACATTGGATGGGGAGGGAAAATACTACTATCGCTATCTATCGGAAAATAAATAACTACTTACTCTAGATGTTCATTGTTAGGAAAACTTCTTTGATTCTTTATTTTAAACATTAGGAGAAAGGAAAGGACAGTTAATATATAAAAATGTATTTGAATTTCATTGCTGCATTGCGTCGATAAACTGGTGTGTTACCTTAACATTGAATGGGAAGGGAAAAATATACCAGTACTACGACCATTTAGCAACAAATAACTTGTACCACTGCCATCTGGCGGTCATTAACTGAAATGTGTTCACTTAGCACAGTTTTTATTTATATTATGAGATTTTAAATACTTTCCTGAACTATTTTTAAACATTTTCATTTCCACAAACCTTGTCGTGACAATAACGAACACAACAAAAAATGATCTTTCAATTTGATGCTGTCGTTGGGAAGAGATATGTGTACATACATTTCCACGATCCATTTTTATATATATAGATATATTTGATTTACACAGTTATCTCGCGCCATTGTCTCCATAACCGGGTGCATTCACTTAGCATTGAAGATGAAAAATAGAGCAGTAGGAACTACGGCCATCTGGTGGCAAATAATTAGGTATTCTATGCTAGGAAAGCTTCTTTATTTTAAACGATAGGAGTAAGTAAAGGACAGTTAATAATTAAAAATATATTTCAATTTCACTGCTGCATTATCTCATCTCGATAAACTGTTGCATTACTTTAACATTGGATAGGGAGGAAAATATTACTAAAGCCATCTAGTGGCAAATAAAATAAGTACTTACTCTTGGTGTTCGCCGTCAGAAAAGCTTCTTTGCTTCTTTATTTTAAACGATAGGAGTAAAGAAAGGGCAGCTAATACATAAAAATGTATTTGAATTTCACTGCTGCGTTGCATCAATGTTTTTATAAACTAGTGTGTTGCCTTAACATTGAATGGGAAGGGAAAAATATAGCAGTACCACGACCATTTAGCAACAAATAACTTTATCCACTGCCATCTGGCGTCCATTAACTGAAATGTGTTCAGTTAGCACGGTTTTTATTCATATTATGAGATTTTAAATACTTTCCCGTACTATTTTTAAACATTTTCATTTCCACAAACCTTGTCGTGACAATAACGAACACAACAAAAAAGAATTGTTCAATTTGATGCAGTCATTGGGAAGTGATATGCATACATACATTTCAGCGATTCATTTTTATATATATGGAAATATTTGATTTACATAGTTATCTTGCATCATTGTCTCCATAACCGGGTGCATTCACTTAGCATTGAAGACGAAAAATAGAGTAGTAGTAACTACGGCCATCTGGTGGCAAATAATAAGTACATATTTTAGGTAAGCTGCTTTATTTTAAACGATAGGAGTAAGGAAAGGACAGTTAATAAATGAAAATATATTTGAATTTCACTGCTGCATTATCTCATCTCGATAAACTGTTGCGTTACTTTAACATTGGATAGGGAGGAAAAATATTACTATAGCCATCTATCTGAAAATAAATAATTACTTACTGTATGTGGTCATCGTTAGGAAAACTTCTTTGATTCTTTATTTTAAACGATAGGAGTAAGGAAAGGACAGTTAATACATGAAAATGTATTTGAATTTCACTGCGTTGCATCATTGTGTCGATAAACTGGTGCGTTACCTTAAAATTGAATGGGAAGGGAAATATATAGCAGTACTACGACCATTTAGCAGCAAATAACTTGTACCACCGCCATCTGGCGGCTATTAACTGATATGCATTCATTTAGCACGGTTTTTAATTCATATTATGAGATTTTAAATACTTTCCCGCACTATTTTTAAACATTTTCATCTCCACAAACCTTGTCGTGACAAAAACGAACACAACAAAAAGGAATTGTTCAACTTGATGCAGTTGTTGGGAAGTGATACGCATACATACATTTCAGCGATTCATTTTTACTTTCTCTATACTCACTATGTACATAGTGTATAGAGAATGTATTGCACTCCACCAAAAAATTCGATACCAAGATGTTTTAGGGTCCCTGTATCTAAAAAAAGTATTTTCAGAGAAAGGTCCGTGTGTGTGAGTGTGTGTGTTTGTGTGTATGTGTCTGTGAACACGATAACTCAAAAACGAAAAGTCGGTAAAATACCAAACTTGGTGTTTAAGTTTAGTATCTTCCAGGGATGCGACACGAAGATTTTGAGAAAAATCTCCCCACTCCAAACTACCCTGTACACGGAATTTTTTTTGAAAATTATGATTTTCTAAAAAATGGCTCTAACGATTTTGATTAAAATATTGTATATTAAAGTTATTTACCTGACAAATAAAATGTATATTTTGAATTTTCTGGGAATAGCCTCTGAAGACTACTTTATTCTGGATGAATTTTTCATAACTACTAAACCGTAAGAGATGGACAAAAACTTAACCCACAAAAAATGTAGAGCACGTTAAAACACACAATTTATGTTATATACATTTTTTTCGTGGAGTTGATCATTTTTGAGATATTCCTTTTTCTTGGTTTCAGCTTTGAAAAACTTATACTTTTCTCATACAGGAATTTGTCAACTCCTGTCCATGCAAACAAAGGAACATCAGTCACATAGCAACCAGCTTTTGGCTTTCACTTTAACCTATGGTACTCCCTTATTTCGCTTATACTTACAATAAAGCAAGAAATAAGACTATTTCTGCTAATTTTTCTCGATTAGCATTAAATAAATAAAAGATAAGCTTATTAACAATAATAATTTACAGAGATATAGAGAAAGTCATGTGAATGGAACACATCAGATTTTTATATATATAGATATAATGCATTTGCTCGAGCACTGTACTGGAGCTGCATTAGCAGTCAGAGAGGAAGGCAACTTACAAAAAATAACAGCAGCTTTCAACAAAAGTTTTCTGCATAAGCCTTCATATTAGAGTAGAGTTTTTGTGCAAAGTAAAATTTGTTTTATAGTTATTATAAACCTTTACCAATATCAGTTACAGAATTTATTTTGTTGGCGAGATTGGCCTTGTAAAAATATGCTCTCCTTGCAGTGTGGATTCTTCCGTGTACACATATGAGAAGTTTCATTTCTTTTATTTCATGCAACCTTCATTGCTGCATTGTGTTATCCTTTGTCTCCTCCAATGTTTGTAAAATTGCTAATTGATTTTTGATTTGTTGGCAGACACTTACAACGAATGAGAGGAAACGTTGGCGCAAACCTGTATGTAAAGATGTGTTCCTGTCAGAGACTGAGGAAGAGAAAGTGCAAGTAGCTAAGGGTGAGCTGTTTGGTGAATTTCGGCTTGGGTCCACTGTTGTTTTGGTGTTTGAAGCTCCTAAAGACTTTTTGTTTAGACTTGAGCCTGGGCAGCGTATTAAGGTTGGTGAAGGAGTAACTGAAGAATGTGTGAAGGGATAGCAAGCAACATCATGTTGAACTGAATGTAATTGTGCCAGGCTGAAGCATGTCAAAGTGTGTTTTACTAATGTGAAAAATGTTTTTATTTTTTTAAAAAGAAATTTGATATACAGATGATGCACAAAATGTGACATGATTTTAAAGTATATGTTTTGTACGCTCTGTGATATAAGCATATTCCAGGTAATGACAACCAAAGCTACCATTGACATTTTAGTTCCCTGCTAAGTGCAAGCGATCATTTCTGTATTATATTTATTGCAAAGTTCATCTGAATGTTTATTTATGATTGAGGTAACATATATTATGAAATAAATATACACAGATATATATATTGTTTAAACTTGATGTCACATTGTGTATTTATTGCCTTGGAAGGTTTTTATAATTTTTGTAAATATATTGAAGTTTTAAGAGAAGGTATAAAAATAAAATTCATTTTGTTAACTAAGTTTGTTTTCATTTTATTACATGAAGATGAAAACAAAAAGTCATATAAATACCAGACTTTGTATTTAAAGTCTGACACATTCCAAGGATCCAATTCCTCATTTCCAAAACCTTTTCATACAACTATGTCTCTGCACACACCCATGCTGCTTTGAAGAAATGGAATTTTTGCTAGAATCGGGAATTACGCATAAATCATCCACTGCAAGGTCAGATCTGACTCTAGTGACAGTACTTTATTTTATTTATTATTTTTTTTCAGTAACATAAAACTTAGGGGTGCCACAGATTTGAAAGAAGCTATTACACTCCACAATCAATAAGAATATTTTGAGATTAAGCTTTTTACAACAGCAGAAGTAAAGTAATATTGCATAACAATTTTGAATGAAAGGGTGTTTTGGAACAATGATATGTATGAATTGAATATTTCTGAGTTGGATTTGTAATACTTAAGTATCACTTATGTATAGTTTTGCCAGACTGATTTCGAAGTCATGTGGGCCTCATTGTCGATGGTTTCCAACTGAATTTCTACAGGATGTTCTATGTTGAGGTGTGGTGTGATGGTCCGTAGTGGCTGAACTATTCACTTTCTCTAATAGATTAAATTTCAAATGTATTGTCAGCAGAAACTCATGGTGTTGCTAAAATTACATTTGATAAGCTTAATCATATATTAAATAAAAATCCAGGTTACAAAACAATCTGTCATATTAGCAAAATGTTATCTGGTGATGGTTAAAAAACTGCAACAAGAGGAATTCACTGTAAAGAATTGTGGTATTTTCACATGTACCTAAGACATCATGCAATGCAAAAGGACATTCTCAGTGTATAAAAGCTTGTTCACGTAGGAGCTCCAGACACAGAAGCTTCACACAAGAAAACTCGGGTAAACCTTTCTTATCTACTGCTACACCCACGAATAAGGCAAGACTACACTTCCCCAAATATGGTTTATTTGATATTTGTTAATTTGTTGTTGCAAGTACATATTTCCCAAATTTTTCATTCATATTGAATGCATATTTTACTATTTTATTTTGCATACAGATCCAGGCTCTGTTCATAATACAGAGCAAAAAATCAGAAACATGTACAATAAAAGTTACAAATGTAAAAAGAATGCGTATGATGGCAAAATTATGTATGTAATAAGAGAAAAGCATTGCATATGCACAAAAAGCTTCAAAAGCTATGAAGCTACAGGCCTAAATTATATTTTACATATTCTCATCAAAATATTCTTGTACTTAATGCATAAGTCAAATGAATGAATGAATCTTTCAGATTGTTTTCTCCCCCTCTTTCTTTGTCTATTTTTGGGGGGAGGGGTAGCTTAACATCCTTTAACCTGGTTGGTCATATCAGGTGATGAATAAAATTGGTGAAATGATGCTCAAATGATCTCGGGGTCCATGGAGCTTAAAGTTACTCAACATTTGTCTTCTCTCAGGATAAGGGAAAACCCTGGGAAAAAAACCTTATCCAGGTAACTCACCCTAAGCAAGATTGGAACTCACAATCTTTTGAATGTGAGGCAGACACGTACCACCACACTACCCAATAAGGCTTTGTCTATCGTGTAATATCCTTTATTTTCCTGGCCCATTTTTCTGATTCTCTTTTGCTCTTTCCGTGTTAACATTTTAGAGCCTCAATTTTGTCTCCAATTAGTTCAGTTATTCTCCTAGAATTTTGGCCTCCAATTCATTAAACGCTTGAGCGATGGCCATTTAAATGCTGCACGGCTGGTAATTCATGGCATTTAGATTGTTAAATGTAGTAAATATGCTTCATACATAAACATTTGTATCTTTGGTATTTATTAAGATATTTTAATGAAACAAAAACTGGCTTAAAGCTCATTAAAGACACTATACATCTATCGTAGAAACAAAGAGAGACTGTATTAATAAAATTTTAAATATCACTAATTTTTTCTCTGCAGCAAAAGTCATTCTGTATGTCGAATGCACCTAATTTGTGAGTCAGGCTTGTGTTATGTGTGTTCAAATGTATATACATATAGCTAGCTAAGCACAATGTTCTTGGCTTCAAGGTTTTATCATTCTGCTTATTGCTATGATGCAATTATGTGTGTGTGTGTTTGTGAGGAACACCCAAGCTGCAAAGAAATCAAATCTCTCTGTCAGCATTTCTATTTATGCCTTATATTAAATACACAGTGGAGATTTATGGTAGAGCTGTGTACGTATGGGGCAGTTTTTTGTTTTAGCTATCAGAAAAGCACATTTGAAAATGTTATATCTCAGTTCTAACCATAGCTTCGACTAGCAATGTAGGTAAGAAATTAGCTCGTGTAGGCAGTGTACAGGCTTCAGAAATTACTTCAGACAATGTGGAGGACTATTTGCTATATGAAAGTGACTTTGATATTGACGGCAAATTTTCAGATTTTGAGGGGGGGCATTGAGGATATAGGTAGCAGTGAGGAAGAAAATGACTCTCCTCTTTCAGGTGTTCGTGGAAAAGCAAAATTGTGGGATAGTCAAAATGACTCCAAAACAATTAGACATATCTTCAAAAGCACAGCCTTTGGTGTACAACCCCAAGTTCAACTGACTTCTGACAGCCAACCAATTCACATTATCATAAACATTTATATTGCTGACTTAGTGTCTCTCATTGTTTCAGAAACAAATGCATGTGCGAGTAAGGTGAAGGAAGACCTGACTTTTAAAGGCAATTTAGGGCGTAAGAGTAGAATTCAGAATTGGACAGAAGTAACATGAATGAGATTTACAGGCTAATTGGTCCAATTAAGCTCATGGGTGTTATCCGTAAACCAACTTTAGACATGTACTGATCTGAAGATTACATGCTAGCTACTCCATTTTTTTGGGAAATGCATGTGAAATAACAGGTTTACTTCCATTTTGCGGTTCCTTCATTTCACCGGCACAGAAAATGTAAATGATAAACTACACAAATTTAGGTTGGTTTTGGAATATATTATTTCAAAATTCAAAGAAAACTATGTGCCTGGTGATACGGTCACTGTAGATGAAAGCTTGATGCTTTGGAAAGGCCGATTAGGTTGGAAACAATACATCAAAACAAAGAGGGCCAGATTTGGCATAAAGAGTTTTGATCTTTGTGAAAGTAAAACAGGATATCTTTACATTAGCTGCATTTACACTGGAACTGATAATACTGGAGACAAAGATTTGGGGTTATCTGGCTCCATAGTAATGCACCTGATGGAACCTATACTTGACCAGGGTAGGACTGTATATTTAGATAATTGATACAGCTCCCCTAAATTATACATGGCCTTATACAAAATGAAAACAAATGCAATTGGAACAGTATGTTCAAATTGTATTGGTTTGCTGAAGAATGTGAATACAAAGACTCTAAGGAGAAGAGAAATGCAAGTGCGTCAGCTCCCACCCTTGACCTATATTACTTGGCAAGATAGGAGGATGGTTATGGCATTGTTCAATTGCAGCCCTAAGATTTTGATGACTGACACTGGAAAAATAGATGCCCCACGTCAAAATGTCAATTTTTAAGCATGATGTTATCCAAGAATATAATATGCATATGGGTGGTGTGGATCTAGTAGATCAGGTATTGCAATCATATCCTTTACAAAATACAGTTAAATGGTATAAAAAGGTATTTTTGCACCAGCTGGATATCACCATATACAATTGTTTAGTAATTTGGAGAACTCTAAACCCACGCAAGACGAACTACCTGGACTTCTGCATATCAATAGCTCATAGCCTAATTGAGCACCATAACATTCAGAGGCCTCTTCATACAGGGGTTAAGAAATCTATAACCCCTGCACCCCTCAGACTTGAAGGAAAACACTTTCCTTAAAGGATACCACCGACAGCAAAAAATTCGCGTCCATTTCAAAGGTGCTTGGTGTGCCGCAAAAAAGGAGTTTGTAAAGAGACTAACATGATATGCCATGAATGTGGAGATGTGCCCTTGTTTTTAGATGTACCATTCAAAAAGAAACCTTTATTTATTCTAGAATTTATTTAAATTTATCATAAAAGACAAAAATTAAAATAATTAGGATTAAATAAGCATTAAATGCATGCATCCACAGGATGTCATATGACGTCCATATCAATTCTGCTGCACTTTTAAAATTAACATCATATGACGTCCATATCTGCAAAAAGGTTAAAACCAGACATATAGCCCAATATGAATGCAATCATTTATTTCCTAGTCAGACTTTACAATTTATTTACAGCCCATTCTCCTAGGAGTTGCTTAAGTATAGAAATATTATAAACATATACCCTTAACACCATGGTTGTGCATGTGATAATAAATAATTAATTTAAATGCTAAATTCAATACAATGGCGACAACCTCTTGTGGCCCAGGCCATTACCTGGGTGTGCCACCAACATCCATTTTACATATATATTCAATCACTACATTATAAATACAATAAAATTAGTTCACAACGTGCCCTCTCTAATTAGACCTTATCTAGCTGCCTTTTCCATTTCATCTTAACTTTCCATAAGAATTATCCTAAAACTCTTAGCTGCCCTTGGTCCTTATTCCTACCTCATTATCTTTTATCTAACCATTTCTGTTTAATCAACTCCACTCTCCATTCATTTTATCACTTTACGTTTAAACATTATGTGTAGTTACTCCTCCTCAGCTTCCATATCCTTAGTCAGAACCATGCCACCCCCGATCTCTCATTTCTGTTGCAAACCACATCCTTTGTCTCTTGCTTCTCCCCCAAAACCCCTATTAGGGTAATCCATTCTGTACCAACATCTATTAACTGTTCTTGATCAATAGATCCTTTATCTTACTTATATTACTTTCCACCCATTTCCCTTGAAACCTTAAACATTCTTTCAGAATATCTGATTCTGGCAGTTGCTAAATGTGAAATAAGTTGTTCATGCAAATGCATGCTTCATTTATCTTTATCGCCCTCCGTGGTGTAATGGTTACCATGCTGACTTCATATACCCAAGGTCGCAGGTTCAAACCCGGCGGAGGACGATGGATTTTTTCGGGCGTAAAAATCCTTAGCATGGCTTCCTTTGGAAGGGAAGTAAAGCCGTTGGTCCCGTGTCGTAGATTTACGGCACGTAAAAGAACCTCAAGCCTGATTGAGAGGCCTCTGAGCAAAATTAAGCGGTCTTTCACGCCCAATTTAGAATGGGACGCTGAGAACCACAGTAGTTAAAGAGCGTCCATAAATAACACAACATTAAATTTTTTTCATTTATCTTTTATAAATTCATACTTAATTTGCCTTCTCTATTAATTCCTTATAACCTCATTTCTGTTATTTAGTTTTTCCCTTTCTTTCCTGACTTTTCTCACTACTTCTCCTTCACCTTCCCTACATATTTGTCCAATTGTTTTAAAAATTATTTCCTGTTGATTCCAAACATTTTTAAGTATAATATATCTGGTTGAATGCAATATATCACCATAAAACTTTTCTGTCTCCAAAATTTTGTTTCTGAGCAATCTGTTATACTGCAAACTCTTGTCTGATTTGTCATATAGCAGGCATAACTGTCAACCTTCAAATCCATTAACAGGGATCCTGTTTCTTTTTTTTTTAATGTGCTTTGATGACGAAATTGGTGAAATGGTGCTCAAATGATCTCAAGGTCCATGCTGCTTAAAGTTACTCGACATTCATCTTCTCAGGATAAGGGAAAACCCTGAAAAAAAACCTTATCCGGGTAACTCACCCCAAGCGGGACTTGAACTCACAACCTTTCGAATATGAGGCAGACACACTACTACCACACTACCTGATCCTGTTCTTGCCCAAGCCAGACCCTCCCTTTCAATTTCTGTGCAATCATCTACATATTTCTCCATACCCCAGTCTTTTTTAAAAGACCTATAATGCACCATTTTTATCTTGTAAGCTGCCATATATCTCTTGTTTGTTTATCATTTGTCTTTACTAACTTTCCCAGCCTTATTTCTCATGTGATTCCCTTTAATTCAGATATCCAACTTCCATCCCATCCTTCCTTTTCTTGTGGCCTTAAACATTCTTTAACTATGTTTCTTCTTTCAATAATAGGTTCATATGCTGGTATTTCATAATGCATTTGACTACCAATCCTTTCCTGCCCTTTCTTCCCAATTCAACTAGGGCTACTCCATTGGGAGCTACTTTAGGAAAACCCAATTATTTTGCAGATTATTCTATACATCTGTTCTGTGGGTTTCCATCCTTTCTCTGAACCCCAAATTTCTATTCTACCTCATGCATCATTTTGTCATCAACTTCAGCCATGTTCTCTAACCAATTCATGCTCATATTTTCTTTGAGCAGGTAGTCTT
The DNA here is from genome assembly GCA_030762935.1 of Hymenopus coronatus. Classification (NCBI taxonomy): domain Eukaryota; kingdom Metazoa; phylum Arthropoda; class Insecta; order Mantodea; family Hymenopodidae; genus Hymenopus; species Hymenopus coronatus. The sequence continues at coordinate 74,602,764 of CM060881.1, forward strand.
ATATGTAAAAACTTAGAAACTGTTCGGTGATTTATAAAGTATATGAAAGTATACGTATGCTAATATTCCTAGTATTATAACTGTGTATTTCTACATTGCAGTTTGGCTAAATGATACTTATTACTTTCTCTATACACACTATGTACATAGTGTATAGAAAAGGTATTGCACTCCACCAAAAAATTTGATACTGAGATTTCAACGGAAATATATGTTTTAGGGTCCCCTGTATCCAAAAAAAGCATTTCCACAAAAAGGTCCATGTGTGTGTCCATGTGTCTGTGAACACGATAACTCAAAAACAAAAAGTTGGTAAAATACCAAACTTGGTATTTAAGTTTAGTATCTTCCAGGGATGGGACACGAAGATTTTGAAAAAAAATCCCCCCACCCCAAACTACCCTTTACATGGAACTTTTTTCGAAAATTATGATTTTCTTAAAAATGGCTCAAATGATTTTGATTAAAATTTCATATATTTAAGATATTTACCTGACAAATAAAATGTATATTTTGAATTTTCTGGGAATAGCCTCTGAAGACTACTTTATTCTGGATGAATTTTACGGAATTTTCCATATCTGCTAAACTGTAAGAGATGGACAAAAACTTACTACACGATAAATGTAGAACACGTTAAAACACACAATTTATGTTATATAAATTTTTTTTCATGGAGTCATCATTTTTGAGTCATTCCTTGTTTTTGGTTTCTGCTATGAAGACATATTTTTCTCATATAGGAATTTGTCAACTGCTTCTATACAAACAAAGGAACTTCAGTGACATAGAAACCAGCAAGGAGCAAACATAGCAATAAGGAACCAAGTAATAAGACTATTTCTGCTATTTTAGTCTGATTAACATGAAGTAAATAGAAGTATAAGTTTTTTAAGAGTAATTTGTTGCAGATATGTAGAGAAAGTCATGTGAATGGTACACATCAGATTTTTTTTATATATGAAAACAGTATAAATATTTTGTTGTTTCAATGATCAAGTGATGGCCAGAAGCATTTTTTAGCCAGAGGTAATCAGTGAGTGGTGTTCTTTACCTTCTATGATATGATTATAAGGATAAGGAGGAAAAAGATGGCCTGTGGACTCTGGATCATGTTGGGCCTTAGAAGAGAGGTAGTGAGCTAATTAGAGGTAAAGTTGGATACAGCCAACTTAAAATTTCCACCCATATCTGGGATTTGAACCAAACGTTAGCACATGAGCCACAAATGTAAGCACTGAGTTACTCCGGTATCCACAGTATAATTGCATAAGTTTATTACGGTCATTGTTCTTAATTTAGCAACAAATGATATGCATATGTTAGTTAAATCTTTTTCTGTACTAGAGAATATCAATTAAATAGCTATTAAATAAAGTTGAAAGGGAATTTTTCATAATGAGGCACTTAATTATATTTATATTGTAACAAAAACTTCTATTACTCCAGCAAACAACTCTATTTCTTTCATGGATTGCAAACGAAAATCTGTCCACAAATGTCTTTTTTGATACTTGGCAACAATTCCTTTCAGTGGTGATAACTGCTAGGCATTCCCAGTTGACATTTGACTCAACTGCTGAATGCTCTGTATTCCCAATTGAACCATAACTCTATGCAGGCCTTGTTCTCGCCTATTTATACCTGTTAATGATGTGGCAAGAAACTTCCAGAAGCAATCACACTTGCAATCCAGTGCAGGTGTCATAAACTCATGCATGTGTAACAATGCATGGTTTCAATGTTAAAGAGCTTGCTGACAGCACATGCAGGTGTAACCATTAAAGCTTCAATGTCAAAGAACTCGCCAACAGCACTCCATTCATGCAGGTGTAACAATGCATGGCAACAATCAGCAATGACTTCTGAAACAGTGTATGTGCAGTGATTACGGTTGCAGGGTGTAGTCACACTATATTTGAACCACATATGCTCTTATGCTTCATATAGTAAATTATGACTTAAAACATTAACTACATTAAAGCCAATGGCTTCAAGCAAGCCCAGTGAACATAAATACAGTCTAGCACCATAGTCTCCAAACTATGGCTCACAGTGTCATCAATCTGACCAGTGTGATCAATCCAGCCCACAGCAGCTAATTGCTTGTTATTGTTGCTGTAGTAGTGTAAAAACAGAATGGTAATAACTCAGTTTTATTTACTTGCTAGGTAAAACTTGATGACAAGCATAAGATGTACATAGGACTTACCCTCCCCATATGTGGGACTGACACTCCCCCCCCCCCAGGACTTACAAGCATGTACCTAAGAATCAGAAGCCAACGGTACATAATTACAGAATGAAGAGCCTAGAATGAATGCTTGGCCTGTAGCCAGGCATGAGTGAGGAAGTGGACGATATGAAGGATGATAGGAAGACTGGAGAAAACCTGCCCAGACGTTTTGTCCACCACAAGCGTATGTCCAACTGGTTGCTATGTTTCCTTTTTGGAGGTGGTTGTGAAAGTGTGTTGTGAGCACACATTGAGTGAGTGAGTGAGTGAGTGAGTAATGAATTTCCAGAAATGGTTGGGAGGCACCAATTCCAGGTCAATGTGGGGATTCTTGTATTTTTTATCATTTCCCAGATGATCACATATTGTTTCTTGCAGATTTTATTACATATAATGGTGATTGGAGGGGAACAAGTTCCATTCCTAAAATTTGTACAATTAAGTACATAAGTTAGTAATGTTAGTGTCAACTAACTGACTTAATTTCAAATAATCTACAATCAAATAATCATTGTTGTCTAAATTAACATGGGTTATTTTTTAAACTTTTTAATTAAGTAGAAGACCATAAGCTCACCAGTGCTGTAAACTTCTATTTGTATTTCTGCCACTCCTTATAAAAAGTCGCTTCCTCCACTCATTGCAGAAGCAGCCATTCCATTCTTCTTTAAAGATGGAATCAATCTTGACTTTGTGCAGACCGTAAATGGAAATAATGGTTCTCAACAGTGTAATTTGACCTCAGAAATTAATACAGGAGATTAACACAATTTTCGCTAAAGGTGCTAAATTAATTTGCATGCAACATTAAATGGATGGTATTAGAGCATCATTCAAACTCATCCAGCTCCAAAAGTAATGATGGCCAAATAAACTGCCACCAGAAGGGAAGTAAAGCTGTTGGTCCCATGTTGTAGATTTACGGCATGTAAAAGAACTTCAAGCCTGATAAAGGAGCCTCTAAGAAAAATTAAGCAGTCTTTCACACCCAGTATAGAATGGGATGCTGAACTACAGCAGTTAAAGATCATCCATAAATAAAACTCCACTTCCATTTTACTTCATCAGTGCAATGCTGTTTCACACAATCACACATACATTACAGTAAGTACACATATAAATTATAATGGAAATGCTCCTCTCTTTTATATATATTGAAAGGTACACAGGGATAACAGTTAGTATTAGAACCAGCTGAAAAATTCAATGCCACAGCTGGGATTTGAACATGGTTCTCCCGCTCTTCGTATGGTTGCTCTGACCATTGAGCTCCTGTGACAATATGCCAGTATGGCAAAAAAGAAAAACCTGTATGTCGGCGTGAACATATTAAGTACTAACAAGTACTGGTAAGTCGCCATTAAGGTAGTTCTCTGAAGTGGGACATACTGGTTGGTTGAACGAGGTAAAACACATATATAATCAGTTGGAAGATTGAATGCCATACCAGCAAGTTGTCACAGGAGCCCGATGGTTAGAGCAACCACACAGAGAGCAGGAGAACCATGTTCAAATCCTGGTTGTGGCATTGAATTTGTCAACTGGTTCTAATAATACTAACACATATATTAATATTTTGCAATTGCTCAGTTTTTCAGAAATATCAATTTTTCTATTCTTTAATTTAATGAGCTTTTCCATCAGTATTTCATAAAGAATTCTGAATTTCATTGATAATATCCCTATTTACTGACAACATTATTAAAGCATTGTGACTGTTGTTTGTCATGTTTCTTAAAGTCTCAACCATCTTCAGAGTGGAACAGCAATGTTCATTCTTTGCAGTTGTCATCAGTGGTATTACAATTTTCAAAAGTTTTGCTGTTTCTCTCATGATGAAAGGTTATTTTTGTTTATGAACTGAAAAGCTTTTATGCTCCTACAATGTTTGTCATTTCATCTGCAAATTAACTCCAACCCTGTATGCAGTTTTTCTTGCAGTAGAAAAGGATAGGATTGCACTCCTCATGTGAAAATTTCTTCAGAGAAACTTTCACAGAAATCCTTAAATAACTTATTACATAGTAAAGATAAGTTTCTAGATGCTCATTGTAAGGAAATCTATCTGTAACAATAGTTGTAATGCCATCACACACCTCCTGCCCTTGCACATTCCATATTTTTTTTTTTCTTCTCTTTAGTGGTTATGGAAAATCTTCACATAACTGTTTGTGTACTTCATCAGTATTCAATCTTTCCTTTTCTGTTTATTGTGTAAACACAAGTATGTTACTCTTTAACATCACACATATTTTGCTCTTCTTTTGAAGTTGCTGTAACAAAATGTCTAAATGAGGTAGGATTTTATGGAAAATGCTAATCAAAAAATAAAATTTGGTTTTCTTCAAGAGCTCTTCTGTAGCTTTGGCTTTATTGTGGTTGTATTAGTACAGCTCTCTTCAATCATTTTGAAGCAATCTTTCATGTTTACTGTGGTTTTGTACACAAGATTGACAGTACAAATATTTTAATTCCATCTTGATAATGCAACTCTGGTTGTCTTGCCTGCATTGCTTTCTCTAAAATATCAGATCATAAAGATATACTGGAAAAAAGAAGATGATGGAGTTCCTGAGATGTTTGTAAAGAACATACATACCTGGCAATTAGTGATTGTAGCCTTTTATGTGATTAAATTAAATGGGTGTGCATAGCAGTGGACAAAGTATGCATTTGGATAAGTTTCCTTTATTTTGACCTGTACTTCACCAATCCTTCCACTCATAACATTGGCCCCGTCCCATCAAAGGTTTGTGTAATGAGTTTTTATATGGTATTTTCAAAAAAGTGAGTTGATTTCATTCCTTCTGCACTTTATTGCAGATTGCACATCTCTTCCTTTAGGGTTCACAAATATCCAAAGTCTCTCTTTTATGTAATGGAAAACCAACATCATTTGACAGTGATTGAAATGTCAATTCTCTCATCTCACTGAAGGCAGCAAATTAGGAAGTTCATATTTGTTGTTCTTTCTCCCTAAAGACATCCAAAGTGCAGTCTAACAATCCATTCTGAACTGTTTCCTAAGTTGCTTTGGTGGCATCATCAACACCATCAGGCCAAGAGCCATTTGGGAGTTCTGACGCCTTACAACCTTCTGTTTAAGATGCTTGCCTGTGCATGAAATTGGAGCATTGTTTTTAGATTGACCCATTACTTTTTGTCCAGTAAGCGATTAGAGATGAATGACTGCTTTTAAATGTTCTTTCATTGCTGTATCCAGTTCATCTGTATAATCAATGAGGCCCTTGTATTCAAAAATACAACAGATTCATATGGCTTTGTAGTGCTAGTTCAAATACAGCACAATCGGAAATACACGTTTTGGGGTCCCTTATATAAAAAATAAGCATTTTTGGAAAGTTCCGTGTATGGGTGTCTGTGTCTGTGAACACGATAACTCAAAAACGAAAAAGTCGCCCTTTGTAATGTAATGGTTACCATGCTAACTTCATATACCCAAGGTCGCGGGTTCAAACCCGACATAGGATGATGCATTTTTTCGGGCATAAAAATCCTTAGCATGGCTTCCTCCGGAAGGGAAGTAAAGCTGTGGGTCCCGTGTCGTAGATTTACGGCATGTAAAAGAACCTCAAGCCTGATAAGAGAGGCCTCTGAGAAAATTAAGCGATCTTTCACGCCCAATATAGAATGGGATGCTGAGAACCAAAGCAGTTAAAGAGCGTCCATAAATAACAGGACATTTCAAAAACGAAAAGTGGATTAAGTACCAAACTCGATATTTAAGTTAAGTATCTTACAGTGATGCGACACAAATATTTTAAGAAAAATCCCCCCCACCCCAAACTAACCTTTACATGGAAAAAAAATAAAAAATTTTGATTTTCTCAAAAATGACTAACGATTTTGACTGCAATAGGTATATTAAAGTAATTTATATGGCAAATAAAATGTTTATCTTGAATTTTCTAGAAATAGCCTTTAAGGACCTCTTTATTCTGAATACATTTTGCTGTATTTTGCATAACTGGTAAACCATAAGAGACAGACAACAACTTACTAAACAAAAAATGTAGATCAAGTTAAAACACACAATTTGTCATTTACATTTTTTTGTGTTATTAGCCATTTCTGAGATATTTCTCGTTATTTGTTTCAGATTTAAGATACTTAAAACTTTTCTCACATGGAAAGTTGTAAACTCCTGGCCCTGCATATAAACTGATTTCAACCACATGGCAACCAACTTTGAAGAGATTTGACATTTGTTTTAGTCTACGGCACTCCCTTATTTTCCTCCTACTTACAAGAAAGCAAGTAATTAAGAAAATTTCTGCTAATATTTATCTCGATTATCATAAAGTAGATAGAAGAATATGCTTTTTAACATAATTTATTACAGCAATGTAGAGAAAGTAATGTGAATGGAACACATCAGATTTTTAAAGTATGTTATTTTTACTCACTTGAATGTTGTGTTTTTTAACATTTTTCTTAAAGACAAAGTCAAGACGTGATGCAATGTTTTGTTTTCCTAAGAGATGAAAGATCTTCCACATTATTAATTTGGTGTACTGAATCTTCATATTTTTTAACTTTTTCTGTTAAATGTTTTACATCATTCACTCCTTTAACTGCCCATAAAAATAGCCACATATAGAAGCAAATAAGATACATGGGCAGCAAAAAAAGGACTTGCAAAGTTCACAACCACGCATCCAGTCATACACCTTGTATTTGAAGTTGCAATTAAGCTGAGTCTTAAAAATGCTGTTTTCATTTCTTAGTTTCCACTTTTTCTATTAAGAATTTTAATTTTGGTCTATCCAAAGATTTTAATTCTATTTTTTTTTTAAGAATTGCCCTTGAAAACTGCACTTCCTAAGTGATTGTACAGAGTTATCCATATTTCTTTATTCAATACAAATTATAAAGCCACCTGCACCACTCTGTTTAAGTAACAGTAAATATCCACAAAGAACATTACAATAAGAAACTTGCTTGTTTTAACATAACAAAACTACTCGAGGAACTGTATACGACATGGAGAGAAACACGTTGAATAAGCATATACACAATGTGAAAACTACTTCCTACACTGGCTCCCTGCCAATTGTCAAATGGAACAGTCTGGCACTAAACCCACTGCACCAGGACTATAGTATAAAAGCACTACTTTTACCACCATAGTTTAAAATAAATCTGACGTGTTCCATTCCCATGACATGCTCTACATCTGTGTAACAAATTGTTGTTAAAAAGCTTATGCTTCTATTTACTTCAAGCTAATCGAGAAAAAATTAGCAGAAATAGTTTTATTACTTGCTACCTTGTAAGTAGAAGCGAAATAAGGGAGTACAATAGCTTAAAGTGATAGTCAAAAGCTGGTTGCTATGTGACTCAAGCTCCTTTGTTTGAATGAACAGGTATTGACAAATTCCTGTATAAGAAAAGAATGCTTTTGAAGCTGATACCAAAAACAAGGAATATCTCAAAAACCATCAACTCCAAGAAAAAATGTATATAACATAAATTGTGTGTTTTAATGTGCTCCATATTTTTTGTGTTTTAAGTTTTCGTCCATCTCTTATGTTTAGCAGTTATGCAAAATTCCGTAAAATTCATCCAGAATAAAGTAGTCTTCAGAGGCTATTCCTAGAAAATTCAAGATATACATTTTATATGCCAGGTAATAGCTTTAATATATGATAGTTTAATCAAAAACGTTAGAGCCATTTTTCAGAAAATCAAAATTTTCAAAATTTTTTCCATGTAAAGGTTAGTTGGGGTGGGGGGGGATTTTTCTCAAAATCTTTGTGTCGCACCCTTGGAAGATACCAAACTTAAATACCAAGTTTGGAATTTAACGGTCTCTTCGGTTTTGAGCTATGCTGCCCACAGACACACACACACACACACACAGACAGACAGACAGACAGACACACACACGGACATTTTTCTAAAAATATTTTTTTTGGATTCAGGGGGGTCTCAAAACATATATTTCCGGTGAAATCTCGGTATTGAATTTTTTGGTGCAATACAATACCTTCTCTATACATTATGTACATAGTACGTATAGAGAAAGTAATAAAGTGATCTTAATAATCACAAAGCCAATGTTAATTTAATGGCTTTAAATTTTATAGTGGCCGCACACATTCGTGCCTTTATAAGGAACTGCCCCTGAATGTGTTTTTCAGGAAGTCCGTCCACAAAACTACACAAAAAATCTGATGTGTTACACTCACATGACTTTTCTAGCTGCTCTACATACCTCCTACAAAAGATTCTTCTTCTTTGTACACAATGCTAATCGAGATAAATATTAGCAGAATGTTCTTATTACTTAGTTCCTTATAAGTAGAAGGGAATAAGGGAATGCGCTATGTTAAAGTGATTGTCAATTATTTTAAAAGCTATCGTTATGCGATTGTCATTGCAAATCCCTTCTTTACTTGGCCAGGAGTAGAACAAAAGAAAAACGGACACTTCCTGTCGGACAAAAGTTTAAGGCACTTCAAAATGGAAAGCAATAACAAGGAATATCTCGGAAACGGTTACCTCCACAACAAATGTAAAGGACATAAATTGTGTGTTTTGTTGTGATGCACATTTTTTGTGCAGTGAATTTTTTTCTATCTCTTACGGTTTAGCAGTTAAGCAAAATTCGGCAAAATTCATCCAGAATAAAGAGGTCTTCAGAGGCTATTCCCAAAAAATTCGAGATATATATTTTATTTCGGACATAAATAGCTTTAATATACGGGCTTTTAATCAAAATTGTTAGAGCCATTTTTAAGAAAATAGAAAATTTCGAAATTTTTTCCATGTAAAGGGTAGTTTGTGGTGGGGAGATTTTTTTGAAAATCTTCGTGTTGCATCCTTGAAAGATACTAAACCTAAATACCAAGTTTGATATTTAATGGTCTTTTCGTTTTGGGGCTATGCTGTCCACAGACAGACAGACAGACAGACAGACAGACACACATACAGGACCTCTTTTTAAAAATGCTTTTTTCTTACTCAGAGGACCCCAAAACATATATTTCCGGTGAAATCTCGACATCGAATTTTTGGGTGCATTGCAATACCTTCTCTATCCCTATGTAATTGTACATATGGGGCTAGAGAAAGTAAAAATGTAGATTTCATCAAAACACATTTATACCAAATGCACTGAGTGTGTGTGTATGTGTTGCAATGATCAGGGCTAAATCCATGTGCGGAGTTTGATGACGTCTTAATTACGTACGTAAGTCGTGGCGATTTACATTCTGCTGACGACACACCCCCTCGCGGAGGGAGTGCATGACGTATTTAGCTTTCTGTCGTTGACACTATTATCCTCCATTACTGCGGTACAGGGGTTGCCATACGCACAAGTGAAATCTGGACGAATTTTCTGGATTAGTACTGGATACAGTTGTGAGGAACAAAAGCCTATATACCAAAAGAAGGTGCTTTATGCTTATATTATGCGCTTGTTTACTTTCACTTTTGCTAGCCGCAGAATTCAATATGATTTCACCGGAAATTGAGGTCCCCTGAATCCGAAAAAAGGCGCTTAAGTGGGGTGTAACCTCTTCTTTATTTTATATTAACTAAAACTCGTTTTTCTACTACAAATAACGATTTCGCTATGTAAGGAGGTATCAACACAAAAATACAAGTTTAATTTAGTGTTCAGATTGTACTTTATGTGAAGATCCTTGAAGTTTTCTTCATTTTGAGTGAATTTTGTATAGCCAGGAAACTATTTAGAAGTTAACATTTTCTGCAGGAAAAAGAAAAACAAGTAAAGGTAATTAAAATACTGGGTTCTCAGATTTATCTGGCCGTTAGCGCCAGTGGGTTTAAATGCTTGACGTCATCATTGGTTCAGTGAACCACTTGTCTCAAAGGGGAATTGAACCTTGGACTGCATGCATTGCCGACTTTGTAAACAGGTTGATGTACTACTGGGCGGAATAGAACTGTTTTTCACCAGGACATTTAGCACGTTCTTTGCACGCGAGATGAAAGCGACCGTTGATCACAGAATTTGCATGGATGAGTGTTACTTCCGAACTGGGCCGGTCCCCATGGCCGCGCTCGCCAAGGCGTTCCGCTTTGGTGCTTCGCAGCACTGGGGATCGTGGGTTCGAGTCCCGCCTTGGGCTTGGATGTTATATGTTTGTGTATATGTGTGTGTTGTAAAAGTAAGAAAACAGTAATAATACGGCAAAACAAGGTAAAAAAAAAAAAAAAGGTAAATAAAAGTAAGGTATACAGTGCCGGAGTCCTGATCAGACTCCGGTACTGTATTAAAACAAAAACAAAAACAAAAAAAACTGGAAGAATACTTTACTATCGGTATAATTGCAAGCTTGCGAGATGCAAGCGACTGCTCCAAATTGGAAAGGTACATACAAATCCTATTTTAGCTGGTCTCACATTCAAAAGTTTGCGGTTCGAATCTCCTTAGGGATAGTTACCGAATAAGGTATTTATTTTTCGGGGGTATCTCGTATCCTGAGAAGAGTAACTTTAAGCTCCTTAAACTCCGAAATCATTTGAGCATCATTTCATCGATTTCATTCAACGCTAAACGCTAAACAAAAATTGCTGGTTCAAACCCGGCGGAGGACGATGGATTTTTTTGGTCGTAAAAATCCTTAGCATGGCTTCCTTTGGAAGAGAAGTAAATCCGTTGGTTCCGTGTCGTAGATTTACGGCATGTAAAAGAATCTCAAGCCTGATAAAGAGGCCTCTGGGCTAAATTAATCGGTCTTTCACGCCCAATATAGAATGGGACGCTGAAAACCACAGTAGTTAAAGAGCGTCCATAAATATAAAAAAATCCATAAACATTAAGTAAGAGGCAGTTCATGATAAACTCGGTGCCTAGTATTGACGTCATGGGTGGACAAACGACTGGCGGCAAAGACCGAATAAATCTGAAGACTCTATATACAGTTGATATTAAATATTTGCTTTTCAGAGTGAAGCGTTTTTGAATTAATATTTAGCTTGTATGCTACATTTTGCCAAATGTAAGGGGTCATCTGTCAGCAGACGTTTTAAAGTTTGCTATTTTTACTTTCTCTATACGTACTATGTTAATAGTGTATAGAGAAGGTATTGCACTCCACCCAAAAATTCGATACCGAGATTTCACATGAAATATATGTTTTAGAGTCCCCTGTATCCAAAAAAACAACACATTTTCAGAAAAAGGTCCGTGTGTGTGTCTGTGTGTCTATGAACACGATAACTCAAAAACGAAAAGTCGATAAAATATCAAACTTGGTATTTAAGTTTAGTATCTTCCAGGGATGCGACACGAAGATTTTGAGAAAAATCCCCCCACCCCAAACTACCCTTTACATGGAACTTTTTTCGAAAATTTTGATTTTTTCGCAAATGGCTCTAGCGAATTTGATTAAAATATCGTATATTAAAGATATTTACTTGACAAATAAAATGTATATCTTGAATTTTCTGGGATTAGCCTCTGAAGACATCTTTATTCTGGATGAATTTAACTGAATTTTGCATAACTACTAAACTGTAAGAGCACGTTAAAACACACAAAGAATGTAGAGCACGTTAAAACACACAATTTATGTTATATACCTTTTTCTCGTGGAGTTGTTCGTTTTTGAGTTATTCCTTGTTTTTGATTTCACCTTTAAAAAACTTATACTTTTTGCATACAGGAATTTGTCAACTCCTGTACATATAAACAAAGGAACTTCAGTCACATAGCAACCAGCGTTTGACTATCACTTTAACGTATGGTAGTCCCTTATTTCGCTTCTACTTACAAGGAAGCAAGTAATAAGACTGTATCTGTTACTTTTTTCTCGATTAGCATGAAGTAAATAGAATATAACAATTTTAACAATAATATATTGCAGAGATGTAGAGAAAGTCATGTGAATGGAACACATCCGATTTTTCATAATTATTTTCCTGCCAAAAACCTCATTACTATGACTTCTGAAATGCTATTTTCTCTAATACGTGTAGCTAATAAGGGAAGAATTGTATTCCACTAAACATTTCAATGTAGGAATTTTACCGAAAAAGTATGCTTTTAGATCTTCTGAATCCGATTCGAGCGCGATCGTGTGTGTTAACAGTATAACTCAAGAGCCAAAAGTAGTTATTTACCAAGCTGGATATTTAAGTTCTGCTCTTCCAAAGGCACGACATGAAGGTTTTCAAGAAAATTCCCACATTTTCAACTACACTTAACATGGAAACATTTTTGAAATTTTTATTTTCTCAAAAATGGCTCTTAACGATTTAGATAAAAAATACAATGCATTTTAAATATTTTTATGACAAATGAAATGTATATCTTGACTTTTCTAGAAATAGCTTCTGATGTCCTTTTCATTCTGCATGACTTTTGCATAACTGTAAACCGCAAGATATAAATAAAAACTTGCCGTACAAAAATGTAGATCTCGCCAAAATACAATTTAAGCCAAAAACTTTTTTTCGAGTTAATCATTTCCGAAATATTCCTTGTTATTGGTTTCAGTTTTCCCTTATTTATACTTTTCTCAGATAGGAAGTCATTATTCGTTTTTCTTTTTGCTGGTGAAACAAGGAGAACGGCATTTTAGAGCCCTCACACAGCTGTTTAAATATTTTGCCATCGCCTAACCCTACTGTATTCTCCATATCCGTTGTATCTACATAGAAATGTTTAAGAACAAATATTTCTGTAGATGGTTATTTCGATTAACGTGAAGTAGACAAAGAATAAACTTTTAATTTTTAAAGAATAGTTTGTTGAAGAAAAAGTCATGCTAAAGTAACACCAGCATTTTTCTTTCGTGGTTCCGATGGCATTTGAATATACATAATTACGTTTTATTTGTTTAATTTGAAATAATGTCTGGTATCGTGAATAACATAAAGTGAATATAAGAATCACTTTTTAATGGGAGAAGTAACATACAGTAAGGTATGTATGCGTATTTATAAAGTTGCCTCTACCAAGTCATACATGTAAAATTAATTTAGCACATCAACCATATTTTTATTACTTCGTTGTGAACACACTTCTGTATACTAAAGCAATTTAAGATATATTTTATCCGCCATCTTGCCTTTATGAAGTTCTCATTGGAAAAGTGTTTTACAAGGGTTACTTCATTCATCACACGTAATCATAGGAAGTGGCCAATCGAGTAAAATTCCAACCAATTGGAATATTATTCTTCGTGACCATATATGTTAATCACTGTTATTTTATTCACGAAATAGTCTTATTAAATACAACTCGAGCTACACATTTTCTGATAAATTCGCTCGCAACAAAAATTGCTCGATATAAGTTGGAGCTCTCGTTATGTTACTTATGCTCAATGTTGGACCTCTATTTATTGCTGTTTATATTAGTGACATTGCAGGCAGTGTAAGCATTATATGGACCCTAGTAATTTAGACAACTCAATACGCAAATTAAGACCCATTCACTGTCGACCTCGTCATTAAAATATGGACTAAAGCTGATTCCAGAGAAGTAGCAAACAATTATGGGACACGAGAGGTTCCTGGGGACTCTCCATTTTTATAACATACCTTGCATTAAATCACAACATTTATTTATTTATTGCTACTATTTTTTTAGGTATGAAACTAATGTTTAAAATGCAAACATTAAACCATTTAGAGAAAGTGGTTCTATCTATATCAGGGGTGCCGTTGAAGGGAAAATAGTCTTGCCCAGAATTCCTCCACCCAGCTATCGTAGCGTCTCTGACAAAACAAGAATGCCAGAGTCAGTGGGGGACGTGGGGGACGTGGGGGACACTGGATAGTATGCAAGAATCGTGATAAACCATGTGTTTATTTTCATCATATGACTGTAATAATATATGGACACTATACTATATCAGTCATGTTGTGTTCTGGTAATGATTTTGAGATCTTTGAGCTACAAGTCTGTCAATATCAGGCTGTAATTTAGTAGCACTAAAACGCAATGTAAAAACTATGTTAGCATCAGTTATTCTCAATCTCCTTTTGTTTTTAATGTATTTCATAACTGAAAACTTCTCGCAGTTAGAAGTTCCTCCAAGCATTGCTAACATACGAGAATAAAATTCTTCAAGTTAGGACACAGATTTATATCCGCTAGTTTTCATAATCTTATCCCTACTTTCCTGGTGCTGCGCATCCGTGTATTATTCTACAGTCAATGAGTTCCAACTGACAGCTTATCTTCTGGTTTGATTGTAAATGCATTTTCAAAATTAACATTTCCACATACGTATCGTTCACGTCATGAAATCTGTTGTCAAATGCCAACAAAATAATTTCCAGAACATATTGGTATTTCATAAGAAATTGCTGAATGATGACTGCAGATGTGAGAATTGATGCAATTCTGACTTCTGCAGCTGAAACTTAGTGGTATCAGACATGGAGTGATTTTTATTTTCTCTACACGTAGGACATGTGTATATAGTATATAGAGAAGGTATTGCATTCCACCTAAAATTCGATACCGAGATTTCATCGGAAATACACGTTTTAGTGTACCCCGTATAAAAACATTTTTAGAAAAAGGTCCGTGTGTCTGTGAACTATCCTTTACAGGGAAATATTTTCGAAAATATTGATTTTCTAAAAACTGGCTCTAACGGTTTTTATTAAAATACCGTATATTAAAGATATTTACAGACAAATGAAATGTATATTTTGAATTTTATGGAAATAGCCTCTGAATAGCTCTTCATTCAGAATGACTTTGCTGAATGTTGTATTACTGGTAAACCATAGGACACAGATAAAAACTTAATAAACAAAATATGTAGTTCTCATTAAAACATACAATTTATGTTATATACATTTTTTCCGGAAGGTTGACCATTTTTGAGATATTCCTTGTTATTGGGCATTTGTCAACTCCTGATGATGCAAAGAAACGGATTACAATCACATAGCAACCAGATTTTAAAATATTTGACTATCGCTTTAGTCAGTGTACTCCATTATTTCCCTTCTAATTACAAGGAAGTAAGTAATAAATCCAATTCTACTAATGCTTTCCTCAATTAGCATGAAGTACACAAAAGAATAAGTGTTTAACAATAACTTGTCATAGAGATGTAGAGAAATTCATATGAATGGAACACATACAATTTTTCTCTTGTAGCAAGGTATTTGTCCGATTTAAATGATCACATAAATGTTTCAAGAATGCAAGACCAAGACCCACTCGCTATTGGAAATTTAGGAAAATGGCAATATTGTATTGCTTTAAAATGAGTATATTTCTGCACGAAGACTGTAAGAGATTAAGCATGTTACCCTACTTAGCCAGCGAACTTGGGTGTAGTAAGTTTAATCATCAGAATCAGAACGTGGTTCTTGTAAGTATTATTGAAACTGTCGATGTCGCAGTGAATTGATCTTGACTATGTTAGCAGCTTTAGCTACTACTGATATTACATTTTTTAGAGTTGCGCATAATGCTTCTCTATGAATAATACAGTGTACCATTTAATATAATTTCTTGATATTCCTGTTTTATTCAGAACATTGTTTAATATACCCACTGCACTACGAATGTGATTCATCTTAGAAGGTGCCCGTCAGTTGTTACCGATACCAATTTCTCACACAGAGTTCATATTTACAAGCAACATTATAAAATGCCTAATATATATGTACCTGCAAGTGTTCCTTTATGGATATCAGATCCAGGAAGTCCTCAATTACATTTAATTCAGTGTCTACCCCTCTAACAATACAGATAATTGTGCGGAATGCTTAATATCACTGCATTCGTCTCAGGCTAATGAATACCATGTAGGGCCTTTTATCATAGAGCTTAATTTGTCTTCTTTATCAGAGTTCATTTATCCTATTCTGTAAACTATTGAGATTCTAGGCTAAGTGTTTTAAATGCATTTATCTACTGGGGCAAATCCTCTCTGCTACGGTTACATATGTATTTATCAAATTCCCCATCTGAAAAAGGTTGCTCTTTTCCGCTATCATTTAACAATTTTATAACTAGCACCAGAATATTTGTAGGTGATATTTCATGTTGGCCACGCAAGTTGCTACTACAAAAGATCTCCTTTAGTTCATGTAGTTTTCTTTGGTGGCGAATTCCATATTGATCAGAATAGCTAATTCTGAAATGACTGTTGCTATTGTACCAGCGTTTTAGAACTTATTAAACAATATGGTTTACCTTATGGTTAATTCTTCCAACCATTCACTTCTAAACTGAGCACTGGACATGGTTAGAAACACCACTTAATGTTTATCATTGCGCATATTTTGATGATTTACCCAAAGAAAACGAAGATCTGTGGTTGGCAAACTGCCCCTATATAGGTCACGTTGCATGGGAGAGGTGAAAAAAGAGGTATGTACGGGAGTGTGCTGAACGGCAGGTCTGGCCTACATGAATATTGGATAGGTAGAGTCAGACTGAAAAATTCAATGCCATAGCCGGGATTTGAACCACAGATCTCCCGGTCTCTAGCCGGTTGCTCTTCCACATGCCGCCATAACTTTGTATTTCCCGACTGATTCGCATGTTTCCCGGTAAACCACAAATTATTTTGAGATGACAATTCCAATGGCGACTTACAATGTTGTAAGTACTGTGAGTCCCTGGATTCATATTATAGCCAACTATTATGGTCAGTGGGTATTGGTTTAATTGTTTTTTTCACACAAGCCGTATGTAGGACAGGAATTGGATAGAGTCAGACTGAAACATTCAATGCCATAGCTGGGATTTGAACCACGGATCTCCCGGTCTCTAGCCGGTTGTTCTTCCACTGAGCTACCGTGGCAACATGCCGGCATACCATGGTTCCGTGGTTCAAATCCCGGCTAAGACATTGCATTTTTCAGTCTGACTCTACCTATGCAACTCCTATCCTACACACGGCTTATGTGAAAAAAAAAAAAAAAAACAATTAAACCAACACATGAATATTGTACTTAAACATGTTTACTTTTCTTCATTTTAATGCCGAGCGTGATGACTCAGGCGGTTTCATTCTGTGGCTGGTATTCGGGAGGTCGCGGGTTTGCATACCGTGGCCGCCCTTCTTGACCCATATTTTTTCGGGGTTTCCCCGGGTCGGCAGGTGAATGACGCCAGGCGAATGATGGGTAGGTTACTTTCGTCGGCCGAATTTCCTGTGCCTCCATATTTATTCCATTGTCATTTCATTCATCCTTCGTTTGTTTCTTTCATGGTTGAAAGTGGTGCCGGTGATGGTGCTCGGTGCGGCATGATAGATAAAGGAGGCTTAAAGTGACCATCTTCATCCCCCGACTTCGGGTAGTTGTCGGGATTAGAACCGCTTCTGGCAAGGGCGTTGGACCTTATGTAGGGTGGGGGGCCCCAGTCTGCCTGTCCGACTGTCAGGGTACATCAATCTGGAAACTGTAGGGACCCCCGTCGCTCCTGGTTCCGCCACTCGATGTATCCTCTTACCTCATTCCTTCCTCCTGGGGGCGCCCCCTCGTGGGGCGTAGGTACAATAACCATATGTTCGGTCCGAGTCTACCCCCCCCCCCCGATCGTATCCTTTATCTTTGTTGGATCTTTGTCTATTTGCTTTTATTAGGTCGTGTTGCATTACATTTTTCTTTTCTTCACTTTAATATGTTTGTTACACCTTTGTAAATTTCTGTTTTTATTACTATGTTGTATTGCACTGTCTGTTAAGAATGGAAGAGAAAGCCTGAGCTCTTATAGGTAAATAAATAAATGAAGATTTAGTGTTGTGTTTGTCTTGACTATTCATAGTAAGCTCTAAAGTCTGTTCCACGTAAGTTTGCCCCTTATCTCTTAACTGTCACATGACTAGCCACCTCTGATTGGCTGGTGTTGTGAAACAGGACTTCGTTTTAAAATTGCCTCTCGGATGACATTACATCTACCTCTATCATGACGGATTGTTTATGTCGCTTAACCTTGCTCTGCAAAGGGTTTGTATATCGCATTCAAAGGAGTACTTAGACAAACAGGGGACGGGGAATGGGAATTGTGAGAGGCAACTTATAAGATACAAGGATTGGGACCGTTAAACGATGTCGGGCAAACTTATAAAGAACAGACTTTAATAATTGCTAAATGTCTACATTTTTTCAAAATATATCTCAGGACAGTTTTCTCGAGAATGAAGTCTGGAAATCAAAGGTTGTGAGTTCAATTCTCGCTTAGGGTAAGTTACCCGGATAAGTTTTGAGTTATCGCGTTCACAGACACACGGACACACACACGGACCTTTTCCAAAAATGCGTCTTTCTCTACACGTATATGTACAGTGTATAGAGTAGGTACTGTATTCCACCCAAAAATTCGATACCGAGATTTCATACGTTTTAGGTCCCCCTGAATAATAAAAAAACATTTTTGGAAAAAGGTGTGTGTGTGTGTGTGTGTGCCTGTGGACAGCATTGCTCAAAAACGAAAAGACCGTTAAATACCAAACTTGATATTTAAGTTCGTTATCTTCCAAGGATGCGACACGAAGATTTTCAAGAAAATCTCCCCACTCCAAACTACCCTTTATATGGAAAAAAATATCGAAATGTTCTATTTTCTCAAAAATGACTGTAGCAATTTTGATTAAAATCTCTTATATTTAAGATATTTACACGCCAAATAAAATGTATATGTTGAATTTTCCGGGAATAGCCTCTAAAGACCTCTTTACACTGGATGATTTTTATTGAACTTTGCATAACTGGTAAATCATAAGAGATGCGTATACAAAAACTTACTACACAAAAAAATGTAGATCACAATAAAACACCCAATTTATGTCATATACATTTTTTTCGTGGAGTTAATCGTTTTTGAAATATTCCTTGTTATTGGTTTCACCTTTAAAAAGCTTCTACTTTTCTCATACAGGAATTTGTCAACTCCTGTCCATACAAACAAAGGAACTTCAGTCAAATAGCAACCAGATTTTGACTATCACTTTAACCTATGATACTCTCTTATTTCGCTTCTACTTACAAGGAAGCAAGTAATAAGACTATTTCTGCTAATTTTTCTTGAGAAAGTAGTAAATAATGCATGAGAAATACTGTTCCTATGCAGTTTATGTACACCGTGATTAAATTAAAAGTTGATATTAAATTGGTGTGCTAGTTTTCTATGTTGTGAATGGATTCCTCCCCTCAGCATGTAGGCGGGTTCTTATACCATTACGTACTTGCATGTCTGTATGACGACCACCATCTGGCTGCGCGCGTCTCGACGCCTCGCTCTGGCGCTGATTCGGGAGCTTGGCAGTCAGTGCACCGAATGTAGTGCAAGCGTTCGGATGCCATATCGATTGTGCAACATGCTTCGATAGGCTGCGGCTGAGAGAGAGCTCAGTGCAGGATGAGGTTCTGTTGGTTGTTCCTGGTGCCCGTCACTACCACTATCATCGGCGGATTAGCCTTCTCGGACTCGCACAGGGGCTACGTAGCAGGTGAGACCACACCCCTCTCCTATTCAAAACATAAGGTGCGTCAAATTGAGTACAGCACGAATTGCATTCATCCTAGTAATTTATAATCGAAATTTCACCATAAACATTTGATAAAGGACCCGTCTGAATCCGAAAGAAAATGCTTTAACAAAGATTCATATCTCTTATTTTTTGTTTTCTGTAGATTTTGTTTAACAGTATCTTTAATTTTTATTTTTTTTTTTCGTATTTTGTAAACTTTTTTTAATCTTTTCAAATTTCATGTAATTCGAATGTGAAACATTATATATAAACTGCTGAATCAATGTGTTCTCTCTCTTTAAAGAATTATGTATAATGCAGAGACATATGGTATTAATAATTTCCGAAATATTCCTGTTTTGCAGTTTAAATTTTCCCAGATTTTAATTTCTCTAGCACGTATTATTGCATTCCACCCAAAATTTTGATACCGAAATTTCACTGTTTTGAGATCCCCTGAATCCAAAAAAAATATTTTTTAAAAAAAAAAACCTGTATGTATCCATGGACAGCCTAACTCAAAAACGAAAAGTCGATTAAATACCAGACTTGATATTTGAAATTAGGATATTTCAACGATTTGACACGAAGATTTTCAGTAAAGTCCCCCCACCCAAACTGTCCTTCACAGAACTCTTTTCGAAATGTCCAATTTTCTAAAAAATAAAATATATGTCCTGAATTTCCTGGAACTAGCCCTTATGTCCTCTTAATTTTGAATGACTTGTAAAACTGTTAAGTCATAACTTACCACCCAAAAATATTTAGTTCTCATTAAAACCCCCCAACTTATCTCATATGCATTTTGTAAAGCTCACTGTTTCATAGATATTCCCTGTTATTGGTTTCAATTTTACAATACTTAAATATTTCTCAAATAGAATTCTCATCAGTTTCATATTTCTTTTGTTTTACTCATGCAAGGGAACCGAATTTAATGATAATCGAATAGCGACCAGCTTTTAATGCATTTGACATTGTTTTAGCCTAGTGTATCTCCTTATTTCCCTTCTGCTTGTATAAGGATTTAAGTAATAAGATGATTTCTGGTAATGTTTATCTTGATTAGCATTATTTGATAAAAATAATCTTTTGCATGAATAGATTTTTTGTGGAACAGTCAGAGAAAGGTATCTGAATGGAACAAATAGATTTTTTCAATGTTGCTGTCTGTTCTTTCGTTTATCGTATGTTCACACATAAACATTTTCTATAGACAAACTGCACATTTGTTAGATACTTGTTGGAACAAGACATATTAGTAGATACCTATCTGCTCTCTGATGTTCTTTAGTTACAGAGTGTGCAATTAAAATGTTGTCATGTATATGTTTTCAAATATCTGCATTTGACTAGTAAACTTTTAAAACTTTACTTTGAATTCATTACTTTCAATGTTTCCTGATATGCAGGGCGGTTCTTAATGGGCAGTTCTGCTTTATTTTAATGAATGTTTTAGGATCTTCTTAATTTAAAATGTGTGCATTTAGAGTATAAATATAATTTATACCTTCATATACGTTCACTTTTAAAACTCATTAAATTTTATATTTTCCCAAGATTATATTGCTTTTCGTTTTTCTCACCATTAATGAATACTTCTCTAAAATTTATGCACAGTTTTGTAAACAAATATCTTGTGTAGAGAAAAATTACGACATAAGTATATTCACATAATATTTTATTTTCATACATAGGTTATATAGACTTGTTAAATATTTTTGTAAACATTTCATTACAGGTTATGTTATAGATACAAAGATAATAGTGGTAGTAAGATATTTTAACGACTGGTCGTTATATACTGGACTTGAAATTCTAACAGCTATAATTGACATCACTTTAAAATGTTAAATTAGGCTCCAAAAATGTAAAATCAATAACAAATTACATTTTCCTAAATTTTATTGTAATTTGGAGTTAAAGCAATTTTCTTGAAAAATCTTCATATCGTATTTTTGACTTGAGTAAGCTGTTATACATTTTGCGGCATGCTATATTTTTTTAAAGCACATCGGTATGCTTGCTGATCCAAGGTCCAAGTTCGAATTCACTTACTCTGTAAACACAAAGACTGTGTGATTTTGATGCTAACAAGGCCACGATAGTCTAAATAAAACCGATCAGTAGCTATAGAGATTTCTAAATATTAAAGTCAGGATGAGAGAAAATAAAAGTTGAACTGTTGCTGGGCTATAGGTGGGGACGTCGCAGGTAATAAGCTATCCCCTAACCCTCTTTTGGCGTTTACAGACACTACTCAGACCAACTTTTAGTTGCCTATCAGTGACCCTTAGCCGCTGTTTTGCATTATTTCTAGTGACAATGGTTTGAGTAAAAGAATTTGAGTCAATTTCTTAAGTATTCTTATGTTTGCTAATAATTTTGTCATAATCAAGGATTTTGTACTTATTTAATAAGACAAAAGAAAACTTCTGTAAACATAATAAAAACTAACGTACAATAAGTATGACGCAGTATTCTGTTCAAATTTCTGCTATTTTGTACACTGAAGTTAACTTATTAAATTTTAAAAACGAAAATTTCAAGGTCAAGATGGTCGTTCAACGGGGCTTGAATCCGAGACTTCCGAATGCTATCCTCAACGTTACTGTGGAGTCAATTCACATGTACCACAGTAGTATAGTTTATGTGATTTATTTTAATGTTCCATTTATATTCCGCATTTAACTTCCAAGATAATATCGATGACATTTTACTTTTGGAACAATACTCATCAGCAAAGATATTCGCTCGTTTACAGTAGCGTTAATTCTTGGTTTACTATTATTTTTTAATTATGTTTATTTCACACACGGATACAGAACCAGTTAGTTATAGACTCTAGATCAGGCTGTTCCAACTCGACTCGTCTGAGACAGCACTCACTTCTCAGAGTCCAATGGAGGGGGAGCGAGATAGACAATACGTCACTGGGCATAGGTCGTAGTACAAGACTTGCGTTTCCTGCGCTTCATTTCAACAGTTGATTCAACCGTGAGGATAGCTTGCCCTCATTTTACAGCTACGATACAAGCAAATCTCTGGGAACCACGTGTTACTCACTGTTCTTTTGGCGCGCAACCAAGCTGGAACAGCCTGCTTTAGACTCTAGGAAAGACGGGGAGTAATCCTGGATAAAGAAACATGCATACCTAAGATGTCTGGATATGGAATTTGGTAGATTCCATTTGATGTCACTTAGGATACATGAGTTAGACGCATTACATCTCTTCTTAACGTATCAGGTAATGTTCTGTTGTTGTTTTTTTCTTTATTTACAAATGTATCGTGTGTGAGAGCTCAAAGTTTTGTTCAAAATTCTGTGCATTTGAAAATGAGGGTACATTCATTTAATACCGGTATGAATGTTATAGTATCAGCCACAAATGACAAAATGTTTTGAATTTGACTAATTTTCTACTAAGTGGTATAGACCTCGAAATGATCCACGCAATGTAATTTGTTGTTAGTGTAATTAGTTGCTCCAGTTAAAAAATGTTGCCGCCAATGATTTCAAGTAGCATTGGCGTTGTTTTGAAGATCTTCGTTGGTTTGAAAGTGCTGCCCTCCTAGTCACGTCCTCAGTTCAGGGAATAGGTGAAGTCGCTGGGTGCCGGTCAGGACTTTAAGGCGGATGATTGGAAATGTGCCATTGAAATTGTTAAGGAGCCGATGGGTTGTGCCAGCAGTGTGTGGACGAGCGTTGTCATGGATCAACACAATTCCTGAAGTCAGGATTCCTCCTCGTTTCTTTTGAATAGCTCTCCGCAAACGTCGTAAAGTACGAAAATCTTCAGAACAACGCTAATGCTCATTTAAATCATTGGCGGCAACATTTTTTGAAGAGGGTATTGCAAAGCTTGTGCACAGGTACGATAAATGTCACAATCTTTTCGGTGATTATGCTGAAAAGTAGCCATAAGTGTACAAAACTTTTAGTAATAAAATAATCGTTTTCTATGAAATTGTCTTTCATTTATAGCCTATCGGAGGTTAAAAAAAAACGGCCCTCGTATTTTTAATTATCTGCATTCTTTTTACATTTGCTATTATTGCGTTAAAATCTCCGCTAGAGCTATTTTCAGCTGTGCCAACAGCTCGTCAATAAACAAAGTCTTCTGGCGAGAGGTGGCAATACGCAATGCACCCAAGAACATCCTTGAACAGGATCGTTTTGGTGGTCCGGGTGTTATGATATGGGGAGACATAATGTTGCATAGGTGTACCGACCTCCAAATCTCTGAACATGGTGCGCTCACTGTTAAACGTAATTGTGATACTCTACTCCTTCCCCATGTGCGCCTTATCAAGGGTACAGTCGACCCTGACTTCGTTTTTATGAATGACAAAACGCGACCCATCGAACAGCGCAGGTGGAGGATCTCTTGGAACGAGAGGATTTTCGGCAAATGGATTGGCATGCTCCTTCCCCCGATTTAAATCCCATTGAACACGTGTGGAATGCTTTAGTGAAACCCATTGTAGCACGTTCACATGCACAAATGACCATCCAACGTTTTCAATAGCGATTGCGGAGGAAGGAACGCCCTACCCAAGAACTCAGTGTATTTACTACATTACAAGTTGCCATGGAATATGTCATCTCAAAATAATTTGAGATCTCCTTCAAACGGAGTCAGTGAAGGAATTT
This sequence comes from Hymenopus coronatus, assembly GCA_030762935.1. NCBI lineage: Eukaryota > Metazoa > Arthropoda > Insecta > Mantodea > Hymenopodidae > Hymenopus > Hymenopus coronatus. The sequence goes on from CM060881.1 coordinate 74,627,110, forward strand.
ATAGCTGTATTGACATATTACCATAGTAGCTCAGTGGTTAGAGCATCTGGATGGAGATCAGGAGATCCGTGGTTCAAATCCAGGCTATGACATTGAATTTTTCATTTGACTACTTTCCAGATCAACATCATGTTTACGTGACACAAATATTTAAAAAACGTAACATATTTAAGGGATATAAATTGTAGCTGTAAATCCAGTCTTAGCCTTGAAGGTTTGACATGCTCGGGATTTTCAAAAAGGTCAAACATATTTCACAAAAAGTATTTTACTTTTTAGATTTTGTAGGAAAAGAATATACTCATTAAATTCTTGACACAATAGGTTACGAGAAGTCTCCCCATTCCCTCAATAATAAAGAAGACAGGATGTTCACTTTCGTTGAAACTAATTATATGTTCTGAATACTGTGATTTTACTCTAGTAGTGTTACTGTTAAGAATTGCATCGTTCAAATCGATTTGAGAAGATGATCACATAGTTTACAGGAAGAATAATAAATTGGAATATTCAATGTATCTTTGACATTCTTGTACTTATCTTTATACGCAATAAGGCAACAATTTAAAAGCAAAAATGATTTTCACGTTAACATTTGATTTTGGGTGTTTTTATGTTCTCTCGTTCACCCAAAATGTTCTACTGATGGGGGTTTTCATCGAAACGCATTGAAAATGTCCATGCATATTCATGAGGCCATAGTTAAAATTGTCTGGTACCTTTTTTGAACTCTTCAGAATTTTCAGCTTTTAGTTTTTAAATCAATAAAAATATATATTGCAACTTTTAAATGATTTTCTGTTTATTTAGAACTACAAATATTGTACCAAAATTTTATGTGTAACGATTAAAGAAATTATGCAAATTGAAAAGATATTTTCGAATTTATACTACATTTTCATCCCATTGAAACATTTGTATAAGGCCATAAATTCAGCTTTAAAACATGACGTGACTATGTCCAGTTTTCAACTGTCAATTTACTAAATCCTCATTGTTTCTGCGTTAGTATGATATGGTCTACTTCAACTTATTCGCAACGTATCCGTGCGATGAAATACGTATGTAGATAACCAATGCTTTTTGGAAGCATTTTGTTTGTTTTAAATAATTTGTCTCAATTTTACAATATTTAAGCCTTTATTTTTCTCCTTTACTCCCCCATTTTGTGCATTTTCTGAAAATTTTTATCCATTTTCGACAATTTAAGCCCTACTTAATGTGAGTATTTCGATCTTTAATTTTTTTTACATATTACAAAATGTTTACCCGTTTATTAGATTCCATAATTTTCAAAGTATTTCTTTGCTGTAAAGGACGTAAAAGGAAGATCAACTTCAAAGGGATGTGCATTAATAAATCGCCGGCAATTAAAGGCGAAATAATTGGGGAATAAATCATTGTAAGACAAAAAAAAAACACTTAGATAATTTGTACCCTTCGTTAAAGTATACATTTTGAATAGTTGTATACACGAAAGGTCACAGTGCTAATAATATACAGAGTATATCATTAATAATAACAACAACAATAATAATAATAACAACACCTAAAACATATATAAACTTACAAAGACGAAAACGTTTGATTTTTTAAAACGTTTTCAGCGCAATGGTAGAATGAACCCAAAGGAAATCTTCCGAACACTTCAAAACTGTGACGTTTTATTATTTTTATCAGTTTGGAGCGTATTGTTATGCAAAACGGATTAATACTAACAGTAATAAGCATTAAGGTGTATCGTAAGGCCATGCATGAAATAATCCTTAGCTTGTTATACCACTGGACGACAACATTAGGAGAAACAGATTCCCCAGTACCACTGATCTAAAACTTCACTTCTACCGGAAGTTGGTATACACCAATTTTTTCTTGACATGCCCACAGCGAGAAAAACTACCTGTTTATACGTAGGTTGCACTGCGGCTAACCTACCAACCGGGGTAGGCAGGTAGAAAACATCACAGAAATTACATCTCTAAGCAGCACTCTCTGCAAGTCGCTCGGAAAACAGTACTTTTCGTCGAAATGCTCTCGCCAACTTCACCCACTAAAATATTGACCAATTCACTCACTACTAACTTACTCACTGACTGACACATTGACTCGATCATGCGAGAACGCTTGCTTAGCTAGCAGCTGATATCTCCACACAACATTCTAAAACGTTCTGGAAGCGTTTTATCGAGAAGAGGGAAGAGAAACTTCCAGAAGATTCTAGTTATCTCTCGATAGTGCAGTTTTGCTTTGGGCAAGACCTCTGCTAATCGTTCTTTGTCTGCCCGTCGCTTGGGTCATAGCGTCACAATAACGACCAGAGGGAATTTCCCGACAAAGTGGAAGCTGCAGAAAAATATTAATGCGTTGGTACGGCAATATTCGATGTGTGGCATTACTCGTAATTTTACAAAATTGTCTTCCATCGCGAATATCAGTGTTAAACGGTGTAATGTTGCAGGAAATGTTGTGGATAAGTTTCCTACCAAAGATGGCGCGGATCGCTATTTAGCACGAAATTTTGGTAGGTCCGAAAGCTGCCAGTTTGTGAGTGCCCAAAAGTTGGCAAACCTGAGACGATTGGGAGAAATAGTCGAGACCCGAACGCCTCATTCATTCTATTCTGAGTCTGAATCTGAGTCTGACCGAGTGAGTCAGATTTTAGTAAGCGGGTCAGCGATAAGTTAATGCTGACGTGATACAAGACAGTTGTATGCGGTAAAGGGACGTAGTACGAGGCAGCCATTTTACAGTAACTCTTCAGCACAAGTATTTACGACACTGGCATTACGAAATGTAACGACCTTTGAAAATGTTCGTGTATGCAAATGTGTAAGTCATCTAGAACATTAACGGGAAGTTATATTCTCGATTGGGAAGGAAAGAAGTATTTCTTCCTTTGTGTCGTGTGACCGGTACAAAGGTCAAGTGTCTGAAGGTCCGTTGCTGCATTCACTCTTGGTTTCTTCAATGGAAAAAGGTGCTGTATAGATGGAATCTTTTGGGAGCAGGACGAATAATGCTTCCGCCCGCAATTTTCCCTGGTAAGGGAGAGGATCTTCTGCAGCCGCCTTGTTGGGTAAAGCTACGAGTTCAACATGGATTTCCGAGTAAAATGAGGTTTAGGACAGCTACTAAAATTAAGGTAGAAAGCAAATGTTCCTGTTTAAAGTCCCTTGCCAAGTCTCGTCGGAGAAGTACAGTGATTGCGCAGTGCGCGAGACAGTAATTTATGGCATATTGTCGGCCATATAAGAAATATTAGTTTATTTCAATGTATGAATGTATACTGGTGTGTTGCACTCGCCTGACTTTCTCTACTTATTCTTGTACAACCCATTCTATCTACTTCATAATAATCGAGATAAACATTTGCAGAAACTGTCTTATTGCATATTTCCGATGAATTGGAATGGCATTATAGGAATGCAATAGGCTGTAAGAGATAGTCAACTCTTTTAAGAGTGGGATGCTATTTGATGAATTTGAAATTCCGTTCTGTTTGAGTGACTAAGAGAGAGAGAGGGGGGGAATAGAGAGAGTCAGAAAGACAGAGGGAGAAAGAGAAAGATAGAGTGATAGAGAGAGAAGAGAATAAATAAGGATACTTCTAGTTTCAGAAAAGTATAGCACTTGAAAATTCAAACAAATAACAAGGAATATCTCGGATATTGTTAATTTCATAAAATGTATTTGGCGAAAACGTGTATTTTAACGGGATCTAATTTTTTTGTACTAAATTTGTTTATCTCTTAAGATTTACTGCTTATTAAAAATCAATTAGAATGAAGTGGATTTCAGAGGCTATTCCGATAAAATTCTAAATATTAATGACATTTGTCACGAAAATAACTGAAACTTTTGATATTTTAATCAACATATGTAGTCACTTTGAGATAGTCAAACTTAAAAAAGAGTTCCATATTAAGGGCAGTTTGAGTTGTGAGGATTTTCTTGAACATTTTCTTGTCGCATCCTTGGAAGATGCTGAACTTAAGTGGCAAGTTTCGTTTGTAACTGAGGTTTAGTTTTTGGGTTATGCTGTTCAGAAACACACACACACACACACACACACACTCACAGGACATCGAATTTTTGGTTGAAATACATTACTTCCCCTACTTACTATAATAGAGGAAGTAAAGAGAAGAGAAACAATCGAAATTATTCTTAAAACCATCCAGTTTTAATGTATTAGACCTTCTGTGTCAAAAACGACACGAACGTATTTATAGTAAGATTTTTACAGCTATTCGAGCTCATCTGTATAATATGTTGAAGGTTGACTTTGCTACTATGTTGCATCATATTTTACTTTCTTCCCTATCACTTATGTGGGACCCCTACCCTATCACATGTCAACTTCTTTTGACCCCTCTGATGAAGTTTCCCCCTTGCTCTCACCTCTCGACAACGTACTTGTTCCCCCTTTACACCTCCCTTTCTTTGTATTTACCTTTCGGAGGAACGATGAGAATTATTTCGCTGTTTTCTATCCCTCCCTTCTCTCTGTTTCATTCAAAGTTGTTTGACGCTCTTGCCAACTATAATATTTCGATTTATAGAAAAATTCTGGAAACTAAATAGCCAGATTCCAGTACTGTTTTGATACTTACTTCCTGTGTGATGGCTTCCTTGATTTTCCTACCCAGAAATAGATTTTTGGTGCACTTCAAGACATAAATATCGTGAACGATCACTTTGCACTTTGATTAGCTTAAATCCCACAAAAATATATTAACATCTGTTTGTTTATGATGACGATGTTCTGACCGGAGACAGATCCAATTGTTAGATTAGTTCACAAGCTGTTTACATTTTTCTTCCAGAATTTGATAATAGATGCCATCATGCACCCGCCCGGAATTCTGTACCCAGGACAAAAATTTCATATAAGTGAAAATTCAGAGCCCGACTCAGTTTGATAGTAACCAGATGTCAGAGAATAATAATAGTTATTATTATTATTATTATTATTATTATTATTATTATTATTATTATTATATACAGCAGTAGCTCAGCGATTAACGGTACATAGACTTTTGAAAACAAGTTAAAACATTATACAAGTACAAAAACAATTGGAGCAAAATGAATAAGAGAAGAAAACAAAGATAAATACAAAAGATATGCATGCACACGATTTCCGCCAACGGCAGTGGAGATGCGGTTTGAGAGACCGAAGCACTGCTACTCCATCAAAGGCTCTTCAACTGATCCCCAAGGGCCTCATCAGGCTGAGTGTACCTGTATCTCCATGCAGGTGCCGAGAGTTAAAACCGGAATCCACCCCGTCATTGCACAGCCTCCGTACATACGATACACAAATAAAATATCTAGAACATTAAATGGTCATATAATTGCAATTATCATATTGGCGGACTTTTGACCTTGGAACATATTCATTTCCACAATGATGTTAACTCGCAAACAGTTCTCATTGGATTTTATTTCTTTGGATTTTTATATGTTAAACCACACAATCTCATACTCTCATTCATACTTCCAGACTCTGGAGAGGGTAAGGATTAATCTTAGCTAGAAAGAAATTTCCACCTTCAACCGGCAATCGAATCCGGGACATCTCTCACAGCAGACTACTCTACTGATTGATCTACGGGGTCAAGCGATGAACACTATTATTAAAAATAAACACAGTAGAACATGAAGATTATTGAACTTTCCAGGTGATGAATTTGGCAACAGTAAAACATCCTGATGAGGTATAAGACGGGTAGTTGAGAGAAAATACAAACATTCCGGAACTCGGCTGCAAATTAATTGTTGAAAACACTTTTAAGTCCACAATGTGACTGCACATTGTCGTTAAACCAAAGGCGTCAACTGCATTCGAGTTTTAAAAGTCCTCCCATGCGAGTAGTGCAAGACATATCGCATATACATTGATATTAATTATTGCCCCGAAACTAGAAGAAAAAATAATTATAATTCATTGTTTTGGCATAAACAGGAAGAAAATATATGTTGGCAAGAGGTGTTATATGGTGTCATCACCACTATCATATACTATGATGTTCAAAAAGTTTTTGCCCCCATAGTGACGAGAAAAACACAATAGATATAAACAACAATGTTCATCTTAATGAAACGTAAGAATATTCAGCATCTTCCGTGAAGGGTAGCGTGTAGACAAAGGTTTAGATACACAAAAGCATCTCACTAAGTGAAATCATAAAATACTTACATATTGTAATATAATGTTGTACTATTTTAATCCATAAAACATTGAGCCTTTGAGTAATATATTTCATTGTATTTATTTATATGTTGTATAAAATAGCTAAAAAGAAAATCTTTGGTTATGAAAACATACTCTAACAGCAAAAGTTAAGAAGAATAAAATAGTTCACGTTTTGAAAGCATATTACTATTTCTCTTATATTCGGATTCCTACATACAAAACAAGGGAATAATATGACTTGCACTCACCATTAGAAGCAAATACTATTCTGCATTCGTCAGAACATCCAGGGCACAAGTAAAATAACATTTATGTAGTTTACTTTCAATGTGAGAACCACACACAACACTTCGCCAACAATCACCGTTTGACGTGTAGAACAGGTACGTTAACTCAACTGTTGTGTGGAGTATTAAAAGCTAATTGCCCCAAACCTGCTATAGATGACACACCTCCTACCAGCTCCACCAAGCAACCATTATTCCCAAAAGTTACTCTGAGAGTTCCTTATTAGACTGTGTAGTTAAAAAACGAAATATATCCGCGTATAGAACTGGCATAAATGACTAAATGATTAGCAATGTGATTTTATTATGAATGGCAATAAAAGTAAACATCGTATTGTTGTCATGCATTATCTTATTTATTTTAAATATGATCTTTGTTTCATTTTGAGAAATTCGTTCAAATGCTTTGCTCAAATAAAGCAATATAAGATGCAATTTTAAAAGTTTAAATACATTTCTAATAACTTTATAATAAAGGTAGACTATAAGGTAAAATAAAATTATTTTCTGTAAATGAAATAATGTTGACCGACTTTTATTTGAAATGTATTTGTTTGAGGAAAAGAGTACCTAAAGATGAAATGTATACAGGATTATGAACACTGTCTTATATATTGAATTAAAGGTTTTCTTCTCTGTTTTTATGTTCGCTTAGCGAGTGGTTTAAATTAAAAGGCGCATTTTGCATATGGGTCTATTTATTAATTTGACAAACATAGTAGAGACACTGTCGTTTAGGGTGATGATACAAAACGCCAATTGAGAATCGAACTTTGGCAAAGGTCAAGAGGAAGAGTCTTTAGCAGCATGTAATGAACATCAGTTATTGATTTCCAAGGTGATCAGAAAGGGCCTATATCGGGTCACGTAGGTCGAGGTTTGGATAGGTCATACAGCGCACGGGCAAACTGCCTCCCTACCTGCCTGCTGGCTCCAGTTAAATGAGAGATGCGCTACAAACTCGGTTTTATGGTGGTAAAGATTTGTGCTCGATAGGAAGCCGGCAATTTCCTGCTCTTCGAGCATCCTTAATCCCACCTGGCAAGAATCGATAGATAGCGCGATTATTTCGAGTAGTGGGTTACAGCCCTTGTGAACGCTTTTTAGATGATTTAATGGCACTTATCTCTCCAGCTTCTTGTTAGCAGCACCATCCATCAACACAAGGGTTGAATGGATAGTTTTTCGATTTTCTAGGTTCAATTTTTCACATTTATACCCATAAACATTCAACTGAGAACAATTTTTATGATTATTCCGTACATAGTCAGGTCATTCAGTATGACAAATCGCAAGTAAAATATTCAAGTTTCAACCAATAAAAGCCATCACTCGCGGAAAAATTATCGCTTTTTTATTATCTCTTCCTGAGGAAGGATAATATTATGTAATTGCCAATATTCTTTCTTTAACTCCTATCTGGTTGAAGAATCTCTTAGGCTGTTGCTATTAATTGGTCATTATTCAAGGTGAGAGAAACTTACATATTATAGTTCCTGTGAAGCTTTTTATTTCCTTATTGAACTTTTTTTACCTTCCCTTTTACTTTTACAGTTATGACTATTTTTATTTCCTTCCATTGGGATTAATTCTGCAATTGGAATGCTTCTTGATTTTAAATTCCAGAGTTTCTTGTCAATTTTAAACAAATGTACTGCCATTTAAAAGTTTCTATTTTGTTACTGCATTTGACAGCAATTGCTAATATTTACACAATCCTGAGCTTGAAATTTCTTAAAACACACTGTATTATTTTGACAATGGTTAAAGGGGCGGTGCAGAGTAAATTATCAACCACTGAAACGGCTGATTACACACGACTGACCAAGATAATGCTATTATACCGATAATACGCCACCGACAAACAACACGTCGATAATTGCATTGATTCGGAGAATCAATGTAATGATTGTTAAATTGACCAGTTACAATCAAATCATGCTATCATATTTAATTCGTGTGACATCATTATAAAATCGACTAATGAGATGAGAGAAAATGTTGAATTTTGACCAATCACAATCGAATATCGTAGTTAAATTACAGAATTCCTTTTGCATTATCTCCGTGAATTCGTTTCTACTTTCTCTGTGCCAACTATGTACATAGTGTATAGAGAAGGTATTGCACTTCACCCAAAAATTCGATACCGAGATTTCACCGGAAATATATGTTTTAGGGTTCCCTGTATCCAAAAAAAGCATTTTCTGAAAAAGGTCCGTGTGTGACCGTGTGTCAGTGTGTCCGTGTGTCTGTGAACACGATAACTCAAAAACGAAAAGTCGGGAAAATACCAAACTTGGTATTTAAGTTTAGTATCTTCCAGGGATTCGACATGAAGATTTTGAGAAAAAAAAACCATCCCAAACTACCCTTTACATGGAACTTTTTTCAAAACTTTTGATTTTCTAACGGTTTTGATTAAAATCTCTTATATTTAAGATATTTACATGCCAAAAGAAAAAATGTACATCTTGAATTTTCTGGGAGTAGCCCTCTAAAGACCTCTTTATTCTGGATGATTTTATTGAATTTTGTATAACTGCTAAACCGTATGAGATAGACAAAAACTTACTACACAAAAATATAGATCACAATAAAACACACAATTTATGTCATATACATTTTTTTCGTGAAATTGATAGTTTTTAAAACATTCCTTGTTATTAGTTTCAGCTTTAAAAAGCTTCTACTTTTCTCATTCATGAATTTGTCAACTCGTGTCCATACATACAAACAAAGGAACTTCAGTCACACAGCAACCAGTTTTGACTATCGCTTTAAAATATGGTACTCCCTTATTTCGCTTCTACTTATAAGGAAGCAAGTAGTAAGACTATTTCTGCTATTTATCATGAAATACATAGAAGCATAAGCTGTTTAGCAATAATTTGTTGTAGAGATGTTGAGAAAGCCATGTGAATGGAACACGTCAGATTTTTTAGTTTAGTCTCGAATTAATCGACATTGGCATTCATTATAGCTTGAAAAGCTTAAATATCACGATACAAATACACAATTAATATTATTATTTTATAAGTCGCGCCTATTTCAATTCTTATTTTATTCGCTAAACAAGGTACTTCTAATCAACTACATTTGAAGGTGTAAGTATTCCAGATAAATTAACCTATTAGTTCGTGAATTTATGAGTAACATCAGAGCATTATCTTATGATAATGGATATAATTGTGCTTAAACTATGGTGAGAAACATTTTTGCTCCAATTAACACATTGCCCTTATATTTATTTATTGTGTTTTAACGTGTCGGGGCGACTTAAAATATGCTAAACTATATAACTAATTAGGAAACACTTCACTTGGTAGATAATTGCTTATTTGTCTCGATTGGTAGTTCTTTTTACATCATGGTGCTCCTTCACAAAAACTGATTTAAATTTGATGTAACTAAAGAAGTTTGACATTGCCAAACTCTTAACTCTCATAGGGTCAAGTTCGCTATAATATGGGCTGTATTAAAATCTCTACTTAGATTCGATATAAAGCGAATAAAAACAAATGTATTTATAATGGCGAGTAGTATTGCATACGGCCTAGCAAGGTCAAGTAACGATAATCCTGCCACCAGGGGGGTTTAAGCGCTAGTGTCGCGTTAATCCGCCGCCTTAAGAAAATGGCGGGAAATTTGAAAATTGAAAAGGTGTATCCGCTGATCCATACCTTTGCAATATTCAAATTTCCTGCCATTTTCTTAAGGCGGCGGATTAACGCGACACTAGCGCTTAAACCCCTGGTTGCAGGATTATGGACAACTCTACTTGTCATTCTGTATGCAAAACCTAATAAACAACAAGTTCATATCGCAGATATACTTATTACATATTCTCATGCAATACAATATTGAATACATGCAAAAAACTGATTTTTATTTTTTTTAAGAAACCATATTTTTGTCTTTGGCTTGCTTTGAATATCACACACTCACTGGTCTTTAGCACAGGATAAAAAATAATGTTTATGAAAGTTTAAGAGATAATCCGCTGATCCATAACTTCGCAATTGTGAAATTTCCCGCCATTGTCTCTTAATGCGGTGGATTAACGCGACACTAGCACTTAACCCCCTGGTTGCAGGATTTTGGGTACTCGTAATCCGAATGATAAAAAGAGAATTGGTGGCGATGATTGGAAAATGGAAGGGGTACATCGGCGATGGTGGACCGGTGGACGTTTCATAAAGTTGCTCGTTGATTATAAATGATGTCCACTGCGCTGGCGGGAAAAATGATCGAACGCTGTCGGCTAAAGAGGAAACAGGTGTCGCAAATGTAGAGGAAGAAAAAGAAGAAGAAGAATCTGTGGATTGAACACTAGCCATGCTGAATACTGAATGCCAATGCTGCAATTATATGTAGCAGAGAAAGGCAAGAAGGCGATGGGTGGGGGGAGCTGTTCACACGGGACAGAAAGCGGTGTCAGCACTCCGACCGGAGATGGTGTAAGATAGCGCAAGCCAGAAAAACTCCACCGGATGTGAACCAGACACCCACTTGGTAGGTTGTGCAATAAGATGAGCTAATGACGTCCGGTTACAGCGGTGAAAACAAAGACGATACACTAGCCATGCTGAATACTGAATACCAATGCTGCAATTATATGTAGCAGAGAAAGGCAAGAAGTCGATGGGTGGGGGGAGCTGTTCACAGGTGACAGAAAGCGATGTCAGCACTCCAACCGGATATGGTGCAAGATTGCGCAAGCCAGAAAAACTCCACCGGGTGTGAACCAGACAACCACACATTCTTTCCTAATAGTATTTGAGCCTGAAAAGTTAACATATGCAAACACATATACACTATACACATTAGTGGGTTGTTAAAACATACACGAAACATGGATAATATACGCAGTACTAGCACAATAGTGGCGCAGGAGGATAGCCAGGAGATAGATCCGACAGAGGCTAGATTCGAAATTACAGAGCATAGGCAGAGAAATCTTGCAAAGTATTATACAGGGATTTCCCGCCATTTTTAACGCGGTGGATTAACGCGACACTAGCGCTTAAACCCCTGGTTGCAGGATTATGGATAATCCAACATGCAAAACCTAATAAACAACAAGAAGTTCATGTCACACACACACACACACACACACACATATATATATATATATATATATATATATATATTTCATATTCTTATGAAATACAATAATTAATACATGCAAAAAACCAATTTTTTTAAGAAACCACATGCACAATTGTTTATATATATATTTGTCTTTAGCTTGCTTTGAATATCACACGCTCACTGGTCTTCAGCACACGATAAAAAAAACTGTTTATGAAAGTTTTTGATGTAGGGGAAATAGTTTCACCAGGACGATTTGTATAGGCATCGCAGGCTAGATGAATGTGACGAAAATTGGGGTCGACATCTGAGTTGACGGCAGGAACATATACAGGTGCAATAATTGAATTGCGAATAATATCACCAGCAGGTAGAAGGCCCGAAAAGGTGACGATATTGTCAATGGCTGGAACTTTGTTTGGCCCCATGGAGACGGTGCACCGAACATCAAGATCCGACGGCGAAGCCTTCCATGCCGAGAATCTTACGTTGACGATGTGTGCATCGGACGAGGATAACTTAATGGTAACAATTTTATGGTCACCAAAGGCGGAGACTTCTTGTGAGATGATACGGCACTCCCTGGGGCATATGCCGGCAGCATTAACGGTCTCATCGACGTCAAATAAAATCCTGGCCATTGGGTTGGGATGGATGTCGACAGGGTCAGATATGCAGGACATGGTACAGGATAATGAAAGGAAATATTATTCAAAATCTGAGTACTGGTTGGAACGGTGTTGATAGTCAAGAGGAGAAGAGAATTTGACGATGCGTGTCTCGAATCCTGATTGCTGAAGCTCCTCCCCGACATAAGTCAGGCAAATCGGGACGGTGTTCATTTCGTCGATGACGGCTTGGGACATGGAGTCGAAGTTTGAAGGAAGAAATACTTCTCGGTTGTTGATGGTAACGGCGACCTTGCGACCATACTTGGTTGAGAGTGCTCTAGCCCCCTAGATTCTGTAAGGGCGCCCTTTCTGTAGTTCGCCCATGGACAGGAACGGCAGGGTTTCTGCCATTTGGTTCAGATCACGAGGAATGTTACTGGAGGTTGCCATGACGAGATGCAGACTGAGGTGAAATCGACCCATGCTGTGGTATAAGTGCTGGATCGGCGGAAGTGTAATATCCGCCAGATGGGGATATTGGTCCACATCCGGCGACTGCGTTCAAACGGCAGAAATGGCAATTTCTTATCGGTGCAGGCCCGTCTATGTGAACTGTGTTCTGAGGCTGGTTCCAATGCATGTTACGTCTTCTAAAATCAGCAAATTGGTTTTGCTGATTCATGGTTAGACTTTCCCAAATCAAACCCAAATCACGAGGAGGGTACTTGTTGAAGATCGAATCCCCGTAAAACAGAATAATGCTGAGTTCATCGTTGGATAGGGGAAAGAGGCATTACAGATGCGTTAGGTACTTCATCAATGCTGGGATCTCTGCCATGGCGCCGGGCATACCTTTCTAGGAACGCGTCAATCTGTAGCTGAAGTTTCCTGAGATCTGTGTAGACTCCCCCTCTGCACTTTTCGCACCAGTATGATCGAATGCTACAGCGACACTGGCTTCGAAAGCAGAATGTACAGAGAAGCGGTGTGCACTGAGGACCGGGCATGGCGTGAGCAGAGCAGGAACTGACGAGTTGCCGATACGGGAGAAGGAGGGAGGGATAGAGAAATGGAGGGGGAAAAATGGAGGGTTATCACCAGACGTTGCTTTTGTCATACAAGATGCTTTTGAAAGTGACTCCCTCTTCTTCTTCTTGTAGAAAAATGGCTTCCCTTACGCTGTATATACAATCCCCGTGCACGAGATCCGGAATAATGTACGGTGTTATTCTTCCGAGGTGCACTGTGAGGCATCGACCAAAACAAAGGTGTCCATTTCTTTTAAGGCTAAACATTTCTTTCGGTGACACATGTTGCTGCTCGAGAAAAACGATGTAAAGACCTTTTTTAGGAACAAATTGAAAAAGATGATCGGTGAAATCTGTCCTGCACTTGTTCAGGACACCAAAGGTCTGCTTTAAACTGCCTTTCGATGAGGTCCATGTTGGAAAAGACGAAGTAGATGCCGTCCTCACAGCTATGGCATTTTACGGAGATAGATTTTCCTTCGAAAGAGCCGTCGATGAATCTTAGAGCATACGGGGCATTCTTCTTTGGATGATCCTCTAGCACATAATTCTTGAACACCTTTGTCCCATCGCAGTGCACTGACACAAAGTTTCTATATCTCATACTTGATGTGATGTGATGGAAGACTGAGAGGGGAAAAGGTGGGGAAAGGAGAAAATATTTTATGGATGGTGATGACGTAGGATATAATGGCCGAGGGAGTTTTTAAGATAATGATCCACCTCTAGGAAGGTTCTAAAGTTTGCGGATCGGATGTACTTTGTGAAGGCCGTGTAATTCATGGAGTCGTAGGGTACCCCGGAATTAAAGACGTGAAGCATATACTTTTGGAAAGCCGAGATTTGGTTATGAATGTCGGCCTCCTCTTTCTTCTTGTGAAACAAGATGTCTGAAATGAGCTTATGTAGACCGTCCAATACATCCCATTCTTCTCGGTGTAGAGAAATGGAGTGCCCCTCCCGGTCTTTGAGAGCGACAATGAGTTTGCCGAAGACGGTCTTGAATCTGGCGGAGATGCGGTCCGAGATTTGGAGCTGTTGCAGGTTCTCCTGTGGGTTGTGAAGACTGTATTGAATAGCGGCTTTGACATCGACGAGCTGCTGCCACTCCTCCACATCTAGGATTACGGCTGGGTGGGCTCCACATCTTGTAATGGCCACCTGTAGTTGGAAAGGAGCCAGAGGCGAGAACCCGACGCATACAAATTTGGATTGCGCAACATTGAGAAAGATGATGTCAGAAAACGGTCCAATAACAGATGAAGGCTTGCAGGAATCCTCTACCTCTGATGCCGGCTTCATTTCCTCTCCACTGCAACAATAAGCAGAACAACACAAAGCATTAGATAGGAGAAATTGAGAATGGTTATGGCAAATGATTTAAAAAAAAAAAAAAAAACTTAGAAGAGGACCCAACGGAGGAGCTGTCGGTCTCTCTGTCCATGATGCACTGTGACTCTGGCAGCGTCCTCAAAATCGCAGGGATTATATGGGCCGAAGCGAGTTCTGGAAACAAAATAGCGCTGATGATTAGAGAGAGAGAGAGAGAGAGAGAGAGAGAGAGAGAGAGAGGTCGAACCAATTTGTAACTATACTTACCCGCAATGGTTGGCAGGACTCGCGGATTTGAGCATGATGCGAGACATACATGGTTGTAGGAACGAAGAATGACTCGATCGTTATAATGATAATCTTTGCCGCGAAATTTTGAAAAAAATACATCTTTTGATGCACCCGAGCAGCGGGTTGAAAGGTAATCAATGACGAAATGACCTCAGGTAGAACTGTCATCACCCTGAAGCCTGATGGAGTTGTGTGACCAATTGGTGCCGCAGGAATTCCTTAACCAGTTTAGAATGTGTGGAACAAATGGGCTTAGACCGTAACTGTCGAAATACTCCCCTCTTCCCCCGGGGCCGACATAGATGCAGACCCAATGCTTTCTCGGTTTGTGTCCGGGTCGGTATTAATAACAATGGCACAAGGAGAGCCTAGGCGAATGGCAGCACGAGGCAACTGATTGCTAGCAAAAACACCTAAAAAGAACGGGCGCGTAGCGGGGCACGCAGAAAGAAATCGCTGAAGATGGGACGTGTTCATGACGCTAGAATGGATCTGTTAGCGTCTATTTCAATGGTACGGTGGATCTCCGCTAGCACAAGAAGCACTACGGGTTCTGATAAGGGTTTAGAAAATCCAACGCTTAAAGATACAGTGCCATGGCGCTGTCCAGAAATATAGGAGGCGTTGGCGCTCATGTGGGCAGTGCGATCGAACACCAAAATGGTGTAACCATTAGGGTATTGCTGTCTAGAGATGGAATGAAGCTCGTTCCTAAAGTTAATGCCAAGCGCATCCTGAAGAGTTTGAAAGCATTGCATGAAGTGCCCGCCGTCAAAATCGGGTTGTAGTGGTTGCGAGGGAATAGGTTGGCAATTTACATTCATTTGAAACGAATTCATTTTAAAGTGCTGAAGGTTAAATGGGTTGGAGGAATAGCTCCCGTTGTAGGCCTTGTCGGTGACCATGGCGACGACAACCCTTCGAGGAACTTGCCCAATAAACACGTCATTAAAGGACATTCCACTAGACCCCTTTGGAATGCTGAGAGAGTGAAAGCTGACATCCTTGAGGTGGTACTTTGCGTTGCTCTTTGCGAGAACAGCCTGATGGGCAATGTTAATAGTGGGAGAAGGTCTCACCGTTTTCAAATGCAGCGTTGGCGATTGGATATCGGTGGATCCTTTGAAATCTTTAACGGTTGAGAAAAGGTGAAACTGGGTTGATGACGGGGTGAGTTTGACGGTCACACTGACATTGTTTAACAACAGGTTATCTTGGCGAAAGAGTGCGTTGGAAAGACAGCCCATGATTTGCACCACCCTCCCCTCCTTCGTAAATCCGTTTCGCCATTGAAACCCTGCATTGGCCTCCCACGTATCCATGATACCAGCGGTGTCCTTACGCCATAGGCCTGTCTGAAGTCTGGTATTCATTGCATCCTCGGCGTAATTTAAGAGACTTTCAAGGTATGTTCTGTAGGGGTAACCAGGTTGCGGGACAGAAACAATAACATTGTTGAGGGAAACCTGTACCTGTTGAAACAACGTATTGAGGGCATTGTTGACCAGGGTAGCGTTCGCCATCGGCATCTACAATGCGAAGTTTCAGCTCGAGCACCACATAGGTGAAATCCTGATAATCGTCAGCATTGCCCGAGTAGTGAAACGTGATTGGAGCATTTTTCATGAGCGCGTTTTGAGGATTTAGAGCTATGAATCAGGACTCTTCTACGTTCATTTGAACGGGAAGATCCTTAAAAAGATCTAATTCGGAGCTCGTGTTCACGGCTGTCTCGACCATTATGAAAAGATGTCCTGAACCTTGCGCCTCTTGCGAACGGGCTTAGACTGTTTTCTTCTTGTGATTTTTGCTCGTTTTATTCCTTTTAGACGCCGCAATCCGGAGCCGAGCATGGAATCAATCTTTTTGTCTGCTTTTCTCTTAAGGTTAGATCCCGCCTCTTTTAGCCTAGACCTGAATGCCTCTTTTAGAGATCTGCAGGAGGCTGCAACGCCAGACAGTACGTTTGCTCCCACCTTCAACGCGTCCTTTCCAATCGCTTTGGTGCCACTTTTTAGAAAGGGCAGAACAGTCCTAAAGAGGCCTCCAAGAGCGGAGAATAGCCCCCTACCCTTTTGATATCGTTTCCCTCTGAAGAGAATGAAATCGCGATCGTCTAGCGCTCCGCCGGCTTGATTGAGATAATACCGGGTAACCGTGTTCACATCCATAATTATGACCGAGGTTTCGGTCTAAACGTGAGCACTATAGTAGTGGAAAATCCGTCTGAAAATGGCAAAAGTTCGCCGTATCCGTTTCTTAAATCTATGTTCACCGTCTTGAAATCGTGCTGGAACAAGAGGAACCCAATTGAGCGGAAAGTAAGACTTTTCATCTGTCATGTACGTGTTGTTGCTTTTTTTCATACTCCACAGCCACGCTTTCGATGACCTGTGCAAATGTGTCGTCTACTGAGGGGCGACCAGATTGCAATAGAAAAACATTTCGTATGGAAACCCCATGTACGGGTCTACAGGATGCTTTCCCTGCTTCTGAAGAGCGATATTGGTGACGGGTTCGAATCCAAGCATGCTTGCCAGCGCAGGAGACAGCGTTAAACTGTGAATACGGTGCACACCTCCTTCACGAATTTTGGGGATGGGCACCATCGAACTGGTTCCTACGGCCGTCGCGGAGGAGCCCCCTTAGCGCCCGCCCCGGGCGACGCGGGGGAGCCTCCCGCGGGCGCTGCGGCGCCCGCCCCGGCCGTCGCGGTGGAGCTCACGGCGGGCGCTGCGGTGCCCGCACCGCCCGGTGTTGCCAGCGCACTCGTTTCCGTGGATTGTTTAGGTCGGGAGTTCAAAGAGGTGCCTGGCTTAGGCTAGTGCGTTGCCCTTGGAACATCCGACATGAATGCATCGTCCTCTGGAGGGCGAAGAACCGAAAAGGGCAAGGCGTTTTCCACGTAACCGTCAAATGGGAGATTTGGGAAGTGTTCTCGGTGGATGGCATCTGCATTTAGCTTAATGTGTCTGGTAACATCGTGGTGTAATACATCGCCAACTTACAAATGCTCGTTAATGACGGAATTTACACTGGCCACCAGTTCGTGTGGATTGTAAACGATGGCTGGTGGCAATTGCAAGCTAAATTTTAATTGTCGGATTGAGTTGCCCATCTTCCTTGGAAACGTTATAGAATTTAACGGGGTACCGGACCTTTTGCAATGCCACCTCCCATTCGCCCTGCAATACGATTCTCTCGGGCAGAATATTGGAGAACTTGGCCGTGGTATTATCGGTAAAGTGCTCCATAGATGCATTGCTAACGAGGGTTATCGAAAATGGTCTTGTTCTGATCATGGCGAATGAACGGCGAAGGCCTTGACCCACGAGTTAAACTTTGCAGGTTACACCCTTCAGATTCACCAAATACTGTTTGTTGCAACCTTTGCCTTTGACCTGTAGAATGGCATCAATCTTAAACGTCTCTAGAAGCGCAACCTTCTGCAGCTCCTCGGCGTAGAAACTGCCGTCTATGGCATCCCCAGCGAGATCTTTTAGCTTATATACCACAGGACTGCCTAGCACCACGTCAAAAATTTCGAAAATCTCGTCGGTCCAGCTCTGTTCGTAGCCCTTGTCGAACCTTACCTTGTGTTTGGATATTCGCACGTGATCTCCCTTTTTAAAGGCTGTGCCTCCTCTTTTAGGATGAAGTCGCTTGGAGGCGTACAAATTGTGATACACCTGCAATATGTTAGATTCGCTTACATCCTTTGGGGCCATTTTTATGGACCTATGATACGAGCTATTATAGCTCTTCACAAGAGCTAGAAGAACCTCTACAAATCTGTAACTATTGTTGTGCGTGAAGCACTTCCACATTTTGGTCTTTAGATTACGGTTAAAGCGTTCAACCACAGTGGCCTTGACATTGCTGTTGGCAGTGTAGTGGCTCACACCGTGCCTCTTTAGAAACGTGCGAAACGTTTGGTTGGTAAACTCGGTCTCTTGGACTGTTTGTCTTTAGCGGAACGACCCAGACAAACTTTGAAAAAACATCGATAACCGTTAGGATATATACAAACTGTTTGTTATGCTCCTTTATGCTGGGCAACACGTTGAGATCGGCCTCCCAAACATCGTCAATGTTTGTCACGTGATAGTATCTCGTGGGGTATCGCTTTCTCACCGGTTTGTGATAGGTGTAGCTGTCCTGAGTTTCAAGAAATGATTTAATCTTAGATTTAGAAATGCCCGTGGCCTTGTTCAGCTTTGCCGGAGTGGAAAACCCTGCGGAATGTTCGGGATCGTAAAAATACCGCTTAAGCGTTGCCCATTCTTTCATGATTTACTCCTTGTACAGAGGTTCCCACTTGCGCCTCTTAAAGAAATACGGATAGACCGATTTGTTTGGCGACGTGAAGCGAATCGCCGATCCTTCCCTGGGCCTTCTTTTAAATGTCTTTCCCGAATATAGCCGCTTTACCTTATGCTTTCGAAGACCCCTTTCTGACATTGGCTCTCGTTTAGTTTTTACTTTTTTAATTAAGGGGGCCGCCTCTACCTCACCGACCGCCTCTTTGCTCCGGGCCTTTGGTTTAGGGGTTTCCGGAACGTCCTCTAAGGCATCGTCGTCGTCGTCCAATTGCATGAATGGTTCCCTCATTTGTGCCATGAGCCCTAGGTAGTTTCGTAATTTATATTTTAGCAATCGCCTCTTTTCGGGAGCGGCCATAGTGGCACGTTTAACTATATGGATTTCCTTCGCCAAACTCGTTAAGCTCTTGTCTATGACGTGAAGGTCGTCAACTGCCTTGGGCTGGGGAGCTACAATAACCTGGCGCCCGTACTTCATTTCACAAACTTTGTCACAGGGCACTTCCCAGGGAGGCAAGAACTGGCAACAGAAATGCGGGAAGAAATCCTGCTTTTTGAACGAGAACGCGTTTCTTTTTCTTAAGCGAAAGTTTCTTGTCGACTAACTTTCTCCAGCAGGTCTTGTGTCTTTTTAAGCGTTTAAGGCATCTTAGGGGGTAAGCTTACATTGACCTTGTTAACGTTAAGCATGCATTCCGAAACAGCCTTCACCAACTCGGGGCTGGCATTCTGAATCAGCGTTTTGCGCAATGCAGGTTTTGCCTTTGCTAACACCGCCAAGTTTGCGTGTTGCCTCGCTATAAGCGGGCTGCTCACTTTAGCGATGGTTGTCCTTTTTATACCCATTCTTCAACCACAATAAACCCTATAGCTTAAAACACCCTGTATTTAATACCCCCTCCCGATGTGCGCCATGTTCCAATTCTAAAGCCCCTCGTTGGCAATGAAATAGGAGAGCTGGTCTTCTGGAAGGACTCCGGTTCGATATCCAAAATCGTTTGGAGTATACTGTGTGCAGTCGAGCAGTAGGTATCCATGTGGTTGTTCCGTTGCCTTTTCGAATGCCTCCAATAGAAACCTCGACCGCCGGGGTTCGAGCTGCCTGCACTATCTTTCTATTTGCATCTTGTCCCTATTGCTTTTAAACACGACAATATAGTTTGTATTAAGTGATATCGTCCGAAATTTTCTTCCCTGCGGCAGAACATTTTGCAGAATATATATAACCCCAAAGTGCTTATGATGGGAATCTCTAGTAAAGGAGTTTGAAATGTTAAGACAGTCCCCGTCAAACATTGTGTCGTCTAGGATTACAAGGTAGTTTTCCCTCACCATGCTTAGATCGGGAATGCCTGCATGCGTTTTGCATATCGAAGGGAATTCTTGTGGGTTTGGTGTGTATTCCTCCGGGTGACACCAAAGTACCTTTTTCAACGGTTTCTCTTGCATTGCTAATTAGCCTCTTAACAAATGTGGACTTCTCACACCTCGATGGTCCTGCAACAAGCATTGTGCATGGAAATGAAAGCCTGTTTGGACATTTTGGGGAGAAGGAGGATTTTGTTATGGTTTGCTTAGGGTCTCGGGTTCGGGTGTTTGGAGGTTGGGGAGCTTTATCTTTTATGGCCATGTCCTCTATCGCCGTCTCTTATACCCGTAGGGCAGAGTATCGTACCCGTCTACCATAGCTCGCTTTGTGACAACCATTTTAAAGGTTTTTACCGCTGGTTCGGTCACCACATTCCAAAGCGGCTTCCTAGAGATCTGCGTTCCCCGCAACATGATCACTCTATCGGGCTCGTGGTGTGCGACCTCTCACAATATTTCGGAATTCACAAGCCTCAGGTTCCCTGCGTTGAGCGTAATGCCTTTAATTTTGCACACTGAAAATGTCTTTCTTGAGGTTGGGCAGTACTCTTCGAGGTAGTAGCTCTTTGGCCCTGTGGAAGCAAATCGCGATATGTACGCACCCTTACCGCACTTCTCAAGTTCATCCGTCATGTCAGACAAAAAGCTTCCTACAGACGGCAACCAATCCCCCGGTTTTCCCGAGGTAATTACAGAGTCGGTATCAAAATAGCATACCCGTTTCCCAAGTCGTTTTAGGTACGAATAAAGTTCAAGCCGCGCGTGTGCCGTGGTGTAGGCAGCGAGGACAACGTTGGTCGTGGCGCTTAGCTTAGGGCACTGTTCACAGTACCTCCAAACTACATACATTATGTCTTCTGTTGCCGGCATGTAGGTCTGCACCTCCACACCCGGATCGTTCAATAACTCGATGAGTCGGGCATACTGGTCCACTAGTTCGCACGTTGGCAGGTTACCACGTTGACCTAGTTTTCCCCAGAAGCTGTTTAATGTTAGCTTGGCCAGTTCACGCCTACCCGGATAGTGAGAAATGTCTGAGGGTCCAGGGTAACACCTTCACGCTCGTAAAACTGCCTAACATATTGCTCCTTCGCCTCTGGGGAATCGCATTCTGAGGGCCATCCCGATGCCTCGGTTTTTATCATCAGGAATTGATTGACATAGTCCTGAAACAGCCCCTTGGATCCTGTGGAGGGATTATTCTGCATCGTGTCATACTCCCATATCTCATAAGTCTCTAGAACACGGTACCCCTCCTCGATGGTGACCATCATCTCGTCCAAGACCCATGTACCCGCTAGGATCCTGTCGTCGTCGCCATGAAGAAACTCTTCCTGATTTTGTGCCTCTGCACATGCGCGACACAGTGGGAACATAAGCTTCCCATTGACGCGCACCGGCAGAACGGGATGATAGAGGTTTTTGGGGTGGAAGCACCCTACACTTTATGATTCCACCCTGTAAAGTTTCCAACCGAGGAAAGTTTTCCAAATGGATTTTAGGGTGGCCGACCGGGTACGGTTTTGTCTTGTTCACATACGGATACAAGCTGCACACATCATAGTAATATAGTTTAGAGTTCTCTGTTGCCTCGCAGTACGTTTTCGTGCAGTTGGTTCGACCCCCATAGAACACATCTCTCGGGTTTAAAGGCTCCGGTGTGGAAAAGTGTTTGGCATTGTGGGCGAGTTCCTCGTCTCCCTTCATCATGGCATTGAAGGTGCACTCCCATATTTTGACTACAGTATACCCGGCTTTCCGAAAGATTTCAGAAACCTTCACGGTCGTCTCGAACCTAGAGGCCATGGTCTCACTCCCCGTACAGTGCACCACTGCGTGTCTTTTAGGAAAACCTTTGGGCACCCATGGTAGAAACAACCGTTTTCCTCAAGAAATTCCTTTCTAAATTTTAGAACACCGCGACTTAACAATTTAACATCCATTCTACAATATGTAACGATTTCTGATTGCATGTAAAACATAATTCGATTCTCTTTTTTTGTCATGCCACTGATCAAAGTCTCCCCGTTCGTCTTCGGTCATTCCATCGGGACAGTAATACTTTTTGTCTGGAATAGGCCCAACATAGTGCTCATTGTGTTTAGTGTTAAAAAGGTACGGAAAATACCCCTTGGTCTCGCTTAGCTGAAAGGTTTTTGGAAACCTAGAAAGTGCCATGGGAAGAAAGTTGAGAGTGTCCAGAATGTGACATTATTATACTTCATTCGAAATATTTTAGTTCCATTCATTATGAGCTCTGGTGACCATTTCAAATCCCCCACCATATACTTAAGCAGAAACTGTCCGTCATAGGCCTTTAGATTATGCGCAATGACAATTATGATCGCATCTATCATATATAGAATTAGTGACGTGATCAAACAGCTGTTTTACCGGATTCTGCGCAAACACCCACTCCTTGATGCCACACTGTGTACAATACCTCATTTGGTATTCATCGTCTATACAGAGCGGACATACCTGGTGGTGCACGCACAGATTTGGAACGTGCTCAAACACGTTTGCTCTACCTTTAAAAGGCGTATTCTGCGTGCATTCAAAATCTATAAACATAAAAATAAAGGCCTTTTTCAGCTTCCTAGACTGAAGGGGTTGCATATAGCACAAGTGATTGGCATCAGCGTGTCTTTTGCAATTTGAGCAGAATATTTCTCCACAGGTGTGAGTCACCTTCCTATTCCTAATGTTAAACAACTTATTACAGCTTAGACAAACCTTTTCCACTTCGCAAACTGTTTGTCCTTTAGGATAAAACGCTCCCTTCTTAAGATGGTTCTCAAAACAATGAGGCCCGTTAAAGTCGCGGTTGCACATGTTACACCGTACATACTGTGAAAATGGAAGTTTGCACAGCATGTGACATTTTGTACACAATGTGTCACATCTATGCATTTCCCTAGGATTGGAAAATGGGAAGTTGCAATTTCGGCAATAGTTCTTGCACCTAAACGCCAGGTTTATGTTAACAATAACATTGAAGTGACCATGATGCAATATAACATCAATGTGCTTTTCTGAACATTTTTTTGATTTGAATAAAACAGATTTTCCTGTATGATCGCCAAACACAGTAATGTTGTATGCCTACAAATATTCATCATACTTTTTAACATCATTTATTCTGCCTCCTACACTTCTAAAGAGCGCTAGAGCCCTTTCTTTTTGCAAGTATTCGGAATTAGTTAGTGTTTTGTAATTAATATCTTTGTCAGCCTTGGCCTTTCCTACTATTAGTGCTCTAGGCAAGCACATATCATCCCTATTTTTAATTTCTATAATGCCTTTATTGCTGTAGCATAATTGGCATGGTTTATAACACTGTCCAGAAATATCCTTTGTCCATACACAATTTAATTTAAGTGGTCCTCCCATTATAAATTCCCTGTTGCTTTGCATAACCTTTTCAATGCTTTGAAAGAATACACTTGAATTCACCTGATCGATCCTACGCACACTCATAATAAATGGAGTAAAAGCATTATGTGTATCGTGAATGGTCAATCCTACATACCCAGCTTCATTTTCCAATAGCTCAGTTTTTACAAATTCTATTAGGTCATTAAACACGCTTTGGATCCATAGCTGTAGGTCTGCATCGTGTGGTATTTGCCTAACATTAATTTCTGTCTCAGAAAATCCTGTATAATACTTTGCAAGATTTCTCTGCCTATGCTCTGTAATATCGAAGCTATCCTCTGTCGGATCTATCTCCTGGCTGTCCTCCTTCGCCGCCATTGTGCTAGTACTGGGTATATTATCCATGTTTAATGAATGTTTTAACAACCCACTAATGTGTATAGTGTATATGTGTTTGTGTATGTTAACTTTTCAGACTCAAATACTATTAGGAAGGACTGTGTGGTTTTCTCTCGATATGTTATGTTATATTCGTTGTACAAGCAATGTATTCTCTAAAGAATGAAGTCCATGCTTATACTGTGCAAATATTTCTTTCCCACAGAGATTTGTTCATTTTCACCGCTGTAACCGGACGATATTAGCTCAGCTTATTGCACAACTTACCAAGTAGTTGTCTGGCTTGCGCAACGTTGCACCGTATCCGGTCGGAGAGCTGACAACGCATTCTGTCCCGTGTGAACAGCTCACCCCACCCATCGCCTTCTTGCCTTTTCAACACCATTCTAATAGAGATATATTCATTAGCAGAATCTTCTTCTTATTCAAATAGAAGGGAGCGATAGCTATGGGCTATGCATTGTCAAATGTTTTAGTTGCTGTCTTTATGCGATTGACATTTTAAATCACTTCTTTGTTTGGTCTGGACACTTCCTGTCTTTCTCTGCCCGTTCCTCTTTCCCTCACAACGCTTTCTCAGCCCGTTCTTCTTTTACACTCAAATCGCATCGCCTTCTCGGCCCGTTCTTCCTTTACACTCACATCACACTCTCAGCACGTTCACATCGTCTTCTGGGCCCATTCTTCTTTAACATTCACATCGCTTTCCCTGCACATTCTTTTTTATACTCACATCACCTTCTCGTCCCGGTTTTCTTTTACGCTCACATAACCTTCTCGGCCCGTTCTTCTTTTACGCTCAAATTACCTTCAAGGCCCGTTTTCATTTACGCTCACACCACCTTCCCGGCCCGTTCTTCTTTACGGTCATATCACCTTCTCGGCCCACTCTTCTTTTACGCTCACATTGGCTTCTCGGCCCGTTCTTCCTTTACACTCACATCACACTCTCGGCACGTTCTTCATTTACACTCACATCGCCTTCTCGGCCCGTTGATCTCTACACGCACATCGTCTTCTCAGCCCGTTCTTCAACATTCACATCGCTTTTCCTGCACGTTCTTCTTTTACACTGACATCACCTCGTCCCGTTTTTCTTTTACGCTCACTTAGCCTTCTCGGCCAGTTCGTCATTTACGCTCGTATCTCTTTCTCGTCTCGTTCTTCTTGTACTCTCACATCGCCTTCTCGGCCCGTTCGTCTCTACACTCACATCGTCTTCTCGGCTCGTTCTTCTTTAACATTCACCTCGCTTTCCCTGCACGTTCTTCTTTTACACTCACATCACCTTCTCGCCCCGTTTTTCTTTAACGCTCACATAGCCTTCTCGGCCCGCTCTTCTTCTTTACGCTCACATAGCCTTTCCGGCCCGTTCTTCTTTTACGGGCATATCACCTTCTCGGCCCGTTCTTCATTTACGCTCGCATCGACTTCTCGTCTCGTTCTTTTACGCTCGTATTGCATTCTCGGCACGTTCTTCATTTTAACTCACATCGCCTTCTCGTACCGTTCTTCTTTTACGCACGGATTGCCTTATAGGCCCGTTCTTTTACGGTGGTTGTCTGGTTCACATCCGGTGGAGTTTTTCTGGCTTGCGCTATCTTACCCCATCTCCGGTCGGAGTGCTGACACCGCTTTCTGTCCCGTGTGAACAGCTCCCCCCACCCATCGCCTTCTTGCCTTTCTCTGCTACATACAATTGCAGCATTGGCATTTAGTATTCAGCATGGTTAGTGTACAATCCACAGATTCTTCTTCTTTTTCTTCCTCTACATCTGCGTCATCTGTTTCCTCTTTAGACGACAGTGTTCAATCGTTTTTCCATCCAGCGCAGTGGACATCATTTATGTACAACGAGCAACTTTATGAAACGTCCACCGGGTCCACCATCGCCGATGTACCCCTTCCATTTTCCAATCATCGCCATCAATTCTGCTTTTATCATTCGGATTAGCAAGATCGAGTTCCGATAGTCCTGCAACCAGGGGGTTAAGCGCTAGTGTCGCGTTAATCCACCGCATTAAGAGAAAATGGCGGGAAATGTGACAATTGCAAAGGTATGGATCAGCGGCTTATCTCTTAAACTTTCATAAACATTATTTTATCCTGTGCTGAAGACCAGTGAGCGTGTGATATTCAAAGCAAGCTAAAGACAAAAATATATATAAACAATTGTGTATGTGGTTTCTTAAAAAAAAAATAAAAATCATTTTTTTGCATGTATTCAATACTGTATTGCATGAGAATATGTAATAAATATATCTGCGATATGAACTTGTTGTTTATTAGGTTTTGCATACGGAATGGCAAGTAGAGCTATCCATAATCCTGCAACCAGGGGTTTAAGCGCTAGAGTCGCGTTAATCCGCCGGCTTAAGAAAATGGCGGGAAATTTGAATATTGCAAAGGTATGGATCAGCGGATACACCTTTTCAATTTTCAAATGTCCCGCCAATTTCTTAAGGCGGCGGATTAACGCGACACTAGCGCTTAAACCCCCCTGGTGGCAGGATTATCGTTACTTGACCTTGCTAGGCCGTATGTAATACTACTATGGCGTTTCTACTGTTTTATACCCTCAATGATTCCATTGTTATCATAGGTTGTTATTAAGGTGGTACTTCCAGATATCTGGGTAGAAACTAATGAAATTGTTTTAAGAAATGTGAAATAGGCATGCCACCATATTATAATCATAAATATATATTCAAACAAAAACCAGAATGCCTTTGTAATCATTTCAGGGAGAAAACACCAGAATTTAGTAAACAAGGCAATAAAATCAAAAACAAAAAAACAAAGCTCCCTATATGACCATAGAAGTTAAAGAGACTATACAAATGAAACAATAATAAATAAGACTGCCTCCGTGGTCGAGTGGTCAGCGAGCTGACTTATCGGTCGGAGGCTGGGGCGGGGAATTTTTCTTTAACCAGAATTATTCCCTATCCCCCACAGAGTCTAGAAGTATGTATGTAGAGTGTCTGCAGGTTTGAGGAAATAAAATGGTGTAAACGAGTTGTTTCTAATTCGAAACCTCCGAATGACCTTTGATGTTAAAGGGAACTATATAAAAATAATGAAGGCAAGAATTAAGGCGATTATATCTGATTGTAATTACTTACTAATGAAAAGTTTATCTTTGATGATTTAATTTCATGATAAGCATTAGTAATAAATTATAATAAATTATCACGAACTCGAATTACCGAAGTTACCTGCTGTTATTTAAAGCTATGCTCAAACATGAACACTTTCTCGTGACTCTCACTGCACCTAATAAGAATCGTGCAATTATTGTTAAAAAGCTTAAGCTTCTATTTATTTTATGCCTCCTTGTAAGTAGAAGCAAAATAAGGGAGTATCATAGGTTAAAGTGATAGTCAAAAGCTGGTTGCTATGTGACTGAAGTTCCTTTGTTTCAATGGACAGGAGTTGACAAATTCCTGCATGAGAAAAATATACGTTTTTTAAAGGTGAATCTAAAGGCAAGGAATATCTAAAAAACGATCAGCTCCACGAAAATACTGTATATAACATAAATTGTGTGTTTTAACGTGTTCTACATTTTTTGTGTTGTAAGTTTTTGGCCATCTCTTACGGTTTAGCAGTTATGCAACAGTCCGTAAAATTCATACAGAATAAAGTAGCCTTCACAAGCTATTGCCAGAAAATTCCATATATACATTTTATTTGTCACTTAAATATCTTTAATATACGACATTTTAATCAAAATTGTTAGTCATTTTTTAAAAAATCAACATTTTCGAAAAAGGCTCCATGTAAAGCGTAGTTTGTTGTGGGGGAATATTTATCAATATCTTCGTGTCGCATCCCTGGAAGATACTGAACTTAAATACCAAGTTTGGTATTTCAGCGACTTATCGTTTCTGTGTTATCGTGTTCATTATCGTGTTCACAGATACACGGGCGCACACACACACACACGGACCTTTTTCTGAAAATGCCTTTTTTTATTTAATACAGAGGACCCTAAAATATATATTTCCGGTGAAATCTCGGTATCGAATTTTTAGGTGAAATACAATACTTTCTTTACACACTATGTACATAGTACGTGTGGAGAAAGTAAAAAGCAAAGGCGTTCCTGTGCTATATGTGTTTCTTTAATTACTATATATCAAATACTGCAGATGTGGTAGTCATATATTATCCAGTTTTTATTTTCTCTGCATTGTAAATGTACATTGATATAGAAGGTACCTATTGCATTCAATACCGAGATTTCACCGAAAATGCACGTTTTAGAGTCCCCGGTATTAAAAATGGAATTTTAGAAAAAGGACGGTGTGTATCCGTGTGCCTGTGAACACGATAACTCAAAAACGAATAGTAGGTAAAATACCAAACTTAGTATTGCAGTTTAGTATCTTCCAAGAATGCCACACGAATATTTTGAGAAAAGTCACCCCACCCCAAACTACCTTTACGTGGATATTATTTCGAAAATTTTGATTTTCTCAAAAATAGCTCTAACAATTTTGATTAAATTACATTATATTAAACACATTTACATAACAGATAAAATGTATATTTTGAATTTTATGGAAATAGCCTCTGAAAATTTGTTTATATTGGGTGGATGACATACAATTTCTCGCACATATTTTTGTGGAGTTGATCATTTCCAAGATATTCTTTATTATTGGTTTCGGTTTTAAAATACGCTTTACTTTCGCTACACGTACTATGTACATAGTGTAGAGAGGAGGAATGTGTTGCACCCAAAATTCGATACCGAGATTTCACCGGAAATACATGTTTTGGGACCCCTGAATCCAAAAATTTTTTTTTAAAAAAAGGTCCGTGTGTGTCTGTAGACAGCATAGCTCAAAAACGAAATCACCATTAAATAAAAAACTTGGTATTCAAGTTTGGTATCCTCCAAGGATACGACACGGAGATTTTCAAGAAAATCTCTCTACCTCCAACTACATTTTTCGAAAATTTTGTTTTTCCCAAAAAGGCTCTAACAATTTTGATTAAAATACCGTATGTTTAAATAGTTTATGACAAACTAAATACATGTCTTGTTTTTTCTGGGAATAGCCTCTGAAGACCTCTTCATTCAGGATGACTTTTATATAGCTGGAAAATTGTAAGAGAGATACAAAAACTTACTACATAAAATGCAGACCTCATTAAAACACACAATTTATGTCACACATTTTTTGTAGACTTAATCGTTTTCGGGATATTTCGGATTGTTGTTTTCAATTTTAGCCACTTAAACTTTTCTCAAACAGGAAGATGTATTTTTTCTCGTTCCTCGTTTGTTTACTCCTGACAAGCAAAAAGAATGGAATTTCAATTGTTACACATAGCGACCGGCTTTTAAAGGACGAGACTTTCGCTTTAGTCTGTGCATTTTCTTATTTGCCTTCTATTTACAAGGAAGCTAGTAGTAAGAATAATTCTGCTAATGTTTATCTTGATTAGCATGATGTAGATAACGTATTTATGTTTTGAATATAAGAGTTGTTTACCGAACAGCTAGACAACATCATGTGAGTGGAACACATTAGACTTTTTCGCTTCTACTTACAAGGAACCAAGTAATATAGAAACCAATATTTGTCATTATTATAATGAAGTAGATAGAAGAATAATCTTTTTAACAATAATTTGTTACAGAGATGTAGAGAAGGTCATGTGAATGGAACACATCATAAATTTTAAGGTAATGAGCTGTTTATATCAATATTCATCTTGTAAGGACGAATCAGACTGTAATGGCGATTTGGACCAGAACTAATATATTTAGGCTTAAAAAGAATGTAACTAAATCACGTTATGAAGCATAACTTGTAAAATCCATCACTGTATTACAGGAAAACTTACATTCCAAAATGTAACCAATCAGGGAGGCTTTGCTGCACGAAAAGCATCATGGGATTTTCTTTGCATCTGTTTTGTTGATGTTTTATAAGCTGACCAATCTTTAAGATTTTAGTTAAACATAGCTTTTAACATTTTAGTAATAACTTTTGTAATATTTAAGTATTACAATAATTAGAGTACAGTGCACAAACTACTGGAAGCCTCAACTGGATTTACAAGGAAGAAGAAGAATACACTGAAAGTGGAAGCGAAATAAAGCTAAAATGTCAAGATTAGTTTTGAGTTTAGAACCAGTTCTTGGTTTCCTGATTAAATTGCGTTTGATTGCAGTGCATTAAGGGCTTTTGATTTACACAAACAGACATTAAAATGGTTCCAGTACTACTTAAGAACTATATTAAAACATTGTATGGGTTAATACGATATACAGTCGCGCCGAGTGGTTAGACAACTCGCCTCTCACCAAGGGGACCTGGGTTTAATCCAGGCAACCGCATGTGGGTTTTTTGGCGGATTAAGCGGCGCGGGGGGGGGGGGATTCTCCGGGTTCTCCGGTTTCTCTAGTCATCACATTCTATTTTCATTCCATGTATCATCAGTACCATCGTCTGGGGGCCTATGTAGTAAAAGCAGGCGTTAAGCACTACACAAAAAAAAAAATATACAAGATCTAGCTTGGATAAAGAAATGAAGGCCTTCTGATATCCTTACTAATAACTGGCATAGGACAAGTAAAAACTGGCACAAACTGGCACGTTTTAAATAGAATTAGGAACATATTACGTTTTAAAAATTAACGAAACTAATTACTTTTTCTTGTAAGATACTCTATTAAAGGTTTGCGGGATTTTCTATATGCAATCGCAATGAGGGAAGACTGTAGTACAAAACAGCCCCTCTCAAGATATAAGAAGATTTCATCAAATTTCTATGTGAGAAAAGACAAAGTACCAAGACCTCACTTAAAATTTTACCTCGGTCACTATCAATTAAAAGTAAGATACCGACCAGTGGGCAGTGCTTGAGGGTGAGACGTGATTGGCGCCTCGAGTCCGTCCCGGCCGGTTGATACGGTCTTCTCGATCTGGATTCATTTGGTACTCCGAGAAATAAATGTCCATGCGTGTAACGCGAGTTTACTTGGAGAAAACGTGACAACGTTGCTTTCTGTGCCACCGAATACCTGCAATGTTATCGCAACCCTTGATGCCGACCATGTTAACCTTTTCATCAGCACGATATTACCTTTATGAGGGAATCAGATCATTTTCACTTTCAGCTTGCGGCACGTAGTAGAATTGTGAAAAAAGCTAAACAAGGGAGCTTACTTGTTAGAGGTGAACATACTTACACATCTGATCTTGGAGCATATAAGGTGGAATGGTTTTGTCGCAACCCCGCTGTAAAAGTGATATTTAAACTACCATGTTTCAAAAGCACAAAGGATCACGACAGGAACGATTCGGACTTGGTAGCGATGCATTTGTTACACGGATCATGGGAAGGGCATAACTGTATATATGAAGGAAATAGTGGTTTCAGAAACGAAGACTTTATAACAAATTTAAATTAAACTTGCATCATGTCGATGTTCCAGCGTTGGGCCCGACGGGTGAGCATGTTCGCACCCGTCCTGCTCCTTGTCCTGTTATACAACTCTTCGTTACTGACGGTGTCAAGACTGAATTCAAAGAGAGGGCAAGCCACACGGCTGCGCGGAATTATAGAAGTTACTTCCAACTTATGAGAATTAAACGCTATTAAGCATCATGTAGGACGCTCTCAACATACTACATCATGTAATGTTCAGCGGAATCCATCAGCTATCCCTAAATCAAATAACAACAAGCAAAGAAGATGCTGTTAATTTGTTGATAAACACTGTGGTGATCATTGGTAAGAAAATGGTTTGGTTTTTATTTGTACAAAAAACGTTATTGATGTTTGTAACTACTGATGTTCCGTCCAGTTAGCGCAGCGAAAGTTCTCCTGCCTCTGGCGGGGAGGGTCGGACTCGGTTCCCGGTACCAGGATGGGAATTTCTTGGATCTTTTTATCCTCACCATCCCGCGGAAGGGACATGGTAACATCACCGCGGTATCATCCTTACCTGAACGCAGAGGTCGGGTTGTGGTCTCTCCCACAACCCCCTCCCGGCCAACTCATCAAACTATTGATGACAGTAAAGAAGAAGAATCAACTTGTGAGTCAAATTATTTAATGTTTAATGTACGAATTAACGTGTGTTCACTATAAAATCCTGGTTCGT
Organism: Hymenopus coronatus; assembly: GCA_030762935.1. Lineage (NCBI taxonomy): Eukaryota > Metazoa > Arthropoda > Insecta > Mantodea > Hymenopodidae > Hymenopus > Hymenopus coronatus. The sequence goes on from CM060881.1 coordinate 74,659,550, forward strand.
TGTACAATAACTGCATTTATTGCTTTTTGTCGATGCTAGTTTACATTAGGTGGGCAACCAGAATCTCATATCTCACAATAATTTATTCTAGAACGAACTTGAACATTCCTTTGGTTGGCATAATCAATATTCTTATTGTAAAGAGTAACATGGTTCTGAGAAACCCATACATTCGCTATTACTACAGCATTACACAATGCACATTCCATGTTATGCGCCACCCCGTTTTGATTTTAACCTAATAAAAGCTCAAATGCTGAAAGGTGGTCGTGCAAAAAGTCATTACTGTAATGCTAGCTCATGTCGGAAAACAGGGCAGTATCAAAATTTGAAGAATCCGGTTACTGATAAACAAGAGTTGGCAGGACCCACCTCTGTAGTGTAGTGCTAGCGTGTCTCCCTCACATTCTAGAGGTCCCGAGTTCGAATCTCAGGGTAAGTTATCCGGATAAAAGTTTCTTCTGGGGTTTTCCCTTATCCTAAGAAGGCAAACTCTTAAGCTTGAGGTACGCTGGGTTCATTTGAGCATCATTTTGCCATTTTATTCTCGTCCAAAGTGACCTACTTTGTTAAAGGAAAATAAAAAAAGGAAAATTATTTTCCATAATATTAAAATTTGCGCATAAAAGATGAGATATTTGAACAAAATTATAATTTGAAACGCTAAAAGAAACTAAAATTTGCATAATTTAAATACGATTTGAAATCGAGTGAGTGTTTTCCGAGTTTATAGCAAAGAAAAATGTCGTTGACAACCTCTATTTTATATATTAGTCATAGCATGTCCTTTGCCTGTAACAATAAATATGTTCCACTATGATAGTGGGTTGTATCATAGAACATGTGATTAATTTTATTTTATGACAACTTCAAACGCGTTTCTTTCTCTGGGTAATAAGAGTAAGGTTTAGTTTTGAGGCATCCAGTTGTAGCTTCAACGAAGTACTTTGTTTCCTGCCCTCTAAATGAATCCAGTTGTTTGTACCTGTTATAAGAGAGCATCGATTAAGCTGTTAGAAGAGGCTTTCTTCTTAAACACACTAAGCTCATAGAAGTATGCTCTTAAACTACCTAGTGCACGGAGATAAAGAGGGAGACAATGGTAGGGGTGATTGAAAATGACAGTATAAAACAATGAAAAGGAAAGCTGGAGTACAGCGTTATATTGAGCTGCGTGAGGAAGGGGTTGGTTTGTGGAGGGTTTCTAATCTGGATTATCCAATGTTGGCATCAAAAGGTTTCCCCATCAAATACATTGTCCGTGCTAACTCTTTCAGCGCAAACCACCCATTCAGTTACAAACACAGTTGTTTGTAGGGCGTTTCACCACAAAGATCACATAATGGGACATTTGTTTCTCAAACTGCTTCTTCGTTTTGTAGGGAAGACTCCTTACGCGTCAATAGTTTTTTTTTTTTCCTCAATATCTCACACTTTCCCCCTTCTTTCCAGTCTTGATCTCAGTCTTTTGCTGGTGTAGAACTGCATTTAAGCGCCTGCTGGAATTCGCGTGAAGACCATATGCCATCCACATATCTTCTGCATTTGATACTCTATGTAGGAGAGATGATGCAGGGCTCGTGTGGTAGACCTTAGTATTACTTTTATTTATTAACTTGACAAACCAGTAAATCAGCATGCATTTTATTTTTCTTCAACAAAGTGTCAGCGAACTTAAATGAGATGTTACGTAATAAGCTTATTAGATAAATATTTACTTTTAGGGGATTCTTTATCAATATTTCTTGTCATCCAACGTCAATAAACTTCTTGACTCTCGTTTTTACATCAAAATTAGAGGCAGCAGCTGGTGCAATTGATGCATGTAAGATGCCTTTTTCGAATCGGCAAGTGTTTAGCAAGATCTGAAAGGGGATATCATGGCAACGTCTGATATTGCGGGGACTCGGAAGTTACAAAGTGTGGGCAACGATATCAGAAAGGAGGAGATTAATACATATTAGTGTGAATACCGAAGATAAATTTGTAAGCAGCAATACAAAACTTTGTATTTCATTTTTATTATTTGCTGGATTGATTATATTGGCTAGTGTACGTCTTATCTGGGTTTGTACAAGTGTATACACATACATATATGTATTTTTTTAATATCTATATAGGAATTATAAAATATGGGCATATCTACTAACCATTCGCAGAAGAAACTCCGAGGTATGGAGTCGTGTGGAAATTAAACTAAGTAATAAATAAAATGTATTAAATACCAAGTAAAATATATAATTACGATTTTGTATTTTATTGAATATTTTATTATATACTCGTATTAGTAAAATTGCAGCCAAACAACGTTAGATAAAACACATGGCAGAGTATTGTTCGCCTCGTTGCTATCATGTTTATAGGATCCTAAAGAGTAAGTTCCCAACATTTATCTAGATCGGTAAACATATTTGAATATGTTGGGAAGGAAGGTCAAAGTTTATGGTATCCATAACTGCCAAGTGGATTAATACGAGGATTACTTATGGACAGAGTCCCTAGTCTGAAGCTTATTCTTCTATTTACTTCATGATAATCAAGATAAACGTCAGCAGAAACATTATTACTTCCTTCCTCGTAGAAAGTAAATAAGAGAATACGCTAGGCTAAGACAATAGTCAAATCTATTAAAAGCAGGTTGCTATGGGATTGAAATCTGTGTCCTTGTATGGCCAGCAGTTGGCAAGTTCCCGTATTAGGAAAGTTTAAGTATTTTAAAACTGAAACCAATAACAAGGAATATCTCGAAAACGGCCAACACAACGAAAATAAATGAAAATGACATTAATATGCGTTTTAATAAGATCTACATTTTTTGTGCAGTAAATTTTGTCTATCTCTTACAGTTTACCAGTTATGCAACATTCAGCAAAATTCATCCAGAATAATGAGGTCTTCAGAGGCTATTCCCAGAAAATTCAAAATATACATACATTTTGCTTCTCATGTATGTAAATGTCATGTATCTTAAATATAAGAGATTTTAATAAAAATTGTTAGAGCCATTTTTGAGAAAACCAACATTTTGGAAATTTTTCCATATATAAGTTGGGCAAGTCCTCGTCCGTTTCATTTTTTGTTTTACTCCTGGCCTTAGAAAGAGTAACAAATTTCAATGACAATCGCATAACGATAGGTTTTAAAGCATTTGCCTGTTGCTTTATAATATTGTAATTCCTCATTTCCCTTCTGTTTGCAAGGAAACTGTAATAAGACAGCTTCTGCTCTTGTTTATCTTGATTAGCATGATGTAGATAAATTAATAATCTTTTGTAAGAATAGTTTTCAGAACATTTAAAGAAATTCGTGTGAATGATAAGATTCTTTTTATACATTTTGTTCTTAATTCTTTCATTTAGCATATGTCCATTATTGAGGAAACGCGCTATGCTTTATTAATTATTTTTTTATTTTCATTTATAACTAAACGACGATGACGACGACACAATAATAATGAATTTCATAACAATGACAGTAATAACATCAAAAGTGTGAAATTCAGCGAGGGAATCAGTATTGATGCAGTGCTGCAAGACAAACAAAGCGAAACAAAAGGGTGGAATAGCTCTGATCTTGAAATTATTTATGTAGCGAGAGAATAACGAGTGATATAAATTTTACTGCAAGGGCGAGAGAAATAAAAACATTACTAACAAGGGAGTCTCAGCTCGCAATTGTCTCTCGGTTTCCTTCTCGTCCATAATTCTTCAGTTCACTGCCTTTTCCTCTCGCGCTGTATTTTACACATTTATCTCCATTTACATCCTCTGCAGTAGCAGCAGCAGTTCCGTTCAAAAGTAAGGACGGTACCTTCATTTTATAACAATGTATATCCACCTATTTGTCGACAGCGTTGGATTTCACACTTTTGTTACTGAAACCAACGAATTAAAATCAGGATTTTATTATAATGGCTCATTTGAGTTATAATCCTTAAAAATGAGCATTGCAGGATTTGTTCCAGCTTTTCTTAAATAAATAGGTATTTTCACATTTAACAACCTAAATCCTTAACTAAAATACCTAAATACTCACCGCTTAAGAAACTGATTCAATATCGCAGTCATTCTTTGGTTCTGGGAGAGTTTTGAACAATTCTAAGCGTATTCACTACAGCAGTGTGACTTTGAGTTGCTTAGTCTGTCAACCATAAGCACGAATAACTGTTTGTACGGAGTGGACTTTTACAAGTATGATTTTGTTTGGAATATGTCGAGATCTTTCAAATTCGTGAAATTTAAATCGGTACAAACTTCAGATTAGCTCATTTGATGAATCTCCAGTAACTGTTGTAGGTACTTAATTGAAGTTCATACAATTGCATGAATGAATCATTTTTTTCTCTTTTCCATTTGAACATTTTTAAACTACGAAAAATTTCATATTATATATTGTCCGTTTCACAAGCAGAAAACCTTACCTCATATATTAACCACAAATTGAGAGGTACATTTGGAGTGTTAACATTTTCACTTCTCCTCTGTCAGAATTACAGTTTTCTATTTGGGAAACGAAGATATCTGATTTTGATTTGGTTGAATACGGAAATGGTTAACTGAAAAAAAAAAATGGTGTGTATGACATAAATTGTGTGCTTTAATATCTACATTTTTGTGTTACGGTTTACCAGTTATACAAAGCCATCTAGAATGAAAAGATCTTCAGGGGCTATTCCCAGAAAATTCAAGATATGCATATCATTTGCCATGAAAATATCTTAAACATATGGAATTTTAATAAAAAATGTTGCAAGTAAAGAGTAGTTTGAGATGGCGGATTTCTTGAAAATCTTCGGATCGCATCCTTAGAAAATTCTGAATTTAAATATCAAGTTTGGTATTTTTTTATATTAAGAAAAATACAGTTCCGGAGGCTTGTCAGGACTCCGGCGCTGTATTCCTTTTTTCTCCATTTTTTTTTTCCCCAGTTTCCTACATTTCCTTAGTATACCTTATTATTCTTAACGTTTTCCATTTACATATGCATACACAAACATAGACACATTTACAAACACAGAAACACCCATGCCCAAGGCGGGACTCGACCCCACGATCCTGTGCACCACGAAGCGCCAAAGCGAGCCACTTTAGCGAGCGCGGCCACCGGGATCGGCTATTTAACCGCCGTTTTGTTTTTGAGCTATGCAGTTCACAGAAAAATACACACACACACACACACACACACACACACACACACACACACGAACAGTTTTTTAAAAATGCTTCTTTTTGGATTATAGGGACATCAAAGAATGTATTTCCGGTGAAATCTATGTCGATTTTTTTGGTTGGAATACATAACTTTCTGTACCTACTAAATGCATTGTACATACGCGGTCGAGATAATAAAAACTAGGCTCTTTCTTATTTTTGACTCTTTACTTACAAAATGAATCCATGCAAGATAGAGTAAGATGACTTCTTGCCATTATAATTTTTATTTTAATTAATAAGGCTCGGAAGTTGGGACCTTGTGCCTAAACGATTACCATTCAATGTCAATAAATATCTCCTACCAACACAAAGGTTACTGTCACTGAGAAATGATATGTTATATTATATACATGTGACCACAGTTGATCGCAGGGACACAGAGACCAAAGATCCTTAATAGTTAGGTATACTGAATTTATACATTTGGATAGAGGTGCGCAGGCAGCAAGGCTCGGCTCCACTATGTCTCTATTAGAATGTATTTACCAACTGCAGATAAATAAATAATAGGTATAATGCTTTTATTTTAGCTTTTCAAACGCACATCCTGTGTAATATAACTTGTGAATTCGTAAATTCGTGCTTTTTATAAAAATGTTTTATAAATTTTCAGAGTAATATTAACTTTTGTTTGTATAACATGTTTCAGAATCTTAATAAAACACTTAGGAACCATTGCTTACAGCTTAGAAAAAGTTTCCAAAGTACGCATTATAATATTTGATAAAAAATATGATGTGCTCTATTCACATGACTTTCTCTTCATCTCTACAATGAATTATTGTTAAAAAGTTTATAATCTTCTATTTACTTAATGCTAATCGAGAAAAAATTAGCAGAAATCATCTTATTTCTTACTTCCTTGTAAGTAGAAGGGAAATAAGAGAATACCATAGACTAAATCGATAGTCAATTTTAAATGCTGGTTGCTAAGTGATTGTAGTACCTTTGTTTGTACGGGCAGGAGTGTACAAATTCCCATATGAGAAAAGTATACGTTTTTTAATGCTGAAACTAATAATACGGAATACTACAAAAAAAAAAAAAAAAATGCATTTAACATAAATTGTGTGTTTTAATGAAGATAAACATTTTAAGTTAATTAAATTTTTGCATATCTCTTACGGTTTAGCATTTGTGCAACATTCAGCAAAATTCATCCAGAATAAACGTGTCTTCAGAGGCTATTCCCAGAAAATGGAAGATGTACATTTTATTTATTTTAAATATAAGAGATTTTAATCAAAACCGTAAGAGCCATTTTTGAGAAAATAAACATTTTCGAAAAATTTTCCATGTAAAGGGTAGTTGGGGTGGGGGGATTTTCTTTAAATCTTTGCGTCGCATCCTTGAAGATACCGAACTTAAGTACTAAATTTGGTGGTTAACGGCCGTTTCATTTTCGTTTTTGAGACACAGACACACACACAGACAGACATACACACGGACATTTTTCTAGAAATGCTTTTTTTTTTTTTTTTTTTTTTTTTTTTTTTTTTTTTTTTTTTTTTTAAGGGGTTCTCAAAGCATATTTTCGGTGAAATCTCGGTATCGAATTTTAGTGCAATACAATACCTTCTCTATACACTATGTATATAGTAAGTGCAGAGAAAGTAAAACCGTGTAGCAATAAATTGTTACATATTGAACACCTCGGTACGTAGGCAGTCGTCCTTGGACGGTTGCACTTTGCTCTTTGTTAGATGTTTTAAAGGACATCCTTTAGAGGCCACTAGATAACACGACTCCACATTGAGGAGATTCTCTGAGGGTATGTACTGGATAAAAGAAGTCCTCGAGCCCGGATGTTAACGAGGAGCGAGGCATAGGACAATGTGGTAACCCCGTTCTTTTGTTTCTTTCTTTGGCTTGCAGTTGGTCCATTCTCGCAGCAGTGCGTCCAGAGCATCGATCAGGGTTGCCATAACAACAAGATGTTGCTAGTGTCGCCATAGTGACGTTGTTTCTCCCAGAGTTGCTTCCATTAATGGAAATTATCGACGTATTTCTCGCTCTGCCCTACCAGCGCATTCTTTACATCGATCATCGGAATTCCATCGCTCTACAAGTGTTTCAGTTTGTCTACATCCGGGAGGAAGCGGGTGTTTGTTTAATTCATTAGCCTGCTTTTATATCCTCATCTGTGTCTTTAAGGCTTTTAGTCGATTTTCTCCTTTTGGTCTCCACTTGAAAGAAACAGAGGCGGGACGGCGCCTGTCTATATTGCATTAACTTACCTTACGGAAACCACCACTCCAACCGGTCGTCTCTGCGGGAAGCCTTTTATCGCAAGGCACTCTCTGGTGGCATTACCGCAAACTCAACCTACAAAGCACTATCGTGCCACCATCGCACGGAGTAAAGAGGATACCTCGATGTCAAGTTTCCATAACACACGTATCGATTTGTTAAATTGTAAAACTCTAAGGTTTTTGTTTATGGGACTTATCCTTTGCCTTATAATATTAGACATCTCGAATTCGTATGCATCATCTAAAATACGCGTTCATTACGCTGTTAGTATCTTTAAAATACGCTTTATAATTTCGAAAATGTGCACTAGGCATGCACTAAAATTTTTAACATTAATCTATACTTTCTGGCACTTAAAGTGCAGCACATTCTTTCTGAGACATCATTACTGGTTGTCATTTGTTGGAATTAGTTTCTTTGCATGGCCGGAGTTTAAAAAATCTTATATGAGAAAGATTTAAGTATATTAAAAACTGAAACCAATAATAAGTAATGTCTTGGAAATGCCAACTCCATAAAAAGATAAATACCTAAATATGACATATTGTGTGTTTTAACAAGATTTACATTTTTGTGTAGTCAAGTTTTTGTCTAACTCCTGCGGTTTACCAGTTATGCAAAATTCGCAAAATGAATCCAAAATAAAGAGTTCTTCCAAGGCTATTCCCAGAGTATTCAAGACATACATTTTATTGTCATGTCATGTAAATGTTTTAACCAAATCTTTAGAGCTATTTTTGAGAATATCAAAAATTTCGAAACTTTTTCAATGTAAAGGGAAGTTTGGTATTGGGAGGATTTTTCTCAAAATCTTCGTGCTGCATCCTTGCAAGATACTAAACTGATACCAAATTTGGTATTTAACGAATTTTCGTTTTTGAGCTATTGTGTTCAGACACATGAACAGATACACGGATCTGTATCTAAAAATGCATTTTTGGATACAGGGGACCCCAAAACTTGTATTTCCGGTGAAAGCTCGATATCAATTTTTTGGGTAGAGTGCAATACCTTCTATAAGTATATATTATGTTCTATGTGGAGAAAATAATAAAAACATAACACAAAAAATTCGTAGTGTTATATTCACATGAATTTATCAGACTATTCTTCAACAAACTATTTTTACAAAACTTATTCTTTTGTATACTTCTTGATAATCTAAATAAACTTTAGCAGAAATTGTTCTATTGTACATTTCCTTGTAGATTAAAGGCTTTAAGATAGTCAAACATATTAAGAGTATGTTGCTATGTGATTTCTTTTAAATTCCTGCATGACCAAGGAAAAAAGCAGATAAGCCTTGCCGTGTTTCCTTCCATCTAGACAGTCGTCTTTTCTTCCTAACAATGAAGTGATGCCAGCACTACTGGTGAGCTTTATTTGCTTTCTGTTGCGATTTTCTCGCTTACTTTTGAACGCATGAAGTGTAGATTCCATGCGTAACTTTAGGAGAAATGAAATTCATCCTCTTATGTAAATGAATTCATTGCTATATTTCAAATATATTCTTGAACATAATTTCCAAAAAATCTGGAAGTTATAACAAGTATATTAATAATTCTTGATGTTTAGACTATTCTAGGCTCTTGGTAAGTGTATAAAATTAAATAAGTTTTGCTGCTGGCCTTGTATTCGCTTAAAAGCCACATAGAACACAAAATATATTTTCGATTTCGTAACCCCATACGCGTGAAACATAGCCCAACTTGTCAAGTTATAAGTAGTTGTAGATTCAGTGATATGCAGTTTTCTTGTTCTGGTTGTTACGTCGCTTTAAATACTTGGTCATATCAAGACGGATCTGTTAGCTGAGTTATGCTACATTCACAATGAAATGCGAGCGCAGACGTAATGTAGCATAAGCGCAAGCGCAAGGGAAGACCATTCACAATGCAATCGTAAGCGCAACTCAAGCAGTTGTTACGGGTTTCTAGATCCGCAAGTTAAATGTAAATACCTTACAAGCTCTCCGCAAGTTACTAACTGAATAACACAACCAACAATACCACATAAGAAAGTTCACTCAATATTTTACAAAATAAATACATTACATACTAACAACTGACGTACGCGTCAGTGACGTCACAATAATTGCTCATTCAAAATTATTGAACGGAATATTATATGGTACTTCCCTTTTGCAGACGGCAGAATTAATAGAGCATAGGGACTGTAGTAAGTGATAAAGCTACACATTTAATGAACTAAAAGGCCCGTGTGGTGGTAGCGTGTCTGCCTCACATTCAACGCCTGAATGCCTCAACGTGTCGTGAGTTCGAATCTCGCTTAGGGTCAGTTACCCGGATAAGGTTTTTTCCGGGGTTTTCCCTTATCCTTAGAAGACGAATGTCGAGTAACTTTAAGCTCCATGGACCCCGAGATCATTTGAGCATCATTTCACCAATTTCATTCATCGTCCGATATGACCAATCAGGTTAAAGGACGTTAAACTACAAGAATTATCTCTCTGAGTCTTAGATTTATGAGAAGTAATAAATCTATACACAGATGATAGTTACATCCATTAAATCAAAGGAGGATTCGCAAGGAGACTTCATAGCCTCTTGAGGCAGATTGGAGATTGCGCGGCACGGCCAAATAAAACAGCATGCATGTACAGCAGGCCCCGTAAAATCTTGTAGTGCGGTCGTCCATTGTTGATTTCATAGGTAATGCATAGAGAAAAGAAGCAGACTTCATTCTCTTTGCACGCAACGCTTAGGCTATCATCCAACCGTAGCCTACGTCATTATTATTATTATTATTATTATTATTATTATTATTATTATTATTATTATTGTATAATAGCGTAGGCGACGATCCAACCTAGCTGCTTTCTCATATATGTACTCAAGTGGAATCTCATCTCATCCATCTAAATTCCCTCCACAACAGCCAGATGGCACTGTCTAACGGCTTTCTCTATCTGTAGATAACAGAAGTCGTAATTAGCATAACATTTCTGTTTTACTATTGCTTAACAGTGAAGGCGGAACTTGATTTGTATTAAATATCCAATTTGATATTTACTGAAACAAGCCACGGGATAAGAAAAGAAACCAGCCACGGAATTTGAACCTGATCTTCCGAATGCGGGTTACAGATGTTGACGCCTGAGCTATCTCGCTCTCTAGTAGTGTTAGCGGAGGAGCCAAAGAGGAAATTAAACCATTTCGTACATCACTCTGTCTGACATAAAAATATGCATGATTTATAGAAAACTACACTTGAAAAAGTGTCACATTCACGTGACCTATTTTCTAGATTTTCATATAAATTTATGGAATAATTTATATTGATATAATAAATTCTTGTAAAGATAATTGGAAAAGAAATTATGGTTAATAAAATTTTATTAGAATAGAAAAATATTTCATTTGAGGCTAAACTGACCCTCTTTATCCACTAACGTGGTGTAATACACAGCATCGAGGAATTTTAGAAAAATCGGATGCATTCCATTCACATGACTTTCTCTACATCTCAATAACAAATTGATTAAAATGCTTATTCTTTCATCTCCTTCGTGTAATCGAGATAAACATTAGCAAAATTTGTCTTATTATTAGCTTCCTTATAAGTAGAAAGTACATAAAGGAATACACCAGACTAAAACGATAGCTAAATATTTTAACTGATTGGAATCCGTTTCTCTGCATTGCTAGGAGTTGACAAATTCCTGTATGAGAAAAGTTAAAGTATATATTTTAAAACTGAAACCAGTAACAAGGAACATCTCGAAAATGGTCAACTCCACGAAAAAATATATATGATATAAGTTGTATGTTTTAACAAGATCTACATTTTTTGTGTAGTAAGTTTTTGCCTATCTCTTATGATTTACCATTATGCAAAAACTAGCAAAATTCATCCAGAATGAAGATTTCTTGAGATACTATTTCCAGAAAATTGAAGATATATATTATTTGTTATGTAAATATCTTTAATATGCGGCATTTTAATCAAAATCGTTATAGCCATTTTTAAGAAAATCAAACTTTCGAACTTTTTTCTATGTAAAGGATATTTTGGGGTGGGGGGATTTTCCTTTAAATGTTCGTGTCGCATCCTTGAAAGATACTAAATTTAAATATTAAGTTTGGTATTTTACCGACTTTTCGTTTTTGATTTATCTTATTCACAGACACACGAACACACATACGCAATGCACACACGGACTTTTTTTCTAAAAAAAAATCTTTTTTTAAATACGGGAACCCTAAAAATGTATTTCTGGTGAAATCTCGCTATCGAATTTTTGGGTGGAGTGCAATACCATCTCTACCTATGAACTATGTAGAGAAAGTAAAAACGAGATAAAGTCGAGTTATGTTCTAATTTCCGAAACTATGCACTTCAAACACGTATATTGCATTCTACTTTTCGGATAGAAACGTTTTTTTTTCTGATTTTTTTGAGAATTGTTTTTCTTAGCTTAACGTGGTAGGTTATATGCGACGATGAGTGCAACGGATGAAATGATGCTCCAATGAACTCGGGTTCCAGCAAGTCGTCATCTTAGGATAAATAAAATCCCCGAAAGAAACCCTATACAGATATCTCAGCCTCTTGAATGAGAGGCGGATAAGCTACTACCGCCCTATAAAGGCGAGTTTAATGAGAATTTATATTAATTAAAATATAGAAATAAATAAATTAAAATATTTAAAATACACGAATGTTATGAAAAAGGAGCACTTGATTGCTGTATGTTATGAGAAACGGTGATTGAGAATAAATTATCGAGAAATAAAATATATATATTAAATTTTATGGAAATAGCTTGTAATATATAAATATATTCTATATAATTCCGTATAACTGGTCACAAATATGGGGAAAAAGCTTTTGACATGAAAAATATGGATCTCAATAAATATAATTTATCCAGTAATTTTTATGTACCATTTATATGCATGCCGCCTTGGACATATAAGGTCATACTGGCGGTTTTTTGCCTTTCAAACTATTGGTCATCAGCAATGACGTTTCACTCATTTACAGTCATGTTAATCTTTGGGTTGGTATTACTTTAGTTTATTGCAATAAATGCATACATATTCATACTTATTCATACCTTATGGTGTTGGGAAAATGAGGAATAATCTTGGGTAAAAGGAAAAGCTCACCTTCGAGTTAAGAATTGAATCCCGGACTTCTGAGTATAGAGGTCAGCAAATAACCACCAGAGTTCAGAGGCAGTCTGTAATAAGCTGTTTGCGGTATTAACCATATAGTAAATTTTCCTAGATATTTGCTGATTTATTTATTTGCTTTATACTTTTTGAAGTGCTAAGTAGCAAATTCAATTGTTTCTCGTTGTGATGCAAAGAACTTGGAATTGCAAGGGCAGCAAATGCTGATCTCGCTTTATACGTTTGACTATCATCTTACACCTATAACAAAAATATGTATTGAAACAGTTTATACGTGTCTCCATTAACATGAAGCACATAAAAGAATAAGGCTTCGTAATCATAATTTATAGAAGCCTTAAATACAATATAGTGGCTGGAGAAAATCATGTGAATGCAACACGTATTTTTATGTATTAACTGTTGCTTTTCGGTTACTGTGGATGTAAAATTATAGTTCAAAACATCTGATGCTCATAATGTTCTTATTCCTCATATTGCTGACCCACAGTAAGGGGGGTGGAAGTGAGCGAGGGAGAGGGTAATATTGGATCGGATTACATTCTACGAGTTCACTGGCGCCCATAGACACACGTGAACATAGAGCATGTCAAGGTTTGCACATACTTGGTTACACGTAGGTATAAATATTGATACAGAACATTAGGATAAATTAGTTCAGGTAAAAAAAACTGCAAGAAAAGATATGAATAAGTACAGTTAAAAAAACATGTACTCATATTTCCCAACCGTTACAGAAATTACAAATGTAGAAATAAGTGCAATAAGCTTTATTACACATCACTGAGCCATGGTCTGTGTCAAATTTTTAAGAACGTGTTGTAAACAAGCACAAATCCACAGGAAAAAGATATGTAGGACGGTCGAGAAAAATGTGGAGCTAATTCTGTGAAGTCGGAACGGGCAATTGCCTAAACCTTGAAGTGCAGAAGAAGAAAAAGAAGAAATATTAATATTTAACACATTAGTAGCAAAATAATAACATATTTACTAAGTTTTCTATGAAGTACGATTAAATCTGAGAACGCTAAACGTGTTTTAGTGAGAGATCCTGACATTGAAGTTTTGTGGACAAAATATAAAGATGATAAAGATATCAATAATTTCCCGAAGAAATTTCTCCAGGGTTAGTAAAGGTTTTCAAATGTTTGCCAATAACATCTGTAGAGGTGCAAAATCATTCTCAGCACACAAACATATGTTAACAATGAATGATATAAATGAGAATTTAGACGAACTGATCGCTGTATACCGCTGGAACATGGATCTTAAAGTTACTCGACATTCGTCTTCTCAGTATAGGGAAAACTCCGAAAGAAAACCTTATTCGAGTAATTCATCCTAACCCAGATTTGAAATTGGGATTCCTGAGTGTAAAGAAACTTAAAAATAATTATTTGAAACATTAATTCAATTCAGCAGAAAATCCATGCTTATTTTATCATAGGATTTAGACTAATTATTTGGTTCTGCGTTTAGCATAGTCAAATTATTAATAATGGTTTGTGGGTTAATGGGGGTGAATTGAGTAAAAATAAACAAAGGCCCTTCCTCCCTAAAAAGAATTTTGCCCAAAATTCAACTTTTAAGAATGAAGAAAAACATTGGTTCTATTTTATATACTTTTAGTTATTTTAATACTCATAGATTCCATTTTTTGTTTATTCAACTACACTTTAAATATACACAATTTATCACAAGAAACAAATAAGAAATCAATTTATATAACTTCCAATAAAAACATCTGCTAGTACAATTATTATTATTATTATCATTATTATTATCATTATTATTATTAAATCCTACATTAGAGGCCATTCACTCAATGACTCGATCTCAGAGCACCGCATGTGGGATTTGTGGTGGACAAAGCGGTACAGGGCGGGTTTTCTTCGGGTTCTCCGGTTTCCCTCGTCATTGCATTCCTCTGGTGCTCCATCTTCATTCTGTATATCATCAGTTAGTCGACTCCGATGTCATCTGTAGTAAAAATGGGCGTTAAACACTGTTAAATCATACACTCAATGTTATGAATAATCTGTGGTGACTTTTGAAAAACGTGAAAAGAGTTAGAATTTGACAGCTAATGAAGATAAACCAACATTACATAGTAGTATAACTGTCTTATAACATATTACCCTGGCATCGTCCATGCTGTTGCCACTAGCATGCACCTTTGACGTGCCTCATCTACACACATAGGCACACAACGCAAAAACACGCAGCAGTCACGTCCACCATAGTCCAAATCGGTCTCCCTAAAAGTATGGTGAATTCAAATATGAGTGGAAACAGAGTGACTCAAAACCATCATTATCTGTGGATGAAGGTAAAAATAATATATCTCTGTGACAATCGCTGCAATTCATAAAACAATATATTTGTATATGCTGAAAATAACCTTCAATGAGTAAATTAATTTGGAGTTTTAAGCGTAATTAAAATGTGTGTTTTTACTTTATTTGTAGATAAACTATTGAGTTGCAGACTAATCAATGATCTGCTCACTTGAATGAATGGTAGGCACCTAAGGAGTATTACATTGCATGGTACCCCAGTAAGTGGAATGTGCTTTCTTTGCCTGGAGTTTTGCTCGAGGTTCACGTCGTGGTGTTAGGCCTCCTAGCACCAGCATTAACATCATGAAGGAGTGTCACAGCTTGCCTTTATGCTGTTTTTGGTTTATTTCTGTTTGACACTATTCTTCTCTGTTTGCTGTAACACAATGATATCTCTGCTTTACTCGTGTACCGCTCCACTGCCTCCCTTTGTTCTCCTTTACCCCCTCCTCTTGCTGTGGTCCCTAAGGGCGGCGATACTCGTATAATTTCTGTCCCTTTCCTATTCTGGCTTTCATCTCTTTTCTTTAGTGTTTTCATCGGACTGTCTGTGTTTCCACATGTTCGCTTCTGAACTCACTATGTTTGTGCACTTTAAAGGGAATGAATACTATGCTTGGCGGAAGGGATTCAAATGTAGCTTGTAACAGATACAATAATGGTTAATTCTGACCTGTGAGGAACGTCAGAATTAACAGTAAACTTGTAAGTCTTTGATTTAAAAGCTTTTAAGTATTGTTTGCCATTTGAGAGTTTAAAAAATAAAAAAGGAACAAAAAAAAAAACCGCGTTAATCACTTTACTGGCTAATCTCATTGTTAGGATATTTAAGTTTCCGAACCCTGTTTATTTTACGTAATCGTTTTATAGACAGCGCTAATAATAGCGGCGATGGCAAAAAGAAAAATTGGTAAGTCTTCCACTTCAGTCAGCAAGGGGGCAAGGAAAGCAACTGCTATAGTGGTGAACCAGGAAGTTGTACATAAACTTCCATAATACGAAATAAAACTTTGTACTTTTAATGCTAGAAAATTCAACTACAAAACACAGTACTCAGGTTATTTAAACAACTCGCTAATGAAAGAATATTTTCTTATACATCGCGACTTTGCAGTGATTATTTAGTTTTGAGAATTCGACCAGTTTTTCAATACGTGGAACTATTGTTTATGTGCCACCCAATTGCAAATTTTCTTTCAAGTTTTCATCACTTAACTGACTTCTATGACGTGATTTTGTCAGCTTTATTAAGGAAAACAGTGTCTCGCATACATAGATTGCCCCAAACATGCACAGCATTCTTGGAGCAAGATTGTGGACTTGAGGAAACCTTTCTTATTAAACGAAAATGTAAAATGGTTTATACGTTTCTGTTTTGATGTGTGTCCTTTAACTCAGTTTCGTTTTCTGACTTTAGCTCAACAGGAATGACTCCGGCGCTATAACCCTACTTCTATTTACCTAATTGTTTACTTTGTTTGCTGTATGATTACTAAATTGCTGTTTTTTTGTGTTACACACGCATATTCACAAGCATATAACACCCATGCCCACGGCAGGACTCGAACCCACGATCCCATGCGCTGCGAAGCACCAAAGCGTGACGCCTTAGCGAGCCTTATGGGGACCGGTCAGTGCTGGGCTGTAAGCACCCTCAAGCGATCTTGACCCCACTTGGGGAACCTGGTTTAGACGTACAGATCAAAGTGTGCATTGACATGCTGTATGTGTTGTCCAGCTGCTGAGCCAAGAATTCAATCCGCCTAGTACTTAAGCAGAGGCGCATAACTAGCGTGTCGGAGAAGTTGCGATCGGTTTGAACATGAGAACCTTCCCTATCAAAACATGAGCCGTGTGTAAGCCATGTGTCCTACCAACACCTGCCGATGTCAAATATCTCTGTAAATATGGTGCTTATTATCGCTAATGCAATGTAACCTTAAT
This sequence comes from Hymenopus coronatus, assembly GCA_030762935.1. Classification (NCBI taxonomy): domain Eukaryota; kingdom Metazoa; phylum Arthropoda; class Insecta; order Mantodea; family Hymenopodidae; genus Hymenopus; species Hymenopus coronatus. Next base: position 74,676,458 of record CM060881.1, read on the forward strand.
TTGTCCACAATGTGATTGTGGCTCTTCTGTGAATGTAAACAATAACAGTGTCTGTGTAAGATGAACAGGCGTTGATAGCGTTACACAAGAAAAATTAACGTGTTTTATTATTATTTACTACAGTTTCTGCTTTTGTATGTGATATCGCGGGGCACGCACTTATTTGGTCTACACTTTATGATTAATATAGTTACCGTGTTACTACTCTTCGGGTTGAACGCCATGTTTGCTATGTAGTTTCTCCGCCACACACGTAGTACGTTACGTCCTTCTTAGAACTGATACTCGCCTCAAATTGAATCCAAGCAATGACGTTATGACAATTTGGTATGAGCATTTGGTATAACTCCACACATTCATTTCACCTCACTGGGCTGGCTCCCGTGGATTCAAGTGAAGGTTTCCGTAAAGTAAAATGCAATATGCTTATATATTTATACTGAATATACTTTAAAAAACACCATTTTGTATTACTCCGCGCAACACATTCCTAGCATCTACAATTAATATGCCTTAACTTCTAAGTTTCACTAAGCTAATTGGTTCTATTTCAGAAAAAATTCATCCAGAATAAGGACTTCACAAAAAATATAAGATATACATCTTATTTCTCATAAAATATCATAAACATAAGAGCTTTTAATAAAAGTCGTTAGAGCTATTTTTGAAAAAACTAACATTTTCGAAATGTTTTCCATGTAAGGAAATGTAATGTTGAGAGTGGGGGGATTTTGTTGAAAATATTCGTGTTGCATCCTTGGAAGATACTGAAGTTAAATACCAAGTTTGGTGTTTAACGGACATTTCGTTTTTATTTATGCTGGTCACACACACACACACACACACACACACACACACACACAGACAGAAATTGATATTTTTCTTAAAATGCTCTTTTTCGATTCAGTGTGTTCCGAAACGCGTATTTCCGATAAAATTTCGGTATCGAATTTCGTTCTAATAAAGTAAAAATGCTACTCCTATTATCACAAAAATAATTAAAATTAAATCCACTAGTATGAATACGATACCATCTCTATACTACACTAGATACATAGTACATGTACAGAAAGCAACAATAAATCGTTTAAATTTATTTGATCTTAAAAATATTCTGCGTATTCATCTTATAATTGCAACAGATATAAACTTTTGGTTTGTCCCTTTTATATAGCGCCTTTAACATTTTAGGTCACATGCCTTTGGAGCAATTGCTCATTACAACCTCGCTGAGCTTCACTTTGACTTGTCTTTAAATTCACACATGCAATGCTCTCTTTCATACTTCCAGACTCGGGAATAATCCTTGCAAGAAAAATTCTAACCTCCAGCCGGGAATCTAACACGGGGTCACTGGGGGCTTGCTTGCTTGCTAGCTAGCCACCAATCCACAGAGGCAGTCTATTTAGCATTTTTAAAACTTGTTGTACACTTAAGTACGGATACATAATAGTTTGTGATTCAGTTGAGAGATACTCAACTAGCGTATACATTTGTGTGAGGTACATTTCAGTTTGCCTTGCAAATACATGTTTCATAAGTCAGATTCTAATTATATTCTTGCAGGCTCTTATTATTAAGCTGTGATCCCTTGATCCTATCCTCAAAATGCTTATTACAGCGCTGCCTTTCTACTCATTTGTTTTTATCTTCAGCCAGTGCACATATTTAATAAGGTGACTTTATTCAATACTTCTTTCTGTTCTAACATCGCTCCCCCAAATATAGGCTGTTTCGAAACCATACTGAATGCATATTACAGTGTTATAGGGATACTTGAACTAGTCCAACATTTGATGTCGCAGCTTCGAAAATTTTAGTTTGTTTTTATGTACATTGAAGATTCTATTATTTTGAGATTAGGCAGCGCACTTAGCACTAGTGTGTGAAGTGCATATACCTCACACCCAAGGAATGTTCTTGGCAAGTACATGTAATGAAAACAAATAGGTTCCTCCTGGTTCATTATCAGCACACTTATCCTTGGTTTTAGGTAGAGACAAGGACAGCTTTTAGGTTACTATTGAATGCGAAAAATACGCATTTTGCCCTAACTGCAAGTATTTGGACTATTATCCTAATCGTTTTGTAACTATCCCAATAGTAAACTTTCAACAGTTTACTGTAAATATCAACAAGAAGTTTGTTAAATGCACAAATTGTTTCATTTAGTATTATGAGTTATAACTGGTAAAATAAACTTCGTGTCTCACTGGAAAAGGAATTTATTTTTGTTTAGCTTTATCTATAATACTTTGGTAGTTTTATGATATTTTTGTCTCTATCATACTAACCAGACCACTTATTTCATTTCATTTATTATATATTATGATGAAATTGTGTATTGTAATTATAAACAAATAACTACATGTATAGGTTATTTAGCGTGGTTTCGTTGATACGGAATCCCTTAATGTTAGCTAACTACTGTGCAGCTTTTCGGTATTTGCGCACACATTGTTCTGCAGGCGACGCTATGCTTCCCAACCTACCTGAGTTACCTCTGATAGCGTGAGCGATTTGTCGCTGGATAACTGCTTAATCCACACACTGACCATAAGGTACTTTGTGAATATACTTTTTTGATTTGCAACATCTTAGTTCGGTGTCGTTTTGAAACAAGAATAACAAAAGTAATAGTTTAAAGAATCTATTTATGATCACCACAAAACTAATGTTTTTTCACTGATACCTATTAAAATCCAGCGTAATTACTCTTTTAACGTATTTTCTAGAACTGCAACGTTTTGAACATGGCTGAGCGAAAAGGAGAGTTTTGTACACAAAATTAGCCTAGTGTATTCTCATATTTTCTTTCTATATATATAAGGAAGCAAGTAATAAGACCATTTCTGATCATGTTTATCTTAATTAACATGAAATAAATAGAAGAATAAGCTCTTTAACAATAATTTGTTACAGAGAGGTAAAAACGTCGTGTGAATAGAACACATCATCTTCGTTTAAATTCATTTTCCGCTCATGCTATCATCCGCGAGAGTCGAAATAATTGCACTCCGTGCGATGTGAATTTTTACGCAGGTACTAATAAAATATCTTTAATCCTCCAGTTACTTAAAAGTGTATTTATATTGCACATTATAGTCATATTTTGTAGTTGAATTTTACCATTTAAGTCAAATGTTTATGTGTCGTTTACAGTTGATGCTTGTTGATAGAATAAGCAGTATTCAAATGTGATATATGGTAATAAGCAAATACATTTGATCAGCTTTTGGTGTGGACGTTGTAATGATATAGCTCCTTGATGTAGTAAAAATGTGTATTGTAATAAATATCACCCACTGTGTGATCACCAATAATCTAACTCGACCCTTTTAGCAAAGTAAGTGCTTGAGCGCAAGTGCTTGTTCGTTAATGCACACCTGAGCTCGCTCTTGCATGGACATTCTGACGGGTGTGCTGGATCTATAGACCACGCAATACTTTGGCGAAGGCTTTCTTGGTCTTCTGGATCCTCTGCGTAGAACTTGTTAGTTTAAATAACCACAGATCCAAGGGTGCTAAATCAAGTGATTTGGCCGGCCAGGAGACTGGTCCTTGTCTTCCTATCCAATGACCAGAATGTCTTATTTTAGGTGATTTCAGACCATCATCGATCTGCGCGGTGGAGGATCATCTAAAACTACATGTTTAATATCTCTTGCAATGATACAATTTCTAGTAGCAAGGGGAGCTCATTACGGAGAGTTTTAGATAGCTTTATTAACTTCTGACCACGCAGAATTTAATCACAATCCAACCAACTTTCAGAAGATTTGACTATCGTTTTAGCCTAGTGTATTATCGTACTTAACCTTATAGTATAAGAAACTAAGTAATAAGACCATTTCTGATAATTGTTTTCTCGATTAACTTGAAACAGATAGAATATACGCCTTTTAACCATAATTTGTTACAGAAATGTAGAGAAAGTCATTTGAATGGATCACATCAGATTTTTTTCGTGGAAATTACTGGTGAAGGTAAAATACTTAAACATTTCTCATAAAAAAATTTGTAAACTTCTGATCATGCAAAGAAACGAATTTTAGTCACACAGCAACCAGCTTTAAAAATACTTTACTATCGTTTTAGCCTAGTGTATCACCTTATTTCCCTTCCACTTACAAAGAAACAAGTAATAAGATTATTTCTGTTAATGTTTATCACGATTAGTAAGAATTAAATAGAAGAATAGGCTTTTTAACAATATTTTGTTACAAAGATGCAGAGAATGCAACACATAAGGTTTTTCTCAAGAGCAAGGTGGAGGATCTTTGTCCTATCAAGACATGTACCCGAATTCTCCACGTCGCTATCAACGATCCCTGATATTTACTGCCATCGCACTGTTAGGACAAGGAGGATGAAATAAACGACCTCATGGCAGGGTCGTCTCTAGGACGTAAACGTGTCGCTTGAAACGGCAGTTTCCATAATTCAGGAAGCTATATGGCGAGTTTCAGAGGGATACTCAACTACGTTTACTGCCGAGGGCCAACGACCGGAATTAATGGCTGCAGATAAGCCGGAGGGTTCTTGTTACTCTATCGTATCCTGCAGGAACTCAATGTCGCTTGGAGTGCGTTGCAATATTGGAGACTACAAACTACAATACGTATGCCCTGAATCATCGACAGTTATTCCGGTGTATGTAGTCCGCTCATATCAGTCCATTACCTTATGTCTGGAGACCTAGAACTTTACCAGATATGAATCATCGACTGCTGGCGGAAAATAGCCTTGACTGCGATTGCTGTTTGATTTGAATTCTGGTTTCCGGCTTGCCATTCATGGAGTGACTTAAATTCAGAAGGTATAGAACTTCATAGGTTATTTTGAGATATATTTCCTGTCATGCCAATATCTCCAAAATGTGGCATTTTAGTAAAAATCTTAGAACTGCTTGGCGAGAAGGATAAAGGAAGGAAGGAAGAAAGAAAGAAAGGGATAAACTATTTCCATATAAACTGCTATTTTGGGTAGAGAGGCTTTTTTTAAAATGTTCGATATGCATCTTTTAACATGCTGACTTTAATAATGAAACTTGCTTGTCCTTATCCAAGTTTTTATTTATACCAGTCGCTGACAAATAGCAGATAGAAATGGACCTCTTTTAAAATGCTTTGAGAGAGGATCACACACTATATTTTTTGGTAATGTGTAACGCCCGCTTTTATTACTATTGCACGCAGGTGATGCCACTGATGATATACGGAATGAAGATGGAACACCGGTGGAACGTAATGGCGGGGAAAATCGGAGAACCCGGAGAAAATCCGCCCCTGCACCGTTTTGTCCACCACAAATCTCACATGGGTCGCTTGGGATCTAACCCGGGCCGTCTAGGTGAGAAATGCGGCCAAGCACACCACATATATCAAACAAATCTCGACATCGAATTTATGGATGATATACAAATTTTCCTCCACCTAGAGCATGCAAGCGACAGAAAATTATAAATAAACATTTATTTGAAGCGTTCTCTATATATTTTGACAGAACCCTTCAGAGGCAATTTCTATGGCGGAACCATTAAGCTTATCACTTATTTCATAAGTTAATGATGTTCTCAATAATGTATTTCAAAGGAATACAACTTGGCACGTTTTTATTCAGAATAAATGTGTAACTTTTCACGTTAATACCAGTTTTTATTACTTACTCTTAAATTTCCTTCAATTTTATTTATTTTTTGATTTATTTTATATTTTGAATTTTCTGCCTGTGACATTTTAACTATAAATTAAATTTTAAGCCTTGTAGAATCAGTTTTCTACGAGACAACAAAATATTACTTCACGAAACATCGCATTAAAATACACAATTTATGCCAAACATCTTTTTGTGGGATTATTCATTTGCCAGATATTTGTTGTTCATGGTTTTAATTTTCAAGGCCCTGTACTTTTTAAGTGCTTTTTCTTCATTCTTTCGTTGCTCGCAATATTCTAGAAATGAATAAAGTCTGCTGATGACTACAAAAGGTTTTTCGTTTAGCTCCTCGCGAGGAAGTTTGGAAGGTATGGAATGTTATAATTGCACATTTTCTCTTTATTTATCAAGATTGATATTTGAAGAAATCACAATCAGTCTTCACCTCTATCTTGATCCTACACTAGGTAGACTTTGCCTTTTGCAGATCAATGGACGTTATGCGGGACGTTGTGCTGAATGTGTTGATCAGATGCAACATGTATTATAGGTTTGGAGATTTTAAAATTTGAAGTTTGTTGGAGTTAGTTTAGTGGTTCTTTATGGAAGAGCTTCTTGTGATTGCCTTTGAATGTCTTTTTGATTTGGGTTAGAATTTTTGAGGTGATCTGGGTGAGATAGTTTAGGGAAATTGGATATCTCGGAGAAATGGAGACCGTGTCAGAATACAAGATGCTTTGTTTATTAACGACGCTGTTAATGTCAGTGCTGCCGGCATGTCGAAATTTCGTCCCACAGGAGTTCTTTTTTATGCCAGTAAATCTACCAATCTGTAGCTTTTAAACACAGTTAAAACCATCGGTCTGGCCCGAGTTTGAACCCGCGATCTTGGGCTAACACCTAACCAACTGAGTCACCGAGACTGACAATCTTGTTGGATGTTCTGATAATCGTGTAATGGTTTTCTTTTTTGGTTGGTTTGGTTGTTCAGATGAAAGTCATGTTTTTTCCTGATGTTTGGGAGCTGCAGTATGGTTTGTGATGCTGCGAGTAGCTGAGGTGATGGTGTGAAATTGATATATTTCCTCACAGTAATTCCAATCTCGAATGCCGGTGATGGTGAGGTTTCTCTGTTGGCATTTATCTTCGTTAATTTTGGGGACACTGTGCAGGATGTTCTCAGCAGTCCAAGAAGCAGCAGCAGTCTTATATAGAATCCTCCGTTTTAAAAAGTTGACTACTGTTGTAGTCTCCTGTCTCTGCCTTATACCTGCAATAAAACTGCAATGAAAGTATTTTTGTGAACCGTTATCTTGACAAACATGAAGTAGATGGAAAAGTAACCACTTTAGGGTTTTTTTTTTGTAGAGGAGATATACAACTAAGCGAAGCTGAGCAGAGAAAGGGAGGGAGAGAGAGTAATGTATCATAAAGATCCTATAATTGTTAAGAGATTTCAGAAATTTCATTTCATTTTGTAGGTCATCATAAATGACGTTTATGTCCTCAGCGCCTAAAGCATTACATTTACAGAGACACGCATGTGTTTGTTGCAGAGTGGCAGTGGGAGCAGTGGCCGGTACAGCAGGTGGGTAACGATAGTCGGGAACCAGGAAATCCTGGAGCACGTCTGGGGTCAGCGTTGTGGTACGACGGCACTGCGCGTAGCTGGTGGTTGTTCGGGGGACGTCAGGCCAAAGCTGTCAACACTACCAAGCTGAAGGTATACACGGATCTGTGGCGATACGACAGTAGAGCTCGATCCTGGAGCAGAGTCTTCCCCAGCGATCGGCTCAGGTCAGTAATGTACACCCAGTGTCTCTTCTACTCTCATAGCAATTTCTCTATTTGGTTTTTTTGGTAGAGGAGGAGTTTTACTGTCAAACATTTGTAGTATACTCTTGGAATATACACAATCGGTTTGAGCTACATGGCAGTTCATACGTTTCCTTTCCTTGGATATGTACAGTAATATTTTTGTAAAGTACATTTAGTTACCTATAATAAACACAATAGAGAATAAAAATATATTAGAAGAATGAGAAAGAATTAAATAAATCTCAAGTAAAAACTCAGTATTGCATATAATATATACAGAACTCTCCTGTGAGTCTCACCGTTCTCCATGGCAGTTAACCTCCTTTGCCAAATTTAAAAATAACCCCATTACATCGAAGCAGGCCTTCATATCCCTGTTGGAACCCAGAAACTGTGGTGGTAAACATTGTTTCCTTAATTGCACTGTTTCACTGTACTCTGATAGAACATGACTCCATATTTGCTTTTCCCGCAGAGTGGATACATTCTCACCTCGGTGTTGCTCTTCCAGCGCCTAATCCTAGCCACCAAAGCGCTTCTTTGTTATCTTCTCGTTTGTTAGTGCCAATATTAATGCTACATAGTTGCTGCTTTAGTCGCATCGAGCTTATTATCTCAATGCAGTACGATTTAAGACCATTCGGTTATACGGGGTATTTATTTCTAAGTGTGCCATGACTTCTGTATGGTGTCACTTGTCTAGCGCCACTGAGACTAGAATGCATTTCGCCTAGTACTTCCGCAGACACATATGACTCGTATGTCGGAGGAATTGCTTAGAAAGCAAAGCGTTCAATTTGAACATGAGAACCTTACGCATCGTAACAATATGTAATGTGTTCAACACATTAACTGTGTAGATGAATGTACATATGTATAGTTATGTAGAAATATTAATAAGTATTGCTGTTTTTATTTTTTTTTTATTTTACACTTTTTAAGTCAGAAATACTATTTGGTCTACAGGTTATGATTAATGTCGTTACTTACCTGTGCGCTTCGGATTGGACGCCGTATTAATGAGGAAAGTTTTCCACACGTGTTCTCTGTTATGTCCTGCCCTCTTTGGAGCTAACACTCGCTTTAAAAATGACTCAAAACATCATGACGCACTTGGAGTGAACACTTGGTACAAACCTGTGTAGTTGTTATTTGCATTTCTGTGAAAGAGGAATGGGACAAAACGTAATGAATTGAACTTGAGTTCAAGGGAAAATTGTTAACGTGTACGTTAAAAAAAAGCTAACCAGGACACTTCTAAACTCAAGCTTCTAACACTTTAAAAGTAGACTAAGGTATAAGCTTACAATAAAACAGTATATATACAGCGCGAGCCATAAACATCTGAACTACTGTAATGGGCTATAATTTCTCTCTGAAAGTTCGTAAAAATGCGAAAATTATTTTAGTGATCTCATTTGCTCTGAGATAATCATTATCACTGCCCATTGTTCACTGTTGTGTAGAATTTCAATGACAATTACAAACGCTTACAGTCTTTAGTTTGTAGTCACAAAAGAAACTTGCAGCACTCACATTGAGAGCGTGTTTTGAATTGGAAGACTAACTTATTGATAACAGCACAACGCAAATTTCGAATAGAATTCAATGTGCACGATGTTTCAACATCGGCAATAATTTTATTCATGGCAAGAAAGCTGGAATAATTAGTGTAATCGTTAGTGAGAGTGGAAAACATAGATCATTATTGAGTGCAGAGTATGTTGATAATGTTCGAAGACAGTGAACTGGTTGAGCCAGGAGAGAGGCTATTCATATAATACGTCATGCGAAGAAATTGGAATGGCGGCATCAATTATTGAAAGAAGTTGATCATGAAAACAAATGCGTTATTATTGATTGTTTCAGGTTTTCTTATTGCTCACCCAGACATCTCCCCATAACAAAGTTCACAGACAAGGCATGGTTTCATCTGTCAAGCTGTCAAGACACAAAACAGTAGATAGTGAGTTTCTGTAAACCCACATATTATCCAGGAAACACCACTGCATAATAGAAATGATGTCAACTTCCAGGATCATTGGCCAAATTTCTTTGATGCGACTGTAAACACTGCAGTTTATACGGGCATCTTCAATACATTTGTGGAGAAATTGGGTGATGTCAATTGACAGAAAAATATTTCTAGCAAAATGGAGCGGCGTGTCATACATCTTACTCCTCTATAGATCTTGTAACCAGTATCCTTGATAAGCGAATAATCTCAAAAATACCTTAAAATAGTGTGTGTAAGAATATATCTCGGACAGCTGCTCAACTTTGTGAATCCATTAGTAACGAAATAAGCAACATTGGCGAGGATACTCTGCGTAGAACGTCATAGAGTATGACGAAACGATATGCAGATATGTATGGATATCGCTGGAGGATACTTTCACAATTTTCTCTGAAGAACAATGGACAATTTAATCTGCCAATTGTGTATTATATTCTCGTAAAGTTACACAGTGTCCTATTATTGGTTCAAAAGTTATGGTCCATTAAAGTGGTTTAAGTTTATGTTGATTACAGAAATATCTAATCTGAACAAACATGTAAAACGTGTAACGTGTAAAGTAGAATAATTTGAAACCAAAATCAGTATTTTAAAGCTCTTGTTTTCCTATGAAGCTTATTGTACGTATAATATATACTAGGTGTTATTAGAAAATGTGCTGCGTGTGTTAATTACCTTCCCTAAAAGCTTGCAATGGGGCATGAAGCACCAAAAACGTGATGTGAGTTTTGACAGGACTCAGTACACCCATTCTATCCACTTTGCATTATTCTAGATATATTTTTCACTAGAAACAAACAACATAAAACATTCGGAAACACCATTCAAATGTTTACCTCTTTTATAACCTCTTCCATGCAAAGAAAGAAAAACTTTGGAAACTTTCAAGCATTTTTCTAAGATTACTAACTTGAACTAAGTAAGTTTTGTGGATAACAAAATAATAGATAAATGTTTTTTGTAATATCTAAAAAAATAAAAAAAAAAAAAATAGAATTCGACGTATTTTTATTGTACTTTCTCTGTTACTTACCTTTGGTGGGCAGAGAAAGTATTATATTAACCCAAAAATTCCATACAGAGATTTCACTAAAGATGCACGTTTTGAAGCCCACGAGAGAAAATAGCAGAACTCGACAACAAAGCTGGAATAAATAAGAAATTCCGTATTGTATAGTACATCAGATGAAAATCTTTAAGGGGTATGATGGATCGGTTTATATATCGGTTTAAGTAAAATGAAAAAGACCTATCTTCCAAATAATTATAAAAAATTAGTCCAAATTCAATTTAAAGAATATTTTAAAGTATTGGTTTACCTATAGTATTTTCTGTATAGTATATAGATTCCAATATGAACTGAAGCTTTCTGACAAATTTTTACCTGAAATTCCCCTCGGGCTTCCAGCCAGGTGGTGAAGGATATAGACAACCACCTTCTTCGTCTTCCTCATCAGGGAAACTGAACTTCGAGAAAATATTCACTTTTTTTTATAAGATGGTTCTTGTAGGTAGTGCCAAACAACAAACAGATGAAACAGGATTGGCTAGGTTATTTCGAAGGTCTTCACATAAAACTACAAAAAACAAGAAATACCCTACCCAAATTAACCTTTTCATGGAGCATATTTTTAAATTTTTCATTTTCTCAAAATGACTCGTATGATTTTAATTAAAATACCACCTTTTAAGGACATTTCAAGACATAAAAGTTTATCTGAATCATTCCGGATTACGTATGTATAACTAGTAAACCTAAGAGACAGACGAAACATCTCGCAAAAAGATGTTATGCTAACCATTTCAGAGATATTCCGTGTTATGCTTTCAATTTTAAAATTCTTACACTTGACTCAGTATGCCATATTCGATTTTCTTGCTCCTAGTCAAAACGGCGAATGGAATTCGAATGTCATTACATTACGACCAAACTCATAAAATTCTGGACTATCCTTAAGCCTACTGCATCCCTTATTCCTTTGTACTACAGTAGTATGTGATGAAAGTATTCGTGCAAATTTTTAATTGTACAAATGTGAAGTAGATAGAAGCATACGCTTTTCTTTAAGTACTTTGTTGAATTGGTAGAAAAGATCATGTGAATGTAACAGTTCAACAATTGTTTGCTCCTGATCATGCCAAAATAACGGAATTTCAAGGAGATTACATTGCAACATGCTCTTAAGATTTGATTATCGATTTAGAATAATATATTTCCTTATTCCACTCCTACCTACAAGAAAATACGTAATATAACAATTTCTGCTTAAGTTATCTCGTTAGCATAAAAAGATATAAAAGTAGGGAAAGTCATGTAGACGCACAGATCAAACGTTTTATTTTCAATTTTCTTAAAACTAGATCTAACAAAATCTATTGAGGCACCATAACAGGTTTAAGTTATTTGTGTGTGTGTGTGTGTGTGTGTGTGTGTATGTAATAAAATGCACATTTTCAGTTGTCTGTGAATAATCTGTGAATTAATTTTATATACTTTTGTATAAAGATAAATTAGAGAGAGACAAAATCTAATGTATTCAATTTACATGTTTTTTTCTATCTGTTATGCTAGCAAATCAATCTCACAAAACATCCTTCTGGTTTACTTCATTCTAATCAAGATAAACATTGGCAGAAGTGGTTTTATTACTTAGTTACTTATATATAGAAGGAATAAGGGAATACACTAGGCTAAGGCAATAGCCATCATTTTTGAAAGCTGATTGCTATGTGATTGAAATTCGGTTAAATTTGCATAGCCAGGAGTAAAACAAAGGAGCAGTTTTGACAAACCCCGTTTGGAAAAAGTTTTAAGTATTTTAAAATTTAAACCATTAACAAGCAATACCTATATCAGACATGATAAGCGCCACAAAAAATGTATTACATAAGTTGTGTTTTTAACGAGATCTATATTTTTAAATAGTAGGCTTTTTTCTACCTCTTACGGTTTACGAGTTTTGGAAAAGAATTCAGAATGAAGAGTTCTTCAGAGGGAATTCCCAGAAAATTCAAGGTATACATTTTATATTGTAACTATCTTTAATATACAGTATTTCAATAAAAATCTCAGATTCATTTTTGGCAAAATCAACATTTTCGAATTTTTTTTTCATGTAGAGAGTAGTTTGAGGTGAAGGGATTTAACTAAAATTCTTCTGTCGCATCCTTGGAAGATGCTGAACTTAAACATCAAATTTGGTATTTAACCGACGTTTCGTTTTTGAACACACGGACACAAACAGGCACGCACGGCTCGTTTTCTAAAATTGTCTATGTTGATACAGGGAACCCTAAAACACGCATTTACAGGGAAATCTCGGTATCTAATTTTTGTGTGGAATGCAATTCATTTCTCTACCTACGTACTGTGTATGAAGTATAAAAGGTAATAAAACTGTTTACACGAATACTGTAAAGCTAATTAAAACATACGAAGTATGTAAAATGTTTTCAGCATTGTACGTTTTAGAAGTATTTGTTATTGTAACTTTAGTTTTTCCAAGTTAAACTTCATGCCGTATTTATATAGTATTTCTGGGAGATCTGTGATTCAAATCCAGCGAAAACTATCCTTCTTGACTGAGATTTTTTTTTCAGGGATTTTCAGTCATAACTGGAAAATGCCGGGGAGGTACTTAGATAACTTAAGTCTGGTGCGTTTCATGCCCAAATTTTCTTTCCCAGTATTTCATTAAATGAACATATCATCAGAGTCCACCGCCTATTTGTACAGTATGCAATAAAACGAGATTCTACTTTTTGCAGAATGTATTCATTAATAGCTGAAAACTGACACATGTGCGAGTGGTTTTCATTTTTCTTATTGTCAAGCAAATGTTGCTCAATTTAGTTTGTATCTAGCCAAATACTTATCGTAGTAACGTTTTATGGCAGTTCTATAACATGTAAAGGGTTGTGTGAACATGAGTAATGGATAGAGAAAATATGACAATGATGCTTAAGAATTTTTATCTTCGTCACGAATTAGAATCTCCTTTGGGGAGATTAAGATATCATAAAGACTATGTTATAAGTATGCGCTAGATTATACTACCGTTATATCGTTTTATAACAATTGGCTCAGGTATTTTTGGGTGAAAAGTCTTTCTTTCTCTCTCTTACACACTCTCACGCATTCACACATTTAAACATGTACTTTTGATTTTTAGAGTAGCATAATTAAGTAGGTAGTAATCAAAGTTGAAAACGGGCCGCGCCGTGGCCGAGTGGTTACACCACCTAGACAGCCGGGATTCGATCCCAAGCGATCGCATGTGAGATTTGTGGTGGACAAAGCGGCGCTGGGGCGGGTTTTCTCCGGGTACTTTGGTTTCCCCCGCCATCGCATTCCACTGGTGCTCCATCATTCATTTATCACCAGCGGGCGTTAAACACTACATAAAAAAAGTTTTAATACTATCAAAAGGTTGAGTTACATTCTTGTTTACTCATAGATTCAGGTTATTAACAGCAGACGTTCAACACACTTATTTAAATCGTAAAATCTCCGGGACCAGTTAATTATGATTAGGGATAGCATCTTGGGGACCGATAGCGGGACATGCGCATACCAGTTGCATAGCTACCGAGTAGAGACCGACCTGCATTGGCGACTGCATGCGCAGTATGTAAACAACCTGTAGTGAGCGTTGGGGAACGTGGCAGTATACTATGCTCTATTTTACAATACTCCTTTACAGGTAATAAATGTCTTTGATAATAGTATATGCTCTTCAATCAAGATTTTAAAATCTCTTGCTTCAAATGGATTGCATGTAGATTTGCAATTGACACAGAAGAGCTTTGCGGATATATCTACAATAACACATATTTGGAAACATCGAACATTGAAATTCCTCAAGGCCTGAAAGCTGTCGAAGAACTTGTGCAGACAATTAATCAGAGACCGTGACACCTTTTTTAGACCGCGTGAAAAATAAAGTGAAGACAGTATTTGGAAAAAATGTTGGATTTACAACAATACATTAAATACGAAACGTGCTACGAGGTGTTGCTACGGCAGTAATTGCTGATGGAGTATCTTACCCAATAGTCGATGATGTGTTTTTTCCGTTTTGCTCCAATCATATCTTATGATGTAGAGTGAAGTTTTTCACAATAGAAAGCTTGTTTACGTGCTAATCGGAGATGAATCATATTTGAGACGTCAATGTAAACTATGTATCTTGAGGGAAAATGAAACTGAAAAAGATGCTGATGACTTGTTGCACAACAGCAATTAAATGTATGTAAATATTAAAATTGTTAGTTCCCGTAAATCATTGGCATTTATGTTTACCACCCACCTAACCACAATCGTCTTCCACTGCTAGTGAAAACATCACAGTCTACCATTGCCACATTTTCCTTCTATTAGTACCTCTACATACACACTGCATTGTCAACACATCACAACTACATACCATGCTGCGATAACTTCGATTCTGTCCCGTTATCGGTCCCCAGGATGCTATCCATAATTATCATTAATCTTTGACGACTACAGAACTTCGGATGTATGCTTTAAGCATATACATCCTGCCAAGGAAAAGCTATAAATAACTGTTGTGGAAATGAAGCTGCTATGCAACATTTATTTGCTTAAGGCAATAAACATGGAAACTAGGTCATGTAGTTGCTTAAAAGAGTGGAAGTAGAATATCATCTCTTTGAACTCCACACAAATTGTTCCCTCAGGATACAGGTAGGAATAAACATCCACAGGTACACCATATTATTTTTTAAAGAACGCCACATTAGCAATACCTCAGCAAAAATTTACTTTTCAGTCCTTAGTTTAACCTCATTAAAGAGGACTAAAATACTAAATTCAATGTAATATTCAGAATGATAAAATGAAAATTTGTGTGCTGTACTTGACCATATATGAACGTCTCACAGAATTTTTATAACTTGTAAGATCGGTTTCTCTAGGTTAATTAAGTCAAAATCATTAGCAGGTGTTCAAAGGGTAAAATGAATAAAAGTATATACCTATATAGTCACTATACTAATGTATATATGGTGACCTCGGAATAACTTGGTTCATTCTTTTCAGCCAGAAGATCCATGTATTAGGATTTAAAATATGGTACAAAACGTCTATGTGAATCATTTAGATTTAAACATTTGTCATTCGGTGAAGCAAACTAAAACATCTCGCTTCGAGAATTGAATAATCTATCAATAATCCCCCTCTTACAACAGAGTAAAAGGTTTTGAATGGCAATTGAGAAAATAATACTTTCAATAGCCCTGTATGCAAAGTAACCTATAGGGGAGCTGTTGACTGACGCAGTCAAACAATTTTGATGGAAACAAACATTAAACTTCATTTCACTTGAATTGTATACCTCTATTGACGTCCTACATTATATATTGGAAACTGTTCAAGAGATGTGAGAGAAAGAAAGAGAGAGAATATATATATATATATATATATATATATATATATATATACCACGTGAGTCAGCTATTTCTACTGATTTTTGGAATAACCATCAAGCTCCAACTGAGCATTAAGTGATTTTCCAGCTGCTTCTACTGATTTTTGGGATAACCATCAAGCTCCAACTGCGCGTTAAATGATTTTCCAGCTGCTTCTACTGATTTTTGGGATAACCATCAAGCTCCAACTGCGCTTTAAGTGATTTTCCAGCTGCTTCTACTGATTTTTGGGATAACCATCAAGCTCCAACTGCGCGTTAAGTGACTTTCCAGCTGCTTCTACTGATTTTTGGGATAACCATCAAGCTCCAACTGCGCGTTAAGTGACTTTCCAGCTGCTTCTACTGATTTTTGGGATAACCATCAAGCTCCAACTGCGCTTTAAGTGGTTTTCTTTGCTTACGAACTTGCTAACTGGCGTTTTTAAATAAATGAAGGCTTAGCACTCAACAGAGAAGAGGTTGAAGGGACACAAAGAACTCCGCACTAAAATACAGTTTTAAAAATTCTGATGTGTTACATTCACGTGACTTTTTCTAGCTGTTCTGCAAACCCTTTTCTTACAAAAGATTATTCTTTTATCTACATCATGATAATCGACTTAAACATTAGCAAAAGTAGAAGGGAAATAAAAGATTACATTAGACTAAAACGATAAAAAGTCTGTTAAAAGCTAGCTGCTATATGAAACAATTAAAATTCAGTTTTGTTTGCTTGCTGGGAGTAAACAAACGCGAAACGAAAAGAAAGGTGACTTCCCGTTTGAGTAAAATTGAAGTAGCTTAAAACTGAAACCAATAACACGGAATATATTGGAAACGATTAACTTTAAAAACATTATATGTCAAAATAGATGTATTTTAAGAGATCTACATTTTTTGTGTAGTAAGCTTTTTACTATCTATTACGGTTTATGCAAAAGCTAAACAAAATTAATTCAGAAACAAGAGGTCTTCAGGGGGCTATTCCCAGAAAATTCAAGGTATACATTTCGTTTGTCATAAAAGTATTAAGTATATAGTATTTTAATCAAAATCGTTATAGCCATTTTTGAGAAAATAAAAACTTTCGAAAATATTCTATGGAAAGGATAGTTTGAGATGAAATTTTTCTGAGAATCTTTGTGTCGCATCCTTGGAAGATGCTGAATTTAAATATCAAGTTGGCTACTTAACCGACTTTTCGTTTTTGAGCTATGCTTTTCACAGACACACACGCACAAGGAGCGGAGGTAATGGATATTCTTGATGCGGTTACCACATAATAGATCTTTCAGCTGGTGGATTACCTAGATTTTTGGATACATATTACTTAATCGCTTATTGTTTTAATACAAATTAATATGTCGAAAGAAAAGGTAAGTTTCGAATGTGGCTGCCTCACTTCTAATAGAAGACCAGTAGTAGTATTTTATTATTACATTTACAATAATACAATATTTGCGTCACACAGTCACATGGATCGGCTGACCTACATGCTGTCTAAAAATACTTGAATTCAAAATGTTACCTACATATATTTTATATATCTTAACAACATTGGAAATACACACACGCACGTGCGCGCGCGCGCACACACACACACACACATACACATACACACGCTCGCGCGCTACGACAACAGAACCACAGAACAATAAAAGAAAGAACACTCTGATAACACACACACACTCGCATTCACAACTACACCATATATTCATACATATAGATTACTCAAACACCAAATAAGTCTATGCAATATTTACACAAATATTTTATCTCTTAGAGCACGAACTTCCATTAATAAACGTGTCCAGGCTTGGCCAGTTTTGGCTGTTTAGAATCAAATCCAGAATGCTGTCTGTCGTCTGTTTGAAGCTAAAAATACTTCTGGCAATCATTTTTACTAACATCCTCCATCTGCCAGAATATGCGTCCAGTCTTCCTGATATCCGCCTACCAGCTTCATCAACTACCTTACGGGTTTTCCTCCCTCCCAACCTGAGCCACGCTATTCCCCACCTTTGTTTCATACCCAATTTTAAAATATATGTTTCTTTACCCCATCCAATTTTTATTTCATTTTGTAACTGCAATGACGATTTTTTGCTACATTCTGCATTTCCTGTCTGTTTATATCGCATAGTCGTGTTTTTACTTTATTCACGACGTTATAACTATTTTCGCTACCCCTTTGCCAAATATCCATTTCTAATAGCGTTAAAACCATTAAATATGCGGCAGCTATCACGATCCCTTAGGGGTATTTAGTATAGATCCTGAAAGTAGAAAGCTTACAGGATGTTATACATTTTTAAACAGTTTTATGTGCTAATTCGCTTACTCCCTTTAATCTCTTAATGTTTTATGCTTAGCATCTTCCTGGAGATGAACAGAATGATTTCAGGTCGTTATAAAAAGCAGCTGCGTTGGTCCTTAGATGTTTGAAGCTTTTCTAGTGTTGAAGCCTCCAGAATGAGGAAAATTCTGGTTAATATTTCAACCAGAGTTTCAATTCGAAGGAAATGCGACCCGGGACTATATAGGATATTTCAGCTGTCCTCATGTATGCGAGGTAAAGATTAAATCTCATGTGAAAGTATCTCAAGTTTGGTGAAGCAGATTTCCTTACACTGATGTTTTAACATGTTTATGCCTCTAGTCATTAGTTTATTCAGAGAGATAACTCTACGATAGGCTCGATACGGGAGACCTGGGGTTAGTTGCTCGTTGCACCGGGCACTCGAACTTTAAGGGGGGGGGGGCGGGCGGTTACCAGGTCGGTAGGCGAATCCTGTAATATGGCGAATATTCCTGTTCCGCATTTGCTAACGTTTCACGATAGGAGGATCGGGTGTGGCGATGGAAATTGCTATGAGCA
The DNA here is from genome assembly GCA_030762935.1 of Hymenopus coronatus. Taxonomy (NCBI): domain Eukaryota; kingdom Metazoa; phylum Arthropoda; class Insecta; order Mantodea; family Hymenopodidae; genus Hymenopus; species Hymenopus coronatus. The sequence goes on from CM060881.1 coordinate 74,695,260, forward strand.
ACTGTGTGACGAATGAGACATCTTCTTGGGTAGTCCTGCCCCGCAAAGTTACACTACCCATTATGTCGATTTTCTCAAAAATGGCTAATACGATTTTCATTAAAATACCGCATATTTAAGACATTTTAATAACAAATGAAATGTACGTCTTGATTTTTCTAAGAAGATCCTTTAAAATACTCTTCATTATGAATAACTTTTGCATAACAGGTAAATCGTAAAACCTCACTGCACAAAAACTGTATCTCATTAAAGCACGTAATTTGACAAATGCATATTTTGTGGAGTAAATCATAGTATAAATCATGTAGATATAGTGTAATTTTTTCAAGCCCGCCTGGGTAGTGTAGTGGTAGCATGTCTGCCTCACATCCAAAAGGTCGTGAGTTCGAATCTCGCTTAGGGTGAGTTACTCGGATAAGGTTTTTTTCGGGGTTTTCCCTTATCCTGAAAAGACGAATGTCGAGTAACTTTAAGCTCCGTGGCCCCGAAATCATTTGAGCATCATTTCACCAATTTCATTCATCGTCGGATATGACCAACCAGGTTAAAGGACGTTAAACTACGAAAAAAAAAAATCAATACTTGAACTTTTCTGAAACGGGAAGTTGTCTATAATTTGTTTATTTCTGGCCTTGCAAAGCGAATCAAATTTGAATGCCCTCACTTAGCGACCAGCTTTTAAAAAAGATGACTATCGGTTCCGCCTATTATATTCTCTTATTTCCTTCCTTACAATGAGCTAAGTAATAGTTATTTCTGCTAACGTATATCTGAATTAAAGTGAAATAGATAGAAGAATAAGCTTTTGTAAGAATAGTTTGTTGCAGAATAGCTAGAGAAGGTCATGTGAATGGAACACATCAGATTTTTGACTGCCAATGCTTGTTTAAGATTCTATAATTGGTGAATGGTGAAACGTCAGGCAGTGTATATCAGTCCGACTCTTAAGTTTCCAACTCCTGTCCTGAACACGACTTGTGTGAAGAAAGGGGGAAAGCCCACAAAAACACATTTTACTGGATCTGATGTGAAACTTTTAAATCTGTACGTGAAGAAAGTTTCCTAAAAATCCTAAAATTATAATAGGATCTCCATAGAACACTTTTTACTTTCTCTAGCACAATGCACATAATAGGTAGAGAAAGTACCTATTGCATTTGACCCAAAATTTCGATACCGAAATTTCACCGTAAATACACGTTTTAGGGTACCCTGTATCCAAACATTTTTTTTTTTTTTTGGAAAAAGATCCATGTGTATGTGTTTATGTCTATGAACACGATAACTCAAAAACGAAAAGTAAAATACCAAACTTTATGTTTAAATTAATTATCTTGTAATGATGCAACACGAAGCTTTGAAAGGAAATAGCTCATGGAAAAAATTTCGAAAATTTTTATTTTCTCAAAAATGGCTGTAACGATTTTTATTAAAATACCGTGTATGGAAAATAAAATGTATATTTTGCATTTTCTGGGAATAGCATCTGAAGACCTCTTCATTCTGGATGTCTTTTGTGTAACTGGTAATCTGTTAGAGATAGTCCAGAACTTACCACTCAAAATATATAGATCTGGTTAAAACACACAGTATACGTTGTATGCATTAACCGTTTCCAAGATATTCCTTGTTATTCGTTTCAGTTTTAAATTAAACTTTTCCAATATGGGAATTTGATAACTGCTGCTGCAACCAGCTTTTAAAGGATTTGAGTATCGCTTTAGCCTAATGTACTCCCTTATTTACCATCTACTTACAACGAAACAAGTAACAAAGCCAGTTCCTGCTGTTTACCTTGAATGACATGAAAGATAGAGAAAAATCTTATTAATAATTTGTTACAGGGATACAGAGAAAGTCATGTGAATGAAAAACATCAGGTTTTTAACAAATATCAAACAAAATAAAACGTGTTGGGGATTTTCTGCAAACAGAAAATTTTACAATTCCGCACATGCAGCCATTCATGTAAATATGAAGGAGAATCTCAGAAAAAAGTAATTATAATTTGTTGTAGATTTCAACTAAATTTGTAATATAGCTGCAGATATGTTCAAGCGTTTATATTGTGACGTTGGAGTCACAAACAGTGACCCTAGTGAATGTTATGGTAATGGGGAATGCATGGGGGAATAGGTGATTTAGTGGCTAAAGGAGACAAGACGACATACAGCTCTAGATTGAAAGATACAATTATTTTATTATTTGCTATAAGTGTTTCTACAACGTGCAACTAGCCAGAAATAAGAATTAATAAATGTGGCGGCAGACAAATTTCAGCTCACCTAGGCCGAGGACGTTTATGGTTGTTGGCCGATCTCGTGTTGTGCTTTTATGTGAAGTGATATTAAACTTCAATTAACTCCTGCCGGAAGACGACCGACATACTTACTTCAGTAATGTGCTTAAAGAGACAACAAGCTTAAAATTAGGAGAATTTAAATATAATTTGCATGCTGAGGTGAACGCTGACCCTGCCAAGTTTAAGCAGAATTTGCCTCCTCATACACAAGATAGTTCCGCACCGTCAGCTCAGGGAAATAAATGCTCGATCCTTAAGCGTCTCTGTAAAAAACGTTCTAAAACAAACTATATCCCGCCTGTCATGATTCTATAAAATGGCATTAATGTTGGCAACTGAAAAAATATAATTAGCATAATATATCAGAATTTAAGGATGGTTCACAATAACCCAAGAAGGTAACCAAAACGAAAATCATAACGGGAAGCAATGCAGCATACAACCGATATTGAGAATAAACAATAAAATAAAAAGTTATTTATTTGTTAATGATGCCTTTAATTACCAAGGTCATATCAGCGCTGCCTAGTGCCAGGATTTCGTACCGCAAGTTGCACGCCATTAAATCTACTGTGCGACAGTCACAGCTACTTCTCATTACTCTGATTATTTTTATTACTAATTATATTTTAAAGGTATTATTCATGTTTTTTCTCCAGCTAGTTGGGTTCTTTGATCAAGCAAGTATCTCTTAACAGGGCGTGAACGGTAAAAGGAACTATTTCAGAAATAACACATTTGTAAATTTTACTTCGCGTATTTTATTGAAACTGTTACCAAGAATATTTACAACCGATATACTCTTTATGGCTCTCTGAGATCCTACTAAACTGTATTCGCATTCACTTACAAATGAAATTTAGATATCGCGTAACACATTTCTTACGCAAATAATAGACAGGACCGAAGTATTGTGGAGAACAACTGACCACACTTCTATCTAAAGACGAAATTGTCTGTAAACTAAATGAGATCGAACTGTGTGAGAACTTGCATCTTTGTAGAATATATATATCGAAGACCCTTGTTCTACCTAAGTATTAAAACTGTACTCTAATTGACTTGTTTTTCCCGCTCCCAGTAGCGTCTCTTTTCACGAACCAATACACACTAATTTACTATTTCACTGAGGCTGCGAGCTCCCAGTAATTTTTCAGTAACTTTCATAATCTCACCAACCCTTAAAGCTTAGTTGCCTTTTTAGTTCCAACGACTTTCTTTTATGTGTTTCACTCCAACTCCCTGCCTATTGTCTACAAAAAACCTTGCGAAAGATTTCTCTTTTATGTCCAATGTACAGTTTCAGCTATCTCGTCTCTCTTATAACTAAGCCTATGCTAACATCCTGTAATAATATAATCTCATTTCTTTATTACATATTTTTATTTACATTATCTTGCTTATTAACTATTTACTTTTCTTGCATTCATTAGTACTGCCTCAACTGACATGGGACTTTCGCTTTTAAGCACACTTAAAAGTCATTGGTCTAGGCAGGGTATGAACCTGTCGTCCTCTGTGGTCTAGGTGTAGCATGCTAGCCTCTGGTTCCCACGTTTGCGGCCGATGAATTCTTTCAGGCGTAAAATCTTTAGAATGGCTGGCTTCATTCGGAAGGAAAGTAAAGCCGGTGGTCCTTATATTTACCGCATGTAAAACAATTTCAAGCTGATAGAGGCCTCTGGGCATAATTATGCCGTCTTTCAGTCGAATATAGAACGGAACACAATTAAAGAACGTCTATAAATAAAGTGCAATTTAGGTTTCATTTAGGGTTTGAACCTGAGACCTTTGGATTAAAGGACCAGGATCTAACCTGTCATCCAGATTGACAGGTGTTGGAAATGGTAATCCATATCGATGACTATATTGACTACAAAGTGCCAAGTCGATTTTGCGTATTAGGATTTAATTTGTTTATAACTGGTCAATGAAATTATTTCACTTGCTTTCAATTAAACAACATACGTAATGTGGGTTAGCCAGCGTCAAAACTAAAAGAGTAAATATGTAAATGCAGATCCATTACTGTTACCTAGTCCCCTAGTATTATGAAACGTTCATTCTTTTATTAATGTGTACATTAAAGTTTTTGTTGTTATTATTTTCATTCGAACAGATTTTTTGTTGTTCTTTTGATCTTTTTCCATTGTTTTTTTAGGCAATAGCCAGTTTTCAGTTGCATATAAATAAAATAGATGATGCTTTCGCTAGAAGAACTTACGCTCAATGCATCTGCGCCCATTCAGATTCTGCGGGTTTCAGGACTCGGAAGAGAACGCGCATATGTTAAAATTTCTTCTAGTTTCATATTTTCATTTTGCGACTAGAGCGAGCTCTAGAGGCTGTTTCATGTCACGGCTGCGTAGAATAATCTCAAAAGGGAATAGCATGATATAGATATAAAATGAGGGACGTTCAATAAGTCCATGTTGGTGGATTTTAGTTTCAGATGGTATTGTACTAGTATATATCTGCATGAAGAAACTCTATCAGTAGGCCAGCATGGATTTCAAGCATTTTGAAATTCCAAGTACTTTCTTTAAATAGGTTGCCTTGATCATCTCTATTTTCACCAATGAAGAGCTACGCCATGGTAGGCTGTTTAGACCGATCGCCTCTCACCTAGGCGGCCCAAGTAGAACCGACCGCACGTAAGATTTTGGTGGCCGAAACGGCGTCTGGGCGGGTTTTCTCCGGCTTCTCTGTTTCCCTGCCATTCATTCCACCAAGTGCTCCACCATCTTTTCCGTCACCCATTTCGCCTTCATTTAAATCATCTACTCCCTCACTTTCATACTAAGCATTGGGATCCACCATCCCTGGATACTCTATCAGATCCATTACCCGCTGCTTCTCGTAACTCCAGGCCTTGGCTTGTAAATCTTGGGGATGTAAGTGCTCCATATGAGGAAGCAAAGCAGGTGGCGAAAAGGAAGAAGAAAAGATGAAAGAGATGTAGTGAAGTGTTCCCATACTAATTCCAGTCCATATGTTAGTGCTGGCATAACTTTTAACCAAAATAATTTCATTGTAGTCTTCATCAACATTTCCCTTATTAGTCAATGTTTTGGCTGCTGCTACCATTTGTTTTGTTAAATGAATCCTGAAATTCTTTCCAGGGGTTTGTATCATTATCCCTAGTTTCTTGGAAATGTTGGCTATTTTAGCTCTTTTTGTTTGTATCCGATGGCTTTCCTGTATTCCTGAAAATTACCAACTCTCAAACTCTGTTTTATTCTCATTTATTTGTATTTCATTTAATCAGTAAGTTGTCCTCTGATGCTACACTCGTAGATATAAAGCCTCACACGCGCTTCTTCACTGATCGTTTTTTTATTTATAATTTTATTTAATGTCGCCTAATTACATAGGTCTTGTAGCGACATCATGATGTAGCAATAACAACTTTGAATACAATACTTACTTATTAAATTAATAAATGTATCTAGCTTGTAACATTAGTTATTGAATTCTAACAATAATGCTTATATATTATGTGGTGTTTCATACAACAGTGTATTAAAAGTTTACATTATTTTACAATGCAGTAGCAGATTTACAATCTTTTATGCAGTTGAACAATGATAACTTTTTTGGTTCGTCGATGGCTTCCTGAAGATCTGGAGGAATTTGGTGGCTGGTTCTGTACTTAGAATAGTGGGCACATTCCATTATGATGTGTTTGACTGATAGTCTCTAGTTGCAATGTTCACAGGATGGAGGTTGCTGTTTGGTGAATACATAGTCATGAGTTAGCTTAGTATGTCCAATTCTTAATCTGGTGAGTATAATCTGTTGCTGCCGGCTGAGCGTTTCGTATATTTTAATAAATGTGTTACTTTTTACTTCATGCAGTTTACTATTGCTGTTATTTTCAATCCAGTTGTTCTTCCATTTTTGTATCAGCTTCTTCTTAACATACTGTAAAGCATCTTCACGTGGAATAGGGATAGGGGGATAAACTGGTGGTTGCTTTGTTGCTTCTTTTGCTGCTTTATCTGCTATTTCGTTCCCTTCTATCCCCCGATGGGAAGGTATCACATTCAAGTTGCTTCTTTATTTATAAGCTAAATTTGGTTGTATAAACATTGGATTTCTTTGGTCAGTGAATTATCTGATGACAGATTCTGAAGGGATATTAAAGCACTGTAGGAATATGAAAAAAATACGCATTTCCTGTTTGAGTTAATTGCTTCCAAAGATTTCTTAATTGCAAATTGTTCAGTCTTCACTGATCTTGTCCCCTGTATCTTCGATAAAAGCGTTATAAAATCCTGGACTTATAGGGTCTGCTTGCAAAGCTCCATTTGTTTGCTGGATCCATTTTCTTTCCTGTACTATCATCAATTTATATTGTTTACTGATAATATGCTTAATAACAATCTCGTGAATGTTGATTGTTCTACTAGACTATAATGTTCTCATGAGTAATTGTTTATTAATAAGGTCACATGCCTTGGAATTGTCAACAAAGACGACGCACAATTTCCCTTTTCATCCTCTAAATGCTGTTCTATATTCTTAAGTAAATTTTCAAGAGCAATTACAGTCGATCGTCCTTTCTTAAACCCAAATTGATATTTAGAAAGCTGTGATTTTTTATCAAGTTTTCTTTTGACGTCAACATTTCACGCATTAATTCTAGACTGTTGTTTCGAGTATGAGTATACTTTGTATGCGTTTGGATAATTTGTGTCCCTTTTTGCTTTATATAGTGTCCTTATGGTGGATTTCCTCCAGGTTTCTAGTATTTGTCCCGAGTTAAAGCACTTATCAAGCAGTTCTGTTCATACTATGATTGCTGTATACCTAAAATGTCCATTCCTTATACCGTCTAGCATTAATGAGAAACATGCTTTATTTTATATTTATGGCAATACATTGATACTTAACTGGTTCCTCAGTAGTATGAGATAATCTGTGTTCAGAACTAGCCATTGTTCTTTCCTTCACTTGTGCAATTTCCTTTTCTTCCTTTTTACTGGCTTGTTTTCTTTTTGTTTTTTGTTGAGAAAGTTAGTTTTGAGGGCAAATCTCCTCTCTCTACTCGATACCATTGATTTGAAAGGAGTACTTCAAAATTTTGTGTCTTTATTCAAACCGTTGAAAGAATATAAACTAGCTTTAGGATATGTAGATAGAAAGTTACAAACGATGAGATAGCTGCAAACGTAATGTAACTGTTCTTTCTTATTGGATTTTCTATGTTTGCAAATCATTTCGATGCAATGGGACCATATAAAGTGTAGCCCTGCAACAGATAATATTAGCCTTTTCTCGGAGTTTGCTTTTCGACTGTGTTCACAATGACGCAAACGAGGCGTGATTGGGTTTTATCGCATTGCTACACACAGATCTTCAACCCGGTTTCGCGCGCGTACACAATATCTAATTATAGAAGACTACTTCAAAGCAAAACCCGCCCCTAATGGAGGTTCGTATGTTTTCTGCTTGATCACGCATTCATTCCCTTGGCTGAGGCTGTTGGCACAGCACAAAGCTGCCTCTACCGTCGCAGTTTGACTTCATGGAGGCATTTAGTAATTCGCCACAATTAAAGCAAGTTATGTAATATTGTATTAAAATGGTTCTTGTCAAAACCTCTTAAAACTCTTTCAAGAGAGGCACGAGGAATTAAGTCACATGCAAAAGATAACTGTCAGTGTCACACACACGAAGGAGGGATCCTCCAAGACAAAGAAGACTTAGAGAAGGAAAAACCAAAATAAAAACGAGTAAGCTAAATCACTTAGCTCTGCACACTAGTAAGCCTTCTCATTCTCTCGTCAATTCAGGGACCGGAATTTTGATTACAAACCTTTTTGAAAAATTACATATAAAATAATTCTTCAAGTTTAAACAATGTTGTGTCCATCCACATGACTTCCTCTACATCTCCGTAACAAATGCTTTTTGAAAAACTTCTATTTACTTTATGTTAACCAAGATAAACATTAGCAGAAATAGACTTATTATTTACTTCCTTGTAAGTAGGAGGGAAATAAGGGAATACACTAGTTAACGCGATCGTCAAATCTTTTAGAAGCCGATTGCCATTTCTTTGCATAACCACGAGTTCACAAATTCCCGTATGAGAAAAGTTCCTAAGTATTTTAATACTGAAATCAATAACAAGAAGTATCTCGGAAATGGTCAGTTCGGTGAAAAAAATGTATATGGCATAAATTGTTTTTAATGACATCTACCTTTTTAGTATTAAGTTTTTGTCTATCTGTTACGGTTTACCGCTTATGGAAAATTCAGCAACATTTGTCTAGAATGAAGAGTTCTTAAGAGGCTATTTTCCGAAAATTCAAAACATGCATTTATTTGTCCTGTCAATATCTTTAATATCGGTATTTTAACAAAATAGTTAAAGCTATTTATGAGAAAATCAAAATGTTCGAAAGTTGTTCTATGTAAAAGATAATTTGGGGTAGGTTGATTTTCCTCAAATTCTTCGTGTCACATCCCTGAAGATAATTTTAAATACCAAGTTTGGTATTTTACCGACTTTTCGTTTTGAGCTAACGTGTCCAAAGACACACGCACATACTGATACACACACGGATCTTTTTCTAAAATTATTTTATATATAGTGGACCCTAAAACGTGTATTTCCGTGAAATCTTGATATCAAATTTTTGGATGGAGTGCAATACCTTTCCACCTAGTATCATGTACTATGTAAACAAATAAGTGACATAATCATTACAAAAATATTTCCAAACTAAAAGTTAGTGAATATATTAAAATGATGTACAATTATTAATATTAAAATTTACAACAGAAAGTTATACATTAATTTACATGCAATTATAATTGTTATATAAGCCAATAATTACGCAAAGATCGTAATTTAGAAATTAATGTTTATATGTTTTTTTATTTTTGGTGAGAAGAAGCTTGAGAACATTGTAGCATTTGGATTGTAGCATTAACCCTGTGAGTGCTCTGATAATATACAGTTCATAGGGAACGAACAGGACATCACAATCTTTGAATACAAAATAAGGATATAGAGAATTACCACTTGAATCTGCGTACTCATTAAGGCAACACGGGAAAACTGACTTGTTTCATGTTGAGTTTGGAACATGAATTCATAACTGTAATATGTCCTTCTGACAATAGCCACCTCTCTACACTAAGCAATCTTTTCCAGACCAACCATTAAACAGGAATGTGATTTTTTTCAAGAGCACCAATAAAGTATTTACTAAATTACTCTTACTTAACAACTGAATAATGAAACTTCTGATGTTTGAAAAGTTATCCTTGAATAAACCGATATTTAGACCAGAAAATCACTTAAGTAATGGTGCAAAGGCAGAAAATGACAAATATTGGTTTAAAATCGAATAATGTTGTGTGTTACACTCACATGACTTTCTATGTCTATTTTGCAACAAACTATTTTTTTAAAAAAAAAACTATTATTTTATCTACTTATTGCTAATCGAGATATAGATTAGCAGAAATTATATTATGGCTTATTTCCTTATAGGTAGAAGAGGAGTAAGGAAATACATTAGACTAAAGCGATAGTAAAATATTTTAAGAACTAGTCGTTATGAAATGGTATTGAAATTAACTCTTTGCATGTCCAATAGTTTAAAATTATCCTAATAACGACTTCCCATTTAGGTGAATTATTAGTACTGGAAAATTTAAGCCAGGTTCTTTCCAGTGTAAGAATTATTCTTTAAATTTCCTTCACAGTACAAAAGTAAAAATAATTTTATCACATTATACTAAAATAACTTAAATTTACTTAATTTATATACTTATAAAATTAGTTGAAACAGCATTTCAACCACTTCGCTAGGTTGATCACAACGCAAACCTCCAGTCTTGGATTTTGAGCTGTCTTTCTTTTCCTACACTTAAGAGTTTGAGAAACATTGATATAAAGCAATAACAAGAATATCTCGGAAATGGTTAACTAAAAAAAAATTAAAAATCGTGCTTAGAAGAGAGATATATATTTGTCTATATTTTTCTTTTTACTAGTTATGCAAAAGTCATCCAGAATGAATTGAACTTCAAATGCTAATTCCAGAAAATTTAAGCTGGAGGTTTTATTTGTCATTTATATATCTTAAACATATGTTACTTCAATATACGGTTAGCTTTTTTTTTGAGGAAATCTAAATTTTTGAGAAAATATTCATGTAAAGGGTTGGTGTACGAAAAGAGATATTCTTGAATGCCTTCGTGTCACATCCTTAAAAAATGCAGAACTGAAATATCAATATGTATTTATTCGACATTTTGTTTTTGAGTTATTCTGTTAACAGACAAAACATGATCATTTTTATAACAATCTGATATGTACAATTACATGACTTTCTATAGCTGTTCCGCAAATAAACTTTTCTCACAAAATATTGTGTTTAGCTAATCATACTAATCGAGATAGACATTAGCAAGAGCAGTCTTATTACTTACTTCCTTGTAATTAGAGGGAAAATAAAGGAACACACTAAGCTAAAGCGATAGTCATAATCTTTAAAAGCGGGTCACTATGTGAAATAAGTAAAACTCGGTTCTCTTTCCCTGCTAGAAGTAAATAAAAGAGCGTCGAAAAGAAACTGACTCCCGTTTGAGAAAAGTTGAAGTACCTTAAAACTGAAACCAAAACGAAAGGTTAACTCTACAAGAAATATACATGACAAATTGTGTGTTTTTAACGAGATCTACATTTTTTGTGTCGTAAGCTTTTGTCCATCTGTTATCAGTTATACAAAAGTCCGAATAAAGTCATCCAGAATATAAAGATCTTCAGACTAAGTTTGGTATTTAACGGATTGGTTTCGAAGGTATGCTGTTCACAGACACAATCACAAAATGCTCTGTTTCAGATTTAAGGGGCATGTATTTCCGTAAATTCTCGGTATCGAATTTTTGGGTGGCATGCACTACCTTCTCTATCCACCATGTACATTGTGCATACGTGCTAAGGAAAGTTGCTTTATTCTGGTTCAGGAGATCTCAAAACAAATATTTCTGGTGATATTTTGACCTCAAATGTTTGGATAGTAGGGAATGTAAAAGGGGACACCAAATAGGTAAAAATAAAATATTAAAAGCTCGGGCTTATTTATTTAATTTTTGCACATGCATTACTAGCAACTAGAGCTGGGTGTTCAAACTTTCACTCTGTGTTATTATGTATATGTATATAATATCAGTTATAGTCGGTGTAATCAAAATATCTCTTTCAAACAAGTATTTCTTTATAGGGTCATTTTATTAAGTTTAATTCTTTTTCGTTCTTGTAACATATTTCACATAGAGTAGGATTTTTAAAAATATTTTATATCAAAAAGCGGAAAAAGTAATGAAAAATAGTATATAACTAAACTAATTATTTAAAAAATAAGGTATGAGCGATTTGAAGCAGTTTATGCTTTGGATAATAGTCTTACCCCAGATTACCTTCTTCACAGGAGTTAAAGGATGTGATATCCTTTGTTAAGAATCATTATTTCCCGTTTCCAACAAAGAATTGCTGATTTACTGTATACAGGTACAAGTTTAACAGTAAGCATAAAAATCTCCAGCTGAACATACGTCCAAGGTTTCAAACCTGAGTATTAGTACACTGAGAATTGATTTATATTTTTGAAGAAATTTGATATTCCTTTATTATGGGTATCAAAATGATATTTATGAACAGTGGTTAAGCATGTGTCATGAAAAATAATTATTTACACTCAAACATTTGTATAACATAGTTTATTTTTCAGTCAGATCATTTTTCTGCTGTTGAAAAGGTTAATAATTAATGGTCTAGTATAACAAGAATTTTGCTTAGGTGGGTATTGTGAAAATGGGAAACTAAGGGATAAACAATATTTAAATACGAGAAAGAATTCTTAAGCTTAGGCTACTGAAACAAAAACCCTCAGATGCCAAATATGCGGAAACTTCTCCGACTGTACTGTAAGGTGGGATAATATCAACAAACCAGAAGAATTAACAATAACAATAGATCGCCTGTGACCTCAAATATGCGGCAACTACCCTTACTGTACTGTAAGGCGGGACAATATCAGCAAACCGGCTAGGAGTCAAGGATATCAATAGATAGTCTGCGACCTCAAATATGCAGCAACTACCTTTACTGAACTGTAAGGCAGGACATTATCAGCAAACCGGCTAGGAGTCAAGGGTATCAATAGATCGTCTGCGATCTCAAATATGCGGCAACTACCCTTACTGTACTGTAAGGCGGGAGAATATCAGCAAACCGGCTAGGAGTCAAGGATAACAATAGATAGCCTGCGACCTCAAATATACGGCAACTTCTCCAACAGTATTGTTAGATGGGATAATGGCAGCAAACCGGCGGAAACAAGAGTAACAAGAAATCGCTTGCGACCTCAAATATGCGGCAACTTCTCAGACTACTATAAGGCTGAGTAGTATAGTGGACCAACTATGAGATGAAGGCAACGTGAAATGAGGAAAAGGAACAAGTTTTCTCTAGACTGCCACCTTTTTATTTTCCGACTATTCCCCTATTGCTCTTTTGATTGCCTGCCCACGACGACTGCTTCTTTTAAGAACATTGCACTAGACTTCTTTGCTGGTACTCCAGAGCTCTTTCAATTTCTCGAATTGGTTTTCAATCTGAAGGGCAACATTATGAACAACTTGATTTGTAACAAATATCAGACCTTATTTCTTCCTTGAGCGAAATTAATTTAATGGTATGATTCTTTACCATACATTATTGCCAATTCTCTTTAAGCTTATAAAATGTTTAAACTACTACTAATGACTTGCACTACTACTACTACTACTACTAATAATAATAATAGTAATACTAGCACTAATACTACTACTACTACTACTACTACTACTAATACTATTACTACTACTAGCACTACTACTAGCACTACTACTAGCACTACTACTAGCACTACTACTACTAGCACAACTACTACTAGCACAACTACTAACTAGCACTACTACTACTGCTACTACTAATACTACCACTGCTACTACTAATACTACCACTGCTACTACTAATACTACTACTGCTACTACTAATACTACTACTGCTACTACTAATACTACTACTTCTACTACTAATACTACTACTTCTACTACTAATAATACTACTGCTACTACTAGCAGTACTACTCTACTACTAGCAGTACTACTCTACTACTAGCAGTACTACTCTACTACTAGCAGTACTACTCTACTACTAGCACTACTGCTACTACTACTAGCACTACTGCTACTACTAATATACTACTACTAACACTACTGCTACTACTACTACTAATACTACTACTAGCACTACTACTACTACTACTACTACTACTAGCACTACTACTACTACTACTAATTCTACTACTAGCACTACTACTACTAATACTACTACTAGCACTACTACTACTAATACTACTACTAGCACTACTAGCACTACTACTACTAATACTACTACTAGCACTACTACTACTAATACTACTACTAGCACTACTACTACTAATACTACTACTAGCACTACTACTACTACTACTACTACTAGCACTACTACTACAACTAATACTACTAGCACTACTACTAACTAGCACTACTACTACTACTACTACTTCTAATACTACTAACTAGCACTACTACTACTACTACTACTACTTCTAATACTACTAACTAGCACTACTACTACTACTACTACTACTACTACTACTACTACTACTAGCACTACTACTACTACTACTAATACTAGCACTACTACTACCACTACTACCACTACTACCACCACTACTACTACTACTACTAGCACTACTACTACCACTACTACCACTACTACCACTACTACTACTACTACTACTACTACTACTACTACTACTACTACTACTACTACTACTACTACTACCACTACCACCATCATCACACTACTACTACTACTACTACCACTACTACTACTACTACTACTACTACTACTACTACTGCTGCTGCTGCTGCTGCTGCTGCTGCTGCTTGCGCCGCATGAGTTCTTTATCTTGCCATGTAAATTTACTCACATGGGGCTGTTGCTTTTAAGGATACTTAGGAAACATCGGTCTTGGGCGGGTTTGAACCCGCGACCTTGAGTGCCTAATGTCAGTGCCTAACCAGCAATGTTACCCACACCGACTGTTACTGCTACTACTTAGTGATGATTATATTGGTGATAATATTCCGTTAATAATAACATATTTAGAGAACTAGGTACATTAATAGTACTTCCACAAATTCCTTCACAGGTTAGTCTCTTACATAAATAACCGTACTGGGAAACGAATTTGAAGTCCATCTGCGCAGCAATATTTACAATCAGCGTTTCTGAAACGTCAGGACTGAAGGAGATTACATAATCCAATAACGTTTAGTTGGCTACATGCAGTGCACTCTGATATTAAAGTTCATGTTTATACTTATAATCAAAATAGCTAGTATTAGGTATATGTTTCTTTAAACAATAAATATCTTTACACGCTAAGTTACAATGTTTAATTGTTATAAAACGAATACAGAAATTCAAATGCCATGTACTTGAATTTTGTTTTATTTTGTTTAAATTCACAATAGAACATTGTAAGTCTTCAGAAAAATGGCAGATGATTTGGTTAATGACAGTTTAGAAACATTTTAGCTTTAAAGTTAAGTTAGTTTTTAGACTAATTTTACCCGGAAATATCCTATCTCATCCTTTGAAACTTTTCTTTATACTTTGGTGCAGTCACCCAAAATCTTGAATTTATTTCTAGACTTCAAATTATATATAGAGCGTTGTTTCAATTAACTCCGGAAACTAATACCACCTAAGCATATCTCAGAAAAGCAAGCACGCAAATGAGACCATCTGTCTTGAAATACTTACGCATTCTAAAACCTTAAAAGTAATCTATGGATTCTTTTCTACTCTTTGAACTTTATATGCAAGGGAATGCATAAGGGAAAGTGAAAAACATCGGACAGAAAACTGTTGATAACTTTAAATTGAAGACATGATACTTACAATTACTAAATGCGTTATTTCATTTTTGAGATTATACATTTGCATAGCAAGGCCGATACAGCTGATTTGCACGAGACTACGAATATCTTGAAAAGGATACCAATAAACGCTTCAGATATTCATTTATTATTTATGTATAAACTGGTATTTAATATTTTTCTTAGCAATAAAATTACGCAATATATGTGCAGAAAACTGCCATAAGAGTAGAAAACATTGGGATTAAGAATAAAAGCTAAATAAAAAGAATATGACTCTTCATAAAATAGAAACGGAAAGACACAACCTTAGATATATGAACTATTTGGGCTCAATGTTACAACAGGATCATCAGTAATTTAAAGACTTAAATGACATGCCAAGGAAAACAAGCTTTAGGGGTGTTGCTAGTTACTCTGGGGTGAGAGAATCTCTGCAGAATAATAAGTGACACAAACATTTTCTAATGATGAACATTTAAAATATTACGGCAATGTAAGTAGGATGAATGATGATATAGACTTACAAAGGAAGTATGGGGAGCCAATAGGAGGAAATGGGAATGGAAAACCGAGTGTAAACTAAATATATGGCGAGGTTGATTATATATATGGAACAAAAAGAAGTTTGTTGGGGATTGGACAGTGGAAGAAACAAATAAAATACAAGGAGTCAATTAAAAGGAATGCCTCCACCTTCGTTAATTGGATTTGGATGGGAATATTTCAATAAATCAGACGCAGAAATAAGCCATAGAATGTGATCTTTAATTACCGATATTCACTTTTCCACATAATCACTAGCCAATTGGATACATTTCTGCTAACGATGAACAAGCTTTCTGACGCCGTCACGGAAGAACTCTGTTTCCGCAACCACACTCTCACAGTTCTCTCAACGTGTTCATCAGAAATATAATGATGTCCCCGCAGATCGACTTTCATTATCGGGACCAGATGGAAGTCAGACGGTGCTAAATCTGAAGTGTATGGAAGATGCCGTACGGTGGCGAGATTCAGTCTCTGAAGTTCTGCTGTGATGGCACGTGAAGTGTGTGGTTTGGCATTGTCATGCTGCAGGAAAACATTTCCCTTTTCCTTTCGGGCCCTTGTTAGCCGTCGTTTCAGAGTTCGCTGCGTTGTGATGTAACGCTCTGAATTTATTGTTGTTCCACGATAAAGGAAGTCAACATGGATAACACCATCTGCGTCCCAGAACACTGTGGCCATGGTTTTTCCAGCTGAAAACTGCGTCTTGAATTTCTTTTTCTGGGGCGAGTCTCTGTGTCGATATTCCATAGACTGACGTTTCGCCTCCGGGTCATAATGGTATACCCACGTTTCGTCTCCTATCACAATTGAATGGAAAAAGGCGTCACCATTCTCGTAACACGAGAGGAGTTCCTGGCAGATTTCAAGTCTGTGCGATTACATTTCAGAGGTGAGTGTCTGGGGTACCCATCGTGCACAGATCTTCCGATAACCAAGCAAAGCAATAATGTAACCTACACGTTCTTGTGAAATGCCGATTGAGCTTGCAATTTCTCTCTAAATGGTACGACGATCGTCCTGAATCAATCTGTCAACATTTTGCTTGTGAAACTCTGTGGTTGCTGTGACAGGACGTCAAACTCTTTGTTTGTCATGCAAGTCAGATGTTCAAACCTCAACATCTTTAAACTTTCTCGCCCAACGACGCACAGTACTCATATCAACACAGTCACCAAAAACTGCTTTCATTCTCTGAAGAATCTCCTTTGGGGTGACACCTTCTGCTGCCAAGAATTTAATGTCTGCACATTGCTTAAATCACGTTGATCGACGTCTGCGCAGGGTTCCATACTTTACACAGTAAAAACACAACCATTCAATGCTTACCGCCAACTGGAGCTGAAGAGAAGAGGCAACAGAACAAGCCAGTACCTGCCATATACCTATGCTGCCATCTGTTGAAGAGTTACTTTTCATTCAACTCTCGTACAATTATATTGTATATTACAAAACATTTGTGTAGCAATTTTTCTTGAGACAAACAGTGTTATTGTAGAGAATTGTATTAACATATCTCAACGTTTTGTAGATGTTATCGTTTGCATACTGACTGGAAACTAGAAGTTTTACTAAAGAAAATCTCGGTTGATAGGAGCTACTCGGATAGGGTTTTTCTGGATCACTTTATGATCTATAGATGCTATGCTTATTTGAGCATCCCCCCATTTCATTTATTCATTACCCAATAAGACTGTCCGGCTAAAGGAAGACGTTAAACTCTCCCCTTAAAACATTTTTCTCACGCCAAAGTACTCTTCACAAGAAATAATTGGTTATTTTTATTTTTTTATTTTTTTTAACAATTTTGATTAAAATACCATATTTTAAGGATATGTGTATGGCAAATAAAAGGATACTTAGGAACAAATTTGTACAGTTTTGTATAGAACTTTAAATCATGAGAGAGCGAGAGAGACAAAACTTAACGTAAAAAGATGTAGATTTCTATAAAACATGCAATTTCTTTATATAATTATTTTGTCTTGAGATTTATGTATCCACACACATAAAGCAAAAATTAAATTTCCTTAAAATAAAGAAGAATAAATTATATTTAATTGGAACTATATTACTTCCTCTATACGAACTATGTACATCGTGTATAGACAATGTATTGTATTGTACCCAAAAGTTCGATACCGGTAGTTCACCGGAAATACATGTTTTGAGACTCCCTGAATAAAAAAAAGCATTTTTAGAAAAATGTCCGTGTGTGTCTGTGTGTATGGGTGTGTGTGTGTGTGTGTGTGTCTGTGGGCAGCATAGCGCAAAAACGAAAAGACCGTTAAATCCCAAACTTGGTATTTAAGTTTGGTATCTTCCAAGGATGCGACACGAAGATTTTTCAAGAAAATCCCCCACCCCAAACTACCCTTTACATGGAAAAATTGTGGAAAATTTTGATTTTCTTAAAAATGGCTCTAACGATTTTGATTAAAATATCGTATAATAAAGATATTTACCTGACAAATAAAATGTATATTTTGAATTTTCTGGAATAGCCTCTGAAGACTATTTTATTCTAGATGAATTTTACGGAATTGTGCATAACTGCTAAACCGTAAGAAATGGGCAAAAACTTAGCTCGCGATAAAGCACATAATTTGTCATATACATTTTTTTTCGTGAAGTTGATCATTTTTAAGATATTCTTGGTTTTTCGTTTCTGCTTTGAAAAACATACTTTTTTCATATAGGAATTTGTTAACTTCTGCCCATGCAAGCAAAGGAACTTCAGTTACATATCAACTAGCTATGGTACTCCCTCATTTCGCTTCTACTTACAGGGAAGCAAATAATAAGACTATTTCTGTTAATGTTTCTCGATTAGCATGAAGTAAATAGAAGCATAAGCTTTTTAACTAAAATTTGTTGCAGAGATGTAGAGAAAGTCATGTGTACACAAGATATTTTTTTGTTTGGATTGTATAGTAAATAATTATGAATTATATTTAATTCCATTGTTAATAAATTAAGCTATGTTTAAACCTTTACATATAATTCATCCTTTAATTAAAATTTTCCATACAATATTGAAGATATTTATTGTTTTAGATTTGAATTTTTCCACGTTTTTATATTTTTTGAGGTTCTACATTATCATTTTGTTATAGAAAGAGTATAGTAATTCCAGTGCACAATTTAGAGTAACACATAAGAATTTTTAGATAAAAATTAAGATATTGGCAAGTTATCGATCAGCTGTGCATACACAGTTTGTATTTTCTGTATTGAACATGTTGTTGTAAGGTTTTATTTTTAGCGGTCTATTTCACTGTGCTAGCCGACGTCACGTACACAAAATATGCAGTGACGTTTCAATGCAGCCCAGCAATACAAACGGAAACGAAACGCTTTATCTGCGGAGATGCGTGGAGCGGTCATCGTCCGACTATGAAAAGAAGGGTGTAACGAAGGAAGGAAGAAAGAAAGAAAGAAAGGAAGGAGGGAGGAAGGAAGTAAGGAAGTTGGAGCAGCACGAAAATTTGAAATTGGAGGATAGAAATGGAGTAGCAAGCCATAGCAATCGACATACATAAGCGAGGAACAGGTCACATCAGAGACGTGCACAAAACTGAACATTTCAAACTGTAATAGTGCGTCTTTCCGACCAGAGGGACGGGTTATTATATTCAAAGTCATAAAAACTGTCTTGAGTCTAAGATTGACTATCAAAAATGAAAGCTTTACAGTTCACGTAAGATATATATATATATATATATATATATATATATATATATATATATATATATAAAGCATGTAGTAGAACTGAAACTTTGTATATTTAATGATCGATTCGTTAAATCCGTTAACTTTTATGATTGTTTAAGATTGCATGACAAAATACAGGCATACCTTGAATTTCTGTGAATAGGTTATGAAATCCTCTTCATTCCTAATGAACTTAACATGACTGGAAAGCCATGAGATATACGCAAAGAATTATTGTAAAAAAACTGTAAATCTCGATGAAATTTACCAAATAAATATTTGGTACCAATTTACTGTTCTTTGTTTGAATTTTCAAATACCAGGTGACTCAACTACTCTGTATTTGACGTGCGTTAAAAGAGTCGCAGAACTCAACGGGATTATTTCAAGTCAAAACCCGGTCAGTGGAAAACTGGTGAGAGCGATCATCGATTTACCACTCTCAATGAGCGCGACCCACTCACCTTCTCCGCTGATAAGCAAGAGGGGTAAAACGAAGGTCGTTGGGCCCAGTTCCCCTCTTACCGGTTTTAACTTGAAATAGCCCATCATTCTGAAACTGTTTTAACAGACGAAGGATATCTGTACACGTCAAATAGGGGAAGTTTAGTCATAATTACCTGGCATCTACTTATACTATTGTGTTGATAAAGTATATATTGCATTCCACTCGAAAACTCGATATCAAGATCTCACCAGAAATCCGCATTTTGAGGTCTCAAAGAAAAAGGACTCTGTGTCTTTGTCCGCGAATAGTATAACTAGAAACGAACGTCAGATAAATACCAACCTTTCAGCATGTTTCAAGATTGCGACGCGACCCGTGGAATATGTTGCATTACGTCGTATTTTTATTTTCTCAGAAACACCGACAGAGTTTTATTAAAATATAATTTGTTCAAGATATTCACATGATTAAGAAAATATATAACCACTTTTCTTGCTAAAAGTCTGCGAAGTCATCTTTGTTCAGAATGAATGTTTCAAAAATGTTATATAACTGACAATTCATAAGATTTAGACGGTAAGTAACTTAACAAAATAATTCTCTTTAAAAAACACAATTTAATTAAAACAAAATTATTGCATAGCACGAGTCATTTTAAGGCATTTGTTATTGGTTTGAATTTTTAAATACTGGTGGCATTTTTTGAAGTAGTCACAATTTACTTGCTTCTTTGGAATTTCAAAGTCAGCAATAGCTTACCCACTTTATAAATATTTGTCTATCGCCCTAGCCTCATCTATTCCTTTTGTATTGGCAATTAAACGTGTAATGAAACTATTTCTGGCAACATATATCTCGCTTAACACTAAATAGACAGAAAAATAAGCATTTGTGAGAATATTTTCTAGAAAAGATATAAAGAGATAGTGAATGGAGAAAGGCATGTATATGCATGAAATTCAGGGTTATTCAAAAAGAAAGAACAGATTTCAAACTTTTATTGCTTCCAAACTACAAAAGATAGAAGCATGATTCCAACGTCCATGGAGAGAGAAAAGTTTACAATTGAAATAGCGCGGGGGGGGTAGAAGTTTCAATCACGGTCGCATTGGCGCTATTGTTTGTTGTTGTATGTCTAGTGAAATGGCGGCGACATCTCAAGAGAAATCATTTTGTGTGCTGCAATTAGCAAAGCTAGAGTCCATTGTTGTAGTTCAACAAGCATTTCGCCGTCAATTTAATAAACAATCGCCGCGTCACAAGCAAATTTACGAGTGGCATCGAAAGTTCGTAGAAGATGATTGCATGTGCAAAAGGAAAAGCACGGGACGCCCTCGCACATCGGACGCGAATGTCGAGCATATTGGTACACTATACGAAAAGATCCCAAAAAAAATCAACATCACGAGCAAGCAACCAACGGTATGGCGAGTTCTAAAACATCGTCGGCACCTGAAGCCATACAAACTTCAGTTATTGCAAGCATTGAATCCTGACGACCACAACAAAATGTACAAATTGTACATTGGCATGTTAGAATATGTGGAAGAAGACAATTTTACTCAACGATTAATACTTTCCAATGATTTTTTTCATGCAAGATGGTGCTCCGCCTCATTTCTATTACCACGTCCGACGTTACTTGAATAACACATTTACAGGACGTTGGATTGCGAGAGGAGGAGCCGGTGGCCTCCCAGGTCTCCAGATATCACTCCATGTGACTTTTATCTGTGGGGTTACGTAAAAGACCGTGTTTTTATCCCTCATATGCCTGGCATTCTTGAAGATCTACGACACGAATTGTTGAAGCTGTAAATTCGATAACTGGAGACCAGCTGATTCGTGTGTGGCAAGAAATGTGCCACCGTTTTGACATATGTCGTTTAACACACGGTGCTCATGTTGAATGCATATTATAAAAATGTACACTTTTCTATCTCCATGAACATTGGAATCATGTTTCTATCTTTTGTAGTTTGGAAGCAATAAATATTTGAAATATGTTCTTTCTTTTTGAATTACACTGTATATTACATTTTTATGCGAGTGACATGGAATATAAAAGACAGCAGTGAAATGAGAGGAGAAAATTGTGTGAACGTACATCAGATTTTTACTTTCTCTAGCCTCGATGTACAATGTACATAGTGGACAGAGAAGGTATTGTATTCCACCCAAAAATTCGATGTCAGATTTCACCCGAAATATATGTTTTGGGATCCCCTGAGCTCGAGAACAGAATTTTCAGAAAAAGGTCCGTGTGTGTCTGGACAGCATAGCTCAAAAACGAAAAGACTGTTAAATACCAAACTTGGTATTTATGTTTACTATCTTCCAAAGATGAGACACGAAGATTTTCAAGAAATTTCCCCCCACCACAAACTACCTTTTACGTGGAAAAATTTTAGAATGTTTTGATTTTCTCAAAAATGGCTAACGATTTTTATTAAAATACTATATATATTAAATATATTTACATCCTAAGTAAAACGTATTTCTTGAATTTTCTGGGAATAGCCTCTAAAGACCTCTTTATTCTGAATTATTTTTATTGCATTTTCATAATTTTTTAACCGTAAGAGATAGATAAAAACTTACTAGAAAAAAATGTAGATCATGATAATACACACCATTTATGTCATAAACATTTTTTTGTGGAGTTGATCGTTTTTTAGATATTCCTTGTTATCGGTTTCAACTTTAAAAAACTTATTTTCTCATACGGGAATTTGTCAACTCCTGTCCATGCAAACAAAGGAACTTCAGTCACTTAGCAACCAGCTTTTGACTGTCCCTTTAACCTATGGTACTCCTTATTTCGCTTCTACTTACAAGGAAGCAAGTAATAAGACTATTTCTGCTAACTTTTATCAACTAGCATGAAATAGATAGAAGAATAAGCTTTTTAACAATAATTTGTTGCAGAGATGTAGAGAAAGTCATGTGAATGGAACACATAAGAGTTTTCTCACTTGATCCCCATAAACTTATTCTGTCATTATGTTGTGTATTTAGGTCAAACGTTGGTGGAGTGATTCTGCTGCGAGCCAGCCTTCTAAGTGACGACAGAGTATTGCCGCTGTCATCATCCCGAAGTACCTCTAGCAGCCAAGGTCCCAGCAAGGGTGTCGTGTTGTGCGGGAGAAGGAATGGCAAGGAACGCTCTCTGGCCGTATACAGCCCGCGGTCCGTGCGCAGCGATACCGTGTGGCAACTAGAACTCAAGGACAAGCAGTGGACGGCGTATGTATGCTGTTGCGACAACGCGACGCCAGAGCGCAGTACAAGGACGACCGCGCCAAGAGTCGCGGCGCCTACAAATGCTACTACTACGATAACGACCACGTCGACCCAAGTACATCCTCTTGCAGATATTACTACAGAACAGACTGCCTCGGGGTAAGTGCGCGGCGGCTTTGAACATTGTTAACTACAAATCTCTTTCCGTCTAGGTAACCATAAAACTTGCTTGATCTACTAAACAATTTGGAAAGGGAACTTTAAATTGTAACTGAATTTGGAAATGATTGCCTTCAATAATAAGTATTACGTTTAATTATGAACAGTAAACATGCATAAATTAAACCATTCTTATAGACATATTCATGAATTAATTCCTGTACACTTTGAACCATGAAGTTTCCTGCAAAATTTCGTCCCTAGGAGTTGACTTTAGGGATACAATGTCGTGAGCACGAATCTATTTTGTGTTCTTATTGTGAATGACCTACTTTTCTGAAGAAATGGCGCATGACAATATTCTTTCCACGTTTAGGCATATACAGAGAAAAAAACTATTGGAGCTAAGCAAATTTGTAAGCCTTTTATAATTGCACAAATATTCCAAATCTCAATTTTTACAGTATGCGGGTTCCTGCATGTATATGATTGCCTAAAGCATATGCAGTCTCGGGTGTCAGCTTACTAATTGATCTTCAATGGTTTTCACATTGTTTTCCAGACTTTCTTGACGGTCTTGCAGTATCTAGCTGCTCTTATCTTGAGTCTAGTGTAAGAGCAAATAAATCACGTATTTGGTATTTAAGCTGGATTTATTCGATTTGTAAGAGTAATGAAATCAACTAAAGCTGTTGACAGGGACTCTTAACTTTAAACTGGCTCCTCGAATTGTGTACATTATTTCTCGTTAGCTCTAGCCACTTAAAAATTTTAATGAGGAACAACTGCATTTTAGTCACCCGCACTTTCTAACACAGAGCGTCATGAAATAAATCTCTTGATGATCGCAAACAGCAGAGGCATCCGTCGTTATCTCATAGGTGGCCAGAAATGAAAAGGACTTGTGGGATGGTTGTGTAGGTTTTCAGGTGTGGGTTGATAAAACGACAGCGCTAATTTTATAGACTCTTCATCGGTTGCCTTTCCATGTTGCTGCTTCGCTAGTGTTTGCATCCAAAAGGTGTTTGAGTTAATGTTTTTGACCACTCCCAAAGGGAAGGGGAAGTACGTGCGTTCAGATTTTCAAATCCCATTGTTGTAGATAGCCGAATTGATGCCTATTTTCGCGCTGACCCTTGTTGCTCATATTCTGATTAGTTACTTGGCTAATTGTCGTTTAAAAATAAACTTGACATTTTTTCTCATTCTACGCCAAGCTTGACACATCTGCGATTTCCAAGTTAACTACTGTGGCTGTCCCAGAAGTGCCCGACCTGACGTATAGATAGCGGTTGTTGTTTCAAACAACAATGATAAAAAGTACCAACATTAGAAAGCTTAAGTTTGAAGTTTGACGATTTTACATTGTTTAGCATTTGTTTGGCAGCTATCATTAATTAATGCTCTCAGCTAATTTGTAAATATGAATAAAACTGTCATCGTTATACAGTTTGAAAGGTCTTAAGGCTAGAGCTAGATTCTACTTTGGAGGAATCTGCTCCTATGTTTACAACAGTGAAATATTGGGTGGCAGAGTTTAAGCGCGATCGTACGAGCTGCCAAAACGAACATCAGTGGTGGACCAAATGAGGTTACCAGTCCAGAAATTGTGAAGAAAATGCACAAAATGTTATTGGATGACCGTCGACTGAAAGTGCCGAGCTAGCAGATATTGTAGGTATTTCAAAAAGTTCTGTACAGCGCATACTGATTGAAAATTTGGATATGAGAAAGTTGTATGCAAGGTGGATGCTGCGTTTGCTCACAATAGAACAAAAAGCAGCGTCGTGAGGATGTTTCAGTCGAGTGTTTGGCAATGTTTCCCTACAATAAAGCTGAGCAAACATTGGAATGGAAGGGGAGAATCCGCTCCAAAGAAGGCGAAGACAGTTCCACCTGCAGACAAGGTTATGGCGTCAGTTTTCTGGGACGCAAGTGGGATAATTTTCATTCCTTATCTTAAAAGAGGAAAAGTAATCAATCGCGAATATTATGCGAACTTGTTACAGCGTTTGACTGATGAAATCGAGCAAAAAGAAAGTTTTGTTTCATCAGAGGATTATATAACCTTAATTTAGGTTGGTTATTTTCCTTTTTGGGTTGTACAAGCATAGGTGTTTATACAGTAATAATTAAAAATTATTGATAGTAGAAATATTAAAACTAAAAAAAAAAAAAAAACTAAAAAAAAAAAAATAAAAAAATAAATAAATAAATCGATTAAGTGTAACATCTGCTATTATATAATCCTCACTATATGAAATTACGTCCATTTATCGCCATGGCCAAAATCAATGTGTTAAAGTTCGAATGGCTTCCTCATGCACCCTATTTGCCAGATTTAACCCCCTCTGATTATTTTCTGTTTCCAAACTTGAAGAAATGGTTTGGTGGTAGAAGATTTGCCAACAATGAAGAGATGAAGTGACATCTGCAGTTGATCCTATTTTGCAGACCTCGATAGTTCTCACAATAAACAGGGTATCGAAGCTATTGGACATCGCTGGGAAAAGTATATCGAGCTGAAAGGAGACTATGTAGAGAAATAAACATGTTTTCCCCCAAATGTTTGTGCTTCTTTTGTTAGGCCAGGTACTTCTGGAACAGCCCTCGTATGTCTCTATTTTTCATTGCCTCTCTCATTCGCAAATACTGTCGAGTTTGCCAGTTCTTCTGTGCTTCTCGGTCAGTTTTATCTAAATGTGTTATGAAACTTTCCTAAGCTATCTGATTAAGTCCAATTATTAATTACTTCGTCGAGCTAGCACGCTTCTCTGTACAAACGGTTTTATTAAAATTTACCTTTTATTAACATACATGTATTGTAATGAATATTCCAGTCATGCCATTGAGACGCTAGGAGATATTTCCGGATATTTCCCCCCTTTCTCCACAAACTCTCTCGAAGCTCCTGCAGCGTGCTTGCAAAGAGTTGATGAATCGCTAAAGTCGTCAGTGAAGTACTTACTCAGAAAGTCCTGCGTTTGACACTCCAGTGACTGAATGGGGCTAGAGAAGAGGAGTCCTGCGTTTGAAACACCAGGGTGTGATTGAGAGGAAACACTCATTACACCGATTCGGCTCCCTCTAGAAAAGAAAAGAAGGAAGGAAATTAAAGCGACAGAGAAAATTAAATTAATTCACAATATAATACTTTACATTATATAAATTAATATACTTTTTTCATTACTATTTTTTCCTAATTATTCCCTTTTTATTCATTATACGGTAGCTGTTCCCCATATATCTTAATCTTTCAGTATCGCCTGTATACAGGAACATTTTCCATGAATGAGCTCTTTGACTTACAAATAAATCTGTTGACATGAATGAGGCTTACTTTAAGCCAGTGAATCGGTGAAAACAATAAATTCCTAGTTTTTCTGACTTACTTCTTTACCATATATTTAGAACATAAAATATACAGTGCACACAACATTTAATGATATGCCAAACAGTTCTAAAGGTACAACGGCGTTCAATGAGTACCCTGTTGGGAAGGAAGACCCATTTTTTCAAACACAAATTATGTATTTTTCAACACAGTCCCGCTTCAGGGATATACACATCTCCCAATATTCCTGCCATTATTAACCTGTCAGAAAGTATAAAGTCCTGCAAAATGCGCCTATCTCGACGATGACTTCATTTGATCTCAATTTTATTCTTGTGTGCCATTTATTCATGTTTGAAATCGCAGGGAGTTAGTTCGGGCGAATATGCGGTAGCATTCATAACGCAATGCATGCAGTTTGCAGCGATAACTCCGGATGAATGTTCTTGTGTGTTGTCGGAGTATAACAGCACATTCTTCTTCACCAAATGGGGCCGTGTCCCATTCAATCTTTTGTCGAATCGGCCCAATAACTCACTATAGTAATCGGTTTTCCTTTTTCTAAGGAAGAATGTGCATGACACTCTCCGCATCCCAAAAAATCGCCATCACTTTTCCGACCGTCTTTACCTTCTTTGTGGCAGATTCACCAGAAGCAACTCATTGTTTTGATAGTTGTCTCGTTTTGGAGTATAATGATGAATGCAGATAACGTTGACGTGTAACAATTCGATGCAAAAGGCCCTTCGGATTTCTCTTAATAGCTTCAAACACATTTTTGAAGTTCAAAGCCGCACCAACGTATTGCCAACCCTTCGAGCCGAAAATTTCTTCATCTTCAATTTATCATGAAAAATATTAATTTCTGTTCCCGTCATCACACCTATGGCCTCTGCCACTTCGCGAACTTTCCTTCGACGATCAGCGAGAATCTTTGGATTATGTGAATCGTGGATCTTATTTTGCGGGCGTCCTAAGCTCTCCTCATCGAAAACGGATATTCGACGCTTAAAGTCGTGAACAATATCTAATTATACTCATAGATGGCGAAAGATCCCCATAAACAGCATCACTTTTGATTTTATTTCCTTTTAAGTTTTCTCATCCACAAGTAAACAGCGAATCACAGAATGATACAGCACGTTTTCATTTTAGCGGTAGCACGCTGAATGACTGAAACCCTGCCATATCCAAACTAAGCCATGAATCAGTGCCAAATTTGTTTTGGTAACGTGTAACAAATGACAGTACACAATGGTAACACCAGATTTAATTTAGCAACACCACCTATTTTGAAGTTTGGGTATTAGGTGAACCACCCTCGTATTGATTTTTACTTTTTTTACATGGTACATGGTAGGCAGGTAGAGAAGGTATTGCACTCCACCCAAAAATTCGATACCAAAAATTGTACCGGAAATACACGTTTTAGGGTCCTCTGTATAAACAAGTAGGATGTGCTCCATTCACATAGTTTTCACCTTTTATTTAGCCGACTTTTCGTTTTTGAGCTATGCTGTACACACACACACACTCACTCTCACTCACTCACACTCTCACTCACTCACACTCTCTCTCACTCACACTCTCTCTCACTCACACTCTCTCTCACTCACACTCTCTCACTCACACTCTCTCTCACTCACACTCTCTCTCTCACTCACACTCTCTCTCTCACACTCTCTCTCACTCACACTCTCTCTCACTCACACTCTCTCTCACTCACACTCTCTCACTCACACTCTCTCTCTCACTCACACTCTCTCTCTCACTCACACTCTCTCTCTCACTCACACTCTCTCTCTCTCTCACACTCTCACACACTCTCTCTCACTCACACACTCTCTCTCTCTCACTCACACACTCTCTCTCTCTCACACTCACACACTCTCTCTCTCACACTCTCACACACTCTCTCTCACACTCTCTCACTCACTCTCATTCACTCTCATTCACTCTCATTCACTCTCTCACTCTCTCACTCTATCACTCTATCACTCTATCACTCTATCACTCTCTCACTCTCTCACTCTCTCACTCTCTCTCTCACTCTCTCTCTCACTCTCTCTCTCACTCTCTCACTCTCTCGTGCTCTCACGCTCTCGTGCTCTCACGCTCTCATACTCTCACACTCACACACCACGCGCGTGTGGACCTTTTATCAGGGGACACTCTAAACATAAGTTTCTATTCCAATAATAAATGCGATACCGAGATTTCACCGGAAATATGTGTTTTGAGGTCTCCTAAGTCCGAAAAAAAATTAAAAAAAGGCCCGTGTGTGTCTCAAAAACGAGACCGTTAAAACTCGGTTAGTTTTTAAGTTTAGTATTCTAAGGAAGCGATAGGAAGATTTTCAACATGATCCTCCCCAAACTACCCTTTAATTGGAAACATTTTTGGAAATTTGTATTTTCTTAAAAATAGCTCTTAGCAATTTTGATTAAAATACCATATATTAAAGATATTTACATCACAAATAAAATATATATTTTGAATTTTCTGGGAATAGCCACTGAAGAGCTCTTTATTCTGGGTGAGTTTTGCAGAATTTTGCACAACGGTTAAATCGTAAGAGATAGACAAAAACTTACTATACAAAAAATATGGATCTTCTTAAAACATGTATAATTTATGTCATTAACTTTTCTCAAACGGGAAATGACATTCCAATTCATCTCTCTTGTTTTACTGGTCATGCAAAGCAAATCAAATCAAACTTCAGGCGTTTCACATAGGAGCAGCTTTTAAAATATTTGACTATCAATTTAGGCTAATGTATTCCCTTAGGTCCACTCTACTTACCAGTTAGCAAGACCTCTTAATTCTGGGTGACTTTTACATAAATGGTAAACCGTAAGTGATAGACAAAAGCTTACTACACAGAAAATGCAGATTCATTAAAACACACAATTCATATCATACATTTTTTTTTGTGGAGTTGACCATTTTCAAGATATTCCTTATTATAGGTTTCAAAGTTTCAAGTTTTAAATTTTTCTCATACGGGAACTTGTCAATTCGTGACCATGCAAAGAAACAAATTTTAATCCCATCGCTTAAAAAGATTTGGCTATTGCTTTCCCTTATTTCCCTTCTGTTTATAAGGAAGTAAGTAATAAGACCATTTCTATCATGTTTATCTCTATTGGCATGAAGTAGATAAAGAATTAGCTTTTTACCAATTTGTTACACAGACAGAGAGAAAGTGATGTGAATGGAAAATCAGATTTTAAGAAAAAGTGCGTGTGTGTCCTTGTGTCTGTGAACACGATAACTCAAAAGCGAAAAATTGGTAAAATACCAAACTTGGTATTTAAGTTAAGCATCTTCCAAGGATGTGGCAAAAAGATTTCGGGAAAAATATCCCCACCCCAAACTACTGGAAAAAAAAAAAAGAAAATTTTGATTTTCTAAAAAACTGTAAAACAATTTGATTGACATGCTATATATTGGAGAGATATTTGCATGGGGAAGAAAAATGTATATCTTGAATTTTCTGGGAACAGCCTCTGAAGATCTCTTCATTCTGGATGACTTTTGTAAACCGTAAGAGATAGGCAACTACACAAAAGGTGTAGATCTTGTTAAAACGCACAATTTATGGCATATTCCTTTTATTTGTAGATTATCCATTTCTGAGATATTGCTTATTATTGGTTCCAATTTTAAAACACTTTTCTCATATGGGATTGTCATCTCCTGGTCATGCAAAGAAACAAATTTGAATCAAATAGCAACAGCTTTTAAAATATGTGTGTTAATTTTTTGAGTTGGTTTTTTTAACCTGTGAGGTTGAAAATGAAAGCATAGGCTTTTGAAACTAGTCCTTCATAATAAAAATGTAAGTGATGTAGTGTTAAAAAAACCAACTCAACAAATTAATACACATATAATTTGACCGTCACTGATATTAAATTCCTCCAAACATCAATCAGCTTTTAAAATGTTTTTCTATTGCTTTAGCTTATTATATTCCCTTATTTCCCTCCTACTTATAAGGAAGTAATTAATACAAACACTTTTGCTATCTTCTGTTTATCTTGATTAGCACAAATTAGAGAGAAGGATCAGCTTCTGTAAGAAATGGATTTTTTTTTATTTTTTAAGGTTGCTCTTTAACTGCTGTGTTTCTCAGCGTCCCATTCTATACTTGGCGTGAAATACCGCTCAGAGGCCTCTCTATCAGGCCGTAAATTTACGACATGGGACCAACGGCTTTACCTCCCTTCCATTGTCCTCCACCGGGTTTGAACCCGCATTCTTGGGAATATTCTATAAGAATAATCTATAGCCCATAGTCTTAGAAAGCCATGTGAATGGAACACATTAGTTATTTTATTCATAATCACTTTTGGTAAGGGTAGTATGAAATGCTCCTTGGACCCTATAGTTTATTTTATTGCTACTAAACATTTAATATAAGCTTAGAATATAAGAATTATTGTCCAGGAATTTCCTAGTTTTATGTAGTTTAAGAGAAAAAATATTTGTTCACATGTTACTGAATTTTTCATGTTTTTCAAATTAGTTCATAATTTCAGCTGAATATATTTTGATTAACTAGTACACAGAAATTTTTAAAATTGTGATGTGTGTAGCTCTCCTGAATATTTCAAGCTTATAATGTTTGGGACGAGAAACATTTTGAAATGTGAAAAACCCTGAAGTGAAGAAACTTAGATAAATGGAGTCTAAAGTTCAATAAGTGTTACAATTGAATGATAAAGCATCCATTTAGTAGCCATTATAGTTTAAACATTGTTGTATAAAAGCTAATTATATAACATAAAACTACAAGTTGGAAGTATAATAAAAATTCAAAACAAAAAAATAAACCATTTTCATATTGTTTATCAAATTTCACGAGTATGAAGGATTGAATTGACATAGAATCTGAAAACTTAGGTACAGAAAGCCATCATTCACCCACTGCACCAATCAGTCATATAGATTGTCTTATTTCATGCTTTGGGAGCAATGCACATTGTTATTGGAAATGTTAGTAATATAAAATGTTTACAATATTTTGTATCCTTATATATGATGTTCATAGTTTAGATAAATTCAGCAATTTCATTAATTTAGTCTAGTTATTAAGTATAATTAAATTATAATACAGAAATGAATAACAGGCTAATGTAAAGGAAGACCTTGGGACTCACTTCTGTTCATTTTTCAAGATTATTGATAGCTTCACAATCCTTGATTTAGAATAAAATGCATCTATTGCCAAAGTCTGGTTTTTATCATCTCATGCTCTATTGCTGAGGAACTGTATTTCAATTTTCTTTTTATATTTTATGTTATTCACAGAAACAGCAGTGTTAGAGTCGATGATGTGAATAAGACATTATCAGATGATCCCAATGGTGTTAGCAATGACACCAAACACTGCCCAGAAAAGCGTAGTGCACCTATTTCAACACCACCTCCTGCATTCTGTCCAGAACTGAGTAGCAGAAGAGGAGCAGAGACTGTGGCATGGTGTGACACTAGTCGTGAGCTGATAGTGGCCCTTGATCTTGGATTGCGACCCCTTGTTCTCTGGCAATTTGATCTGAAAACATCTCACTGGGTCCAAAGAGAGGTTAGAACCATTATTCTTTGATATCTTCTACTATATTGACATAATGACTTAATATGGCAAGGAAAATCAGATGTTACTAATGAATCTCAATACTGCAAAGTTATTAATATTGTGTATAATGATAGCGAATAAAGACAATAATGATAAAATTGACTGACAATGTCAAACGTTCAAAGTTTTTTAATATTTTAGGCTTTTTTCCCACAAGAAGATTGCATGTGCCCAGGTGTATATTCCTATTCATGTTTCAAATGCCAATTCATGGATTAAGTAGTTTAATGACTCATTAACAGAATAACATAGGTCTAAGTTCCAAGCAGTGATGCCATCTAGTATTCCAAGTGCTAACGTGTCAACTTTTTTAGTGTTGTGAGTGAGCTGGTCGTGTGGTCTTACATTAATAGGTGTTAATTTTACAGTAAATAAAATTTTTACATAGGGTGGCATAGTCAACTAAAGCTTTAAATCCTTTTCATGTAGTTCCAATCGAAGAAAGCGATTTCTTTGATTTGAAGAATGTTGCTTATTCACTGATAACGTTAAACAAGTACAACATTCCAAAGTGAACAATGCTAAAAGTGTCACAATCTTATCCCTCTCAAACAGCAATGAAAACCATTTACTGTACATTAGAGCAATGGAAGGTAGTTAATGTTTTAAAGATAGGAGAATCAGCAGTTGATATGAAGCAAACTCTACTTCAGCTGAAAGATCAACCAGTTTGTCGGTTGAGAAAAAGAAAGATCTCTTAACCATGTTGCCATTTCCTGAAAAGCATAGAGAGTTTTATGAGACTTTGATTTCAACCCCAGAGTAAGAGGTGAACAACTCAACCAGTCTTCTTTTCAGTGTTTTGAGGTAACAAAACATGATTATTACATTACTATTGTAGTTTTTGTAAACAATATTGCAGTTTTGTACTTTTCTCCTTAGTGGATACATAGTGCTTAGGAAAATGTTACATGTTACTACAAATATTTGTTGTATTATTTCTCTCAAAATCCTTAAATAAAATGTAACAACAGTTTGATTGGCACTTGTAATTGGCTTTTCCATCATATAGCACATAGAACGTTCTTATTATCACTACCCTTTTTCTCCTTCACCATTGTATTTTCGTATAACGTTTGTATAAAAGATAGTTTTGTAATACAAAACTGCTCTCATACTGATTTTATGCATAATATGTTATATACAAGCATATATAGATGGTTTTTTTCTTCCCCTGAAAAATTTACAAAATGACAGTTGGAATGTTTGAAATTTCCACTCAATTATTACTTGTGAAAAGCTGTTTAAATATGGAAGTCATTCTTTTGCAGCACATTTCACAGATGATTATGGAATTTTTTATTACACCACTAAAGTGATTTGTTATATCTTGGCTCTAGATTTTATACAGTGGGTTCATTAAATTTTGTGAGCAAATCCTGCACAATCCTTTATTTTTAAAGTGATCCCAGAAAAGTATTTTTGATAAAATTAGAAAATATTTGCATATATTTCCATTATACAAATGACTAATTTACTTCTTTCCTTCTATATTCATAATATGGTTTAGATTCAGAATAAAACTAAGATGCTTAAGAGAGTGGGAGAAGGGTATTCAAATGGCATTTATTATGGAATTGCATTTGGCATATGGTACTAACAATAAACAAAAACCTTTAAATAATAAAATACTAAGTACAAGATGACAATAATAACGTTTTGACAATATGAAGGGCTTCTGCTAGCATATTTCAGCTTAAGAAGTGATTCTAGAATTTCTTCATGTTACTAACAAAGGTCCCACAGATAAGTTTTTCATGTACCTTTTTTGTGGTACAACTGTTCTTACAAACTGTGGCCAACTTTTGTCTGACCTGTGGGAAAGTTTGCCAATATAGTAAAGCTATAAACTGTAATTATACAGAAAGTTCAACAGCAAATTGTGCAAAATATCTTGATTTTTAAAAGAAATATTCATTAAGACACAGAAATCTATATTCCTTCCAATCATATTACACTTTATACTAGAATGTTTTTTACTTTAAATATTTTGGTTGTGGTTTAAAATTATGTATTTGTTTAAAACGAAGCAATACTGTATAAATATTTTCATTTTTCAGCATATGATTCATTAAAATACTTTTGTTTTATTGTTTAAAGGTTTAATTACGCTTATGTAAAACAGGGCTGTTTTATTAAATTTACATTATTATAATTAGTAAGAACTAGAACTACCATCACTTGATTATTCACTCACTTGAGCATGTTTCATAAATATTAATTATTCCATTAATAACTATGAACACTGATAGAACAAGAGTTATAATAGAATAATTTCTTATTTTTGGGAAACACAGTGCAGCTTTTTAATAAATTAAATATTTTAAAATTAATGTTTTAATATTCTTACTTCACTGTTTTGGCAAATTAAATATTAATCAATAGACATTTAACTGGCTATAACATTTCCAGTCATTCTGGGTGAGTCTAGCAAGTTGTTAGTTAGATAAATCTTTCTTGTAAAAACTGTGTTTGAAAAGAAAGGCATGTAGTAAAAATACCAGTAGCTGATTTTTATATGATAAGGACCTTTAAAGCACAATATGACTATGCTGTTGAAGATATTCAAAATAAATACATTCTTTAAAAATTCTTGAAACTCAATGTTTTTACTTTTTCTACTATGAATAGTAAGTAGTACATCTTTCAGACTCCATGAATCCAAAATCAGCATTGATTAGAAAAAGGTACATGTATGTGGGGAGACACTTGGACATGAATAGCTAAACTCAAAAAATGAAAAGTTGGTTAAATATCAAATATGAGGATCATGCTTCAATATCGTAAAAAGATGCGACATGATTTTCAAGAAAATCCCTCCATCCGAAACTACCCTTTACATGGAAAATTTTTCGAAATTTTTGCTTTTCTCAAAAAAAGTTCTTATGATTTTTATTAAAATATCATATTTTACAGATAGTTATATGACAAATAACATTTATAATTTGAATATTCTGGAAGTAGCATCAAGTTCACTTTATTTGGAAGGACTTTTGCATAATCTTGAATTAAATAGCGAAAACTAGTCATAAACAAAAATTTACTACACAAAAAATGTAGATCCCTTTAAAACATGAAATTTATTCTAAATAAGCTTTTTACGGCACAATCCATTGTCAAAATATCTGTTAGTAGTGGTTAAAATGTTGTATAAGTTGGCGATTCTTTTAAAGTACAGTTAGTTGTTTCTTGTGATTGAATGGAAAGAGTATGGAATATCCAACTGTTAAAAATTTAACTATCATTATTCCTTTTGTACCTCTAAGAGTGGGCTCTTCTTTCAACATGTGATGCATGATTTTTTCCGAGTCCAGCGCGGGCGGAATATTTTTTTCAAAGCACAACTTTAGATTTTTTGATCTAATATGTATTTAAAATCAATGTTTACTATGATTTCATACTGGAGAACATTTTATTAACACAACTTAAAGTGTATAATTCTTTATTGGTGAACCTTCAAACTTAGAAATATTCCTGCCTCCTTGCCTTACATGTTTGAAATATCCCTCGTATTTCGTCTCCTTGCACATATGCATTTGGACTTGGAGATATTGCCCCCTCGCCTCCTTATCACAAGTTTGAAAGTATCCCCAGATATGTGATGCAGCTATTTCTCTAAAATTTTATCTTAATAAAAATGAGAAAGTAAAAAAATAATATTGCTAAGAATATTTGTTATAACTTATATCCACTCACAAATTATAGAGGTTAGAGAAATTTATGTGAATGTAAGATATCAGATATTTTTTTTATTTTGAAAGGAAAAACCTGTTTTCTCATTCTCAGATTAAGGACAAAGCATAACAAACAAAAACTAAGCATAATAAACATGGGGAAAAATACAAAAATAATCACATAAAACATAACAAAATACATCAAATAGATATAATATATAGTAAAAGTAATTATAAAAATAAGTAATAAAATTTAAATAAGTAATTTAAAAAAAATCTATAGATAAAAGGATAAAGTATAATATATAGATGCTTTTTTAAAACTGAAATGGATCCTTTAATAGCGAGAGTGAAAAATTATTGATTAACTGGCTGCCAAGATTGGGCCTCTTACAGAAATGAACAAAGAGTATGAGAATCATGCTTCTTACCCCAACCCAAGGCCAATGATGTTGATAGAGCTTAGACTATATTTCTCTAGATAGTTGAATAGAGTTGGCTGCAGGTTTCTTTATATACTTCAATGTTGTTAGTAATGAATAAATTAGCATATCAAGAACTAAAACATTTATAAAACTAAAAT
This sequence comes from Hymenopus coronatus, assembly GCA_030762935.1. Classification (NCBI taxonomy): domain Eukaryota; kingdom Metazoa; phylum Arthropoda; class Insecta; order Mantodea; family Hymenopodidae; genus Hymenopus; species Hymenopus coronatus. Next base: position 74,731,912 of record CM060881.1, read on the forward strand.
CTCAAAACTGATTTTTGTTAAGAAATATAGCATCTTTCCTCTACACTGCAATGTCTTTGTAATAGCTACAATTGTAAGAGGCAATTGGAAACTACTAACAAATCCATTTTATTTGCTGGAAAAACAGAGCACAAGAATTTAACAGCCAAGCCTGTAAAGAGAATTATTGTATTTAAACCATAGAATTGTTAGAGAATTGACATAAATAATTGCAAATGATCCTGACAAAACTTTAATTCTTATTAATGAACCATCATTACATTTAGTCACAATCAGATATTCTGAATTATTACAAGAGTCTGTCTGAAAGTTTTCAGAATTGGCAACCAGGAATTGTGGTAAGTGAATGTAGTTTTTCCTAGCTTTAGATTAAGATTCAGATAGTGATAAGTCTAAACCTGGGCACGTTCCAATAATATGCAGCATCAGCACTGTTGTGTTTGTGGGTACCAGTGTTGCTATGTCACTAGGATATCTCCAGGGAGAGCATTGCCACACTATGATTTTCTACGACTTTACAGTCAGTTTAGGGGAGATAAATGCCTTGAAAGACTACAGCATGCATTTGGGGATCTTTACCCTTTAGAATTCACCATTTATCGATGGTTTGCAGAGTTTAGAAGAAAAGAGATTCCCTTAAAGATGAAGATTGATCAGGATGGCCAGTTTCAACAACAAAAAAATAAATAAAAATGTGGTGAAAGTAGAACTTATGTTGCAGGAAGACAATCGTTGAACATACATACTATCAGATTCAAGAAGCCCTGAAAACTGGATTGGTAGCATGAGGACAATCCTTAAAGAAAATCTTCACGTCAACAAGGTCTGTAGTCGTTGGATCCCCCACCCCCTCAAAAATGAGCAGAAATCAGAAAAGTTTGGGGGAAGAGCAAAAACATATTTAAAGTACTAACAGGGGACCAAAGCTGCTGGATATATCAATATAATCTGGAAACCAAGTGACAATCATCAATCTGGGTCTTCCCAAGAGAAGATCCCCAATAAAAGTGAGGCGAACAAGAAGGGTTGGCAAGAAAATGATCTGTTCTTTCTTCTTAGCTAGTGACCATATTGTGTAAACTCTATTTCAGGGACAAAATTCTGTCACTGCAAGATGGTACATCACAAAATATCTGCCACAAGTCTTCAATGAACTGAGAACAAAGCATTCTAAGACTAGTCTACGTGGAATTTGGGTGCACGATAATAAAGCCAATGCTCACAATGCACAAGAAGCAGCTCTCTATTTCTGCAAGAGCTGGAATCAAAATTATCCAATCCTCCCTGTGGTCTAGATCTGGCTCCATATGATTTTTTTTCCATTCCTCAAAGTAAAAGAAAAAATTCTAGGTTAACAATCTTGATCACCTGAAACTGCAGTAGTTGCTAATGACAAATGTATTTGCACTCTCTCCAAACAAGAGTGACATTAGGCATTTAAAAAATGGTTTGAAAGGATAAGATGTTGTACATAATTCAATATAGAATACTTTGATGCAATGATAGGATCTAAATTTTTATCTAGCATATCAATGAGAATGAATGTTATTGTGTTCATTCTCAAAACTTTCAGAGTGACCCTCATATTAAAGATGGTGTGTGTGTGTTTCACTAGTGGAATCATATCTTGGAATATTGTTTTAAGACATAAAAAAGTAAGTGTTACAACAATTTTGAGGTCATACAAAAGAAGTCCAAAAGTGCATGCGTGTTCTCACCAATAACAGGTAGATTCATAAGTTGTGGGTGTACAGGTGAAAGTGGCTGAGGGCACACTCTGGCCAGGCTGTATGAGGGATGTTCGCTATGCTGGTTGTGGCAGCACTGTATATGTGGTGTGCACTCCATATGGAACAAAGCTGCCTACACCAACTCGTCTTGTCTATCGTCTGGAAGAAGCCACTTCCAGCATTGCCACACTACAAGGTGCTGGACAGATTCAGCTTCATTCTGTGTATGGTACCAAGCAGGGAGCAGAGATGTGGATTGATGAAACTAGAACAATACTCCAGGCTGCGCAGGTAACATACTTTATGTGTGATTATTTCAATATTAATGGCCCTCCAACTTGACATTTATTATACAAAATAGTGGTATTAAAAACCTATCAGTGACTGAGGTGTGGAATTTCCTCCAGCACACTACTACCTCGAGTAGTAAAAGAAACACTCCATATAAAATCATTAAGTTATGGAACCATAATTATTCCTAATAAGCAGTGCAAATATTTAGGTAAGGACAAAATAAGGTCTGTATTTAATTTAATTTACGGCTATTTTCTAGGCAGTTAATTTTGTAAAACATTAATATAATAACTAATAAGTTTACAATTCTCCACAGATCTTTGCACATAATTAACTTAACATACCCGTTATAACAGATCTTTTGGAAATCCACAGGACTAGTTTTGCAATAAAAGGATCTATTGCATCATCAACTCAATTTCTTTTTGGTTTTGTTGTTTATTTATATTGTTATGGTTACTACTATTAGGTGGATTATGTACTAACGCATTGTTAACTACTGGAATCAAAACAAATTGGGTGAGGGAGTTAAAAAAAAAAAAAAAGGAAAAGAAAAAAAATTAGCTGACGATGCAATAAATCCTTTTATAGCAAAACTAGTCCTGTGGATTTCAAAAAGATAAGTGGAGAATTGTTACAATTATTGTTATATTATTTGTGTTACTTCACTGTTACTGGCTTCTTTTTTACATATTGTAAAACATTATTAACCTATAAAATAACTACCTAAACAATTATTATAATTTACAAACAAAATAATTGTTGTAACCTGATTATATAAAAATTATTCATTCATAAATGTAAATGTATAGATTTTATATTTTATAATCATGTGCTGATTGAGTAGAAATATAAGAGTAATCTACATGCTTTTATATGTATGTGAAGTATTTAATTACACCCAATTTGATACTGAAATTTCACCAGTGTATTCACTTTCTTTATATGTGCTATGCATATAGTAGGTAGAGAAGGTATATATCCACCTCAAAAACTCCTATCAAGATTTCATCATAGGTCTCTGATTAAAAATAAAAGCATTTTAAAAACTCGGTGTGGGTGTGGGTGTGGGTGTGGTTGGGTGTGGGGGTGGGTGTGCGCACGCCTGCCTTTTTGTTTTTGAGCGATTGTGTAAAAGAAAAAAAAAAAGTCCATTAATTTCCAAATTTTATACTTAAGTTTAGTATGTTTCTGGGATACGATATGAAAGTTTTCAGGAAAATCTGTCCATCCCAAACTACCCTTTACATGGAATATTTTTGAAAATTTTGTTTTTTTCAAAAATGGCTGTAATAATTTTGATTAAAATACTGTATACTGATATTGTATATACTACTGTATACAAATAAACATAACAAATGAAATGTATATCCTGAATTTTCTGGGAATAGCGTCTGTACTGATTCTGGGTGAATTTTGCGTAACTGGTAAACCATAAGAGATAGACAAAAACTTACTGCATAAAAAAATGTAGATCTCATTAAAACACATTAATTTGTAATTTATGTCATATACATATTTTTAGGTTGAGTTAACATGTAAAGATATTCCTTTTTATTGGACATAATTTTAAGCTATTTAACATTTTCTCAAGTAAACTCATTTATTTTTTGTCTTTTGATTTTCTACTGGCCACACAAAGCAAACCAAATATCAATTGTCTTACATAGTGACCAGCTTTTTAAAAGATTGGACTAATGCTTTAGCCTAGTTGTTGCCCTATTTCCATTTTACTTAGAAGGAACTAATATAACAATTTCTGCTAATGTTTATCTTGATTACAAGAATGCAGATAAAGACATATTTAATGACAATAGCTTGTAGAGAAAACCATGTGGATTGAACATAACAATTTTTTTTTGGTCTGATAAATAAATAAAAAAACATATACAGGAGAGGTCTGCACATGTGCATTTGTGAAGGCATATATGTGAGGACAGCCTAACCCAAAATTGAAAAGTCTGATAAATACGAAAGTTCACTATCTTCCAAAGATACAACATACATTTTCATGCTTACTCTTCCACCCCAGATTATATTTATATGACAAATTACATTAGTTCTCATTCTCTCAACAAACTAAGTATAACAAACTTGATTAAAATGTCTACTAATATTACAAAGAGCATCTGTGTCTGGGTATGTAATGTAATCTTAAAAAAAAAACCTCAATTGATCTTCATAACTCCTTCACCATTGGAGACATGGGAACACAAAACACCTAATTTCTCTTCATAAATTACTAAACAATTTTGAAAAAAATTAACAAAGTCCTTGTACTTTAATACAAATACAAGTTATAAAAGAACATGCATTGAAGAAGGCCGTGACTTTTAATTGAGAAAGCTATGGAGTAGAAAATAGTAATTATTATGCAACGGAATATAAATAATTGCTGCACTCAGCAGAGTACAAAAGAAAATCCATTTTATTACAGGCAGTATACATAGTCATGATACATTTCAGCAGACAGAAGACAGGGTTTACAAATGTTATATAAAATGTTGTATTATATTAAATTCTTTAATTGCAATTAGTCAAATACTGCAGATACATATGTGTATGATAAAGCAGTTACAAAAAGAAGGCGAAAAATCTGATGTGTACAATTCACATAACTGTCTCTAGCTGTTCCAAATGCATACTATTCTTACCAAAGATTATTCTTTTATCTACATCTTGCTATTCATGATAAATATTAGCATAATTGGTCTTATTACTTGCTTCCTTTTCAGTAGAAGGGAAATAACATTAGCCTAAAGTGAGAGTCAAATCCTTTAAAAGCTTGTTGCTATGTGAAACAATTGAGGTTTGGTTTGCTTTGTATGGTCCCATTTGAGAACAATACGAGTATTTTAAAGATGAAACCAATAACAGGTAACATTTCAGAAATGATCAGTTCAACAAAAAAAAGTGTATATGTCATAAATTATGTGTTTTACAAGATCTACATTTTTTGTGTGCATACATTTTAGCAGCAAAATTCATCCAGAATAAAGAGGCCTTCAGAAGTTATTGCCAGAAAATTCAAGATATACATTTTGTGACCTAAATATCTATTATATACAATATTTCAATCAAAATCTTAGGAGCCATTTTTGAGAAAATCAAAATTTTCGAAAATTTTTCCATTTAAAGTGTAGTTAGGGGTGGGGGAGCTACTTGAAAATCTTTGTAGCACACCCTTGGGAAATACTAAACTTAAATACCAGTTTGGTATTTAACAGACTTTGTTTTTGAGCTCTGCTATTCAGAGATACACACGCAGGCATGCATACACATGGACATTTTTTTAAAAATGCTTTTCTTGACTCTGAACATACATTTCTGGTGAAATATTGACTTTGAATTTTTGGGTGGAACAATACCTTCTCTATCCACTATGTACATTGCACATACAGGCTAGGGAAAATAAAAAGTTTACAATTTAACCTAATACACAATAATTATCTAAAACTTTACTCAACCATTTCAACTGATGACAGTTCCACCACCAAAGGATACATATAGACTCTGCAGCACTTCCAGTGCTTGGAAGATTGTTGGAGGTAGGTTAATGGTGTCAAGAAATTCCACCAATATTTTACGTGCTTTTGGATTAATATTGGGAGATTTTTTTCATCCATGATTTGGAAACTTGGAATAGTCTGGATAGGTCAAAATTACATGTATAAGTGATAAAGGATGCATTAATTATAAAAATCCTCTCGTTGTGCAATAATTTCATCCAAAATAGAAAATAAATGAAATAAATTAATTTGTCACTAAAGTTTAAAAAGCTAACGTGCTATGTTGGGTATGCCAGCAAATACCATATTTACCTAATTTACAATTATATAGCAAGTATAATGCATATCTTGAATTTTCTGTGAATAGCTAGTTAATTTGTAGAAACTGGGAAATCATAAGACATAAATAAAAAGTTGCAACACAAAAATGTTCCCACATTTTTACCATTCCCCATGAGATCTCTGATCTTTGATCATCAAATACCATCAGAGATAATGGATACAACCTACTTGGTACCTCTACCTTCGAGATGGACTTATCATCAAAAGGTGGAATGAAAGGACCTACACATTTTGCCTTGGACTGCAAATCACATTTGCCCTTGTGGATATTCCATATAAGCTAATCAGAGTTGAAGACTTGGATAGGACCAACATAAAATTGTCAGTCCATAACTAGGAATCAAACCACAGATCCTCAACATAAGAGCCATGAATGAAACCACTGAACTCCTTGATGCCCTCTCACAAAAATGTAGAAAGCACAGAATTTACTTCACATAGCTTTTTGTGACATCATCCATTTCTTAAATATTTGTCTTTGTTGGTATGAATTTTCAGTACTTTTGTCATTTTTTGAAGTGGCATTCAGTTGTTTCTCTTTATGTCCTGCAAAGATGAAATATCTGAGCCTCCTGTATTTCTTTTGTACTTAGAACAAAATATTTCTTAAACCTTCATTTGAATTAATATGATGTAATAGAAAAATAAGTTTTTTTTTTGTTTTTTCTTTTTTTTTTTCTTTTTTTTTGCAAAGATGGTTTGTAGGAGTTACATAATAAATAAACAGTAATGTCTGTAGAAAATAATTTATATAATTATAGCACTTCAGATTTTGTTTGTTTGTAATTTTAAAGTAAAGTAATCTTTAACTGAACCATAAAATCTTGCCTTTGAACTGCTTTTATATTAAATACTTAAATTTTTCATTGGTGTTTACTAACACATTTTGGATTTTATATAAATTCAATCCTGGATACTTGTAATTTTCATATGTTTTGTAAAACTGGAATATGCCTGATTTGTAAGTGTGCTATAGATTTAATTAGTTTTATGGATCTAATTAAAAGCACACTTTGTGAGTAGTTTACCACATGGGTAATATTGTTAATATCTTCTTTATTGAGTTGAAGAGTACTTTGATATTATAGAACAAGCAATATTTGATTATGCTTACAAATTTATTAATTGTATATGATAGTAAAATTGAGTAATCATTATTTTTCTTTAAGTAATGGCCATTGAGTGCATATTATGAATATTCTATTTATACTTTGCCACCAAAGTATAGTCAATTTCCTTTGCATAGCCACACTCATCATCACAGTTGTGCACAGATTTAGCATGTGAGGAATGAACACTTACATCAATGTCGCACCTGATGTCACATCTGTGTGTAACTTTGCGATACCTGTGTGTAATATGTACATGCAATAATACTCCCTTCCCTTGGAAATTTCTTGCCACATTATCAAGAGGTATAAGTGGAGTTTGCAGAGTTAGTTTTTTATAGTGACTTTGGAGCATGCTCTTGGATTAGAGAGACAAATGAAGAGGCAGTCAAAGAGTAAGCAGAGATAAAAACTGTACTACAGCATTGGAAAGATACATTTATTGAAATCAGCAGAATTGGTAATAAATAGATTTTGTTACATAATTAAATATTAAAAACAGTTAAAGAAATCTATTATTTATCTTTTAAATGGCTCAAAGATAAAGATTAACATAATTTCTTTATGGATTAGGAGATTCTCATGAGTATTTACAAAGTTATATAATACAAATTAAAAAGAAAACACTTTTAGAAAATACCCTTGTAAATGCATACTGCAAAAGAACTATGTTAACATCATACCTATATAATGAAGTTGACAACACTGGCTGTGAAAGTCTAAGCATTAACCATGTTAATTGGAAGTCCTTTTAAAATCACATAAGAGTTAAGTATTTAATACATTTTTTACCATGTGCATACAAATAAAATGCATATCTTAAATTTTTTGTGAATACCCATTCGTAAGAAATTTTGTATAATCTTTTATAACTGATAAGCATCAAGTGATACATGAAAATGTCTTATTCAAAAAATGTAATCTCTTTAAAACACTTTCAATATCTTTTTATTGAGGTATAATAATTTCCAAAATATCCATTATTAACAGTTTGAATACTTCAAAACTTTTGTCATTCTTTTAAATTCTTACACACTTCTTTATAGGTACAAAGGAAATGGCAACAGTCAAACTTTTAAATACCAGATGCTGCATATTATCTTAAAATTCCATACTCTTGCTATGCAATTATGAGAAGCAACTGAAATGCTTATCTAGATGAAGCAGATATAAAAATAAGTTTTCATAAGAACAGTTTGTATACCCTCCAGTAAATACAGGATAGAGAAAGTCTTTGAATGTAAAACATGAGATATTTCTCCTTTTGCTGTTGTAATAAATGATTGAGGTAAAAGGACGTTTTTTAAAAAATTATTTACTATCTCTTTACAAGTTCTGAGTGATTGCTTGCACTAAAGAGCCATAGAAATCTTTACATAATTTCTACTCAACATTTTAGCTCAAAAAAGGGTCTAGAATTTTAGATGCAACTATCTGATTTGTAGTATATAAGAGAATTGTGCAGTTTAAATGTCTTCTCAGGCAAATGCAGACAACTTGATGTGTGAAGATGATGGGGCCAGAGTACATTTCTCTAGTGTCCGGACTTGGCAGGACAGAATGTTTTGGTTTAAAAGAAGTTACTTATGATGGGAAATGGGATGAAAGGGCTACTCCACAAACAAGCTGTTGGTTCATTTGGAATGAGTCATGCATCACATGATTGATCTTAGCCAATAAGCAACACATCTTCATTCCCCATCTGAATGAAGTTTTAAGAACAATCTGCCTATTAATAAGAATAGATGTATTGTCTCAGTTAACTTAAAAATATATTAAATACAAGTTATAATGCATATTATATTGATAGTTCAACACGTAAATCCTTTATTTTATTGCTGAGATCTGTACTACAAATTAAAAATGCAGAAAAACAATTATGTCTAATAACAACTTATGTTTTCTGTGACAGGATGAAGAGGGCAGCAGCAGTAGAACATTGCTGGTGATAGCCCATGATAAGCTCCTCGACATATGGATACTGGATCCTGAGAGAGAGACAAGTCCACTGCATTTTGCTCCTGTAGAAAATATTTGGCGAGGTAGTGCACTGAAGTGGTTCCACAGATATGATGCACCATTCTACAACCTCCTCCTGGCAGGTAGGACATGGTTGCTGCCCAACCCACGCTCTGTAACACAGTACTGGCCAAGGGAGAGAGGACGCTTCATTGTGAGGTTGACTGACTGCCCCACTGACAGGGAGATGTCAGATCAGGAGCACCCAGCTTCTGATGTAGCTCCCACTATTGTCACTCTCTCCACAACTGGTGGCAATCCTGTAGTACAACAGCATCATCAAACACAAGATGGAATGAAAGCTCTAGCTTTCTTTGCTGTCTCATTAACTATCTTTGCTGTGTTTGGGGTATCTCTATTCTTCCGACGATGTGTTACATGTCCTCCCTCAGGGTCTATGGGACCTGGGGGTAACAATGGTTCAGGAAATGGACTCTCAAACTCTGCCTCTTGGCCCCTCCGTCCTGCTGATGACAGCAAATCAACACCACCTGTAATTCGCTACAGTGTAATACCTGATGACCTTACATATTCTGTTGCGTAGCCTTTCTTAAATATTCTCACAATCATTATCATCATCACATCAAACGAAACAATAAGATCATCATGTTCACAACCACATATTTGTAAAGATGTACATTATAATGTCTGCAGAGCTTGAAGAATCCCCTAGATCAATTCCCATAGATCTAATCAGTAAGAGTCCTGTTTTCACAATAATTGAACATGATAATGTAAATAAATATAGAATAAGTTAGACCATACAAAAGAAGCTACATAAGCAAAATGGTTGCTCAATTAAAACAATTTTTAAATGGTCTCCTCAGCTTCTACTCAGAAATTCTGAATCTTGGAATTAAAAGAAAGTTTGGAGCTTGAAGATGGGAACCACATTCCTAATTATTTATTTTAAAACTGAAAATAGCCTTATTTATAACTTTATTTCTTATTTTTCAACAATTCATGACTCCTAGTTTATGTCATGCAAAGGTCTGACTATACTGGTGGCTTTATGAACCTTTTAGCTTTTGCTACTACTTATTTAAATTAATTCACCCAAAATTCTTTATCAAGATTTTATTAGAAATACATGTTTTGAAATTCCCTGAATGGTGAGAAAAGCATTTTTCGAAAAAGGGTGCACATCAGTGTGAGTTTGTGTGAGAGTGGGAGAAATAGTAAGAGTATGCGAGAGAGTGAGAGTGACTCAAAAATTAAATGTCAAATAAATTAAAGTTGCTTTTAAATTCACCAACTTTCCAGGCTGCAAAATGGAAATTTTCATGAAAATCGCCCAACTAAATTACCCCTTACATGAACATTTTAAATGTTTTACTTTTTTTAGAAATGAGTCCAGCAATTTGGATTAAAATAGTATAAGTATACGATACTTACATGTCAAATGAAATGTATATCTTAAATTTTCTACAAAAGTTCTTCATTCTGAATGAATTTTGTGCAAAATTTAAGATGTAAGAGATGGATAAAAAAGCTTATTGAAAAATAAATGTAGCTCTTGTTAAAAACAGAATTTATGACACTTTTTTTTTTGTGGCATTAATTATTTCTGAGATTTTTTTTTTGAACTGTCAAATATTTTGAATGTTTTTCAAGTGGTAAGTTCTGTTTGATTTTCCTTGTAGTCATAAGAAAGGCATTTCAAAATGATTGCAATGTGACCCACTTTTACTTTTACTAACACATTTGTACGATGGATATTTTTGAGACCTCCAAAATAAACATTTTTAGAAGTATGTTCATGTGTGTGTATGCGTGACTATGTGCATCCTTACGTGTGCATGTGCGTGTGCGCATGCGTGCATGTAACTTATATTTTTTTAAGCTGCTTAAACTTTCCTCAACTGGGAAGACAGCCTTCTTTTAGTCTCTCTTTTGTTTACTCTTAGGAAGCAAAGAGAATCAAATTTCAATTGTATTACTTAACAGCCTCCTTTTAACAGATTTGACTATCATTTTAGACTAATGTATCTCCCTTATTTTCCTTCTGCTTACAAAGAAGCAAGTAATAAGGCCAATTCTGGTATTGATTATTCATTTACCTACATCATGCTAATCTCTTGTAAGAAAAGTTTGTTTGTGAAACAGCTAGAGAAAGTCGTGTGAATGGAACACAAGAGATTTTTATATTTCTTAATCTTACTTCAGCTTACTTTATCTTCCCTGTACTTACAACAAAATGTGAAAAACAAGCAATTTTGCAAATGTTTACCTTGATTAACATAAAGTGGATGGGATAATAAGGTTTTGTAAGAATAAGCCAAGTGAATTTAGCGCCATGTTTTTTCTAACGAAATGAAATGCAAGTAGAGTATAATTATTCATATTTATTCAAGGGACTAACTTTTAAAGGTAATTACCATAGTGGAATATGCTATTTATTGCTTTTTTGAGAGTTGTGGAGAATTAATTTTTATATTTGATGAGCCCTTCAGCATATTTTCTTTCCTTGGTCTGGAGATATTTTAATTGAATGAGTAATTCTCCAAATATTTAAAGGCCTTAATAATCCTTTTATACCATTTATTAATTCATAGAGCTGTTTATTAGGTACTTTATACATCTGCAAATGTATGAACAAATGTATGCATCTTTAAGATGATTACACAACATTTAAAGTTTTATTTAGTTTCACTGTATGCTGTAGATCTGCTGCAAAAATATTTTAAAAAAATAGCACAGACCTACATTTTAGCTATTCATAAGAAGAATTAATATTTTTTGAAACCCAATGGTAGTATCTGTATTCATCTAGACTGATTTGGACATCTGCTAACAAAATTTGGGACAGTGTTATTAACTGTCATCAGATAAATAACCTTAATGTTTTGACCACATAGGTCATACCAGACAATGAATGAACGTGCAAAAGAGCTGGAATCTTGTTGTCCTAAGGAATGAGGAGAAACTCTTAAGTAACCCCCCCCTCCCTTCTTCAATTTCGCTGTAATTTATGTAAAACATTAAGATGTCTGGTAGTATACAAAACAGTACATACTGATGTCAAATTAAAGGTATTCGTTTGTTCTGATGTTGCTTAGAAAAAAACCAAAAGTACCCCAGATAAAGAACACCTTAGAAAGGGGCAATGAAAACTGCTTTATAGGCCATTTAAATTCTGTTTTCTGCTTCCCTCAGAAGGGTATTCTCAGGATGATTTGTTCAGTACATGTTGCTAGTTAGTTTCACATAGACTGCCTATTCTTATAACAATAAGCAGCACAGTATGGTCACTCCTGATATGGAATTACATAAAAAATATACAGTGGATATCATGGAGGATGCAAGTTAACTGTTTATTTTGTAATTGGCTAGATCACATCACACAATAAATGAATATGTTTGGTAGTCATTTAATCCAATACTGCTAAAATAATTTTCATATTTTGTGCCCTGTTTTCTCTTATTCACTAATAACCTATAAAATAGATTCCCTCTTATTTGGGAGAGTGGATTAACACAAGTAAGAAGTGACAGACCATTATTTGCCTATGAAGTTCACGAGTTCAGATTCTAATGACTGCATTTGCCTCTTTGCTCTTTAAAGAATAAAAGAAGCACTATGAATGAATATGTATCTGTACAACTTCTGGTACATAACTTAGACATTTTTCTTATTTTAATCTAAAACACTATGTACACGTTTTAGTTGCTTTATTGCTATCTTATGGCACCTCTACTGTCTTCTTCTTTTGTACTCCTTACTTTTCTTGCCAATTTTTCTCTTGCTTTCTGCAAGAACCCATCTATGCTTCTCATCTTCTTTTCTTCCTTCCTGTTAAAATTTTTATAGCTACAGTTTTCCCTCTATTTTTTCCCCCAAACCTAGTTTCTCCATATTACTAGTTCCTTGCATTTTATCATATAATGTTCTATACTTTCTTTCTCACTACACATTTCGCATATTCCTTTTTCACTGTCTTTTATCCCTCTTAAAAATATTGTTCCTGTTCTCATCCAAGCTAGTCCTTCTTTTTCTTACCTGTTACAGTAATCTACATATGATTGTTCTCCCAGTCTCTCTTATATTTGTTTATAAAATTATACCAATTTCTTGTTTTCTAAACTTCCCTATATCTGCTGCCTTTCTATGTCTTCTACCCTGCATTTTACAAGTTTACCTATATTATTTTCATTTCTTTCTTCAAGCCTCCATATATCTCCCATAATTTTTTCAACCCCTGCCCTCCAACTATTTTTGTCTCTAGATTTTTGTTGCTTAGTTTTAAGATTTCTCCATCTTCTTTTACCATGCATTTATATCAAAAGTTTATTATTCCATTCTTTCTTGTTTTCCCAAGTTCTACCAAGGCAACTTCTCTTGACGCTGATCTTGGTAACTCCAATAATTCTTGGCAAAACATTTTATACATATGATCCACCTTCTTATTTATGTTTGTGGCCTCCAGATCTCCACTGCATAAAGCCTTCTTCATTCCACTAATACTTTATACATTCTATCCAGCCATTTGGTTGTCATCTCTAACTTGTGTTTGCAAATTCTACATCGTGACATTGCAGCCCTCCCTTTTACTTCTATTTTTCCCCAATGTGCCTCCCATTCCCCTCTTTTTCAATCTCACTCCCAAGTATTCACATTCTTTGACCATTTCTATCTTTTCCCATTTAATACCCACATCTCCTCTAAAAGAAGCACTAAGCACTCCACTACTTTAAAGATTAGAACCAAAAGAACTTTTTACAATTACAGACTTTTTATGTCATACAAAATGACATTAGGTTAAATAAAATGTTAGCAGTAAATACTAAAAAACAGGGTTCCCTTCACATGGATTTTTCTACTCATTCTTCTACAAGCCATTCTTACAAAATGTTATTTTTCTATCTACTTCTTGTTAATACAGTTAACCCTTTGTTATTAATCTATTTGTTTGATAACCCTTTGTTATTAATTTATTTGTTTTATTGTAGGTATATGAATAATACAGTAAGTTAAGACAAAATATTCTCATTCCTAATAAGTTTGGAAGTGTAATTTCCTTAGTAATATCAAATGCAATTTTATTTTACATAGCTGTTCCTATTTCAAATTCTTGAGGATTACAGTATTTTCAGCCCAATTTATACTTTGATCTATAATTATGTTATTTTATTAATCTGAATTGCAGCATGAGCAAGAGGAGAAGGACAGGGAGAGGAAGAGAGATATCTTGGAAATGGTTAGTGCCACAAAATTTTGACATAAATCATGTGCCTCAACAGCTCTTTTTATGTACTAAAAGTTTCTTTATCTGTTATGGCTTACAAATTAACCATAAGTGATTCAGTAAAAAGAGAACTTCATAGGCTACTCCCAGAAACTTTAGGATATACATTTTATTTGTCATGAAATTATATTGAACATACCTATATATTAGTGTCCTTTAACCTGGTAGGTCATATTAGATGATGAATGAATGAATGAAATGGGTGAAATGATGTTCATGATCATCTGTGTTATCTGACATTCATCTTCTCAGGATAAGGAAAGCTCCAAGAAAAGAGTCTTATCTTAGTAACTCATTCTAGCTGAGATTTGAACTCGGGATCTCTTGAATGTGAGGTAGGCATACTACCTCTACACCACAAAGATGGACAATATTTAACCAAAGTCATTGGAAAAAACCTAAAATAGTGATGAAAGTTCCATGTATATGGTAGTTTAGGATGTGTGATTTACTTCAAAATCTTTGTGATGCAACCTTGCTAGGTCCTGAACTTAAATACCAGTTTCATATTTACTAACCGTTTTGTTTTATACTTTCTCTACTTTACAAGTACATAGCAAGCAGAGAAGTATTGCAGTCCATCCAAAAAATTTATACATAGTTTGAGGCTCTTGAATCTCATTAAAGAAAGAAAGAAAGAAAAAGAAAGAACAGAAACAGGCATTTTTAGAAAAGGGTACATGAGGCTGTGAACTCCATAACTGAAAAACTGGTATAATTAAGAGTGCTCAAATTCCTTTCTCGGCATGATTACCAGCTGCTATAGCAGCTCCTACTCCTGTATCTGCAACACAAAGATTTTCCGTGAATATCTCCATCCCCGACCACTCTTTATGTGCAATATTTTTTTTAAATTTTCATTTGTTCTCAGAATAACTAATGAAGTTGATTAATTTACCATATATTAAATATATTTACATCGAAAATAAAATTTACAACTGAATTTTCTGGAATAGCCTCTCAAGTCCTCTATATTCTGGATGATATTGCATAACTGGTAATTGATAATAGATAGACAAAATCAAGTGCACAAAAAAATATAGTTCTTATTAAAACACAATTTATGTGCAATACAATTTTTTTTTTCTTTTGGTAATCAACCATTTCTGAGATATTCTTTTGTCATTTGTTTAAATTTTCCAATACTTATTTGTTTCTCTTTATTATTTTTATTTTAAACCTGCAAAGAGAATGAAATTTCATTGTCCCTTACTTAAAAACCGGGTTTAAAACATTTGACAACTGCTTTAGTCCAATATTTTCCCTTATTTCTTATTAATGTTTTTCTTGATTAGCATTGGGCAGATAGAAGAATAAGCTTTTTTAAAAATAATTTATTGCAGAACAGGAAGAGAAATTATTCTGAATGGAAGGCACCATATTTTTAGTTACAATGTTTCTGAGGACATACACATACACATACACAAACACATGTATTCCTGCACCCACTCACACACATACACAGTTTTCTAAAATTAATGTTTTTTGTTTCAATGGATATCAAAACATTTATTGCCAGTAAAATCTCAAAATGATATTTTTGGGTGGAATATAATACTACCTCTGTTGTAGATAGTAGGGAAAGTAAGTATGATGTTTTTTTCAATAATTTCAAACATTTTATATATTCAGAATGAATGCTCTTAAGGTATATTTTAAGTTTCCTCTGCTAATATAAAATAATAATAATTTATCGTAGCTAGTATTACCTGTCCTCAAAATAGGATGCTGAGAATTTCAATAAAATACAATGAGCTCACCTCTTTGGTACGGAAGGTAGCATGTCTGCCTCACATTCGAGAGGTCCGAGTTTGAATCTCAGTTAGGGTGAATTGCCTGGATAAGTTACTTTTGTGGTTTTTCCTTATTTGAGAAGACAAATGTTAAGTAATTTTAACTGCTATGAACCCCAGGCTCATTTGAACATTATTATATGCATTTATGTCATTCATCTTCCAACATAAGAGTAACTGATATTAAATTTAAACAAAGAGAAAGAAAATGCAATGTAAATGGTGAAGGAAATTAATTCTCAAATGAGTTCAGAAACTTAAACTGTAATAAAACTCCATGATATTCATCCAAAGGGCTGAAGAAAATCCCAAATAAAAACTTCAAGTCAAGAAGTTTTACTTAATCTATATTTACCCTGCATGCACAGTATGTAAGACTAAAATACTAGATATCTCTACACCACCACAGCACAAGGTTGATTCTGTTTGGTAGCTAAAAGCATTTTAGGAGACACTTAAATTGAAAAAAGCATATCAGTTTATCTTTATCTTTATTTTATTTCATTAATAAACAGTTTAAAATCACCGGAGACAATCAGATGCACAATGAGCTGGTCCAATGATCAACTTATCAGTTAGAATACTATCTGCAAATAGCAGTGCAGCATTTTGAGAAATAAAGTAATAGTAAAATTACTATTTTTACTAAATTAAACTCAGTCTTTTTTAAAGCAAATTCTATTTGCTGCAGTTTTGTATTTCTTTAATTGTATGAATGATGTTCATGTAACAAATTATAATAATTTGAAACAAAACATTCTAAGAAAATCTGGAAATGACTTATATATGTACAAAAAGTTATGGTTAATGTGAAGTAGTCCATCCCATTAGTGCAATGGCAACACAACTTGCCTATGGTGCAGTGGACCCTAGTTTGATTTCTGGTACCAGTATGGGGATTTTCTCTCCCACTGGAAAGACTGTGTGTCCTTTCATTATCAGCATACTGAAGAAGGAATTGGCAACACCACCATGATATCATCCTTGCTTGAATACTGTGGCAGGTTGGGGCCTCTCCCATATTTTTTTCTCAGCCATTGATGGACCTTCAGGTTAAGTATTCATCATCGATATGTAATAATACTTAAATAATTACAGCTTCTATGAATTATTATTTTTATGCAGGTACATAACTTAAAACATTAGCAAATAAGCTCTGAGTAAAAGAGTGGCTGAATTATGTTATGAGAGCAAATATCACATAAAGGTATATAAATAGAGTATAAATATACCCAATATCTTAATTAGATTTTTTAATGGAATAGTGGATTGCACACAAAGATGTCAACTAAATCTTATCTTTTAATACTGGATAAATGAAATAAGTGCATAGCATTAGATGAGAAAATGGATATCTACAGAATTTTAATACCAGTGGCACATATCCCTAAAGATGGAAGATGCCTTGTGAAAATAATGCTTTTAATGGTGGAGAAGTTATGCTGGTTTATTCAAGCAGCCAAACAGTTAAACATTCATTTTAAAAGTATTTGTTCATGGAGTGGCTGGAGATCTATAGGATAACCACCCACAAAGACCCACGACCTTTGGCCATACAAACATTTTAGAACATCTTTAAAGAATATAATGTTTCCTATTCACTCTGCAATAGATAGCTTAAAAACTTTGCTAAGGATTAAATGAGAATATTCATTGTGTTTTGCCTTGCAAATGCAGAAGGAAAATTTAAAGAAAAATATACCTTATAAGTCTCAAATTTTGTTGGATCAAGCAATGAAATAAATTACAACTGACAGATTTCCAATCAATGTCCAATTTAAGTTGTGACATTGCCAATTATTTAATACAGCTTTCTGTATTTTATAACGGTACTTTCTTGACATTTTCTTTTTCTTGACACACCTTCAATAACTTTATCCTCTTTATTATTGACAGACCACAATGTATCAAATTAATTTTTTTATTTAGAAACGCTCTTTAGTGTCAACTTTTTCCATCGGTGAAGAATATCTAAATGCTTTGTCTGTAGTGTGTTGTATAGAACATTTGAGAGGAAAATACTGTTACAAAATCTGCGAGGAAAAACGTGTAATCATGAGCCAGAACAACAGCTTCATATTCCAGTCTGAGGGGATGTCAAAAACATTTTGAAAAGATGCAAATAATAGCTCATAGTTTTTTTCATTATATTTATGATTCTAGAAGTGAAATTCTATCATGGGGGTGCATTCCAAGGAAGTTTATTCTTTTCCACAAGAGAAAATGTTATATTCTTTCAAGTTCATAACTGATTGAGATGGCACTAGATTTAGTATGTGGCTGAACAATGAACAAACATAGCATTTAATTCATCAGCCAAGACTGCTGTACCATATATGTCTGGGTAACCAACTTGTCCCTGTTGTCATGTATTTAATTATTTCCAATGCATGATTCAAGAAACCATTAGCAGATCTATATACACTCACATCAACAAATAAGATGAATGTTTCTTTTATATCTGCAATTTGATCATAAACATATTGCAGAGTAGTAGAACGCTGTGATTTATTACTGATATTTGATGTTGTCTCTAAAATGACAGCAACAAACTGAGCCATTGAAATTTCATTTTTAATGGATTTCAGTACTAGATATTATAGCAGTAATGAGATTGTTTTGGATTCTGTTGAAAATGTCTTTGAATATTGTTGTGGATTATAAATGCTGTCATTAGTCTGTCATAAATGCCCAAGAAATTTAGCAGTTCTCCAAAATTGTCTTTTTTAGGGGAGTCTTCTCTTTCACATGTCTTTTTAGCAATTCAAGCATTGTCTTTCAGAAGTAAACTGCATCAATTATTTTATTATTTTGTTGCGACATGCAACATCCACTCTCAACTGGATATCAAGCTGTCTATGTGAATATTTCCAAAAGGTGAAGGCTGAACAAATGATTTTATGAACTTTCATGATGACATCATTTGTGAAATTATTTGAATTATTGTAGTTGTCTTTGTTCCATACATTACCTAAGTTCATTGCAAAACAATAAGCATAGGCAATAAAATAATGTATTTTAACGCAGAGCTGCCTGATATCAAGTATTTTTTTTTTTATATATTGTTGGATCCTAAAATTGCAGAAATATTTTTTCACTTTTTCTAAAGCTGGAACTTTGACTCATTTATGATTTATCTTTTGTCATTGAAAATGCAAAAACTAAAAGGCTTTTTCATTAGATCCTCAATTGCGCTCACATTTGCTTCCATTGGGTTACAGTATTTTACTACACACCTGTTAAAAATGTACAACAAAAATTAACTCGCAACTCACAGTACAGAAAAGCTGTGAATAAGCACAGACAGTTATTGCCTAGACTGCTGTACATAAGCATGCACCATGAAGCATGACATTTTATACAGAGAGTGCAAAAGCCAGCACCTCAATGCTATTAGTTGGATACATTCTTATAGTCAATACAGGGCCCTAGTAAGTGCTGCATTCCCCAAGACTATTTCATACATATATGCTACTATGAGAACATGGTTGCACTTATAGATGTTATGAAGAGAAATCATGCTCAGATGAGAGTGGTGGGAAGTCTCAGCTTACTTAAGCCCACCAATGCAAATGTGACAGTCGCAGCACACAGGAAAGAAAATGGGCAATGAATGCATTGAAATTACAGCTACAAACAGGACACAGTTCATGTCGCTTAGATCTTGTATCATTACTATTGTAATTACAAATATTAAATATTGTAATTATTCAACAGTACTTTTTCAACTTGGAACAAAAATACAAGATGAGAATGCCCCTGTTTTCATAGTTCTTAGAAGGTGGTTTATAAAAAAAACTGTTGCTCATGACTTTCAATACTGCTGTAGTCTTATAAAGAAATCTGAGTCTCTGAAGATATTTTTCTCCCAAAACTAAAAGGTTGAATTTTATTTTCAATATGTGGATGGCATCATTAGCAATTCAACATAACTTTGATGATGATATACCTTTTTACTCTTATTTAAAGCTGATATTTCCAAATTATTCTTGGATTGTATTACAATTATTGCATGAGAATGCATTGGAATTATTTATTTTATGTTGTATCATTCAAGGGAAGCAAGCAAAGCACTGCTTTGGGAACTGTAATTGCAGTTAGTGTGGGAAGTGAACTCTGCAGCTCTTCATCTGAAGGCCAGTATACTAATAGTTGAACCTCGCAGAGATAGACAATATTCAGATTTATTAATATATATACTATTATAATCATGTGGTTATTCAATAATATCTACCTAGTTAAATAGAACCACTTCTTTCGGATGCATAAAACTAATAAGCTGCATTACACTTATTGTAAGGTTTGCCGTAGCAATATTCCTTCAGCTTCACCTGAGCAGAGAGAGATATGTGCATGAAGGTTTTAGGCTGTATGTATGTTTTACTGCTCCAACCAAAGCTGGTATCAGAAGGCACTTAAAAGTAATAGTAAGAGTAACAGCAGTATATTGTAGTAACATTGCATTTGAGAAATTTAGCTGAGAATGTACTGTCTGTTAACCATAAATCTTAAACATAATTTAGGAAAAATAAAATACATCAAGCTCGATGACCAGTTTAAAAATGAAATAACTCTTACACGATCAAAAATAAGGTAGAACAAAGTAATCCTTAAAAGGTATGAGTATGTCTTTAGTTGAAAGGACATTTTAAGGGTGGGGTAAAAGCAAATATTTCTCTTGAAATTCCATTGGAGAAGAGACTTTCTTGTCTTGAAATTGCTTTAGTTCAGGCTTGCTAGGAGAATTAAAAAGAATAATAGTTCTTTGAGGAGAATATCAAGTTTGCTTTTCAGAAGAGGATGGAATAATAATTCCATTGATCTTCAGAGCAGACACATCAAAGTTAAGTTAGAAACTAGTTTTTTGTATAATATTTTATTTAAAGTAATTTTTATTAAGTATACTACTTTAATAAGCACTCTTTCAATTTAAAATATTTTTACTTATGATTTTATCAATGTAGACCTGCTGCTTGATTTACTCTTTTTTGTTTAAAAACTATAATATTCACTGCTTAGCTATGTGAATGGTCATTATGTGCCACTCTGTTGTGTTGCATGTCCTAACACAATATTTCAGATGTGTGCTACTGGCTACTCTGGAGACCTCATAATTTTCTTACTTCTACCAAAAATTGGACATTGTCACTTAATGAACACTAGGTCAGAATAGTAGCAGTTGTGTATTCCTGTCCATCTCTTCAGAAGTGTTGTATATTTCACAGAAATATTATTTTCATAAATACCTCATTTCGTTATTCTTAAAGACCATAAAGATTTACAAGGAGCAAATAAATACCAGTTTTTGTTATTGAATTTTTTTAGTTATACATTGAATTTGTTACTGTAACCTACCTACTTACTTCCAGAAGATTTATCTAAACAAATGACCTTTTTCTGATACCTATCATCAAAGCAAATATTTTTTTCATCATATTAAGTGTGGCTATTCTATTGTAGTACAGCACTATTTAGATACTGTGTGATAGTCCAGGTTCATACTTTTTGTGGAAATAGAAAAAACAAAAGAAAAACAACAGATTTTTCATTTACTATTATAACAAATTGTGTGTTAATCTTTAGGTGTATCTATTTGTTTTCATGAGTTGTAATCATGTCACTGGGTGTCCTGTTGCCACTTGTGTTGTAAGAACTTTGACTCAAATTATTATACAAGAAATCTTTAATTGTGCATTCTTACTAGTGTACAATATAAATGAATTAAAATATAATGCAATTGTAACAATCAATATACCTATTTGGAATCCATAACACAAAATCTGTATATGCTTCTTGCTACAAATGTACGAACAGATTATTAATGAAACAACATATTGTGGCATATGGATACAACTAGTTTTTGGTAGTAAAAGTGGGTTTTAGCAAGTAAAAGGAAACAAAAGGTCCTCCTTCCCAAAAGAAGCAAATTTAGTCCAATATTTTTTAAAGAATTTTTCAAAACATTGGTTTACTTAAATTTTCTTTATTCCAAAACTGCATACATTTCATACTGCTATTTCTCATGCATTGCCACATTTGCATTAACAAATAACTTTCTTCCCAGAGAACCATGGTAATTAACTTTATTATTTTCCTGTCAATATATGGGTGTTATTGTAAACCTGAAATTTTCATAGAAGATAGTTTTTCACGCTTGAACAGTGAAATGACCATGTAAATTTGTAAAAACAAGCAGAATATAACAGGGTGATACTCAATATTCACTATTCAAACTACAGTGTACATTCAATTTCTCCTTGCTCATAAACATGCTTCTGGTTTGTTTAGTTCAAGGCCTAAAAATATTTAAGTGTAGATAAACAACAAGGTTATACAACATTGCCATATAACATGTTGCTGGCATGTATGCACCAAATAATAAATATGCCATAAAGCAAACCTTCCTTTATATCAAACAGATCAGGAGTTCCCACTCATAGTAAATACATTGTGCAATTACACAAATACATAAATATATATTTGCTTTTGTATGCTGTAATTTGTTACACTTTTTCAGCACCTCTCAGAGTTCAGTTTATTAAAAATCGCTTCTCCTCAAAGTGACTAACTCTCTTCACTATCCTCCCTCTGCCAGTTACAAGCAGATTGAAAATATCTGTATGTGGAAGCCATGTAGGACACTGTTCTGTGTTCTGTTCAGATGTTTTATTCACAGAATCAAGAGCTGTGTCTGAAAAAAACATATTTCACAAAATATCTAGATAAAATGGGCCAAACTGGAGAAAGAATGTAACATCTTTAGAAGTTGTCATACATCATTTTTATAATCGGCTTCCTCTCCCCATATTTGTAGGACTAACATCCCCCTAAGGTTTACAAGTTGATGCCTAGGGGTCAGAAGCCTAATGGGGAGCCAACAGCATGAAACCACAGAATAGAGAACCTGTTATAAGGGTTCAGCCCATAGCCCGGCATGAACATGAGGAAGTGGATGATATGAAATGTAAGCAAAACTGATAATTGGAAAGGTGATGATGGAGCAATTGGTAGAATGAGTGATGGGGAAACCAGAGGACTCAGAGAAAACCCACACACATGCCGCTTTGTCCACCATAAATCCCACATCCAGGCCACCTAGATGGGAAGCAAGTGTTCTAACCACTTACCCATGGCACTGTCTATCATACATCATGATATGCATAAAAGTTCAAATGAAATATTTCTTCATTTTTTTTTATTATGTAAAATTTACAAATAATACAGCATGCATATCGAAACAAAATGGCTTGTTATAACATTTTGATTTGGAATTCGCATGTAGCTTGACTTGATATTCAGTCAGTAATCGAACCCTTGCCTGGGTTTTCGAGCTAATACAGTGGTAGTAGATCCTGAAATCCTATGTCTGAGTTGTTCTTACACATAATATTTAATGTAGGTCCACTCCAAAAGAAGAAATTAAAGGGACTTATATTTCCACATCTTAATGAATTGTATATCTAGTAAACCATAAGATACATAAAAACATATGAGATATCCTTTGTTTTGGTATACCTATCGTAAGTCATTATTTGAAGTATTGCTATTTCTCAGTTGCAACTCATGATTTCATGGAAATAGCATAGAATTTCAACTCAGTACAACAAAAAATTTATCTAATTAGTTATTCTCTTCCAAAATCCAGCATATTTAATTTAGCAATGAGATAATTTAATAGTGAAGTAATCACATATGTCATTTTGAAAATTACCCTGCATTCCATTTGCTGGAGAAGGAAATTATTGTATTCTTTCTGCACTTATGGCAATGACCATGTCTTAGCATCTCTAACATATCCTGCAACTTCATAAAACAGCTAAGCGTGTTGCATGAGTGAAAAAATAGTAAATTAATTTGTGGAGCTTAAAATTTGTTATATTAGAATTACTTAGTTGGGTTTGGATTTTAAAAATAAAAATCTAAATTTCTCTTTAATATGACACTCATAGGAAAGCTTTGAAAATTTAATTTTCATTACAATAATTAGGAAAGTGTTTCTGGAATTTTTGGACATTAGATATAATGGAGTTAGAAACAAATTTGTTAATGTATTCAGTGTGGACTTAGCTAAGCAGCTGCTCTTGTTCTATCAACAACTTCAACATGATATATAGACTAAAATTATGGCCATTTATTGAATTACTGTTATTCCTGACTGTACAAATTCTGCTATAGAGAGGTATACATGTAATGTTTAGAGAAAAGTAATCTCAAATTGTATAAATGTAACTGTTTTATACGGCTGTGCAGATCATTGTATTATGTATGTATGTATGTGTGTGTGTGGTGTGTGTAAGCTTTGTAAGTATGTCCTGGAGAACCTTTGATGTCAACTTTTTTTCTATAGAGATTTGAGATTTTTGAGATCTTCTGAAATTTTATAAAGGACATTACCTCCCCCCCCATTGTTCTCTCTCTCTCTCTCTCTCTCTCTCTATCTCTCTCTCTCTCTCTTTAGCTTGCTATGCTTGCTTTGAAAGCTTTGAAAGCTTGTGATGAAAATGTTTTAAATAGCTATTCATCACGTTAAACAAGAAGCATGTTTAGCAATATTTAAATATACTTATAACAAATATACCTATAGTAAATATACCTATAATAACCTTATACCTAGTATAAGGATAAAGAATGATTAAGGGTTAATGTTAGATCTGAGATTTTATATCCTCTCTCTCTGTTACCTCTCTGCCTCTCACTTTCCCCCTTCATTTCTCTCTCTCTCTCTCTCTCTCTCTCTCTCTCTCTCTCTCTCTCTCTCTCTATTGCTGACCATACTAAATTTTTTTTGGACACCTGTGATAAAAGTGTTTTAAATACTAGGCTATTCAAAAAGTAATGGTATTACTGCTGTAAATCAGAGGTCCTAGTGGTGAAAATGGTATTTTTGTAGTATAACATGGAATAGTCTTAGTTGTATAAATCTGTTATATTGAAAGTCTCAAAATATTAATAGTTTGTGAATACTATAACTGTTTCTTATATTTAGTACATAATGCCACCCTAACATGATTTGCAGTAGATATGAACAAAGGTGCTTCACAAAAATCAAAAGGAAAAGAGGAAAAATCAGAAGTCAGTGTCCTAGAGCATTGCAAGAAACTTGCAGGAGAGATGCCCTACTTTATCAAACTATTGTAAGATGAGTGATAGCCTTCCACCAGGAAAAGAGGAACATGTGCTGGTATACCCATTGCTGCAACAAACGACCTAAATTTTCAGGTTGTAAGGGCTTTATTGGAAGATGGTAGATGCTGTAATATGTGGAGATTTCCAGGAAAATTGGTATTGTAGCATAGACTGTCCATACCATTTTAAGAAAAACTGATAATGTGATAAGTTTGTGACCACTGGGTTCCACACACTCTAACTGAAAAGTGGCAGTGATTGAGACACCAAGAATACATTTGGAGCAACATAAACGTGAAGGTCAATCAAGTGAATGGCAATACACAGAATCATCATGCCCAAAAAGACGCCAAGCATTGCAGATCTTTCGAAATTGATGATTACTGTGCTATAATTATGAAGACATAATCTTAGTACATTCTGTACCTCATAGAATAAGAGTAAATAGAAACTACTACTCACATTACTTGGAACATCATTTGTGCCCAGCATGGTGTCATAAACAACAGATCATTGGAAGTCCTAATGTGTTACATGATAATACTCATTGTGATGTAGCTGCAACATGAGTAATTTTTTTAAAATGTGGAATTGGGAAGTACTTGAACATTCACCAAATTTGAGACATGAATCCTTGTGACTATAACTTATTCTCAAAGAATGTCTCTATGAAGCATTCAATTTAAATCAAGAGCTAACATCTAGAAATGGTGCTGCAATGGTGCTGCATTGCTGTCTTCCAAGGATTTGGCAATGTATTATTGACAAGGCAGTAAATGTAAATGAAGTTTGTAATGTCAAAAGTAACCTAAATAATTTGTTTGGGATTTTATAGCAGTGTTGCCATTAGTTTTCAAATGCCCTTTTATATATCATGTTGGAAACAAGAAAATGTTTAATAATGTTCCTTGCAGAAAGTTTAGGAAGTTAAAGTTAATTTACAGTTAATTTGGAATACAGATTTTTGTTAAGAGCTTCTAACTCTCTAATATTTCAATCAGGCACTTTACCTTCATTGGTACTTGTGGTGCAGTGTCATATTTACATTTAATTTTGACATCTAATCTGAAAATAAGCTCTTTATGCCTGTCTGCTGTTTTCAACAGAGAATTTGCCTGCTAACATTTGCTGCACTTTGTATGCAACTAAGGGTGCTCCAGTCTGGAAATTTTTGTCTTTAGCTTGCTAGGTTTGACGCAGATTTTGCATTTAATATAGTGAATATGAAATGCTGACTTGTATAGAGTCATCTTTGATATGAAAAGAAATGTCTAATTCCTTGAAAATTTAGTAAAAAATGTAAATCTGCATGGTATACCCGTTTGGTAACAACCTTTATCTTGGGTTAGTCATGCCAAGCATTTTATGAAAACTCTTGTGTTTGCTTATAAATTTAATAACTATTGTTACTAATAAATAACAAGCTCAAAATGCTTTTTCTTCCATTATCAGTCACAAGTATGGCTTTCTAATTTGAGGCAACAGTATACACATTAATAAAGTATTTTTGTTTTAGAAGAAAATAATCAGAATTTTAAGTCAGCTGTAGATGACCAATGTAGAATAGTATCATTTATTAAAAAAAATTATCTTCCTGTACATACTTGATGTGGTAAATTTTGTAAAAAACTAGTTTAATTTGAATCTACAAATTATACATAATTTGGACTGCTCTTTGAAATTGGGTTCCTCCCCTTCTATCAGTGTGTAGCCCTCTACATATTATGCATATATTAAGATATCCATGTGGCATCCTAATTATTTATGGATTCCTTTGCATTTTATAACATCTTATATTACCTTTTTCCATCTGTATCTGTTTACTTTACTATTAAATTTGGTAATATACTGCCCAATTTAGTCTTTCTTGAATATTTCCTTAACCTCCCCTTTTCCCCTGTTACTTTTCTTGCTTCTAATCATTTATCACTTTGCACTTGTCTTTCCACTTTTTTTTACACTTTTTCTCATTATACTTGTCTTGGATCTTACAACTACCTTCCTTTCTCACCTATGTGTGCCTTCTTACCATTGCTATGCCTAGTTATTCATTGTGCTGTGTCTATTTCCTGCTTGCTTTTCTGGTTTTTGCACAATATATTACTCCTCTTCACCTTCTATACACCATTTGCCTGTTAGTTCATCTTTTCACACTCAATCTTGGCTATCCACTCTTCTTTCCTTTTTTCAACAAAACACATCCATTCGTTCCATGTGGCCTCATCCTACCATTCAAACACCTCATAATCTGCCCCTCCTTCTCTTCCATTTGCTAATAGTTCTTCTGTTTCCTGTGTTCCTCTGTCAATTCTCTGAACTTCCATATTGTCCCCTTCTTACTCTTCTTGCTTGCTGACCTGGTACTTCCCTCCTTATGTCCAATGACTCTCCTAAAGCTTCCTTCTTCCCCTCCTTCCCCATGGTTTCTCCTTCCCTTAACTTTGACATGCTGTTCTGCTTCACCATCCCTTTGTTCCCCTCTCTGTTGGCCACTGTTTAATTTGTTGCCTTTAAAACATAGTTATAATAAGTATGCACTCTCATAATTCCACAGCAAGACAATCTAAATGTTTCCTTACAGCAGATTTATAATGACAATGAAGAATCATACACCTATGACAATTAAAATAGCTAATCAATTTCCACTAAATATATTTCAGTTAAGAAAAGTAGCATTTAAAACTGCTTTTTCTAGTTGGGCCATTAATAAGTCATTTTATTTCAGTGACAAAATTTTAATTGTAAACTCTTTTATGTTCTGTTATTGAAAATTTGATTATTTTGGGAGGATAGGCCTTTGTTCTTTTTCACTTAACACACCCTCACATACCAAGATGGCAAAATCTCGCAGACATGTACAAATTCAAATTTCCAAATATAAGTATATAGCAATAGTAAACTCTACAGTTGTGACAAATTTTTAGCCACTGCAAGCAGATCTTATATTTAAAACTGTGGATCACAAAAACTTGTTCTTGTCTTAGAAATCAACTGACTAAACCTGGATATTTGTAATCCATTTAATTTTGAAGGAAGTAAAACATAAATAGAAAGCTATTTTAGTTATAACTTGCATGAGCAAGTATGAACATTTGGGTACTTATTCTAAGTAAATAGATTCTGTATATATTACTCTATGCATTTTAATTTTATTTCATGCATTTTAATTTTATTTCATGCATTTTACAAAGTTATTCAAAAAAATATAAACAGCAATACTTATGGGTTAAAAAAAAGTCTAATTCAGATAGTGGTTCAAAAACTGAATGCAGATGCACTACTAACTGCATAAAGGCTTGAAGTAAATAATAATTTAGATGCTAGTTTGAATATTGTGTTTTTACAGATATTATCTTAACATAATTTTTATTTATGAATACATTTTGAGGTATCTTAATAATATACTATATGTTCAAAATGGGAGGACATGTATTAATATTTAAGTGCTAAAGTGTATAAAGGTGTAACTTGGAACAAAATACAAGGTATGGTTAGATAGACAGATGCCTGTTATCTTGCTAAACTAACAGCACAAAACACAACTTTTTTTTTCTTTCTTCATTTTTTCTTAAAGAAAACACATTTTTTGAGTTATACAATTAGCAATGTAGGCATATTACAGCTGCAAAAGTCCCTTGTAGTTTTGAACTAAGTTAGATCAGTATATGAAGTTATTCCAGATGATGGCATTTTAATAAGTGTTTCAGTTAATATCTCTGGCACTTTAAATAGACTTGCTTTCCAAATATTTGGAGCACTTTACAGTTTGTGCTTCAAGCATAGGTATCTCATCTTTTAATCTTTTAAACTTGTTTTATGTTGTAATACAAATGAAAGTACAAATCTGTTTATTAGTTTATATTTTAAGCTAGTGTTATTAGTTTTTTCATAAAGTATAAAAATAGACTTAAGTGCTTATTTACTTCATGTTCTTGATGTTAATACTACTATACCTTTAAAACTAAACATTTAGGGAAATTTTTATTGAAATAGGTGAATTTATGATTATGTTTCACCCATTTTTCCCCCAGAAATCATTAGAACAAAGAATTTGTTCTAATGATTTCTTGTTTTGAATTTCTGACAAAATGATATCTCTTCTTTCTTTTCATTTCATTTAATTTCATTTTTGTTTGAAACAAACAGCAGCTATAATAGAAATTATAGCTGATGTTTCAAAAGAATTTTGGTAGCATTTGCTGTATAAGACCATAATGCCAAAGTTGTTTAAATAAGATGCATTTCCTAACTTTAACCTGATTATTTCTGTAACTTTGTAGTTGGCAGTTGTGATTTCATAGTTCCCTGGAAAGTGGCCTTTTCAGCCCTTTTCTTTTTGCTCTATAAACTTTAAGGATTTCAGGCTAATGAACTCATAGCATACATTCTCATCTATTTAAAATATTTTTGGATTTAAGTAGTGTATAAACAGATTAAATAGGCACACAAGATGAAAATTCTTGCAGAAAACAGGGTCACCAGATGTTGCAAGCCACCAATTTACACATATACTCCATACACTTTTAACAAATACCATGCAGGGAAAATACTGAAGTTATCATAAATATGACACTATTTTTGTTGTTACTTAAATGCTAACATTGTGTCTTATTTGGTAAAAAATATTAGTGGAATAATTGAATTTCACTTTCATGAATAAACATCAAGTTCCTCTGACATGTGATTGATACATTAGAGAAAAGAAGAACAAAAAACATTTATTTTTGAGTTACAGCTTGACATAATGAGTAGGCATGCAACAGTATAGTAAGTTGAGCTTGTAGAATTGTAACTATGTATGAGGTCATAAATTACAATCACTGTTATAAACAGTATTTCAAAACCATGTAATGGATAACTTGTATTGTAAGGGTGCAAACATTATTGGATTATTATTTTGCAAATGTTGTTTTTCCATATACTCATAGTATAATTGTAGTAGGATGGAGATTCCTACATGAGAGCTTTGTGCATTGCTGTGACAAAAATGTAGAGGAATAGAACAACATAATTATATTTTTCACAGAAATTATAAAACATATACATTTATTTTAATTTTGAAAAAAAGTAAAATCATACATCAATGCAAATGCAAATCTTACCTTATCTTATAATTATTGTTAAACAAATTTGTAAATGTTAAAACAAATTTTGTTCAGACTTGTTCTGAAACATGAAGGTGTTCAATTTTGCATAACATAATCATTATATAAATAAAAGCAAAGATAAAATGTTAAAACTAAATGTACCATCCAGAGTAAATGTTTCAAAGAAATAAATTCATTCTTGTTCACTAGTTTGTCTGAAGTGAGCTCCTGGTGTATTAATATGTGCAGAGTGTTTAATTAATAATTTCTTCTGTTCCAATTTTCTTATTTTTCATACCAATCCATTATTTTGTGCTTGAGGGCATATACCTCATTGCAAATCCCGTCAAGTCCATTCTCACCTCTTACATTTTCTAGTTTCCCTCCAGTCAACCAATTATTTTATAGTACCAACACAGTAGAGAGACAAATAAAGAACTGAACTATGATGCCGTCTTTGCTAAAGTCGACCATGCTGTTACATTTTTGCAAGAGATAGGGCTGTAGTGGTGATAGCAGATGCTTAGAATATGCTTGTTGTTGACTACTGTAGCATGTCTTATTCAATCAAATGTGCATTCATAACTTTGGTGAATAGAAACAGTACTATCTCACAGACTGCTTTGACACTCTAAAAAGCAAATTTTGAGGTATTAACATTTCAACCGAAGGTTCAGTTATATTATCTAAGTACTAAGATACACTAATGTGAATTTTAGCAATATTTGGATGCAAGTAACTGCCTTATGTTGGATGTATTTTCACAAGAGCTTCAAGCAATATGTTGGTGTGCCACAGACTGGTGGTGTTGTAGTCATTGTTGCACATATTGAGTTGGCCTGCTCTAAGTAGTAATGTATGCATTGTTTATGAAGCACATTTGCCAATTTGTTTTGATATACTGCTCTGCTTGACCATTTACTGCGGAACAAGGATGAAATGTAAAGTTTGGAGATTTTATTACATCAGTGGGAAATAGAACACCTGTGGGGAATCTAATACTATCCTCATGTTCAGTAGATACTATGCAAGTAATCATCGGAATAAAATAATGCATAAACATCACATCATCATTCCATTATTATACTACATAACAATGTAGTATAATAGGTTACGTTTTCACTATTGGCACAAACAATGAATGTACTGTGTCACAAGCGTTTTGCCTTTCATAGCCTGAGTATATAGATACTATGATCTGTCAATAGAGAAAGGTGGGCGAACTGCATATACCTTAGGGAAAATCACACTATTGACTAAGTTATTAAATGAAATAACTTCACGTCTCTTCATCAAACTTTCCAATTTGTCTATTTTGGGTTGTATTTTAGTAGGCGAAAATAAGTTATTCTATTTGCTGTAAGAAAATCCATTTAAAAAAATGTGATTTGTGTGCTATTATCCACTGTAGGGCAATGGCACACTAATGTAACAAAATGAAAATCCTCACACAAATGTGTATACATTGAAATAACATGAAAACAGTGATACATATATAAAGCAATCTATTAAAACTGTTAAATGCATACGTATTAATTTAGGAATGTAGTTTTTAAACATAAATGTGTTTCCAAAGATAAAAATCACAACTTGTTTGAAAAAAAGAAAAGAGTAATTCCAATTTAATGGCAGTAAATATCACATCTATATTTCTTTGGTGATTCCCAACCCTGCATTCAATTACTCAATTACTACAAATTATACATCTAAACCACAAGTTACACATCTCCGTCACAACCAAACTCTCCATGCACTGAATATACATCTACACTAAGTACAGAGTTCACATCATCCATTCTATTGTCACCATACATGGTGTCTGGATGTATTTCTAGGTCACAAGACTCACTGCTATTCTCATCAAATTGGAGTTTCCTCTTCCTTGTGTTTAGTTTTGCAATCACATGTTTTTCAATCACTTTTACTGTTTTAATTTTGTTCTTCTTTCTATTCATCTCATTGTCCTTTAACAGCACTTATTTTTTGTTTTTCTATTTTCTACTATTCTTTTCTGGTGTAGCTGTTAATATTTTGGATTAAGACTTTCTTTTACCAAAACTATGTGCCTACATTTTGGTTTGAAATTAGAGAAGTATCAGTAACCTTAACATGTTTGGCTTTCTGCTCAGTTACTTTTGGAAATAGCAATAATTGAGTGTCTTTATTTGATGGACCAGGAATTTGTTCTATAATATGTTCATGTTTCTCCTGTTCTACCATGGCTTCATTCTCATTCTACACTTCTTCATTAGAAGGAAATCCTGTATCATCTCTAACAGGTGACAGTGGAATTTGTCTAAATTGGACTGATAGCTCAAAATCACTAATTGTAAATATATAGGGATTAAAAGGGCACATCCCATGTGATCTGAAGCCCAAAATTGCCTTACCCTTCTAGTCACTTTGACTTTGTTTAAACCAGTCCCCTCTGGTTCCCTGAGCTTGATTTCTAGATGGCATTTTGTAAATAGACAACTAACTTAGCTGAGGAATAAAATTGATGAGGCATGTTGTTAGCCTCGGAAAATTCTTAAGCCCACCTTTGCAGTTCTATGAGAGTCATCCCAAAGAATAATTTAGTTGATATTGTTTATTATATATGTTCTGACAATTGGTTTTCTTGAGTATCTGAAAATGCGCCTTTCTTCCCAACCTAGGAGAACCAATACACCAGGCTTCATTCTCAGTTCCAAAGAACCTTGAAACTTCTTGAATTTTACTCACTCCTTTAATGGCTTCTAGAACTTGTTAAAGTTACTTGTGTCCACTTGTATTTTGTCATTCTTACATAGTTATGTCATATCTAGAATACAAAATGTACTATAATTAACTACTTATGGAAGAAATCAGTTAATGGAGACCCGTCACCATCTCAGAGGGACAAATAGCCCATGCAGTGAACAAAAAATGTGTGTGATTGCCCAAATCTGTATTAAAATTGTTTATCCACAAAAGTAAGCCATGTAATCTATATTACCCAAACTTCTGCATAAAGACAAACAATTTCGCTGGTACACCTGTGATACGATAACACAATGGATACATGTCTATATAAACCATCTCTACCTTGCATTGAATACACTGTAAAAATAAGAACAAAAGCCTGCCTGGGTGGTGTGTAGGTAGTGTAGGTTACGAGTTTGAATCTCACTTAGGGCGAGTTACCTGGATAAGGTTTTTTTCGGAGCTTTCCCTTATGCTGAGAAGAAGAATGTCGAGTAACTTAAGCTTCATGGACCCTGAGCTCATTTGAACATCATTTCACCAATTTCAGTTTCATTGTCTGATATGACCAACCAATTAAAAGACATTAAGATACAGTAAAAAAAAGAAAAAGAACAAAAGTAGTACAAAATAAAAAAAAAAAAAAATATTTGTTCCATTTACATGACTTTCTCTACATCTCTGTAACAAATTGTTAAAAAACTTGTGCTTCTACCTATTTCATGTTAATCAAGATGAACATTATCAGAAACGCTTTCTTATAAGTAGAAGGAAAATATGGGAATCACTAGACTAAACCGATAGTCAAATCTTCTAAATGCTGGTTGCCATGTGGATGAAATCTGTTCCTTTGCATTGCCACGAGTTGACAAATTCCTGTATGGGAAAAGTTTGAAGTATTTTAAAGCTGAACCAATAACAAGCAATATCTCAAAATGGTCAACTTCACGAAAAAAATGTGTACGACATAAACTGTGTGTTTTAACGAGATCTACATTTATTGTGTGATAAGTGTTTGTCTATCTCTTACAGTTTACTCTTTATGCAAAATCCTGAACAATTCATCCAGAATAAGGAGGTCTTCAGAGGCTAATCCCAGAAAAATTTCAAGATATATATTTTTGCTTTGCCATGTAAATATATTTAATATACGGTATTTTAATCAAAATCATTAGAGCCATTTTTAATAAATCAACATTTTCGAAAATTGTTCTATGTAAGGAGTAGTTTGGGTTGGGGGATCTTCCTCAAAATCTTTGTGTCGCATCCTTGGAAGATGCTAAACTAAAATATCAGGTTTGGTATGTTACGTTCCCTTCGTTTTTGAGTTATCCTGTTCACAGACACACGAACATACTGACACACAGTGGACCTTTTCCTAAAAATGTTGGTTTTTTTTTAATACAGGATACCCTAAAACGTGTGTTTCCGGTGAAATCTCGGTATCGAAGTTTTGAGAGGAATGCAATACCTTCTCTACCATACACTATGTAGAGAAAGTAAAAACTGTTCTTTGTAAATTTCTCTAGCAATTAAGCTAGCGAACGGCAATGCAGTATTGATAGGTATTAGCGCTAAATCTTAGCACATCCTGGAACGTTGGGACATCATTCCTACCAACAAATTGGGATGCGTGCAATTATCTAACTGCCGCGTGGAATTCTCCCACATTCCACTATGTTTTCATATAAATCAACAATACCAAGTCTTAATTTTCTGTTGGAAATATAATAATATTTCAAGCTATAGAATATTTAATGACTATGTTTGGATCATTAGTTTGTGCGTCTAAACTCAGCGAGTAACTCGAGACTCACAGGAAGTCTACCTGAAACATGCAATACAGTGCAACATTTAGCTATCCTCACGGCTTTATAGAGTTGGAAACGAAGTGACAGGACCAAGCATTGCCCATTGATGTACTGGCTACCTATACGTTCCCCCTCCAGTGCTGCTCGAAGTTTTGGGGCCAAGTATGCGCGTGTACTCTCGCTCGCACGAATCGATTTGGAACAGTCCGACGTGAATCTTTTGAAACTTTTACGAATTTCACATTAATAGAATAGTAAAATTAAATAAATTAATGTTGGTTTTACTAGCCTAATGTCCGTGACGTTTAGACGCATGGCAAATGTGCTTTATGAGCTCATTGATTGAAAATAAAAACAAGACGGATAATCAGCAGGATGTTCTTGCGCAGTTGGGAGAATTTTATATAGTGAATGAAACTATATTTGCCAAAATATGGAAGAATATCTAATAAGAATGTCACTTTGCAGAGACCCAAAGCAAGCATTATTAAATAGACCGGACGGAACTAGGGATCTAGGGAGAAGATGGAGTGACCAACAGAAATTTAATCATTTAACCACGGAACGGGCTCAAACCTTGTTTTGGAAGAAGAATATAAAAAAATAAATACTTAACTAATTAGACATTACATACTAATGGCTAAATCTAAAAGTTTAAGGCAAGTATTTGGAGATGGAAGTATAATGTATGCGATAAATGGATAATCGTGATGATTACCTCTAATACCTGGCTTGAAGCCCGAGAACATCTAGAGCATATTCGTCGTCAGGAAAGCTTCAACTCTTATTATACGAATGAATGTTTGTTGCACGAACGACAGTGAGTATCCACAAGATACAACGTTCTATGCAATCTTATACCAGTTATACCTATAAATTGGAGGAAATGAATAATGAAATTCGGCATCCTTATCTAAACAAGTAAGAGCATCTTCGTATATTTTATAAATGAGGCAGATTCTCGCTCTGCGTCTCATATGTTGCTACCGATGTGTTAAAGTAATAAACAATAGAAATAGTTATAAAATAAGATCTTAATTACACTATATTGACAGTGTACAGAGGTTTCTACATCTTCACTTTTCTTCTCTCTATAAAGATATGGCAACTTGGAACCGGTATTTCGTCATTGTTATTAGAAACATATGGTTGCTGTTATTGGTATGTGTGCATAATGAACCAGTTGTGAACGATATTGATTACAGCAACAGCCTGCTTGTAATGTTAGTACTGCGTAAACATTAAAGCAATGTGTTTCTTTTTTTTTTTTTTTTTTTTTTTTTTTTTAACTCTTCTCTAAAACGCTCATTCGAGAACAATAACTTATTGTAGGGTTTGAGTTGGCAGTTTGTAAAATATCGATGGTTAAGGCTCAGTGTAACAATGATGACGCGACACATTCACTCCAACAATTCCTTTTCTTTCGTATTCAGAAGACGGAATAAATGCATTATGGGAGGAAACTAGCTGAGATTTGTTCACTAAAAAATAAAATTAGCGCGAGTGTGAGTGTTATATTCATAAATAGCACAAGCCGTGTGTACGTCCGCAGTCCAAATCTCGGTTAGGGCGAGTTTTTCGGATAAGGATTTTTTTTTTCCTCCAAGGGTTTACCCTTAATCGAGAAGACAAATGTCGATTAACTTTAAGCTCTATGGATCCCGGGCTCATTTGAGCATGATTTCACCGATTTCATTCACACGATTATGACCTTCCAGGTTAAAGGAAGTTAAACTACTAAAAAAGGAGGGAAAAAACAACACCGTGTGCGCATGCGTGTAATCTCTTTGAAGTCATTCAACTGATTCTAATATTTCTTTCATCACTAATAAGCCCTGTTTTTCCAGATGAATATAACCTATAAGGCAACTTCTAATTTCAATTGCTATGTGATTGAAAAGAATAACATGGTATTTAAAAGTCATGTTAGATTAAGAACATGCTTACGAAGAAGGCTTTAATTTCATTAAGAATTCGATGGCGTACAAAGTAGTTTTTGTATTTGTTTCATTTATACAGCTTTTCTGTGATAAAATTAGGGAGGTTTGAACTTGATAAATAACTCGATGTCTGTAGCATATACTCTCTGGTGTTTAACTGTGGTTTCTAAACGTTGGTTAAGTAATCTAAGACATTCATACTTCACATACACGTTCTTCAAAACACTGCGAAGTTATAGGGTAATATTCTAATTAAAGAAAAATTCCCCTTCTCCGGCCGGAATTTATCCCGGGTCCCCTAGATTGAGAAGAAAATAGTGCTGTAAAATGCGTGTAAAATAAAAAACTCATGTTTATTTTATTCCAAGCGTTATACATAGATGGACACAATTGAGCAAGTGAGAAAACAGAATATACAGCAAATTAAGAACAGTCAGCCCGCTTGTGTAGTGTGGTGGTAGCGTGTCTACGTCGTATTCAACAGGTCGTGAGTTCGAATCTCCCTTAGAGTGAATTACCGGATAAGATTTTTTCGGGGGTTTCCCTTATCTTGAGAAGACAAATGTCGAGTAACTTTGAGCTCCACGGACCCCGAGATCATTTGAGCATCATTTCACCAATTTCATTCATAGTCCGATATGACCAACCAGGCAAAAAAAAAAAAAAAAAAAAAAAAAAAAAAAAAAAAAAAAGAAGAAAAGAACGGTCGGATATGCATACATATAATTATGTAAGTGAAGCTTATATCAAATCCTTCTACTAACCCTTATGTAGGAAAGTTTTTAGTATTTCCTTTAGATAATGTATACTAAACAACTATACCTATTAAGAGAGAAAATTCTGTTCAGCGAAGCACGGAAAATGCCCGACCGATTTATAATCTGCAACTGAGATTATATTTCTCGATGGTTAAGACTATGTTATTTCCCTAATGTTTATTTGGTGGTCCGCGATTTAGAAAATCTTCACCTTCATTCGTCGTGTAACTATCTTTCTTTAATATACGATATATTAATAAAAACGTTAGAGGCATTTTTGAAAAAAATCATTTTCGAAAATGTTTCCATGTAAAGGGTAGTTAGGAGTGGGGGAACTTTTTGAAAATTTTCAACTAGGGAGATTTAAAGATGCTAAATTTAAATGTATATCCTTTAAGATGCTAAATTCAAATATAAAAGTTGGTATTTAAACGCCATTTTTGTTTTTGAGTCATGCTGTTAACACATACACACGCACACCCACACAACACACCCACACACGTACACACCCACACATACCCACACACACTCCAGCTTTTTTCTAAAACTTTTTATTTTTATTCAGGGATCCTAAAACGTGTTTCCTATGAATATCGGTATAGAATTTTTGGGTGGAAACTAATACTTTCTCTACCTATGTACTTTGTACGAAGTAGAGAAAGTATAGATATAATTAATAATAAGAGCAATGTTATTCAGTATCATGCATGTAAATAATGTCTAAAATCAATGATCTGTAGAGCGCACATGCGCTGATCGATCAATAAATCATTAAAAAAAATGAAAAAAAAAATAATAATAACAATAATAATAATCATAATAATAATAATAATAATAATAATAATAATAATAATAATAATAATAATAATAAGAGCAATACTTTTCATTTGTTTGTAATTTGACTATCGTTCGTTTAGCTATGGAAACGCTATTTTTTTAATGTGATTTGACTGTCATTTGTTTATCCACGGATGTTTCTTTAGTGATTCAGACCGTAGCCTATGTTATTATATATATAATAG
Organism: Hymenopus coronatus; assembly: GCA_030762935.1. Lineage (NCBI taxonomy): Eukaryota > Metazoa > Arthropoda > Insecta > Mantodea > Hymenopodidae > Hymenopus > Hymenopus coronatus. Next base: position 74,770,422 of record CM060881.1, read on the forward strand.
CGTAGGCGACATTCAGACACATCTTATCAAGGGAATAAACGTGCCTTTGGGGCGTGAATAATATTATCTTGTGTTGAGCAAAAGTGAAGTAATTTTAATTTTAATGGTGATTAGCTATGGAGATAGGCAACGATCTCTTTGGAAGCTGGCGAACTTATTTGCTAGTATGCACTACACAGCAGTGACAAGGATGGTAAGGAAATTTCATAACACTAGAAACATAAGGGTTTATCAAGATTAGTTCGCCCGAAAAGTGAAGCCGATAATTACCATGTTTCCATGGGGATTTGAAATCGATTTGAGTTCAATTCCACACATCCGCGTTTCACATTTAAATTCAATACAAATAGAGATTGTTTTGAATTTTCAAGCTTTGAAAATAATTTGATTCATGCACTTATGTTGGCCAACTTGGAATTGCGTTGGCGAACATGTTAAACACATATTTGTTATCTGTGTATTATACGTAGGTTTTGAAGTTAAATAATTATACTTAAGAATACATTACAAACTATAGAACCCATAAAAATAGTTCTGTTACAATCTACCACACAGCAATAAATAAAAAGCATTAACATATGACTTGTGTACAAGTAAAGCAGAAGAAGAATCTATTTACTGTATTGAAAATGATTTGAATACGAAAGTGTTTCCATGCAACAAATTTCGATTTGAATTCGCGTTTTCATGTATTTGATACGATAAGTGTATTTAAACCGATTTTAATTCCCCCAGGAAACGTGGTAAATATGTCCTTGTGTGTTTTCCTACATATAAAAGGGGATCCAAACTTTCTGCTATAAATTTGGCATTAGAATCCTATATAGGACAAAATTACGTGATTAAACCACATTCAATATTGGAAGATGGGCAAGACGGTTCTTAAGCCTGGTTAAATTCATTTCTTAATTGTTTCTATGATCGACACATTGTCAATCAGCCGAGGGCATTAATACTATATCTTGGTTCCACCCGCTTAAACTACCACTAAAGCTATTTAGGTATTAGTTTTTTAACTTTTACTCACCGTAACGTTGTATTACTAACTTTTAAAAACATTAATTCAAAATTTTCTCGGGCTTCTAGCCAGGTAAAAACTTGGCTTGACACCAACGTTTCGAAGAAGTGCATCTTCTTTTAGAGGCATTTAGTTCAGAAAAATGCTTCCCTCTCCTTTCTGGACATTCTGGTTACCAGAAAAGCGGACGGAACTCTTGGTCATGCCGTCTACCGAAAACCTACACACACGGATCTTTATCTCAACAGCTTCCACCATAAGTCACAACGAATGGGCATTCTCAACACATTGGCACATAGAGCAGTTTCTATATCAGACCCAGATAATCTGCAAACGGAATTTCAACACCTAAAATTCACACTCCAACAAAATGGATATTCAGCCAAGGACATCACATCAGCGCTGAAAAGAGCCGGACGAAAAAGAAACCCCAGCAAGAACACTCAACAAAAAGACAAGCCAGCCGCCATAGCCTATATACCGTTTACCGGCAATTTTTCGGGAAAGATTAGTAGACTACTCTACAAATATGTCAAAACCATCCATAAGCCACCACCTAAAATAAAAAAATTTGGTCAAGCCAGTTAAAGATAATTTAGCTCTCAGAGTACCTGGTGTCTACCACATTCCTTGCGAATGCAGCGCAGCGTACATTGGCCAAACAGGACGCACTATTGCCACACGCGTTTCTGAACACCAAAGATCAATAAGGCTTATGCAACCCGAAAAATCTGGACTGGCTGAACACTGTATAGAACAAAGCCACAGAGCTAACTTTACCAACACCACGATAGTGGCAAAGTGTTCGAACTACTGGGAAAGGAGAGTAAAAGAAGCTTTAGCCATCTCATCTGAAACAAATAATCTAAATCGCGATTCTGGCCTACAATTAAGTTCAGCATGGACACCAATGTTAAAGAGCCTTAATACCTAATCCTCTGCCTGCAGTCTTCCAAGACTTATTTTCTAGCAGGTGCGTGCTCAAACACAAAACATTAGCCGAATAACTGCTATTAATGCTGACAATTGAGCAATTTATCAAGCACCTCAAGCACCTAAGCTACAACCTGTATGCGAAAAAGAACAAAAACTACAACGATCACATTAGAATGCTAGGAGAATACGATACGGCACACGACAAGCACCTCCGCCCTCTGTCACTATTTGATCGCACTATTGGCATTGGCGAACCAGAAATTAACATAGAAGAGTATCTAAACACCCTAATGCACTAGCCATGATGCAGGTCGCGTGAACTCACACACACATACACACACATACCAAAATTTCGCTGCCCTCAAGTCCTTGTGTTACACAACCAAGGCGGCCCCGGGGGTTGAGGGTCCCCCCGCAAGTGGCACAGGCTCGCTCCTGCACTAGGCAGACAGCCCGCCATGTGTGCACTTTATACAACCTTGCTACCCACTGGTTAACGAGATACAATTGACACAGCCGACAAGCGGTAATAATTTCACTGTATATACAAATAAAATACTAGCAGTAAGCACATATATATGTACATATAATCAAGATGAAGCCGACAGGCGGAAATACAATTCAACTATTTAGAGATAAGCACGCATAAAAAAAAAAAAAAAAAATTACCATAGAAATTAAGGCACATGGATGAAGCCCTCGGCGGATCATTCTATACAAGTAAATACTAGAAAATAAGTACACCAAGAATCAAAATGCTAAGATAAGTCAAGAATACATGTAATTAAAAAAAACACTTTTAAAGCCACTAGGCGAACTTATACACCTTCTTTCAGGTAACCCGTTCCTGACGAGGCCAGAAAGCTGATATGTATACAACACAAATACACCGCCAACTACAACCTATGTCACCTCCAACTTCCACCCAGCGAGCACTCAGGGCGCAAGTCATGTGTGTCCCCTGGCACTTCAGTCTTCACTCGCTGTTACTGCCACTGACACGCAGCTTCCATTTTCTCCAGAAATGCGCAGGTGCTTAATGCGGTACTGCAAAAGCGAGGCATGGGCCTCCTACTTCCGGTGGGGGTTTTTCGTGGGTAGTGCCGCACTGGTTCGAGTCCAGGGCGGGGAGTCTCACACTCCCAGGCTTGCCTGGGGTTAGGGCGTCAGTAGCCTTTTCCCCCACCACTAACAAACAAAAAAAAAAAAAAAAAATGCTATTGTCTCCTGCTCCTCGACGCCGCGGTGCCACTACTGTGGCTCCGCCAACACCACCGCTGAGTGCACTGAGCACAATCTTCGCCGTCGCCGCCGGTTCTGTACCACCTGCCGTGGCACAGGACACTTTACTGGCCAGGCCCAGTGTCCCCTTTACCCGAGGGACGGGCGCACCACTCCGCAGCCAGTTCAATCACCGCAGACCCAACACACAGACGCCACACCACCTCCAGCTTCTATTGACACAGCGACGCGGGATGCCATTCAGGACCTTCATGCGGAGATCCTGAATATCGGCGCTCGCTTAGCTGCGTTAGAAGAGGCCTTCACCAGCGTCATCTCCAGGAAGCTACTGGACCTGCAAGCTGCCACCACCGCCGCCATCTCCACTCTGCAGTCCTCCACCGCTGAGCTGTCCAACCGGATAGCCAGTGTCCAAGTGCAGCTACAGCAGGACCACCCAAATCAGCAACACCATTCCGCCGACCAGTTTCCATACAACAACCCGCTATACAAAACTCCAATATCAGCAAGCGGTTTATACAGGTCCCAGCAAGCACGACAACTCCGAAAACACCAGCAGATCCACTCAGAACACTGAGTAAACTCACCGTGAATCACCATTCATCTTCACCAACCACTTCTCCAGAGGGGCACTCAGGGCGCAAGTCATGTGTGTCCACTGGCTAAATTCACTATCACTCGCTGTTACTGCCACTGGCAGGCAGCAATCACAATCACCAGAAATGCGCAGGTGCTTAATGCGGTACTGCACCAGAGAGGCATGGGCCTCCTACTTCCGGTGGGGGTTTTTTGTGAGTAGTGCCACCCTGGTTCGAGTCCAGGGTGGGGAGTCTCACACTCCCAGGCTTGCCTGGGGTTAGGGCGTTAGCTGCCTTTTCCCCCATCATCAATAAAAAAAAAATGCTATAAATAGTTTTCTACGAAGTCCGTGCCCATGTCTTTTCGGAGCTTCTTCTTCGACGCCTCTTTTTGCTTTGACGTCAGGATTGCCCTTATTAGGGCGACTACTGCCAGTCGAAGCAAGCAGACAGGAACGCCACCGGCCCTGCCGCCGCTGCTGCGCCTTCGGGCACAGCCAAGGCTCCTGCACTTCAGCGCCGCGGTGCCATTACTGTGGGACCAGCGTCTTGACGACACAGTGCACTGGGCATGATCTCCGCCGCCGTCGCCGGTTCTGTGCCACCTGCCGTGGCACAGGACACTTTACTGGCCAGGCCCAGTGTCCCCTTTACCCGAGGGACGGGCGCACCACTCCGCAGCCAGTACGATCACCGCAGACCCAACACACAGACGCCACACCACCTCCAGCTTCTATTGACACAGCGACGCGGGATGCCATTCAGGACCTTCATGCGGAGACCCTGAATATCGGCGCTCGCTTAGCTGCGTTAGAAGAGGCCTTCACCAGCGTCATCTCCAGGAAGCTGCTGGACCTGCAAGCTGCCACCACCGCCGCCATATCCACTCTGCAGTCCTCCACCGCTGAGCTGTCCAACCGGATAGCCAGTGTCCAAGCGCAGCTACAGCAGGACCACCCAAATCAGCAACACCATTCCGCCGACCAGTTTCCATACAACAACCCGCTATACACAACTCCAATTTCAACAAACGCTTTATACAGGTCCCAGCAAGGACGACGACTCCGAAAATACCAGCAGATCCACTCAGAACACTGAGTAAATTCACCGTAAATCACCATTCATCTTCACCAACCACTTCTCCAGAGGGGCACTCAGGGCGCAAGTCATGTGTGTCCACTGGCTAAATTCACTATCACTCGCTGTTACTGCCACTGGCAGGCAGCAATCACTATCACCAGAAATGCGCAGGTGCTTAATGCGGTACTGCACCAGAGAGGCATGGGCCTCCTACTTCCGGTGGGGGTTTTTTGTGAGTAGTGCCACCCTGGTTCGAGTCCAAGGTGGGGAGTCTCACACTCCCAGGCTTGCCTGGGGTTAGGGCGTTAGTTGCCTTTTCCCCCATCATCAATAAAAAAAACGCCTCTTTAGAAGGCAGTCGAAAATAATCGACGGGGGACTTCGCTTCGAGATGCCGAAGAGGAAGCAACAATGCAGACCAGCAGCTCCTACAGCAGCCACCGCTTCTCCGGCAACCGCCGGTAGGAAGCGCTCACAGGCATCTCCGCCTCCTGCCGTTACGCCGGCAGTGAGCGCTGCACCTTTGCCGCGCTCACCATCACCACTGCCGCCGACCGCCGCCACTGCTTCACCGGCAGCCAACACTACATCGCCGCCACCGCTGAGCTCCACGCCGCCGCCCCGGTACAGTGCCGTGGTTAGGGGGTCCCTCGGGATCTCTCCACCCGGCACCTCCTCGCCGCTGCTCAATCTAGATGGCCTTCATGTTCAAGGGCCACTAGAATTATTTGTGACCGGGGCCCGACACCACTAGTTAGGGTGGAGCTACAGGACCGATCAGACCTGGAGGCTGCCTTGGCGTCAGGGTTGCCCTTATTAGGGTGACTTCTGCACGTTGAGGCAAGCAGACAGGAAAGACAACGGCCCTGCCGTCACTGCTGTGCCTACGGGCACAGCCAAAAAGTCTGCTCTTCGCCGCCGAAGTGCCACTACTGTGGCACCAACGCATACACTTCGGAGTGCACTGGGCACGACCTCCGCCGCCGTCGCCGGTTCTGTTGATCCTGTGGTGGTACGGGACATTTCACCGGGCAAGCCCAGTGCCCCAGCTACCCAAAGAGCAGGCACTCATCGCCTAAACCAGCCTGGACACCATCATCTACACAACCATCTCCGCAGACTGAACAACCAACACCAACCATCCTGCAGCAGGAAATCCAGGGCCTAAGTGAAGCCATTCAGGACCTCCACGCGGAGGTCCTGATTCTTACGGCTAAGCTGACGGCCTTGGAGGACAGGTTTCAGGAATAGGACAGCACCACTTCACACACAGAACTTCACCAAGCAATAGCAACAGCAGTCAACGATATCCGACTCATCTTCAGGGAGGAGGTGAGAGCTCTACCGGAGAAGTCGGCACCTCAAACTTCCAAGTTCAACATCCAAAGTAGACGCCAAGGGCTTAGGCTCGAAAACGTCCCAGGATACAACGACATGCTCAACAGAGTCAACTAGCACTAACTCCATCCTTCACCCTAGAATTCCTTCATTCCTCTCCCCGAATACTCCGCGGTGGCAGTCTGGGCCTCGGTCAAGTCTGTCTCCCGGTCCTCATTTCACCCCTCTGACTACACCCTGCAGTCAGTTACATTATCGCCTTGAATCCGCGGGTGCAATCATGCGGGCCCGCCTCTCCTTTCTTCCTTCTAATACCGGTGGAGGGGTTTTTTAGTCGGTAGGCCCAATGGGAGACCCCGACACTCCGGGCTTGCCCGGGTTAGTCCATAAGGTGGATTTTTCCCCTCCACTCGAAAATTAAAAAAAAAAAAAAAAAAAAAAAAAAAAAAACACGCCTCTTTAGACCACTTTTTGTAAGGACCGCCGAGATAACGAAGAAGAAAGGTCGCCGCAAGAAGAAGACTACCGCCGCAACCTCACCGGCATCCTCACCGGAACCAGACGAGTCGCCGCCGACATCTCCAAAGAACAATAACGCGTTTTGGACGGTTTCCCCGGCTTTAGCTCCCGCTCTTGCCGGGCAACCGCCAGTGCAAACGCCGGTCGCCGCTGCCTCATCGCCATCTTCACCATCATCCACCGCCGCATCCTCTGAACCGGATATTGCTCCGACGCTGACGCTGCCTTTGGCACCACCAGCACAGACACCGCAGCCCACACAAATTTCGACCACAAACGCAAGTATCATATTGGCCACCTCCACACCGGAAGTCATCACAGCCACACCTAAATTGGATCCACAGGCGCCGGCTCAACTTCTACAAGCCACCGCCGTTCCAACCGATCCGCTGCCGCAGTCCACCCAACCTGTGCTTCCTGAGAGGCACAGCGCGGTGATCCTGGGAGTTCCGAGGGACCTCCCCCACCGCTTCATCACCGCAGCTGCTCGTCACCAATGGCCCTCAGTGATACGGGCTTCCCGTATCACAAGTTCGAGAGGCCCAACACCGTTGGTCCGCCTGGAACTTGCAGACGCAGCTGACTACACGGCAGCCCTGACTGACGGTTTGCTCATTTATGGGCGCCGTCACACAGTTGAGGCTAGCAGAGTTAGTCGCCAGCTCCCCTGTCGCCGCTGCTGTGCATTCGGCCACACCGCTGAAGCTTGCAGTGCTGCACCGCGCTGCCACTATTGTGGCTAACGCAGCCTCACTGCCGAATGCACAGCCCATGACCTTCGTCGCCGCCGCAGGTACTGTGCGACGTGTGATGGCTTCGGCCATTACACGGAGCAAGCGCAGTGCCCGCTCCACTCAAGCAGACGCCGACCACCACATCCAAGACCAGTCACCGCCGCATCACCTCCAGCAGACATTTCTAGTTCATCACCAGCCATCAACACTCCACCGCAACCAGCACCAGCAGCGCCAACTGACAATGCCATTAAGGACACCGTGCAGGACCTTCATTCCGAGGTCCTGCACATCAGCACATTACTAGAGGAGGCGCTGTCGGCCGTCACAACCGCTATTGCCGAGACACACGCCACCCTACTCCGGAGACTACACAATATTGAGGCCGGAGTCCAAGACCTCCAACAGACAACCGTTGCCACCGCAACCGCACTAAGGACCTTCGCCGCCAGCTGCACCACACAACTGAATGCAGTTTGCACACAAACATCACTAGACGACGGCATCATCAGACTGACTACAGCAGTAAACCACAGACTACTGACCGGTAATACTGACGCCACCAAAAACCCACGAACTAGCAGACGGACCACGGACACTATCTCACAGACTGCACTGACCTTTTCGCCCTTCATTTCCCCAGCACTTACTGATTTACTCACTCCACTTCATCACAGTACTTCACAACAACCAACCAACGACCTGGACCGACTCAACGAAAACTTCCCTCCCCTAAAAGCCACAAAAAAAAAAAAAAAAAAAAAAATAGCACACCAACACCAAAGCCTTTATTAAGGAAAACTAAATAAGCTGAAAATAAAGACACCTTGTATTCCTATCAAACCTTCCTTTACTCCCCGGGTGGTAGCCAGGGCCTGGGTCATGACTGTCACCCGGAACTACCACTACCTTCTGCTGAGCCACCAATTCGGCCAGCAGCAACCGCCGCACTAACGAGGGTGCTCAGCGGAACCTCACCATCCCGACTTATCTCCTTCGAACCCGATACTGGCTTCCCAATCCTGCACTTCACCTAATGGCGAGATAAGCCATTCTTTCTACCTTCCAACTCTCTCTCTCTGTCTCCCCTTTCCAAAAAAAAAAAAAAAAAAAATTAAAAAAAAAAAAAAAACGCCTATTCCTTGGCAGCCGCCGAGGAGGCAGCACCTCCGTTGCTACCGGTCCCGGCAAGCCCTGCTTCGCCGCCGGCCGCCACCACACCCTCGCCGCAACTGCTGCCGCAGTTGCCGCCATCGCCGACACCGCCGCCGCCCAACTCCACGTCGCCGCAGCCCCGGTTCAGTGCCGTGGTACGGGGGGTCCCTAGGGACCTTTCCACCCGGCACCTCCTCGCCGCAGCGAAATCCAAGTGACCTTCTTGTTTGAGGGCCACAAGGATAATTTGTAACCGGGGACCTACACCACTTGTGAGGCTGGAGCTTCAGGATCGTTCGGACCTCGACGCTGCCTTGGCGTCAGGGTTGCCCTTGTTAGGGCAACTCCTGGTCGTCGAAGCCAGCAAGATGGAACGTTACCGGCCCTGCCGTCGCTGTTGTGCCTTCGGGCATACAGCCGACTCTTGCTCCTCGTCGCCGCGGTGCCACTACTGTGGCTCCGCCAACACCACCGCTGAGTGCACTGAGCACAATCTACGCCGTCGCCGCCGGTTCTGTGCCACCTGCCGTGGCACAGGACATTTCACAGGGCAAGCGCAGTGCCCTCTCTACCCAAGGAGCAGCACTTCTTCACCACCTCCTGCGCGCCGCACCACTCCACCGCAGACATCAACCACCGAGGCCTCACCACCTGCACTCTCAATAGACGCAGCGACGCGAGAAGCCATTCAGGACCTCCACGCGGAAGAGACATGCTCTGGAAGAGACAATGCAGCGTCCTCACACAGAAGCTGCAGGAATTGCAAGCTTCTAACGCCGCAGCAGCCAGCAGCCAGCAGCCAGCAGCCAGCAGACTACAGCCGCCGACCTGTCCACCAGGATCGACGCCCTCATGCAGCCTCTGAGGCAGGTTCTCCTGCAGCAAGCTGCATACTCTGCTGAGCTGTTCCAATCAAAACGTCAGCAACCCAACACTGCTCCTCCTCCTGTACAGGCTGAGGGGCACGCATGGCTCGGGGATACTCGACCACCAACACAGTGGAAGACTACTGGGAGCTTCGTGGAGCAATACCGAAGCAGGTATAATCCGTAATGTCTACGTCCTATTCTCTCCTCAATTTCCACCCTTTATTTCCTTTCCAACATCACCTCTACTCCCTAGGCTGCAGTCAGGTTCCATGGCTGTCAGCCTAGAAACAACCTTTCACCCGCTCCCGCACAACGTGCGGCAGCTTCCTATCTTTCGCCTACTAACGCGGGTGCATTAGCGGGACCGCGCAAAGCCACGAGATTCTCAACAAACTACTGTTATAACGTGGAGGGGTTTTTTAGTGGGTATGCCGCATGAGGAAGCGGAGAGTCCCACATATCCTCCCAGCCATTGCACTTCGGCTGGGGGTTGAATGCGTAATGCATTTTTACCCTCCACGGTAATCAGTTCACCCTGAAGACGAGGAAGATGCACTTCTTCGAAACGTTGGTGTCAAGCCAAGTTTTTACCTGGCTAGAAGCCCGAGAAGATTTTGAATTAATACGTCGCCAGGAAAGCTTCAGTTCTTATTTTAAAAACATATCTTGTTTATTTTTGGACTTAAAGTTTCAACAAAGTACGCGATTTACATTAGAATATACAAACATTATTCGTTTGGTTAACTTTTTTACAACAATTTCTATTGTTTCATTAACTATCAGACAGGCTGTGTCTAAATCGTTCATAGTTGACGTTCATGTTGCAAAATTCAGAACTACCAATATTTGAAAACTGTTTATCACTAGCCATTAAAAGGTTGTGGAACCATCATTGGTGGTTTTTTATTAGATCACTAGAGTCGCTTTATAATTGATTTTAAGGCATGAGTTGTTTTTTTTTTTACATCATGGCGACGATTTGCAACATTTTTATAAAAAATACCGCGATATGCCGTCCTGCTGATTCTAAAAGTGATTGTGTTTTTTGAGTTCTGAATCCATTATTGTTGAGTAAATACGTGATTTTCGTGTAACTTGTTTTTAGTAGTTTTCAGTGGTATCACCAAAGCATTCAAACGAAGCGAGAATGCGCTGTAATAGGTTTAGGTTAGTGTGTATATAAACTGATTTTCCTGTACTTTGATTTCAATAATTTCCACTGCTTTCACCAAAGCATGCGAATGAAGCGAGCCTGCGCTGTGTTAGGTTTAAGTTAATGAGTGTAAATATACCGATTCTCATGTACTTTGGTTTTAATAATTGTCACTGGTGTCACCAAAGCATGCGAGCATGCGCTGTCTTAGGTTTAGGCCAGTGTGTTAAATAAACTATTTAGTTTTCGTCTACTTTGGTTTTAATAATTTCGATTGTTCCAACCAAAGCATGCGAGCGAAAGAAGCATTCGGTGTGTAGGCTTAGATTAGTGTGTATCAATAAACTGACTTTCCTTTCCTATTTGGTGACTTTATCTATGTTGGTATTCCTGCCTAGCAACAGCTGTTAAAATTTCCCCCACCATGATAATTTTCGTGAATTTTCTATTTAAGATAGAGTATTTATAGGGTGGGAGCGGTGGAATATTCCAATTCTAGATGAAAACATATTAGCTCCTTGATGCTCTGAAGTGGATTATGAGGTTAGTTTCAATTCTTAAAGATACATTTATATGATGGCACTCTCGTATAGCTTGGCTACAAGTTTGAACACATCATTTTTGTCAAGGAAAAATCATTCTATCATTTTATTGTTCGATATAATTTTCTGTTTTCTTGAACAATAATAACGAATTTGCACGTACATATCTAATGTGGATACGCTTTGAACACTTCATAATGCTTGTTAATTTGATATTACTTATTGGATATTCTACTTATAACAAGAGAGCTGAAGTTACTTTTAGCTAAAACAGAAGTTCAAAAATTGGAGTTGCCAGCATAAAGCTACCCTCACACACCGAGTTTCTAATTAAATTACATTGAGTTTGCTGTAAAATGAAAGGGCGTTTTATTTATGGACGCTCGTTAACTTAGGTTCTTAGCGTGCCATTCTATATTGGGCATGAAAGACCGTTTAATTTTGTTCAGAGGTCTCTCTATCAGGCTTGAGGTTCTTTTACGTGCCGCAAATCTACGATACGGAACCCACTTACTTCCCTTCCGAAGGAAGTCATTCTGAGGATTTTTACGCCCAAAAAAATCCATCGTCCTCCACCGGGTTTGAACTCGCGGTTAGCATGGTAATCATTACACCACGGAAGGCGACGAGTTTGCTGTGGTTCTCAGCGTCTTATTCAATATTGGGCGTAAAAGACCGCTTAATTTTGCTCAGAGGCCTCTTTATTATGTTTTTTATTTTTTTTTTTACTTTCTCCACATGTACTACGTACATCGTGTAAAAGAAAGGTATTGCATTCCACACAAATTCGATACCGAGATTCACCGAAAATACATGTTTTGGGTCCCCCTGAATCAAAAACACAACAACATTTTGTGCGTCTGTGTGTCTATAGACAGCATAGCTCAAAAACAAAAAGACCGTTGAATACCAAACTTGGCATTTTAGTTCGGTATCTTCCAAGAATGCGACACGAAGTTTTAAAGAAAATCCCCCCACCGCAAACTACCCTTTACATGGAACTTTTTTTCGAAAATTTTGAATTTCTCAAAAATGGCTCTAACGATTTTGATTAAAATATCGTATATTAAAGATATTTACCTGACAAATAAAATGTATATCTTGAATTTTCTGGGAATAGCCTCCGAAGACTACTTTATTGTGGATGAATTTTACGGAATTTTGCATAACTGCTAAACCGTAATAGATGGACAAAAACTTACCACACAAAAATGTAGAGCATATTAAAACACACAATTTATGCTATGTACCTACATGTTTTTTTCATTGAGTTGATCGTTTTTTAGATATTTCTTGTTATTGGTTTCAGCTTTAAGAAAGATACAGGAATTTGTCAACTCCTGTCCATACTAACAGAGGAATTTCAGTCACATAGCAACCAACTTTTGACTATCATTTTAACCTATGGTACTCCCTTATTTCGCTTTTACTTACAAGGAAGCAAGACTATTTCTGCTAATTTTTTGTCATATAGGATGAACTAAATAGAAGCATAAGCTTTTTAGCAATAATTTGTTGCAGAGATGCAGAGAAAGTCATGTGAATGGAACATATCAGATTTTTTTAACATTCATTTGCATTCCCCGTTTTAATATTATATGCATTCGTACACGCTATAAACACACAAGTTTTTACATTTGTTTATCATTATATAATAGTGATACATATTACAATAATAATAATATACATTATAATAATATACATTATAATATGCACTTAAATTTTGTTTTAGAAAAAAATTAATTGCTGTCAAATAGTGATAAATATTACAATAAATAATATATCATAATATACACTTACTCTTTGTTTTAGAAGTAAACTCATTGCAATCATTAAAATACTTTTGTTTTATTGCATTTGACTGTTTAGATTCTTACTTTCTCTATTCGTGCTATGTACATAGTGTATAGAGAAGGTATTGTATTGCAGCCAAAATTTGATACCGAGATTTCACCGGGAATATATGTTTTGAGACCCCTGAATCAAAATGAAAAACATTTTTAGAAAAATGTCCCTGTGTGTGTCTGTCTGTGTGTCTGTGTGTGTGTCTGCGGACAGTGTAGCTCAAAAACGAAAAGATCATTAAATACCAAACTTGGTATTTAAGTTTGGTATCTTCCAAAGATGATACACGAAGATTTTCTAGAAAATCCCCCCACCCCAAACTATCCTTTACATGGAAAAAAACCTCAAGCCTGATAGAAAGGTCTCTGAGCAAAATTAAGCGGTCTTTCATGCCCACTTTAAATGGGACGCTGAGAACCACAGTAGTTAAAGAACATCCATAAATAACACGCCATTTATATTTACATGAAACTTTTTTCGAAAATTTTAATTTAAATATGGGATATTAAAGATATTTATTTGACAAATAAAATGCATATCTTAAATTTTCTGGGAATAGTCTCTGAAGACTACTTTATTCTGGATTAATTTTATGGAATTTTGCATAACTGCTAAACTGTAAGGAATGGACAAAGACTTACCACACAAAAAATGTAGAGCACATTAAAACACAGAATTAATGTTTTATACATTTTTATCGTGGAGTTAATTGTTTTTGAGATAGTCCTTGTTTTTGCTTTCAGCTTTAAAAAACTTATATTTTTCTCATACAGGAATTTTTCAACTCGTGTTCATACAAACAAAGGAACTTAAGTCACATAGGAACCAGCTTTTAACTATCACTTTAACCTATGGTACTCCCTTATTTCGCTTCTACTTACAAGAAAGCAAGTAATAAGACTATTTCTGCTTTTTTTTCTCGATTATTATGAAGTAAATAGAAGCATAAGCTTTTTAAAAATAATTTGTTGCAGAGATGTAGAGGAAGTCATGTAAATGAAACACATCAGATTTTTTCTTCTGATTTGCTTCTTCTGATTTCTATTGGGTATGTTACATTTTCCTGAGATTCTTGGATACACTATTTTCTGCAGGGTGATTCCAGTTTCTTGGATCAATGAGCAAATCATAATTTGATTCTTCATGTATTCATCTATCTATATAGTTCTGCTTTGTCATATACCATAATATCAATAGGTTGAATGCCCGCTATAATGCAGGAAGTGTCAAATGATACTGTTCTATACGCCTTAGTCATTTTAATATTTAATATCCGTTGTACTCGTTGACATTTTTTAACATTTCTGGAACGTCTTAGTGCTTATGCTATGTTGGTACTCCGTAAGTTTAGAACTCTCTTAACTTTATAAATGGTATATACTGCTTTCTTTCCTAGACCCCAGTTTATTTTCGCTGATTTAGAGAGCATATGTGATAAGGATATTGCTTTATGTGTATGGGTATTATCTATAAGTCTGTTGAATTTGAACTTTTTGTCCAAATGAAGTCCAAGATATTTTAGTTCTTCAACTTGTTCTATTGGCTTTTTGTTAATGCATATATTTATGTTCTCATGTCTTTTTTTTCTGGTAGGTACTAATACTTTTGACTTTCTCTCGTTGAACACAATTTTGTTATATCGAGTTCAACGTTCAATTTTATGCACATCTTGGTTCGAATAATTTTGAACCTCCATTATTGTTCTCCCTCTAGTCATAACAAGTAAATCATCAGCAAATGCAATTATTTGAGTATTGTGTGTGTATTTCAATTGGAGAAGAGTTCAAGATATTCCAAAATACAGGACCACAGAACGAGACCTGTGGACACCCTTTTTCCATCGCTTTTTCAGTTATGTAATTATTTATATTTAAAGTTGCTCTCCTGTCTTTAAAGTAGCTCTGAGTTAATGCGCAGAGGTTTCTAGGACATCTAACTTTCCTTAAGTTGTCTAAAATCCCCGGCCACCATGCTGCGTCAAAAGCGCCCTGCACATCCACACTAATTAATGTTAAATAATTACTTTTGTGTGAGCTTTGTAGTACATATTGTTTAACTGTCAGTACCACACCTATCGTGCTCTTTTGCGGAGTGAATCCATATTGGGAGGACTGAATATATCTTTTGATTGCACGTTCTATATTATGCTTGAAGTTCTTTTACGTGTCGTAAATCTACGAAACCGGACCAACGGCTTTACTTCCCTTCCGAAGGGAGCTATACGAACGATTTTTAAACCCGAAAAATCCATCGCCCCGCCATCGCAATTTTCGACACAACACTGAAATTCGTATCTCTGAACCTAATTCTTAAAAACTTTATGTAGGTGGGTCAGGACTTTTAAGTAATGTTGTATAATTATGATTATAAACAATAATTTTCACTATTTATAATTTTATTTTAAAATTGTTAACGATAGAAGGACGTTTAAGTGCTGATCTAGATGATTTTGATACCTAGCAAGGTGAAAAAATTGCAGAATACAGGTAACTTGAGCGAATGGAGCATGTTCACTATCTGAAATAGAAATATTTCTTGGATATTGTACTTTTATTACAATTTATTTTGGAAAACGCTGCTATATAAGCATTCAGAACTAAAAATTCTACCTGGATCAGTATTTCCCGCAGGTAATATTGCTGAGTTTGAATGCACAATTGATTTAATCATTTGTTATTTCACACCACCCTTTTTGCATAAGCATAATGCACTATTCAATATAATATATCTAAGCTCTGGTTAATACACTGAAGCTTTTTTCCCTTGACGTTACTTCAAATGGTATGCGTTTTCTACCCCTTTGAACTACTTTGCTAGGTGGCATCACTATCTCTATCACATATGAATGAATAAATGAATGAATAAGTGTATTTATTGAAATAACAGTATCATACATTGAGCTTCATCAATCAGAGGGGGTCCACAGACCGTACGTGCTTTTGTAATACACAAAATAATAAGAAAAATAAAAGCAACAAAGAATTTAAAGAGTACACAGAAGAAAAAAAAAAGGATAAAGATATTTAAATACAGCAATTTAAACGTACAACACAGAGCACACCTTATTCAGAGGCATTAATGAACGTAGCGGAAGTATTGTATTCCACCCAGAAATATGATACCGAGATTTCTCGAAAATAAGCATTTTGAAACTCGTTGACTCTCTTCCAAAAATATTTTAGAAAAAAAGTCTGTTTGTGTGTTATCTGAATGCATGTTTGTTTACATCATAGCTCAAAAACGAAAAAGCATTAAATACCAAACTTGGTATCTTCAAAAATGCGACAAGCAGCTTTTTAAGAAGCAAGCGGGATGGCTCAGGCGGCTACCTCTGTGGCCCGCATTCTGGAGTCCCAGGTTCAAACTCGTGGACCGATCAATCTGGCTGATTTTTTTGTTTTTTTGTGTTTTTTGTTTTTCTTTCTCTAGTTCGTATGCACAATGAACATAGTGGATAGAGAAGTTATTGTATTACACTCAAAAATTCTATACCGAGATTTCACCGGAAATATATGTTTTAGGATCCCCTGCATTAAAAAAAAGTATTTTCAGAAAAAGGTCCGTGTGTGTCCATGTGTCAGTGTGTCGTATCCGTGTGTCTGTGAACACGATAACTCAAAAACGAAACGTTGGTAAAATATCAAACTTGGTATTTAAGTTTACTATCTTCCAGAGATGCGACACGAAGATTTTGACAAAAATCTCCCCTCCACTTCCCTTTACATGGGACTTTTTTTCGAAAATTTTGATTTTCTTAAAAATGACTCCAACGGTTTTGATTATAATATCGTATATTAAAGATATTTACCTCACAAATAAAATATATATCTTGAATTTTCTTGGAATAGCCTCCGAAGACTATTTTATTCTGGATGAATTTTACGGAATTTTGCATAACTGCTAAACCGTAAGAGTTGGAAAAAACTTACTAAACTTACTGAATTTACATAAGCTTTTTAAGAATAATTTGTTTCTGAGATGTAGAGAAAGTCATGTGAATGGAACACATCAGAGTTTTCTATAAGTCATCTGAGGATAGAAGAAGATTTCTCAATCTCTTTCAATGATTTCACAGAGATCTCTGATGTCGATGCCTCTTCCGTTAGGTATATCGCAAATCTTAATTACTACGAATAAATCAACAAAAATGTGATGATATCCACAATCAGATGAGCATCAATCTATTTTAATTAATACTAACCCATAGTCGGAGCCTTCGACTTGGGAAGATATATACATTTTTTATCGAATGTTTTATCAATTTAAAGTCCTAAACGAAGTAACATCCACTCCCACAAACATAACTACTTCAGACACTTTGGAGGATAGGGAATGTTTCTAATTAAAGCACAATGTCTTTCTCCAGCTAAGAATCAAACCCGGTACCTCTGGGTTTAGAATCCAGAGCGCTGATCACTCGCCCGCAGAAGCATATTGATCTAAATCTTTATGAAGAGCTGGTAATGAGTTTTGCGATAAAAGCGGTGTTATAAAGACGTTGCGTTTCTTTTTTTTTTTCCCGGGGGCACATTATCGCCGCCCTTGACACGAAATTCGCTTTTTGTGATCTCCATTGGGTCAGGTCAAAACTCATTAGCTCACATGCAAACAACAGTCACGTCGCCCTAGCAGCGAACGTAACGCATTATCTGCCACACATCGCGCGCTACATCGTGCATGTTAATGATGTGTTTGTGAGTTGATAACATCATATCAGGCACTTTGCCTTTGCTCACCCTTCTACTGAAGAATGCATTTATAAGAAAAGTATGTATTGCTTAACAGAACGGACAACATTCATTCGTGACATCGTTAATATTATATGTGCATAAACGGGTTGAAGAAATTCTCCTTGTCAGATAATCGAAAATTATTGAACAGATGTATTAAGCAACGATAACTCGAGGAGAACAAAACAGGAGTTCAACTGTGTCGGAACCAATTATTCAGTGTCTGGATTCATAATACATATAAATTGTTGAGTTGAGCTGTCTGAAGTTGAGGTTTCACTTGCAGTGAGCGACGTGAGTGATTTGGCTGTGACTTTTACTTTCTCTACACATACTATGTACATAGTGCATAGATAAGGTATTGCATTCAACCTAAAAATTCGATACCGAGATTTCACCGGAAATGTACATTTTAGGGTCCCCTGTAACCAAAATAAGCATTTTTAGAAAAAGGTCCGTGAGTATGTGTCCGTGTGTCCGTAAACATAACTCAAAAACGAAAATTCGGTAAAATACCAAATACAATATGAATCTTCCAGGGACATGAAAATTTTGAAAATATCCCCCCACACTAAACTACCCTTTACATGGAAAAAATTTCGAAAATTTTGATTTTCTCAAAAATGGCTCTAAAGATTTTGATTAAAATACCGTATATTAAAGGTATGGAAAGTAAAATGTATATCTTGAATAGTTGCTGAAGACCTCTTTATTCTGAATGAATTTTGCTGTCGTATACGTAACTTGTAAACCGTAAGAGATAGACAAAAACTTATTCCACAAAAATCTGATGTGTACCATTCACATGACTTTCTCTATATCCCTGCAACAAATTATTCTTAAAAAGCTTATACTTCTATTTACTTTATGCTAATCAGAAAAAAATAGTAGAAATAATCTTAGTACTTGCTTCCTTGTAAGTAGAAGAAAAATAAGGGACAACCATAGGTTAAAGTGATAGTCAAAAGCTGGTTGTATGTCAATGAAGTTCCTTTGTTTATATGGATAGGAGTTGACAAGTTCCTGTATGAGAAAAGTATACGTTTTTCATAGCAGAAACCAAAAATAAGGAATGTCTCAAAAACGATGAACTCCACGAAAAAATGTATATAACATAAATTGTGTGCAAATCAAATGAGCATTATTGGTTCTTAAGTAATTAATATTATTTTAGTAATTGCCTTGGTTATATCAATTGCAATCTTATTTTTTATACCCTTAACTATTACAAATTCCATCAAATATTTCAACTTGATGAAATTTTGGTTCCCTATAATTTATTTTATTGAATGGGAATTAATTAGACTAAGATCTTCTTCTATTGTTATAACCTTATTGTTGGATTGAATATCTTTAAAAATTAAAGGTATAAATCATATAGAACCTGAAAAAATAATAAATCCATAATATTTAAATATATTAAAATAATAATTTAAATTATATTTAAATATTCTTTAATGTGCTCTACGTTTTTTGTGTTGTAAGTTTTTGTCCATCTCTTACGGATTAGCAGTTATTCAAAATTCAGTAAAATTCATCCAGAATAAATCTACTCTTCAGAGGCTATTCCCAGAAAATTCAAGATATACATTTTATTTGTCAAGTAAATATCTTTAATGTATGAAATTTTAATCAAAATCGTTAGAGCCATTTTTGAGCAAATCAAAATTTTCGAAAAAAGTTCCATGTAAAGAGTAGTTGGTGATGGGGGGATTTTTCTCAAAATCTTCGTGTCGCATCCCTGGAAGATACTAAACTTAAATACCAAGTTTGTTATTTTACCAACTTTTCGTTTTTGAGTTATCGTGTTCACAGACACACGGACACACTGACACACGGACCTTTTTGTGAAAATGTTTTTTTTTGGATATTGGGGACCCTAAAACATATATTTCCGGTGAAATCTAGGTATCGATTTTTGGGTGGAGTGCATTACCTTCTCTATACACTATGTACATAGTGCGTATAGAGAAAGTAAAAATGTAGATTACGTTAAAACACACAATTTATGACATATGTTTCTCTTTCGTGGAATTGACAATTTCCGAGATATTCTTTGTCATTTATTTCAAATTAAAAATACTTACCTTTCTCACACGGAAAGCTGTAAACTTCTGGCCTTGCATAGAAACGGATATCTACCACATTGCAAACAGATTTTAAAGGTTATGACTATCGTTTTAGCCGAGTGTATTCTCTTATTTCCCTTCTACTTACAAGGAAGCAAGTAATTAAGACAATTTCCGCTAATGTTTATTTCGATTATCATAAAGTAGACAGAAGAATATGCTTTTTAACAATAATTTGTTACAGTGATGTAGAGAAAATCATGTAAATGGAGCACATTAGATTTTTACTTTCTCTACACTTACTATGTACATAGTGTATAGAAAAGGTATTGCACTCCATCAAAAAATTCGATACCGAGATTTCACCGGAAATATATGTTTTAGGGTCTCCTGTATCCAAAAAAAATATTTTTAGAAAAAGTTTCATGTGTGTGTGTGAACACGATAACTCAAAAGCGAAAAGTTGGTAAAATACCAAACTTGGTATTCAAAATGAAATGGCCTGTTATTTATGGACGCTCTTTACCTGCTTTGGTTCTCAGCGTCCCATTCTATATTGGGCGTGAAAGATCGCTTAATTTTGCTCACAGGCCTCTCTTATCAGGCTTGAGGTTCTTTTACGTGCCGTAAATTTACGACACGGGACCCATAGCTTTACTTCCCTTCCGAAGGAAGCCATGCTAAGGATTTTTACGCCCGAAATAAATCCATCGTCCTCCGTCGGGCTTGAATCCGCGACCTTGGGTATATGAAGTTAGCATGGTAACCATTACACCACGGAGGGCGATGTTGGTATTTAAGTTTAGTATCTTCCAGGGATGCGACACGAAGGTTTTGATAAAAATTCCCCCACCCCAAACTACCCTTTACATGGAACTTTTTTCGAAATTTTCGATTTTCTCAAAAATGGCTCTAACGATTTTGATTAAAATATCATATATTAAAGACATTTGCCTGACAAATTTCTGGGAATAGCCTCTGAAGAGTAGTTTATTTTGGATGAATTTTGCGGAATTTTGAATAACTGCTAAACCGTAAGAGATGGACAAAAACTTACTGCACAAAAAATGTAGAGCACGTTAAAACACACAATTAATGTTATATACATTTTTTTTCGTGGAGTTCATCGTTTTGAGACAGTCCTTGTTTTTGGTTTCTGCTATGAAAAAGTTACACTTTTCTCATACAGAAATTTGTCAACTGCTGTCCATACAAACAAAGGAACTTCAGTGACATAGCAACCAGCTTTTGACTTTCACTTTAACCTATGATACTCCCTTATTTCGCTTCTACTTACAAGGAAGCAAGTATTAAGATTATTTCTGCTATTTTTACATTCTCTATACGCCCTATGTACATAGCGTATAGAGAAGGTATTGCACTCCACTAAAAAATTCGATACCGAGATTTCACCAGAAATTTATGTTTTAGGGTGCCTGTATCCAAAAAAAAGTATTTTCAAAAAAAGGTCCGTGTGTGTGTCCGTGTGTCTGTGAACACGATAACTCAAAAACGAAAAGTAGGTAAAATACCAAACTTGGTATTTAAGTTTAGTATCTTCCAGGGATGCGACACGAAGATTTTGAGAAAAATCCCCCACCCCAAACTACTCTTTACATGGAACTTTTTTCAAAAATTTTGATTTTCTAAAAATGGCTTTAACGATTTTGATTAAAATATCGTATATAAAAGATATTTACCCGACAAATAAAATGTATATTTTGAATTTTCTGGGAATAGCCTCTGAAGACTACTTTATTCTGGGTCAGTTTTACGGAATTTTGCATAACTGCTAAACCGTAAGAGATGGACAAAAGCTTACCATACAAAAAATATAGAGCACTTTAAAACACACAATTTATGTTATATACATGTTTTTCGTGGAGTTGATTGCTTTTGAGATATTCCTTGTTTTTCGTTTCAGCTATAAAACACATACTTTTCTCATACAGGACTTTGTGAACTCGTGTCCAAACAAACAAAGGAACTTCAGTCACATGGCAACCAGCTTTGAGTATCACTTTAACCTATGGTACTCCCTTATTTCGCTTCTACTTACAAGGAAGCAAGAAATAAGACTATTTCTGCTAATTTTGTCTCGATTATTATGAAGTAAATAGAAGCATAAGCTTTTTAAGAATAATTTATTGCAGAAGATATAGAGAAAGTCATGTGAATAGAGCACATCAGATTTTTTCTGATTAGAATGAAGTAAATAGAAGTATAAGCTTTTTAATAATAATTTGTTGCAGAGATGTAGAGAAAGTCATGTGACTGGTACACATCAGAGTTTTATAGTTAGAGGCACAGCACGCACAATTAGTTTAAATTGAAACATTGCAGAAACATTCGAAATCTACTACTTTAAGTTGTCTGGAATTAACTGGCTTTTATAGTATGTACATGTTTTATAAAAACATAACATTTTAAAAAACTCGTGTTTTATGAACTTCATTCAAACGCATACACTAATTACGTAACATTAGAATAAACCACATAAATGAGTCGACTTCTTTAGCAGCACAAAGATATAATTACTAAAACATCTACAAACGTAAGATACCTACAATAAATAGTTATAGATTTATTTCCCATTTAAGAAATGTTGCCACTTAAATAGGTTCAACCAGGGAAGATTACTTTTACAATATAACGTTTAGTATGTAAATTGCTTTAATGTTACATAATTAGCAATATTATCTAAAAAGCATAAAGTAAGCTACAATTTTCATTAATATTGAAACGGCATAGTCTTATAATAATTTTTACGCAAACATATACGATCTTTTCATGATAATTTGACAATATTAATACTTTTCAAATTAGACACGGGTATTTTTATTTTCAATCTACTTTCACTAAAAAATACAAGTTCGATCTTTAATATGAATATGACAAACACCCTTTATCGGTAGGGTTGGTAAAAACGTAAATGACAAACAATTAAACTAAAAATATACCCATAAAGTGATAAACTCCGAAGCCGTTTTTTCTTTGTTCTATTATACTTAAGTTAGCGCCTTTATTTATTTTATTATAGTGTTAAGTCAAGTAGGCAACAATCTAACTGTAATACATTACAAACAAACAGAAATTAGACAGGGGGTATGAAGTGTCCATGAAATTGAAATATGTTAAGAAAGGAAAATATCTTAAAAATCTGATGTGTTCTATTCACAAGGTTTTCTCTACATCTCTGTAATAAGTTATTGTTGAAAAGCTTATGATTCTATTTACTTCATGCTAATCGAGATAAACATTAGCAGAAATGCTTTCTCGTAAGCGAAAGGAAATAAAGGGATACACTAGCTAAAGCAATCATCAAATATTTTAAGAGCTAGTTGCCATCTGGATAAAATTCGTTTCTATGCATTGCCAGGAGTTGACAAATTCCCATACGTGAAAAGTTTTAAGTATTTTTAAACTGAAACCAATAACAAGGAATATCTAAAAATTGGGCAACTCTGCGAAAAATATATGTATGACATAAATTGTGTATTTTAACGAGATCTACAGTTTTTGTACAGTTTTTGTGAGTTTTTGTCTATCTCTTACGGTTTACTAGTTAATTAAAATCCAGCAAAATTCATCCAGAAAAAGAGGTCTTCAGAGGCTATTCCCAGAAAATTCAAGATATACGTTTTAATTGTCGTGTATTTGTCTTTAATATACGGCATATTAATAAAATCGTTAGAGCCATTTTTGAGAAAATCAAAAAACGGCAGTTTTGGGTGAGGAGATTTTCCTCAAAATCTTCGTGTCGCATCCGTGGAAAAAACTCAAACTTATATACCAAGTTTGGTATCTTACCGACTGTTCATAGACACACGGACACACACACACATACACACGGATCGTTTTCTAAAAAAGTCTGGGGACCCTAAAACATCTATGTATTTCCGGTGAAATCTCGGTATGAATTTTTGGGTGGAATGTAATATCATCTCCATACACTATGTACATGTAACGAAAGTATAAAGGACTTAAAAGGGTATTTATTGTGCTCATTACAATCAGGTATTTAATTAATTAAATACATTAATATAACATTCAGGGCCATACCGCCAATGGACTGGTAGGACTAGGCTATTGTGCCATTGATATAATTACTTTCTCTACACGAACTATATACATAGTGTATAGAGAAGGTATTGTAATGCGT
Source organism: Hymenopus coronatus (assembly GCA_030762935.1). Taxonomy (NCBI): domain Eukaryota; kingdom Metazoa; phylum Arthropoda; class Insecta; order Mantodea; family Hymenopodidae; genus Hymenopus; species Hymenopus coronatus. The sequence continues at coordinate 74,794,392 of CM060881.1, forward strand.
CCAAAAATTCGATACAGGGATTTCACTGGAAATACATGTTTTGAGACCTCCTGAATCCAAAAATAAAAAAGCATTTCTGGAAAAAGGTCCTTGCGCGCGCGTGTGTGTGTGTATGGACAGCGTAGTTCTAAAACGAAAAGACCGTTAAATACCAAACTTGGTATTTAAGTTTGGTATCTTCCAAGGATGCGATACGAAGATTTTCAAGAAAATCACCCCACCCCCGACTGCCCTTTACATGGAACTTTTTTCGAAAATTTTGATTTTTTAAAAAATGGCTCTAACGATTTTGATTAAAATATCGTATACTAAAATATTTACCTGACAAATCACTGCGTTATTTTAAAATATTCTCCATTACCTTCAAACCATTTGTCAAATACGAAACACCTCCTTTGGGAATGTGTAATTACATTCTTCGTAAGTAACTATAGCGGTTGGTAACTCAAATCGTTGATATCGAACTTTCTCTTTCATTTTAGGGAAAAGAAAAATGTCGCATAGAGGCAGTCCTGGATTGTAGGAGGATGGAAGAAATGTCTGACTCCTGCAGAAATTGGGTAATTTCTTGTGCAAACTGGGCAGAGACATTGTCATGGTGTAACAAAATTCCAGGCAGTACACAGTCTTAGTCCCTCAAACAGACAACGTGACTACTTGCTGAGAAGAAGGAACAGTTTATCTTCTTGCTAACAATTCTAGTTCGTTGTTGGGGATCTTCTCTTGGGAAAAACCAGACCCGATGACTATCGTTTAGTTTCTGGATCATACCGGCAAATCCAGTTTTCGCCACGTGTTACAATGTTAGATATATTTGGTGGTGGAGGATCCAACGGCTGCAAGCTTTCTGACGTCAAACATTTCTTTCAATATTGTTTTTACTGCTACTGATACAACATTTAGAGTCTTATTGAATATAACCATGTGTGCAAAGATGATATTCTCGGAACATGCACCCTGCTTTCACCACATTTTCATCTATTATTGTTGTAGCCGGCCGTCCTGCTCGATCTTCATCTTCGAGGGAATCCCTTCCTCTTTTAAACTCTGCGTGACCATCGATAAATGGTGGATTGCGAAGAGCAAAGATTTCCAAATGCAGTATTTCAAGGCACTCTCTCTCCCCTAATTCGACTAAAAATCATAGAAAATCATAACTCGGAAATGTCACTTGAAGTCCATCCTAACATATGACGTGGCAACACTTCCTATGGTATTTCTCTGAATAATTAGGAACGCATGTAAACAGAGACACATGCGTAGAAGTAAATCAAGTGTACGTTCATTGACTGATGCAGCGTATTACAACAAATTATATCGGTTATAAAGTAGCTCGCTGATTACAAAAATACTAGAGTTCCTCTGTATTTGATAACAACGGCATGTTTAACTCGTTATTATGTAGCAGAAAAATTAATCAAAAATAAGCAATCAAATACTAGACTTCCTCTGTATTAGGTAACAACGGCATGTTTAACTCGTTATTATGTAGCAGAAAAATTAATCAAAAATAAGGAATCAAATTATACTTAATTAGAAAATGAGCGAACAGCATGCACAGACTGCTTTCTGCTAGTGAGCTTTGGAAGCGGGTAGATGAGAGCGCTTAGTAAACCATCAAGATCGATCAAAATATGCGGCATAAAAGCATTGCAAGATAAGCATTTAACGAGTTGTCAGAAAGTTATAATTTTAAATGTGTTTCACAAAGCAGGTGAAAAATATTTCACGTTGACCATCAACGATGCTGTTAACGTGACAGCGAGTTTACAGATATGTCTGCAAGAAATATTTATTCCGCGCACTGTGAAAAAAACAAAAACAAAAAAAAAAAAACAAAAAAAAACACGAAAGCAAACCACACCTGGAAAATCAAGGAAACCTAAGATTCCTGTGCTAGAATTTCAATGTGACTAATTCCTTAGGCATAGAGTACGTCATAAAGTTAATTCCACATTAATGAACCACTTACAATCAAGAAACTACTTGCTTTTGTGAACGGCAACCCCAAATTTTCCACGTTGAAGCAAACATCTTTCTATAAGTTGTCACTTGACCTTAGTTTCGAATTCCGGAAAAAAACGATAAGAATATCATTGTTGTCCGTGAAGATGTATGTCAAATTCCAGCGTACAGACAAGGAAGGGCGGAAGCTATATTTTCTCGACAATACTTCGCTAAATGAAGGCCACACAAATTCCCAGGTATGGATACACACCACCATTAAGAGTAAAACGCAAGCAGAAGAAAATGAAGGGGGAGGGAAGGCGCAGAATCTTTCAGATTCAGATTAGGTACTTTTTTCTTATTTATTTTCGTACACTGATTTTTATATTTCTGATTTATATTTTTTAGTTTGGAGTTGCAAGAGTGGCCCCCGAAATCCTCGAGTCTTTCTCAGATGGATTATTTCCTCTGGGGCTATATGAAAGAACGTGTTCACCAATAATTACCTTCATAAATTACCTTCATGCCAAAAATATTATTCCTGCAGCAAATTCGGCTATAAGACCTGTAATGTTATGCAGGTTGTGGGAAGGGCTAATGAGAGGGATTCAGTTACTGGTGTGCAATTCTGAGATTTATATCTCTTACCTACCTACCTACCAATCTACCAGTCCACCACCGACAGACCTACCTAACTAGGCGATCCCAAATGACCGCACGTGAGGTTTGTGGTGTACAAAGCGGCGCTGGGGTGGGTTTTCTCCGGGTTCTCCGGTTTCCCCCGCCATCGCATTCCACCGGTGCTCCATCTTCATTCATGTATCATCGGTGTTATCGGAACGACCTACCTGCATATCTACCCACCCACCTACCTACCCACCCACCTAACTACCCTCCTACCCACTCACCACCGACCGACCAACTTACCTGTCCACCTATTCACCTACCTACCCTCCTACCTACCGATCACCGACCGATCGACTTACCAACCCTCCAACCGACTTACCTACCCAGCCCGGTATGTATATTTCCCACGGGCACTTATGCATAGTCATGAAGTTTTACTTAATAGTGGGCAGGTAAAATAAACCTAGTTTGTTCTAACTGCCGATAAGAGTGAAGCTTCATAGACAGAAAGGCAGGCAGGCGGAAGGTCACAGACAGATTGATTGATAGATTTTTCCAAAACATTGTATAACAACGTCAATTACATTAACATTTCAGAAATATTTGACAATATTTTAAATTTAATCCTGACTATAAAAGGGGATTTAAGATCAAAGTGCGCTTTGCCCACCTCTTAAAAGACTCTATATATAATGGTGTTAGGAAGGCTAGCATATAAATTAAGTGATATTACTCAAAAGAGTATTAATAAATATTGAAATTAATTCTGGAATAATAATGAAACTCAGAACTCAACTGTATTTATGAATAGTTTTCTTAGCAAATAAGAGGAGTGAGACACAATCAAGTCAAAGTTAAAACACCCATATTAATTCTAGAGGTTACACCGCACAAAATTCCAATTACATTTTTGTGTAAAAAAAAAAACAGTTTCTTACTAAAGCATGGTTACGCCAAAGTAAAATACCATAACTTAGCTATGTATTTGTCCATAGTAAATCTATAAAAATACATTAGGAGATATACGTTTTTTTTAGAATACTTAACACAAAATACACTTCTACTGGTGATTAAATTATATGTGAACGCCAACCTATACCGGTTCGAAATGAATGCTTAGAACATTTGTGCAGATTTCTGTTACAAAAGCAGAACAACTAATATTAAAAACTAGGTGAAATATTTTGTCCGCATTGAGATCGAGTCTATTGTATTTTCACTATTCTTCATTTTTTCGGCAAGTGTATAGAGTTTGACTGCAAACTAGCTTCAGAATTGGCAGAGATATTTACTGCCATATCGTCCGCATATAAAATATTTCTAGATAGTTATCTCGATCATTACAAGGGAGGTCAGTAATATAAATTATAAAAAATAGAGCAGAATCCTGCGGGACCCATGCTTCTTACTTTAATGTGAGAATAGCTAACATTTATATAAACGGGCCGATAATTATTTTAAAAGAAAGATTTAATAAAATTCAAGCTGCTTTTGTCAAAGTCATAGAATTTCAACATTTTAAACACATTTTTATGAGACAAAGTATCAAAGGCTTTCGTTAAGTAAAAACATCTGCTATGAACTATATCACCTCTATCAAAACATTGAAAACATCTTGTCCTATATGCGAAAGAGTGTAATTTTGTGGTGCGCGAAGGTTGAGGTCAAATTGGCATTTTATAAAAAAAGAAAAAAAAGGAGAAAAAAAGGATTTCCATCAAAATATTGTGTTACTTGAAATAACGAAGAAAATCTTTGATGTGGTTGACAGTATACTAATAGGTCCATAATTTGAACGGTTATATAGTAGGTAAATATCCCCCTTTTTGTAAATAAAAATTGTTTTGGAATTTTAAAAATATCTATAAATGCATAAGATTAGTATGATAGCTTAAACAAGTCGATGAAAGGTTCAAAAGTAAGTGGTTCACAACTCGTATTTTGATTTGTGTTACCATATGGAGGAATGATATAAAAACAGTTCACGATCTTTTCAGCATTGTTATAAGTTCCTCCGGTGTTTCGTTTTCTTTTGAAATTGTTTTCGCAAGCTAGTCTACATTTTCTCCTTTTAAGCGGTACAAAGGCAAGCTTTTTTGTTTTGTTCTTAACAATATTGAAAAACTGTTCAGTTAAAAACAAAATGTTTTATACGCATTTGACAATATTTTGAAATAATCTATAGACTTACTTTTTTGCGAATTTTTGAGACTTTTTCATATTTTGGAGAATCATGTTTTTAGCGATAAAGGAGAAATGTATTTTTTATTTCTCACAGAAAAGGTGTATTTATTTAAGTTAGAACAACAAAACTTCGACATTTGCATCTTCATACCAAAGCTGGAGCTGTGAAAAGATGTTTAAAACTTCAACGAAAATAAGTTAGCAGTACAATACTTAAAATATATTAAACAAAGGTACTGTCTAGCCTATTTGTACTATTTGTTCTAGATTATTTTTTCTAGTGAGCATTAATCATAGAAAATAATTATAGCTACATTATGGCTGAGGATAGTAAAAAGAATTCTGCTATTTTCAATAGCTCGGAACAGGAAGCTAGAGGCGCGAGAAACTTGTCACGGAAAGCACAGAATAATAGCAAACACACCACTTGTCAAGAGGTACGTTATGACCAGCCAAGAAACTTGCACACCGCTGAGAGAGAGACAGGTGTGTGCTGTTTACAATACGAGAGTGGGTCTTGTCCTATTGAAGTAAACTGCCCCAGTTGTTCCTAGAACAGCTATGCTGCAGTAAGGACTTATCGCACCTTCTCACAATGCTTAAGTGAAAACCGCGGGAGATTCACTTACTTTAAGACATTTAGTAAAAATATTGCAGTGCACTGGAATGCTTTTTGCAGCTATAAGAGCATATCATGATCTATACAAATACTTAGGTAGACAATGAACACACTGTGTTTAATAATAGGTGTATATATATGAATAGTGAGGAACAAGTAGTCGAGTGTTGCATCGCATTTGTAAACACGCAATACCTATATACCTGTGGTTTAATTACATCTAATTTGTTTTCAACAGTGTCCAGCTTTGAGCTGGACCAAAGAGTATGGTGAGGAATACTGCAGCCATTACACGAGGTATACAGTCTTTGCCTTGAATTGTATTTATCGTCATTTGATCTCTCAATAGCTAGAAAGGAAGATCGGGCAATATAAATTCAAATTGTATTCCCTGATACAAAAAAGAGGACAATTACTAAAATTTCCGAGAATTCATTCGAACGCTATTTTGTACTAGTAAAGAGGAGTATATCCTAACATAATGCAAACTTAAAAACTAGATTATGGTGTTGTAATGGAACTACTGAATTACATACGGCGCGCCATGGCCGACTGATTAGACCACTCGCTCTCACTAGGGCGGCCCGGGTTCGATCCCAGCGATTGCGGTGGACAAAGTGGCGCATAAGCGGGTTTTTTGGTTTCCCCCGCCATCGCATTCCACCATTTTCATTTCATGTCGCCCTCCGTGGTGTAATGGTTACCATGCTAACTTCATATACCCAAGGTCGCTGGTTTAAACCCGGCGGAAGTCGATGGATTTTTTCGGGTGTAAAAATCCTTATCTGGCTTCCTTCGGAAGGGAAGTAAAGCCGTGGATCCCGCTTCGTAGATTTACGGCACATAAAAGAACTTCAAGCCTGATAGAGAGGCCTCTGAGAAGCGGTCTTTCTCACTAAAGAGCGCCCATGAATAACACGCCATTTACATATGTCTTCACATCATGTATCATCAGTGTTCATCGCCGGCGGTGTCATTTATAGTAAAAACGGGTGTTAAACACTATTACAAAATCTGAGGAATTCCATTGTCATGGTTTTCTCTACATCTCTGTAACAAATTATTGTTAATAGCCTTATTCTTTTATCCACTTCATGGTACTCGAGATAAACATTAGCAGAAACGTTCTTATTACTTAGTTCCTTATAGGTAGAAGGGAAATAAGGGAATACACTTGGCTAAACCGACAATCACATGAATTAAAATATGCTTGCTATGGGATTAAAATACGTTTCTTTGCGTGGCCAGGAGTTGACAATTTCCTGTATGAGAAGAGTTTATCTATTTTAAAACTGAAGCCAATAACAGGGCATATCTCGAAAACGGACACCTCTAGGAAAAAAATGTATATGATATAAATTGTGTATTTTAAGGAACTCAATATTTTTTGTGCAATAAGTTTTTGTTTATCTCTTACGGTTTACTAGTTATGCAAAATTCAAAAATATTCATCCGAATAAAAAAGGCCTTTAGAGGACATTCCCTGAAAATTCAAGATATACATTTTATTTTCCATGTAAATATCTTAATCAAAGTTTTTTATTTTTTTCCATGTAAAAGGTAGTTGGGGATGGGGTGATTTTCTTGAAAATCTTCGTGTCGCAACCTTGGGGGTTACTGAACTTAAATATCAAGTTTGGTATTTAACGGACTTTTTGTTTTTGAGCTATGTAGCGCGCGCACACACACACAGACCTTTTTTTAAAATGCTTTTCTTTTGGATTCAGGGGGTCCCAAAACATGTATTTCCGGTGAAATCTCGGTATCGAATTTTGGGTGTACATCAATACTTTCTGTACACACAATGTGCAGAGCACGTCTAGAGTAAATAAAAACTGAATTATGTAAATACATAAACTTTCTGATGTGTTCCATTTCATGACTTTCTGTACATCTCTGTAACAAGTATTGTTAAAAAGCTTATTCTTCTGCTCTACTTCATGCTAATCCAAATAAACACTAGCAGAAATGGTCTTATTACTTGCTTCCTTATAGTAGCAGGAAAATAAGGGAATACACTAGGCTAAAGCAATAGTCTCACAATTTAAAAGCTGATTGTTATGTGACTGAAATTCGTTTCTTTGTATACCAAGAGTTGAGAAATTCTCGTAGGTTAAAGGTTACAAGTATTTTAAAACTGAAACCACTAACAAGGAATATCTTGTAAATGATCAACTCCACGAAATGAATATATATGTAAAAAATTATGTGTTTTAACGATATTTATATTTTTTGTGCTGTAAGTTTAGCAGTTTTGTAAAATTCAGCAAAATTCATTCAGAATGAATAAAGAGGTCTTCAGAAGGTATTCCTTGAAAATTCAAGATATATAGATTATTTGCCATTTCATTATTTTTGAGAAAATACAAATTTTCGATTTTTTTTCATTTAAAGGCTAGTTGGAGTGAATTTCATGAAAATCTTCGTGTCACATCCTTGGAAGATACTGAACTTAAATACTAAGTTTGGTACTTAACGGACTTTTGTTTTTGAGCTATGCTCGTCACAGACATACACACACACACACACACACCCACACACACACAAATACACACAGGCAGGCATGTACATTTTTACTTTGTCTTCACGTACTGTATACATAGTGTATTGAGAAGGTATTGTATTATACCCAAAAATTTAATACCGAGATTTCACTGGAAATACATGTTTTGAAGCCCACTAAAGCATTTTAAGAAAAATGTCCGTGTGCGTCTTTGTCAGCCTTCTATCTGTCAGTGTTTGTGTGTGTGTGTGTGTGCATATGGACACCATAGCTCAAAAACGAAAAGTCCATTAAATACTATGGTATTTAAGTGCAGTATCTTCAAAGGGTGCGACACGAAGATTTTCAATAAAAGCGCCCCACCGCAAACTACCCTTTACATGAAAAAAAGTTTGCAAATTTTGTTTTTCTCAAAAATTGCTTTAACGATTTTGATTAAAATACTGCACAATAAAGGTAGTTACATCACAAATAATATGTATAACTTGAATTTTCTGGGAAAGACTCTGAAGACCTGTTCGTTCGGATGAATTGAGAAGACGTGTAGTTTAAAATTGAAACCAATTATTAGGAATATCTCGAAAACGGTCAATCTGTAACAAAAATGTATATGACATAAATTGTGTGTTTTAACGAGATCTAATTTTTTTGTGCAGTAAGTTTTTGTTTTTCTCTTACAGTTTACCAGTTATGAAAAATTCAGCAAAATTCATCCAAAAGAACAGGTCTTCAAAGGCTATTCCCAAAAAATTCAAGTCTATACAAAATATAGAAATTTGAAAATTTCATCCCAGTGTCCCTTAACAAAGCAAACACATGACCAGTTGTTTCATAGAATTTCAATATTATCAATTCACCAAATAGTTTAACTTTTAATTGTGCACTTGAAGTTGAGCTGCCTGTTTAATAATGCGGACTCACAATAAATAATCTACCTTTTGAGGTAGTCACACAAACACTACTTTTAAATAATCAGGCAAAGCAAAATGAAGAGTTACAAAATGAACAGAACGAAGTTAACTTTATACATATACCAATTAATGCCCCTACAAAACGTGAAATAATAAAAGTCATTAAAAACAAAAAAGGGAAAGGCTCCAGGCATAGCTGATATAGAATAAGAGGCATTAAAAGTAGACCCTGAATTAACAGCAGATATATTGCACCCCTTTTTAAATGAGGTATGGGAGGCAGAGAGCTTACAAGATAATTGGAAAAGAGGGATTTTAATTAAATTACCAAAGAAAGGAAGCCTCTTAGAGCCCATGAAAGAAGCTCAACATAAGTTGCAGCGAAACGTTGGCAGAGAGCAGTATAAGAAATGACGTAGCCTACTACAGAAACCTTATTCTCAAACGGAATATCCTGTATTGACCATATCAGTAAGAATTTTTAAAACAATTCTATGAATTTAAAACTCCGCTATACCTGATTTTCGTAAATTTTGAAAGGGCATTCGATTCAATTACTCAAAATAAAATATGGGAAGCTATGAGAATATTAAATTTGAAATCTCAGAAAATATTATAAGGATTGTACAAGAAATGTATAAAAAATGTTCCTAAAGGTGGAACATAATAGAAGTCAACAGAATCTTTCTTAGTTAATAGTGGTGTCAAACAAGGATTTGTATTATCATCAATCCTATTCTTGATGGCTTTAGATAATATGATGAACAAAGCCATGAATAGAAAAATAGGTATAAAAGGAGATTATATGACAAATTAGGAGATCTAGATTTTGCTGATGATATATGTATAGTGGCACAAAGTGTTAAAGATATTGAAATGAAACTAGAGCATTTAATAGTTGAGGCTCATATATTGGTATGAAAATAAATACCACAAAAACAAAAGAAATGAGAATAAAAAAAAACCACCAATTAATTGTACATAGACAACCACAAAATAGAAAGAAGCTAATATTTTAGATATTTGGGATGTATTGAACCCCTTAACGCAGGAACGTACCAAGATGTAGACAACAAAATAAACAAAGCAAAAAATGTTTTCTCACATTTGAGAACATTATGGAATTCACAGAATATGTAAAGAAATATTAAAATTAGAATTGTTAAATCAAATGTATCATCCGTATTGTTTTACGAATGTGAAAGCTGGAAAACGACATAAGAAATAAATAAAAACGGACCTTTTTCTAAAAATCTGGTGTGTTCCATTCTCTACATCTCGGTAACACATTACTGTTAAAAAACTTATTCCATATTTACTTCTTGCTAATTGTGTTAAAGATTAGCAGAAATGCTCTTATTACTTGCTTTCTTGTAAGTAGAAGGGAAACAAGGGAATAAACTCGGCTAAAGCGATAGTCAAATCTTTTAAAAGCTGGTTGCCATGTGGATGGTTGCCGTTTCTTTGCATTGCCAGGAGTTGACAAATTCCCGTATATAAAAAGTTTCAAGTATTTTAAAACTGAAACCAATAACAAAAAGTATCTCAAAAATGGTCAACTCAAGAAAAACTGTATGTGATATAAATTGTATGCTTTAACAGAGTCTATGTCTTACAGTTTATCAGTTGTGCAAACTTTAGTAAAATTCATTCAGAATGAAGAGCTCTTTAGAGGCTATTCCCATAAAATTCAACTTATATATTTTATTTGCAATGTAAATATCTTTAATACATGATATTTTAATCAAAATCGTTAGAGCGAGTTTTAGAAAATGCAAAATTTTGACTTTTTTTCCCGTAAAAGGTAGTTTGGGGTGCGGTTGTTTTTCTCAAAATCTTTGTCACATCCCTGGAAGATACTAAACTCAAATATCAAGCTGGTATTTTAGGGACTTTTCGTTTTGAGTTATTGTGTTCACAGACACACGTACACCCACACGGATACACAACGCGGACATTTTCCAAAAAATGCTCTTTTTATGGATACAGGGGATCATAAAACTTGTACTTCCTGCGAAATCTCGACATTTAATATTTGGGTGGAGGCAATACCTTCTCTATACACTATGTACACTGTAGGTGTAGAGAAAATAAAAAGAAGTAGGCAGGTGTAGACAAGAATGATTAATTTCTAGTTATTGTAAGACAGAGTAGAACGGGGCCAATATATCATAATACAAGCCTTGCAGTGACCAGGGAATAGGCCACTCACTCCACTACTCAGTATCTATCCGAGCCACCCAGTACATAACTCGTGGCGTGTTCCCTTCGGTGAAGAGGATAAGCCAGGGAGTACGCCAAGCACACTACTGTCTGTCCACTACCTTATGATCTCAGGGGACTGAAGGGCAGAGGATAGTGTTTATAAACATCTCTTCTATCGCTCAAATGCTGCAGCTGTTGCTTATTATGATTTTGCTCTCATGCTCGGCTAATTTATCAGTTGAGTCGTAACATGTTAGAATACTGCGTTAAAACTGAATATCTGCAACGTCACAAATGTCCCGAGGTTTTGGACCAAATATGTGATCTTATATTTTTATTACTAAAAAAATGTGTTATTTTCTTTATTAAAATTCGGTATGCTTTTTTATTCTGCGCCATTTTTAAATGTCTGATGACCATTTAAACATGAGATTTTAATGGCAAGCGCATGGTATTTCTAATGGTGAGCGCTTTGTTATTTTCTCAGTTTTTCACTAAAATTTTCTTCGTACAAAGTATAACAGTTGGAACAATTTTGACCAGATTACTATGAAACTTAAAATATTAGGTGGTTAGTAGATTTGTTTTATAGTTGGTCTGTGTTTTGAGCAGGATTAATTGAACATTTATGTAGGAGCAAATGTTTAATGTATGCTTTTTTGAATAGAAACTAAAAACTCAGCACAAAAATGCTGTATATTATTCTTTCATTGAAATGCAAAATACACACCCAATTTTATTTGTTGTTTCATTAGCAACATGGTTAACATAAAAATGAACATGTTGTGCATTGAGCATTTTAATAGAACAATTAAATTCTTGTTTTAAAAGCTCTATGTTTAAACATATGTAATTTAGAATTTGCACTTGACGTCCCTTAAAAGTATTTTTAAGAAAATCATAACTTTAGCCAAATTTACCATGTAAATCATAGTTTAGCGTGGATTCTTCCTCTTACTCCTCCAGCGGAAATAGGTGCAGTTCTGAAGAGATACACCGTTGTTTAAAATGGCTTCATCTTTTTAATTAGACAAACAATCCCATGGAACTGAATAACCTTTGTTTCGCGATCTTTTTTAGCAACTTCCTCGCATTTTTCTAGCAGGAATTCATGTCCGAAGTTGATACTACGAAGGTAAAAGTGTTTGTTATCACGGTGCCTGACATTTTCACTGAGCTGCTGACTCCCTAAATTCCTGCCAAGACTCATAAGCTGGTGAACGAACGGTACCTAGTGTTATTAACTGCTCTCTACAATCAATAGAGCGTAGTAAGCAGACACATCATAAATATATGACATTTTATTAATATAATATTAGATTTAAGTCTAGACATCAGTATAAATAATATTTCCTCACTTTCCAGGGATTATACAACACAATATGGTACATCAACTGTATAATTTATATAACATTAGATAATGCATTTAATTTGGAGGATTTTATTTTAATACGCGTATTATGTGTTTTTCTTTCAGATAGTTATGTACATAGTGCATAGAGAAGCTATTGAATTCAACCCAAAAATTATATATGGAAATTCCGCCGGATATATACGTTTTGAGGTCCCCTGTGTGATAAAAACACATTTTTTGAAGAAAGGTTCGTGTGTATACCTGTGGACAGCGTAGCTCAAAAACTAAAATAACGTTAAGTATCAAACTTGGTATTTAATGTCGGTATTTTCCATGAATGCAACATAAAAATTGTCAAGAAACCCCCCCCAAACTACCGTTGACATGGAAAAAGGTTTGATAAGTTTGTTTTTCTCAAAAAATGACTCTATTTTGATTAAAATACTGTATATAATAAAGATATGTACACCATCAATAAAACGTATATTCTGAATTTTCTGGGACTAGCCTCTGAAAACCTGTTCATTTTGTATGAATTTTGCAGAATTTGTAAATCATATTAAATAGAAACTTACAAAAAAAAAAAAAAAAAAAAAAACGAATATCTAACCATTTATGTCATTTACATTTTTGTTGTAGAGTTAACCGTTTCCAAGATATTCCTTGCTATTGATTTTAATTTTAAATTATGTATCTTCTTAAACGGGTCACCTTACGCTTCATGTCTCTTTTGTTTTTCTGGCAATTCAAAGCGAACCGAGCTTCAATTGTACACATTTTGACAATTTTAAGATATTTAACTGTCGCTTTAGCCTAGTGTATTCCCTTATTTCCCTTTTTTGGGAAAAAAGGGTAGCAAGTAATATGCTCATTTCTGATAAGTTATCTGTATTAGCATCATTAGATCAGGCGTCGCAATTTTGGTCTCGTGAGACAGCGCCTGGCCTGTGATGCAACTTGCGCGTCACAACATCCCTCTCCGCGCAACCCCTTCACCTAATTTAGGCAGCGATATCAGCGGTAGTTCACCTGCTATTTGAAGAGTGTGCATTCTACCGACAGAAATATTTTGAAAACCATGGGAGACATGGGAGGAATGGGAGGAGAAATATTTTCAGCAGTGATAAAAAGAATGTGAGATGTTTATTATGCTCCAAAGTATTAAAGGGTGTAAACAGCAGTAATATGCAAACGAAATTATGTGAAATTTCACAAAGATGATACTATAATATCAGGTAATGTTAATACAGACTTGATTTGTAGATTAAAGTAGTTCATATTGTGGCGTAATGCGAGATATTAGGGACTTCCTATTCAAATATAAGTTCTAATAACTGATTTCCTGTATAACTATTGTTGTTTATGAATCCACGGGGACGTTTATCATGGCGATTTTGTTTCTTTTTGTAGGGGAAGAACGGGTAACAGCTTTACAATACTTAAACGGAGCACCTACGAGCAAATGTGATTGACATGATATTCAAAAGCAACTGCTTGCAAGCTATCATAAAGCGTGGCAAATCGGAAAAGCAATGGAACATTTCACAGATAGAGAGTTTATAAAATCCTGTCTATGTGATGGTACTAAAATAATATGTCCTGAGCTAGCAGATATTTTTAAAAATATACGTTTGTCTCCTAACACCATCAAGACTAGGGTGCTAAAATTGCAAAACTAATTGAAAACGATCTTCAAAACAAAGTTAATGAATTTGTAAATTACTCTTTAGCACTGGATGAGACAACAACGCTCAACTCCAGTCAGAGTTAGTAATTCTCATTCGTAATATAAACGAGAGTCTTTCTGTACACGAATATCTTTTGAATCTGTATCCCTTAAGGAGCAAACAACGGGAGAAGAACTTTTCCGAGCTTTGAAAGATACAGCAGAAAAAAATTTAGACTTGAAACGGCTGGTATCACTGACCACAGGTGGGGGGGGGATCCAGCAATGATTGGAGGAAAGAAAATATCTGGTAGGAAGGTCTAAGAAATTATTTAAAGCGTTACAAATGTCAGAAAATGTACGGTTTTTTTCATTGCATTATCCATCAGGAGGTACTGTGTGGAAAGATTGTGAATGCAAAACAGGTAATGGTTTTCTTCTCTGAAGGATCGAAAGTTTCGCCATCTGCTTAAAGACCTGCCCTATTAATAATAGGATATTATGCAGAAGTCAGATGGCTGAGCAGGGGTAAAATGCTCCGGTTTTTTTTTGAGCTTGCGCAGTTCCATTGCCATGTTAATAAAGAATCAAGTGTGTAAAATACTTACATATTATATTTAACTACTTCTTGTCTATTCTTCTTCTTATTGTTCTTCTTCTTATTATATTATTATTAATATTATTATTAATATTATTATTATTATTATTATTAGTAGTAGTAGTAGTGGTAGCGGTAGTGGTGGTAGTGGTAGTTGTATTGGTAGTAATGGTGGTGGTGGTGTAAAATAAACCACTCAAAGTGGTTTATTTTACTATGGCTACTATAACTCACGTTAGCTAATACTATAGGTATATGAATGCTGTTTCAGGGAGACCACATTCGAGATTTAGAGGACGAAGATTGGGTCAGCGATTTGGCTTTCTTTACAGATGTTTTTGAACATTTGAACAAGCTGAACTGCTGACTTCAAGGTTGAGATCAGTGCATTGTTGACTTGTATGAGCGGTAAAATAATTTTCCATAATGATAGCGTTTAGAATGTGCAACTAAAACAACGTGAATTTTACTATTTTCCTTGTCTGAAGCCACTCTAAAATGTTTCTGATTCTCGGTTAGGATATTGCGATATCCTGGAACTTTTGCTTACAGAATTTAGATAGACGGTTTTGTGATTTTGTAAATATGGAAAATGATTTCTCTCTTTTTCAAAATCCCTTTGATACTCCATTGTGAACGTCAGATTAGAGTTGCAATTTGAAGTTTCTGCTCTCCAGAACGACCGTTTTGTAAAAAGTAAGCTCAAGAAATGTGTTGCTTTAGATGTAGTATTAAAACATATTGACTCTTCTAAATATCCATCTCCGATCGTATGCTACCAGAATTGCAGTGGCTCTACGTACACTGTGAACAGGTTTTCTCCAAATTAAAGACATTGAAGTCGAGAAGAAGGACACCCTAACTGATGCCAGCCTTCATGCACAATAACATTAACCCCAAATTTGGAGAATGACGACACTATGTCGAGTGAAAAAAAGTGAAACAAAATAAACCCTAAAAAGATTTCAATCTTGTGTTATTTCATTGTAATACATAGGTATTATTAAACAGTATGTATATAGTAATGACGATCACACGCCACTGCCCTCTCTTACTGCCTTCACTTTGTGCGTGGCAGGTGGTATCTGTATTGCATCATGAATTTGTGATGTTTTGCGACCTCTGATGTAGACAAAAGAATAATTTTAAAGTGGAATAGTATGTTTGCAGAACAGGTAGAGAAAATTATGCAAATGAAGCACTACCGTTTTTACTTTCTGTACACGTACTATGTACATAGTGCATAAAGAAGGTATTGCATTCCACCCAAAAATTCGGTACCGAGATTTCACCAGAATTACATGTTTTTTGGTCTCCCTGAATCCAAAAGAAGCATTTTTGGAAAAAGGTCCATGTGTGTGCATGTTAGTAATCGTTAGTAATCTCTTCGCACCTCTGTCAACTATCTGCAGCCTACAGCCTCCTACGATTCTCTTTCTCCTGGAAGGTAGTAAACAGAAAATATGGGAAGGAAATTCGTGCTGAAAGAGAAAACACGTTGGTATTCCCCTAGCCAATCAAAGACAACCAAAAATATTCACGGTTACAGTGGCGGCCACAGGAATTGTACCCAAGACCAGCCAGACTCGCACGTTATCGCGAAGCCATCTCGCTCGGTACCCAGCACCTTGAATATAGCCGGTCCCCATGGCCGCGCTCGCCAAAGCGTCTTTGGTGTTTCGCAGCGCAGGGGATCGTGGGTTCGAGTCCCGCCTTAGACATGGGTGTTATATGTTTACGTATGTGTGTGTAAAAAGTAAAACAGAAATTCAGTAACCATACAGTAATCAAAGTAAACAAATTAGGTAAATAAAAAGCTATAAAGGGTATACAGCTCCGGAGTCCCGACCAGGCTCCGGAACTGTTTAAAAAAAAATGTGAGGAGTGGGGGCAATTCAAGAGTAGTGCCATCATACTCTAGAACTGGTTAAGTGAAACAAGACAGAAATGCATATTTTAAAATGAATATGTTTATAATACATACGTGATGTATAACACAATACCTATACCCATGACTCGTATGATAATATACAGATATGAAGGTAAATAGTGTGGCAGACGAGAAGTTACAACGCAGTATTACGATTCTATGGATGTGTGCCTGAGTAGTAGTGACACGTCTCAAGATGTGCGCAAAATAATTCAGAACAACCACTTTGTGGCGTGAGGGGTAAGAGGATAAAACATATCTGATCCGCTCAGTTCCATGTGGAAACCTGCTACTTTATTTTACTTTGCTTTAATTTCTAGGTCATATCGTGACGAAACTGTTCCGTAAACTACCTCGTTGAGGGTTTGTGGTGGATAGTAGTCCTAAGCGTAGCTGCTTAACTACCTTTGGATAGATGCCAGCGCAGTTGCTATTATAATTTATTTTCATCTTTATTATGTTTTATACTGAAGATATAATTGTGGATTGTGATATTTAATATCAAATTCTGTATTTATCTTGGCCACTGAGGGAAATCACGAGAAAAAAAAAACAGCCAGTTTGGTCGGCCCATGGGATTTGAAGTCGGGACCACGCCGGCGACAGACGTTTCCTCTGAATCATTCCGCCTGGTGCAAAATTACTTTCAACCACAGCTACATAGATTTTATCGAAATTAACATGGGCTAGTAATTCTCTTGCGATTAGTTTATACAATAGCAATGAAAAGAGAGGTGCATGTTAATGTTAATATTAATTATTTTATTAACTGGAGATATATAGATCTCTTGGCCTGGTGGAGATACGGAGAACAGTTGTTTTCGTCAGTACAGAGACAGTAAAATGACAAGCTAAAAAACGAAAAAATATCTTGTCTCTTTTATTTTAGAGCGCGGGAGCTTCTGAGAGTGCTCTAGAGTCTAGGCAAATCATTACTCTGCCACCTCCGCTTTTTTTCTTTTTTCTTTGTTTGTGTTTTTAAAACCAGGGTTGACTTCTTTCAGCGCTTTACGAGTTTCTTTTGTCAGCACTTACAATGGCCGCTCAGATAACTTCAGAAACTTTCATTAACTAAACCTAACTAAAACATAGCATCTTTCAGTAATACCCATTTGTATATGTTTATAATATGATTATTACTCGATAATCATATTGTTGATGAATACAGTTTTGAGAAACAAGCTATTTTGTTTTAATTATTCCACGTAAACAAATACCTTAGAGATTAGAACTGGAAGCAATTTGTTTCCTCATTCAAGAAGGTCCTTCCTTTTTCCTTCACGCGTAGGAGTCATTCAGTTAAACTGACTACCACTGCGCAGGTCAACATTGCAACTAAACCGTTTCCTAGCAACAGATCAATACACTAGCAGAGACATCTGGTGGCAGCAGCGAGCTGCAGTAAAATGAAAGTCTGTTCAGTTTAGTGGGAACTTGTTGCCCGAGCTGTGCGCGCATGTGACAAACATCCAGGAGAGCCAACACCACCTGCATCACGGACTGGTGAGCTATTTGTATTGCCCTCACAATAAAATGATATCGCCTTTCCAAATACTATTCGAGATTTTACAATCGTTTATAAATTAGCAACTTCAATAATTCTGTTTATTTTAAATCCTTTTTCCTTTCGGATTTATTGTATCCATATTTAAATAAAATAAAAGAAGAAGTAAAGGATTTTTAAAATCTTTATTCTTTGCACATGTAAACATAAATAATTTAATGTGAAAGTTATTCAAGAAACATTTTCAAGAGGCATTTAACAAAATTTTAATGCTCACTGCGTCAGTATACAGCGATGTGCGCGCGACTCTGCGTGTTTTGTTAAACGGGGCTGCCACTGGATATGTACTGTATTCAATTCTTTCTCTTCTAAGAAATTATGTGCGTGATCCTGGATACAATTCAAAGAATTCTGTATGAGTTCTAACCATCCTCCTCTTTTATTAATTTAATTATGCAAAAATTGTTTATACAGTTCATAGAGCAACAAATAAGTTTATCATCAAATACTGACATCGAATCGACAAAATTTTGCAGATACGAAATTGCTTAAGGAAACGAAAGTTATAAAATTTAATTAAAATAAATGCTTAGTTTGAAAGTAAAAATAATTGATAGATAAGTTGACCAGGATATATTTTAAAATGTTTTTAAAACATGCTGTCTTTTTTTTTTGCTTTAAAATGAAACGGAGAATTCATAACTTTTCATGGCGGTAATGTTTGTTGTGTAAGAAGGTTAGTTATTATATATTGAGAACAAAAAGCTCTTTGTACAAGTAATTACTAGGAATAACTAAAGTAAGCACTCACGGGACTGAATGCAGGATAAGCCTACAACTTCTTAGAGTTTTCTGACAGAAAATTGCGCATTTCGGAAATGAAGGAGCAAATTTTATGACAAGAAAACTCTTGTTATTGCCAGGACAATATATAGTACCAGTTTACTTTTAGAACTTCCAAGCACTGGAGGAAAGGTAAAACTATAATTTTCATTTAAAATACGTTTTTAATGCTGATTAACGATTTGGGGAGATTTTCATGAAAAATTCATTTTTAACTACTTTCCGCCTTTTTCTTCCTGCTAAAATGTACAGGGCGTTCGTTATATGCGGTTTCGGAATAAGGATTAATGATGAAATGTCTTACTAACGTCTT
The DNA here is from genome assembly GCA_030762935.1 of Hymenopus coronatus. Taxonomy (NCBI): domain Eukaryota; kingdom Metazoa; phylum Arthropoda; class Insecta; order Mantodea; family Hymenopodidae; genus Hymenopus; species Hymenopus coronatus. The sequence continues at coordinate 74,813,596 of CM060881.1, forward strand.
TTAGTGTGAATTTTATTTTAATCTGCACTCGTAGAATAAAACCATACGTTAACGCATGTAAAACTATATTACTGTAACACATCATAGCATCCCATTGATTAAGGACATATATTTTGTAGAGTGAAATATTTCTCAATCTTATTGGGTGGTCTAGTTTACGCCATAGAACCTGCAGGCTTCCCGATAGCAACCACAGTTTCCTCCAAGATGAAGTTATTTTATTAAAAGCAGATGCATTTTTACTTTCTCTACACGTACTATGTACCTTGTGTATAGAGAAGGTATTATATTGCACCCAAAATTCAGTACCGAGATTTCACCAGAAATACATGTTTTGGGACTCCCTGAATAAAAAAAAATTGGTGATTATTTACAAGTTGGGCCGCTAACTCTCTCCGCTGCGATTTATGCCAGTTTTGCACTCTAACGGGACTGGTGTGGTTAGAGAGGGATTATGGGTGGGGAGATGGTTTAAAAAACTAATGTATCCATTGCGCTGTTAGGAGTTGTTGGAAATATCGATAGTGAGGTACTACCACGATATAAAATTAGAAACTTAAATTTATATACACACACTAACCTAAACGGATTGGAACCTAACCTCGCGCTAAATTTGAAATCCACAGGCTTTGAAATTGTTATCATAAATACAAAGTCAATCAATCGCACTTAGTTTCATTCGATTTTAGAGTGGTCGAAGTTCTGCATAATAAAATTCACTGAACCGCTGTATCTGCGTGAAACATACTTGTCATACATCAGCACAGCGTCTAGCGACATATGCCGGTGTTGCATTCTACAACACTGTTCGCCTGCCGCCGACAATGAAACTCAGGTTTTAGGCACTTTAGTGTGTAGTATTATTATATATTTACATTGCAAAGGTACTACAAGACTTCTTTATTTATATTCTACAACTTCTAGGCAGCATACTTCATAAATATTCACAAAAAAGGATCGCTACGCGCACTAATAAATTAGCGTTTAACTTAATTACGGAGCTTTTCCGATAAAAAAAATTGGTGAAAACGTAGCAAGTATAAACCAAACTTACAGTCAAACCACAATTTGTTTAATTTCTAGAGGGGCCCAAGTTCTCTATAATTACCAAAATGTTTTTAGATAAATGTTCGTGTGTGTGTCTGTGGGCAGCATAGCTCAAAAACGAAAAGTCTGTTAAATACCAAACTTGATGCTTAATTTAAAATTTTCCAAGGATGCGACACGAAAATTTTCAAGAAATTCATCCCCACCCAAAAGTACCTTTTATATGGAAAAATTTCCGAAATATTGATTTTCACAAAAGTAGTTCTGACGAACTTTTTAAAATAGCCTATATTGAAGATACTCTAATGACAAAATGTATATCTCTAATTCTCTGGGAATGGCCTGTCAAGTCCTCTGCATTCTGAATGACTTTTACTTACTATACAAAAATATAGAGCTCATTAAAACACACATATGAATTTCTGTTTGTAGAGTTTGTAGAGTTAACAATTTCCGAGATACTTCTTGTTGTTGGTTTCAATTCTAAAACACTCAAAACTCTTTTTATACAGGAATTTGTCAGCCTCGGGCGTCCAAAGAGAAGAACAAGTTTCAATCCCATAGAAACCGGCTTTTAAAATATTTTACTATTGCTTTAGTCTAGTGTGCTCTCTATTTTCTCTTCTACCTATACATAACTAAGTAATAACACCATTTCTGCGAACGTTTATCTCGATTAGGACGAAGTATATAGAAGAAAAGTTTAACATTAATTTGTTACAGAGATGTATGTAGAGAAATTCATATGAATGGAATACACAGATTTTTAGACTTTTCATTTTACACGATTTATATTGAACTATTTTCTGTCATTAGTTTCCTGCTAAAATATTTAACTTTGTATTTTCTCCAAATTTTATATATTAAATGCATGGTATTTACAAAATTATTTTAATTGTATTCAGCATGTTTAATTGTATTCAGCTACCCTCATAACAATAGCTTGCAAAGCTTTCAGCAGGTACTTCTAAATTGGGGTTTGAAAATAGAGACAAAGATAGCTTTGAAAACCATCAAAAACTAAGTGGGCAAATATAAGTTTAGTATTATTAATTCATCCAAAAAATGTAAAACTTAATCGTATAGGTAGAGCTAATGAAAGAGCTATTACTATATGACTAGTTCTGAAATGAAATTAAATATATCTCATTTTTATTTAATAAACAATCCAAATAAAAAGCTTAATTTCATCTTCCAAAATTTATTATTCATGCAATAGCTATTTCTACGGCCCCTAAAGAAATATCTTGATCGGTAGATCGGCGGAGTGTGTGTGTGTGTGTGTGTGTGTGTGTGTGTACCTTTTAGGTTAAGAACTCAAAATGTGATTAGAAAGTTGCTTTTATTTGCGGTTATCTTAAAATGCTTGCCGCCCCATATAAGGGTGATACGATTTTTGTATTGTAAGCCAGTTTTAAAACTATTTTTGTTTAATTTAAGGAACTACACAATATGGGTAGATCTGGTTTCTGAAAGTTAAAATTAGAAACGGTTTTCTTTCTCTACTGAGTATACATGTACATAGTTCGTAGAGAAGACACAGTATTGCACCAAAAATTCTATAATGAAATTTCACCGGAAATACATGTTTTGAGGATCTATGAATTAAATCATTTTTATAAAGGGTCCATGAGTATGTCCTGTAAACAGCACATCTAAAAACCGAAAAGTGGTTATATACAATACTTGGTATTAAAGCTCACAATCTTCTCAGGTGACACGAAGATTTTCAGTAAAATCCGCCCATCACAAAGTAACCTTTACTTAGAAGATTTTTAGAAATGTTAGATTTCCTCAAAAATGTCTAACAATTTATTAGCCGCTTATTAAAGATAATTCCATGAAAGATTGAGGGTAAAACCTGAATTTCTTGGGAATAGCATCTGAAGTCATCTTGATTCTAAATCACATTTGAAACCGTAAAATATAGACAAAAACTTACTGCTCAAAGTGTAGATCTTGTTATAACACACAAGTTATGCCATATACATTTTTTGTAGAGCTAACTATTTCTAAGACACTCCCTGTTATTGGTTTTAACATTTCCAATACATCGACTTTAATCAAATGGGAAGTGGTTATTCACTTTTATCATCATATTCATGCAAAGTGAAGGGACTTTAAGTTGCATCGCACAGTGGCCGGCTTTTAAAATGTTTGACTGTCACTTTAGGCTAGTGTTTCTTATTTTTCTCCTACTTAGAAGGAAAGAAGTAATAAAACTACTTCTATTATGTTTACGGGTATCTCGCTCGCTTAGCATGAAGTAGAGAAAAATAAGCTTAATTAAGAACAAATAATTACAGAATAGGAAAGGAATAATGGAAATAGAGCGCATCACATTTTTACTGAAAGAGTGCAGTGCTTTGTCCAGATAAAGTAAATTGTGAAGGTTTCTATACAAGCGGTTGACAATAAAGTAGAGACAATTTTCTGATAGTTGTAGATTATCTAACAATGTTACTGTATGTAAAACCCAGGCATATAAGATTTTTCAAAATCTTACCAAAAATATATTCGAGGAAATTGGAGAGAAATGGAGGATATTATTTTCTTTAAAAGTGTATCGTCCATTTTAGAAACTCAAGTCTGCGGAAAGGGGAACAGAATTGTTGGAAGTGATGCTCAAATGAGTCCAGTATTTATATACTACGTATTAATCGATACTTGTCTTATATACGTAAGAGAAAATCCCTGAAAAAACCATATCTAGGCAAATGGCCTCAACCGAGTTTCGAAGTTGAGCCATCCGAGGTTAAAGGTAGACAGTACACAACGGAATTAGGCAAACGCACACATATATATTTATTTATGTATTTATTTTACTGCCAGTATAGTTGAAGCTATAGTATTTAACTACGCTTAAATACTAGAAAAGTACAATGTTTGAACTTGAGACGGGAAGCCAAGCGGGGCAACTTGACTCTGTTGCATATGCAACCATCAAAAGTATGCGTGGAGTATGTAATCTAAAGTACCACAACTCGATCAAATTTGTTTGAAATGGATAGCCTTTCTTGATTTGCTGACGTAGTTCATTCAGAGCTGAGTCAACTCTTGTTTACAAAATATAGCATATGTCGGGTATTTGCTGGTGCAAATTCAGGATTGGTTTAACCTAAACCAAGACAAACACTTTGTTATAAATTCATAACATTATGATAATCATTAATTTGTATTTCGTTCCCATTTGAGGCTGTCTCTCCTCCAGCATTTTCCCCTGTGAATATGATACAGAGAAAGAAGGACGACTACATATAATACGCATAGTAGGTAGAGAAGGTATTGCATTCCTCAAAATGTGATTCCGAGATTTTACCGGAAATACATTTATTTTCATATAAAGATCCGTGTGTACCTGTGTGTGTGTGTGTGTGTGTGTTTGTTTGTTTGTTTGTTTTCCACCGCACGCTGCCCTTTACATGAGAACGATTTTTCGAAATTTTCCGTTTTCTCAAAAATGATTCTAGCGATTTGGTTAAGTATAATATATTACCGATGTTTACATGAGAAATAAAATGTATATCTTGCATTCTTGAGAAGTGTCTCCGAAGCGCTTTTATTTTTTTTATGATTTTTGGGTAATTGGTAAGCCGTAAGAGAAAAAAAACTGTAGATCCCGTTAAAACACACAAATTTCAAATTTTTTAATGCAGTTAACCATTTTCAAGATATTCTTGGTTTTGATTTAAATTTTGAAATGGTTTGACTTTTCTCAAATGGTAAGCCGCTATTCACATTTTTTATCTTGGTTATACGAGGAGAACGGAGTTTTAAATATATCATATAGCGACCTGATCAAAACATTTGATTATCGCTTTAGGTTAATGTATTTCTTATTACCTTGTACCTTCAAGAAAATGTAGATTGAAAACATTTTTAATAGCATGAAGTAGACAGAAGAATAAGCGTTAGTAAGAATACATAGTTTTTTGCAGCGTAAGTAGAGAAAACCATGTGAATGGAACACATCAGATTTTTTTATATTAACAAAGGACAATTATTATTTTCTCTACAACATAGGTAGAGAAAACATTACATTCCACCCAAATTTAATATCGAGATTTCACTGGAAATATTCCATTATTATAATATTCCTGTATTATAATAAATAAAAAATCATCTTTAGAAACAGGTGCGCACGCGCTTTTGTGTTCGTGTGTCCGCGTAACCGTACCTGTGAAAACGATATCTTAAAAACGAAAAGTCAGTTAAATACCAAATTTGATAATTACGTTCAAATCTTCCAAGGATGCGACACGAAGATTTTAAAGGGTATCAAAGCTATCCCTTACATGGAAAACTTTTGGAACGTTTTTTTTATTTATCAAAAATCTTCGAACAATTTTGATTAAATTTACAATTTAAATTACAAATTTCTGGGCATAGCCTCTGAAGTCCTCTTCATTATAAATGACCTTTGCTTAAAAGGTACACCGTAAGAGATAGATAGATCTTACTACCCATACAGAATAGATTTCGTTTAAACATAAAATGTATGTAATATTCTTTTTTGTTTTGTTTGGTGGAGTTAATCATTTACGAGATATTCCGCGTTATTGGTTTCAAGAAGGCGAATAGTATGCTTTTCATATATGGCGTGTGGAACACTAAAGTTGTTTGTTTTGTATTTTACACACACACACACATAATTATATATATATATATATATATATATATATATAATATATATATATATATAATATATATATATGCTTTAAGGTCCCTTGAATAAAAAAAATGTTTACAAAATAAGGCACGTAGGTGTCTCAACAGAATGACAAATAAAATGCATAAAATACCAAACTTGATATTGAAGATCTGCATCTTTTAAAGATGAAACCCGACTATTTTCAAGAAAATCCCTCACCTCCAAATACTTTTGACATTGTAAAATGTAACTTTACTCAAAATAGATTCTAACAATTTTCATTTAAATACCATATGTTTAAAATATTTTCTTTATGGTTGAAATGTATATTTAGAACTTTTTATAAATATTCTCTGAAGACCTATTCATTGTAGATGTATTTTGTATAACTGTAGACCACAAGAGATAGACGAAAATTACAATTCTTAAAAATAAATTCGTTAAAATAAACAATTTAAAGTGAAATAAACAGTTTTCGAGATGTTCCATATTATTGGTTTAAGTTTTTCAACACTTGTGTAAAATGAGAAGTGGTTATTCGTGTTTTTCTCCTAGCTACACAAGGAGAAGCTGAGTTTAAGGTCATCATGTAATGACCAGATTCCAAAATAATTTGATAATTGCTTTAGATGTTGTATTACCTGATTCCCCTCATTCCTATAAGGAAAATTGTAACGAGATTTTCTATGATATTCCTCAATTGGTATGAAGTAAATAAAAGGATATGCCTTTGTAAGAATGACTTGTTAAAAATAAGCAAGAAAATATGTTTGTGTTATAACGATTTGATAATTTGAATTATTTCAGGGTTCATAACTGGCGGTTATTTTTATTAAGCGTAGTTTCATTAATTTATGCATGTGTTTATATAACATACATCTTTGGTAACGCAGCAGTGAAATTTATAGTTAACTCATATAATTTGTTTTTGTTTTCTGTACACAAGAATAATAAAGTGTGTTGGGGTCCTGATTGCATATTTCTCTAAATACCATATAGAACATCTTTCTACCAGCGACTGAGTTATCGTGTAAAGAAAACAGAGATTCTGTCCAGTAAAGAAGGGGGAAATTTCGTCTGCTTTCTAAGAAGCGAAGTTCGGTAGGGGTTGCGCTCGACAAACAATACCGAACACACTGCGTATTAAATTAAATCATTTGTTTGTAAACGCCGCTACTGATTGCCAGGATCATCAGCCGATGTGCCGGAATTTCGTCCAACAGGAGTTCATTTACATGCCAGTAAAAGTACTGATATGGAGTTGTCGCCTTTAAGCACACTTAAAATCCATCTGCCTGGGACGGCTTTGAACCCGCAGCCTTGAGATCAGAGGACCAGCGCCTAATACTCAAACCTACACACAGAGCATTAATCAAACACGCAACTTGGTACAGAAAGCCAATCCCATCAAATTCAGCGTCATGGCAGACCTACGCTCAAGTATACATTTATGAAATTTTAAACCTCGTATTTTTCTTTTAGGACTGGAATGATTTAAAAAGCTGCTATATTAGCAAGAGAATATGTAACTGCGTTTTTGTGATGTTAATAGTTAAAGGGGATAAATTATTTCGGTTATATAACAATAACATCAATATTAATATAAATAATCGCAACAGCGTGTAAATTAATTTTTCTACACCCTTACGTTTACTCATGCTCATTAATATGGTATAGATGGCAACAATTTTCATGCTAGTTATCCGAATTTACTGTATGTTATGAAAACAATTTAAAATTATTTCCAGATATTATTGCAGATATAACAATTTTAGAATTAAAACACATAAATTGTGTAGATAATGTAAAACTATTTAATTATTATTTTCCTACATTCAGTATCAAAATTATACCTCTATTGTTAAATTATATGCATTTCAAATATTTTATACAATTTTTTTGTTCATGTGTAATTTTTTATAAAAAGAGATTAAGAAGTTATATATTAAATTTATTCCAAATAAGCTTGAAGGGGCAGCCTTCTCGTTTGAAATTGTAACCATATACCTAAACGAATCTGAATGTACTTTACACTACAGAATTAAATCAAAGCGAGCAGGCAATATTCTTACATCTGGTGAATGTATTTAGCTGTTCTTCGATGACGAATACCTGCTTCATCAAGACGTCAACTTAAGAATAATTTAACTGTAATGCCTTTAAATTTTGTTTTCCGAAATTTATCTAACACCCTATGACATCTTCCATATTTACGCATTTTCAGTTTTCATAATCCTATGCCCAGTTTTCCACATGCCAAATATATGACAGTAGATGATGTGTGATGAAAATGGCATTTGGTGAATATACACATATGTATGCCTAGCAAGCAAGGTATTGCTATCGAAAGATTCCATTTTCTTAATGAAATGTATGCCCCTTTAATTCTTTACCTCTTCACCTATATAAGGCGGTCTAACAAGAAGAGCGGATGTGCGGGGACAGCGAAAATGCCTATCTTAAAATGTGTACTTCCAGGGGAACTTTAAAGCATTTTTTACTATGATCAGTGAAGTATTATAAACAAGGCCTTGGATTACGTTGAGTAACAGAGATTGACAATGTCAATTGCATGACCCCTCGTTCTTGTAACACTCATTCGAGCGGGAATAATGCTTATATTTAAATAACTATAACTAGCCTCGTAAAAATAATAGCTATATGTTCAACACCAATTCTCTCAGCAATGCATTGGAAATCAATTTCCACTATCTTTCTTTTGGGAACAAAGCATTCATGCGTTTTATGGGACTCATTTTTCTCGTGAGCAAAACGCTGAAGCTATGTGTTAGAAAACTGGCAGTACGTTTGCATTTTTGCTTTCTCTATACGCACTATGTACATAGTGTATAGAGAAGGTATTGCACTCCACCCAAAAATTCGATACCGAGATTTCACCGGAAATATATGTTTTAGGGTCCCCTTTATCTAGTAAAAAGCATTTTCGGAAAAAGGTCCGTGTGTCCGGTGTCCGTGTTTCTGTGTGTCTGTGAACACGATAACTCAAAAACGAAAAGTCAGTACAATACCAAACTTGGTATTTAAGTTAAGTATCTTCCAGGGATGTGACACGAAGAACTTTAGAAAAATCCCCCCACCCCAAACTACCCTTTACATGGAACTTTTTTTTAAAATTTTCGATTTTCTCAAAAATGGCTCTAACGATTTTGATTAAAATATCATATATTAAAGACATTTATCGGGCATATAAAATGTATATCTTGAATTTTTTGGGAATAGCCTCTGAAGACTACTTTATTCTGGACGAATTTTACGAACTTTTAAATAAAGTTTAATACGGTTTAAATAAACCGTAAGAGATGGACAAAAACTTACTACACAAAAAATGTAGAGCACGTTAAAACACACAATTTATGTTATACCTATACATTTTTTTCGTAGTGAGAAATTCCTTGTTGTTTTATTTCTGCTATGAAAAACTTATACTTTTCTCATACAGGAATTTGCCAACTGCTGTCCATACAAACAAAGGAACTTCAGTTACATAGCATCCAGCGTTTGACTATCACTTTAACCTATGGTACTCCCTTATTTCGCTTCTACTTACAAGGAAGCAAGTAATAAGACTATTTCTTTAAACTTTTTCTGATTAGCATGAAGTAAATAGAAGTGTACGCTTTTTAATAATAATTTGTTGCCGGGATATAGAGAAAGTCATGTGAATGGTACACATCAGATATTTTATTCTTTGTTTGCACGCCTATTTCCATTATTTTTTTAAATTTAATGACGTATATTTTTCGATTGACTTGCGAATAGGAGACACTTTCTATCTAGTATTTTTTTAATTACTAATGGCGTATTTATTGGTGTTGGTCTGAAGAGTATACTATGAGAAATCCGATTTGTTGCATTCACATGACTTCTCTAGTCACTATCGTTTGTTTGTATACTTATTCCTCAATATTCTTACAAGATTTAATTTTACTACCAACTTCATATGAAATGAGTTAAATGTTTATCTAAACATTTCTTGTAAATGAAAGAGGGATACAGGAGGCGAAACCATAATGAAAATCTGAAACGTGGTCTCCAAAAGGCCATTTCGTGACATCGTAAGCACTTGGAAAAATCTGAATCTCCACGTGATTTTCTCTACCCTTTATCTATAAATTTATAAAGCATATACAGAATTAATATAAAAAGAGGAATAACACAGTGAAGTTTTTCCTCAATTCTTACTTCAGGCGAGCCTATTTAACACACTGAAAGCTCGAGCTGAATTTAATAAAATATCCTGATTGATTTAATTATTACAATTATATATTCTCTTATACCTTAAAACTTTCTCAACAGCTATAAATAGACAGGACTTGAAAAGAATGACAAGATATTGACCAATTCAAAACTTAGACAATTGATATCCCTGAAGTAGTTTTACTACAAAAAGGTTACTTTGAACAATTATGAGTTTTAAAGAGCCGAGCTTCATAGATTATTCTCAGAAAATTAAAGATATACATTTATTTACATGGAAATATGTTTAGCATATTTATCAAATATAATTTGTCGAAATTAAAAAATTGCAAAACACGTTTCTTGTAGGGAATAAATTGGAGTTGCGGGTTTTCTTAAAGATCTTCTGGCATATCTTTGCTCCCATCGTGTGAGAGGTAGTTTTATGCCCTTGAGATAAGGATGACAGCTACGTTTATGCACATGCCGTTGTTCCGTCTATAATTACTTACATCACCTATTACTACTCGAAATGTTCCTGTAATAGAAAATAACAATGATAATTTCTGGAGATACTGCATGTTTTCTTTCTATAGGATTTTAATTACTTACACATAAAGTTGCAATTACCTTCTAATTTTCAATCGGAAAATTCAAAATGAAATGTCATCTAGTCCTTCAAATACGTTCTCTCGCTCTCTTTTCTATTACTCTCTTCATTTCATGCAAATTGATGATCGTATTGGAGAAAAAAATGTAATGGTGAACATAAATTTGGGATTACTTACCGCGGTTTTTACTGAAAAATATGAACTTGACCGCAGTATTCACTTAATCAGATATAATGCACTCGTTAATTAGTGTTGAATGTCATTACCATGGTAATGTAAAGATGGTTAAGAAGTGATGATAAAATTGTTTAGGAAGAACAAATTAATGCAACTGTTTGCCATAACTTAAAGAGAACAGAATCACTGTTCTGTTAATACCGCTACCCGAAGGGACCGTTGAGATGCGAAGATAAGGAAGATGGAGTGCTAATTGTGGGCGGTTAAGTAATTATGGCACTCATAGTATTTGTAAGGCTTTCCTGCGTTGGGAAACTAAGCACTCAAACACTGCAAGACCCAAAGAAGTCGTATAACTCCATTATGGGAAATTGTCTAGCAGAACTGACGATGGTTTGGCAGGCTCACGATGAAACCAGGGGTGGTTTCGGTCTACCTTCCCTCATTAGGGCTTTAAGGATACATATTTGTGAAAAAGCCGATGTTTCAATCAGGTGACTTTCTGTAGCTGTTCCGCAAACAAGCTTTTATTGCAAAAATTAATGTTTTAGCTTCATCATGCTCATCAAGAAACATAAGCAGAATTAGTTTTATTACTGGTTTCCTTGTAAGTAGAAGGGAAATAAGAGAATACACAGGCCAACGCCTGTGCCTTTAAGAGCCGGTCGATTTGTGAAAAAATTGAAATCCCATTCTCTGTTCTTGCCAGAAACGAGAAGAAATATATCTTCCCTTTTGAGAAAAATTTAACTGGTTTAAAATTGACACCAATAATCCCGAATATCTCGAAAAAAATAACTCTACAAAAAATGTATATAACATTAACTGTGTGTTTTAATGACATATACATTTTTGGGTACTAAGTTTTTGTCTTTCTCATATGATTTGCCAGTTATACAAAATTTATTGAAAATCAAGAGGCCTTCAGAGGCTATTCTCAGAAAATTCAAGATGTACATTCCATTTGTGATAAAATTATCTTAAATATAAAGTATTTTAATCATAATCGTTAGAGCATTTTTGAAAAAAATAACAATTTTCGAACAATTTTCCATGCTAAGAATAGTTGGGGGTGGGGGATTTTCTTAAAAATCTTCGTGTCGCATCCTTGAAAGATGCTCAACTTAAATGCCAAGTTTGTTATTTAACCGGCTTTTCTTTTTTGAGCTATGCTGCTACGGACACACACACACACGGACACGTTTCTAAAATGACCTTTTTGGAATCGGGGAGTTTGAAAACATGTATTTGCGGTGAAATCTCAACATGAAAAAGATATATTACAATACCTTGTCTATACACTATATACATAGTACGAGGAGAGAGAGAGAGAGGGAGAGAGAGAGAGAGAGAGAGAGAGAGAGAGAGAGAGAGAGAGAGAGAGAGAGAGATGGCACAAAATAGAAAATGGCTAATATTCACACATATGGATTTTATTATCATCATACACTACATATCACCCAGATTTGTTCCACGAAGGCCTTATAAAGTATGTCAAGATGTGTTTTAAATGTAAACCAAAGTTTCTATAAAATGATAGTAAAAAACCATATATTTTGCTTGTATCTATATATAACCATTCAGGAGGAGACTAAGGAATCTTAAAATATTAAATTAATTGCAGAGAAGCAGAAAGATATTAGAAAAGGGAAGTACATGCGCTAAATACTTTTTAAGCAGTATTAAGACTAACAGTTATTTTAGCGATATACTTTTTAAACTATTTTCTCTGGTTTTCATTTTTTGGCGCATTCTCATTTTTAAACTATTCCACATGATACATCTTCTATATAAATCAGGGAAATATTGTTTACCACTTTATAAATAACAGCATAAAATTTTGGATGAATTTTTAACATGCTTAGTTATGATGTTATTAGACAGTAATGTTTATATTATGTAATATCAGATTAAGGAAGAAACTGTATTTTCATGTTTAACGTTCATTTTTTCTCAAACTAATAGGATAATTAAACACTCGATCTTAAAATGTTTGTGTATGTTATTAAATGGATCAACTGTAAATATATTATTTTAAAAAGTAGTTGCATTATATGGTGAATTACTTCCAAGAAGTAAAAATAAAAGCAATAAAAAATCATATCTCTGTAGCTATCTTTGAAATATGCATGGGATTTGTGTACACATTATATACTGCACCCTCATTGCCATATTAAATTTTAAAGTAATGGGTCTAATATTGTGGAATTTTTAATTTTCACAGATGGGTACCTATCCTTAATCTCTAACTTGGTTGGGATGGTCGTGGAAAATTTAAGGTTTTTGGGTGTGTCTATAGCACTAGATTTTGTACTCCTCAATAGCTTTCAATGTAGACTTAGACCCTTAAACTATAAATGCTGATCAGTCTCCGTGATGGTCTTTCACAAGCATTACTGGAAAGAAAAATATTTTTAGCCTCCGTATCTTAAAACATCTGAGGTGTTCCATTCATATGACTTTCTCTACATCTCTGCGATAAATTATTGTTAAAAAGCTTGTGCTTCTATCTAATTTATGCTAATCGAGAAAAAAATTGCAGAAATAGTCTTATTACTTGCATTCTTGTAAGCAGAAGCGAAATAAGGGAGTACCATAGGTTAAATTGATAGGCAAAAGCTGGTTGCTATGCGATTGAAGTGCCTTTGTTTGTATGGGCAGGAGTTGAGTAGTTCCCTATGAGAAATGTATAAGTTTTTCAAAGCTGAAACCAAAAACAAGGGATATCTAAAAACGATGAACTCCACGAAAAAACTGTATATGATATAAATTATGTGTTTTAATGTGCTCTACGGTTTTTGCACATCTCTAAGGGTTTAGCAGTTTACGCAAAATTCCGTAGTCGTCGGAGCTATTCCCAGAAAATGTAAGATATAAGCTTTATTTATCAGATAAATATCTTTAATACGATATTTTAATCAAAATCGTTACAGCCATTTTTGAGAAAATCAAAATTTTCTAAAAAAGTTCCATGTAAAGGGTAGTTGGGGGTGTGGAATTTTCTTGAAAATCTTCGTGTCGCATCCTTGGAAAATACCAAACTTAAATACCAAATTTGGTATTTAACGGTCTTTTCGTTTTTGAGCTATGCTGTACATAGACACGCGCGCGCGCACACACACACACGGACCTTTCTCCAGAAATGCTTTATTTTTTTTCTTTTTTTTGGATTCAGGGGGACCCAAAACTTGTATTTCCGGTGAAATGTCAGTATCAAATATTTGGGTGGAATACAATACATACAATACCTTCTCTATACACTATGTACATAGTACGTGCAGAGAAAGTAAAAATATTTCCAGTGTTTAACGATTATACAACCTTCACACGAGGAGACGTTTAATGTAAAATGAAGAACGAATATCGATTTTCATTCACTGTCATATATAAATTAAGCTCTCTTTCAGAAAGTCATTGTTAAAACTACGATTTTAACTTTAATCTTATGTTTTTTCTTAAAATTGAAATGTTATGCAATGGTACTTCCAGAAAGTTTCCCAAGAATTGAATGTTAGGTGGAATATTTCCTTACTGGCTGTTGAGTGTACATTATATAACTTTGTTAGCATTTCAGGATTATATGAAAAGTTTAAATATGTTCCTAGAACGAAACAATACATTTTATGTTTTACTACACGGGCATTTTCTACCGTTCCTAATTATACATAAACACGTATTAAGTTTATTTGAATCTCATGCTCACACCAAAAAAGTGATACATATAATAGCAAATGCAATGACAGCGTTTTGAGAGTGGATTCACAAACTATTATTAAGAGTGCTTGCAAACACTTCGTACATTTGTTAACGGCTATATACTGAAAGAATTGACGTGTAAATTAATATAGAATAATTTATTTGCGCTAATTAATGCGGATTATAGAAACATTCTGAAACTAATATACCGGATGGTAGATATAGTATCGTCCTTTAAACCAGAGAAAGTAAGTGAATGAGTAAATCCTTTAGTTCGTCTATTGTAGGTGCTCAGAAAAATGTAAAAGGAAAGATTTGACAAGTGCGAGTTTCCATTCCGTTGTCAACTGCAGGGGTGAAATGACAATTCCCCAACAGCAAAATACTAAACGTCTAGTGCCAATAATTAGTGGATAATACTAATTTTTGTCAGTGGTGTTTAACCTCTAAATCCGTTTCTCACATTTTTTCAGCAACATTTTTAACCATCATTGAAAATAATAAAAACTAAATACATATGCTTTAGCTTTGATTGAAAAAACGAAATAAAGTAAATATTTCGGCAAATGGTGCTAATGATGTATACGATACTTGACGGTTTTTAGGTTTTTTCGATACTTTACTTATAATCTACGTAGTAGCTAGAGAAGGTATTGTATTGCACCCAAAAATTCGATGTCGAGATTTCACCTGAAATATATGTTTTGAGACCACATGAGTACAAAAAATAGTTTTTAGAAATATGCAACTCTGTGTGGGTGTGTATGTGTATGTGTGTTTTTCTCTCACTGTGTCTGTGAGCAGCATAGCTCAAAAACGAAAAGAACTGTTAAATACCAAACTTGGTATTTATGTTTAGTATCTTCCAAGGACGCGACACGAAGATTACAGACCCCCCCCCCCCCACCACAAACTTCCTTTTACATGCAATTTTTCTTTTAAACTTTGTTTTTCTCAAAAATGGCTCTTAACTATTTTAATTAAATATCATATATTAAAGATGTTTACATCACAAATAGAATTCAAGTCTTAAATTTTCTTCAAATAGCTTCTGAAGACCTATTTATTTTGAATGAATTTTGCCTAACTGATAAACCGTAAGAGAGAGACAAAAACCTAGTACAAAAAATATAGATTTCGTTAAAACATATAATTTGTCACATATGTTTTTCCTGTAGAGTTGATAATTTTCGAGATATTCATTGTTATTGGTTTCAATTTAAACTACGATAATTCTTTTCAAACAGGAAGTGTTCTATCGGCTCTAGTTTTACTGCTGGCCATGCAAATCGAACCGAACTTCTGTTGTTTCACATATCGATCAATTTAAAAGATTTGACTGTCACTTTAGTGACAGTGTATTCCTTATTTCCCTTCTACTAACAAAGAAGTAATAAGAACCAATTCTGCTAATGTTTATCTCGATTAGAATGATGCAGATAAGATAATAATCTTTTGTAAGAGTGGAACAGTTAGAGGAAGTTCTGTGAATGGAGCACAATTTTTTTTTTAATCTAGGATATCATGGAAAGTAGCTAGTATTTTACCAATAATTTATCAAAACAATGAACAAAACTATTTAATTGAAGAATTTAAGGGGATGAAAAGGACATGTGTGTTTTTCCTCTTTATTTAAGCATTGGGTGGCAACAAAATTGAATGCATTTATTATTTAATATAAAGCAAATAAGTGAAATAATATGCTTATTGAAACATTAGTAAAAACATATTAAGCATATATCACAAACTAAGTTAGCCTAACCTGAACTTTTACTGAAAAGTAATAAAACTTATTTTTATTGCAGCATTGAATAAAAAAAAGTGTTACATTCTGAATTTCTCTCCTATTCCGACATAAATTAATCGCGCGAATTATTGTTTCATGTACTCTGTGCTAATAAAGATCAACATTATCATAATTATCTTATATATCTTATTACGTATTTCATCGAATAATAAGCGAATGCAATAAGCTAAAGCGACAGTTAAGTGTTTAAAAAGCTGATTGCTAAATGATGACATTGAAATACCCTTATCTTTGCTTGGTCAAAAATAAACAATAAAATAAATTTAAAAATGCCTGGTATAATTTCCCACTTATAAAAGTATGGATACACATAGGTAGATTATGCTTAAAACATTTATACATGTATAACAACGTCAAATTTAATATCAACTAATTTATCCTTTCTGGACCTTATAGAGGGAATTTTTCTTCATTTTCATTCTCTCATATGCAATTGCAATTAATGCAATTAATTTTGTCAGGTAAGCTATTAAACCAATAACGGATACTACTTCTAAGCTATTTGAATTTTATTATATTTATATTTACTAAAATACATATTCTGGTACTTCTTGACGAATAATAGTTTCGCGTAAATTATACTATTATAGATGTCTCTTAAATTGCAGTAAATAATTAAAACATATATACATAGAATTGTGTGGATTTTGGATTTAGAGTTCAACAACATGTGGATTGGCGGAACTTGACAACCATTCATTTTGATTTCTTTTATAAAATAAGAGCTTGTTTGCACAGGTATGGTTGCTCCAAAGTATGACACTAAAATTCAGAAGATATAATACTGTAATACGCTGACAGTAGGGTCACGCAACATAAATATTTCTTTCCTTAGTTTACCTGATATATAACCCATATGAAATTTCCACACCAGTTTATGCTGAAGATGAATATCTAAGAATTGAGCTATTGAAGGAGCAGAGGTTGCAGTAAGATTACCAAAATTAAGATTCACAATATTGTTTGAGTATTAATCTATTAGCGATTTATTCTTGAAATTATAACTTTAATTTCTCTGCTCGTACTATGTACATAATGTATGGAGAAGATATTGTAATGCACCCAAAATTTGATACTGAGATTTCACTGGAAAATCATGTTTTGATACCCGCTCATTCCAAAAAAAAATTTTTAGAAACATGTTCGTTTTTGAGTTATCGTTTTCACAAACACACGGACACACTGACAAGCACACGGACACAGACTCGCACACTGACCTTTTTGTAAAAATGTATTTGATTTTTTTAGATATAGGGGATATATTTTTACACTAAGCGCGATTGCAAAAGACTAGAGCCTAGCAATTTCTTCAACAAAAACGAAAAGTATACCCCTACGTTGCAAAGAAATAAACAGAATAAAAATAGTGCTGTATGAAAGAACACTAGAACAAATAATACGTTTTAATTAGCTATGTGTTTGTTTAAATTGTAATAGAGAAAAAGAGATAAATAATAAATTACAAAGATCTATCTGAAATCTTTGTGGCACCCTGAAAAGAACAGTGGGAAAGAAAGTAAGAAGGAAGCACATCTACAATTTTATAAATTATTGACTGTGTCTGCATTATTGCAAGGCTCAAAAATATGGACTCTGAGTAAAAAAAGCACTCAAAAGAATAGAAGCTGCAGAAATGAAATATTTACGATATGTGGCAGGATATACATTAATGGGCAAAAAACGAAATGAAAATATTCGTAAAGATCTGGAAATATTTAGTCTGACAAATAAAGTAGAAGAGTATAGGAGACAATGATATGAACATGATGGAGTCCAATAGAATGCCCTAGAAAAGTTTGAACTACCAACCGAGAAGTGGATAAAGAGACCAGGGACGTGCGCGGAAAAGATGGATACTGCAACTTAAATAATTGGAGCCGGAACGAACCAAAAAAAGGTTTAATCCTTGACTATTGAAGAAGGGGACCCTAAAACCTGTACTTGCAATTAAATCTCGGTATCATATTACTTTGTTTAGCCCGTATGTACAATGTGCAAAGTGGATAGAGAGGTATTGAATTCCACCCAAAATTTCTATGGCGAGATTTCACCTGAAATATGTTTTGAGGTTCCCTGAGTCCGAAAAGGGCATTTTTAAAAAAAGGACCATGGGTGTGTGCGTATATCTTGAACTGCATAGCTCAAATACTAAAAGTCCGTTAAATATTAAACTAGGCATTTAAGTTTAGTATCTTCCAAGGATGCGAAACGGAGATTTTCAAGAAAATCCCTCCACCTCAACTACCCTTTACTTGGAAAATTTTACGAAAATTTTGTTTTCCTGAAAAAATGGCTAACGATATTGATTAAAATACCGTACATTAAAGCTATTTACATCACAATTAAGTGTATATATTGAATGTTCTGGGTATAGCTTCTAAAGACCTTCTCTATTCTGGATGAATTTTGCTGAATTTTGCATAACTGGTAAGCCGTAAGAGATAGACAAAAACTTATTACACAAAAAAATTATATCTCGATAAATCACACAACCCATGTCATGTACATTTTTGCAGAGTTGACCGATTCCGAGTTATTCTTTGTTAGTTTGAATTTTAAACTACGCATCTTCCCAAACGGGCCCCTTTCGTTTCATCCCTCTTTAGTTTCTCTGGAAGGGCAAAGCGGACCGAACTTCAATTGTTCACATATCGATCGGCTTTTAAAAGATTTAACAATCGCTTTAGTCTGGTATATTTTCTATTTCCCTTCTACTTTGAAGGAACTAAATAGTAAGATAAAAGTTAATATTTATCTCGTATAGCACGATGTAGACAGAAGAATAATATTAGTAAGAATAATTTGTTTGTAAAATAGGTAGAGAAAACATGTGAATGCAACACATCAGATTTATGTTTTACTTGTCAGAGTATCATTGTCTTCACAATATTATATATAATGCTATATAATGATCAAATAAAAACGTTAGCTTCGGGGAGATCATTAATGTATACAGTTCATGTACTGAGCCTGTAGCACACCATGATTATTATAGTAAAAAAATAAAAAAAATTCATCGGAAATACTTGTTTTGAGACCCCCTGAATCCAACTAGTATTTTTAGAAACAAGTCCGTGTGTTTGGCGGGGGTGATGGTGGTGGAGGAGGAGCATGGTTCAAAAACGAAAAGACGGTTAAATACCAAATGCTGTATTTTAGCTCAGTATCTTCCAAGGATGCGACACTGGGATTTTCAAGAAAATACCCTACCCCTAACTACCCTTTACGTCAACAATTTTTCGAAAACTTTTAATTTTCTCAAAAATGGATCTAACGATTTGGAATAAAATGCCATATATTAAGATATTTTTATGGCAAACGAAATATCTCGAAATATCTCGAATAATTTTCTGGGAATAGCCTCTGGAAACCTCTTCATTCTGGGTGACTTTTGTGTAACTGGTAAACTGTAAGATATAGACAAAAACTTATTATACAAAAAGATCTCGTTAAAATACACAATTTGTCATATAAATCTTGTATTTTTTTAATAGAGATAACCGTTTTCAAGATATTTAGAGTTAGTGATTTCAATTTTAAGCTACTGAAACATTTCTCAAACCGGAAGTCGATATTTCCTTTCGCATCTCTTTCTTTACTCCTAACAAACAAAGAGAACCGAATTTCAGTTGTTTCACATATCGATTGACGTTTAAAATAGTTGAGTGTCGCTTTAGTCTTGTGCATTCCCTTATATCCCTTCAACATAGAAAGAAGCAAGTAATAATACCAATTATGGTAATGTTTATCTTGATTATCACTAGATAAAAGAATAATCTTTTGTAAGAAAAGATGGTTGTGGAACAGCTAGAGAAAGTCATATGAATGGAACGCTCCTCTTTTTTTCTTTCTCTATTCATATTATTTACATAGTGTATATAGAAGGTATTGTATTATGCTAAAAAATTCAAAGTCGAGATAGCACGGAAATACAGGTTTTGAGGTCTCCTGTGTGCAATTTTTTTTAGAAAAGTCCGTGTTTGTATGTGGGTGTATGTGTGAACAGCATAGCTCAAAAACTAAAATACCGTTAAATACCAAACTTGGCATTTAAGCTTCATATCTTTCAAGGATACGATTTTGAAGAAAATCCCCCACCCTAACTACCCTTTATATGACAATTTCTTAAAATTTTGTTTTCATCTAAAATGGATCTAAAGATTTTGATTAAAATGTCATATATAAAAGCTATTTACATCACAGATAAAATGCATAACTTAAATTTTCTGGGAATAGCTTCTGAAAAACTGATAATTCAGGATGAATTTGGTGAATTTTGCATAACTGGTAAACCGTAAGAAATATACAAATACCTGTGGGATGTCGAATTGGGATTTTAATATTTTTTTCCATTTTCATGTGTTAATTGCATACAAATATTTCAAATCTTGCTCTCATTTTGGTATAACTTTCATAGAGATACGCTAATTGTCAACAGTTTAAATTTATTATTGAAAATAATCCTGCTTAGTAGTTTTCAGAACATTGTTACACTCGCTTGTTAGAACATGAATAGATATGTAAATATTAGTGTTAGACTCGATATTTTTTTATTTTGATCAGATAATTTTACTTTAGCTATTCACAGCATTGGCATCCCGCTCATATTTTCTTCACGTGACAATTTCGAATTACTTCGAAGCTGTATTTAGAAAGTTAGGTTACTTTTGTATGTTATTTTGAAAGCAATTTCTGAAGAAGTAAGATTATCTATACAATTTCCGTATATCTCAGAAATTAATTGACACTAAAGCTGGAATTTTTATCACGTATTTACACCCAAACAGTCTTTATTTTAATGAAAAAGAGTTTAGTTATTCTTTAAAAGTTTAAAAATGACCGTTTTTCAATAAACTTTTAAGAAATTTACTAAAAAAAGTCATACCTTTTCTTCTAATCAACAGAAGTATTCTAGTTTTCATCAATCAACAGTAAAGGTATTGCTGAATTTAGCTTGCAAATGTTAGCTCATTATCTTAAGTAGTTGCTGAGATAATGGATCAAAGTTTAGCATTGGTAAGATGGGGCATATCGACTCCCCTTAATGCAAACAATGTAGATCTCGTTAAAACACACATTTTATCTCGTATACATTTTTACTGTAGAGCTGACCATTTTTGATATACTCCTTGTTATACGTTTCAAGTTTAAACTGCGATTCTTCTTAAAGGGGGTCACCTTTCTTTTCATCTGTCTTTTGTTTCACTGGCAATGCAAAGCGAAATGAACTTCAATTGTTCACATATTGACCAGCTTTTAAAAGATTTAACTATCGCTTTAGCCTAGCGTATTCCTTTATTTGTCTGCTGCCTAGAAGGAAGCAAGTAATAAGACAATTTCTGATAAAGTTTATCTCGATTAGCATGATGCAGATAAAAGAATAATCTTTTGTAAGAATAGTTTGCAGAGCAGTTACAGAACGTCAATGAATGGAACTCATCAGATTTTTAACCTTGGTTTTTTGCCACTGTCATAATAGTCTGTACTACCACTTAGACATGACACCATAGTAGGGTAAGCTGATACAGATATTCATTTTATTTGCCATGTAAAGATACTAAACTTAAACACCAAGTTTGGCATTTTACCTACTTTTCGTATTTGAGTTGTCGTGTCTTAGAGACAAGGACATACACTCGAATATTTTTCTAAAAAGTCTTTCTTTGGGTATAGGTGTTCCTAAAACGTATATTTCCGGTGAAATCTCGGTATTGCATTTTTGGGTGTACCTTCTCTATTCACTATGTACATAGTACGTATAGAAAAAGTAAAAACGTATATGACAAATTATGTGTTTTAACGAGGTATACATTTTTTGTGTAGTACATTTTTCTCTCTTACAGTTTAGTCGATATGCAAAATTCTGCGAATCTCATCCAGAACGAAGAGGTCTTCCATAGGATATTCCCAGAAAATTCAAAATAATGCACTTTATTTGTAATGTAAGTTTCTTTAATATGCGGTATTTTAATCAAAATATCTTGAGGCATTTTTTACGAAAACAAACATTTAAAAAAACATCCTATGTAAAGAGTAGTTTGTGGAAAGGGGATTTTCTTGAAACTCTTCGTGTCACATCCTTGGAAGACACTAAAGATAAATACCAAGTTTGGTATTTACCGACTTTTCGTTTTTGAAATATGATGTGCACACACATACACACACACAGGCACACACACGAACCTTTTTCTAAGAAGCTGATATCTTCCATTTACACGATTTTCTCTAGCAAACGAACATTTTATTCAAAAGATTAATCTTTTATCTGCATCATGCTAATCAAGATGAACATAAGCAGAATTAGTCTCAATCATTCCTTGTGAGTAGAAGGGAATATAAAGGCTAAAGCAATAGTTAAATCATTTAAAACCCTGTCGCTATGTGAAATTATTGAAATTCCATTATCTTTGCTTGACAGGCGTAAACAAAAGAAAAATGACATGGAAGATGTCTTCCCATTTGAGAAAGATTTAAGTGGCTTAAAATTGAATACAATAATCTGGAATATCTCGAAAACGGCTACTCTACAAAAAAATTCTGACGTGTTCCATTCACATGGCTTTCTCTACATCTTTGTAACAAATTATTGTTAATAAGCTTATTCTTCTATCCACTTCATGCTAATCGAGAGAAACAGTAGCAGAAACAATCTTATTGCTTAGTTCCTTATAAACTAGAAGGGTAATAAGGAAATACACTAAGCTAAATCTACAGTCACATACTTTAAAATATGGTTGCTATGGGATTGAAATCCGTTTTTTTTTTTTTTTTTTTTTTTTTTTTTTCTTCTTTGCGTGGCCAGAGTTGAAAAGTTCCTGTATGAGAAAACTTTTAAGTATTTTAAAACTGAAACCAATAACAAGGAATATATCGAAAACCATCAACTCTACGAAAAAAAATGTGAATAACATTAATTGTGTGCTTTATTTATTAAACGGTTCACTAGTTATGCAAAATTAAAAAAAAATCATCCAAAATAGAGGTCTTTAGAGGCTATTACCACAAATTCAAGCTATACATTTTATTTGCAATGTAAATATATTTAAGTATAGGAGATTTTAATCAAAATCGTTGGAGCAGTTTTTGAGAAAATCAAAATTTTCATAATTTTGTCCATGTATAGGGTAGTTGGGGGTGGGGAGTTTTTGAAAATCTCTGTCGTATCCTTGGAAGATACTAAACTTAAATACTAAATTTGGTGTTTTATGGTCTTTATGTTTGTTCACACATGCACACACACACACACACACACATACATACAGGCACGGACATGTTTCTAAAATGCACTGTTGGATTCAGGGAGTCTCAACTCATGTATTTCCTGTGGAATCTCGGTATCGAATTTTTGGCTGGAATACAATACTTTCTCTATACACTATGTACATAGTACGTGTAGAGAAAATAAAAATGCGGGCATGTGGCTCTAAATATTATAATTCAAGAGAAAAGAATTGCATACATACCAACTTAGATTTTAAATGTTGTTTTAATTTCTCCCCTCCGAAAAAAAATTGAAATAAGATAATTAATCTGCTACTAAGGTAGTGTATTTCATATGTTAGGAAAGTGACCATTGCAAAACTCCACCATTTATCTGTGGTAACCTATAAGTTTTAAACTGAACTAAAAGATAATCTATTATACATTTAAAACTTACAAAGGCGATTCTGTCTTGCCACTGCCATTGCTTTAGCTGCAGACACAAACCATGGATCTTCGGTCTATGGAAGTTTTTGCCCTTTATCTACCAAAGCGTGATGGCTCGTCTTCGGACGACTATTAGGAAAGAGTATTTTGGAAATGTTACAAACGTTTGTAATGCATTAAAATCAGCATAAATTATATTTTATGAGCATTTTCTAAAATATATACTAATTAACACAATTCTGTGAAAGTGCCTGAATTGTATTGCAATTCGTACATTTGTGAATTTTTTTTTAAATGGGCACTTGTACATACGACATATGAGCTATAACCACCTTCTTCTGATATATTTAGTGCTTCAGAGAAAATATAAAATGATACCATTTAATTAATAGTATTTAAATGGTGGAACATTTTTAGTTCCAGTTTCTGTATACATAATTAACACGACTTCTTTAAACATCACATACATTGAAAAAATATATTGAAGTAAATTTTTAATGCAACTGTTATAAATGATGTGAGAAGAAAATAATTCTAGAAATTAATACGATGTTATGTATACAAAGAGAATAATTGAATTATCAGTCTGACTTTTAACTGCCCAATTTTTGTAGTAAACATGATTTGTTTGGAAACAGGAATTAAGATTTACTGAACTTTGGGAAATGTTTAAATATAAATATATGGTGGTAATTATTTGTTCTTTCACACATGCCTTGAGAAGAACAAGATTGATGTTAGAATCGTTCTGAAAAAATCACTATCATAGCCTGGATTTGAATCACACTTCTACCTGTTTCCGTTAAATTAATCTGGCTACATACCGGGCCGACTTTAAAATACCAATTGACTACAATTTTCTCGGTAAACATAAGAAATCTTAAATTCATTTTGAAATGACATATCCCAAAGGCGGCTTACAGTGTTGTAAGTATTTTAAGTCCCAGGCTCCATAGTTTAACCGTTTAAAAAAGTATTAGTTGGTACTAATTTAACATTCAAGCGTTGGAAATATAGAAGGTTGGAAATATAGAATCATACTGAAAACTTTTCTGCCCTAGCCTGAATTTACCACGAATCTTCCGGTCTCCGTTCTGTTGCTTTAAGAAACCCAAGTACCATGACAACATGCCTACGACATTAAATTCCCCAACAGACTAATTTCTCGATAAACCACAAGGAGATACCAAATTTATGCCTGAATTTAATGTTGTCTGCTTGGTGCTTGTTTGGTTAGAGAAACCAAAACATCCATGGATGAAATCTCAGCATTAATTTTATTACCTTTACTGCAGTATTTTTCATTTTTTATCTTAAAATGAGACCAAAATAAGGCTAATTGTTTTGAAAAACGGTAAACTAGGAAAAGTCACATCTGAGAAAAATGACATAGAAACGAACGTTGAGATAGGCAATGCAGATTTAAAGGGTATTAGTAAACAACCACTGAGAAATATGACAAACAAAATATATATTTTAGAAACAGCGGAAAATAAGGTGTTTCATTTTAAGAATAGTAAAATATGGAAACATCACAATTAGAAAATTGATTTAATTGTTTATTTACAAAGAATTTGATTATTGTCGAGCCTCGTGTGAATAAAAATGCTTTTATAAATAGCTGTTTGTTGTGTACGTATTAGCTACATAACAAAGTGAGTTATCTGTGTAATCGTTATGAAGTGGAGAAACGCTGGTAGTTGTTGTGCGCTCTCGTGCAGGATATTAAAAGAAGAAATAAAACAAAATTTTCATCTTGAAGGAATTCAAAACCCTACTACAGAAATGGAAAGCTTACAGTATACTATAATTCAAAACACTTTTGAGTTATGACTGTGTTTGCTAAACAGTTGTCTTGCTCTAGTATGTAAAGAATGTTTTGTTCAGTGTGTTCTGTGATTTATATGAGTTGTTTTCAAGAGAGTTGCCAGGTTTTATGCGTTTTGTATACGCTGCAGTGTTTTTATTTTTGGAGAAAGAAACGAGTGAGTTTACGACGCTGTGTATATTTTCCTTCTAAGCTTTCACTTTTATTGTTCTTACCCTTTATCTGTTTTACGTTTTACTTGTGTTATTTTTTTCGAACCGTTACTTTTATTTCAACAATCTGTACTTTAGGGTTTTCCGACCTGTTGTTATTTTGTATATCTTATATTTCTAAACCATATATTGTATAATATTTTTGTGTTACGGAAGTGCGATTCTGATAATCTCTTTTTTCATTAAAAAGGAAAATATTAGCAAGAATAGACTTAAAATGTATGTATATTTAAGAAAGAAGTCAGAGTGGGACTAAAGAACTACTCAGCATTTGATATCGACAATAAACATCGATGTTCGCTCAATAAAAAGTCTGAAGGCAATACGTAACTAAATTACTATGACATATTTAGTATATAAGCTCTAATAACATAATATCATTTGGTGATGTTACTCCGTAGCTGTTTTCCGTTATCCAATTGACAGCAATTTCTGCCCATCTCTTTTAATCACAGCCAATATAGAATAGTTCTTGTTTACCTTTATAGCCTGCGTTATATTAAAGAGGATATACTCCATAACCTTAATGGAAACTGTATACGGAGCGACAGTTAGATCCACGATGACATACGGAGGAGAAATATGGGGGTGGGAACAAACAGGGAATCTGGATCAAGTGAGGACCCAATTTTTGAAAGGAATTCTGGGTGTAGGGAGGGGTACGGCAAACTGCGGAATAATGAGGGAATTCGGGGTACATAGTGAAACGATAGAGTGCAAAATCAGAGCAGTTAAATATTGGATGAGAATCGTTCACGGAAACCAATCTCTAATTAGGGCAGTCTGCTACCGTGAACAGTTGCGAATGGAAGGTAATTTGACGTGGGCATCAAAATTAAAGAAAGGGTTGGAAACCATTGGGATGGGAGACATTTGGATGGCGGTGCAGGAAAACAGGCGAAGTATTTGGAGAAAAATTAAGAAACGTCTCTGTGATATTGACAGACAGCAAATAATTGCGCAATGCACAGAGAAGGTGTCATTAGAAGTACAGTCTGGGCTGAAATCGGAGTGGGGTATGGAGCAATACATCAAAACAGGTACCAAACTCATTAGAGAGGGGCTCGCGTGGATTAGACTAGGAGCATGGAGGAGCACGAAAATTTCTGACGTGAATGGTATAAGAATCTGTCCCATTTGCGAGGAGGAAGAGTCGTGGACTCACATCTTGGCAAGATGTAGGGGTACGGAGGAATGGCGGGAAAAATATTTGCCTCAATTTTTTACCACTGCGAATGTAGGGATAGAAGCATGTTGGACGCTACTGGCAGGCACGGAAAACATGGACGGGCTAGGTAAATTTATACTTAAGGCAAGACAGCTGAGATCTGAGGAGGCTGCCAATAGAGAAGGGGGGGGGATAAGATCAACTAAACAAAAGTGACTACAATGTTCTACATACATGTATATTATATCAGACTTAGGTCACTGTTGTGCTAGGGTTGTATATATTATGTGTATATATGTCTTTTAAGTGTAATTATCTATGATAAGAGGGTGCATTTATGGAGGTGTACTCTGTGCTGTAAATTTAAATTGGTATATTTGAATATCTTTGTATCTTTATTTTCGGATTCACTCTTAATTTTTATTGTTGTTTAATATTGCTTTTGACTGTGTATTTCCTTTGTCTTTTTATTTTCGTGTTTACTCTTTTAATTCTTTGTTGTGGTTGTTGTTTTAATATTGCTTGTAATGTGTATTGCAAAAGCACGTACGGTCTGTGGACCCGTGCGACTGTTGAAATTCTATGTATGATATTGCTATATTAATAAATACACTTATTCATTCATTCATTAAAGAGGATATACGTGGAAAAATTAACTAAACTGTTACGGAACAAGTGCGCAGAGCAATGGAAGTAAAGTGAGATATTTCATTCTGTAATTGGACGTTTCAACTCTCCTGATTTCCCCTCACTCTCCTTGTATTTCAAGTCTTGAGGATGTCAACAACACTGGCGCCCTCCTCCAAATGCATTCATATCATGGCTATGTAGTATATGCGAATACCTTTCTGTTTTTACTTTCTCTGTACGTACTATGTACATAGTGTATAGAGAGGGTATTGCACTCCACCCAAAAATTCGATACCCGATTTCACATGTTTTAGGGTCCCCTTTATCTAAAAAAAGCATTTTCGGGGGGGGGGGGGAAAGGTCTGTGTGTGTCCGTGTGTCTGTGAACACGATAACTCAAAAACGAAATGTCGGTAAAATACCAAACTTGGTATTTAAGTTTAGTATCTTCCAGAGATGCGACACGAAGATTTTGAGAAAAATTCCCTTTACATGGAACTTTTTTCGAAAATTTTGATTTTCTTAAAAATGGCTCCAATAATTTTGATTAAAATATCGTATATTAAAGATATTTATCTGGCAATTAAAACGTATATCTTGAATTTTCTGGGAATAGCCTCTGAAGACTACTTTATTGTGGATCAACTTTATGAAATTTTGGATAACTGCTAAACCGTAAGAGATGGACAAAAACTTACCACACAAAAATTTAGAGCACATTAAAACTCACAATTTATGTAATATACATTTTTTTGCATGGAGTTGATCGTTTTTTATATATTCCATGTTTTCGGTTTCAGGTATGGAAAACTTACTCATACAGAAAGTTGCCACCTCCTGTCCATACAAACAAAAGAACTCAATCACATAGCACCAGCTTTTTACTATCACTGTGACCTATGATACTCCCTTATTTCGCTTCTACTTACAGGGAAACAAGTAATATGACTATTTCTGCTATTTTTTTCTTGATTAGCATGAAGTAAATAGAAACAAAAGCTTTTTAACAATAAGTTGTTGCAGAGATGTAGAGAAAGTCATGTGAATGGAAAACATCAGCTTTTTATTAGTTGCACAGTCTTCAACATAGTTCTGCATTTCATTTATATCTAATATCACCGCTACAAAACGTAATCCAACACATTGAATGCAACAAAATGCTTTACAAAGCTGGTCATATGGTGCAGTATAGACTAACTTACACAGAGAGTATGACCTGGTTGTGATTGCGTAAACATAAACTGACAGACTGAGGGGAAAACAATTTTTTTCAAACGCTGAATTATCCCATGTCTGAAGTTGTAATCGTTTCTGTTGGATTTACCTTTTGTGGGACATTTTTGTGCATGTACATTTGAGAGCAGAGTACGAAAATGACTCGCGGCAGTTTTCCCCAAACGTTTGTCCACTTGAGAATATTTTTACCTAGAGTGGACTCTCGATAGTGGACTCGTGATAATTACTCTCAGAATCGTGTCCTCTAGGCTACGGCGTAAATGTCTGGCATAAACCTTATGTAAACAAAATGGACGCACAGAGTACCCCCATTTTTGTAATGTTTCCACTTTTATAACAGAAATGGAGACTAGTTAAGAATGTGTAAAATGTAGAAATGCCCTGAAAGTATATGCTACTGTTATAGAACTGCACACAAACATTTTAAAGTATATCCGCTGGGCAATTCGAGTGCTTAGTAAACATTATCGAGCCTCAAACTGCTAAAAATGTTGCAAAATCCAAGCCTCATTTCCTATGAAAGGCCAAGTGGCGGCATGAAGTTTTTTATCCTCTGGCAAATAAAACTTTTCGGTACCCACTGCACCCATGTAACAAAATTTAGTTTTCTTTTGCAACAATGATAAAAATAGTTCATGTTTCAGAGGGTGTTGAACACGAAAACTATGATGGTTTAGCTTTCATTTTCTAGTTACAGTAGACTCTCGACTATCCGGCTCGCAGCAATCCGGCCTCTGCACTAACGGGTCTACTTAAAAAAATCTGATGTGTTCCATTCACATACCTTTCTCTACATCTCTGCAAAAACATATTAAAAAGCTTATATTTACTTCATGCTAATCGAGAAAAAATAGCAGAAATAGTGTTATTCCTTGCTTCCATGTAAGTAGAAGCGAAATAAGGGAGTTCCATAGGTTAAAGTGATAGTCAAAAGCTGGTTGCTATATGACTGAAGTTCCTTTGTTTGTATGGACAGGAGTTGACAAATTCCTGTATGAGAAAAGTAAGTTTTTCAAAGCTGAAACCAAAAACAAGGAATATCTAACTCCACGAAAAAAAAAAATGTATATAACGTAAATTGTGTGGTTTAATGTGCTCTACATTTTTTGTGTGGTACGTTTTTGTCCATCTCTTACGGTTTAGCAGTTATGCAAAATTCCGTAAAATTCATCCAGAATAAAGTAGTCTTTACAGACTATTCCCAGAAAATTCAAGATATACATTTTATTGGTCATGTAAATATATTTAATTTACGATACTTTAAAAAAAATCGTTAGCCATTTCTTAGAAAGTCAAAATTTTCGACAAAAATTCCGTGTAAAGGGTAGTTGGGCGTGGGGGGATTTTCTTGAAAATCTTCGTGTCGCATCCTTGGAAGATACCAAACCTAAATACCAAGTTTGGTTTTTAACGGACTTTTCGTTTTTGAGCTATGCTGTCCACAGACACACACACACTCACACGCGCACACACAGACACACACACACGGATATTTTTCTAAAAATGCTTTTTTTTGGATTGAGGAGGTCTCAAAACATGTATTTCCGATGAAAATTCGGTATCGAATTTTTGGGTGCATTACAATACTTTCACTATACACTATGTATATAGTACGTGTAGAGAAAGTAAAAATACAACAATAACATTTTTCCAAATGAGGAATAATTTTCTGTGCGTACTGTACTTTGTCTAGGCATAGGGCGCGGCCGGACCCCTGCTACAACTGCGTTTGCATAAAAATGGTTTTCGCCGCCTTTTCTGTCTCTTCTTTCCGTTATCAGTTGTGTATCGAAGTCCACAAATGTGAAGTGCGTTTGCCATTCTTTCTGATTGCCATAGGAAACTCATTATTTGTTGTGCATCGTAGTTTTTTTTAAAGATTACGAAATAGGCGATAAAAGAAAGAAAGAAAAGAAAGGTTGTAGTGACTATAGAGGAGAAACTACGTGCTATAAAGTGGCTAGACTCTGGGGTAACTGAAAAAAAAAAAACATCGCTTTGGAACTAGGTGTTGGGGAAAAGTGCAGTTGGAGACTAAGAAAAATCTAGTAGAAATTGAAATTGTTGTCCCAGGTAGTAGAAGTGGAACAAAAGTAAGAGAAACGATGCTGAAGGAAAGCATAAAGAAGTTGAGGAAAAAACTAAATGACTGTTAAATACCAAATTTTGTATTTAGGTTTAGTATTTACCAAGGATGCGATGCAAAGATTTTCAAGAAAATCCCCCACCACAAGCTACCTTAATATGAAAAAATTTTCGAAAATTTTGATTTTCTTAAAAATGGCTCTAACAAGTTTGATTAAAATCTCTTATATTTAAGAGATCTCTTATTTTACATGACAAATAAAATTTATATGTTGAATTTCCTGGGAATAGCCTCTAGAAACCTCTTTTATTTTGGACGTTTTTTTATTGATTTTTGCATAACTTGTAAACCGTAAGAGGTAGACAAAAACTTACAACACAAAAATGTAGAGCACGATAAAACACGATTTATGTCAAATACATTTTTTTCGTGGAGTTGGTCGTTTTTGAGATATTCCTTGTTATTGGTTTCAGCTTTAAAAAAACTTATACTTTTTTTCTCATTCAGGAATTTGTCAACTCTTGTCGATACAAACAAAGAAACTTCAGTTACATAGCAACCAGCTTTTGACTATCACTTTAATTTGTGGTACTCCCTTATTTCGCTTCTACTTTCAAGGAAGTTAGTAATAAGACTATTTCTTCTAATTTTTTCTTAATTAGCATGAAGTAAATGGAAACATAAGTTTTTAACAAATATTTGTTGCAGAGATGTAGAGAAAGTCATACGAATGGAACACATCCGATATTTTTTAATAGTTTGCAAATAAGGAGGGGCGACTCCGAATAATTTATAGTTCATTATATATTAAAGGGAATTTAATTCCTGGATACTCGTATTAAGACATTTTGTAAAAGAAATAAAATACCTTAACAGCAAAATTAAGCAAATCAACGCATGAGAACAATCATTGAAAGGTATTTCGAAATTTTCCTGCGAAGTTAGGCCAAAAAAAGGTTGTTACATTTTTCACAAGTACTTTTTCCTCCTGCTTTTGAAATTATAGGTGTCTATATAGGTATAACCGAGCGCGGACACGCCATACGCTGTGGCCAATATGCACCTTAATATGGCTACCAGGAGGAAGAGATGTAGTGGAGGAACCAGAGCAGGCCACAAGATCCAGGTAGACAGGCAAAAACGACGCAGGAAAGAACCCAACAGCTCCAAGCTCGAAGTTCGTCTCGCCTAAAGAGAACATTAGACGTCCCTTCGACTAAACAGCTCTCTAGTGTCTATAGGAGTGTCATTTCCTTTGAGCAAACATCCATGTCATCTGTCTGGCACTACAATGTGCCACGAAATCTAAAATCACAACTGAAAGATGGGAAGGAAGTGGAATTAAAATGAAATAATAGAACGGAAATCGTAAAAGAATAGTCGCCTTCGACTAAACAGCTCTCTAGTGTCTATAGGAGTGTCCTTTCCTTTGAGCAAACATCCATGTCATCTGTTTGGCACTACAATGTGCCACGAAATCTAAAATCACAACTGAAAGATGGGAAGGAATTAAAATGAAATAATAGAACGGAAATCGTAAAAGAATAGTCGCCAAATGACGAAGGAAAACTTCGAAAATCAAGGTCAGAATGGGCGAATGACGGAAATTCCGAATGCCTCACATGTTACTGCAGACCAAACTCTCTGGGATTTTAAGATTATAAAATGGTATACTAAGGTTTTCATTTTGGAACAAACATATTCCCTAGAAATATACTTTACAACCAGCGTCTCCTTAAAATCACAGACTTGTGAAACATCTCAGTCCTAAACGAAAATTTAATAAGCTTTCAGAAGGTTGTTAAGGTTGATTAATATTACAATGAAAATCGCGTAAAATATGGCTTCCTGGATATATTAGGTCGGAAATGTGAGTTGCCAGTTGGTGGAAGATAAACTTGATCGTGACTCTGGTTATTTTTCTTTGAAATTTTCTTGAAGTGTGGTAAAAAGGCACGAAGCTGGAAGACGGAGTAAGTCGCTCGGAATGGAAAGAAAAAAAAACAGACGTGGAGGGTACAAATATTAAGTCAGGATGTGGATGTGGACGAAAGAGAACTAAAGAGAAAATACAAAGAAAAAAAACTGGAGATGAAAGAGGTAGATGTATTTGATCGTTACAAAAGAAGCCCTTGTTGATCCACTAAGTTAGGTTTCTTCTTCTGGCAGGAACAAGAAAAATCTGCTGGAAATAAAAGGAATTTGATTAAAACTTTATAATGTCTTTACCAACAATTATAAAATTAATAAACGGAGTTCTGACAAGACTGACTGATACGCTGTTCTCTACAGATGTGACAGGTAACAACTCTTTCGCTTTATATAGTTTACTTATTAACTTACTTTTATTATGATGAACCATTTGTGCAGCAATTATAATTAAAGCACAAAAAAGGCTGCGGGTCAACTGGTCGGATACTTGTCTGAGAATAAAGAGTTCATAATCTGCAGAAGAAACAAAAGAAACAAAAACATATTCAATAAGATAAAAACAGAACAAGAAATTAATTAAATGTAAGACAGAATATGTTAAAACCAATATAAATTAAATTGCCGAGTATAAAGTGTAAAAAATGTTTATGGTAATGTGAATTTTATATTAACAATATGTTATACCTACAGGCATTATTCGAGTGATTTGATTAAAAAAAAAAAATTGTGTGCATGTTGGGAAGGGGTCCAGCTTCTTGGTAGAAAATGCACCTTTACATTTCACATAGAATAGGAAATAATAGCATCTGAGTTACTTTTCCAAACAGAGAATTGTAATGTGACACATCGTAAAAAAAACCTGAAATAATTCGCTTACTAATTCAATTTGTGAAATGTATGTTGTATATACTATTTGTGACAAGCTTTGCAATTTACAACATACCAATGGAATGAACATGCGCGCATAGTAGTTGTGACATATGGATGGTTGAAGATAGTAGATTAAGAACACTACAGGACGTTATTATCACTTTAAAACATTTTTAGTATTGCACATTTTCCCACGAGAAGCATACAGCACACTTAATGTTTTAATCTTATTGTTTTTATTAGTATTTTAAATGAAGGCAAGCCTTTCTGCAGATAATGCTGTAACGGTTGTTTTTAAACGAGTACAGGAAATAATCTATCTTTTTATCCACGATTCTTGAGTATTAGTTAAGTAATCGCTCAAAAGTTAGTACATAGGTTTCGGGTGTGTTAGAGAACAAATCTTACCATTAATATTCACAGGAGTTTTGCTACCGTTATCGTACATTCTACAAATTATTTTGCGTATATTAGTTTTAGTCGTGATAAATAGTTTTTAGAAATAGTCTTAGTCAGGGAAAAAATGCATGTTTGATGGCGGTCAGGAAGAGCTGGTTAACAAAACATCCAATTAAATTAGCTTGCACACCAAGTTTGTTTGGTTAAGTCGAAAGCAATACTCTATAAATTGTGTTCATTTTGTCTTATTACTGCATATAACTTCAGCTCACCCTTTAACATTTAGCAACATCTCGTAGGGGTCATATATCAACCACCATTAAATTTTATGCCTGCCATAATATAACTTTTGTAGACTAGAAACAGGTTTACGTCGTTATTTTTTTGCATTTTCTTTATATAAATTAATTAGGGGAAAAAATTGATGTACATTTGCACGCCTATGTGCCCACAGTATTTTTATCGTCGTACAACCTACTCAAAAACTTTTATTCAAGTTCATGTTATTGAAATAACTGGCTGTAGGTTCTCATAATACAGATTTGTGATAGTCAAATCTTCAAAGGCGAGTCGCTATTTCTTGCTTTTTAAAACCATTCTCTTCGTATAACACAAGGAAACAAATTAGCAAGCTAGCACTTAAAAACTCTAGAGTTAGGGTGAGGCATCTGGGAAAATTGGAAAATTCACATTATGTAAGATATCTAATTGAAATTTATCCAGTTTGTTACACATAATAATAGTGGTGTTTTTGCCACGAATCAAAATTCTGGCTTGCATGGTCATTTAAATAATAATTTTTACTGCAAATTCATTTTTCTAATAAAATGATCCATGAAGGCATTTTTAAAAATATTCACATAATAAATTCGATTTCCACAGTAAAGGAGCATAAAAATAGATGCCTTACCATAATGTTTACGTTATCTCTAATTATTGTAGAAACAGCTTAAATGTTTGTACTCTCCAAAACTCCCGGTTTTTTTAAATGTAATAATTTATTTCCAAAATTAGAACATTATTTCGAAAAACTATTTGACCTTTTGAGAAGTATTATAAACATTAGTAAACCATTGCATCGTGTGGAGGATTTTTAATATGGAAAAGTTTTGGAAACGAGTTAGCGAGAAAACAAGGTTTAAAGTTGCTGCCTATTAACAAGCATACGCTTATACTTTTAAAGCATCAATACTTATTGATAGTTAATGTGCGAAAAGTTAGAAAACGACATATTTCCTTAAAGTTTAGAATTAATATTATTTTACTGTTAAAACAATAAATTATTTTCACAATGTTGGTCAAATTTCACAAATGTTGAAAAACTACTCTGTGCTGAAAAATTCAATCTTAGAGTATTGATGTAAAATAATTAATGCTGCAAACTTAATCGGCTTACCCTCCTCACATGGAGAACTTCCCCCCTAGGACTTAACAGTTGGTGCCTAGGCCCAGAAGTCTATTGAGGAGTCAACGAACTGTTAATCATAGAATGAAGAACCCGAAACAAGGATCGGCATGAGGGTGAAGAACTACATGATGTGAAAGAAAGCGAAATGAATTATAGGAATGGCGATGATGGAGCAATTGATGGATTGAATGGCAGGGAAAACCTGAGAATGCGAGAACACCCTTTAAAATCATGTCAATCACAAATTCCGCGTGCGGTCCCTTGCTATTGAACTCAAACCCCCTTGGTGAGAGGCGAACGATTTAACCACTCGGCCACGATCATCTAATGCCACAAATAATTGGTAGTTCCTCATATAGTCAGCTTTTGTTCATTATAGTTACCATAACATTCTATGACATTCTTTCAAAACATAGATGAATTAACAAAGTAATGGAAGGAAACTAAAGATACTCGTACTTCAAATATCTTAAAGCGTGTAGTAAAAAGTGCTAGAGACATTTATAGAAAATAAAAATAACGAATTTCTTCCGCCTAAAGAGGGAAGTTTGGAACAGGTGAATTTGTTCAAAACACTCTTATTTCGCTGATGCTGATTTTCAACAGCAAGTTTATTTATCCGACGGTTTGTTTTCATTGTTCGCACATAAACGTAATCTGTAAATGTTATAAAACTTGTATTCATAGTTTGTCACCCTCCGTGGTGTAATGGTTATCATGCTAACTTCATATCCCAAGGTCGCGGGATATGAATCTGGCGGAGGACGATGGATTTTTCGGCGTAAAACTCCTTAGCATGGCTTCCTTCGGAAAGGAGTAAAGCCGTTGGTTCCATGTCGTAGATTTACGGCCATAAAAGAACCTCGAGCCAGATAAGAGGCTTCTGAGCAAAAGTAAGCGGTCTTTCACGCCCAGTATAGAATGGGACGCTGAGAACCACAATTAAAGAGCGTCCATAAATAAAACTCTTCTCGATGAAAACTCTGTATCCACTTTTGGAGTGCTATAAAATACTTCCTATACCTAGTATTGTATTATATAGGCGCTAGAAAACGTAAAAAAATAGTAAATTTGTAAATACAATATACGTAGACCAAGATGTGGAAAAATTCAAACAAGCAATATTGATAATTAGGGAGTTAAATATCTCCAAAAAGTCGCATATCTTGGGCATATTTGCCTAGGCTAATACAATGAGCACGCAGAAAACAAAACATATTATATACGCTTATACAGAAACACAGGATATATTTGTAGCTAATTTCAGTATCTCAAACGTATTTTAATCAGTCATTAGAGTATTTTTGAAAAAAAGTAACTGTTTACGTGTTTAGAGCACATTTAAATATGCAAACCGCGCATCTCAAAACTGTGTTTCCGGTGAAATATCGAAATCGAACTTCCGGCTGAGGTGCCTATTTTTTTCATTGGCACTACAATGGTTATCAGACTAAATATTTATAATTGTTTCAGAAGCGCTGAACCACAGCTAATAGTAACACTTGTTATCTATATATCTTATTTTTCTTTCTTTGTTTACCATCCTCGTATGGAGAATTTATACCTCCCCAGGACTTAAAGTCAGGGCTTGTAAAGAGAAGCGGCTCTGGGTTAGAGAGAAGGCGGGATGGGTGAGTTCGATGCCTCGTATGAAATGGATGAAAGGAAAGATGATTATGGAGTAATTTGTGGAACGAATGGCGGTGGAAACACTAGAAAACTCGCCCAGACGCTCATAGCAAGGGATAGCATAACGTGCATTCAGTGATAGCACCTCTGAATTGGTAGGAGGTTTTTGACCTTGAATAGAGGTCACGAATATACAAAATTTCGAGCCAATGTTTTAAGTCCGCGATTTAGGTGTCGGAGGGTGGTGTTCCCATTCCTAGGCTCTTATGGATATGCGAAGTTGTGCCCTTGTATAGAACTGGTGCTCAGTAAGCATCGTGATACATTTCAGCTACGATAGGTAGCGGCCTGCAGATCACTAAAACAAGCCTGCCGGCTGTGGAAAGTGTGGTACATCCTCATCATCTTCCTGCATCAGATAGATATATCTGTTTGCACTTTTGTGCATGACATTGGCAGCAGGATTGGTAGACACCTGCTGCAATGACTATTGTGCTAAAGTTGACCTTATTCCTGTTAGTAGTTTTCAGTATTCTTATTATACAGTTATGTTTGTGCACTCATTTATTACGTATTACATACTTGTTATAAACAATATAAATTTATGTTATATTTATTTAGGAGTAAGTATGCATTTGGTACTGTTAATCGATGATAACTTTTAGTTAAGAAAACATAAACGCACATGGTAGTGATAATATTTCAAATAATTTTGTTTAAAATTTCTACTGTACATTTTGACTAAAAACTATGATTAGTGGATAGCTAAATTTCTTTAGTTAATAATATCTTAGTATCAACAGTTTTAATTCTGAATATCAACTTTTTAATTCTGAATTTCAAGAATGACCAATAAAAGAGATAATGAAATCCAATATTGTTCAATAACTACTGTGTTTTCACAATATCCTTATCAATACAAATAACTGTGAAATTCTATGTACGTATTTTGTTTTCCGTATTATATTTAAATAGTAGTAATATATTAATCGTGTCCTAAAATATATATCCCCTCACTTTTATTCCACAGTACGGCATCCCATCCATCATTCCCTTTAAAAAAAAAAAAATAACCCTTGTTTCAGAATAAAGTTTTATAGGTGCACGTTAGGAATTTGCTCTGCAGGAACCTGTTAAACAGTTCGAAGAACTAATTCCTCGATTTCACGCTAGTGCTACCACCCTCAGTGCAGCGCAATTGCAGCTATGGTGCCGTTTTACACCTGAGAGAAGATTAAGCTCTGTTCTATTTATTTTTGCTAGTTTTACGGGACCCCATTACTATCTTCAATAACATAACCATATAGCTACCAAAATATTATCTCTATTTGAAGGTTAGAATTTAATAAAAACATATTCAAATTAAATATGGAAAATTCCAACCTCACTAATGTGACGATGTTTATTAGCACAGTATTTTATAATATGTTGTGCATTTACTGATAGTTTAAGTTTAACTTGCAAGCTAGTAAAAAGTAATGTAATTGAGCCCAATAAACTTGCAGCTGCTACTCAGGATAAGAGACAGCCCATCCATTTTATAAATGCAAGTTGTCGCGACGTATACAACATATATTCAAACTCGAATGTAACGCAAACAGGCCTCCCCCGCTCATAAAGGCGTGTTGCAACATCATAAAAGAGGAGAGGTACCGAAGCTATATTTATTACATTGAAAGTTCATGCTACAAGGATTGGAATTGTTATATTAAGCTCATTTCGACTTATGCCAAGATTTTGTTGCGCCAACGTGCCCAATAATAGCTGCTGCTGCTACACACCACTAATAGAAAGAGAAGTTAAATGTGTTCTTTGGGGTGTATCTGTCAGTTATTTTTATTCGTCACAAAGTTCATATGCTTTAAGTGTGACTGCTCTATGAACCAGTCCTTCTCAGTAGGCAAGGATAAGCTGAAAGCAGAGGTAAAAAACAAATGATTACTATATGATAGTAATCTAGGGGTTAAAAACCATCCCGGTCAATTGTCAGAATTTTATCAAAGGCGTTAATATGCCGAAATTGCACGCCGCAGGAGTTTTTTTACATGCCAGCAAATCTGACATGGAGCTGTCGCTTTTAAGAAAACTTAAAATCATCGGTCGGTACCGGGTTGAGCCAACACCCTCTAGATACAGTAAGGCCTAACAGCTGCGTTTACCGTTTCCTGTGACGTCATTACCTGGAGGCGAACTACCATTTTGTGAAGTTCGTTTGAAGGATTGTTAAGAGAATTGTTTTAGCATTCTTGCTAATTGTATGTGATTATTGTAGTGCGTTATTTAGTGTAATAATGGTGCTTAAGTGTTGTGTGCCAAACTGCAAGGGAAATTATTATCTGGACAATAAAATTCATGTGTTCAAGTTTTCGAAACTAGAGGTTATGCGACAAAAATGATTGCATACCATTCCAAGGGGAAGCTATAAGGTTATAAATTATTCTGTGGTAAGATTAATTACAACATATTTAACGTATTAATTATTAGAAATGCAAGAATTTTTCAAATAGTAATAACTGAATACGAATCCATATTATAGCATGTAAACCTAACCTGTTGCCTTTAGAAAATTAATGCAGATTAATACTGCTATTCACATGTCTGCAGTTATAAGTAATAAAATGTGACTACTTTTAATAATAATAATAATAATAATAATAATAATGGGGAGGTGACCCTACCATAACCTTAGCTCCACCTATATAACCTTAAACATTTAGCAAGCCGTAAGGAAAGTAATTATACCTTAATCTTACTGCATTGTAGGCAATCATAAAATCTAATCTGTTAGATTTAGTAAGCCATTAGGGAAGTAATTTAAAAAAAAAACAACTAAAATGTAAAATTTATCCAATCACTGAGGATATTAAGCTACCATAACCTTAGAAAAACCTGTAGGTGATGATAAAACCTAACCTGTTAGTTTTAGCAAGCCATAAGGGAAATACTTTTAGAAAAAAAAATTAACATGTTGAATTTAGCAAATCACCAGAGTTATTAAGTTACC
This sequence comes from Hymenopus coronatus, assembly GCA_030762935.1. NCBI lineage: Eukaryota > Metazoa > Arthropoda > Insecta > Mantodea > Hymenopodidae > Hymenopus > Hymenopus coronatus. The sequence goes on from CM060881.1 coordinate 74,853,831, forward strand.
TCACAATCTTAGAAAAACCTGTAGATGATGATAAAACCTAACCTGTTAGACTTAGCAACCATTAGGGAATTAACTTTTTCAAAAGAAAAAGACAATATGTTGAATTTAGAAAATCACTGAGGTTATTAAGCTACCTCGTAACCTTAGAAAAGCCTGTAAGTGGTGATAAAGCTTAACTTTTTAAATTTAGTAAGCCATAAGGGAATTTATTTTACTTTAAGGGAACTGAGTAGATGATCAAATCTGGCAGTTTTTGTTTTTGGCATAAATGAATTCTTTATTCTTTCCTAATTTATAACATATATAACTTTAATGTGTTTTGCTGCATTTATGTTGTTAAAAAGAATATTCTATCTACCCAGCTATCTTTTAAATCCAGCAGAAGCATGTTCCTGTCACTGAAAATCATCTCTCTTTTGTGTGTGCTAATATTTCACTGCTGTAATTTTTTTTTCTGTACCTAGCCAAAAATATATTGGCTGTTAAGTGCAGCATTCTTTTTCCTTTGTTTCTCCACATGGGTTTACATTGAAGAAGGTTTTCTTGTTAACTAGATTAGAATTGTTGTGCATAAAAGAATACATATATTCGTACTAAAAGTCCCCCAAATCCTCTTTCCAAACTTTTTTTCTGTCTGTTCCTCCACAGGAGATATTTTTATGTCGGTAGTGTGTTTTATGTTTTTCTAAGGAATATGAATGACGGATTTGGTATAAATACGTAGGTAGGTGTAAGTATGCAGGAACATGCAGAAATGCATTAAGCTTTATGGACATAGATTAATGATAACAATCGCAAACAAAAAAGATATAAAAGTAAATAAATTAATTTTAAATACGTTTTTTACGGTAAGCATAATGCTTTTAAAGGCCATTTTGTATAGGCTTTGGCTTAATAATTTTATTGCAATTTTAAGTAAGAGATAAATGCAACCATTATAAGCTTACATGGAATCCTGTTTAACTGCTTTCCTTGTTACTTTCCTTTTCTTTTTTTATTTATTCAATTTAGCCAAAATCACCAGTGTTGTTCGTGGTTTGTCGATTTATATCTACAGCATAGTTTTAAGATGCACTTGGCCAAAAGTAGGTATACTATTATTGAACAACTATTCCATCTTTAAATCTATGATCACAAATCTTTTGGAAATTTGCAGGTCTATTTTGATATCTAATGTTCAATAAAATACGCTATTTATATTAAAATAGCATACTGTGTTGGAGAATGTGTAGAGAAATCCCTTTGAATGTAACATCGAACGAATATCTAATTCTATGCTAGACAGCAACTAAGGGCCGATTCTGTTGAACTCATGTGAGTGAAACATAGAACGGAATATGAATTATAAGTTAGACAGCATTTTTCACCTTGTGTCAATCTGTGCCAAGTTTGGTCGAAATCGGAACAACAGTGTAGAATTCTATTACAAATACATACATATGCACACATGCATACATACATGCATACACTGACTTCTATATATTAAGATGAGTAAAATATTACTTGTTCTTGTGTTTTGCGCACACAAACCAGTATTTATCATTCACGGAGTGCATGGCAATGCTAAGCAGGCGATCGCCTCTTGTACGTGACGTCACAGTGGTGTTGTGAGGCCTTACCTATCTAGCAAGTATTGGTTGAACCCGCTACCTTTGGATCACCAAGACAGTGCCTAACTGAGCCATTCAAATCAACAGATAAGACTTGCTAGATGTTTGTGACCCATGTAATCATCCACTTTCCTATTGACAAACGACCCCCATTGGTTTGAAGTTACAACAGGTTCAACACCTGCGATATAAAACAATGACTGACCAATGTATCGAAAATGCATAATATTCGATGAGAATGTTATCTAACGACAACCAATATCATTTCGGCAGGTACCAGACCAGTATTGAAATTCGCATGGTTTCTCATCGCAATATCGCCAGTATTCCATCATGGTGTTGCACAGCGATGTGGATTCATCAGAGAATATGTCACGTCATTCGTCCTTTGCGACAATCTCGTCAAAGGTCAAACGTTGCCAAAGCAATGGCTGCATTGCTGCTGTACCTACTAACTTACAATGATGTGTAAGACTCCAATATTTGCGAGAGTGTTTATACGTGGCAATGTGGTCCAATATGACGCGACTGTTGGAACTCTAGTGGACATGTTCGCCTTACTTGACGAACATTGACCTTATATTCACTACACTATTAGCATATTCCTTCTAGTGCGATCACCAAGATATTGCGGTATTTCAATGTTACAATTCTCCCACACTCAAGCGCTGAAAGCTTCTGGAATGGCTGTTGTGTTCTTCTGCAAGGCATATTTTTTATTGCTTCAACGTACAAAAACTGTAACCAACACTTCCAGAAATTTGTGTATTCACTGGTTGCACAAGTGACAACTGTTCTATGCTGCTACTCGTTTTATGGCCCAGTCATGAATATGGGGTCTGAAAATTTGAAACCATCTTTCTCGATTTTATAATTTTAATGTCCTGCGGTGCGCATTTATCTTGGTGAAAATTAAGGCCATAACACTAAATTGTTACTCTATTAGACAAAGATATTTAAGAAAATACGGAATCAAAAGATATTTAAAAGAAATATAAAAACCATAATATTAAATAACCAAAAGTTAAAAGGAAAATAGATAAAATTAAAAGCGTACAGTAGCAAGGAAAATATTTTTTTTTAGATTTCATATAATTGTATACATATAAGATTAAATGTAGTTTCTTCACAATTGCTTATATATAGAGCCAAATTATGTTCTCCATAACATTTAACACGCCAAAAAAATATAAATTTAAGGTCATATGTAAATTGCTTGAAGAATAAGTAAGTTGATAAACATAAAATGTATTTAAATAAACTGCCTTAAAACATCTCAAATAAAGAGTTAAATGAAAGTATTAAACTATTTTGTGAAAGGAATGCTATAACTAACTATTGCATGCATTAAATATTTGAAATAAAACACTTTAGTTTATTTATGACAATTTATCCTTTGTATCGATGCTAGCACCGACAAATATTCAAATATCTTTAGATATTGACCATAAGTGTTGTCTTTTCTTGTGATAAATTTATCACACAATGTCACACTAGTTATTACTGATGTGTTGTTAACTTTTCCAGGTAAATTTATCTGTAGAGAGGTTGGAAAGTATATGGAAGTGAACTTAGATATTCGCGCATGTTTTCTTGAGCGCTCGGTTCCTTATCCTCAGATAGACGGGTGATCAGCTACATGGGTTGTATAGGATCTTCACCAAGTTTGATTGCGCTAACCGTAGTGTAAGCAGGCCTTTTATATATATATATATATATATATATATATATATATATATATATATATATATATATATATAGACTTTGAATACCCAGCCTCTAGTTGTAACGTCGATCATCTGAAACGTAACTCGAGGAAATGTGCTATTGTAATGCGCAGCTCCACAATGCAACTCTATAAAAGCATGTATGTGGTGACTAGCAATACATACAGGAAGATGAATTGCTGATATACCTCGGAGCATAACATATGGCTGTTATTCTATACTTTCTAGAAAATATAAACTGTTTATTGCAATTAGTTTTGCAAAGAAACTGGATATTGCTCTCTTTAAAAACAGAGAACGCCAAGGCTAATTTGTAAATATAGCTGTAAGAATACCCTTTTATTCAACTGCTTTCGCTACCTATATTATGTCCAATTCACATTGAGATGTAAGCGCTGGTCCAAAGTAAGTGCAAACTTTGCACCCATGCTATTCAATGTAAGCATTCACATAGACACGCGCATGACGATACGCAATGCAATGCAATGCAAGAGTTTGCGATCTCCAAACTTATCTTTACATTGCGTACATAGAGAGAGAATTCTCATTTTCTCCTCTGTGCATTGCCTGCTATTTATCATAGAATTATAATAGACTATTATAACTCTGTGTTACTATTACAGCAGGGGTCATACAATCAGAGATTTTACAGCACCTACTGTACATTGGCCGTGCCGCGCCATCTATTTCCCTCAAGAGGGTTACGGCAGTCTCCTCGCGAGTCCTCCTTTGATTTAATCGATGTACCCATCATCTACGTCTAGGTTTCTTGGCTCTGACAAATCGTAAGGTGCAAAGAGATTGTCGCATTTCATTAAATGTGCATCTTTATCACTTTCTCCACTCTCCATGCCTGCGTTATTTTCAATATTTTTCTCAACAATTACTATGACAGCTCTGCCGCGAGCGTCAATTGTGTGTGTGTGTTTGTGTGTGTGTGTGTGTGTGTGTGTGTGTGTGTGTGTGTAAATAGCGTAACATGTTTATTCATTTATAAAGATTTAGTGAATTTTCTTATAGGATATTGAAGTTAAATAATTCAATTTGAACATTGCGGAGCGCTTGGAAAATGTCTACATGTAGACACTGCCTCAGTAGTGTGGGGGTAGCGTGTGTCTGCCTCACATTCAAGAAATTGAGAGTTCAAATCTCTCTTAGGGTATTTACCCGGATAAGTGTTTTTCGAGGTTTTCCTTTATCCAGAGAAGACGAATGCCTAGTAACTTAGAGCTCCACGAATCCCGAGATAATTTGAACATAATTTCACGGATTTCATTTATCGTTCGACATGACCAACTAGGCTAAGGACGTTAAACTACCATAAAAAAGTAGTTCACCTGCAATTTACGGATCTATATACCCGTGCCATCTTCTTGAATTACGCTGACGGTTACATTGGCGATGACCTTCCCTCGCGCTTGTGCTTATGCTGCGGAACCTCTGCGCTTGCATGTCATTGTGAACGTAGCTTTATTTACAAAATAATTTCCATGATTACTTCGTCTTTTGTTATCTGTTATGTCTTGTGAAAATATAAATAAAAATGACGTCCAATATTTAAATTAAGGATGTCATAATTTAAAGTAATATTTTATTTTCCATTATTATTTTCGCCCATTGCATATATGGGTAATGTGTCATATTCTTTGTGTATATCTATAGTTTTACACAATTCAACCGATAAACTTTCAGGGGTTACAGAGAAAAGTTAGGTGAGCAGTTTGATTTAGAGTAATTATGATTTATGTGTTCATGGTTGTTTGGAATAAATTAAAATCAATAACGAGCCAGGACACCACTTGCTTCTAGTTTCAGGTATTCGTGGCTATGTTATATTGAAACATTCCATGCCTTCATACTATGTACTAAATTTGAAAGAAACGCTAGAAAATAAAATTAGGTTAAATACAAAACGTATTCCATTCATTTTGAATAGGTAGAGTCAGACTGAAAAATTCAATTCAATAGCCGGGATTTGAACCACGGATCTCCCGATGTCTAGCCGGTTGCTCTGCCACTGAGCTACCATGGCAACATGCCGGCCTAGCATTGAATTTCTCAACTGACTCGCATGTTTCCCGGTAAACCACAAGGTGATCTCAAATTATTTTGAGATGACAACCCCAATGGTGACTTAGAATGCTTTACTTTAGACCCAGGATTCATAGTATGGCCAACTATTATGGCCAATTTGTATGGAATAATTTCTTTTTACACAAGCCGTTTGAAGGGCAGGAGTCGGATAGGTAGAGTCAGACTGATCGGAAGATCCTTGGTTCAAATCCCGCTTCATTGAATGTTTCAGTCTGACTCTACCTATCCAAATCCTGTCCTTCACACGGCTTGTGTTTAAATTAAAAAAACATATTCCGTATTCCATTCATGTTCGTGTTGTAGTTCAACTACTGTACGGGATATACTGTATTATCATCTCCAGACTGACAGACGAGCACATTAATGACTTGTTTTGTTACTACAGCTAAGTGATGTTTGCCTCTGATACGGATAATTCTCTGTGCGTAGGTGGAGTTAGCGTGGTCACCGGCCTTTGCTGAAGGAGCATTTTTTTCAGAAAAAGCAAAATTCATAACTTTGATAATATCGCAATGGTATCAATTTTCGGACCTGGGAAAGACAAATTAATTATTCTAGAGTGTAAATTGTACTCAAATCAAATTTATAGTACGAATATTCAAATACAAAATACTTGCGTGACTTTTAAGTTTTATCGCCACAGAACATAACGTATAATATTCGATGTTGCGTTTTTAGGAGTAAAACACAGTGATTTGTTTCATACATATGGCTTTGTCTGACAATTTTGAAACATACAATTTTTTCAAAACTTGTTCTTCTATCTATTTCAGCCAATCGATATAAAAATCAACAGAAATAATCTTATTACCTAGTCACTTGTAAGTAGAACGTAAATAAGGTAACACACTAGGCTAAAGCGACAGTATATATCCATTAAGAATTAGTAACTGTATGACGACATTCAAATTTGGTTATCTTTGGATGACCAGGAAAAAAGTGATAGAGAAACGAATGACCACCTCCCTTTTGAAAAATATATTGGAAAATGTAAATCAAAAATAAGGAATATATCGGAAATACTAAATTCTACAAAGCTTTATCTGACATTGAATGTGTTTTAACGAGATCTACATGTTTATGCAGCATGATTTTGACAATATCTTTACGGTTTACCGGTTACACAAGAGTTATCCAGAATTAAGAGGACTTTAGAGGTTATTCAGAGGAATATATTAAACCATTTCATTTAAAATATCTTAAAATACGGTATTTTAATCAAAGGTGTTATAGTAATTTTTGAGAAAATAAAAAAAAAAATATTCCATGTGAAAGCTGATTTGGGGTGAGGGATTTTCTTGAAAATCGTGCCGTATCCTTGGTATTTAAAGGACTTGTCGTAGTTTTGCAATGCTGTTCACAGGAACATTCACAGTCACACAAGGACTTTTTCCTAAATAAATATTTTTGTATTCAGGGATCTTCATAACATGTATTTACGGTGAAATCTCTGTATCGGATTTTTGGATAGAATGCAATATCCTCTCTACCTGATATGTACATGGTAGAGAAAGTAAAAAGTCCTAGTGTTCTGCTGTTAAATCAGAATCGTATGAATACCGACTATTTAAGTAGAGCCCTCGATCATTTGCACTTCCCTGGAAGACCAGCCTCGAACATTCCGTAAGCATATTGTGACAATTAAATGTTGGCATTTATATTTTATCCTTAATAATAGCTAATTTTCTGGTGGCAATCTTTCGTTACATGTAAATCTGAGGTACGGAAGTACGGCTTCTGCTGCTTTGTTTGCTACGGGCCTGTTAGGGACCGAGTATCCCACAATCATAGCTGTTTTGTTAGAACCTGTATGCCTATATGTTTGGATATAGTAAACATATTACTGAGGTCAGTTCTGAAGAACATATTTAAACCGGAGGGTTTTGACACCACTGGGTATTTTGACCACCACTACTACCAGAATCCAAGAACACTCAGATCTCCGAAAGGCGTTTATTTTCATGGGGAAATACTTCAAGACCTCCCGCGATGCCTCGTAATCGTCACGTTCTCAGAGTCAAAATGTAAGATGACAATAATAATCCAAATTATCATGTAAAAAGCTCATCATCTCTTTGTAATATAATGTAAATACAGCTTACTTATCATCTAGAGTTACCTCTCGGAACATCTTATTACAAACAGGGTACCTTGAACCACCTGGTCCTGTCTACTACTTTTAGGTTAAGTGTAAGATATGTGTATAGCTCGATACCTCTGACGTAGCATCCATAAGCATTCCGTTCTCCCTGTCCCGTCAACGTTACAATATTATAGTAGTTCCGTGATAGTATGAATGATTGGCTGAAGAGAGAAACTCTGATTGTCTCACTCGGTTAGGAAGTACAACATTTATAAATGGCTATTTTGGTGGTGCATATTTACCCATACTGGATAGCTAACAAAGAAAGGCCATTGCTTCAAATTTTGTTTGTTAAAGAAACAGTAGAGAAAGCAAAATGTAGGACGACTCGTAAAAATAAGCCATTGTTTCTTTTTTAGAGCAACAAGCAAAGGAAACAAGGAGGAAGAAACCGGGAGAGTAAGAAAGGTAATAGAATAAACGAGAACAAGAGAAATATACCGGGCTTGACATAGAAAGAACTCTTTTGTTTCGTCTTCCTCAACATGCTGCTATCTTGAACAAACAGGTTTCATTGTGCAAGTTCTGCATTAAGTCGAAGCGAAAATGGATGTTTCTGACCTATTTTGTTTTGTGTTTGTCCTGTATTCAGCAACGTATTTCAAAAGCACATTTGATGGTTGTTATTGTTTGTACGATGCATAAGATTTAATATGTCCGATATCGCTCAATATTAACGAGAAATATAAACATGTGCAGAAGTCTGGTACTTTGCTAACGAGTTGATCATAGATATTAGCGAGTGAGATAGCTTTCCGGTAAAGTGTGAGGCTTGCATTCGGGAGTTTCAGGTTCGATTCTCGTCTACCGGCTATTTTGAACTTGTTTCGCGGTTTTCCATGTTTGCTAGGTGAATTCTGTGATGGTTTCCTATTTTCCTTTCATTCCCTTTCTTTCTTACCTTTAGGATATGGTTTTAGTTTCATTGGCGTTTGGTGGTGCCAAGAAAATGGAATAGATGCATGCTCAAACAAAATAATACTCTCCATGGACAATGATGGATTGTTTGGTCGACGTCCGTTCCTAGGCGACCCAAGCTGTAAGTGTTAGGGACTTCCGTGCGTCTCTGTGGCCGTCTTCGATCGCTTCATCATTCCTCCTGGGGGTAGTAGCCACAATAGATTTATAAATGTCACGTATCACGACACCTTCGTTGTGTAATCTATACCTATAACCTAGAAGTTAGCGTTATTCACGTACTCGGTTCCCAGACACTGGAGCAGAGCACCTGGCGTTGGCCCTTGAGGCCCTTTACTACTTACGTGACCCCAGGGAGGGAAAATGAGGGGAGAGATCCGAAAGGTAAGTAGACCCAAATAATGGCCGCGCGGTTAGACTACTCGCCTCTCACCTAGATGACCTTGTTTCGATCCCAAGCGACCGCATGTGAGATTTGTGGTGGACAAAGTAGCACAGGGGAGGGGTTTCTTTGGTTTCTCCCTCCATCGCATTCCACCGGTGCTCCATCTTTATTCCATGTATATCAGTGTCATCGCCTGCGGTGCCACAGGCAGTAAAATCAGGCGTTAAACACTATAAAAAAATCCAGATAACGATGAGAAGTATGAAAGAGGTCCTTAGCGGTCTCAGATTGAACATTACCGACGTCACCCGGGCCAAATCATGAGCGCCCCACGCCTCCGGATGTTTCCCGAAGTACTGAAAGCGGATCCCGATAGAGCAGTATGGGAATACACCAGGAATACATCTGTTTAACACTTGGTCATTGCGCGCCAGTCACTCACGACTCGGTACAATTCATATGACGACGGCTTGGAATTCTTCCTTCTTTTATAGCTAGAAAATGGCATCGCAGAACTTTCTGAAAGCTTGTGAAAACCGAAGCTCCGGAATAATCTAGAATGCACCAGAGTGTCGCGTTATGAAATCTGGTTTCCGTCGTACCGCACTTCTTGTTTACCACATTCCATCTCCACCGCCACATATTAGAGCGAACGAGAGAGCGATCACATATGTGTATATAGTGCAAATAGTGCAAATATTTCCATAGTGATATCAATAATGAGAATTGGCATGGAAAATGATTCTTCATTTACCTATCACATTTTAGATTTTAGTTGAAAAGGAAATAATTACCATACGGCTGACATTTCCATCATTATCTAACCATAGCTTAAAATGAAATTTATTAACATAACATTCTATTTCAACAGTAGTTTAACATGATAGCTGCAAAATGTGACGCTCAAACTAGCGTTTCTCTCCAAAAACGTTCTTCTACCATCGAGTTTTCTTAAAAATACTTTTACAATTTTGATTTGTAACTTTCAGTTACTTTATTAGAACTATTTAATTATAAAATAGACCATTGGAAAACTAAAAACGAATGCAGCATATTTCTAACTTTTAAAAATTCTTTAACGTCACTGATATGCTTTCATTTGAATGCGTGTCCGACTTAGCGGAAATTTGTTTGCCTACGGAGTTTGATATTCATAACCCCTTAAATTCAAGCGCGGAGTTCTGATGAAAATTAACTACAATAATTAAAAACCTTGAAAATGTTTTTTCAGCTTTATTCTGTTAAACGTTTTAAGAAATTATGCATGAACACTTATTGATTCTTTCTCTGAAATTGCAGAACTTTCTCTTTTCAAATTGCCTTTTAGTTCTTGGAAAACATGAAGGTTATTTCATACAGCTTATTTCTTAACGTTTCCCAAGAATGAAAATCGTATACAGCAAGATCTGGAGGCCACGCTCCAGATGACCCTACCTTCAAAAGTCATCTTAGTTTTAATAACAGCTCAGTGAATCTTGTTGAAAATATCTCCATGCACATTCAAAGCCACACCATTCTTTAAGGATTGGTGTGATTATTTTATGTCGGTAACTCTGCACATACACCGGATGTACAAAGAATACAAGCATTCGCAGCACACCGAACACTTATATTTTGGTCATACGATGACAGTTTATGTATAATCATATTTACTTTCTCAACCACGAAAAAACTGGGTAGTTCAGTCGGTTAGGTGCAGGCCTTTTGTACTCAAGGTTGCAGTTCAAACCCGGTCCAGGTCAATGTTTAAGCGTGCTTAAAAGCGACAGCTCTTGTCAGTATATATACTGACTCCCACGGAACGGGCGGAGCTGATATGATCCTGGCAATTGACAGCGTCGTTAACAAACAAAATAATTTAAATAATTTCTCTACCACATATGTGTAATGTGTATGGTACGTAGAAAAATATATATTGAGATTTCAGCGGAAATACACATTTTGAGGGTACATGAACCCAAAAAGATCTTGTTTACTTTCTCCACAGTGTACTATGTATAGTACTCATAGGTAGGGAAGGTATTGCATACCATCAAAAGATTGATGTCGGGATTTCACCGGCAACATGTTTGGAGGTCTCTGAATGGAAAAAAGGTGCTATGTGTTCGTGAATAACATAATTCAAAAAAGAAGAAAGGTATCAAAATGCCAATCAGGGCTGCGACCTCTAAACTTACCTTGACATGGAAACTTTGTCAAATATTTTAATTTCCTCAAAGATAGCTAATAACTTTGATTAGTCTATATTCAAGATATCTTTACCATAAATAAAATGTATATTTTGAATTTTTCGGGAACAACCTCTGCAGCCATCTTTATTCTGCAAGACTTTTGTATAGCTTGTAAATCATAAATTATAGACTACATTTTGCTACCCAAAAATGTAGCTATCGTTAAAATACATAATTTGTCATAATTTCTTTTCTAGTGTTAGCTATTTCCGAGATATTCCTTCTTTTGCTTTTTAAATTTCAATTATGCTTTTTATCAAATGGAAAGTCCTTATTCACTTATTTGCATGTTAATTATAACATACAGCGACCAGGTTTAAACTTTTTTTTTCATGTTTTTTATTTAATTTATTTGTTTATTTTTTGCGTCGCTTAGACAAATCGCGACGGAACCGTTCGTAGAATAGTTATGTGGTGGGCATCAGTTTTTTCAGGACATGATGACAAATTTCCTTGTCTTGACATTTATATTTTCACAGTGTTTAAAATTAATGAATTTAAATGATTTGCATAATAATTTCTATACAATCATTATCTTTTCTGAATTAGCTATATGATAATTCTAGTAACTTGTCACATTCTTAAAGAAATTGCAACATCCGGTATATCGCAATACCTTTTCTTCTTCTTCATCTTCTTCTCCTTCTCTTCCACCTCCTCCCATACTACATGTTCATTTAGGCTTTATTTAGGTAGTAGACTTTCATAAACATCAATTTTTAGTTATTTTATTTATCATAAGTTATTTTATTAAATATTCTTGGCCATCTTACTTTTGTTAAACACGCTATATTAAGGAGTTTTCGTACGCATCGCTAGGCAATGACGTCCCGTTTTAATTTCTTTACATACATTTCCTTTGTTTTTACGTGTCAAATAATAATATTATATGATTTTTAATTCTGTATAAGGTCTGCATAGTTTTATCTTTAGTTGCTTAGATTGATTCTAGCTTAAGTTCTGCCTCGAGTTTAGCTGCTCCATCATCCGTAGTCAGATGACAGAGTTCCCGCAGATATATGAAATTATTTTTGTAGCGTTAATGTTTTGTTGCTAAGATTTTCAGTTGAAATATTCTACTCTAAAGCGTTTTCATTTATTACCTAAAACACGTTTAAAATGTCTGCTTGTTTTATAAACGATCCTTGAAGTTTAGCCTTCTGCGTATACTAAGTTCTAAACCAGCAAACGGACTTCATTTCTACTTTGTACACAGGCTATATTGTAGCTGATAGCGGAAACTAAATCAATTAAAATAAAAGAAATATTTGAGTAATTATTTCTTTTTAAGAAACAGATTTGATGCATCCTCTGCTTATCCTATTTTCTTTAAACTGAATAAGATCTATATAAACAGCCGAGAATCCCCAGGGACTGACAACACAGAGATTTGAACGGCTGTTATAACCAGATTTTATCTCACCTAAATGTGTAGTACTCTTTCTCTCGTTGGAGTGTCATTGGGAAATACAAAAATCCAAAACGCGTAGAAGCTGTTACATGGTTTTACAATGTCCCAAGGGCAATTTCACGCTGGCATTTTGGAATCAAAGCATATGCACACATTCAAATGATAATCGGCACTGTTAATGGCATATGTTACCTGCCATTCAGGCACGAACCTTGACAAAGAAGAAACCAGTGACGTACACATGAAAACACAGTACAAAGGCTGGGTCTGTAATTAAATCACCGCTGAAGCAGTGCATTATAAATGGCCCGAAAACTAGAGCATTTATTACGTTATTTTATATAGGAGAATGCGTGTATGTTTTTTCTTCTTTCTTTCTAGCATGCAATGCAGTTGGCTCGTAAGGCAGATTTTTCAGACAGCCCAATTAAAAATGGCGTATCATAGTCGTGTGACATAACACTGTTTGGAGATTCATAGATGTTACGTTACGATGTCCAGTTACGTTAATCATGTTTGTTCATTAAAGCTCAGCCTTGATAACATGAACTTCTTTAAATGATGATTATAATACAAACTAAAACTAACATCCCAAGTAAATTTTTGTTACGATTGGGTTCATGAAGAAAAACAAATCTGATGTGTTCTGTTCACATGACTTTTTCTACCTATTCTGTAATAAACTATTCTTACTAAAGCTGTTCTTTTATCTATTTTATACTAATCAAGATAAGCATTTCAGAAACTGTCTTATTACTTAGTTACTTGTAAATAAAAGGGAAATAAGGAATTGTACTAAGCTAAAATAGTCAAATTGCAATCACTATGTGTTATAAATTGGATTCTCTTTGCGTGGTCAGGAGTAAAATAAAAAACAGGAATGCCACATAGCCATTTACGAAAAGTTGAAGCATTTTGAAATTGAAACCAATAGCAAGGGATATTTCGGAAATGGTTAACCACACAACTGCTTTGATGTGCCATAAATTGTATTTTTTTAACGAGATATATATTTTGTGTATTAAGGTTTTTTATATCTGTTATGGTTTACCAGTTATGCAAAAGCGGTCCACAATGAAGAGGTCTTCGGAAGATATTCTCAGGAAATTCAAAATATGAACTTTATTTTTCATATAAATGTGTTTAATAAACGGTATTGTAATCAAAATTCTATAAACGATTGTTAAGAATATCAAGGTTTTGAATAGTTTGGAGTGGGAGAATTTTTCTTAAAGCCATCGTGCCACATCCTTCGAAGATAATAAATTTAATTGCCCAAACTTGGTATTTAACCGACTTTTCATTTTCAGTTATAGTGTACACGATATATGCACGCACACGGATTTTTCCAATTTTTATTTGATTCAGGGGAACCTGAAATCTCGGTATCAAATTTTTGGGTAGAATGTAATACCTTCTCTACCTATGCACCATGTACGAAGCAAAGAACGTAATAAGAATCACATACTCTGAAACTCCTTTAAAAGATACGAGAGAGATAAACTTCAACGTAGGAAAATATAAACTACATGAACGAATACTTTGAAAATGGATGATAGTACCTAAAATATTGATACGCATCGTCTGCGTTAATGCTCTACACATTTTTATGTGTAAAGCTTTTGTTATCTCTTATGGTATCCCAGTAATATAAAATTAATTGCGAATTTGAAAGTATCATTATATGAGAGCGGCAGCATTATTATAGGGGCCCTTAGAATAAAACAACTCTATGAGCACTGAATACCCTTACTTCTAGTCGTATGTGAACAACAAGATGCTTTACTCCAGACCCTAGGGCACGACTGAAAGCAAAATAAGCAGTTGTTGACATCACACGAGTGAAGAAATGACTACGCCCTGCTCTTGTCGAGTTTAGGATGTTTCTATCTCATTGGAATATTAGGTCTGTAAAATGTTTATTTACTTTCTCTGTCGATTACTATGTACATACATAGTAAGTAGAGAAGATATTGTGTTCCACCCAAAAATTTAATACCGAGATTTTGCCGAAAATACGTGTTTTGAATAGTCATGCATCAAAAAAGCATACATTTTAGGAAAACGCCCATGTGTGTATATATGTCTCTTTTTTACTTTCTCTACACGTACTATGTACATAGTGTATAGAGAAGGTGTTGTATTGCACCCAAAAATTCGATATCGAGATTTCACCTGAAATCATGATTTGGGTCCCCCTGAATCCAAAAAAAGCAGTTTTGGAAAAAGGTCCGTGTGTAAGTGTGCGTGTGTGTGTCTGTGGACAGCATAGCTCAAAAACGAAAGGACCGTTGAATACCTAACTTGGTATTTAAATTTGGTATCTTCCAAGGATGCGACACGAAGATTTTCAAGAAAATCCCCCACCCCAACTACCCTTTACATGGAACTTTTTTCAAAAATTTTGATTTTCTTAAATATGGCTCTAACGATTTTGATTAATTTACCTGACAAATAAAATGTATATCTTGAATTTTCTGGGAATAGCCTCTGAAGACTACTTTATTCTGGATGAATTTCACGGAATTTTGCATAACTGCTAAACTGTAAGAAATGAGCAAAAACTTAACACACAAAAAATGTAGAGCACATTATAACACACAATTTATGTTATATACATTTTTTTCGTGGAGTTGATCGTTTTTGACATATTCCTTGTTTTTGTTTTCAGCTATGAAAATTAATACTTTTCTCATACAGGAGTTTGTCAACTCCTGTCCATACAAACAAAGAACCTTCAGTCACATAGCAACCAGTTTTTGATTATTAGTTTAGCCTATAGTACTCCCTTATTTCCCTTCTGCTTACAAGGAAGCAAGTAATAAGACTATTTGTGCTAATTTTTTTCTCGATTAGCATGAAGTAAATGGAAGCATCAGCTTTTTAACAATAATTTGTTGCAGAGAGATAGAGAAAATCATGTGAATGGAGCACATCAGATTTTTTGATAGTGTTTAACGCCCATTCTTACTACAAATGGCACCGCAGGCGATGACTCCGATGATACATGGAATGCGATGGCGGGGAAAACCGGAGAACTCGGAGAAAACCTGACCCTGCGCCGCTTTGTCCGCCACAAATATCCATTGCGCTCCCTTGGGATTGACGGGGGAGTGGTCTAACCACCCGGCCAATGTGTCTGTGAACAACATAACTCAAGAACCAAAAATCGGCTAAATATCAAACTGATATTAGTGTCCTCCAACGAAGTGACACAAAGATGTTCATGAAAATCCCTCACCCAAAGTTACATAATAAGTTGAATTTATTGGGAATTGCTTTTAATTCCTCTTTATTCTAAATGGTTTTTGTATAACTGGTAAATCGTAAGAAATAGACCAAAAACCTACTATACAACATTAGTGTTTCGTTAAAACATAAATTTTCATATATATTTTTGCTAACCATTTCCGATATGTTGGTTGTTATTGGTTTTTTAATTTCCTTTACTGAGAATTTTTTCAAATTGGTAGTCTTTAATCAGCTTTTCCATCCTGGTTATGCAAACAGAAGGGAACTTCCATGACCGTTACATAGTAATTGGCTTTCAAAATATTTTATTACCATTTAGACTAGTGTATTACCTTATTTTTTTCTATTTAGAAGGAACTAAGTAAAAGAACGACTTCTAGCTAATCTTTATATCGATTAGCAACAAGCAGAGAGAAGAATAGACTTTTAGAATGATTTGTTGCAGAATAAGCAGAGAAAGTCTTGTGAATGGGACTTTTCAGTGCACACCGTTTTAAAGGATAGTTTGATTAGTAGCGGCTTATTTATTTGAATATATTTCATGTACTACATAAGAGTAAATAACTATATTAACATTAGTTACATTTTATGATTTTACTGAATATTTAAATATAAATTATAAACGTTACGTACACGTGTAATGCACATGTATTACATTTTCCTGGGATATTTCGTTTTCTATCAAAGTATTATAGTCAACCTTGGGACCAAAAGTCCAGTTTTAGTGGTACCATATTTTAGGAGCCAATGTCAAACGATTGTTTTTAAACTTGATATAATTTAGAAGTTAGTTTATGTGGTATCTTAATTACTTTTCCCAAAGAGGTTAGCTCAGAAACGGTAACATCCTCCGTAATCTACTGTAACATGCTAGCCTCTGGTTCCCAAGGTCGCAGATTAATTTAAGTAGATAGCCGCCATAAGATTTTCTGATAAGCTTTGTTATCTACAGAATTTCAAAATAAATGCATACTAATGTATTTATACACATTATCGTCGCTATAGTTTGTGTTCGTAAAACGATTATTAAGGTTGTTTGTACTTATGTGAAAAGAAGAAAATGTTATGTGCTGTTGATCCGTTTACTGTGATTTACTTGTTATTTCTTTCTTAAGGAAAACAGTTTTATTTCTGATTTTCGAAATATATTTTTTATGCCCATTTACATACCCTTATTCAAGTTAGAATTCTAAAGAGAAAAAATGTATCAAATATGAAGAGAGCTTTTATATTTTTATCCCCCTCCTTATTTTATGAGAAAAATCTTTTACTCTAAAGCGCATGAAGTGTTTACTGTCGTGTGTTACAAATAAAAGAACAGTGGAATGCGCGAAACTTAAAGAATACGAATCTGTAGAGAAAGGACCCATCTTGCCTTAAAGGAAGCGCGGGTGCAATTACTTGGAGACAGAATGCTTGGTCGCCTGGGGATCTACTAAATTTAGCAAAAGACGCTTTTATATCTCTCGTGTTTCCCATTTTTAGAAGTGCTCGCATTTTTTCGTTGCTTAAGTAGCTTTGAAATATCTTTCTACAAAATGAAGCAATCAGCTTTTCTTTTGTTTTGTAATTGAATGCACTTCCATTATATTTTATTTGAAAAACATACGATAAATTATGTTTGCTAATCCTGAAGTATATACATCACTATAATAAAGTAATCTAATTTCCTTTCTTGATAGTCGCCCTCCATGGTGTAGTGGTTACCACGGTTATACCCAAGGTCGCGGGTTCAAACCCGGCGGAGGACGGTGGCTGCCTTCGGAAAGAAGTAAAACAGTTGGTCCCGTGTTGTAGATTTACAGCGCGCAAAAGATTCTTAAGCATGATGATACGCTGAGAACCACTGTAGTCGAAGAGCGCCCATAAATAAAATTTGATTTGATTTCATACTCATAACTTATTTAAATCATTTTAGTCATCTCATTTAATGTTAAGATACAGGTTTCATTTACAGCTATGGTTACTGACAAGTCCAGTAATTTTCCGGTTTGTATTTCTGGTAGTTTTTGAATTTTTCTCTCTTAGATTAGCATATATCAAGAGCCGCTTGGATGTCAAAACTTCACATTTAAATTTTGAAGTTTGTAAATTGGTATGTATTCCCCAAGTGATTTGCGAGACAAAAAAAATTTGATGCATTACATTTATGCAAAGGATATTCTGGGAGTAAAACAAATATTAATGGAGGTAAGAAGTTAGGTCTGGGATCGTCTGGTTTATGTTGAAAAATGGGAAGAGAGCGCACTATTGTTTACTCCATTGAAGAAGACCCTTGACTGCCTAATCGCAAACCCTACTAAACTTTCTCGGTGACATTGTAGTAGTTTTTTTTTTGTTTCCTTAATTAGAAGTTATTGATTACTTGATTTTTATTATTAAATAATTTTTATGTTTGCAGTAAAAATTAAAAGCATATATTATATAGAACCATAACATCGAACCTGAAAAAATTCCACAATACTTAAATTAAAGCATTATTAATTCAATCCATAATTCAATAACATTCTTCCTGGAATCCTGTAGTGTGTGTGTGTGTGTGTATGTGTGTGTGTGTGTGTGTAAATGTCGTCCATTAGGAATTTCTTATTATTGTTGTGTGATACACTGATGGTTACGGCAGTTTTTTCTAATACCTGGATAACGAATATTGTCGAGATTCCTACGGTTCCATTCATCAGCGAAGAGCTTATCTAAAAACAAATCATTTCCCTTGCATTAGGCAGAAGAGGTTTCTCCCGTCTATCAGCATCAGCTTGGAACAATAAAGAACAAAAGAATAAACAGGACTAAACAAACCATAAACATGTCCACATTTCACTATTAATAAAAAGTACTGTAAGATTTGTGGCTTTCACAGCGTTGATTGTTAATCAGAGCTGCTCGGGTTACTAGCAGTGAGATATTAATGAAGCCACTCGAGCTTAAGGTTTGCCCAATAGCCTTCAGGAAATAGGCTCGAGCGACTTGAACGTCTCACGGCTGGTAATCAGAGAAGCTCTAATTAAAAATACTGTAATTAAATCAGCATACCTAGAACTGGTTAAAACACATTTCACTGTCTCACTGAGACTAGGTAGTAGCGGATAGTTGCGCACGATCTTTGCTATCCCTCCGTTCTTACGGGGCGAGTTTGCGAGAAGTAGGTAATGTTTTAAGAATTCACACGTACTAGTATAAACTACTACAAATTATACCAGCAGAACTCAAAACACTCCGGCGTAGACGCGTCGAAGCATCTGGTTCCTATAATATTTTACTTTATCTAAAATTGAAACTATCATTTGTTTCCAATCCGTTCCAAAGTGAATCTCTTATTAGTTTGAAATATATTCCGCACAAAAATTTATCTACGAACAAATGTTTTGTAAACTACACGTTCTTTTACGAAGTGAGCATGAAACATCGATGTATGGTCACACTAACTTCATACAATGTTTTACAAAGTATATATTCTTATGAAAGCTTATTACCGAGCGAAATGGCTCAGTTGGTAACGTCTGTGGCCCTCATTGGGGAGGTTCCAGGTTCAAATCCGGTGGGTCTACCAATGCGGCTGTTTGCTTTTTGTTTTTCTTTTTTTACTTTCTCTACTCGTACTGTGAACAATATAGTGTATAGAGGAAGTGTGGAACCATGTGATTTAAATTAACGATTTATTCCGATATAAAATTAGAGAACTTTGATCCGGAATTAACTAAGACAAGGTGTATAAACAAAGTCAAAAGGAAGTCGGAGGGGAGGGGAAGTATTTTAATTTACGCTGCAAACTTGGTTAAAGATAAGCGGAAATAAGCGGTTTTTATGGTTTCCTCACACTACACCTGGACCCAAATTTCAGGAAATCCATGCTCCTATCCAAAATCCTGAAAGGCAGTTGGCAAAATTCCTTTATCTCCTCATCATACCTTCACCCGATTATGTTACTCATGTTTTACACCCATGGACTTAAAACTCCCGCATCACGACCGATTTTAAATATAAAGTTTGGGTATTTATACGATCTTTTCGAGTTGTGGTGTATACAGACGCGCGCGCACATAAACATAAACAAGGACCTTCTAAATATTCTTTTTATATTTATTCAGGGGACGGCAAAACGCGTATTTAGTGAATAGTTAGTCAAGCTTTTGGATAGAATGCAACTGTTACTTTGACTGTAAGCAGCAGAAAGTAAAACGCTTACAGCGCTGCAAGGGCCGCTGAGCATTATGGTATACATCATATTTACCTTAGTAAATAAGTGTGGTACTATTTATAGAAGACATATAGCACTGATATTGAATTAATAATAGTTGAGATTGATTAAATTATTAAATAAATCTACTTAGTGTTTATTATTATTTCTATTATTCTTAGCTTGATATTTTCATTCTGTTACGGTTCAGATTTATTAACATTCCTTTTGTGCACTTCAAAATATCAAAGTTGGGGTCAAAAAAGCTATTTTCTATTTATTAGCTTATAAATTAGTTTGGCATCAAAAGAGTATAATCCTAAAGTGTCAGATTTAAATTCCATTTAGATCTGCGTTAAAAACGTGTTTGTATAAAGGGCTGCACAGGGTTACGCCCACTTTCTGTCATAGAGCATTTCCAAAGAACAGTCACTCAAATTTCCTTTGTATTTAGGCAGACAAATCTCGGTTAGAATAAACAAATCAGTTTCTGTTTATTAGCGTATACATAGAATATAATTCTAAAATTTCTAGAGTTAAATCCCATCTAAACTATGTTAAAATGTGTTTGTATAAAGAGCTGCACTGGGTTACGCCCACTTTCTGTCAGAGAGCATTTTCAAAGAACAATTACTCAACTTTCTTTCCTAGGCAGGCAAATCTTTCAGAAAAAACTGATACCTGGTTCAAGACGGCTGTAGCAAAATGGAGGTGTGCGTGTCCTGTTTGTAAACATACGTGTTAGAAAAGTTATGAAAGTTTTTGTTTGGAATTTGTTTTTTCTAGTAAAAATTTTAGGTTGTTCTTATATAATATTAAAAAATGCCAAGGCAGCGTCTAAAAGCTTACAAGAAAGTTAGTAAAAGCTGTGTTGAACCACTAAAGAAGAAACGTGCTGAGAAACAAGTGCCTCTAATAGGAGTATGGCTATGGCCAAGACTAAACAATTCTTCCCAGGTACTTAATGTTCTCAATGTTTTCTTTCAGTTTTCCGAAACTTACATTTTCATTAGAATAAGATACACGTTCTCCAAGAGTATGTAAGGTATTGCAATAAAACTTTCCATAGTGGTTTTTGATACAAGAATACAGTTTTCTGTGGAACAGAATTTTCATAAATCTTATAGAAGGTAAGGTACATAGAAATATATGTGTAAATTTTTTCTAAATTTTCTTCAAAATAATAAAGTATTTTTGTTAAAAAAATAAGACTTTTAGAAAAATTATGTTCCACAGGTTTTCTTATTTATTTTTTTTTTGTAGCATATAAAACATCTTGAAAGGATTGCTTCATTAGTTTTCAAGATCAATGTACCTTAGTTTGACCCTATATTTCCAATTTTTAAATGGCATTGATTAAAAAATCTGATGTGTTCCATTCACATGACATTCTCTACATCTCTGCAAAAAATTATTGTTAAAAAGCTAATGCTTCTATTTACTTCATGCTAATCGAGAAAAAATTAGCAGAAATAGTCTTATTACTTGCTTCCTTGTAAGTAGAAGCGAAATAAGGGAGTACCATAGGTTAAAGTGATAGTCAAAAGCTGGTTGCTATATGACTGAAGTTGCTTGGTTTGTATGGATACGAGTTGACAAATTCCTGTATGAGAAAAGAATAAGTTTTTTAAAGCTGAAACCAATAACAACAAATATCTCAAAACGATCAACTCCACGAAAAAAATTGTCAGCATAAGTTTTGTTTTAATGTTCTCTACATGTGTATGTCTTACAGTTTAGAAGTTATGCAAAATTCAGTAAAATTAATCCACAATAAAGTAGTCTTCAGAGGCTATTCCCAGAAAGTTCAAAATATACGTATTATTTGTCAGCTAAATATCTTTAATATACGACATTTTAATCAAATTTGTCAAATACTTTTGAGAATATCAAAATATTCGTAAAAAGTTCCATGTAAAGGGTAGTTGGTGGTGGGGGGGTTTTCTTGAAAATCTTCGTGTCACATCGTTGGAAGATACTAAACTGAAATGCCAAGTTTGGTATTTAACGGTTTCTTCGTTTTTGAGCTAAGCTGTCCACACACCCACACGCACACACACGGACCTTTTTCCAGACTTTTTTTTTTATTCAGGGGGATCCAAAACATGTATTTCCGGTGAAATCTCGGTATCGAATTTTGGGTGCATTACAATACCTTCTCTATACACTATGTACATGGCATGTGAACAGAAAGTAATAAAAATTAATGAAATGGTTCCAAACTTACTAGATATATGTTATAAATATATTTGTAACTGGGTGAAAAATTTGGCAAGGATACCTCAAACAGAAATGAAGTATTGATAACATTTGTATGAGGCTGTTTTACTACATACATCCCTCTTTAAATAGTTAAAGATATTAAATAATTAAAACGTAAAATGAACAAATCTAAAACCTTGCTTAGGAAAATGAGATCCCTTTCTGCTAATGCATAGCTATGTTTGTGAATGTAATAAAACAGTATTTTGTGATTTACTGTGATATTTTTTGCTCTAAAAAGCTTTCTATTAAATACCTGTTTAGGCTATTATTGATTTCTTCCTCATAAAATGAATAACTATATGCGGTTCATATTTAAAGGAACAGATTAAAATATGCGCGCTCACCCTGTGAGAGGAAGGTATGATTAATTATGGATGTTAATTAAGGTCTGAACCTTATAACTTTTAAACTTCACCTTTTAGCTGCCTTAATATCATATCGCTATACATTTTATCGCTCTTTTGGGAACAAAACAAAGGATAAGAGTAGTGGTTGCTAATCAGCAGAAAGGAATTTGTAGAACCATATAAGGGTTGGGAGTAGTTTTATCGCTGTGTACAGGTTGTGCTTTTAGAATGATTTTCACTTTAGCATGGAAATATGAGATTTTTAAGAGTTATGGGTATTATTGCATACACATTTACCGTGTGCATAAGGTGATAAAATATCTCTGTATTACCTGATTTCTTTTTAAATTTGGTATTAATTACTGCAGAAACATTAACGTATATTATTTAACTAGAAATAAACATTCTAAAGTCTCCTGAATCCAAAGAACAAAACAGCCTGAATTGTGTGTGTGTGCGTGCGTGTGTGTGTGTGTGTGTGTGTGAGAGAGAGAGAGAGAGAGAGAGAGAGAGAGAGAGAGAGAGCAAGCAATAAAACTTTAAAACGAAAATACCGACAAATATCAAGGTAGGTATTTAAGTTATATTTACTTAGAAAATAAAATTAACCTTGCAAAGCTATTGGGAGAATATTTAAATTATTTTAGTTTCTCAAAAATGATAAAATACAAAATTTAGATATTAGGATAACGAATAAAAACAACACTTCGAGATTTTAAAAAGATAGAATAGAAGAAGGTGCTCTTCATTTCCTTAATATTTTTTCTAATCTGAAAATTTAAAGCAATCAATAACTTACCAAAAAGCACATTATGTCAAATAAGCTGTTTGCACATTGGCCGATTCTGAAATGTTCCGCTGTTGTCCATTTTAATTTTGTAACATTTTAAACAGTAAACCTTGGAACATTAAGTTCCCATTACAGAGTTGTTTGTAGTCTCATATGGCAACAAAATGTGTTCCTGAAACCATTTCTGATTAGCATTATTAGTAAGTCAAGACGAGGAACTGTTTTAAGTGTTTAAGTTATCAAAATAAATAAAGGCCACAGATAAATTGTAATTACAAAATCAAAATTACTTAGTATCTCACTCTAACAAGTATTTTAATGCAGTATTCAATTTTTTAGTGTAATTTAATACGAATCCTATCTTAGATACAAAAAGATTCCAAAAAGAGAAAAGGAGAAGAGGGGGAAAGATATGCTTTAAAGGATAAACGAAAGGGAGAGAAAGACAAAATAACTCGGCATGATAATGCAAGCTGTCACATTCACGTCATAAGATTTTTTATTATGAAAATAAATCGAAAACAAAAACACTTTAGGGTCTTTAATTTCCGGAAAAATTGTACTGTTGACTTATTCTGCCTTCTGCTCAACGATAACTGTCTGGTACTATGTATATCAGGCGCCGATAAGGAACTTAGCCGCCACCGAGGCTACAAATGTCCGCGCATTAGACCACAGCAAAGATAACTTACAACCAAGGTTTCATAGAGTAAAGGAATAATCGGCCTCAGATCTTTCATTTTTTTCTTTGTGATCGCTATCTCCAAGAAAGAAAGATAGAAAGAAAGAATTTTATGAGATAAAATGTGCACATTTTTGTAGATCTTTGTTTAATGTTTTCTAAACATTATCTGCAAATAATTAAATGTTATTGGTGAAACAGTTTATTCTCAAACTGGGTCCACAAAAGAAAGCCAAAAGTCAGGTATTTTTATTTTCGAAGTACTTTCACTATAAAAACCCCCAGCTCGATTTGTAGTACCATTGTGACAATGACCTCTTATAGTGAGCTGTAGATTCTATTAATGTTGAATAAATGAAACTCGCGTGGTCACGTCTACAACTCTTATTATTCCGGTACAATATTTCAAATTAACTAATAAGTACCCAGTTATATAAAACATAGAGAAACCAGTAACGAATTCTTGTAAATGTGTAAAAAAATATCTTTTCATTCACATCGGTTCCTCTACCTACTCCTTCAATTCTTACACAAGTGCTTTTCTTTCTACTCCGTGCTAATCGAAAACTTCAGAGGCAATTGGTAGGAAATTGAAGATATATATTTTATTTTAATTTATCATACGTGATTTTAATCAATATCGTTAGAGGCTTTTTGAGAGATTCAAAACTTTTCATTTTTTTTTTTCCATGTAAAGGATATTTGGGGGAAGGGATTTTCTTGAAAATCTTCGTGTCGCAACCTTGGGAGCTTCCGAACCTAAATACGAAATTTATTTAACGGACATTTTGCTTTTGAGTTATGCTGTACACACACACACACACACACACACACACACACACACACACACACACACACACACACACACACTTACTCATATAGTGAACTTTTTCTAAACATGCTTTCTTTTTGGATTTAGAGGGTCTCAAAGCGTATATTTTCGGTGAAATCTCGGTATAGAAGTTTTGAGTGGAATACAATGCCTTGTGCACCTACTATGTAACTTTTATACATATGTGCTAGAGAAAGCAAAAATAAGAATATCAAACTAATTCCTATAAACAACGCAGCTACATTTTGGTAAATGTGAACTTTCAGCATGGAATATTCCGAAAACTGTTAACGCTATGAACAGTCTTTAAACTTGTGAATTTTAATGACTCCAAATTTTTCCTGTAGTAAATTTTTGTTAGGCTGGTAAAAATTTCTCAACTATGCAAACCTGTCATCGTAAAGATGAATTTTCAAACTTTTTATTATTAATGTCAATATCTCTTAACACGTGATATTATACTCAAATCTAATGACATTTTTATACAATTAAAATTATATAAATACACAGTTTCCATCTAAAAAGTTATGAATAATTTCGTGTGTCTTGAAATACATTCACTTATGCGAAGTTTTCAATCTATTGTTTTTTTATAATGTTTAACGCCCAATTTTACTACAAATAGCACTGCAGGCGCTGACAGTGATGATACATGAAATGAAGATGGAGCACAGGTGGAATGCGATTGTGGGCGAAACCAGACAACCCACAGAAAACCCGCCCTGCACTGCTTTGTCCACCACAAATCTCACATACGGTCGCTTGGGATCGAACCCGGTCCTTGTAAGTGAGAGGAGAGTGCTTTTGGTTTTGAGTTATGTTGTGCACACACTTAATGCACACGGTCGCACGGGGACCATCTTCTAAAAGTGTTGGGCTTTCTGTAAAATCTCGATAGTAATTTTTTATTATTAAGCAGTTAATTAGACTGAGAACTTTCATCAATTAAATAAACAATTCGAATAGAGGGTAAAGCAATACAAGCAATGCGTACTTCCTGTGCATATTTAGGCAGGTAATAGAAAAGTAGCAATATGTGTTCAGATTTTCCGTACAGCCACTTTCGGTTTTCGGTGAAGTGATTTTTTGTTTGATATACACACTTATAACGCTCAGCATGTTTTGAAGTCTTCTGTTGCCACTGTTATCATCACACTTCCACTATCGGCTGTTTGCTCCAAAGAAAGCTGCTATAAGCGCGCTGATGCCAGTAATTCGGTACAGGAGCTGCCGATACTCTATTATTATCATCATCATCCTGGTGATGCTTGCAAGGGAGTTCTGGGACATGCCCTGAATACTTAATGTGTATAAGACGCTGTGTTGCCAAGTATAAGGGTTGAAATATTCACGACATGCATTCAAACAGCCCACAAAGGGCAAAAGGTAGCTCCAAGTTCACGTCAACTGGACCAAGAAATGTAACAAGTGGTTTGAAGGCCTTGGGCAGCAGGCTTTTGTTTCTGCGTGAGCCAACTGGAAAACGTAATTAGCTTTCAAGAAACGTTGTTCGTCAAAGCAGCTTGAGTCTCCAAATAGCCTCTTCACTATGAATAAATAGGAGATTAATGTTGGTCTTGCTGTGTAACAATGAATAAAAGGAATGGCTCATACAACGGAGAAATAGAATCGCCGAGACACCTTTAATATTGGAGCAAACACCCTCACTTTGTTCTTGGTTACATAACTATTATCTAATGCAAAAACTTTAAACTTCTCTTGCAGAGAACAAACAAAATTGATAGGAACAAACAAGGACGACATGAAGATTTTCAAGAATATCTCCCCACCCCCAAAAACCTTTTACATGGAAAATTTTTCGAAAATTTGTATTTTTTCAAAAATGGCTATAATGATTTGCATTAAAATATTTTGTGTATAAGATATTTTTATGAAAAACGGAATGTATGTCTTGAATTTTCTGGGAATAGCCTCTTAAGCTCACTTCATTCATCGATAGCTTTTATATAACTGGTAAGCCGTAAGAGATATACAAAAACTTACTACACAAAAATGAAGATCTCATTAAAAACAGTTAATACAAAAAAAAATTATTTATGTCATATGCATTTTTTGTAGAGTTAGCCGTTTTCGAAATCTTTCGGATTACTGGTTTCAATTTTAAGCCACTTTTCTCGAACGGGAAGACATCTTTCTTCTCGTTTCTCGTTTGTTTACTTCTGACAAGTAAAGAGATTAGAACTTCAATTGTTTCATATAGCGATCTACTTTAAAGGATGAGACTATCGCTTTGGCCTTTGCATTTTCTATTTCCATTCTACTTACAAGGAAGCTTGAAATAAGACTAGTTCTGCTTATGTTTGTCTTGATTAGCATGATGTGGATAACAGATTAATGCTTTTAATAAAAGGTTTGTTTACCGAATAGCTAGAGAATCATTTGCTTGGAGTACATTCGATTTTTTACTTCCACTTATAAGAAACCAAGAAATAAGGACAATTTCCGCTAATGTATATTTGAATTATCGTGAAATAGAAGAATAAGATTTTTAACAATAATTTGTTACAGAGATGTAGGGAAAGTCGTGTGAATGGAACACACAAGATTTTTTTTTGCTTTCTCTACACGTACTATGCACATAGTGTATAGAGAAGGTACTGCATTCCAAACATTTGATACCGAGAATTCACCGGAAATAAGCATTTTAGGGTGCCTGTATTAAAAAAATCTGATGTGTAACACTCACATCACTTTCTCTAGCTACTCTACAAACTTCTTAAAAAACACAATTCTTCTTTCAACACCACGCTAATCGAGATAAACATTAGCAGAATTTTATTACTTAGTTCCTTATAAGTAGACTGGAAGTAAGGGAATGCACTAGGCTAAAGTGATAGTAAAATGTTTTAAAAGCAAATGTCATTGCAAATCACCAATTTGCTTGGCCAGAAGTAGAACAAAAGAAAAACGGACACTCCCGTCTGAGAAAAGTATAAGTGTTTCAGAACTGAAACTAATAACAAGGAATACATCGACAACGATAACCCCCACGAAAAAAATGTATATGACATAACTTTCGTATTTTAACAAGATCTACATTTTTTGTATAGTAAGTTTTTGTTTATCTCTTACGGTTTACTAGTTATACCAAATTGAGTGAAATTCATCCAGAATTAATAGATCTTTAGAAGCTATTCCCAGCAAATTCAAGATATCCTTTTATTTGCGATAGAAATGACTTTAATATGAGATATTTTAATCAAAATCATTAGAGCCGTTTTTAAGAAAAACAAAATTTTCGAAAAGTTTTCCATGTATAGGGTAATTAGGGGTGGGGTGATTTTCTTGAAAATCTTCGTGTCGCATCCTTGGAAGATACCAAACTTAAATACCGTCTTTTCGTTTTTGAGCTGTGCTGCACACACACACACACACATACACATACACACACACATACATACACACACGCGCGCGCGTCGCCTTCTGTGGTGTAATGGTTACCTTGCTGACTTCATTTACCCAAGGTCTCGGGTTCAAACCCGGCGGAGGACGATGGACTTTTTTCGGGTGTAAAAATCCTTAGCATGGTTTCCTTTGGAAGGGAAGTAAAGCCGTTGGTCCCGTGTCGTAGATTTACGGCACGTAAAAGAACCTCAAGCCTGATAGGCCTCTGAGCAAAATTAAGTGGTCTTTCATGCCCAGTATAGAATGGGACGCTGAGAACCACATCAGTTAAAGAGCGTCCATAAACAAAACGCCATTTCATTTCACACACACACACACATGAACCTGTTTCTGAAAATGCTTTTTTTGGACTCAGGGGGTCCTAAAACATGTATTTCCGGGGAAATCTCGACATCCAATTTGTGGGTGGAATACGGTACTTCTCTATCCCTATGTACATTATACATACGGGGCTAGAGAAAGTAAAAAGTAGGTCCGTGTGTTTGTGTCTGTGAACACGAAAACTCAAAAGTTGGTAAAATACCAAACCTAGTATTTAAATTCCGCATCTTCCAAGGATGCGACACGAAGATTTTGAGGAAAATCTCCCGACCCCAAACTGCCTTTTACATAGAAAAAATTCCGAAAATGTTGATTTTCTCAAAATTGGCTGTAGCTACTTTGATTACAATCTCTTATATTTAAGATATTTACATGAGAAATAAAGTGTATACCTTGAATTTTCTTGGAATTGCCTCTAAAGATCTCTTTATACTTAATGTTGGTTTTTTTTTTTTGTTTTTTGTTTTTTTTTCAAATTTTGCATAACTTGTAGCCCATAAAAGATAGGCAAAAACTTACCTCACAAACTACTTATGTCATATACATGTAATTTTTTTTTAGATATTCCTTGTTATTGGTTTCTGTTTTAAAATACCTTAAAAGATTTTTCATATGGGAATTTGTCAACGGCAATGCAAATAAAGGATTTCATGCACGTGGTAACCTGCTAACTAGCTTTTTTAAAGATATGAGTATCGATTTAGACTAGTGCATTCCATTATCTATCTTCTACTTAAAATAAGGCATTCCTGCTAATGTTTATCTCGATTAACATGAAGTAGATAGAAACATACGCTTTTTAACAATAACTTGTCATAAATATAAAGAAAATCATGAGAATGGAACATATAGAATTTTTAAACATAAAATAGTTGACGCCATTATTAAAAAGATACTTATTTTTCGCCATCTCAAAATAATGCAAACTCTCAAAAATTATTTAGAAGCTTATGTTTTAAACTGGCAATGGTTATACAAATGCCCGCATTATTTTACAATATTTGTATAGTAAGTGTACACATTTAAACATTTAAGGCTTAAAAATATATTCTTTCAATCATTTTAAATTTTTGGCAATGAATTTATGACATTAACAAATTTCACATTATCTAAACGAATATAATTAATCTCTTAAATTGGTGCAAGTATGTATTATAATTACAGGCTTATGCATCCAAAATTGAAACGAACCTCAACACATTTGGCATTAATATCGGAAACATGCTTCATTTCATATTTGCACGTCTATATTGTGTGGGGATAATTTTCCAAACAGATGATCCCGAGTCCTATTCTCGGTAGGTATGAATTTCCTGGATAAGTTTTGGTGTTCTTTTACGGATCTTGCTCTTGATTTCAAAAGAAAGATTTTGGGGAACCCTCAGCTCAATGTCCATAAGGATCTGAGGTGATTTATCATTGAGAATAGGGTTTAGGAAGGGCTAAAATGGTGGTCAGTTAAGAATATTTGGCAGCTTACTGATGCGTTTCACACTACACTCACTATAGTATGGCTGTATATATGTTTTACAAAATGAAAAAAATAATTTAATTACCTATAGATTTCACTGTAGATGAAAAGTTGTCCTCCGTGGTCTAGGAGTAAAATGCTAGCCTACACCACAAATCATAATTTTTATTAAACTACTTAAGTAAATTTAAAATCAAATTAATACATAATCTCTAAGGTCGCGGGCTCAAACCAAATGGATTTTTCGGGTATAAATATCAATAGCATGGCTTCCTTCGGAAGGGAAGTAAAACCGTTAGTTCAATGTCGCAGATTTTCGGCACGTAAAGGAACCTCAAGCTTAATAAAGAGGCCTCTGAACAAAATTAAGCGTTGTTTTACTCCCGGTATAGAATGGGAATCTGAGAACCGCAGAAGTAAAAGAGCGTCCAAAATGAAACCAATTCAAGAGAGGAAATGCAAGAGAGAGATAGGAGGCCGAAGGTATAGTCCGATGACTAAACAGCGGATTGCTGTTGCTGCCCTTGAATTTATGCTCTTTTATGACCACATAAACAAAAGCGCGGTGACCTAGAATTCAAAGGCTGATAAAAATAGACAATTCAAACCAGTAGCAATGAATATCTCAGAAGTGGCTAAAACCATAAAAATTGGCATGAAGTGCGTGGTTTGAGGAGATTTATATTCTTCGTAGAGTAGGCTTTTGCGCATCTCTTATATGTTTTACCAGTTAAGTAAAGTAACATAATATTCATTCCAAATGAAGAGCTATTTGGAAAAATATCACATGTTACTTGAAAACACGCGCGCGCGCACACACACACACACACACACACACACACACAGATACACGGCCGCGCCGTGGCCGAGTGGTTAGACGGCCGGGGTTCGATCCCAAGCGACCGCATATGAGATTTGTGGTGGACAAAGCGGCGCTGGGGCGGGTTTTCTCCGGCTGCTTCGGTTTCCCCCGCCATCGCATTCCACCGGTGCTCCATCATCATTCATGTATCATCAGTGTCACTGCCTGCGGTGCCATAAGTAGTTAAAGCGGGCGTTAAACACTACCAAAAAAAAAAAAAAAAATAACACACATACACATACAAATGGCATATGCATTTGATTAGTCAATAAATATTATAAATATATGCTTTTTTAAGAAAAAATTATATTTTTTGCTTAAAGCAAGCTGTATTGAGTTTACTCTAAGGGTACTCGCGCGTACGCAACGACATTTCTCAGCCCGCACGAGGGGATGCGTGATAGTCAATACTTATTGGCGAAGGTCATAGCTAATGCGTCCTGCCACTTCATTCCTTCCTGAAGACCGCTTCAATGCTGAGCATTGTAGTATGTGGGAGGCAGACTCCTGCGATTGTGGGTACTCGTTACTCTCAAGCGCGCACACAAGCTGGAACGTCCTGATGTAAAGGGTATTTTACCCTGGAAGATTTTGTGTGAAAGTCTGCCAGCTGCGTCCATGGAAGAACTGTAAAATATAAAGTGTGATATTTATCATACATTTATTTTTGAATTATGCTGATCTCTCTCCCTCTCCCTCTCTCTCTCCCTCTCTCTCTCTCTCTCTCTCCCTCTCTCTCTCTCTCTCTCGCGACTCTTTTTAAATGTTATTCTTTAGCTTCGATAGATATCAAATCATGTATTTACATTGAAGTCGTTGTATTATTGGGTGGAATATATTTGTTAGTATTAGAAAAAGTAACAAATATTAATTAAATGCCTAGCATTAGTGAATGGGGATTCTTATTAAAAATTATGATACACATTATTTCAGCAATAAATGGACACACTTTAGGTCCTACTTTTCATAACCGCAGCATACGCTTTGGGCAAACCTTTGCAGCTTCCCTGTGTGTGCCAAAAGATCGTACTCACCGGATCGTTTTTCTCCCAGCTCCAGCTGAATACTTAAGTACGCAATCTTATCAATGGACAGACTGGGATAAATTTGGCTCAAGACTTCGAGTTTAATATCTTTGATGGAAATATCTATAATTTATAATTACAAGATATGTTTAAAATCTGGGATTATTTTTGTCGTTAAGATCTTCAAAATGAACGCTGGAATTATTTAGTGTTTAATTATAGATGACTAGTTTCAAAGATACGCCCATTTCGGAACGACTTCACAACAAAAGCGTCTTTTAGACAACAGGTACAAAGGATACACTAACATTTAAAGAGTTCGTACATATAAGCGCTATATAAAATACGAATAATTGACGGGATGGAGAGATTATGCAATTCTGGCTTGTTATCGATTAACTTTTTGCCTTGGAGAAAGAGGGAGATTGAAGTTAAAAGCCGTCACACGGTGACGTTACACTCGGAAACGAAGGAACACCGATAGTTATCGCAATGACTAGCGAAAATCGACCAGATAAGGAATTATCGGTTTTGTGTCCTTTCTCTCGATAAAAAGAAAGTTTTATGGCAAGGTCACTTTAGTAATGTAGAGTCAGCATTCCTAAGCTGGTAATGTGAGAACCACTAAAGTGGTTACTTTCGGCGCTATTGTATTAAAAAAAACTGGTGTTATATATACATATCACAATTCTAACTACACCTCTATTCTTATAAACGCTTATTTTTATATACTTTTAATTAAATTAAGATTAAAGCGAAGTACTACATACATATTTTAAATCAATGTAAAGTTATGCAGTAATGTTTCATGGCACATTTCGTTAGTCGCAAGTCGAATGGAGGATGGTGGTTGAAGCAATGACCAAATGTATAAAAAGCGGAACGCTATATGTTGGCTATATAATTTCACTCTTTGCATGGACACATAAGAAGATAAACAATCGCTTTAAAAGCTAGAACGTATTTGAATATTCAAACGTAACACAATATTTTGGAAGTGGTTAATGCTACAAAAAAGAGTTTTAATGATGTCTACATTTTGCATGTAAAACATTTTTGTTCATCTCAACCATTTAGTGTCTCTCTCTCTCTCTTTCTCTCTCTCTCTCTGTATATGTATATATATAAATTAAAGGTATACATTGTGATTGTTAGTAAACTTCTTAAATATATCACGTTTTATTTAAAGTTGTTAAATATATTTATTGAAAAGCTAAACCATAAATAATATTTTCCATGTAAAACGCAGTATAGGATGAGGAAATGTCTTGATAAATTTTATATATATTTTCAGAATCTTTTAAGGATACTATCCGAAATTTAGTGCTTCATTTTAAATTTTGTTTTGCTTTTGGCACTCCAAATTTTATTTCCGGTGAAATAAATTACACTTTTGAGTAAAATATCATTCTTCCTTTGTTTTTATAGGTGAGTAATATTAGCTTAATAGTAGTAAATTGCAATGAAAATTGATTATCATAACACACAAGAAATTGCTGATTTTATATAAAAACCATTTTTAACATTTCTACTTAGAATTATAATGTTTGTTCACATGCGATTTCTGTATTAGTTTATAAATGATACTTATATTAACTAATAATTATTTGCATATTCTTTTTAACAAAACCTTGTAAGTGTTTCATTAGTTGAAGAAATGAAAGTTAAAAAGAATATATCAAGTAGAAAATTAGGTTAGAAAAAACTGAAGTCCCGCTACTGTGGGTTCGTTGTTGGAATGAGGTTCGGGTTCAGATTTACTTCTATCCCAAATACAACTGGCTCTGGCAGACTATAGTATTTTCATTTAGAAGAGGCCGTTCAAGGTCATATCTGTTTTTCTTACCACACATTTTCTCCACGCCGAGTTCTATACAGCCCTCCTCTCTCTCTCTCTCTCTCTCTCTCTCTCTCTCTCTCTCTCTCTCTCTCTCTCTCTCTCTCTCTCTTTCTCTTGAAGGCACAAAGTACTACACAGTCGGCGTAATATAGTATATGCGCCATCTGAGAGGGGAATATGATCTTGATCCACCTATTCTAAATGAACATGGTGTAGACTTGAAACGTGAAGCAGAGTAGGCCGCGGCCTACCAAATTATTATTATTATTATTATTATTATTATTATTATTATTATTACTAGTATTACTATTATTATTACTATTATCATCATTAGCATTATTATTATTATTATTATTATTATTAGTAGTAGTAGTAGTAGTAGTAGTAGTAGTAGTAGTAGTAGTAGTAGTAGTAGTAGTAGTAGTAGTAGTAGTAGTATTAGTATTATTTATTATTAGCATTAGTATCGCCATAATTTGGAGAATAGTTTGAAAGTTTTTCTTTGACAAAAGGCAACATTAAACCTACCCGAAGGACTCTTTACATATGTAGTTAATTTTAGTGAATTGGGCTACGCTTTACTTTTTCTACTACGTAATAGTAAGAAGACGCAGTATTGCATTCTATCCAAAACGTCGATACAGAAAATTCACCGAAAATACAAGATTTAAGACTATTTGAATAAAAAATGTTAACAAGTGGCGCGCGTGCGCTTTGTGTGTGTGTGTGTGTGTGTGTGTGTGTGTAAACACCATAATTAAAAAACGAAAAGTCGATGAAATACCGAACTTGAATTCAGAATCATCCAAAATATGGAAAATGAAGACTTCAAAACAAAATCCTCACACCAATCTACCCTTCATCTGGCCTGTTTTTCGAAAGTTTTTATTTTCTCAAAAATAGGTCTAGCGATTTTGATTAAAATATCACACATCAAAGATGTTTACATGACGAATAAAAAGCATGTTTTGAATTTTCTGGAATAGTCTATGAAGCTCTGTTTATTCAGAAAGTATTTTAAATAATCTGGATTAACTGGAAAACGATAAACAATACATGAAAACATACCACACAAATGTGTAGAACTCTTTAAAACACCCAGTTTACTAAATATTAATTTTTGTGCCATTTCCGATTATCCGTCATTAATGGTTAGAATTTTTCAATACTTGATCATTCTTTCAAAGGTCTTTTAATGTTCAGTTGTTTCTCCCGTTCGCAAGGCCAGAGCACGGAGTTTCAAGGAGAGTATAAATAGCGTCCAGTTGTTAAACATTTGACTGTAACTATTTTCTTTGTATCCATAACGAAACGTGTGCTATAACTATTTATGCAAGGATTTATCTCAAAGTGAAGTAGAAGGGATAAATTTTCCTTAGAGTAGTTATATACCCTCTAATAAACGGTAGGTTAGAGAAAGTCAAATTATTGCAACATGTTCTTAAATAGACCATAACACACAAGCAGCATTACAAAGTGACATTGAATCCTTCTAGTATACAGATAGAATGGAATTATAAAGTTACTCCACTTAAAACTTTGAAGTATCTCACTGGGATAATGGACCTCCGAAATGAAAACATGGGTTTCCGGAATTCCTCCTTTGAAACTGCTCCTCGTTTTTACTTTGAGGTTAGGATTGGAGATAAATAATATGTATGGATTCTCATCTAAGCCTTTAGAAATAATTTACATCAAATTGTGTAATAACACTTATTCTACAGCACCATATACTAAGACTTGGTAATTGCATGATTGAAGTTAGTATTAGTTTTAAGTCTTTCGCTTGGAGGGCATCTACAGTGAAAAAGTGAACTTAAAATGGCTTATTACGGGAGGAAATTTGTAGCATCACTTCTTGAGCCCTCCTTTTTTTTTTCTAATCCATTCGACCTCATTGCAAGACGTTTCTATAATACCTTGCTTTCATATTAACTTGTTAACTTGTTAGTTAGTTGTCCTCCGTAGTCTAGGATTAATATGCTAGCCTCCGGTTCCCAAAGTTTGCGAATTAAAAAGAGATGGTGGAAGGCAATGGATTTTTTTTAGCGTAAAAATACTTAGCAGGGCTTCCTTTGGAAGGGAAGTAAAATAGGCAAGTCCCCTGTCGTAGATTTACGCCACGTAAAAGAATCTCTAGCCTGAAATAACCTCAAACAGGATCCTGAGCAAAATTAAACGGCCTTTTATGCTGAGAACCTTAGCAGTTGAAGAGCTTCCTTAAATAAAACACAACTTCAATCTACGCTATCCCATTATTTTTCACAACTTGAAATTGTGTAAAATTTAGCAATTTGTCTAATAATAATTGGTCGAGCATAGAAACTAACAAGAAACATGACTTCTGGAGTCCATGGAGCTCATAGTTACTTGACATTCGTCTT
Source organism: Hymenopus coronatus (assembly GCA_030762935.1). Lineage (NCBI taxonomy): Eukaryota > Metazoa > Arthropoda > Insecta > Mantodea > Hymenopodidae > Hymenopus > Hymenopus coronatus. Next base: position 74,890,024 of record CM060881.1, read on the forward strand.
CTCAGGATAAGGGAAAAACCCAGAAAAAACCTTATCCGGGTAACTCACCCATAGCGAGATTCAAACTCACGATCTGTTGAATATGAGTCAGTCACGCTACCACCACTCTACCCAAGCGATTATTATTATTATTATTATTATTATTATTACTGAATGCAGGCTGTTTTAACTACGATTATAAATAAAGGTTGCATAGCTTTTGTAACCTAGGACTGTATTATTTCTGCCTGATCCTTTAAAGAAAACTAATGTTATTTGAAATATCAAAATATCATTGAATTTTAAATTGTGTTATTCGCAGGTTTGTGGTATTTAATTTTAGGTCAGCATAAAAATGGAGTTATAGTAAAGAGTGCGGAAGCCAAAAAAATTCGAACCAGGTGCGCATTTCCCCCCTTTCTTTTAGCTGAATTACGATTAAAATAATAGCCCTGCTCGCGAAATACCCGGGGGAATGTTGTGGTTTGATTTATACGAGACTGAAATTTAATTTATGAATTGATTTCATTTGAGGTTTTAGCTCGAGGAATCCCACAGAAAGTTTTGGCTTTTGTTTCTATGCCATAGCTTGTAGAACGCAGCCCGCGATAACCGCAAAACTTGAAACGATTTTTTTTTTTTTAATCACTGAAGAGGGCTGCATATTTTCCAAATTAAATATTAACATGTTTGAAGCATTGATTGCTTACCTATCTGATTTGACTGTTTATTTAAGTCAAATGAGGCATCAGGTTAAAAATTGAATATATATTCTCTTTGTTGGTGAACTTCACTTTGTGATTAAACCGCAAAGATAGATTATTTTACTTCTCTACTACGTATGGCAAGTTTTCCATTCCACCCAAATCTTCGATACAAGATTTCCCGAAATATATGTTTTGAGACACCCTGAATAAAAAAGAAATAGAAAACGTCCGCGCGCGTGCGCGCGCGCCTGTGCCTACAAACAGTATAACTAAAAATGAAAAAGTCAGTTAAGTACCAAACTTGGTAGGTATTTATGTTCAGATTCTTCCAAAAATGCAACATGAAGACTTTTTTTTTAAAGAAAATTCCCCAACCTAACCTTCCTTTTAAATGGAATATTTTTCGAAATTTTTTACTTTTTCAAATAACTTAACGATTTTGATTGAAATACTACATACGATGTATATGTACATCACAAATAAAATGTATATCTTGACTCTTCTGGAATATACTCTCGAACTCTGTTCATTCTGGAACTCTGTTGTATAACTGGTAAACTGTAAGATTTAAATCTCGTAAAAACACACAATATGTGCCACACATTTTTTGTGGAGTTCATTTCAGAGATATTTCTTGTTCTTTTTTGGTTTAAATTGCCCATTACTTATATTTTTCAGATATATAATCGCCATTAATTTTCCTTTTTCAGCCTAGTCATCCAAGAAAAATTGAATTTCAAAGCCATAACATAGCAACCAGGTCATAAAATATCTGACTATCGCTTTACCTTGTGCTGCAATATACACCTATACGTACACCAGTTATAGTAATTTTTATTTTAATTGCCGCAAAATACATAGAGGATTAAGGTTTTGTAGGAACATTTTCTCGTAGAAAGAGTCATGTGAATGTAACAAATCGATTTTTTACCTTAAACACCCTTTGTAAAACAAATGAGCTCAGCTTAAAGAAGTTAGAAAAACTTATATAAAAAACTTTTATAATAGCAACTACAAGACTTTCTAGCAATATCGATTATTTTCATAGCTATCCTATAAATGGTCTTAGAAAAGAGTATTTTTCTGTATAATCCTTGTTATATAACATATGTATGATATACGCCAAAATGGCTTAAATGTGTTTATATTGATGTGCAAGATAGAAGAGATTGGTTAACGAGTTAATATGCAAAGTATTATGACACTAATTGCATATTTTAATTAATAAGTAAAGTTTCACAATTTGGAATAGATGCTCATGTTTTAGTTTTTATTATGAAAATAAAATTAGAAAAAAGCAATGGGTAAAATGAAATTTCTGGCCAATTTTTTTTGAGAATTCACTAGCCTTTGAGATTTGCATTCTCATCTTATGTCACATATTTGTTCTAAAATCGAGAGTCTAAACCAAATTCAACATCTGGCTTATGTATTCCTATAGCAATCAAGGAGAAACAAGCACACGCACATGTACGCGTGCAAATCTTTTTCTTTGTTTTTTTTTATTCAGGAAACCTCAAAACTGGCGTCGAAATTTTGGGTGAAACACGATTATTTCCTAAACTTTCTATAAATATAGAAAATAAAATTATTTACAGTTTTGTTTATGCAGGCAAAGTTCTTAGGTACATTTGAATATCAAAAGGTAGCGTAGCGACAGACTACAGGGACTACAAGGGACCCTAGCCTACCGCCCGGCCGTTGCATCCCCCATCTCGGCCCGACTGGTGTGCAGTGCTGGAGAGTGAGACGTGATCAGCACCTCGGGCCCCTCCCGACCGGTTGATACGGTCTTCTCGATATGGAACTCTCAGTAACTCCTCAACTGCTTCACCAGGGACCTCTCGAGGCTGAGTGCACCCCAAACCAGGTCTACCAGTGGGTGAAAATTCCCTACACCGGTATCGAGAATGAAGTTTCCATACAATATACTTTTAAATAATGGGTTTCAAAATATTTACTTTCTGCATATATAGAGTTTAACAGTTACGACTAAAATATGCTTTTTCTCAATTGAATTTCTTAAATACCTAGGTTGATTCAATTGCTTTTCAACACTTAAGTGCTGTATGAGAGATTGGCAGAAAAATTTACTGAAGCCTTTGAAGCAGTAATTTTAAAAAAATGGTTTATTGACTATTTTATGGTTGTTTTTGTAAACAATACCTAAACCGATTACAGATGAAACAAAAACTATGATTTGTCACGCACACACGAGTTTCTCTAAGTATTAAAACTTTATATATATATATACAGGGTTACTACAAAAGAAATAGACAACTTCAACTGCGTGTAAAACAAAAACTATTAGAGATAGCAACCTAATTATTTTGAGGTATGTTGAAAAACTTGCAAAGTTTTTTTTGTTACTATTGGTAACGCTGTAGTGTTTTGTTTGTTGTTGCAGAAGCTGAAATGGCGGAAAATCCTGTGGAAAAGGCATATTGCGTGTTGGAATTTGCTAGAACGCAATCAGCAACTGTTGTCCAACGACATTTTAGAACACGTTACCACAAAAATGAAATGATGCGCTCACAAAAACCAGCATCGTCTTCATCATGTCGCAACATGTCGATGCAAAAGTCACGCCGTATGACCTTATCTTCTTCACTCAGAAACTGCAACATCTGTAATCTGTAAGGCATCATGTGCAGTCGCTTCCGCAAGATTTTCCATACAGTTTGCTGTGGAATTTGTAATTGCATGCTTGCCCTAGATGTCGATTTCTGTGGGCTTCTTATGTAGGCAGAACGAACACGTTCAACGTTTCCTTCCGAAACTCTTGGTCTTCCCGAGCTCTTCCCTTTGCACAAACATCCCGTTGTCTCGAATTTTCTATACCAGTCGTAGATTGACTGTCTGGCCGGTGGTGTTTTGTGGTAACGTGTTCTAAAATGCCGTTGGACAACAGTTGCTGATTGCGTTCTAGCAAATTCCAATACGCAATATGCCTTTTCCACAGGAATTTCCGCCATTTCAGCTTCTGCAACAACAAATAAAACACTACAGCGTTACCAATAGTAACAAACAAAACTTTGAAAGTTTCTCAACATGCCTCCAAAATAATTAGGTTGTTATCTCTAATAGTTTTTGTTTTACAGACAGTTGAAGTTGTCTATTTCTTTTGTAGTAACCCTGTATATATATTTATATTTATATGCACTGTGTTCACATTAATGTGAGTCTTGTTACGTTGCCTATGACAGCATTTTGATTATAGATATATGAAACTAGGCGATATGGATTAAATAGTAAAATAGAATATGGATAATATAACAGAACTCTTTGCATACCTTAATTCAGTTTTACCATTAGCGATGAACTGATGTGGGGAAAAGAGGAATCTCATAGGATTCTTTATAGATACCTCAAAACAGTTCAGTATTGGAAACGTTAAATAACAACGAACATTTGAAAATGAGTAAATGATACAAGAAAGAACCTTTATATGAATTGCGTGTTGTAATGAGATCGTAATTTTTTGTGTAGTAAGTTTGGTCTGCCTTTAAGTTTATCAGTTACATAAAATTTATATAGACGACTTTATAGCTTGTTTGCAGAGAACTCGACGTCGTCGTCGTGTTAGTCATACAGATATTTTTAACATTTAGCATTTTAATCCAAAATTTTTAGCCATTTGGAAAACATATACTTTAATGAAGCATTTTCCATGTAAAGGAATTTTAAAGTACGAAAATTTCCCGAAATTTTCATGGCGCGTATTTAAAAGGGCTGTACTTAATTACTAAGTTCAGCATTTAGCCATAATTTAGGTTTATGACCTGTGTTCTCATATACACATCTTCTTTACACTGATTCAAGGAACTCGAAACATATTTCCTGTGAAATCTCAATATAGAATTTGTGGGTGTTCTACTTCTTACAGGTAAGTAAGTGGGAGAAAAGGTTAAAACGCAACTTTTTTTTCGATGCTATAAGTGTTACAGTTATATTACAGCATGAAGAAGTTTAATCTCCAATGTTTTCTGTCTCATTAGATGCGCAAACTTTGATATTTCGGATAGAGGCTTCCAGTACCCTTAGTTTTCAGAATTTCACAATCGCACCCCACCTGGTCCATCAGCAGTCCAAAACTTGTTTGTGTAGGCATACATGCAAAACTTTTCAAGGACATAGGGCGCAGCAGTTTTGTTGGCACTCAAAAAAATATTCCTCTCTCCTTCCAATGCAAATCTCATTCCACTCTTACTTTGCAATTAGGAGCAACGCCTTTAATCGAGAAAAGCAACATATTGCCGCCCCTCTCCCACCCAGCGGGTGTATGCCATTGGGTTATGGTTTGCACCAGCTGACGCTCACTCACCTTGCTACATCCAAACTTCACATCTCTACCTATTTATTGATATTCTTTCGTTGGTTAGCTTTTATATATTTGCATTTACTTACTATAGTTTGGGCAAAGAACTGATCTGGGATGTGATAAAATATTAGTTATGTAACGTTATGGCATGTTTATGTAAAAAAATCAAAGAATTTGGATAGTGGGGTAACTGAAATGATTATTAAAATATCTAACTTAGGAACCCTTGTTAGAATCCTTCACTATGTTGACGGATATCGTTATAAGTATCTATGCACTTTTTGGAAGCTGCATTTAAAATAAAAAAAAACAAATAAAAAAAACTGACGGTTTTCATTTTCTGTTTCAGTATGTAACAAAACAAGGTAGATATTGTTATGTCGCATGCTACAAGCAAAACTACAGCTTTTCTTAACATTCTGTACTCTTTTTGAACATCCTGTAGTTGGATATGTCGTCTACTAATTTTCTGTTACAGAGCGCTATGAATCTTCTTTGTGGTTCTGTTATTAAAGGCAAAATATTGTTCTATTACGGTTAGACAGCCTCTTTATGCATACAAAGTAAGCTTGGTTATGCACGCTCAGCCGTGGAAGAAATGAGATTAATGTTTGCCGTGCACAAAGCCGCAATGCCGCTCTGTTTTCAAGAAAGTATATTAATAATGTTCTCCCATTAAATTAAAACCTTGATTTTGTTTTTGTCACCAGTAACAGAAAAAAACAGAGCTGTTGCAATTGAGATATTTACTCTTTTTTATTATTTTATTCATATTTAACTACTCGTTTCATTGATTACAATAAATATTAAAATTAAAATTTTCATTATTTTATTCATATTCTACTACGTTTCATTGATTGTCGCCCTCCGTGGTGTAATGGTTACCGTGCTAGCTTCATATACCTACCCAAGGTCATGGGTTCAAACCCGGCGGAGGACGATGGATTTTTTTGGGTGTAAAATCCTTAGCATGGCTTCCTTTGGAAGGGAAGTAAAGCCGTTGGTCCCGTGTCGTAGATTTACGTAAAAGGACCTCAAGCCTGATAGAGAGGCCTCTGAGCAAAATTAAGCGGTCTTTCACGCCCAATATAGAATGGGACGTTGAGAACCACAGCAGTTAAAGAGCATCCAGAAATAACACGCCATTACAATATATATTAAAATAATTATACTTAGTTATATGCAAAACCGAAATAAACGCTCATAAGTAGATTTTCTAAGAGTGGGGAGAATATGAATCATAGCAACTTTTCGTACATTGTACAGATGACAATTCAATGTAAACTTCAATCCGGAGAACTTAAAATAAAACAAAACGAATTTGGAAAGATAGGTTATTGGGACAAACTATATAGGTACCTAAAAATGTCTTCGTTTTACTGTAGTAAATGTTTATCTCTCAATTATATAAAAATAGTTAAGGATTAAGAAAATGTTACAGGGTATTTAAAGAAAATTTTAGATATTTTATTCGCATTACCAATCTATACATGTAGTTTAATTAAAATAATTAATTTTGAGAGAGTTAATAGGGTAGAAATGTTTTATGTATACAAGAGTGTAAGAGTGAAAGGAATTTTCTGCCTCCTTCTTGACTTTCGCTGGATCTTTTTCAAAAACCTTTTTTAAATTGTTTTACTTAGAATAATTCAAAAACTTTCGTTTCTGCTGAATTGCATTATCGTCTTTTAAAATAAATTTCCATCTTTTGGAATGCACGGGCTAACGCGAAATTCCTGAAATAATCAGATATAAAGGTTGGAAAATAAGGAATAAAAATCTGTGTTCCATTCACGATACGTTCTCCCCCTGTTCAGCAAACAACCATTTTTACAAAAGACTTTTATCTACATCTAGTGGAAATTGTCTTCGGTTCTCTTTTGTAAAAATAAAACAGAACCGAGTAAAATAAATTAAATACGCCTTCAAATATATTTCAATAAGTGCCAAGACACCTCTCCAAAGTTCGATGCACATGTAATAGCCAAAGATGGTGGAACAAATTCTGAAGCTTGACTTTATTACTTATAGTTTTGATGTGTGTTTATGGAGTGTGAAATTATAATAGTAATAATAGTAATAACGATGAAATTGATAATGTTGATAGAATAATAAACGATAGAATGACGATTATTAACTATACACTGTACCAGGTGGCCTCATGTCTCGTATTTGATGTATACAGATATCCCTTTGTGAGTTAAAAGCTGCACAACTCAATGGCGCTATTTGTGGTTGAAACCCGCCAGTAAAAGAAAGTAGAGGGCGAGTCTTACCCGTCTTGTTTACCAAAAGCGACGGTGAGCGGGTCACGCTCATTTCGAGGGGTAAAGTGAGGGTCGCTATCGCCAGTTTTTCACTGGCGGCTTTTAACTTGAATTGAGTTATGCAACTCTTTTAACGCACGACGGGATATCCGCAGTTGGGCTACCTGGTAATGAGTGATGTATTAAGAGCATGATATAGAAAACGGGTGGATTTATTTAAACACAGAGTTGCAAAGGTGAAAGATCCATCAGAACAGAGTTCAAGAACAAGGGGTACCCTCGGAAAAAGAACGTATTAGAATGAATTAAGGAATAAGCAAATACTGGTATGAAAAACTAGGAATACTGTACCAGATAATTATAACAAAATGAAAGAGGAATAAAGATGTTCAGGAGAGGGTGAAGAAAAAAGCCATTTACAAATTTGCAGAAAATGAAGGTACAATAATCATACGGCTCGGTTACAATTTTATTAATAACAAGAGTTCACATCTGGAATGCTAAAGCTTTACTTAAAAATTTGCAATGAAATTAAACACTACTATGCAACGTTATATGTAGTACTTTAAAAATATAAAATATAAAGGATATATATATTTATTTATTTATATATATTGTTCATCTGCCCCTGCAGCACTGTAGGCTTTTTCAAAGTGTGAAATAACCCTGGATTTGCTTGATATTAATTTCAAAAAAATCCTACTATAATGCAGCATAGTGCATAGACTTCAAGAAAACAGCTGCATTATAAATGATAAGGTCGTTGACTTTGTTTTATTTATAGAAAACTTCGAAAAACTTGATTCCATTTAGCGTCTGATTATTATCAACCAATCATTATTCTTTTTCAATTATTCCTGCTTTTATTTATTGACGTCTTAAGATATGTGTGAATTATTTAGCGTCTACATACCAATACTCTTTGATTTTTACAGTATATTATTCTTTTTATAGCCAGCTTTTCTGTATTCATCTATCTTACATCAGATTAATCTCTTTCATTATCGTTAATTCAAATAAAACAATATTTTCTGTTTCTGCTTATCCGTTCTTTATAATTATAATGCTCTGTAATTCTAGCATTTATTATTCTTATTAAGATATACACATTTTCTTTGTTATATATGTCGTTTGTTTCTGTTCACTCAATCAGATTTATTGGTTCACATCTAGGTATTAACTTTACTTACTTAAACATTCACCTTAAACTTATACATATAAATATTTTCTTTTAAATATTAACGCTTCACATTCATTGTTTCATATTGATATAAGAATATCGTTTCTGAATATTTACTTTTTGTTTTAGTTTGCTTCCCATTGCAATAAATCCTGTATTTTTATAAAACAGAATTTATTTTCCACATTTCGTCATATCATCCTTGAATTTTTTTTTTTTTTTTTTTAATTTAGACCAATTCTTCCTGTTTGAGATATTTCATTTTATTCATTTGACAGCTAAATTAACTATATTTCTTTTCTGTTCCAATTAACAACTTCATTACGCTCTTTACAATCGTAACTGTGATGAAGGTCTCCCTATTTTAGAAGTATGTATGTAGGTAAATGTTTGTGTGTCAGAATATACGGAAAACTGGTTCATCAAAGAGCAGGGTTGGATACCTAATAAGAAGATAGTTTTGACAGCATTAGAATAGAAATTACTTAATGTACAGTGTGTAAATAAAGTCCCTGACAGCTTTAATTCACAGAAATTATTACAAAAGAATTAGAAATAACAGCTTGCCATTTCTGTATTGCATTTGTGAACTCAAAGTTTCATTCATTCGATTTTATATGATATGTGTTTTGTTTTATTGTTCATTAAAATGGATTTGTAGCACAAAATTCAGCGTGGAGTTTGGTATATAAAGACGGAATCATTAATGAAAACAAAATCTAAGAACATGAGAACACCGGCATCAATCAGCACTTAAGTTTGGTGGAACAATTTATAAAACCGGCAATGTTTTTGGCAGGGATAAGTGATGTAAATATCAAGAGAGTTCGCGTATCACTTCTACGGAAGTCCACGGATGTCGAATTGGAGTCATAGTTGAATACGTCTTCAGCTGCAGTTTATATTGCTACTCAAGTATCTTTGGCTGTATTAGGAAGCCAAAAATATTGCATTTTGCTGTTGAGAATTTGTACAATATAGAAGAGGACCCACATTATTTGAATCGCATTGTATTTTCGGATGAACCTTCGAGTCAACATTTTTTTTTGTCCGAGAAACAGTGTCCAGATATAGGGTTCCAGAATAATCATGTAGTTTTAAGATTATAATTCGGACGGAGGGGACTCGGGACCGAACCAATTCGGTTATTGTATCTTAGCCCCAAAAGTGGATGTCCCCAGAGGAAAGTATGAGCTGATAGGATACTCCGGGTCAATAATAGTGCAATTCATGATCAGCTTCTGTTTTTAGGCCTAGGTTAAACGTAACTACATAATGTCTATTTACGTTGCAAATCAATGCAATAGGTATATAGCACGTATGCACTGGTGTTAAATTTACAGGAGTACTTAATACTGTATGTGTATACCCACATTATACATATTATAATTACGTTATAAGTACATTATTAGATAATAAATAGAAAATATATGCACACCTTTCTTTCTAATTATACATTTTTAAAGGGTTCGTCAGTTATTGTTACGTGATTAAATATATCTACTCCACCATGAGTATGTATTACCGTGTCTTCTTTCTGTTTTCATTACGCGTCTGCTATTGGATGTTGACTCCTCCTTGACCCCTCCCACGGTTGCGATTCTGCATGACATATGTGAAATGGCGGAATAGTAATGGCAGGGTCCCTACAGTTTCTAGATTATAGCACAATCGGAAATGCAGACCGGGCACCCAGCCAGGGTTCAACACCCACTTCAGGGGCAGTTCTCATCCCAGCAACCAGCCGAAGTGGAGGACAGAGATAATAGTCACTTTGAGCATCCTTTTCCCTGCCACGTCACACCAAATACCAAAGTTGGCACTTTCAACCCTGAAAGAAACATCAGGATGAAGGAAATGACGATGGAAAAGACATGGAAAGACAAGAATTCAGGGAGTGAAAGAAACCTACTGAAATTCGCCTGATGGCCCAAGGAAACCCTCGAAAAAGAAACTATAGGCCAGGTAGGTCTCCAGAATGCGGGCTACTGGCAAATTCGCCTGAGCCATTCCGCTCGGTTCTTCCTGTGAATGTGAGTTGTGTGGTATGCCACGATGCAGAATAAAGTAATGGGACCCTTTCAATTTTCAAAAGGCTACGGTTAATGCATTATATTAAAATGACATTTGGAATAGGTTTTTTTTCCAAGTGGAATACTTGCGTACATCCAAACATTTACCAGTAAGGTAATGCACCGTGCCAATAATGTTCGTGATACTTTGAATCTGCGTTACAAAGTTCGCTGAATTGGTCATGAACCCATAATCTGATCTCCTCGCTCGTTCCACATTACACCATGTTACTTCTTTATATGGGATCACGTTAATGAATAAGACATGTTCTAAATTATAACACTGCCAACAATTCAAGGACTGAAGCGAAGGATCAGAGATTCAATGCAGACCGTCACTCCCAACATATGAAATACATGAAAATAGCTATCCAGTCATCTAGGAAAACTACGATTATCTAGAGTTAATGCTGAAGTTATCACAAATGAATGACATTACAAATGAATTAACTTTTTGAGTTCACAAATACAAACAACAAAAAGTTGCTATTTCTAATAGCCAGGACATATGTTTAAGGATAAGCACAGAACCTGAAACACAACTTCAATAATAAAAATTTAGGTAGAAAATATATTGGGGTATGGTAGAATATAACATGTCCGGGCTTGTAGGCCGTTGTCGAATATTAAAATTATTAAAAATTAACGTTTCGTCCTCAACTGTGGAGGACGTTTTCAGAAATGAAGCTGGGCAGGAACGGCTAGCGACTACAGATTCATTAGGTTAGGCTAGGTTATTTATTTATGATTTGTATGTCCTCTGCCGGTATATGGGACCCGGCTTTCAGGCATTAGTTTCACATTATTTATAAGTTAATTAAGAATTTTTGTAACTGTCTTTTTTCTTCTTTTTTTTTTTATCCAAACCCATACAGAGGCGCTCCTTGCGCCCCCCGATAAAGTTCGGTTTGAAGACTGTTTTTCACACTTTCTTTGCCTATTTTGAGGTATTCTGATTTTATACACACATTTACAATATATACATATACACACACTCATGCGCACGCACACTCACTCAAACACGCACTCACTGACTCATACTTACCCACACTATTTACAATATTTACACTTTCCCCCACGTTGCTGCGTGATCGGCTGTCACTGGCGTTTTGTATTGCTAGGTCGTTGCATATCATGCCCTCACCTTAGACACGACATATTATTTGAAAAAGCAGAAGTACTCGCAACTACCAAATATTACTACCCCAGAATGGTCAGAATCTATAGAAATATACAAACATCCCGATAATTTTAATAGAGAAGACGGATTTAAGCTAAACCAGACCTGGGTTCCTGTCTAACAGTGTCTTCGCACCAGTCCAATTATTCCCCTCCCACTACTCCAGCAGTATATATTGCCGCCCACTGCAATTTCCTGGCTCATCTCGCAGGTAAAGCCGCGAAGCGCCTCGGTACTGCGGCATCGACAACCGACCGGGGCATGCCTTGGTCGACCAGTTATGCGTCTGCGTCTGGATGAATCTGCAGTCGCTAGCCGTTCCTGCCCAGCTTCATTTTTGAGGACGTCCTCCACAGCTGAGGACGAAACGACAAGTTTTAATACTTTTATCATTCGACCACGTCTACAAGCCCGGATATGGTATATTTTACCAATAATAACACCGGCGTTGAAAGCCTACGAGAATATTTATATTGGAGTATTTTAGTTAAACATGGCTCAAACTAGTTTGTGTAGACATCTTATTTGTTCTATGTGTACCCCGCTTCAATTTCAAAGGCCACCTCGGGGACCTTTTACCTTTGGAGAACATTGCCTAATTAAATGACTAGAAATGTATCAAGTGTTAACTCGTTTACCGTTTCCATTGGATTTCTGTTATATCTTTGAATTTCATATACTAGCACATACACACACGCAAATTCACACTGTCATTCACACCTTGACACTAAAGAGAATAGGTTATAATCTTGGCTTCAGATTAAATAAAGCTCTATCTACAAACGTTTCTGTTTTAACATGAAGCTGATAAAAAGAAGCTATCATAAGAACGTTTGTAGAGGAGTGGGTGAAGAAATTCATGCGCTGTAACTATAAGATTTTTCTTTAGAATATATTAATGAAGTATATAAGTGAGGAGAATGTCATCGTGGGAGTTGAGAGTTGCAACTCTGTGAACGAAAATCAAATTATGGCATTCATACTTTTATATACTAAGTAAGTGCATTGTAAGGAATTTTAATCTGGAGATATGTTATTTTACAGAAATTATACCACATATTTTATTAGTGGTAAATTTTATGTTGTATTATTGCCTTAACTGAATCCCTCTTTTTGAGTTTTTACCTAATTTATACAAATCTCTCATTTCAGCAGAAAAATTTGATATTCAAGAAAGCACCGTGCAATATTATTTTTAAAATATTAAAAACATAATTTCTTTTAGTTGATTTAAGCCCATTTATGTGATTTATTTGATTTAAGCCCAATTGAAGTTAGATTAATTTTTTTCATGAAATAGCCAATAAATGTTATTCTGCGCTTATAGCTTACACTCTTTCATTGCCAACAATGAACTATATGCATAAATTCATATGCTTTACGTAACTCGCCGAGTTAAAAAAGTAGGTAGTACTCAATTCCTTTCATCAACAAACGATTTAAATAAAGCTTTAATATTTTATTTTTCACATGCTCTTTTAAAAACATGTGTTATATTCACACGAGTTTTTATTCCCTCTAAAGCTATGAGCGGCTATAATGCTAGTCTTACAAAAGCTTATTTTTCTATTTCTTTTTATTCGAGATTAAACCGTTACAGAGATGACTACATTGCATAGTTTGTTATGGACACAAAGGAACGGGTGAAGTCAATTGTTTAAAAACTGGACACTGTAAGCTGTCCTTAAAATTGCATACTATTTCAATGTATTCGCGATGAACAACTGAATTTGGAAAGTGTTTAAGAAGAATGAAAAAGTACTTAAGAATTCAAACCATTAATGATGGACCGCTCGAAAACGCTTATAGTATAAAAACACTTGTTTGGAACATGTTTTACTTTCTCTAACACGTATGTGCAATGTATTGTATTCCACCCAAAAATTATATACTGGATTTCACCAGAAATCCATGTTTTGAGACCCCTGAATTCAAAAAGGGAATTTTTAGAAGCATATCCATTTGTGTGCTTGTATGCCTTTGGACAACATAGCTGAAAAACGAAAATTCCGTTAAATACCATACTTAGTATTTAAGTTTAGCATCTTCCAAGGATGCAACACAAAGATTTTAAAAACAATTCTCCCACCCCATGTACCCTTTACATGGAACATTTTGATTTTCTAAAAAATGGCTATGATTTTCATGAACATGCCATATGTTTTAAGATATTTTCTTGAAAAACTAAATATATATATATACTGAATTTTCTGGGAGGAGCCTCTGAAGATCTCTTCCTCTGGATAACTTTTGGTAACTCGTAAACTTAGAAAGACATAATTTTTATAGAGTTAACCGTTTTCGATATATTCCTTGTTATTTCTTTCAATTTTAAACTGCTTAAACTTTCCTCAAGTGGGAAGTCAAATTTCGTTTCATCTATTATGTTTTACTTTCGGGAATGCAAAAGAGATCCGAATTTCATTTGCATATCATAGCGAATCACTTTTAAAAGATTTTACTATCTTTCTAGCGTAGTGTTTTCCCTCATTTCTCTTTTACTTGCAAGGAAGAGAGTAATAAAACAATTTGTGGTAATGTTTACCGCAATTAACTGACGTAGATAACAAATAATCTTTTGAAAGGAAAATTTGTTTGTAGAACAGCTAGAGGAAGTCGTGTGAATGGAACATATCAGACATTTTGTGTAGTAAGCTTATGTCTATCGTTTAAGGCATAGCAGTTACACAAAATTCATTCCTAGTGAAGTAAACTTCTCAGGCCTATTTCTAGAAATTTAAGCTATACATATTGTTATGTAAATATGTTTAAGATATTGCGACGGCAGGTTCCTTATCGTGGCACCCACCGACTCTGTTGAAACCGACAACGCTCTCACATTGACCTTATGTCGCAGTCATATAGTTTTCTTACCAGGAGACAATGAGAAAGGCAAGGGAGAGGAAGAATGAAGCTATTTAGTTTACATCATTGAAGCGGGTTTATGTATATGGGTTCCATTCTGTACATTGTAGTGATGCCTAGACAGTCTGGCTGCAGCTAGCGGACCGAGAGGTTGTTTGTCCGCTGTGTTGCCCGTAATCGAGCGGCGTTAAGGAGCGTCAAATAGATTGTTCTGTGTGAGTCTACAAGGAAAAAATTTCTACCGATGGAGGCAATACGCCGGCAAAATACGTTGCAAATCTCATTTCGAGGAGCTGAACGTCGACCCAGCGCGATGGAAGTGCATGACTGGATTCACGACTACATGAAAATACCACCTGATCAGGTAGATACACTACAGTTTCATTCTAGAGAAAAATCAGTTTTTATAAAATTTATATCTGTAACACACTATGAAAGATATTTACTGCAATTTCAAGGGGCGGCAAAGTTTAGTTATGAAAATGGTGAAATACTAACGGTAAATATTGGGCCCGTATTGCCGCATTGTAAATGTCCGGGTTTTCAATTTAGTGTCTGAGATCACTCACACGTTTCTGGAACAGAAAATTTCACAATATGGGAAATTACTAGAGGTTCAAGAAGAACAATGGAACGCAGGTTATAAGTACCCCGTCAAGTCTGGTGTTCGTTCTGTACGAATGGAGTTAAAAAAGGAAATTCCATATACAGTAGTAATGCGTGGGTTTCCTGTTGGTGTGACCTATCTAGGACAACCGCAAACTTGCTATGTGTGTGGGGAAGCTTCTCATTTTCGCTCACACTGTCCATACAAAAAGTCTGTACTGCCTGTCTCTGTCTCGCGCAGGGCTGTATTACTCAGCGATGCAGTGAGAGGTCAAGTTAGCGCTCGGGCCGAAGAGGAATGTAAGCAAACAGTAGGTGCGTCAAATGGGCCCGCTACTGAAGCTAGTGAAATAGCCTGTTTGTAACGTCAAACCTACAGAGGAAGTCTATACCAGCTGTATGCGTGACGATGTGGCGGTGCAGGAGACTTCTGTGTCCGCACCGGTAGCTGTCAATACTCCCTCAGAAGTAGCAGAAATGGGTGTCTCATCCCCTACACGATCTTCTGTTGTTGTGGTGCCTAATAGTGGTGACCAGAACATGGTTGGCCCCTGCGATACACCAGACACTGTAATAATTGAACACCAGAAATGGAGTGAGATGGATTCCGACGAACCTGTGCCGGTTAGGAGAGAACGCCCGCTGTCTGTTAGTGAGGAGGAGGGCACCGAAGAAACGGAGTCTAACATCGCGTGGGAGACCATGAGAAACCCTCGACTCAGGAAACACTTGCCTTCTCGGTCTGGAAGCCTACCGAAAAAGTTTCCACGGGTATCACGAACACATATTCATGCCGTTGAAAATGACTAGATACATCTTGGACGGTGACCTGCTCTGGTTTACTTCTGGCCTTGTCTTAATGGTTATCTTACGCACCTTTGCCACTGTTAAAATCAACTCCCTACGCTGCACTGCCAAACAGGCTCTTTTACGTGATTTTGTGCGGACTCATGATTTAGATATAGTTTTCCTCCAAGAAGTTAACATAACCGACTTTGGCTTTATGGGTCCACAGTACAGTTGTGTGGTGAATGTTGGAGAAAATATGCGTGGTACTGCTATTTTGTACAGAGAAGGTTTGACGTTTGCCGAGATAGAGATGCATCCTAGTGGTCGTGTTATAAGTGCTAGAATGGACAACATGCTGCTGCTTAACCTATACCTGCCTTCAGGGAGTGATAGGCGCCATGAGCGAGAAGAATTTATAACAAACATTCTACCCTATTATTTGAGATGGAATTATGCCCTGCTTTTAGTAGGTGGCGACTTCAATTGCGTGCTACATGCTAAGGATCAGCGTCCTGGTTATAATAAATCTTTGGCATTGGATCAGCTGGTAACCGGGCTACGTCTTTGTGATGTTTGGGAACATATGAACCCTACATCTGTAGAATTTACTTACTGTCGAGCGAACTGTGCCTCAAGGATAGATCGTTTCTATTTAAGCGCTCAGTTCAACTCTCTGATTCACACAGTGCGAGGTTTACCTGTTGCCTTTACTGACCACCATGCTGTCAAACTGCAATTAATCGCTGAGAGTCGCGTTCCGCTATATGGCAGATGTTATTGGAAATTAAACGAAGCTTTATTACATGACAACATTATTGCTGCTGATTTTGCCAAGTTGTGGCAAAGTCTTCAGGGTAAAGTTCGACGCTCTCCGCTGTCAGTGGTGGAGAAAAGGCGACGTATATTTAAGCCTGGTATTACGACCTTCTTCAAGATCAAAGGTCGTGAGAGGGCAATTGAACGACGGCACACCTTCGACTTTTACCAAGAAACATTAATGGGTCTTCTCTCTAGACAACAGAGTGGTCAAGACGTAACCCATCGCCTTCGAGCTGTGAAGCGGAAGCTCGTGGACATACAGAAACATGTTTTGGCGGGAACTATGACCCGTTCGCGAACTCATGACTCCGTCGTGGCACAGGAGAAAGCTTCATTGTTTCATACCATTAAGGAGAAGTGTGCTGGTAGTGGTCGTTACATCCATGCTCTTCTGACACCGGTAGGCGTCAAGGTCACCTCTGTGCCTCAAATCCTACAGACTATCCATACATCTTATAGCACCATGTTTGACACCTCTGACCTTCGCAATGACGCCATGGAGGAGCTCTTCCATTATGTTGACACCGGTATAACTGTCGAGGAACAGCGTTCCTTGGAGCAGGATATTCTGCCCCCGAGATTCTGCAAACCATTAATTCCGCTAGCCTCCATTCCTGCCCAGGAGAAGATGGCCTGACTTATTCCTTCTACAGGACCTTTTGGAGTATAATCAAAGCAGAAGTTGTAGAGTTGATAAATGCGATCCTTATTGGATCGAAGTGTTGCCCTGGATTCGCAGATGGCATCGTTATCTTAATCCCAAAGAAAAGGTCTCCAATGAGTGTCTGGGACTATAGACCCATAACACTTTTAAACACCGACTACAAAATTGTGATGAAAGTACTTGCATCCAGATTAAGGGTTATTCTACCTAAAATTATAACCTCCGGACAAACATGTGGCATCCCGGGCAGAACCGTAATTGACAACCTTCTGGTCCTCCGAGATACAATTCTCCATTATGAACGGAATCCGTCGGAGGCTGCTGCGTTGGTCAGTCTGGATTTTGATAAAGCCTTTGATAGAGTTGGTCATGCTTATTTGTTTAAAGTGCTTCAGAAATTCAAACTTCCACCGTTGCTAATATCTGCAATCAGAACCGTCTACAGTGGGATGACTTCAAGGTGCAAGTCAATGGATACTTCAGTAAGCCTATAAAGCTTACTAACTCTGTACGCCAGGGTTGTCCACTATCAATGATTCTCTTCTCCCTTTCTTTAGAACCCTTTCTTCGCTATCTTCAAGCTAAGTTGACTGGGACTGTCACTCCAGCTCGATTATTTTGTGCCAGAGCTTATGCTGATGGCGTCACGCTGCTCATCCGTAGGCGTGAGGCCTTACCCTTGGTACATACCGCCATCACATTTTATGAGGAAGCTTCTAATGCCAAAATGAACACCGCGAAGTCGCAGCTGCTCCCTCTTGGATCGTGGCCGACTGATCACACATTGCTCGATATCCCGATACAATATAGTGTCAAGATTCTCGGCATTTTCTTCTCCAAGCCGTTTACATCGATGATTGCTCGCAACTGGGATCACAAAATAAATTTGATTAGGCTGAATACCACTGCACATCTTGGCCGGAACTTGAATCTTCTACAGAAAGTGTGGCACATCAATCAGTTTGTTTTGGCAAAATTATGGTATATGGCGCAGATACTACCAATGCCTGAAAAACACGTCTCCCAAATTGAGCGACTTATTGGATACTATTTATGGAGAGCACAGCCCTTTCGTATAGCTAAAGCCCAATTGTGGCGAAAACGTAACGAAGGCGGCTTAGGTTTAATTGCAGTGGGACCTAAGAGTAAAGCGCTTCTTGTTAAATCTATTATACTTGCCACTAGGGGATAGGGAGAGGAACAAGAAATAGCATTTTGGGAACCCTTCAAGAATTCTCTTGGAACTCCAGTTCGGGCTGCTCCTGCGGGTTTTAAGAGAGCACTCCATGTTTTGGATGGCATTGATGTCGATGTCCTACCTCAGCAACCTAGAGGACTATCAACTGAGCTATACAAGCTTTTCCTACAGCAGCTGCTTGCACCAATTCATGTGGAGGATAGGATGCCCGACAGACCCTGGTGTCAGGTATGGCGGAACATCCATTTGCGCAACATATCTACGGAGTGGACTACATGCGCATATTTGGTCATCAATGATGTTGTGGCCTCAGAGGATAAAAAATTCCGATACAAATGGTGAGGACCCCCACATGCAACATTTGCGGTGTGCGGGATAATCTACGCCATCGTTTCGTTACCTGCACAACAGCACGACAGATTTGGCACTGGGTTGTTTCGCAATTGCACCGTCTTGCTCCTTCGCAAAATCCCAACGATTATTCTCGCACATTACTACAACTAGAGACTCGAAGTACTACCGACCGCTTTGCACAGGTGTGGCTCGCACTTGGCTTTCAGCATTATATGCTGTCTGAAACGCATCCCAGCGTCGACGGTTTACGCTGTCATCTTAGAGCAGCAAGAGAAGATCTGCAAAAACATAAGCGTCTTTCACGGCAGTCGGCAACAGCTTTTGCCTTGCTCATTCTATAGCGCTTACAACACCTTATTTTGTTACCATCTTCCTGCACATGTTTAATTTAAACGCACAGACAACATTGTTCATAACTATATATATATAAAAATTGTGAACTGATATACTGTATTTATAATATAACTTATACCTTTTGTAATTAACAAAATGAATAAATAAATTAAAAAAAAAAGTTGCTTGGGATTCCGCTGGTTCACCAGATGATTCCGCCTTTGATTCCCGTCAGATGGGATTGGCAGTTTGAATATTGTCGATATTCTGTCGCCAAAAGCTCTGTTGGCTGCCTGGCGTCTCCCATGTGCTGTAGTAGCCAATTGTTGTATTCAGTTCCGCTTTTAGCAGCGAGCGGCAGTATTGGTATGAACTTATAGATGCGTTTGCCCTGATGGATCTAGCTGGGTGTTAAATTCCAGCTAATCTCAGTTTGGTGAATAAGAGAATCTTAATCTTAGAATATTATTTCACAGGAATAGGTAATTTATAAATTACAAGACGTTTTTCAACTGCAACAGTATTTATTCCCTCAAAATGTTACATAGAGTCAGTTTCTAACCTTCCTTAATTTACTTTGAAATAGAATTAACGATCAAATTCCTACTTCAGAAGGTGTGAGCACTTTCTAATAATTTTGCAAGCTGTAATTAATATATAACAAGTACATATGTTGATAATGCGTCTCTCAGAATCGTTATCGTGACGCCAACTTTTTAACCGGAAGCCGTTCGGTGTGTAAATGTTGTTTTCAACTGCACATCATTGTTTTTACCTGTCTTCTCGGGTTAGTATGGCAGCTGTGTTATTTTTATGCTAACATGAACATAGAATTACATAGTTAACTTTGCAATTACAATGCAATGTAACGCAGTAAATTTGTTTTTCAGTTATACTCAATACAATGTTAATTTAAATATTAATTCTTAATGCTTAAATTGTATACACTTTATAATATTTCATGGAGCTGTAACCTACACGATTTCAACTTCCGGTTTTCTTTCATAGTTTCAAACATTTCTTTACATTTCTTGCAAATAAATTATAGTGACATCTTTAGGTTATGTATATACTTTGATAGCATTTTCTCTCATACACAAATACTACGAACTAATTGTTTTAATATATTTCACAATAATTCTTTTATATTAGAATAATTTCATGAAACATTATAAATATAACGATACAATCTTTGTTGTATTGAATGTCATCACTTAGCATTCTCGTACCGCTTTACCTCTTTTGACGTCACCAAACATTTTCTTTGGCATGCTCGTTTTCATATAGTATTGAGGTTGTAGTAGTTATGTTACACAATAAATATTCAATCAACGAGAATTATTTGTTATGGTTAAGCAAATTTTGCGAAACTGAGGACGCTCTTAAATTGTCCTTAAGCCACAGCGCCGCATAGCCATGTTACAAGGAGACAGTCAAAAAGACAAAGGAAAGGACGTCTGGAGACATGTAAAACCAGATTTCAAAAATGAAGCTATTTAATTTACACCATTCAATAAATGTTATTGTTATAAAAAGAGAGATTAAAAGAAGAGTTTTAAGTGGTTCGGGTGGACAGCTGGTTGCTTAACTGGACCGACGTGATGCGATTTGGCCGAAACTTCCTGAAGCACTTAATGCACTTGTGAATAGTAAACATGTCTTTAAGTCCCCTTCACGGTGTAAAGTGACGTGATGTCGGGTAGCGTCTGGTACGTCAAAAAGGGATACCAAAACCTGGGTTTAAATGTTTCCTAAAACCGATTTTAGCATTTGGTTTGCATTATACTAAAAAGTCATTGGCAGCCAGCAGCCAGTTTCACACAAAACTATTATGGGATATTCGATTCCTTCCAGCAGCAAACAAAGATTAGACGGAATTGTCTGATTTACATTCCTTTTCCCATCCCACTATTCTCGACTTTGTTTACGCCGTAATGGGTATTGTAGTTACAGTAGGGAGGGTTCTTAATCGCCAGTGCTGGGCATACAAGCATGACGCAGGCTAAACGTGTTTGCTCCTAATCATGAAAACACGAAACAATTTACAGGACGCATAATGTTCGTTTGTGGTTCCACGCACAGATGTGAAAACCTATTTTCATAGTGGAACCACGTGATGTTACCACGAAGTTTCTGTAGATTGCGCAGGGATTTCTGATGCTGAGCTTAGGTGAATGAACAGAATATCTTTAACTTGTTATATTGCCTATTTGGGAGCAGATTAGCATTTTTTAAGGCTAGGACTCCAGGGTACCCTATTAAAACAAACTTATTTTGATATTTATAATTTCATAAAGAAATAATTTGTGTATTTTATAGTATTTACAATAATTGCAATAAACTGAACAAATTCCTACTTGTAGCTGAGTTTTGCTCTTTTGCAAGACATTTCCTGTTGCTTATTAAAGTGTCTTAAGAAATTTAAAGTAAACTCAAAAGTAATAAAACATCAACTAAGGATGCAATTTAATGACAAATTATATACAGAAAGTGATATGAAACACACGAGGAGTCAAAAAGATGTGAGCAATAAGTTATCTCTTTTTTGTGGTTAAGATAATACATAACTATGACAAACATTCTTAACTTGTCATATTCACCAATATAATTACATCTGCACACATTTTAGTTCCCTATAACTATTAAAACATTAATGACTAACAAAAAATATATTAACTCTAATTCCCTTTGCATAGACCAGAACCATTGTTTCTTTGCTTTACATAAAAACTGATCTAAGGACCTGCCATCCTTTCTAAAAGCCCCCCTTAACCTCTACACCTCATCCCACTTTATTGCAGAAATTCTTTCCTCCATAATTATGTTCCTTGGCATTCAAAAAATTCAGTAAAAGAATTCGGCGGTCAAATTTAAATGATAGCAACATGCTCCCTAAGTAGCGTCTTATACCAATACTGTACAATCAAACATAGAATACTGCAACTACGCCTTGCGACCGTAATTGCCAAAAGTGTATGAGTGGTTTGCTTCGTAATTCACAGCCGATTGTTATCCATTGTTACACTGCGTTAGTGAACATTTGTGCCAGCGGCAAGTTCTTTAGGCATCGCAGCTGTGATTGTTACACCTGTGTAAGTGGGCAAGTGTGGTGTCGGGAGGTTCTTTGACGTCGAGCACATTCTTACACCTGAGCGAGTTTGTCAGAGTTTGCATGTGCAACTGTTTTTAGAAGTTTCCAGTCACATGATAAAAAAATATATTAAAATGACAATGAAGCCCCGGCAAGCTTCAGTTTTAACTGAGAATGCATCCCGTGCAACAGTTGATTTTCGACGGGAATTTTATAGCGAGCTGCCATCGTTGTCGCAGCGGAAATAGAAAAGAAACTAGGTATACGGAGAATTGTTATAAAAGATTGATAAAAGTTATTTGTGGCCATATTTTGTTTGTATCAGCCAGAGAATGAATAAAGAATAATTGGAGAAAAAGAGACTTTGTTAAAATTGTTAATTCAAAATAAGTGGTAACAGCGTTCTGTTGATCGTCAGAACAAAAACACTTTGAGAATATCTAAATTTGAAATTATTTACTACTGATGTGCGTTATCTGGAACGTAAAGTATTTTTCACGGTTATTAGGCTTCAAGTATGATTTTTATTGTAAAACAAATCCTTCATTGCTGTTGGTATTATGATAGGTGTTTTTCAAGTGCTGTATATCTTCATATGTTCTCATCATGTACATAGTATTCCAGAACCGCACAAATTGGCAGGATCGTAGAGGGGTCCTAGATAAACAGTTTGAGATAGGGAACCTATTGTCTCTTTTGCCAAATGTTATGGCTGTTTTATGGATCGCACATCAATGACTGCAAATTAAAAGAACGTGGACGTGTGTGTTCTATTTTCGTTTTAAATATCTCATTTGCATACTAGCAGTCGAAGTACGGCAGTGTTGGTGCACAATCATTAGGATATTTAAAATTATTGGTCTATGCAATCTAAGTAAAATATCCTGTTCTCTAAGAGTGTGCACGCCAGTGGTTGATTTCAGATCATATGTAGTTAGAGCATTCCGATATTGCATGTGGTGGGTGAGTCGGTATATCCGGTAAACTGTAAAAGATGGAGAAAAACCTACAACACAAAAATGTAGATCTCGTTACAGCATACAATTTATATCCTATTTTTCATGGAGTTGGCTTTATCCGAGATATTCCTTGTTGTTGGATTCAGTTTTAAAATACTTACTCTTCCCATGCGAAAACTTGTCTACTCCTGGCCACGCAAAAGTAGATTTCAATCACATAGCAACCAGCTATTAAAATATTTTGATTATCGCTTTATGCTAGTGTATTCCCTTATTTCTCTTCCACTTACATGAAGGGAAGTAATCAGACTATTTCTGCTAATGTTTATCTCGATTAGCATAAAGTAGTGAGAAGAGTAAGTTTTTTTTAAGTGTGATTTGTTACAGAAATATAGAGAAGGTCATGTGAATGGAACAAATACAATTTTTTCTGTAAGCAAAATTACCATATATATTTAATTTTTCATTAAATATTTAAACACATTGTTTTTTTGATCAACATTGTTGGCACCATTCTTTTAAAAAGGAATATTTTTGAAAGAATTTCTATGCAAAAGAATAGTTTGGGACGGGGTTTCTCTTGATTCTCATCGTTCAAGAGAAACCCCACCCCAACCTTGGAAGATGCTGAACTAAAAAAGCAGTTGTTTCTTAACCGAATTTTGGATTCTGAGTATGCTGTTCACAGATAAAAATGCATATGGTTACGGATTTTCTCAAATTTTATTTTTGGTTCAGAGATACTCAAGTTATATTTTCCGGTGAAATCTTGATATATTACTTTTGTGTGGAATACAATACGTTTACTAGTTTCCATGTAAGGTAAAGAAAGTCAAATTTAAGAACTAAACTGTATAACACCAGGTAATAATAAATTTACTTACAATTCATATTAAACGACTTCAAATTCAACTATAAAGAAAAAGTAATACAAAATGAAAGTAAATTATATACTCTGTAAATGATTTTAAGATATTCAGGAAGCTTCTAATAGGGGTAACGATATTGTGTTATTCAGAGGTGGATTAAGACATTTATAGATTCATTGAAGAAACTGTGGTAACTTGTTTATTACGTTAAAATATGTTAAAATGGCGACAAATCACAAAACTTAACAAGATGCTGATGCGAAGTGCTTATTCAGAAAAACGTGGAAAAACCAAGACAAAGAAATGAGGGGGCTCTGAGAGCTGCTACAAGGGACAGAGAATGAAAGAGGTATAATAGGAATTTTAAAGATGCGATAAAAGGTGATACATTAAAATCAACTGGGTCATTAAGCAGAAGTGTAAGAAGTAAATCTTGCGAAGGGAATATCTCATTCTTCCAGGCAGACGTTCTCAATCAATCACAGAGAATGTTTATACGGCAACACAAGACTTTCTTAAAGTGCTTTTACTCACTGTTTGGTCGAGCATGGGCATGTCTACACCAGTTATTCTGCTTCAATGGTCCGTTCATTTTCAAGTCAGACCAAATTAATTTACTATACCCTCGGGCGTGATTGAATCAATCCCGGTAAAACATAACTCATTTCGCTAATTGTGCATCTATAATAGCAGGATTCCTAATTCCTAGATTGACATATATTGATAAAGAAATATAATACTTACAATTGCAATGAACTTTACAAAGATATTTAAAAAAAATTCATTTAAGGTTTTTAACTGCACAGATTTTGAAGCTCTCTTCCAAATAATTAGTCAAAAATTTAAAGCCTAGCCATTTAGGTAAAAATGTGCTCCATTCACATGACTTTCTCTACATCTCTGTAACAAATTATTGTTAATAATCTTATTCTCCTATTTCATGCTAAAACATTAACAGAAACGATCTTATTATTTAGTTCCTTATAAGTAGGAGAGAAATAAGGGAATACGCTAGGCTAAACCGACAGTCATCTGTTTTAAAAAGTGGATGCTATGGGATTGAACTCCGTTTATTTGCATGTCAAGCCTTGACAAGTTTCCGTATGAGAAAATTTAAGTGTTTTAAAACTGAAATAAAAAACAAGGAATATCTCGAAATCGTCCAACTCCACTAAAATATGTATGACATAAAGTATGTGTTTAATATAATCTAAATTGTTTGTATAGTAAGTTTTTATCTATGTCTTACTAGTTGCAAAATTCAATAAAAATCATCCAGAATAAATAGGTCTTTAGAGACTATTACCAGAAAGTTCAAGATATATGTGGCATGATAATATCTTAAACATAAGATATTTTAATCAAAATTGTTAGAGCCAATTTTGAAAAAAAATCAAAATTTTCGACATTTTTTCCATGTAAAGGTTAGTTAGGGGTGTCGCATCCTTGAAAAATACCAAACTTAAATACCAGGCTCTATATTTAACGCTCTTATCGTTTTTAGGACATGTTGTCCACAGACGCACACACACGGACCTTTTTCTAAAAGTACTTTTTGGGTTCAGGGGTTCCCAGAACATGTATTTCCGGTTAAATCTCGGTATTGAATTTTTAGGTCATTACAATACCTTCTCCATACACTATATACATAGGTGTGAGAAAGTAAAAATATGAAGTGCAAATAATTTAACCCTTTCACTATTAACTATGCGTATAATGCTTTCTTTAATACTCGTATATTTTGAACTATTTAGTTTCTTCTAGTCCGTATTTTTAGGAATGGCTGCCTACCCTCTCAATTAACTTTTTTGTAGCTTAAAGTTCTTTAACCTGGCGGGTAATATCGAACGATGAATGAAATCTGTAAAATGATGCCCAAATGATCTCGAAGTCCAAGAGGTTTGAAGTTGCTCGACATTAGTCCTCTCAGGATAAGGGAAAACCCCGAAAAATATTATCCCGATAACTCAAATTAAGCAAGATTTTAACTAATAGAACAGTAAATAATAGTCCTTGAATGGCTTGATTATTATTATTTTCTAATAATCCATGCTGATCTCATGAATGTAAGGCAGACACGCTACCCCCACGCTACCTAGGCGCCACATAATATAAGGTTTATTTCGGATTTAGATAGAAATTACCCAATAAGCGTTCAATTATTTTAAACAAATGACATAAGCGGGTGGTCTCATGGCGTGTAAAGCATTTGGAATTGAACGTAAAAATCTGATGTGTTGCATTCACATGACTCACTCTACCCGCTGTCACTTATTAGCGACTATACAAGCTTTTCTTACAAAACCTTATTTTTCTATTTTCATTTCAATTCAGAAAAACCTTTGCAGGAAATAATACATTACTTATTTTGTAATGTATACAAAGAGAATAGCGAACTTACGTGTTTAAGAACTGGATTTTTATAATGGCCTTAGCTCTACGCTTTTTCCATGCAATCACAAGAAACAACTGAAAATCAACAGGAATAACCAAATATTGAATAATTTGAACAATTAGAATGGATGTATTTGAAATGGCTTGTCACAAAAAGGCTATTTTAAATAAATTGTGTTTTGTAATTCGATTTAAATTATATAGTTTTGTCGACTAAATATATATATATGCTACACAAGTTTATGTACAACATTTCAACACATTTAAGTGGATTTCACAGGATACTCCCAAAAACTTCGAGATTTTCCTATGTAGGCCTCGGTAGTGTGGGGATAGCGTGCCTGCCTCACATTCAGAAGGTTGCAAATTCGGGTCTTGCTTAGGATAAGTTAGCGGGATAAGTATCTTTTCGGGATTTTCCTTTATCCCAAGAAAACGAATGTCGAATAACTTAAAGCTCCATAGACCCCGAGATCATTAAACCACATTTCAGGAATTTCCTTCATCGTTCGAGTTGACCAACGAAGTTAATGCATGTTAACCTATCAAACGATACTCGTACATTTTATTTAATATAAGATTTTTAATGTACGTTATTTTAATCAAAATCATTAGAAACGTTTTTAAGAAAATCAAATTTAGAAAAATATTTCATATAAACGAAATTGGGTGAATTTTCTTGAAAATCTTCATATCGCATACTTGTACGGTACTAAACATAAATGTCAATTTTTTGTGTTATACTAGCGCACATACACAGGGCACACGGACATTATGCGATTGTTGAACACACAAATCTATTACACAAAAACATTCTACAATATACGACACAAAAGTATTTTACCATCTACGTGGTATAGAAAGTACATATGCTACACGGCCTTAACATAATCAAACAATCCTGAACATGAAAAGAATTGGAGCGAAACAGTTAATTTTTGAAAGTCAATGGTGTTTCAATGGAATTCGCTGTGCCATCAGTTACAGACTCTGCAATGGGCAGATGAAATTAGAAATGTATTGGAAGATCGATATATTTATAAAAGAGCTGCCACAGCCATATGACGCATGTCTCATCAGCATAACTACAATAAAATATGGGATTATGGAAACTCGTTTAGACGCCGCCAATGTTAGGCAACTTCTTTGACCCTGGCTTTGCGAGTAGTAGGAATTTCGGGCGATTTTGCTGCAACACGAAATCACTGCACGCGTTATTATGTTAAATACAGAGATTATTCTGTCTCCATCTTTTTATCTACCTTTCACCTTGCATTTTTTTACCATACATACTCGTACCTATTATATAATTCTCTCTACAACTGCCTTGCTTCATTTTCTCACTGTGCAAATACATCTTATGCTGGTTTGAAAACCGTTAAGACAGCTCCTATCTCAGAGGCGTTAGAAATATGAAAATGGATTTAATTGCATACGTTTTGTTCTATATTCTTGTTATAAGATCTAAAAACCATTGTTTTCTATGGAAATAATAAAAATACAATAAAATCGAGGATTTTTGCTTTCTCTATTGCGTATCAGTAGCAGAAAGGTTTTATTCCATGGAATAAGTGATTGTCGAAATTTCAACGGAAATATATTTTTGAGGTCCCTTGAATCCAAAAAAAAAAAAAATTGTTCTACTATGCCTTTAAAGGAAAGTAAAAACGTAAACGAAATTCAATATATTCTGAGGATGTAGAACGAAGATTTTGAAGAAAACCCTCCACCCCAACTTACGTTAAATGGAAGTTTTTTCGAAAATTTCTGATTTTCTCAAAAATGATTCTAATGACATTGATTTGAATTCCATATATTTAACTTATATGCATGAAAAATAAAATTTATATCGTGAATTTTCTGGGAATCGTTTCTGATGTGTTCCCCCAGATACCTTTTACATATCAGGTAGGCCGTAGGAGATAGACAAAATCTTATTACATACATTTTTATTTAAAAGTTAAATGTTTTCAAACATTCTTTGTCATTGGTTTACATTTTGGGATACTTATCATTTTCTCAAATGGAAGGTTATTCTTCGTGTTTCTTCTACCTGACAAAGCAAAGAGAACGGAATTTAAAAGCCATCCCATAGCGATGAGCTCTTAAAAGTTTTGACCATCACTTAAGCCTAGTGTATTCTCTAATTTCTCAGTGCTAACAAGGGACTATGTAATAACAGCGATTTATAGAAGTACTTATCCGGATAAGTAGGTAGAAAAATACAGTTTTCAAACAATAGTTGAAGAATGAGTATAGGAAAGTCGAGTGAATGCAATGCTTCAGTTATTTTTTCTGTCGTATCAGTGTTTCTTACTTAATGTTAAAGTACGAAGCCATATATTCTCTTTTCTATATGAAATTGTTAAGACATGTACAAAATTTCACTAGAATAGGTTAAACCATTATTAAATGAAATTATAAGACTAGAAGCATTATCAGTTTAAACGTCTGTTGTATTCACATGATTTTCTATGCCTATTCTGCACGAAATTTTTCTTACAAAAGCTTATTCTTCTACTTCATGCTGATCGTGATAAACTGACAGAACTTGCTTTATTTGTTAGTTTTTTCTAAGTAGAAAAGAAAAGGAATACACTAGGCTAAAGCGATAGTCAACTCTTTGAAGTTCCGGTAGCTGTGTTCTGTGTTTCGTTCTCTGTGTATGATCAGGATGAAAAGGAGAAATAATCTTTGTATCTGAAAAAAATTTAGTATTGCAAATTTTAAAATCAATAAGGAATATCTCGAAAATGGTTACCTCTACAAAACACGTATGACATAAATTGTGTGGTTTTATGAGATCTACATTTTTTGTGTAATTAATTTATCTCTTACAGTTTACCATTTATGCAAAAGTTAGTCAGAATTAAACGACTTTAAGGGACATTTTGAAACTCTGGATAAATGTTTTATTTGTCATGTAAATATGATTTTTTTTTAAATTCGCTAGAACTATTCTTGGGAAAATTTATAAATCTTCCATGTAAAGGATAGCTTGGGTTGGAGAAATTTTTCTGAAAATCTTCATATCATTTCCTTGGAATATATTACACTTAAATATCAAGTTTAGTGTTTAACTGATTTTTCATTTTTCACTTATGCTTCACACACACACGCTCGCACACGCTCGCTCGCACACACATACACACGCTCGCACACGCTCGCTCACACACACACACACACACACGCTCGCTCGCACACACACACACACACACTGGCTGACCTTTTTCTAACCTTTTTTTTAATTCAGGGATCCTCAAAATATTAATTACCTGTGAAATCGGAGTTTTAGGTTAAATACGGTTCTTTCTCTACCTACTATACATACATACATACGTACATACATACATACATACATACATACATACATACATACATACATACATACATACATATACATACATACATGCATGCATACACGCATGCATACACACATGCATACACACATGCATACACATAAACACGGTTGGAAGAAAAAATAAAAAAGTCTGTTTGCACGGTTTTCTTTAATTGGGATTCACATGTCTGTGTAGGTTTCATGATTAGTAATGCAGCAAGCTACTGGCATTTGTCCCTACACGTGCTATGGATCCATGTTGTGTCAGACCAGCTGGCTTATCAGAGAAATGTCATCAGATGAAAACAACGTCTCTAAACTCCGGTCGTTTGGCTGAGTCTAAACGAAAGAAAAAGAAATAAAATGTTTCAGATCAGTGCTACTGATATGCTCATTTAAAAATTAAAGCATATAATAAATGAAATGATGCATATCTAAGTTTATTAGGGTAACTAAGTTTGCAAAAATAATCTTATAAAATTGTATTAAAGTTTTATAATTGTATTAAATTTTATTATTTTATTAAACTAAATATTCTTGCCTATTACCTAGTGAAAACAATTCTGACCTCTCTAAATAAAACAAAGGAATTAGTGAATAAAAGAATAGTTCCATAAATAACGCGTACACAGTTATGCTGAGTGGAAAAGAAAGAATTCTAATTCTAATAGTGTTTGTTTATGAAGATAAGCAACTATCTCATCGCGAGGCTACAGATTTATTTATTAATATGCACCCATTCCGTGCTCAGATTCTACATATACTTGTTACAGAAATTGTAAAAAGGTTTACTGAAATTGGAATTGCCACGATGAGGTCGCCCGAAAAGTGCAAATGGTGAGAGTACTTCATCGAATTTACTCCTCCATGTTTAAGAAACTCCAAAAGTACCTACACAAACTTGACGTTAGTAAGCAGTATAAGCCAAAGATTGTGATAAAATCCTTAAAATTGCCGGCAACATCCTTATAAAATTGAAAGATTTGCATGTATCTTAAAGGGGACAATCCTGATGGGATAATGTAGATTTTTTTAAATATGGAGAATATTAAAAAAAAAAAAAAAAAAAAACAGTTTTTCTAAGACAAATTGTATTCCCAATTGACACGTTCTGCCTGAATGGAATTGTCAACAGGCACAACTGCCTAAATTCACAATTCGTAGCATCCACAAAAATTGAATGTTTGGGCTGGTTTTGTTGGTGAACATGGAACGTTATGAAAATGACTGAATAATGACATAAATGGCAAAGCAAGAGTAGAATAATAAAATCTCTAAAATATAAAATAGCAACAGTGACATAATTCATATTAATTTTCATATTTGATACCCACGATAAGGATATATATATTAGTAATGGCTAAGGTGCAACATTTAAGGTGACATGTTGTTAGAATGCGGGTCCTTTTCATAAAAAACATTCCTTAATATACATTTAATTAAGGAGGCCTGATTGCCGATATGTAAATGTTGCTTAATAATAGTTTTTTTTTTAAAAATAATATAGGTAATAATAATAATAACTACGATGTTACAACCGTTGAAATAGGGACATAATTGCCAATATAGCCGGTCCCCATGGCCGCGCTCGCCAAGGCGTCCCGCTTTGGTGCTTCGTAGCGCTGGGGATCGTGGGTTCGAGTCCCGCCTTGGGCATGGGTGTTATATGTTTGTGTATATGTGTGTGTTGTAATAGTAAGAAAACAGCAATCCAGTAATAATACAGAAAAACAAGGTAAAAAGGAAAAGGTAAATAAAAGTAGGGTATACAGTGCCGGAGTCCCGATCAGACTCCGGTACCGTATTTAAAAAAAAAAAAAAAATATATATATATATATATATAAGAAACTGGATCTAGGAGGGAGCGAACCTGTTCTAACGCGTTGCGTGTGGCCTGACCTGTTAGGCGCTGCAAGTCACCCGTGGCCGGGGCGAGGCCCGCCAGCTGTAACCCCACCACTGCCAGTTCGTTATTGGATTTCCAGGTCCCTTCGTTTCAAGGACGCCCGAAAAGAGAAGCGGCTCTCCTTCTCAATGAGATTAGCATTAAAGTCCAACTACCTGCGAGAAACATCCTACAAGGAAGAACCGCATAGAGAATTAACGGGCTTAGACCGTATTAGTGGTCGCACGTACAGAGACACTGAAGCCTTTTTGTGCTGAAGGAAAACATAGCATAAGTTTCTCCAAGCAGATTTTTTCAATGAAAAAAATTCCTTTTGTAACGCTCTCTGCAATCTCGCCATATAATTAGAGCTGTTTACAAAGCTCAGAAAATTTTTGAATTCATTTCTAACTTTTCTGCACACATGTTAAGGAAATTAAAAGATCTGTAAAATTGCCTAAAGTACACAAGATGTACGTTGTTAATGTAACCTTATTAAGGCTCCTTTTGACCATTAACATTCTATCATGTGTAGAATGGAATCTGTACCTAATATACTATATATAAAAACTTTCATTTGGGTAATACAAAAATGTTTTAAACAGAAGGCGAAGAAAAAGTATTTATGAATTGAAGACAAGTAAGAGTGTGGACCAATTGTAAAAATATATTTATAGCACGCAGGAAATTTTAAATAAACCATCAGTTCACCCTGAAGACGAGGAAGATGCACTTCTTCGAAACGTTGGTGTCAAGCCAAGTTTTTACCTGGCTAGAAGCCCGAGAAGATTTTGAATTAACACGTCGCCAGGAAAGCTTTAGTTCTTATTATAAATGATGTGTTTTAACGTGCTCTACATTTTCTGAGTTCTAAGCTTTTTCCATCTCTTACGGTTAAGCAATTATGCAAAATTCCGTAAAATTATCCAGAATAAAGTAGTCTTCAGAGTCTATTCACAGAAAATTCAACATATACATTTTGTTTGTCAGGTAAATATCTTTAATATACAAGATTTTAATGAAAACCGTTAGAGCTATTTTTCAAAATTTTCGAAAAAAGGTCCATATAAAGGGTAGTTGGGGGATTTTCTTGAAAATCTTCATGTCGCATCCTTGGAAGATGCCAAACTTAAATACGGGTGCAATACCTTCCCTGTACACTAAAACATAATACGTATAGAGAAAGTAAAAATATGATGGGACATACTCGTACGAGCTTCTCTATTAATTGTGAGTGCACACACTTTTGTTTTTATCATGGTATCAACATAAAATTGTACACAAAGCTCACGCTATATATGTTTACTAAAACAGTTAAGCAATTCACATTATAACACGTAACATGTAAAATACAAAACGCAAATATTCGCAATTGCTAAATTTTTAAATGAACAAATACCACGTTTTCCAAACAAGAGTCCGTTGTTTTGAAGGAAATTAACAAAACATATTGCATATCCTCGGAGAATATTAATATAATACTGAATGTGCCATGCCTTTCCGGGTCAAACTTATATTGTTTATCATTGCGCGCGCATGCAGAGTCAATCTAAGCAAAATATATTGTTTTTATACTGGAATCAGTAGAGTCCAAAGCACGCAAAAGCTCCACAGATGTGATAATGTTAATGTCGAATGCATTAGGTACTTGATTTTTTGCACGTAGGGGTATTGACAAATATAGCTTTTGGAATTGATATTTTGCGTACCTAAATTAAGGTGTTTATCGTAATGTTATTGGTCCACTATGTAATGCAAATATACTGGCATGTCTGGTATAAGGTTTCATGTGCAGGTGCTCTGGTTCTCGCCATTTGTGAAGTTTAAATATAATGGTAAGAGTTACTTAAGCTTTTTAGAACAATTTAGTTTGGACATTTTCTTGGCACTTTGACTTGACTCGACTCCTGTGTGCAATTCAGAATAGCAACGTCGCCTTGGCACAGAACCGGATCGGGGCTTATTTATGAGCTATTCATCCATTCTGAGTGCGGACCTTGTACCCTGGAAACTGTTGACAAATTGCCAGATTTACTGCCCGTGCTTCCCTAATTCATTTCTGTACATAAAGTCTTTGCAAATAAATTCTTCATCCCTTTTTTAATTCTAGGAGCATGCATAATTAAAGGAAGTTGAATCAGTCAAGTCTGTTTAAAATCGTTAGCGAGTACTCTTCTGCATTTGAAGTACCTTACGGAACATCCACTTATTGCAATTTTTTATTTTTAAATCCACTCACACTTTTATGCAGATTAGTTTAGATTGAAGTAAATGTAGTCAGATTATGATAATGTTGCTGTTGCCAATAATAATAATACTAATAATAATAATAATAAAACAAATTAGACCTGAATTCAAAACTAGAACCAGATTAAATATTAATTGCCATGGCCAAAATTTTCACCATAGATCTTCCGGTTTCCATTCGGCTTCTCTAATCACCTGAGTTTCAGTAGCATCATGTCAACATGCCATCAAACTCCGCAACTGGCCCGCATTTTCCCGGTAAACTACTGATTTCCTATCTGAAAATAGCAGAAATTATATTAAATTGCAATGCTTCGATAAATTTCTTTATCCGGCCCTTCTGGTTATTTTGTGCCTTCGCAGAACGTAGAATTTTGCGACTCTCGTTGATGTAAATGTCGTGTTATTTATGGACGCTCTTTAACTGCTGTGGTCCTCAGCGTCCCATTCTATATTGGGCATGAAAGACCGCTTAATTTTACTCAGAGGCCTCTCTATCAGGCTTGAGGTTCTTTTATGTGCTGTAAATCTACGACACGTAAAAGAACCTCAAGCCTGATAGAGACCTCTGAGCAAAATTAAGCGGTCTTTCACGCCCAGAATAGAATGGAACGCTGAGAACTACAGTAGTTAAAGAGTCTCCAAAAATAAAACTCCATTACTTATACGAGGTTGAATGAAAAGTGATACCTCCACCTTCGTTAATTGGGTTTGGAAGAGAATATTTAAATATCAAACGCAGAAATAATCCTTGGGATGTGATATTTAATTACCAATATTAACTTTTCCATATAATCCCATAATCACCAGCCATTGGATACATTTCTGCCAACGATGATAAAGTTTTCTGACATCACGGAAGAAGTCGACACTCTTGTTTCCTCAACCACACTCTCAAAGTTCTCTGAATGTCTTGTATAATAATGTCGTCTTTCTTTATCGGGAACAGATGGAAGTCAGACGGTGCTAAATCTGGACAATATGGAGGATGCCGTACGGTGGTGAGTTTCAGTCTCTGAAGCCCTGCTGTGATCGCACGTGAAATGTGTGGTTTGGTATTGTCATGCTGCAGGAAAACATTTCTCTTTTCCTTTAGAGCCCTTGATAGCCATCGTTTCAGAGTTCGCAGTGTTGTGATGTAACGCTCTGAATTTGTTGTTGTTCCACGCTCAAGGAAGTCAACTTGGATAACACCATCTGCATCCAAGAACATTGTGGCCATGATTTTTCCAGCTGAAAGCTGCGTCTTGAATTTCTTTTTCTGGGGCAAATTTTTGTGCCGATGTTCCATAGACTGGCGTTTCGTCTCCGGGTCGTAATGTGAACCCATATTTTGTATCCTATCACAATTGAATGGAGAAAAGCGTCACCTTCATTCTCGTAACGCGAGAGGAGTTCCTGGCAAATTTCAAGTCTGTGCGCTTTCATTTCAGGAGTCAGTACCTGGGGTACCCATCGTGCACAGATCTTTCCGATAGCCAAGCAAAGCAATAATGTGTCTCACACGTTCTTGTGAAATGCCGATTGTGCTTGCAATTTCTCTCTAAGTGATACGATGATCGTCCTGAATCAATCTGTCAACATTTTGCTTGTGAAACTCGGTGGTTGCTGTCACAGGACGTCCAACTCTTTGTTTGTCACGCAAGTCAGATGTTCCCACCTCAACATCTTTAAACTTTCTCGCCCTACGAGTACTCACATCAACACAATCACCATGAACTGCTTTCGTTCTGTGATGAATCTCCTTTGGGGTGACACCTTCTGCTGTCAAGAATTCAATGACTGTACGTTACTTAAATGGCATTGACTGACCATATGCGCAGGATTCCATACTTTACACTGTAACAACTAAACCGTTCAATGCTAAGGCTCCCCGCCAACTGAAGCTGTAGAGATGAGGCTACGGAACAAGTCAGTACCTGCCGTATACCAATGCTGCCATCTGTTGAAGAGTTACGAAGGTGGAGGCATTACTTTTCATTCAACCCTCGTCTATGTAATATATGGATAACACATTCTTGGCTTTCCGTATGATAGAAATTAGATGTTTTGTTTGCTAAAGCTACCTATGTTGTTTTTGTGGAAAACGTTATTTCTCAACGCTAAGACCCGTTCTGCAGTTGAATCAGGATTACCACTCCGCATTTTATCCGCAGATTTAAATATTTTTCTTCGTGCCTTATTATATAAGAGCTAATAAAAGGTATCCGGATTTTCTTTTCTGAAAGGCAAATAAAATAACGAAACGATCTTCATTTATAATTAACAATTTTATTGATTCGTATTTTATTATGTTTTTAGTTTATTGTTCTCAGAATATAGAAAATCATATGCAGATGTGGCCAAATTCCTTCATGTTAAACTGTGAACCAGAGTTTTATTTGAGCTATACCGCATTTGATTAAAAGACAAGGTTTTTATTTTTATGCAGAATTAATTGTTAAAAATGTATACTAATAATGTATTGTCCTTAACACTTAACATTTAGCGATTTACGGGAAAGGAAGAAAATAGTTGTTACAAGCGCAGTGTTTAGTACGGATGAGGAGGAGGAGCAGCAGCATATGTTTGAAAGTGTTAGACCATGATAACCGTAAAATATGAAAAGTGCCATTAATGAACGCTCTCTTATACAGGGTGAATAAGTGCAATATTTGTATCAGCGTTTGAGGGCATGTAATGATCCAGCATTTTCAGTAACGTATTTTTTCGATATTTTCTAAGATTATGTTCATGAGGAAAATTTCACAATGTTTTTGGGATGGTTATTATTTCCTATCTCAGACATATGGTGATTTCCTTACGTAACAGGTCTCACGGTTAACCCCTCTGCTTTTTGCCCTACCCGAGTAGAGATGGTTTGATACGAGAGAAAAATGTCACTTGCACTGAAACTTCAACTACGTACTACTTGGCAAAGCGATGAGGCGTTGTACATAAACGAACTGTAAGGTTGGTAATATAGGCAGTCCTAAGGTATATCTGCTTCGTAAATAGTTTTCAAAATCAAAGAAGAAGAAACTGTCAACCAAGCAACTTGACCCGAACAGTATCCGAACCTGCGACTTTCGCTGCACATGCAGGTGGCCAAAATCGATACGGTAAACACAAGTGCTGCTGGGGTTGAAAGTAGAGGTTCTAGTTTCTCTTATTAGCTAAACATTACACTACTTATTATAAATACCACGTTTTGTATTTATTTGAACTTTTCATTTTTGATTTATACTTTTCACAATCGCACGCGCACACACACACACACACACACACACACACACACACACACTTGGAACTTTCTCTAAAAATGTGGGGTTCCATTTACTTTGTTTTCTCTATCTATTGTCTAACAATTGTTATGAGAGCTTATTCCTCCATGTCAATCATGATAAACTTTAACAAAAGTAATATAATTTCTTATTTCCTTCTTGATACAAGAGAAATAAGGACATGTACTTAAGCTAAACTGACAGTCAAATCTTTTAAAAAGTGGTCGTTAATGTAATAACATTAAAATTCCTTTCTTTGGTTTCAGCAGAAAGAAAATCAGACAATGGTTTCCCATTCGATAAAAGTTTAATGATGGGAACTTTAAAACCAATAACAAGGTTAATCTCGGAAAAATCTCAGATAACGTATTTAATATGTGTCTGTTTTGACGACACCTACGTTTTTATATACAATCTTGATTGCCTCTTACGGTTTACCAATTATGCAAATGCCATCCAGAATGAAGAGGCCTTCAGAGGCTATTCCCATAAAATTAAAGATAAAGTTTAGTTTGTAATAAAATATCTTAAATACATGGTATTTTAATTAAAACCATTATATCCATTTTGAGAAAACAATGATACTCAAAAAATGTTCTATATAAAGGGTAGTTTGTGGTGAGGGATTTTACTGAAAATGTTTGGGTCATATTTCTGGAATTTTCTGAGATTAAATACCAAATATAGTATTTAAAGAAATTCTCACATTTAGTTATGTTTTATCTCATACATATACAAACGGAGCTTTATCTAAAATATTTTTTTTTATTCAGGGCACCTCAAAGTAATATTTCCGGTGAAACCTCGACATATAATTTTTGTGTGGAATGAAATACTCTCCACACTTTACATAGATGTAGTAAAAATTTTTATTTAGGGGCCCTCAAAACATGCATCAGTATACAATTTAGCTACAATATAACACCTTCTCTACTTACCATATACGTGATAGAGAAAGTAAAAGGAGAATTGTGAAATTAGCTTTCTCAGCAGCGTTTACACCTGGTCACTTTAATCGAAAACCGCAGTTGTGATAATGATCTCTCCTCTACTGCATCAGTCATAAAGAAAACAGAACAAATTAATATTGTTTTTTTTTTTCCAGTAACCTTAAAGCCAAAAAAACTTAGCTGTGTAGAAGGAATACTCTAGAAGCGAAGTGCTTATCAGTGGATTGGAGAAAATTGTCCCATACTCTATAATGCATTTAAAATGAGAATATTTCTTGTTTTTTTACCGATAAAATCAATATTCACTGTTAAAGAGCGTTAGCAAGGACTATCTGAACCGAAATTTATACTTTGGGAGATACAATGTTCCTTTGAGTGATGCCGGCAAACCACCAACGCTGCTATACGAATCCGTTCGCAATAGCAGTTCACCCATTTCTCCCCTAGATCTGATGAGCACATTAAACACTCTGCTATTGAAATTTAGAAAAACGCACACTAAATAGGTAAAGTTTTTCAATCCCTATGGGAATTCTTCCACAAACGGCTTAATCAGATAACAACAACAACAAAATGGAATTGTACCTGGAGAACGTGGGGCCAATTAATTCCACTGTCATAAGAATACACTGCATTACTTCCATGGACTGATTTGTTGAATTGCAGTTATATTACTTTAAAAGTTATGTCGTTTTATTTCTCCCTTGAAGAATTGGATGCTAATGTTTATTTTTGTTGAACCAAAAAGTTCTGATAAGTTTAAGCTGCCGTTTCATACGTGTTTACGTTTCAGAAAGTTTGGATACAATAAATGCCTAGTTTTCCTTAATATATACATGAAAACTACACATAGTCAACAGATAACTGCGCATTATATTATTCGTACTATAGACCACGCGAAATCATAGGGAACGGTATTACTTCCCGTTGTCACGAGTGCTAGAATGCCACACAGTGATTTCATGCTAGGAGTCAAACTTGGTGACCACTATTATCAATTAGAGATAATTAATCCCCGGAACAGTAGCACAAGGATAATTTAGCCTTGTAATCACATTATAATTACATTTTTCAATAAGATTACCTAATTGTGTATTTGAAGATACTGGCCTGAAAATTTCGCTTGTAATAAAATTGTAATAAAATGCCAATTTCAATATGGTGAAAGTAGAGTATAACTTCTCACCTGAATGCTTTCTCAACAGAGACTACACGAGAATAGAGAGAAATCAACCAATTAAAGACAGATGAATTTCAACCAAAAGAAAGCTATATGGTTACCACTTGGTCTCTTGCGGCGTTTGTCAAGAGCAAGAGGTCAACATGTTGCATAATGCATGTTGCGAATTCGAAGCTTTGTTTTCCGCAGGCGGATGTTTTCCCATAGCAAATTAAATAAATATTCTCATTTGTAATGAGAGAGTAGCTCGCCTTTGTTACGCTTAGTGTACGTATGCACATACATATGGTAATGTTCAGCGTAAGTACAGATGATCCAGAATATGTGTGATTACTCTTAAGATTCGGTCAATTTCATTAAATGATAAGATAACCATAACCGGTTAGATGTAGAAATGTACGTGTTTATTAGTTTCTCTAACATTTGAAGGGATTGCTAAATTCAAATCCGAAATTGGTTATCGAGAGTGCACCAAAATGTTCGTTTCCAGTCCTTTTAATTCAAGAAAGCCCCGTGTTTCTACAAATGGTCCATTCGTTTTTAACAGTATATATGTTCCACAGTAGTACACGCACAATTACGATTGATACATCTAAAGAACCATAACCGCACACTCTACAAATGTTCTATATGTGCCTTTTGAGTAACACAACACATCTTCAAAGATGATAGTCCAATTCGTTCCATACATTCTGTAGCATCACTATCCTTTTGTAGACACTTTGATACCTTGTTCTGCCAACTGTTGAACAAAATTTACTGTATCAAACATTTTTGTACACTGGAAAATATAGCATTTTGAAAAAGAATGAATCATCTGTAGTAATCCTATATTTGTGGAAAGGCAGTTTAATTCATGAACAAGAAGATGCATGCGACAATCCATGATCAGGAATGTTGAACCACTAGCAGAATTATCAATGGAAGTTCGTCGTGATTCCATTTACTGCAGGTCATGATATATCATCAAGTAAATTCCTCATGGTGCAAAACTCAGTTGGCCAAAGATTGTCATACGATTTATACATCCACTCCCTCACAGAACATCATAGGTACACATGCTCTATGTGGCAGCCTGTCACTTCCTTCTAGTCATCAACGGGACGAGGAATTCCGCGAAGGTCAACGAAAGAGCAAGGATAGCTTTGTTAATGGGAAGGGAAGACAATTGCTTGCTTTCTGTAATGCCTTCTCTTTAAAAATAATGAATAGCAAGTACGGTGAGGATCGAGAGGGGGATCTCACTTTCATAAATGAAAATGGGATAGCGTAATAGATTTTATTTTAATAAGTCAGGGTTTAATTGACGGCATTAGAAATTTTCGGGTGGAGGATCGTATCGAGTCGCGTCACTGTCCGGTTGCCCTGGAACTGAATATAGAGGCGACCATGGAAACGCAGGCACCTGAAGAGGGAAAGGGGGACGAAGGGAGATTAATTAGTAAATTTATATAGAAACCGGTAGAAACAGAAATATTTGTTGATAAATTGGAAAACAATTTAAGGAAAAGGAACGCAGGCACAGCGGAAGAACTAACACATATATTAGCAACGGCTGCGGGGACAACGAAAGTCCAAATGCATGGTAAGATGAAACGATTCAATAGTTGGTATAACCACAAATGCAGAGCCGTAAAGTAACAAGCAGAAAAGGCTCTGTCAAAATTTAGAAGGGAGGGGGAAGATGACATTAGGAGAATTTTCACAAAAAAACGAAGGGAGTATAAACAGCT
The DNA here is from genome assembly GCA_030762935.1 of Hymenopus coronatus. Taxonomy (NCBI): domain Eukaryota; kingdom Metazoa; phylum Arthropoda; class Insecta; order Mantodea; family Hymenopodidae; genus Hymenopus; species Hymenopus coronatus. The sequence continues at coordinate 74,931,269 of CM060881.1, forward strand.
CCTACGGGAAAAGAGAACTACATGGCAAACAAACTGACTCAGAAAATTAGTAATGTTTCAACACGGGGGGATAACGCTGAGATGTGGCAAGTAGTAAAGCATTTAAGAGGCAACCGTCAGGCGCCCAACGAAATTTCGGGGAAGGTGAAGGGGAAGGGATTTTTATAATAAGGGAAGTGCAACTTTTGGGAAATCTTGAGATCCCAATACTGGACGAGGAAATGTCAGCACGAGAAATAGCACAGGCGCTGAGGAGCCTGATGGGAGGCAAAGCTCCGGGGTTAGACGGGTTGCCCCCGGAAGTTTTTAAAGCCGCAGCCAATGTTAATGAGTTTGGTGGAAGTATGCTCCAGATATGTAACAGATTGTTTATTGAGGGGAATTACCCTACCTGTTGGGGAAAAGACATTATTCATCCCATTTATAAAGGGAAGGGAGCTATTGGGAATCCGCATAACTTTAGGGGGATTACTCTGTTGCCAATTATGGAGAAAATTATGGAGTGTTATATAGCCGTATAAAGGACTGGGAATATAAATTTAGCAAACTTTCAAAATTTCAAATGGGTTTCAAAGAAGGACACAGTACCATAGACGCCGCTTTTATACTACACACTTTAAGGACGAAACAAGTGCTAATTAAGTGGGGAAAGCTTCGTTGTGCATTTGTGGACTTTAAGAAGACGTTTGACTCTATTAATCGAAATGCATTATGGTATAAACTAAGTAGAAAGGGGTTATCAAGTAAAATGATTAGAGCATTGCAGGCAATCTATCAAAATGTCGAATTCTGTGTAAAGTACGACAGAAACAGAGTGTCGGAGAGCTGCCTAAGCTATAGGGGAGTGAGGCAGGGTTGTATTTTATCTCCCTTGCTATTTAATCTCTTTGTGGATGATATTACTGATGCAATGATAGCAGAGAAAATCCAAGCACCAGTAGTAGCGGAATTGCAGATGCCAGTACTTTTATACGCGGACGACTTAGTATTGTGCTCTACGACAGTTAACGGATTGCAACGAGGACTGGACAAACTTAAGAATTATTGCGATGAATGGCTACTTACAGTTAATATGAATAAGACTAAGGCAATGGATTTCAAAAATGGTTATGTTTATAACAGGGAGGAGACTTGGACATATGCAGGACAGATACTGACAATGTTAAACCTTTTATATACTTAGGACTCGCATTTACAATGAACGGAAAATGGACCAAACACATTGACATTACGAAACACAAGGCAAGGGTGAAAGCGGCGGAAGCTCTCCGAATATGCTGCAGAATTCCGAATATATCCATAACCTTAATTGAAACTGTATACGGAGCGACAGTTAGATCCACGATGACATACGGAGGAGAAATATAGGGGTGGGAACAAACAGGAAATCTGGACCAAGTGAGGACCCAAGTTTTGAAAGGAATTCTGGGTGTAGTAAGGTGTACGGCAAACTGCGGAATAATAAAGGAATTCGGGGCACACAGTGAAACGATAAAGTGCAAAATCAGAGCAGTTAAATATTGGATGAGAATCGTTCACGGAAACCAATATCTAATTAGGGCAGTCTCCTACCGTGAACAGTTGCGAATGGAAGGTAATTCGACGTGGGCATCAAAATTAAAGAAAGGGTTGGAAACCATTGGGATGGGATACATTTGGATGGCGGGGCAGGCAAACAGGCGGAGAATTTGGAGGAAAATTAAGAGCCGCCTCTGTGATATTGACAGACAGCAAATAATTGTGCAATGCACAGAGAAGATTTCATTAGAAGTACAGACTAGGCTAAAATCGGAGTGGGGTATGGAGCAATACAGCAAAACAGGTACCAAACTCATTAGAGAGGGGCTCGCGTGGATTAGACTAGGAGCTGGAGGAGCACGAAAATTTCTGAAGAGAAATTGTACGAGAATCTGTCCCATTTGCGAGGAGTAAGAGTCGTGGACTCACTTCTTGGCAAGAAGAATGGTACGGAAGAATGGCGGGAAAAATATTTACCATGATTCTTTACCACCGCGAATGTAGACTAGAAGCATGTTGGACCCTACTGGCAGGCGCGGGACACATGGACGGGCTAGGTAAATTTATACTTGAGGCAAGACAGCTGAAATCTGAAGGGCGGTGGGAGGAATAAGTTCAAATAAGTTCAAGTAAACAAAAGTGACTACAATATTCTACATACATATATATTATGTCATACTTAGGTCACTGTTGTGTTATGGTTTATATATATATATATATATTTATTATGTGTATATATTTATTATGTGTATATATTTCTTTTAAGTGTAATTATCGATTATAAGAGGGTACATTTATGAAATTGTACTTTTCGCTGTAATTTAAATTGCTATAACTGCATATCTTGGTATTTTTATTTTTTGGGTTCACCCTTAATTCTTTATTGTTGTTTTAATATTGCTTTTGATTGTGTATTGCCTTTGTCATTTTATTTTCGAATTTACTCTTAATTATTTGTTGTTGTTTTAATATTGTTTTTAGTGTGTATTACAAAATCACGTACGGTCTGTGGAACCGTGCGAATGTTGAAATTCTATTTTGTTTGGTGGTGTTTAACGCCCGCTTTAACTACTTATGGCACCGCAGGCGGTGACACTGATGATGCATGAATGAAGATGGAGCACCGGTGGAATGCGATTGCGAGGAAAACCGGAGAACCCGGAGAAAACCCGCCTCAGCGCCTTGTTCACCACAAGTCTCACATGCGGTCGCTTCGGATCGAACCCGGACCGTCTAGGTGAGAGGCGAGTGGTCTAACCACTCGGCCACGGCGTGGCCCTGAAATTCTATGTACATATTATATTGTTATGTCAACAAATACACTTATTCATTCATTCCGTGTGGTCATTTTGGCGCGGTATCTGAGACGGGAGGAGCTACCCTTCCTTCAAGTAGCTTCTCAATTGGTTCCTTTGTAGTTTACAAAGCTGAGTACATTCTGTAGGAGACCTCACAAGTCTCTGTTATAGTAAAGCTATAATGGCGCTGTAGACATGGATTATAAAACCTTAGGCATGTGACTTCTATTATTTATTCTGGACGAATGTATGCACAAGTTGTAGAATATAAAAGTTTAAAATTTAAACGCGCAATTGAGAACGCAATATTCAGCTTATTTAAAGAAGTTGGGTGAAACCGAAACTAGTTCGTATTAAGTGTGTTATTACGGAGATGAAAAGTGTACAATTCGAGTAAATTATTTCTACTTTGTCAATTGATTACTAATTAATGCAAAATATGTTTTTTATTCTAATAAATCATATAACCCAGAGCCACATTTTAAAAGTAAAAATCCTTATCATAATGTGGACATCACGCTAGTTTTGATTGGTCGTACTTCCTTGAAGTACTTGGTGCGAAAATAATCGAAATTGTTTTCTGCACGCTCAAGGGTGTGTTGACCTTCAGCACAAAGTTATAAATGTCTTAGATAATCTTGTTGTAGAACCTTTTAAAACACACGACTCTAAAACTTGTGTTTATGGCGTTCTTTGTGACATGTAATATGATACGCATGTGTGTGTATTTCCCTCTGTGTGTGTGCGCGCATTTTCTGGTATTTATCTGTAAAACAATGAGTATATCTGCAGTTTAAGATAAGATCATTCTTTCCGCTAATTTCATGGATAGCACGACGTAGAAAGGAACAACGTTCAAAACAAACGCATCATTCTCTGTCTAAACAAATGAAATGCATTCAAACAGAAAGTAGAAGCTGAGAAACGCAACCACTAGCACTAGATAAGATGCCAGTTTTGCACCAAGGAACGACAAATAATGAGTAGATGATATTCCAGTTCAGCAAGATTGTTTTGGCTAGTGGCTTAGCAGAAACAGAATATATCTGAAGTGTACTTTACGAACAATGAATAATGATTAAGCAGTAAACACTTTGTCAATATATGATTACAGGACAGAGAGAGAGAGAGAGAGAGAGAGATAAAACTCGCAAATTGGTTCCAGAATAGTGCACTCCACAGTAAATATAATTTATCCGAGTTTTATTAAATTAAATGAAAACAAATAAGTTACCCTTCCCACACACACACAATAAGGATGTTAAAGAATTCAACCGACAAACTTTCAGGGGTTAGAAAAGAGTGGTCATACACTTGGATAGAGATACTTATGATTTTTCAATTTATGACTGTTTCCAATAGATGAAAATAAATGAGTCATAACCTCACTGATAATCAGACTAAGCAATTTCCTATCGATAAAGGAAAATAGATTGCAGATTGAAGGACCCTATGCTGCCTTCATAGATAACAAATCACTCCCATCACCTTCAGTATGTTGGCGTGTGCACCTCCATCACGTTTTACCTGCCGTCAGTGATTCATGTTGGCTGCTCTTTTTAGGTTCTATGCGCTGAGGATGGTTTGAGTGTAGCCAAGTTAGAGCCAACTACCTAAGAATTCTTTAGTCTACTCATAATACTCACCTGGGTTATTGCAACAAGTAGTAGCTGCTACCAATTTAAAATCAATATAAAATAATTGTTTTAAAATAATTCTCACATTCTATGAAAATAAACTCTTACTTTTAAGGGTAAAAAATATTGGAGGCTATAGAAAAGAACATATTTTAAGATGAATAAGCTTAATATAAAAGGCATGCTAATAGATCTCTTTACAAACTCATTTGCTGTACAAGAATTAATGCGATTGTTTAAAAATTAAGTGTGTGGAGTAATTTTATTAGAAGAATGAATATCGACCATAAGATTAATACTCCTTTTTAAATAACTACAAAGATAGAATTTTTAAACATGGCAAAACCTTTACTTTGTGTGTGTGTGTGTTTGTGATAGCATAGTATAGCATATATATAATTCGGTCGTCTCCTTAGCGCGGTGGTAGTGCAGCTGCCTACCAAGCGGGAGACCTGGGTTCGATCCCCAGTACCGGCGTGGGGATTTTTACCCCGCTTGGAGACCTGGACCGGGGTGCACTCAGCCTCGTGAGGTCCCTGGGGGGCCAATTGAGGCTCCAGGTCGTGAGGACCGCATTAACCGGCCGGGAGGGGCTCGAGGCGCTGACCACCTCTCACCCTCCAATACTGCACCCCATCCATGACGTCCGTAGTGGACTGAGATGGAGGACGCAGCGGCCGGGCGGTAGGCCAAGGTTCCCCGTGAGCTGTCTTGCCATGGAGTTATTATATATATAATTCGATCTTGATAATCCAATACGTTTATGACATCGTCTTTAAAATTGTGGTCTATGCTTTGGAATTTCTATTATTCTCTTAAAAAAATCTAGTATCATCGTAAGAAAGGATTCTGGTGTTAACTCCAATTTTCCTTTTGAGCTATATCATTACTATCCCCCCCTCTCTCTCACCTTCCCCTAAACATACACACATTAAAATTTCATTTTTACTTTCTCTACATGTACTATGTACATAGTGTATAGAGAAGGTATTGTATTCCACCCAAAAATTCGATAATGGGATTTCACCAGAAATACATGCTTTGGGTTCCTGAATATAAAAAACAACATGGTCCGCGCGCATGTGTGTGTGTATCTGTGGATAGCATAGCTCAAAAACGAAAAGATCGTTAAATACCAAACTTGATATTTAAGTTTGGTATCTTCCAAGGATGCGACACGAAGATTTTCAAGAAACCCCCCAAACTATCCTTTATCAAAAATGGCTCTAATGATTTTGATTAATATGTGTTAATGTTTGTTATATCATTTAATTTAAAATGGATTTTCAATATTGTCTAAGAATAAACATTAGGACAGATTGGAATGTTTATTTTAGTCTTAAAAACGTACATTTAAATGTCACCAAAATTGCACAGCAGATACCTTTTGTTAAATATAAGTTGTACATCCATTTAGTTAAGTCAAATATATTAAATATATATACACACATCGGTAGTAGAGATCCTGCCAGCTGTGCGAGTAGTCATGGGTTCTATTCTCCGCTGAGATTGGAAGTAGTCTCTAGCCAACATTATGCCCCATTATCTCCAGAGTTTGAAAAAATGAACGTGAGCATAAATGCATGCGTGTGTATGATAATGCATAAAACACAAAGAAAATCAGAAATTCAGTTAGAAGTGTATATGGGTTAACACCAATGATCATAACAAAGATTATGTAAATGGAACACTAAAAATATTAATTTACAAATAACGATTCAACATAGATCCATTAAAGTAGATCCATTGAAATGAAATTTTAACTACCTTTTGCATGAACAGTTTCTAAACTTTACTTTTATGTGCTCAAAATGTCCCTAACGAGTTTGATTAAAGCACCACATATTAAAGTCACATTTATGATAAATAAAATGCAGGTATATCTTGAATTTTCTGGTAAAGATAGTAAATTAATTTCATTCAAAAGGAATATTACATAATTTTGTACAACTGGTAAACGTTAAGTGATCGATGAAAACGTACGTACTACACAAAAATCTTTTCAAAACATGTAGTTTTATTCCAAACAATATTTTCGTGAAGTAATCCGTGCGAGATATCGGTTATTAATGGTTCCAATTTTTCAGTCATGTGTCATTATTTTAAACTAATGTCGATTTTCATTGGTTTCGTGTGATTACATGGAAAGAGTATGGGACTTTATGACCCACTCCTCAACTTCTTCGGACCATTGCCCACTTGATTTATCTTTTGTTACTCTCTGAAACTTAAACACAGATAAGTGAACCACAATATCCACACGGATTGTTAATAACTATTTTAAAACATCAAAGTAACATTTATTTTAAACTTGATTATGAATGTTCAAACCGAATAGTAACTAAGGTGTGATAAAAGAGCTCATTCAGGAAAACCTTAATGTGTTGGGAGTTGATAAATAGAGATCAAATTTCCAATTTCTGCTGTAATTTCACTTTATAATGTCTTCAAATCTCCGCTGATTTATCTCAAGTCTATTTCTTTGTGGTAGGAGCACCACTACACAAAAACCAAATTTGAGGATCACTCTCTACGCTGCAGAATAGCAATGAAGGATCTCTTTCTGCAACCAAAACTCTCGATAGGATTTCCTAAATTTTGGTTTCAATCAGTCTTGTAGCTCAATGAGTCTTCCTTCAAGACTCCTACTAACCGAATAACGAAAGTAGGTTTATCACCCAATCTGGAATTTCCATTTAAATCGTTCTGTCATATCTTCATGCAGAAAATTCAAATGGTCATAGTAAACTCGCAGGTTGATCTAGTAGTTCAATGTTTTGATAGCTCTAGAGAGATGCCATCACCAACCAGCGACCACAACTCGAACTGGGGATAATATTCGCTTTGCTCGATATGACTTTGTAGACGCCCAAAACATTCTGAGCGCCCACTGCCCCCAGGGAAGGGTATCAACCTCTTTGACAACCATGAGTCCAGTTATTAAATGTTTGACTATTGCTCTCTTTGTATTTATAGCGAAAGAAGTTTTAACTCGATTAAGATAAAGTAAATAGGGGGGGAAGGTCTTTCGGAAGAATAATTTGCATACCCACTAATAAGCAACGGAGGATAGAGAAGGTGTTGTATTCCACCCAAAAATTGATACCGAGATTTAACCGGAAAGTTATGTTTTGAGGTTTCCTGAGTCCGAAAACACTTTTTAAAAAAGATTCTGTGTGTCTATGTGTATGAACAACATAACTTAAAAACGTATAATCGATTAAATACCAAACTTGGTATTTAAGTTCAGTATCTTCCAAGTATGCAATATAAAGATATTCAAGAAAAATCTCCTAACCTCTATTACCTATTACATGGATTATTTTCCGAAAATTTTGATTTTCTCAAAAATGACTAGCGATTTTGATTAAAATGCCGTAAACTAAAGATATACACATAAAAATAAAAAGTATATTTTGAACTCTCTGAGTATGGCCTCTGAAGACTTCTTTATTCTGGTTGATTTTTCCAGAATTTTGCTTAACGGTTAAACCGTAAAAAATAGACACACTTACTACACAAAAAAAAAAAAAAAAAAATATATATATATATATATAGATCTCGTTAAAGCATACAATTTATGCCATATACGTTTTTCTTGTAGAGTTGAACGTTGTCGAGATATTCATTGTTATTGGTTTCAAGTTTAAACCAACTAACTTTTATTAAACGGGACCATGCAAAGCGAACCTAACCTCAATTGTTTTACAAAGCGACCGACTTTTAAAATATTTCTCTATCACTTTAGCCTAATGTATTCCCTTATTTCCCTTTTACTTACAAGAAAGCAAGTAATAACACAAAATCTGCTAATGTTTATCTAGATTGGCATTACGTAGATAAAAGAGTAATCTTTTGTAACTTATATATTTTTTTGTGGAACAGCTAGAGAAAGTTATGTGAATAGAACACATCATTTTTAAACTTGGTTACCTTTATAGTGAAGAATACGTCTACGTGGGGTGATGACGTGAATGTCCGCATTGCTGTATGCACATGATAGTCCATTTTCTGCTCTTGCATGTCTTGCCTGCATGACAGGGTTATTATATAAAGAAAAATATGACCTTATCCAAGGACGCCGATCGAAGTCTGACTCAACAGTTCGTGTGACACCAAATGGGAAGCACAAAGTTTTCAAGGTTACATGTGTAATGACCTCCTCACGAATAATGTCACAAAATCCGTTTGTTTTAAGTTTGGAGAAAAAAACTCCAAAGGGCATGCTAAGCTTTTGTGCTTAAGATACGTATTACAGAAGACGTGTAGCTTTTAGTACAAACCTAATAGCTTAACTTACCCTTACTAAAAACATTATACCATGTGTGGCCATATTTATAAAGGTACCAATATTGTATATTTAAGTATTAATAATTGATTATGAAAATAATATTTTGCATACTTCCGATTCTCACTCCCATTAGAAGCTTTAAAATTAAAATGTATTTTTTATTTTTAATTGTTTAATTTTTTGTTACTAATGATGTATAGTTACTAAACATAAACCTGTGGTTTTGAAAAGAGCTTATTTTTTGTGAAAATGGAGTATTTATGCATTTTCCTGCAACATAGAAATCTAGAGCCAATTGAACGAGCTCTTTCAAATGATGAGATGGTGAGGCGAGTGGCAAGGGAAAATCAGTCATAAGAGATGCCTTTGTGGGCAAATGGAATACACGTTATATGTACTTTGTAAACACATGACTGCAAACTAATCTGAGTTTCACTTCCCTTCGCAACCCTTATTTAGATTTCGCCAGAAGAACTGCCACATTAACTGTAATTGAAACGGTACATTTCACTGATTATGTAATTAGAACAACATGGAGTTTCTCTCAGTAAAAGTAGCTGCAATTTAAGAATAACATCTGCTGTGATCCATCTACCTCGGTTTATCTATCTATTTTGCAACAGTTATTCCCACAAAAGCTTATTATTCTATTTACCCTATGCTAATCACGGTAAACATTAACAAACTATCCTTATTACCTAATTCCTTGTAAGTACAAGAGAAATAAGGGAATACTTTAGATCGGTCTGGGGAGCTTGCCATCACCGGTGGACAACATTTTCGCCCCTCCCTTATCCATTCTATTATAACTGTCTAGCTATGTACAAGACGAATAATAACGGCAGTGACGTTTCACTGAAGATAGCAGACGAGAATATTAGATACAAACTTCGCGTATAATGGAAAATTGTTATTTTTGCGTTCAGAATGATAAAAAGGCTGAACGTTTATTGTGTTCTAAAAACTTGTACTATGCGAAAAATTATAAAATCAGACGTGATATTAATTCTGCACATGTTAAACACCATGGAATAGTTAACCTTTGAGGTATGGTTATAAAAAGTAACTATACTAAGAGTGATGAACGCTCCAGTTTAAATGAATATCACAATGCTGCGCATTTATAATTAACCCTGACATTGACATATTTTGTAAAGAAAACGTCAGAAAGCAGGTTTGTGAAGTTTAATTTGAGGCAGAAAGACTATAAAATATATTTTGGCATTCGGCCATTCGCCTTTTAAATTGACTAGCTCCGCCACTGCTGTACTTTACAACCCGAACAACAGTCTTAATAACGAGGAATCTAAGTGAAATGGGGAGACTCTCACTTCCCCTCCGTTGACTTCTCCCCAGAAGTTCACTACACTAAAGCGAGTCAAACATTTTAAAAACATGTTATGCATTCTAGTTATGCAACAGTCATCCAGAATGAGGTTATTACCAGAAAATTCAGGATATACATTTTGTGATGTAAATATATTTAATATATATCGTTTTAACCACGATCAAGCCATTTGGAGAATACTGATCATTTCGAAAAATCTGCCATGTAAAGAGCAATTTGGAGTAGGAATTTCCTTGAAAAACTTCAAATCGCATCCTTGGCAGATATTGAACTTAAATATGAAGTTTGGTATTTAGCCGACTTTGTTTTTGAGCTATGATGTGCACAAACACAGACAGACAGACAGGCACACACACATATGAATCTTTGTTTGAAATGCTTTTTATTTAGGGGTCCTCGAAACACAAATTTACGATGAAATATCAATATTGAATTTTTGGGCGGAATACCTTTCATATATATTGTACGTAGTAGAGAAAGTATTAATTACAGGTATATACCTTAAAATATTATGAGTATTCCGAAAGTAATGATCTTTGGCATTTGGGGAAGCATGGACATTTATTAGTTTAGGAACCAGAAGTGGTACCACCTTCCCACATACGACAAAAGATGAAGAAGTTCGGTGGTGTATGTGAAAGGTACGAGCACATGCCGATATATGGCAATAGCAAGCAAATTAGTGTCGCGACAGTTCCAATTGGAAACGTGTCACGGCAGATTCTAAACTTGTACATAAAGGTTTGGCTTTCATCTTGACAGTTGATTTCTGTAATTGGGAATTATGTTCTGTTAAAAATGAGTAAATAAATAAGAAAATAAACACTTAAATAAGGTGATCAAAAGGGATGAAATCAAAATATAGTAAAAATGTACGTTACGATTAAAATCTTTCCCGTGCGATTGGAATTGTGAAAGAAACAGTTATAAGAGGAGCGGATGTGTCAGTTTTCATCTGTGCTATTCCTCCAAGTTAAAAAGGAGAACAAGAAAATTAAGAAGTATATTTCCTTATTACAAAATATGAGGAGTAAACAATTTGAGAGGAAATGATTTTTTTTAAGTAAATTATCTCTATCTCGAACGTGAAAAAGGTTGAGGTTTTTAAAAATAATTGTGCCAAGTAAGTATTGTGATTTTATAATTAAACTTTACGTTCATTTGCACTTCAAATGGCTTTGCTTCTAAATATTTGCACGAGCAGCTTTTTTCATAAATTAATTTATGAACCTCTTCATGATAAATTCATGACAAGTCAAAATACAGATATTGTTTGACGCACTTTTGTTGGGGCGTGAAAATAGTTGTATTGGAAGTAACCCAGATTTCAACGAAATAGTGCGAATGTGAAAGAGTGGAATGAAAAATACTGTTTGTATTATTTTATTTCAAACTAATAATATTTTATAAATAAAATGATTTCTGGCCATTTGGTCTACAGAAAATGAGGAGGACTGATGGCGAGTATTTTAGGAAACTTTCTCAGCAATATATAAGTAGTAAAATAGAAATGTATTACCTTTTAGTAACTGATTAAATCAAAATTTTAATTTTCTTTAATAACTATTCAAGAGGGCACCAGAAAAATTAATGATGTTATCTTCAGCTATAAGCACTGCAACTTTTAATATAGGTATTCAGACATTGAATTGTAGTAAAACTGTTACGTTATATTTCAAATATTATTTAATCTTTTTTATCGTTTCGTGTGTTAGAAATTACACCCTACATGATTATATGCAACTTCCTGGCGTCAGAGGCCTGTCGAGTAGAGGAACAGTGAATCAGAGTGAAGGACTCGGAATAGGGGATCGGCCCATAGCCAGGCATGCAAGAGGAAGACGGTGATGTGAATTGGAGACGAAATGAATGAAAGGAAAGGTGATGGGGAAGAGTTGGTGAAATGAAATACGGGATAAACCGGAGTACCCGGAGAAAATCCATCCAGACGCCCTTTGTCCATTACAGATTCATACGCGATCCCCTTGGATCGAACTTTGGCACCTTGATTGGAAACAAGCGTGGTCCATATTTCATATTTAATAGAGAAAATTATACTCTGTTTACAAAACGATGATATATACAATAATACTCTTTTTTGAAACTGCGGATTTGAATTTTAACCTGAAATACAATCAAAATATTTGGTAAGTACTAAGTTTATGAAACCATATACTAAATTATTAGCAGTTGATATTATATTTACTATTATCGGTTTGCATTAATTTAAATTTGTTTACCGATATTACTATATTGAACAAACTATTAAGCATTTCAGTAATTAGAATACATATTTATTTACTGGGGAAAAGACGTCATAAGTTTTCGGATAATCGTGAGAAATGATTCTGCCTCAGTATAGAGAGTCAATTAAGACCACTGTTTTTAACTGTTTAATATAACTGTTAAATGTTAAATGCTCTATTCAGAAATAGCATCACATACATTAACGACCGAACAGTCAAATGCCTTTATCTCGATTACAAACCTGGACAATTATGATAAAAAGTAAGCTTTTGTTTTTGTCTGGTAAAAATGGATTTTATATATTAGCTCTTATTAATGGAATAAAACAATGAGTTCATTGAGTGTAACTATCTAAAATGTAGGTTTGGAGGAATTAATCTTTATCCTAATAACTTTTCTTGCCTGATAAGTAAATTTCTTTTAAGTAGCGATAAATTAAAAAAAGGTTTCGAGCAGAAATACCAGTGCCAGATGATAGAGAAGGTAAAGATAAGTTCATTTATAGAAGAAAGCAGAAAAGAGTTTGCATTTTTATCAAGGACTTGACTCTGGGCAGAACACAATGAACTAATTTAGTTGCAATCTCGTTATAAGTAGAAAAATCGCACAAATGAAGATGCGTGTTTGAAAATTCTACAAGTTCAACCTTCTTAAGCTATAAGCACGTGTATAATGTCACCATAGGCGTGCTAACAAACATATCGGAATAATTTTACGTTTTTAATATAAATTGAAATTTTATTTTAAATGATTTATATATTTTTATTTTGTCTACTACACAAGGGGAAATATTATGTACACAGTGTGCAGAGAAGGTATTGCACTCCATCAAAAAATCGATACCGAGATTTCACCGGAAATATATATTTTAGGGTCCCCTTTATCTAAAAAAAAATCATTTTCGGAAAAAGGTCCGTGTGTGTGTATGTGTGTGTCCGTGAACACGATAACTCAAAAATCTGATGTGTTCCATTCACATGACTTTCTCTATCTCTCTGTAACAAATTATTGTTAATAAGCTTATTTTTATTTTTTCATGTTAATCGAGGAAAATTAGCAGAAATAGTCTTATTCCTTGCTTTATTGCAAATACAATCGAAATAAGGGAGTACCATAGGTTAAAGTGAAAGCCAAAAGCTGGTTGCTATGTGACTGATGTTCTTTTGCTTGTGTCGACAGGAGTTGACAAATTCCTGTATGAGAAAAGTAAGTTTTTCAAAGCTGAAACCAAGAAAAAGGAATATCTCAAAAACGATCCACTCCACGAAAAAAATGTATATAACATAAATTGTGTGTTTTAACGTGTTCTACATTTTGTGTGTGTTAAGTTTTTGTCCATCTCTTGCGGTTTAGTAGTTATGCAAAATTCATCCAGAATAAAGTAGTCTTCAGAGCCTATTCCCAGAAAATTCAAAATATACATTTTATTTGTCAGGTAAATATATTTAATATATGATATTTTCATCAAAATCGTTAGATCCATTCTTTAGAAAATCAAAATTTTCGAAAAAAGTTCCATGTAAAGGGTAGTTTGGGGTGGGGGGATTTTTCTCAAAATCTTCGTGTCGCATCCCTGGAAGATACTAAACTAAATACCAAGTTTGGTATTTTACCGAATTTTCGTTTTTGAGTTATCGTGTTCACAGACACACGGACACACACACACACACACACGGACCTTCTTGTGGAGTGCAATACTTTCTCTATTCACTATGTACATAGTGCGTATAGAGAAAGTAAAAACGAAAAGTAGGTAAAATAATAAACTTGGTATTTAAGTTTAGTATCTTCCAGGGATGCGACACGAAGATTTTGAGAAAATTCCCCCACCCCCACTACCCTTTACATGGAACTTTTTTCGAAAATTTTGATTTTCTCAAAAATGGCTAACGGTTTTGATTAAAATTTCGTATATTAAAGATATTTACCTGACAAATAAAATGTATATCTGTAATTTTCTGGGAATAGCCTCTGAAGAGTAGTTTATTCTAGATGAATTTTACAGAATTTTGAATAATTGCTAAACCGTAAGAGATGGGCAAAAACTTACTATACAAAAAATGTAGAGCACGTTAAAACACACAATTTATGTAATACACATTTTATTTCGTGGAGTTCGTCGTTTTTGTGACATTCCTTATTTTTAGTTTCTGCTATGAAAAACTTATACATTTTTCATACAGGAATTTGTCAACTGCTGTCCATACAAATAAAGGAACTTCAGTGACATAGCAACCAGCTTTTGATTATCATTTTAACCTATGGTACTCCCTTATTTCACCTCTACTTACAAGGAAGCAAGTAATACGGCTATTGCTGCTAATGTTTTACTGATTAACATGAAGTAAATAGAAGTATAACCTTTTAAGAATAATTTGTTGCAGGGATATAGAGAAAGTCATGTGAATGGTACACATCAGATTTTTAAAAAATATCCTTTTGTGTATGCGTGTGAGTATCTGTGAACTGTAAAGCTTAAAAAAGTAGTGCCTATTAAATACCAAACTCATTTATTTATATTTAGCATTTTCCAAGGATACGAAACGGAAGTTTTTCAAGAAACTCCCCCCTTAGCCTTTTCTTTGCATGAAATATTTTTCGAACATTTTGATTTTATAAAAAACGGCTCCATCGATTTTTCTTAAAATACCATATGTTTAAGATATTTTCATGACAAATGGAATGTATATTTGTAATTTTCTGTAAATGTTCTCTGAAGTACTCATTAATCTGAATGACTTTCGTATAAATGTTAACTGCAAGAGAAGGACAAATATGTGCATCTCTCCTTGCACACAGTTTGTCGAATACATTTGTTGTACGATTAGCGATTTTTGAGATATTGTTGTTGGTTTACATTTTAAAATAGTTGATAAATAACTATGTGTATAATATCGAAGGATAATTTAAAGTGAAATATCAGTTTTTAGTTCACCCAGCCTGCTATCGTAGCGGATTCAGGGTGAGGGTGTTTAGGATTGGAGGATGACGTTGGAGTTAGTACTTCCGGGCCGTGACCACCGACTGGCCACCCGGATGATGTCGAAGGGAAACCAATTATATTCCAAAGGTCTTCATATCATCCTGTTATAAATTTGTGTATTAATATATTTCAATTTTAAGTTTTAGGAAAGATGATTAATTTTTTTAGTTTGCTCATTTTAAAAAGGAATTTTGTGTTAATTTGATTTTAAATGTTTTGTTTAGAAGGTCATGCATATTCTGGATTCTTAGAATGTCGTGCTTTCTGAAGCATTTGATTCCTGTATTCGGTTCTCTAGGGCTATCAGCTTGGTCACCATGTTCAGGAATTTTAAAGACCGTTGTTTAGTCATCCTCATGATGAATTTGAGAAACTACAAAACTTGTGTTGTGTGACTCACGAAAACCAATATTCCGACTGGAGGATGCATGAGGCATGACCCAATCATCTCATCGGGTCAGTTGGATGATTACTCACTTCTGGCAGCTTATGTGAGCGTGAGACCAGAAGTCGAGTTGCGGTCTGTTGCACCGAGATTGCTCTTTTGCAAGAAATTTTCCTGATTTATCTGTTTATTTTACATAACATTGCAATCTGTGATCCTGTTTTGAGGTAATACACAAGTCCAACTATAGGCTGTAGATCGTCACAAATTACATTTATTGTTATTCTTGATAATTACTAATACATTTACAAATATTAACTCTCATGTTAAATTTTTCAAATATGTCAATTTAGCATATATTATAATTTCATGTCTGTTTCCAAAACTCAATTTGTACCGTATGTATTCTTAGAATATTCATGTATATTACATTTACAACACTGCATTAAGTAGTACTAGTATTTTTGATTGATTGAAAACCTCCTGTATTTAGAAAGTGTGAGTAATGAGGTATCTTTTTAATTCTGACCTAAACTTTTTGTTCATGTGCAATTCTTTTATGGGAGATGTATGTGAATAAAATGAAACTACAATTGTAGTAACCCACTTTTTGGAATGTCTGCAAATTATTTGTTGATCCATGTAAGTCCTGTCTGTGTCTAGCCTCTTTGTTAACCATATACTGTCAATACATGACAAAAGGAACTAATTGCTCATTGATTATCTATGATACAAGAATCTTAACATTAAAATGGATATTATTCAAAGATTTAATTTATTCCTTGCTTGTATCCTATTAACTTCAATAAAGCTCATGGTTGCAATCTCCGTTGAGTAACTTCAAGACAACATTAATAGCGACTATGCATATACATCAGCAGTAATTTTACTGCTTTGATAATACCTCCTCATTTTGCTGTAAATGCGTGCTGTAGCAAGCTTTCAAGTCTCCTCTAAAATCAATCTGTAGGCTGAATTAACATTTCGCTAACTACAGTTGATCTAAAGCTTTAAAGGCCTCATCCATTTACGATCCATTCAATGGAGTCGTAAAGAGCTAAACTCTCTTTAGAGCTTTAGGGCTAACTTCTCTTTTTATGAAGTTAAAATGGTTTTATCTTTGTGTAACATTATACTCTTCCAACCAGTTTAATTCTGGAAAAAAAATGTGGATTCTTACCAATATACCTAAAGTGATTTCCGAACCAATCTACTTTAGGAAGTGACTCCTCGCGATCAAGAGGTGTTGTGCAAGGTTTGAGTAATACTGATTAACAAAGTCGTTACTACCTTGGTCGGGTACATCGTTTCCTATCTCTTATAAACTACAGTTTTCAAAAAGTTTTTTTTTATTTTTCATAATTAAGAACTACTTTATAGTCAGGCTAAAGTGTATTTTGTGTTTTAATATAGAATATTTATTTGATCTATGATTAGGGAATCTTATTAGTGTAAATGACGAAACCACAGATGATATACCCCAAGTACTTATATTTTAGCATACACTGATGGAGAGTTTCAAGCCTGTCATATAGATAATATTTAAATTCATCAAACTTAAATGCCTCTAATACTATATTTATTGGTTACCAGAGCAAGATATTTTAAAACTGATGACTGAAAATGTTATTTCTCAGTGCAGGTTTTTCTTTCTGAACATTTCTCATCCAGGAGAAATGCAGAGTTGAACATTATTTAATTACCCCAATCTCACTCTCGAGCTTTGGTCTGGATCTTGAGACTCTTATGCTATCAGATGTTTATTCAAATTCCAAACGGTTCGGCGAAGCGTATGCTGGGAATGACTGAATTATTCCGTGTTATTGGCTAAATGATTATCCATTTATAAAGAAGAATAAGCAGGTGTTGTGCATAAGACGTCGATAAGTTAAAATATAAGTTATAGGCAGTTTCATGAAGGGGAATGTTGACACCACCACCAGTACCACCACCACTGCTTAGACTCTTTTAGACGGTATTCGGAAGTACATCCTTTTTTATTTTTCAAATAAGATGAGCATCGCTGTTTACATTATTATTTTTTTCGTTGCTATGACAGCAACAACCTTTTAAACATCATATTAACATACATTAAATACACAAATAAGTCTGCCTCCGTGGTCGAGTGATCAGCGAACTGACTTCTCGCCCGGAGGTCTCGGGTTCGATTCACGGCTGAGGCGGGGAAGTTTTCTTTAACCAAAATGATTCCCTATCCTCCACAGAATCTGGAAGTAGGTATGTGAGAATGAATGTGTGTATGTGTTTGAGGAAAATAAAATGATTTAAACCCAACGTCAAGAACCTACAGACGAATTGTTTCTAATCCAAAGCCCCCGATATGACCTTAGGTGTTAATGAAACAATAAAAAAAAAAAAAAAAAAATAGCTTATTATAAACCTTTTCAAGTATACATACGAGTAACTTTAATATAATTTAAATAATCGTATATTAGTAATTTTACAATTCTGACATTAATCTCGCGATTTGAATCCCTTTGTCTATCTCTTACGGTTTACCGATTTTACAAAATTCACCCAGAATGGAAAGGCTTCAGAGGGCTTTTTCAAGAAAATTTAATTTATACTTTTTATTTGTCATGTTATATCTTTAATGTCGGCATTTTAATAAAAATCGTTAGAGCCATTTTTGAGAAAAAACATAATTTTCTAACACATTAAAGAATAGTTTGGGGTAGGGGATATCTTGAAAAACTTCCTCTCGCAACCTTGGAAGATACTAAACTTCCAGTACCAAGGAATTTAACTTTTCATTTTACAATTGTGCGTCCTCACACACCCACACACACACCCACACACACACACACACACACCATACATGCGGCGTAGGGGCAGGTTTTCACCGGGTTCTTCGGTTTCCTCCGCCAACGCATTCCACCAGTGCTCCATCTTCATTCCATGTATCGCCAGTGTCATCGTTTGCGGTGACACAAATAATAAAAGCGGGCGTTAAACACTACCGAAAAAAGAAAAAAAAACACACACACACTGTCCTTAGTCGTCCTCCGTGACGTGGGGATAACATGCTGACCTCTGGTTCCCAAGGTCGTGGGTTCAAATCAGGCGGAGGACGATTTTTTCGGAGGTAAAAATCCTTAGCATGGCTTCCTATGGAAGGGAAGTAGTCTCGTGTTAGTATCTCGGTAAAACATTATTGTTGAAAATCTATCTGCTTCTTGCTAATCGAGATAAACATTAGCAGAAGTAGTCTTATTGCTAGTCTGCTTTTTTGTAAGCAGAAGGGAGTTAAGGGAATACACTAGGATAAAGTATTAGTCATCTTTTTAAAACATGTTGATCAAATCCGTGTCTTTGCATTGCCAGAAGTTCAAAAATTTCCATATGAAAGAAGTTTTTAAGTATTTTAAAGTGACACCAATAACAAGCAATATCCCCCCCCCCAAATCAGTTTCACGAAAAAAAGATTACAACAGATACATTGTGTTTTAACGAGATCTATGTTTTTGTGTAGTGAGCTTTTGTCTATCTCTTACGGGTTACCAATTTTGCAAAATTCAGTCAGAATAAAGATATCTTCAGAGGCTGTTTGCATAAAATTCCAGATACGCATTTTATTTGCTATGGAAATATATTTAATATATGTAATTTTAGTCAAAACCGTTAGACCCATTTTTGAGAAAATTAAGAATTTCTAATTTTTTTTCCAAATAAGCGGGAGGGTAGTTTGGAGTGGTATATTTCTCCAAATCTTCGTGTTGTTTCCCAGAAAGATACTAAACTTAAATGCCAAGTTTGGTAATTTAGCGACTTTTCGTTTTTGAGTTATGGCGATCACGAACACACTCACACCTATTTCTGAAAATGCTTTTTTTTTTGGTTGTAGGGGAGCATAAACCACATATTTCAGGTGAAATCTCGGTATCTAATTTTTGGATGGAATGCAATATCTTCTCTATATACCATTTTTTATTGTGCTTAACGCCGCTTTTACTACAAATGGCACCGCAGGCGATGGCAAATGCAATGAAGATGGAGCACCGGTTGAATTCGATGGTGGGAGAAACCGGAGAACCCGGTGAAAACTCGCCTATGCGCCGTTTTGTCCACTTCAAATTCCACATGCGAGCCCGGGCCGTCTAGGTGAGAGGCGGATGGTCTAACCACTTGGCCACGGCGTGGCCTCTATTACTGTGTATTAACTAAAAAAAGTAATATGGAAATTTGGGAAACAAATTAGTTATAACTACTGACGTAAAGCTGAAAAATGTCAAAGTCAGAGGAAACGACTCTGGGGGCTTTAAACATCGGATCCCCTTTCCACGAGCGATCTCTGCTTAGTCTAAAATTATAAGGCTCTCGTAGAACATAGGATACAATATACTGTAGCAATGCTCAGAGAGCCTAGATTCTGAAGTTCGAGCACGTCCTTTCCTTACACTATAAACGCCTCTGTGAGAACAGGAATCAACATTAGTACAGTTAGCAACAAATAGCTAAAATAAATGTTTGATCGTTTATCTTCTCACCACCCGCCCTGATGGTGATACGCGCAGCGAAACTTCATTAACAATTTATATAAACCGTGTTCAGCAGTCACGCCATGTGTGGCGTTGTAAATCAATCCCTCACAATGACCAGAGGCCATTTCATCTATTTGATAGCCTTGCGTTTACTTTCGCTGGTGTACTACACCAACAATATTGACAAACATGCAATTTGATCACATATTTTAATGAACATTTCAACAACTTATTAATTTAATTTTACAGATATGGCGGGGGATCAAGAGTGTGAGAGTTTAATGTGTTATTTTGAAAGCAATACACTATATTTTCATAGCAGTTATGTAAATATTCACCCGAAATGTAGTCGGCTAGTGGTAGTGCACATTTCATAGGCCTCTTTTCGCATTTGCTCATTAGAATCAAAACAATGGGAATTGATATTTCGAAACGGTAACCTTAAGATTTGGAAATTAACGAAAGAATAAGAGTGAATACTTTGTAACCACTTTTAGCCCTGTCTTAACTAGGTCTACTATTTTCCTGTATTTTTATATTTCTGTCGCACACCTACACTTATGTTTGCCCAAAATTTGAGATGGATATTTCAAAAATAATTTGAAGTCCACTAACCTCGCAAATATTTTCAAAAGTGTGTGTGTGTGGGGGGGGGGGTGGATTATATCCTAACTCAAGACTGTAAAATAGGATCAATACCACTCTTCATATTTTAGCCAGACGCTGTTTAATGACGCCAAGCTCAGATTTAAACAAAAAAAAATCCCACCCTAAAATACTCTTTGTATGTTCAGTGCTTCATCACCAAAAATTACTGCAATGATTCTGATTCAAAACCATATGTTTAATATATACACATTAATAAAACCATATATTGAATTCTATCTTGATAGTTTGTGAAGTTCTCTTCATTTTGTGAATTTTCTGAATGTCGTTATTGGTAAATTATAAGAGATGGTTAGAATTGTACTTTGAAAAAAAAAGAAGAAAAAAAGTGCAATTGATTGATCTATAACTTAAAAATAGCTATACCTATACTATTACTGTTAAAGGCTTTCAGTTATCCAGAATGAAGTAGATATTTATAAAAGTACTAGTATCTTACCGATTCATATTTATTTTCAACGCGAAAACTTATCAGTAATGAAAATGTGGCTTATGCGAAAAGTTGTTTTCGCTGTCACACATACAATAACTTTACATTGCTTTAGGTTATTTATAGAATAAATCTATGATAACGTAACGAGAATATAAGAATCAATTTTGTATAAACTCTTGATAAATCAGAGATATAATGAATAGCGACTGTTACGTGTGACGCACTAAATTTGTCTTTCTCTTTAAGATTTCGCAGTTCTGTAATGCCCAAAGAATAAAGAGGATCTCGAAGATTTTTACACAATATTCAATACGTATATATAAAACGTATATATATATATATATATGTATATATAATTTCACTGAATCAGCATGTGTTCAGTATAATTATTATAGCAATTTATAAGAAATTATAAATTAACAAGAAATATTTGCATATACAGGTGTTAGGGGTATAGACACAGAGATTCTGATAAATGAAACTTTAATGTATATCCATTTAGGTGTGTTACTTTTCTTTTCAGATAATAGTCAAATCAATCAAATAATTTACTATCTGTTGTGTTCTGAATAGTTTGGCAAAATGAACAATGCCTATAGTGTAGGCTACTGTTTTGCTTTCACGTTTGCATACTTCAGTAAGTGCTTAGGTAGTGTGGGTTCAATGAAAGGATCAAATTCAGTGCCGATAAAACATAAGTTACAACTAAGCCCGCCTACTCAAGGCTACGCCTTCCGACTCACGGTCTTAAGAAAAATAAGCACGTCTTGTCTGTGTCATGCTTCTTGGGCGCACTAGTCACTCTGAAAACATACTACTATTAATGAGTACAATTACTAAGTTCGAAATTCAAGCAGCTACTAATTTAATAGTATTCATTATACTGCTCTTAATTACTGATAGAAAAATCTGTACTTATATCTTAATAGCTGTTTGAGGTTGCATATTAATTGTTCCTTGCATCTTTAAGATACCTGAAACCAATATAAGTATGGTATTCACACGTAATTTGTTTCGAATTATACTGCTGATACGATTATAACAATGTGGAAAGAAACAATTGTACAAAAATACTATTTATAAGTAAAGGGTAGCATACATGACAAGAGCTACCTTGGTTGACGTTCATGTTGTTACATTCCTCTGAATTTCTGCTCCGTGGAACGTTTGTTGAATGATAAGTTTTGTTTTGATATCGCACTAGTTACACTGCTGTGCAAATGAAATTAAATGTTGTGTGCTAATTGGAGTAGTTTGAGACGACAATTCTAAAATAAAACTCTTGTTAGCTTTTCATAGAGGAAACATTACACAATTTCTCGGGACGCTTCTATTCCGTTCATTTTAGATGCTTTGTTAGCAAAGGTTACAATTCTGAACGTAAGTATACAGAGTCATTCGTTTTAAAGGCGATTATGTACACGAAGTGGAGGAAATATAACATTTTAGTTGGAGCATTTACTTAAAAAAATTAATAAATTTACGTGGCATTGTAATGTAAATTATGACTGATTAAGCCCAGTGTAATTGAAGCATAAGACAAAACAAAATCGAAATTTGCATTATTATCGTTATCTGCACTTCTTTCTTTATGTAGCTTGTTACGATACGCTTAACATGCTAATTGTGTATAAGCTATAATTTAGAAATAAATTGTTAAAGTATTCATTAAAGCGTATACTGCATAACAATTGTGGCATAACCGCTGTGGAAGACGTACTATTACGCATTAGTATTAATGGATATACTCATATGATGTTAATATGCTTTTCGTACAGATATCGTGGTATTTCTGACGACATTTTTAGTATAATTAAAATAGGTAAGTAATTATCACGTTTAAATAAATTATTTTATTTTGTTGAATAGTATTCCTATAAACTGATTTTTCTTATGGTCTCTTCAAATAATTCTACTTAATGAAAAGCTTAAAACCTTTTGTTGTATTTATGATACGTATGTAGAAACTGCTGTACAATTGAAAACAAAAAGTAATGACCTTTCTCTTTATATTATCAGTGTTAGTTCTTAAAAGGATTTTCACGTTTTCTAGCATTAGCAAGCTTACTGACGATGTACGAGTATCACTTTGAACTCTTGAATGACGATTTAATGACTTCCTTTATTTTCCCATTCGTTTTAAAACTATTGTATGACTTTGAAGCCTTTTGTGGTGAATTTTCTACGTTACCCCTATAATTGTAGTCTCGTACAGCCTCGGTTATTCCCAATAACGGTTCGAAACCACACTAATATTCGCTCGAAAAGGATATAAACATCGGCAGGACGTCTGATCTCCTATACCCCCCCGCAACCGCCTCTCCCATTTACCAGTGTTTCAAATTCTGTAAGCGCTACACGGCTAAAATGCCTTTTGGCGTTGTGTTGAAGGAATTATCACTGGGGATTACCTAGTCATTTTTACTTTCTCTGACACGTACATAGTAGGTAGCATTCTACCCGATATTTTACTGTAAATGCACAATTTAGGGTCCTCATAACGCATTTTTAGAAACATATGTGTGACCGTGTGTCAGTAGCATTACTCAAAAACGAAAAATCGGTAAAATACGATATTTGATGTTTTATGTTCAGTGGCTTCCAGGCGTGCAACTCAAAGCTTTTTTGAAGAAAATCTTCCACATCAACTATCTTCACTTGAAAACATTATAGAAAAGGCTCTAATGATTTTGAGTACAGTACCATATGTTTAAGGCATTTTAATGAAAAATAAAATTTATATTTTGTATTTTTTGGGGAATAGTCTCTGAAGTTCTCTTCATTTGGAATGGCTTTGTATGACTGGTAAACGTAAGAAGCAGAAAAAAAACTTACTACACAAACATGTAGATATGGTCAAAACACACTATTTGTGTCATTTGCATTCTTTTGATTTCACCATTTCTGAGACATTCCCTGTCAATGGTTTCAAATTTAAAATTCTTATTATTTTCTCAAATTGCATATTATTATTCATTTTGTTGCTACTGATCAAACTTGGATAATACAATTTTAAAGTAATTTAAGGGCGGCCAGCTTAAGTCTAGTTTATCATATACTGTCATATATATACGAACAGTGCTTGGTAACGTATGTGCTGTTTTTAAGCAAACATTAACCGAAGTCAGCTTCGATAGGCGAGTATCATTTCTATTAGCTTTTCAGAGACTCCACATGAAGTGCAAAATGAATTACTTGCTGTTCAAAATTGTACGAACACAAAATGTTTGAAAGAAAGAGGTTAGGAGGTCTTTAAATCATTACCTAAGGATTCATTCTCTAAATTAGGATTATTTCTCGTATTTAATTGAAATTCTTGGTTCTAAATACA
Organism: Hymenopus coronatus; assembly: GCA_030762935.1. Taxonomy (NCBI): domain Eukaryota; kingdom Metazoa; phylum Arthropoda; class Insecta; order Mantodea; family Hymenopodidae; genus Hymenopus; species Hymenopus coronatus. Next base: position 74,955,908 of record CM060881.1, read on the forward strand.
TTGCAAGCAAAACTTCTCTAAATGAATTATGTTAAAAACAGCATCGCCGTAGACAACGCGACAATCATTTGGTTCATCTGTTAAGACTCTGAACACCATCCTTTAGGGTATATATCAATGGACTCGGCCATACATGCATACCACGCAACTGATCCAAAATGCTCTTTGGGAAGGTTTCAAGAGACTTAAAAGGTTATACTACCGGTAAACATTTGGTGGAATATAGAACTTGATCTGCATATAACACATAAGCAATGCATACATCAAATACGCTGGTATATTTCAAGAAAAAACCGGGATTTTAAATACCAAGTGCATCTCGCTTCTTCACATATACTGTATTAAAAACGTTCTAAGGAGAGCATAAGTTTAAGATCTCACAAAATGCATAGTTGCACTTTTTATACTGGCAAAGGGAAATCCTTTTTATTAGTGGTGAAGAACATGCATTACATTATAATTTAACTAATGCCTATAAACTAAAATACTTATAAACTGTATTTAAAAGAATTATAGAATTTTATAGATTTGTACTTTCCCGATATACGAATAAGAGATTTTGAAACTGAATCCTATCCTATCCTATCGTAGGTCCTGTATCCGGCAGTAGTGTGTAATTTTGCAAGGAGAAATGCTTTGGGGAATGAGGTCCGATGAGTTTCCTGGGAATGGGCCTCCAATATTCGAGGATTCCAGAGCCTCAGAATAAAGGTAATTATCTCCAGCATGTCGTCATGTACACGTGCATGGCGTTTTATGTAATGTTCTTTATGCACGTAGATAAAATATGGAGTCCCAATAATTCTCGTGGCTCGGTATTAATAGCCAACTTCAATGCATTTGAAGTTTTTATTTGATTACACTTAGCATAAATTACAGTATTCTGAGCTCGAAATTTATTTTAAGAGAGAAATTACCTTTTAATCTTCCGCTGCTGCACCCTACGGGCACTTATTAATAGTGTGGTGCTGACTCCGCCGCCCCGACCTTGTTTGTACGTGAGCGCGTAGTTTCAGACACCAAAGGCATATAAAGCGTCTCCTTTATATTTGCCAATAAGCGGAATAGTTTTGCTGAATGTTACCATGAACTTGAGTGCACGTCCGTGATGGGCTTGTCTTCTACCTTCCAATTCGAAAAAAAAAAAAAAAAAAACCTAGTTGTGAATCTCGATTGGAGTGAATTATTTAGTTAAGACATTTCCCGATGTTTATCCGTATCTTCATACGACAAATGCCGATAACTTAAACTCATTCGTGCATCATTTCAACGAATTCAGTTCACCTTGTAAGCGATCCAAATTATTGAACGGGATGTCAAAACCTTTAAAGTCTAGTATAAACATTTACACGAGTCTCTTTTCATAGGAAAAAAAAAGCTTACATCCATTGTGTAATAATAATAATAATAATAATAATAATAATGAATATTATTTTAGGCCCTAATGAGTCTAGATACCAACAAATTACAAACACTACCCAAATACGCAAAGCAGAAGTGGAGATCCTCCGTTAGGATAAATGTGGTTATCGCCGTGACTCCCCTAGCAGGAACGTTTCTATCCATTTCGCGTATCTTATAATTTCCATATGCAAAGGATTTCTTCTATTCACGTAATATATTATTAATATATAGGAATTGTTTTGAAACAGTAAATGCAAAACATGCGAAAACAATATTCAAATATTTAGCTGTGATAATTAGTTCCTGCGATTGAGAGAAAGAAGAATCATAAACTTTGTTTATGTAAGCATATGTCCAAAATATTTTGAACTGTTAACGCCAGCGAAAGGTTATCTGTGCATTTTTAATAGCCCTGCATTTTTCCTGTAATGCATTTATGTATCTCTTATGTTTTCGACTACAACATAAACGCATTCAAAATTCCCTCTTAATGAAGAGGACTTAACATTATTAGACATACAATATCTCCGACCATGATAGTTTAATCAAAATCGGTAGCCATTTTTATAAAATTAAAAATATGTACTTTCTATCCCTGGTATGCTTGCACTGTATATAGTCTAAGCATGAAATTTTGAATCTATAAGGTTTTTTTTCTTTTTTCATTACCCTGTACGCACGCCCCCACGCACATAAATACAGACATACTAAACATAATGATTGGGGTCTATTGATTTTTGTATTTCAAAACATATATTTCTGCTGGATTCTGGACAAAAAATTATTAGGTGCAAGTCCTATACGTATTACAGGTAGACAAGAAAAATTAAACATTTGACAAGATACGTCCCGAGTTGGAATCTTTTTTTTTTTTACTGTTAAATAACTTGGAGCACCATGTACCCCGAGCTGATTTAATCATTCATTTCACAGATACATTCATCGTCCGTAAGATTAAACGACATTAAAATACAATAATAATAATAATTAATAATAATAAACGAAATAAATAAACCTAAATTACACTCCTATTTGCATTTGACTATGAGCAGGCTAAAGGTTTAGCGTGCCTTCAGCGTAAGTTTTTCTGATGCTCAAACGAGCAAATGACGCTGTTAAACGATTCTTAAAGCTGTTAAATAACCAAAGAACTGAACGTATAGCAGTTCCATAGCCTGAAACCCCGTAGTGTTGGAAAGTGATATCGCAGAGTAACCCGGGAAACTTTCGGGAAACCGTTCGAGGCGAGGGGCCTCGAACGGTTGACGGTTGACGGCAAAACTCATTAAGACAAAAGGCATTGATGGAGAAGCAAGCCCTAAATTGAAATTTTCGTAGACGAGTAGACTAACACAGCCTGAAAGAGGTTATTGCTTGCACTGTATACAATATATTAGTTTTCTTGAATATTTTATACAGATTTTACATCGGGGCAGAATTATGATTACATATTAAATACATGCGCAAACAAAATAATGTATACACCCAAATAGATGTAAAACAGGATACGCAAAGATCACCTTTCAAAGTACTGGCCACAATATTAATTTTAAATAGTGAAAAATAGTAATGAGCTCTTATGATATTAAATACCTTAGCAACCAATACACCAGAATAAACAAAAATATTGTTAGGAAGTTTTCACAATCTTCTGCCGTTATCATTGTTTCTAATCTCAGAACGTTTTTCAGACGCTTGAAGTCATACTTGTTTTCACTAATAAAACAATAAATCCAGTTTGAACAACTCTTACACTTATTTTGGCCCATTTTTTATATTTGTTAGTTTTCTACCTTGAATGCAGTGAATATTATCATTATGAATCGTATTAAAATAGTACATTAGTTTATAAGCACAAGCTGTTGTAAACGAACTCACGGTTTTAAAAATCCCGATGCGATGGTTATTTGTTGGATCCCTTCTAATATATCCTCATTCTATCATTTCATACGGTACCCGAAACATCATAGTTTTTAACACAGAACAGGAGATATCTTACACTTTCATTTTACTCTCTCTAGTACGTATGTAAAATGTAAAAATAAATAGGGAAGGCATTGTATTCCACCCAAAAATGTGATACCACGATTTTACCTCAAATACAAATTTTGCGACCTCCTGAATAAAAAAAAACAGTTTTAGAAAAATGTCCGTGTGTGGGATCAACATAGCTGAAAAATGAAAAGTCCGTTAAATACCAAACTTTGTATTTAAGTTCAATATCCTCCAAGGATGTGACATGAAAATTTAAGGAAATCTTCTCACGCCAATTTTCGAATAATTTGATTTCCTCTTAAATGGCTCTAGCCAAGCAAAGCTGGGGATTCCGCAGTTTCCTATGAATTCTAAGATTTTTTTTACAAATACAGAAAGAAATATACTTGCTTCAAATCCTCAAAATAACGCAAAATATCAAATCTGCCACTATTGCAGTGCAGTGCTCGCCAGCAGAAATGGAAAATGTACTTAAGGAAAAACAATGCCATTATAAGCCTTTGACGTAATTAGTCGCCCTCCGTCGTGTAATGGTTAACATGCTAGCTTCATATACCCAAGATCGCGGGTTCAAACCCGGCGGAGGACGATGTATTTTTTTTCGGGCGTAAAAATCCTTAGCATGACTTCATTCGGAAGCGAAGTAAAGTCACTGGTGGATTAGCAGCACGTAAAGGAACCTCAATCCTGATCAGAGCAAAATTAAGCGGCCTTCCATGCCCAGTATAGAATGAGACGCTGAGAAACAAGCAGTTAAAGGGCGTCCATAAATAAAACTCCCATTTCCATTTTGAAATGCAAATATTGCTTTTTTCACATGACAGGCTTCTGCAAAAAAACATTTTAACACAATAGGGGTGTACGAGGGTAACTTAGTTTGTAGATTGTGTAGGAAAGAGACTGAAACAGCCCAACATATCCTATGCTCCTGTGAGCCAATACCTTACAGGAGATACAATGCTTTTGGGGAAATTTTTATTGAATAAAGTAACACCATACTCACTAGAAGATTGCATTCCTTTTTAATACATAAGACATAATCTCCAGAAAGGCTAATCCTTTTGTCATATCAGTGTTCTAATGTAATTAAACCATTAAATACCAAATTGGCATTTTTCTTTTCTTACGTAGTAGTCACTAGTTACTTTCCACGTAATCAATAAAAATAATGCCCTATGTATCCAGAAAGCATTCGCCATAACCTTGTTAGCTGACAAAATTGACTTTGTTTTTTTTTTGGAGTTGTCAATCCGCTGTTTTGACTGTAGTTTTTTTCTGGAGTGTAGTGATGTATCCAAGTTTCATCCATGATTATAAGCCATTTCAAAATATTACTGGGATTTTACGGTACAGCTCCACATTCTTAACAGAAACAGTTTTTCTTTGCAGCTTTTAATCAGGTGTCAACAAATCTGGCACCCATCTTGCACAGACCTGTGAAATCCCAAAACATTACCTAAAATATTATTTGCACATTGTTTTGATATGTTTACAGCAAACGACCTTAATTTGCGGTCTTCCAGTACTAAAGGATTGATTTTTTCAATGATCTCTGGAGTTGTCACTTCCACAGGGCGTCCAGAGCGACGCTCATCAGTAGTACTCGTACCTCCCATTTTAAACTCTGCAACCCACCTTTTAATCATTGAATTTAAAGCGGCAGAGTCTATCAATATACTGTTCATTTTCTCCTTGATTTCTTTAGGCATTACGTTTTTCAAATGGAAGTATTCGATCACTGCTTGTTTTTCCAAATCCTCCATTTTTGTGAAAACTCTAAACTCAAGTTTTAAACTTGTTTAAAATGCGGTCATTTGAAAATTAAACAAGCTATAGACCTTTATCTATGGATGCAAGCTAATCAAGAGTTACATACGATGATACCGTCTAACTGGCCTAGTGGCCCCATATCTGTGTGAGCCTGGGACTTATCAATTAGCCCTAGTATAAGCCTTGAGATGAAGTGCGCCCGGAGAAATGACGGAAGTCTGTAATGAAACAGAAGAAGAAATCGTAAAATGCCATTTTAATCTACTTGCTTATATACTATTATAAATAAAGAATATCTTTGTTTGTGTGTGTGTGAGAGAGAGAGAGAGAGAGAGAGTGAGAGAGAGAGCACAAATATTTAAACGACGTTGGTTTAGCTACATTTTGTTTATCTCTTACGGCTTACCATTTACTCAAAATCATCTAGAGATGCTATCCAAGAAAATTCGAGATAAACGTTTTATCAGCTAAATATCTTTAATATACGCTATTTTGATCAAGATCATTGGAATCATTTTTGAGAAAATCGAAAATTTAGAAAAATATTCGATGTAAGAGATTGTTTGGAGTGCGGGTATTTTCCTGAAAATATTTGTGTGGCATCTTTTGAAGATACTGAACCTAAATCCAAGTTTGGTATTGAATGGACTATTCATTTTTGAATTATGCTGTTCATAGACACACGCAATACAAAATGTTATTCAGAGGTCTCAAAACATGTATTTCGGATGAAATCTCAGTATCGCATTTTTTGGTGAAATGCAATCAATGCCTTTTCTACCTAATTACTGTGTACATTTTACTTGGTGACAACGTAAAAAGACATTTTAAAATAGTAAAGTATCGGAGTTATAATAAAATATATAAACATTGTACTTGACATTTCGTCCTCGTTACCGCCGGCTTCGTCATCTCACAAAGGAGCTTGAAACAAAAACCTATTTTATTTTATTCTAAGGAACACATTTACAAGGACACAATGTCTAAGCCTTGGGGAATAGTAACAAAACGGAGCACAGAGTGAGACAAAAGACAAATCTGTCTTTTTATAGCGGTACTTTGGGTATTTTATACTTCTTTCTTTGAGGGTTTTCAAATACTGAGAAATTTGCAGCGATGAGAATCAAAACAAGCGCATATACGTTATTGTAGTTCTATATAGCCATTAATATAAAATGTATAGTTATAAAGATCTTGTGTTCCATTTACATGACTTTCTCTACATATCTGCAACAACTTATTAAAAAAGCTTATTCTCCTATTTACTTCATACTAATCCAGAAAAAATTAGCAAAAATAGCTATATTACTTGCTGTCTTGTAAGCAGAAGAGAAATAAGGGAGTCATATAGACTAAAGCTATAAGTTGTGAAAGCTGGATGCCATGTGATTGAAGTTCTTTGTTTGTTTGAGTGAAACAAAAGGCAAATCTGTCTTATTTATAGCGGTACATTGGGAATTTTATACTTATTTCTTTGAGGGTTTTCAAATACTGAGAAATTTGCAAAGATGAGAATCAAAACACGCGCATATACGTTATTGTAGTTCTATATAGCCATTAATATAAAATGTATAGTTACAAAGATCTTATGTGTTCTATCCACATGACTTTCTCTACATCTGTGCAACAACTTATTAAAAAGCTTATTCTCTTATTTACTTCATACTAATCGAGAAAAAATGAGCAAAAATAGTTTTATTCTTGCATTCTTGTAAGCAGAAGAGAAATAAGGGAGTAACATAGGCTAAAGCGATAGTCAAATGTTGTAAAAGCTGGTTGCCATGTGATTGAAGTTCTTTGTTTGTATGGCTAGGAGTTGACAGATTCCCGTATGAGAAGTGCAAGTATACTAAAATTGAATCCAATAACAAGGAATATCTCAAATAGGGTGGTCTTCACGAAAAAAAAAAAATGCAAATAACATAAATTGTGACTTTATGACTGTACATATATTTTTTGTGAATTAACTTTTTGTCTATCTCTTCGCTTTACCAGTTTTGCAAATTTCCATAAATTCATCCAGAATAAATATGTCTTCAGAAACTATTCTCAGAAAATTCAAGATATACCTTTTATATGTCATATAAATATATTTAAAATATGATACTTTAAACAAAATCGTTAGAGCCATTTTTGAGAATTTAAAATTTTAAAGATGTGTCCACGTAAAGGGTAATTGAGGGTGGGGGGATTTTCTTGAAAAACTTCCTGTCGCATGCTTGGAAGATACTGAACTTAAAAACTTACCAAGTTTGATATTTAACGTAATTTTCCTTTTAGAAGTATGTTGCCCACAGATACACACACACACGGAGAGACGAAACACACGGACATTTTTCTAAAAATGCTGTTTTGATTTCAGGGGGTCTCAAAACATATATTTCCGGTGAAATATTGGCATAAAATTGTTGGGTGCAATATGCAATTCTATACCTTCTCTACACACTAGGTACACAGTACATATAGAGAAAGTAAAACTGTAGTAATAATGGTGGTGAAGTACTCATATTAAAAACCCTTATGTAAGTAACGTTTTGCAACATTTCTTCCTTATGCCAAAATAAAAATTATTACCAAGGTATAATTTTGACATTTAAAAGAAGTATGTATGTGGCGTATTCTATGTATGTAATGTGTGTAGTAGAAGGACTTTTTTTGCCAAACATTTTGAGTATACCCTTGATAATATATAACGTTTCACATGGATTTTATGGCCGTACACGATTTTCGTGCACTTGGATATATTTTAGTTGGATAATTTTAACATAGTAAATATATACATTTAGTTGTTGCAAAATAACAAAAGTTAAAAAAAATGGAAAGAGAAAATGAAGTACAACTACAAACTTAGTATGCATGTATATTATGTTGTGTGGCATATAGACTTTTACTATGTTGTACTGTTTTTAACCAAACATGGCACAGATAACTTTTGACATAACATGGCAAGTTCCTGTCTGTTTTATATTCAGTCTTAAGTTGATCCTCGCCAAAACAAAAGTCCAGGCGACCAGTGGACCATTATAATGTAGTCTTCCGCCATTCGCACCAAAAGTACTCATAATTTCACGACCACACAGCATTTTGTGATGTAAAACGAACAGAGCAACAACATCCTGTTATGTATAATGATCATTTTGATAGTCATAACAAAATAAATTGTGCACATGTAATAATTAACTATAAACAATACGAAAAAGCGAGCGAACTAAAAAATCATGTATGCGATAAGTTATATTTATTCGCCCTCTGCAATTGACTCTTCGCTACAGATCAGAAACCCCATCCGAGTTGTTTGTGCTGTTGCTTTTCAGTCCAAGATCGATAAGCAGGTTATCAACAACGGTGTCACTTAAACTATCCATCTCCCAAAAGAATGCTTCATCTTTCTTTACATGTAGTACTTATCAACTGTTTGAAATTGTGCACTAATACGCGAATTGCATTCTTCACAAAATCGTCACATTTTTGCATTGCGTATTTCTCACGCTTTTTTTTATTTCTTGTACGAGAAGTGTTGAATATTTCTTGAAAATTTTAAAATAAACATTCAACACAATAATGTTTTGACCACTATTCAACAGTTTACCAGCCTTATGCTTGATGTAACCCGACAAAGATGCAAGAGCAGCTTAACGGCAACCGTCCTCCATGATTTTAAACAGCAACAACCAGTAACCGTCACTGTGTAAACAATATTGCGGAAACCAGGTGACACTACGAATAGGGACTTGTAGCTCTGTTAATGGTACAAATTGGCATCAATTTAACTATTGCGATTTGTATAGAATGTTATACCAATTAAGGATAAATCTATTCTGCAATTTAGATTGTTAGCATGGGATTACAGTTTTGCTGCACTACTATTGTGTTGTACCGCGGTGCACTGACCACGTGGATCCATTATGGCGCGGATCAACCTAGGAGTGAAGAGATAGTATTTTATAATTCGTAACTTCATTACATTTCAGGAGTAATTATTTAACTTCATGTAATGGCCATAAAAGATCGCAAGATCATCTTTCTGACGATTGTCCAAATAGCTTGAACATTGCCAATATGAAAAGAACAATTACTTCGGCTTTCACAGCGAGTTAGCTTGTTATTCTGACATTGATTATGTAGTAATGACGCAGTCAAATACATATATACAACGGTTATTATGCACAAAAACAAAGGTGCTATACTAGCACGGTTGAAAAAGTATCATTTCGAACAGTATTATCTTTAGAATATAGCAGCAGCGGCGTCAAACCAGGAAAAATACATCTATTCCTTCTATATTTTATTTATCTATTGTTTGCTGTGTATACGTACAACACAAAAAAATCAATATAATCGACTGATTATAAATGACACTTAAATATTGCTAACATAGAGTAATAAATAAGCCGAAGTTAACATTCACGTATTCTCCGATCATACTCTGATGAAACAGGACTAAAAACTTAGAAAGGTTCACTATAATATAGCTCCATGTTAATTTCAAATTATGGACTCCTACCAGAATTTCATACCAATTTTAAGCAATGAAATACCCAACATTGTCCATGGTTTGACGGTTTAACCTTAGCACATTTAGCTTGTCCGATTGCCGTGCTTCTTTTGAATTCTTAGAAAATATTAAACAACATACACTAAAAATCTGATATGTACCATTCACGTAGCTTTCTCTACACCTCTGCAAGAAATAGTTGTTAAAAAGATTATACTTCCATTTACTTCATGCTAATCAGAAAAAAATAGCAGAAATAGTGTTATTACCTGCTTCCTTGTAAGTAGAAGCGAAATAAGGACGTAGCATAGATTAAAGTGATAGCCAAAAGCTGGTTGCTATGTGACAAGTTTCTTTATTTGTATGGACAGCAGTTGACAAATTCCTGTATGAGAAAAGTATAAGTTTTTCAAAGCAGAAACCAAAAACAAGGAATGTCTCAAAAGCGATGAACCCCACGAAAAAAATGTATATAACATAAATTGTGTCTTTTAGCGTCCTCAACATTTTTCGTGCTGTAAGTTTTTGTCCATCTTTTACGGTTCAGCAGTTATTCAGAATTCCGTAAAATTCATCCAGAATAAAGTACTCTTCAGAGGCTATTCCCAGAAAATTCAAGATATATTTTATTTGTCAGGTAAATAGCTTTAATATACGATATTTTAATCAAAATCGTTAGAACCATTTTTTAAAAAATCAAAACTTTCGAAAAAAGTTCCATGTAAAGGGTATTTGGAGATGGGGAGGGGGGATTTTTCTCAAAATCTTCGTGTCGCATCCCTGGAAGATGCTGAACTTAAATACCAAGTATGGTATTTTACCGACTTTTCATTTTTGAGTTACCGTGTTCATGGACACACACACGGACCTTTTTCTGAAAATACTTTTTTTTTGATACAGGGACCCTAAAACATATATTGCCGGTGAAATCTCTGTATCAAAATTTTTGTGGAGTGCAATACCTTCTCTATACACTATGTACATTGTACGTATAGAGAAAGTAAAAAATCTGATGTCTTCCATTCACATGACTTTCTCTACATCTCTGCAAAAAATATTATTAAAAAACCATTGCTTCCATTTTCTTCATGCTAATCGAGAAAAAAAATTAGCCGATATAGACTTATTACTTGCTTCCTTGAAAGTAGAAGCGAAATGAGGGATTATCATAGGTTAAAGTGATAGTCAAAAGTAGTTGCTATGTCACTGAAGTTCCTTTGTTTGTATGTACAGGAGTTGATAAATTTCTGTATGAGAAAAGTTAAGTTTTTCATTGCTGAAATCAAAAACAAACAACTCCAGCAAAAAAATGTATATAATATAAATTGTGTATTTAAAAGTGCTCTACATTTGTTGTGTGGTAAGTTTTTGTCCATCTCTTACGGTTTAGCAGTTATGCAAAATTCCGTAAAATTCACCCAGGATAAATTAGTCTTCAGAGGCTATTCTCAGAAAATTCAAAATATACATTTTATTTGTCAGTTAAATATCTTTAATATACGATGTTTTAATCAAAATCGTTAGAGCCATTTTTTAGAAAATCAAAATTTTCTAAAAATGTTCCAAGTAAAGGGTAGTTTGGGGTGGAGGGATTTTTCTAAAAATCTTCGTGTTGCATCCCTGGAAGATGATAAACTTAAATACCAATCTTGGTATTTTACCGATTTTTTGTTTTTGAGTTATCGTTTTCACAAGCACACGGACACACACCCACGGACCTTTTTCTATAAATACTTTTTCTGGATACAGGGGACCCTAAAACATACATTTCCGGTGAAATCTCGGTATCGAATTTTTGGTGGAGTGCAATACCTTCTCTATACACTATGTACATAGTACATGTAGAGAAAGTAAAAATAGTAAACTAAAACTCTGTACAAAGAAAGAAAAGTAACGCGAAAAAATTACAAAAATGCGGTAGAACAACCACAAATGACATTGATGCATTCTTGTGAATGCAGCTTTGACTCGCATTGTCACATTTGGGATAACTCGACTATACTCACCCTAAGCGAGATTCGAACTCGCGACCTGTTGAATGTGAAGCAGACAGCTACTACCACACTACCGAGGCGGGCTAACTTTATTTGTTTCTAACGAATGTATGGAGAGAATATGAAACAGCGTATAGCGTCCAGTTCATTTGAAATCGCTATTCCTTTATATCTATATCAAAATGCATAATATAGTTATTTCTGCTTTATCTCGATTAAAATGGAGTAGATAGGAAACTAATCATTTTTAGGAATATTTTGTATGCCCTCAAATAAACCATAGGAGGAGGTCAGGTAAATGTAAACACATATTTTTCTTTCTCCTGGTCGAGCAAAGAAAACGAAATTTTAAAGTCATCACATAACATGAACTCTTAAGATTTGGCTTTTGCTTAAGCCTACTATATTCTTCCATTCCCATTGTAACTACAAGGACATATGTTGATAATACATGCATTGCCAGAAATGTTTTTCAGGATTATAAATTATGTGTTCCTTTCACAAGACTTTCTCTAGCTGTTCCACAAATAAAGTTTCCTTAAAAAAGATTATTCTTTTATCTGCATCATGCTAATTGAGATAGACATTAGCAAAAGTGGTCTTATTACTTGCTTCCTTGCATGTGTAAGGGAAGTAAGGGAATATACTCTGTTAAAGGGATAGACGCTATGTAAAGCAATTGAAATTAGATTCTCTCCTCCAATTTCGGGAGTAAAACAAAAGAGATGAAACGAAAGTTTACTTCCCGCTTGAGAAAAGTTTAAGTAGTTTAAAATTGAAACCAATAACAACGAATATCTAGGAGTCAGTTAACTCTACAAAAATGTATATTTATATAAATTGTGTGCTTTAATGGGATCTACACTTTTTTGTGTAGTATGCTTTTGTATGTCGATTACGAGTTATACAAAACCACCCAAAAAGAAGAGGTTTTTAGAGGTCATTCCCAGAAAATTCAAAATATACATTTTGTTTTTTCATGAAAATATCTGAAATATATGGCATTTTAAACAAAATCGTTAGCCATTTTGAGAAAATCAAAATTTTCGAAAAAAAAGTTCCATGTAATTGATAGTTCGGGGTACGGGGTTTTCTTGAAAATTTCCTGTCTCATCCTTGAAAGATACTCTCAATAACAAGTTTGCTATTTAATCAACCTTGAGTTCTTGAGTTATTCAGCACATACACACACACATACACACATAGATATTTTTCTAAAAGTCCTTCTTTGTATTCACGTGTCTCAAAGCATATATTTTCGGTATCGAATTTTTTTAGTGGAATACAATACCTTCTGTATTTACTATGTGCATTTACATACATGCAAGAGAAAGTTATAAGCTTTTATGAGAATAGTTTGCCGAAGAATGTGTAAGGAAAGTCATGTGAAATAAAACACATTTTCGATTATTTTACACAATATTTAGAATTTATTTGAGGCAGTTAATATAGCTTGAACTTCTACAAATTGGACTAACCATATTATATTAGGAATCTTAAGGGGTGTTCATTTATCCGCAGTTTAACAGCTTTCTAGTCGTTTAGGGAATTAGTTTAATGATGACTGACTTAAGATGGTTTTCAGGATATCTTAAGTGATATGAAAGAGCTATGATGGACTTATTGAAAGATAGCATTAAGTTGTTAACTTCGGCTTGCTCGAAGTGAGGCGGAGAAGAACAATTTGATTAATTTCACCTTATTTGCCCCTGACAGGAATTTAGTGGGCAGATTGCAGTCTTGTAGAAGACAGATTCTCCTCGCCCAGAACAAATTGCTCTGTTAAAGATATATGGGTGAATCCATGATCGTTATCCAACTGAGAAGTTACTTGGAAGAAAAAAACTTGACTGTTGCTGTTAAAAGATAGAGCTTTTTACCATTTTAATTTCTCTTCAAATTGTGGCTTTATAGAAAGTGGGGAAGTGTGGCATTCTATCCCAAATTCTATACCCAGATTTCATTGGCAAAGCATCCGTTTTAGAAAAACAGAGTGAAAGAGAGAGATACAGCATAACTAAAAGTAGGAGAAACACCAACGTTGGTATTTATGTTCAATATCTTTAAAATTCGACACGATGATCCTCGAGAAAAATCTAGAAACCGGAAACCATCTGTTTGCATGGAAAATTATTCGTTTGTTTTATTTTATTAATAATAACTTTTAACAATTTTGATTTAAAATATCATATATTTGAGATATTTGCACTAGAAATGCAATGCATATATTTTATTTACAGCTGATGTGATATCCTTTTCATTTGAAATCAATTTATTTACTTTTATATCATTGGCAAACCATAAATAGTGACAAACACTTAAGCACACAACAATGTAGATTCATTTAAATTGCATTTTTCTAAACTTTTGTGGGATTGATCATTCCCTAGATATTGGTTTGAGATACGTTTAGCTTTTCTCCTAAATTTTTCTTTTTAGGGGTGACAATTCAACTTCGTCATACTTCCACGCGCAAGTGTAATGTCACTTTAGCCTACTGATTCACTTTTCGACCTCCAAAAAAATATGTATTCAATCATTTTTGAAAATGTTTATCGCGATTAACAAAACAGTAGAATGGGCTTAATGAGAGTACTTTATAGGAGACTGGGTAGAGAATGCCTTGTGAATACCTCAGATGTTTTTTTTATTTACGGCTTTCGTAAAACAAGCATTGTTATGTAAAGCCGATTTTTATACTTTATCAATCTTGCTCAATTCTGATATATTTTCATTGGACGTCTCTGTACGTGTTTGAAACTTTGCGAGTTCATGTAACATAATTGTTTTTATATTTCATTGTGAAGGACCTGTTGTAAACATAACATTTTTTTGATCACTAAGGAATAAATTCACATATTTGCTTTTCTCATTGGCCGATACACATTTAAATCTTCCCTTGGGGGTCCCGTTTTTTTTTCTCGAGTTATGTTGTTCACCCACCTACCACACACATGGACCTTTTTCTAAAAATGCTTAAGGAGCCTTAAAACATGTATGTCTGAAGCTTGTTGTCAAATTTCTGTGTTAAGTACCATTACTTTTTTTCCCCATCAAGAAACAAATGTTGAATTCTTAACAATAACATCCTTACATTAGAACAGTTGAAGCTGGCTGATGATAAAGGGAAGACGCTTTGAAACGTGAATAAATGTGTGATAAAATTTGCCTCAAGTTATTACGACAGTATTAAATTAATATGTACAAGAAATGCATGACTCCAACTGATGGGACAGGCTCTGCTGCATATGAGATTTTTTTTTTTTTTAATTGCAGCACATCACCCATTTTAATAGACTGGAGCTGGACGCTGAGTTGGCAGCAGATTGAACCTTGTTATTCTCTGTTTGGAGAATTTATCTTCTGGAGAAAACCGAGCCGGATGTGCAGACATAGCACGTGTTCCATCTGGTACTTCCTTCTTTAATGTGTATACTCGTTTCCCTTCTGAGTTTAAATAGTACATCATAGACAAGGCTGCAAAGACTAAAAGAACACCTTTCCCAACGCAGCAGAGTTCTATATCAACACAACACGTGCTCTCGAGGGTTCGACTGCATATTAGGATTATTTTCTACCGTCCCTTTCCCTCATAGTCTGGTAGTACTGTGAGAGTGATTACGCGTGGAAAAATCCACAAAAAGGTTTAGTAAAAAACACCAATGTTTTAGTCAAATATCCCCGAATTAGCATAGTAGTTAAAGGTAGCTACAGAAATGGAAAAAAATGTAGGAGTTGGATAAGTACAGTCGGGCTGAAAAATTCAATGCCACAGCCGGGATTTGAGCCATGGGTCTCCAGGTTTCTAGGCGGTTACTCTATCCACTGAGCTACGGTGGCAATATGCGGCCCGGCACTAAATTTCTCAATTTACTCTCATGTTTCTTGGTAAACTACAAGGTGATCTCAAATTATTTTAAGATAACATACCTCAATGGAGACTTACAATGTCGTAAGTACTTTAACTCCTGAGCTTCATAGTTTAGCCAACTATTGGGTCTATTAGTGTTAATTTAAATGTTGTCATACTAGCGGTGTGTAGGACAGGAGTTGGACAGCTAGTCAGGCTGAAAGAAGTCCTGTCCTAAACACGGCTTGTATCGCCTGCGGTGCCACAAGTAGTAAAAACTGGTGTTAAACACTATAAAAAACGCGGCTTGTGTAAAAAAAAAAACAATTAAATGAACAAAAATATGCAGGAGTTTTAACGAAATTAGAAACGATGTTCGTCACAGTAATTTTCCGGGAGGTCAGAATTTATGTGGATGGACCTGTTACAATTAGGATACTTACCGACTTGTTTGTATTCTGATGCAGTTTTGGTGAAATAGCACTCGTGTAACGGAGACTGTAAATCCGTAATCATTTATTCAGAAGGTCGGGCGTTACCCTCGCATTTTTACGGAATAACACGAGCTCCACAACACAGTGGGATTATTGCACATTCCCGTCACATTCCCCGCTGTGATTGACCGCATTATCACGTCGCTGGTATAGCGCCTCACATACTTGCCGCTGCTTGTTAGAATTCTTCGGGCGTAAACACCGGATGCCTTAGTTTTCATGCAATGTAAGTACCTTTATACATACCGCATTCCAGGTAAATAAACATTTTATTCAGATTCTCACAAAGCAATAAAACAATAGCAGTTCCCATAATTCATTCTAAGAAAATTCAGGCATACAAAGCAACATGCATTAAATAATTTTACTCTCCATCACCAAAGTCTTTTACTTTCTCTACCACATAGTATATCCCAACAAAACTTTATACACCTGGGTTTTATCAGGAAAACTGCTGATTTTCGGAGCAAAATCTTTGTTAACGTATGTGTACGCACATATGAAGACGTATAATCCCAAAAATTAAAATACATATAAATATCAACTGTGATACTTAAGTTCAGTATCTTCCAAAGTTACCGAAACTCTTCAGGAACCACCCACAGCAACTAATATCTTTTGAAATCTTTGACTTTATCAGGAATGGGTTTAATGATTTTCATTAAGTATAATTCATTTTTAGACATTTACATTACACAATGGTAATAAAATTACATTGTTTATCCTGTAACGATAATCATTTTAAATCAGGCATTTTACTGATTATCTATCTTCAACACCTTTCTTTTTAGGAAAACTTTTATTCATTAGAATAGATTGTAATTTTTATAAATTGATTTTTTGGTTAGGTAAATTTAAGTAAAAAATGCTGCAAAGATAACTTTCTGTAAATATTCTACGAGTCTTCCTCATTCGCAAGACATTTTATATAGTTCAATTTCATTTATTAGAGACTGACAAAAACTTTCTACACAATGCAGGTCTCTTCAAACATCAATTTATTTCAAATTACTATTTGTCGCATTAGTTATTTCAGAGATATCCGTTATCATAGAATTCCACTACCTTGGTATACTATATTGAAGTAATGCCAATCTTGAGTCTTTTCTTGCGATATCATGGAAAGAGCAAAGAATTTCAAGGTCAATTAATTATATAGAAGTAGTTTTTAAGCATATGAGCATCGCTAACCCCAACGAACAGTTAAATGTACTTTTTATGAACATCTTTGTCTTAATTAACTTAACTAGATAGAAGAAGAATATTTTCAGGAATAGTTTTTTTGAGCCTATACTGATATTTTTTAGATTAGATAGGTAGTACTAAATTAAGCATTTGGAGTTTACGAGCGCTGCATGATCATAAATTAGTTATGGCTTGAAACCCGACTTTATGAAATATCTTAACTGTCGGTAAAACTTAAATATGATACTCATGACAAATGTCTTCATGCTGTCTTGTAATGAAACTGGTACACTGTGAGAAACTATCGTTATATGCGCGTAGTGTTCTGTACTCTTTGTTTGAATAAGAGGTACCTTTGGTATTACCTACCATCCAGTAGGCTTAACAATAAAAATGCGATATTGAATGAAACAATACAAACGCGACATTATACATGATACAGCACAAATAGATTTCACGACCGGAGACTTTAATATGATGGATTTAATGTTGGCAGTCGGCCCGGGTGCCAGCGTTACTTAGGCGCTAAGCTTCAGATCCCAAGTTCAGAATTCAAACCCGACCTAGACAGATGGTTTTCAAGTGTACTTAAAAGTCGCTAGATTTATTGGCTAATAAAAGAACTCCTGTGGGATGAAATTTTGGCACACCGGTGGCGCTGCTACGATACTGGCCTCGTTAAGAAACAAAATACTCTGTTCCTTTAATAGTGTTGATATGTCGCGTAGTTAAAAAAAAAATACGTTGTAAACACTTTATTCTATCCTCATGCTTATTTTGGTACTGCCTTTCTATAATGTTCTGCACTTTATTTTTCCATACCTTGTATAAAAAATATAGTAAATAGCTAAAAAAAGCCATGTGTGTATAAAAACGTCATATTGTATATGTTAGTCCTTTAATTGAAATGGTCATTTCACATGGTGAGTGAATGATAGAGTAGAAATGGTTTTCAAATGACCCCGGAGTTCATTGAGGTTAGAGTTTCCTGATTTTAGTTTTCTTAGTAAAAGAAACAACCCGGAAAAAAACATTTGTATAAGAAGCTTACTTGAAACGATATTAGAGCCCACAATCTCTTGAATGTGAGGCAGACATATGATGGGGAGAGGCAAAGGAAATAATGTATTCCTCTGAAAATTTATTTTTCGGCACTTCTCCCGCAGCCTCGCGCAATCATTTCTTCTTTCTGTCTGCCTATAAACAGCAAAACTTGGAGGCAAAAAGTCGAATGCCAAATTTCATACCTAAGAGGATTTTAAGGTGAAATCAGTTATTTTAGCAAACATTTCACATTTTTGTGTTTTGCAAAAATATGATGTGCAGGATGACTTAACTTTCTGCGCGTCTGATTACATCAATTAAACCTTATTCACTGCGAGTCTATGTTTACGTTAATTCTAAATCTTTAGGTTAGGTTTTATTTTTATCTCAGTTTTAAATTTCACAGATTTAATGAGATTGAACATTTTCTTTCTTTATTGCTTTCTTTCTTTCTTTCTTTCTTGCTTTCTTTCCGTGTTAGGGGTAACTTGCTAATCTCTGGTTCCCAAGGTCGCGTGTTCAAACTTGCCGGAGGGACATTGAATTTTTCGAGCATAAAAACCTTAGTAGGCCTTTCTTCAGACTTAGAGCAAAATTCAGCGGCATTTCATACCCAACATAGAATGGAACGCTGAGAACCACAGGAATTAAAGAACGTCCGTAAATAAAACTCAATTTCAATATTATTAAGCAGATTAAAGAAACCGTAAGAAATGTTGCTCCTCTCTCTTGTATCTTCTATTGAATAATTAGTAGTTCACCATGTAATTGATTTCTGTAGTATTGAACTTTTTCTTAACAAATAATCTATTAAAGATCTTATAGTCACAAACACACAGCTTTCTCTGCCCTTTCAACAAACCATTTCTAAGCATCTTCTTTTATACACTTCACGTTAATTCAGATGTCATCTTTTTGTAGATAGAAAGGAACAAGGCAATAGGCTAGGCTTAAATCATAGTCAAATCTTGTAAAAGATGGTCGCTATATAATAGAATTAAAGTTCTGCTCCCTTTGCTTGACCACGAGCAAGAAAAAGAATAACAGCATCCCACTTGAAAGTAAATGAATCATAAAATTGATGCTGCAAAAAACTGTATTTAACATAACTGTTTTAACGATATATCTTTTTCACTTAGAATTTGTCTATCTTTGTGTATTTGTTTTTTCCACACAGCCGTGTGTAGGATAGGAGTTATAAAGGTTGAATCAGAGTGAAAAATTGAATGCCATAGCCGGGATTTCAACCATGGATCCCTGGTCTACGTCCAATTGCTCTAACACCGAGCTACGTTGGCAACTTGCTGATACAACATTAAGTTGCTCAACTGACTCGTTTATCCCGGCACACCACGCAATTGTTTTGAGACGACATATCCCGATGGCGACTAAGAATTCCGGGCTTATTTGTTTTACCAACTATTAGGTCAATCGTTGTAAGTTAATTATTTCTTCCTCTTCCTTGTGTAGGATAGGAGTTTGAAATTCTGCATCAGCATGTTGCCATGGTAGCTCAGTGATTAGATCAACTGGACGGATACATAGAGTTCCGTGGTTCAAATCTCGGCTATGACAGCCTGACTCAAACTTTCTTACTTGTCTATCTCTTATGGCTCAGTAGCTAAGAAAAACGTCATCCAAAATGAAGTGTATCTCGAAAATATTTCCAGAAAAATAACAATATTTATTTTCTTTTTCATATAAATATATTTTATATGTGGAACTTTAATAAAATCGTTAGACCATTTTTAAAAACATTAAAGATTTCGAAAGTCTTTTATGTAAAGGAGAGTTCGGGGTGGGAGAGCACTTTGGAAATTTGCATTTGGTATCTTTAGAAGATATTGAACTTAAATACCAAGTTTGTATTTAAGCGATGTTTCATTTTCTAATTATGGGGTTACACACGTACCTTTATTATTAGTTAGAGGGTATCAAACATTTTTGGTGATTCAATATTTCTCCCTGCTACTATGCGCGGTAGAGAAAGCAAAACAATGAGTAAAGTTAAACCGAAATACTTCTGTACCAGGTTGCTCAAGCGCCGCATTAACTTGTGCAGGTAACCGACCGCGTGTTTAAAGAATTGCAGAACTCAACGGGGCGAATCCAAATAAACACCGTTCAATGGCGCTGATAGCGCAAGCAAACTGCGTTTTACTCCTCTTGCATATCAATGGAAATGGTAAGGGAATCGCGCTCATTGAGAGGTTTCCAGGTTTGTATTGGAGTCCGTGATCTCGTATACAGAAATAGTGCAAACATGTTGAAAATGTTAAAATATTTTTCACTTCAGTTACCGAGCCTTTATTTTTGAGATAATCAAGTTACCTTTTAGATTGAGAATTAATTAAATGCCTTTATTTCACCTATTAGTATCTACCAATAACTTAGTTTTGCAATTGTGTATATAGTATTCTTATTTATTTTTAGAAACTAGATCTACTGTAGGGATAAATAAAAGCCGTAACAAAAAACACCATATATAGAATGGGACGCTGAGAAGCACAACAGTTAAAGATCGTCCATAAAGCGTACATTTCGTAACAAGAACATTGAGAGCATGCAAGGTTTCGCTGTATTATTGTTATTATTATTATTATTATTATTATTATTAAACTATACACTATACTCATAACCAAAGTAAACCAAAACGAGAAAAACCCATAAAAAGGCAAGAACCATAGTATACAATATTTCACTGTATTATTGATCATTATTGTTATTATTATTTTCATTATTGTTATTATTATTTTCATTATTATTACTATTGTTATTATTATTATTATACAGTGAAACACTACGTTCTGATGTATTTGCACAGTTTGCGTTGCGAGGCTTTCATATTGATTTATTTTTTACTATTAGATAACGAAAATATGTACATAAGAAAGCATATAGTGTTATTGTTATTAGCACTGT
Source organism: Hymenopus coronatus (assembly GCA_030762935.1). Lineage (NCBI taxonomy): Eukaryota > Metazoa > Arthropoda > Insecta > Mantodea > Hymenopodidae > Hymenopus > Hymenopus coronatus. The sequence goes on from CM060881.1 coordinate 74,977,061, forward strand.
TCACATAAGCAGAGACAATTAGAACATTATAACTTCGTAACGAAAAATTTGCAAACACGTATAATAGTGAAATTTTACCCGCTTTTCGGTTTGCATATTTTTCGTTACAAGACTTCATATTTTGGTATTGTTATTTTACATGTCATGTAGGGATATGCAGTTATCATTTTATATAAAACTATGTGTAGTAGTATACATATATTTTTACTAGAAGTAATAAAACAAACATTAATCAAAGCAGCTGTGTAAAGACATCAGTATCCAAATGCATTCGCTCAAATCATAAACAGCGATTTATCTACTTTATTCGGTAAAATATTTATTTTGACCTCAGCCTTCCTTTAATTGTGATACATTATTCAGGACGCAAGGGAAAGATTTGTCCTGATATTTATTCCAACATAAACATTCTCTTAAACATTGTCATGTGTTTTGTAATGCCTCGTTTATGAATCAAATTATATTTGTTTGGGACATTCATATAATTAAGTTTAAATTCTCTTAAGTTCCCAATGTCCTCTTCATTCCCAATTACATTTTATAAATTGTGAAATCTTAAGAAAAGAGAAAAAATGTACCCCAAGAAAACTTTCCCTTGTTAATGTAATAGATATGAAATACATGCTTTGTGGTTTTAGCAACTTCCGAAACATTCGTTTGTGCTTTGAATTTGACCTCATTGTACATATTATTTCTCATGAACTCCTTAGGAGAGTGCTCAATATAATGATCCATATATACATATAACTGAGTTTGTCTCATTTCGCAAAATGCATCTTAAATGGAAGTATGTACGAGTAGGATATTATGTGAATAATTGATATGAATTATTATTTCCTCCAATATTTGATTTTACCTATATTAAGACTTTGTTAGTTGAAAGTATATGGAATACACAACTTACAGATGTAATCAGTGTATATTACTTTTCTTTACCGCATCGATAAACAAAGTTTATTTGATTATCTCTTTAGTATCATTGGTTCTAGTGCCTCTAACACGAAATGATGTTTTTATGCTTGCTTCATATGGGGTATAATAACTCCATGACGTGACAGCTCACGGGGAACCTTGGCCTACCGCCCGACCACTGCGTCCCCCATCTCGATCCACTATAGACATCATGGATGAGGTGCAGTATTGGAGGGTGAGGCGTGGTCAGCGCCTCGATCCCCCCGGCCGGTTAATGCGGTTCTGATGTCCTGGAGTCGCTACTTCTCCATCGAGTAGCTCCTTAATTGGCCCCCCGGGGACCTTACGAGGCTGAGTGCACCCCGAGCCAGGTCTCCCAGCGGGGGAAAATCCCCACGTCGGTACTGGGGATCGAACCCAGGTCTCCCGCTTGGTAAGCTAGGTCGCTACCTCATATGGAATATGAATGAGCTTTAGGATACGACATATCGAGTACATCAGAGTAATAACAAGGCATGCTATCATTCGGAAGTAATATGAAACGAAGCATTGCTCAGAACCTGGACTAAAATAGTTTATGATAATGCTGATGATGGCCTTAATTCAGGCTACGGTTCTTTATGCTAATGATAAAACTTACTAACTCACTGAGTAATATATTTATCAGTAATATATTTAACCCTTTCAGACCTGACTTTTTATGCTTCATTGAAAAAATTGTCTGTGAACCTCCTTGTCCATCTTTAACAAAAGCTCCAAAAAGCTGAACTTGGCCACAGATAGCAGCACAAACCTGGAAAACTTGAAAAACATAACAATTCACATCCCCAAGTGATCTAAATAGTAATTACAGCTTTTAAATTTATTACATAGTCTGTAGAAAGTCATGTCCATTCCAATGGACACCAGGACTGAAAGGGTTAACAAAATCTTAGATGTATAAATAGTAGAGTTCCTTCTTGTATTATTTTAATATATAAGAATTATTTGTATTAAATGTTATTTTTATGTGTGGTTGTTGATAGACATAAATATTCAATTCAGTAGAAAAGGCTTCAGTTTAAATGTTGTTGTTAATACCCAAGAGTACCAAGGATATTCATAGTCGCCTTACCCTCACCGTATTTAGAACTGACACCCCCCTTGGAATTGTAAGCGGATGTCTAGGGCTCAGAAGCCTTTTGGGAGCCAACGGCACGAAACCAAGAATGGAGAACCTGGAACGAGTGATCGGTCCGTAGCCAGGCGTGAGTTTGAGGAAGTGGATGATATGAAATACAAGCAAAATGGATGATAGGAAAAGTGGTGGGGAAAAACGGAGGACTCCGAGAGAACCTGCCCAGATGCCGCTTCGTCCACACAAACGTCACATGCGGGAGCTTGGAATCGAACCCGAGTTGCCTAGGTGGGCGGCGAGCGGTCTAACCAGTTGGCCAAGACACCACCTAAACAAAAGGTATTGAAGCGTCAATAATTAAATCCGGCCTTTTTGTCAAGAGCAGGCTCTGAATCGCGGAACTCCCTACTCTTACAACCTTGTACCAAAAATGTATATGAGCCTTTTGAATCCTCTCTTCAACTTCAGCACACTTTGGTTACTATATTTATTTACTACAAGCACAAAACATAGACTAATACACATAGTAACTAATAAAAATACTAATATTAATATTATTATAATATCATACATCTCGAGTTCATATATGCTCAGGATTAATCACTATCACTTTCATCAAAGCGTACACGGGATATCTATTCTACTGTACAGGTGTTCTGTAATCGTTCCAATATTTAGAAAGCATTACAAATAGCATTAAAGCAAGAAAAAGAAGGAAAGAACTCATAAATATGGGACTTCAAATTAATATCCTTACTTAAATATATAGATCCATTGGCCACCTTTATAATGATGGTACCGAGAATATAAAAGAGAGAATAACTGCAGATAATAAAAAACACAATGCAAATGCAATGTAAAAATTATATCTGTCGATATAATACAATAATTAAACATATGATGTATGGATGTGAAACATGAGCGATGTAAGGAAATATAAAAGTTACAGTTGGAAAGTGGAATGGGTAAATATTGAGGAAAATTTGCGGACCAATAAAGGATAGTGGTGGAGAATACGCCCAATATGAAATTAAATGTGATATATAAGCAACTTAATGTAGTGACACTTGTTAGAGTTAAAATAATTGAGTGGGTTGGGCATGTGATTAGGATGAATAGTGGCAGATCTGTTAAAAGATCTTTGAAAGTAAACCCGAAGGGAGAAGAGATAAGGGAAGAGCAAGATTAAGATGGCTGCATTGTGTGGAGAGGGAACTCGAACAGTATAAGGATAAAAAGATGGAGAAGAAAGGCAGAAACTAGACGAATGGTCTATCATCATTAAAGAGGTGCTAGCTAGCTATAAGAGCTGTCTGTCAGAAAAAGAGGTAAGAGAATAAATGTTTAAAATTAATGTAAAAACTACAATACTGTCATTGTAAGGCTCTATGCTACTGAACTAATTAGAAAATAATGTTTCAGTTTATTGCTAAGTATTGTGCTGTTAATCAAGAGTTCGTTTGTTCTGGTGCACACCTACTCATATTGGGTGTATGAGTAGGTATGCATCAAAATGTAAATGACGTGTAATTTATGGACGCTCTTTAGCTACTGTGGTCCTCAGCGTCCTATTCTATATTGGGCGTGCAAGATCTCTTAATTTTGCTCAGATGCCTCTCTATCAGGCTTGAGGTTCTTTTACGTGCCGAAAATCTACGATATGGGACCAACTTCCCTTCCGAAGGAAGCCATTCTAAGGATTTTTACGCCCGAAAAAATCCATCGTCCTCCGCCGGGTTTGAACTCGCGACCTTGGGTATATGAAGTTAGCATGGTAACCACTACACCATGGAGGGCGATCTCTGCTAGCACCAATCGATTAAGTTATTTTCATACATGTTTAAATGGGACATGAATTGTATATTACTTTTTTATAATATTATTTAACTATTCTTTCTGGTCTTGCAGTATTCGAGGTAATCAAAGCCAATTCTTTCCAAGCACAAATTAATATTTAGCTAACATTTTGTTTGGATTTCCATTTGCTTGTCTTACCAACAAATATTTTTCATTTCGAGCACCTGTCTCACCACTGAGTGCGATGAACGACCCATCCAACCAAGTGGCTATACAGAGTTCACATAGGACGCTCCTTCTTTAGAGGACGCATCCACGCCATTTATCCGGCACCGCCATACGTCATGTAATCTAGCAGCACATTTGAAAAATGAGGACATGAAAAGAAAGGAAAATGAGCTAGATAAGAACTATCCCTGAACTCGTCTACCGAACACGAAAAACCCATTCAACCTACCTGAAAATAATTTACCTAATTGAACTAATGAGATATTTTATAGTGTTTAACGCCCGTTTTTACTTGAGACGGCATCGTAGCGATGGCACTGATGACATAAAAAGAAGATGGACCACCGATGGAATATAATGGTGGGGAAAACCGGAGCACCGGTGAAATCCGCCCCTGCGCCTCTTTGTCCACCACAACTCTCTCATACGCTTGCATGGTAAGAGGCGTGCGGTCTAACCACTCGGTCACGGCGCAACCTCAGTAACAAATAGTAGTTTTCTTCATTCAAACTGTGGCCATAACACAGCTGCTCGCACCGGCCGCCTCAGTACGGTCTAATGAGAGATACTATACTATCCCAGCAATTGTTTCATGCTCTCATAGTTGCAATTAAAATGATAATTAATAAGTGAACACCGTATCATAAAAGGTGTTGGAAACGTTGTCCATATGTTTCTAGCATCTTCTCAGGAAGTTTTTATTCGCACCCTAAGGTTCAATATCCGAATCTTTAGTGCCGAAATTTGCCTAAAGCATTCTTTTAGTTCTAATGTATGGGGGTTTATTGTATAAGCTTTATTTTCCACGTGATTGTCAGAGTGGGTAAATTCCTGTATTGGATTTTGCGTAATGTCCACCGGTGCTCCATCTTCATTCTGTGCATCATCGTGCCATCGTCTACGGTGCCATATGTGTAAAAGCGTCCCAGAAACCGTCTTGCTATCTACATCGGACATTCGATATCTCGTACTCCCTGTGCTTTCCATCCATAGATGATTAATATGAAAATCTTGTGGAAGACATTCTTTCTGTCATTGCTCATTACTGTTACTTTATAACTTAAATTATAAATATTTAAATGTTCTCATATGGGACCATTTGTTACGTGCGTGAAGCGGATATTTTGCCACATTTCTTGAATATTTAGTTTCAGCTGTCTCATTCTTATATGTGATAGCTTTAAAGCTCCATGTTTTACACTGTATGTCAGAATAGATACAGCCATACTTATAAAAAAAGCTCTTTTCTTAAATTTCATTTTACTGTTCCGTATATACTTTAAAACTAATGGGTTTTATTTTGGGGGCCTCTATCATAATTATAAGTTATTTCAGAACCTAACTAGTTAAAACTTTGTACCGTTCTATTATTTTATCTCACAATATAATGTTACTTCTATTTTGGTTTTTCTTTAAGGCCATTATCTTTATTTTTGCAGGCGATGTATCTATATGGTGTACAATGCAAAAGAGAGGCAGGCAAGACTCCAAAATGTTGGTCAGGTCTAAGAGAAAGAACTCTGATTTAAAACTCTACTTCTCCGGGTTAGGGATTTGCGGTCGGATTGGTAGCCTACTGAAACTACTCATTATCAGAAGCTACATAGCCGGAAGGTCCCATTTATTTGGCTATATTTCGTCGCAAAATAGATATTGGAGTACAGAGAAGCCCTATTTTACCCACGGATCCCCTTTCATGGTCAGAAATGCTGGTCAGTGAGTGCATAATGGGACCTATATTTTTGTAATAAAGAATAAATGTCTTTTGATTTTTCAAAAAGATACTGCTACTGCCAATGAGTCGTTAACTTTAATTGAGGACATTTTTTAAGATAGGGTAGTTAATAACGTATTATGGCCCTCACGATCTCTTTATTTAATTTGATGCGCAGTTATGTATGGAGGAATTTAAACAAAGTATATAATAAACCCTAAATTGCAAAAAAAAAAAAAAAAAACAAAAAAAACGTCAGGGTAGAAATTCGCTGTTTCCAATGTTGAATTCTCGAGGGCTGCACATTTCTCCAGAAGCTGACAGATATGGATGGATAAAGAGGGCAGTAGTCCAATTGGAGGGCGCCGGGCGGTGGGCGCAGTGTTTGGAAAAAGCAATATAATATGTTACAATTACAGACAACTTGCTACCTACATTATAATAAAGGGCCCTCTTTAAAAAAACAGAGAAACAACAACTATATGCGGAATAACACATAGTGACCGGCTGTACCTTAATTCCTTGTACTATATCTTACAATAGTAGATGCGATGATCTGACAATGATGTTAAACATTTGCTTATATTTCTGCTGATTTTAGAGCACACTTTTATTGACTTTTTCCACTATACTCCCTCCTTTCCATATGCTGGACCTGCAGGCACTCTTTATTAAATAAGTAAGGTGTGGGTAAAGTATCTCCAATCGGTAAAATTGCAAATCAGGACCATCAGAAGACATTTCTGAAAAGTTGGTACTTAAACAAGATATCCGGACCATCGGCGAGGACACAGGCTTGGTTAATTAAAATACACGAATTTACAGAATTACACAATCAATAATATAATTACCGTCACTATGTGCATCAAAAAGGTAGAGTCAGAATGAAAAATTCAATACCATAGCCAAGACTTGAACCACGAATTTTCTAATTTCTGTCCAGTTGTTCTAGCCACTGAACTATCATTGCCGGCAGAGAATTAAATTCCCTAATTGTACAGAAAAGCAATGGGTGATGACGTCTACCAGGCATAAAACCGGATTGACAGGAAGACTTCATTTCTGCTTTAAAAGTAACTCGGTGCACTTGATCTTCAAGGCCATATTCTGGATTATCAATTACCACAATGATATAATTTAATTATTTAGTTTATTACGTGTAAGCCAGATGCAATTAGGATCAGAGGCTAGTAACCAATTATGAAGTAAGTTTTAATCATTGTAAAATAAGTGCAATAAGGTAACCCAAACAATAACGACTATATCCCCATTTTTAAAACAATTTATTAAAGTTGCTGCTTATGTTTATACCCGGATTCATCTTACTTTTAAAATTTTTTACAAACACACATTATTAACAAAATTGACCATGATAATACTCAGCTTTCTCGCAGAACTATAATCTGCGGTTTGCAAAGATACGAATTGGTAGAGGTGGTTCATTTACTTTGTGTGTGTGTGTGTGTCCCTCATAAGGGGCAGAGGAGGATTTAAGCCCTGAGGAGAGATACCTGTTCTGCCGTGTGCAACATCCGGGAAGAAAGGATAAAAGGAAGATGAAAGGTCCGAAAGGTTTTGCTCGGACTAAGTAGTGGCAGGTGCGGATATTGCGGGGCCCCCGAAGTTGACGTTCCCTCAGGCACACCTCCCAGCGCTACTTCTGATGGACAGGTCCGAACTGCAGTGCTTTCGTAACAGAGAATGAAACAGTTATGTAACGCAATCTACCGCGCACCACAGCCACCAACAACTCATTAAAGTCCTGTAGCCCGATGTGTGTTATGAAATGAATGACAAGGGGTGAGGGACTGGAAAAATTGTGAGGTTAGAAAAACCACCGCGGTTGCAAGGGTAAGCGCGGAAAAACTCAGAGTGGGCAGGTGCAGGAGATCGCACTCAGGGCCTCCTGAATACATGCCATAGGCGAACTGCCTGAACCATCCCACTCGGTTTTAATTCGTGTATTTATGTTCATTTTGAGGTAATTTAGGTCGAGAGGCAAGACAAGAGCAAAACCGTAAGTTGCACACTTGCAACTCTTTGCCTGAAGGGTTGATGCTGGAAGAAGTTGCGCCAACATGTATCCGCAGAACTCAGAGTTTCTGTCCACGAAAGAGTGAAGTACAGACTAGCACTAGTTTTAGTGCGGTATTTTTAAGTGTTTATGCTAATAAATCCTAGCAGTTTACTGTTAACTGAGAAGAAGGCAGTGATGCCGACAGTATAAATAGCGATGCCAGTTATGAGAACGAAGATGGTGGTGCAATGAGCGGGATTGAGGAGCTGCAGAATCACGTGTTTATTGTTTGGCTATGTCAATGGTTGCCAACTCATTGTGTGTTAAGCTGGATTGCAACCAAAAAAAAAAAAAAAAAAAAAAAAAGATCTAATGTGCTCCATTCACTTAACTTTCTCTTCTTCTGCGTAACAATTTATTGTTAATAAGCTTATTGTTGTATTTACTTCATGCTAATCGAGAAAATATTAGCAGAAATAATCTTATTACTTGCTTCCTTGTAAGTAGAAGCGAAATATGGGAGTATCATAGGTTAAAGTGAAGTCAAAAGCTAGTTACTAGGTGACTGAAGTTCCTTTGTTTGTATGGACATGAGTTGACAAATACCTGTATGAGGAAAGTACAAGTTTTTCAAAGCTGAAGCCAAAAACAAGGGATATTTAAAAAACGAACAACTCCTCAAAAAAAATTATATAACATAAATTTTGTGTTTTAATGTGCTCCACATTTTTTGTGTGACAAGTTTTTGCCCAATTCTTATGGTTTAACAGTTATGCAAAATTCATCCAGAATAAAGTAGTCTTCAGAGGCTATTCCCCGAAAATTCAAGATATACATATTATTAGTCAGGTAAATATACGATATTTTAATCAAAATCGTTAAGAGCCATTTTTGAGAAAATCAAAATTTTCCAAAAAAGTTTCATGTAAAGGGTAGTTGGGGATGGGGGGATTTTCTTGAAAATCTTCGTGTCGCATGCTTGGGAGATACCAAACTTAAATACCAAGTTTGGTATTTAACGGTCTTTTCGTTTTTGAGCTATGCTGTCCACAGACACACACACACACACACACACAGACACGCACACACACGCACACACACGGACCTTTTTCCAAAAATGCTTTTTATGGATTCAGGGGGACCCAAAACATGTATTTCCGGTGAAATCTCGGTATCGAATTTTTGGGTGCAATACAATACCTTCTCTATACACTATCTACATAGTACGTGTAGAGAAAGTAATAAACATATCGACATTCCTTCAAGAAAAATGCTCCCTCTCACGCTCTACATATTATGTACGAATAAGCATTAGCTTTATAGCGAACAAAGTGACTTCGCTATATCTATGGATATATGATAACAATTACTTTCATATGAATTGCAAATTTTTTAACGTTGCACGCAGTTTGGCTGTGTTTAGTCATTTATGGCAAGTTGACACATCTATTCCCTTCTCAACCGTTCTAGAGAGAAGGAAAGAAACTTCCTCTATGTGCAAGATTTGTTTGTCTCAGCTCACGATCTAACTAATATGCAGTGAATGAAGAATTACAGTAGTCTTAACTACACAGCGGAAACAATTGCGGTACTCGCCATTCATATAGAAGGACACTATGCCCTGGTTGAGTTGGTTGAGGCCGCATTTTTCACCTTTGCTAGTCTAGACTGAACTGGAAATAGTTCACACAGATGCAGTTTCCGGTTGGTTTTTTAGTCCTTGGGGATAAACGGGAAATTCTCAAAGACAAGTGACGCCTATGAGCAAATTTGACTAAAAATATTGGAAAACTCCTATTTAAAAATTAAGTCCTTTAATGGTAAAGCATGTGAGATTAACCATCCAAGGAAATCCGATTGAAGTGGTATTTTTATATCCATTACTAAATTATTAATTTGACACCACTATCTCGGAATTTTTATTAATTTATTCATGTTTATCTTTATTTGAATGTATATGTTTAAAGTATCAATGCTAAAGGCAAACGATATTTTCCCTCAACTTGGACAAAAATCTTGAGTTTATCACCAAGGTGCGATGTATTTCTGTAAGCACCTTCTACTTGAAAGATAATTTCTATAAACGGAACCAGGTCAAACCTTTGTAGTGAAAAGTCATAAAATGTTCCTCGTTCCTTTGACTAAGAATCCTGTTTTCGTGTTGGGAAACCAAAATACGACCTGCCGGGTAAACAACCTTTCCTTGAAATTATGTACACATGAGGGTATCACGAGGGAACCAGGTGTTCTATTTAGCAATCAATGAAAAGGATGCATCAGATTCAAAATACTTTTTGGTTTCTAAGCGAGTCTAACCGATGTTCAAGGCATTCCACAAGATTGAGGTCGACAGGCATACGCGCCAGAACTATGCTGCTCTGAAGCTTCAACACAGTTTGTACAGACAGGTCTTTATTTCAGTATTTGCATAGTGTTGCTTGGATCCGGTCAGTGCCACCACGTATCGAATAATAATAATAATAATAATAATAATCAGAACTTCAGTGAGTTTTCTTCTAGAAATCTGTCCTAGTGCCTAAATTACCTTGTGTTTATATTCCCTCGAAGAGGGGAGTCGTTGTTAGCTCGAGTTACTACTGAGTGAACCGGAGTCCACCGAAAAGAAGATAGGGTATTTACTGGCATAAGAACAACTCACCGCACTAACCTCCGACCGACACTTGACAGTTAATTAGCGAAAAAAAAAACAACTAACGCAAATTGGCGCTTTTTCAACAAATCATATGTTGTGTTAATAGTTGTTGCCATTGCAAATCATGATTGCTTGACATCTACAGGGGTATGAACGGCAAAGGAGATTGGAGTTTACCAGGTGGCCAAACTGCCTTGTATTTTTGCAAGTGCAGATATTCCTTCGTGCGGTAAAAGAGTTGCAGAACTCAACGGGGCTATTCTAAGTTAAAACTGACTGAGCGACCTTCGTTTTAGCCCTCTTACTTGCCGCGAAGATGGTGAGGCGAGTCTTGTAACGCTTGATGAATATCTGAACACGTCAAATACGGGGAGGTTGGGCCACCTGGTATTTTGAGATATCCTAGGATTCCTAGTCCTAGGTACTACTTACTGGATACAAAAATAAATAGCTGTTTATTTATTTATTTATTTATTTGTAATTTTGAGATGAAGCATGCAAGATCAACACATATTTTATGGTGATTTCCATACTTAATATCGCTTCTTACCGATGCGTTTTTAATTATAAACTGTTGAAATTTAGATCCAATTTGTTCAAATTGGTGATAGTACGGCAAGACAATAGAAGGTTTCTCGACCTCTTGTATCCTTGTACCACTTAATTTCGTTGATAACGTTGGAAAAATATGTTATTTATTGTAGTTCTTTATTCCAAATAGAGGTTATGTTAGTTTGAAGTTGATGTTATTCGCCTGTTTATGTATATTGAAAATTAAATTATATGTTTGTTATCGACATTGTCTATTGCTAGGATCATATCAGCGCAGCCGGTGTGCCGGAATTATTTCCCGCAGGAGTTCCTTTATATGCCAGTAAATCTACTGATATGGGGCTGTTGCTTTTTAGCACATTAAAAAACCGTCCGTCTGAGTGGGGCTTGAACCTGCGACCTTGGGATCAGAAGGGCAGCGCCTAACTAACTGAGTTACCCAAACTAGCTACTTGACTTTCAGATCGCAGCTAAGGTCATTTTGCAGCCCATTTTATGTAGGGTTGTGTTTCCGAGGAAACTATATGTAAGAAGTACATGTGCATACGTTCACTCAATAGTATAACCACTTCATTTCACTTTATTATAAAGTGTTATTTAATGTACACGTTAAAACATTGGTGTATAATACATCAATAAGAACATAATAAGCATTATACTGTTTAAAATGTAAAATAAATACAATAATTGTATCCAACCTTCTCCCCCATTCATCAGTATGTCATCAAAGAAATGTAACTTCAGCAAATTACTCCAAAACTTCTCTTATATTTCTGATCATGTTGTTTTTTTTCCATAAGATAAACTGTTCTTGAATGGAATACACTTGTCCATAACGAATATTGCGACGCATAGAATGATGGAAATTACTGTATTGTAACTGCGTGAGCTATTGTTATCTGTTCCATTCGATGACTACTGTGAAATTGGAGCACGCTGCAGTATTTAAAACAATATGTTTTACTCATGCCACTAAACAGGAACCACAACATTGCAGTGGGTATGTGTTTTCAGTTATACATATGAGCTGCTGGCAAATCACGGAGAGTGCATATACACACAGTGGGCCATCATTTCTAAAACTAAGTATTGTAGAAAAAATGTCTTGAATAAGAGTTCCTTGATATTATGCGGGAGCAGATGCTATTAATGGTGTTTTATTTGTAGGACGTTATGATGTTCATTTTAGCGTCAACTTAATATGTTAAATAGAAACCTACCTATTTGTGTTTCTTTCTCACTCATAAAACTCAATGATATTTGCATAGAGCACTTTGCAATTGCTGTTACGCCAATATAAATGCATAACAACAAACATTCTGAATGACTGTGTACGAAGAGCGCAATCAGATATTGTACAGCCTAAACTAAAGTGGTCCACTCTATATATACTCGACTTAGTTGCATTGGAGTAGGTATAGCAAATGAACTGTAGCTAAACTGTTCATTTTAATTTAAAAAAGGAAATTATATATCACTAAATAATTTTGGGATGATCAAATATTTATTTAAGAAACAAGTTAATCTATAAGAGAGCAAATTATGGATTAAACTTAAACGCAATAACTATATCTACAAACAAAACAAAAATAATCGTTTTAAAGGGAAGAAGCCGTTTGTTTTAAGCATGAATAAGACATTGAGAATAAGGTGGTTAGATATCAAAACTATATGGATACCTAATAGAAGAACTTTAAGAAGGAAAAGAAAAGAGAAACAAATGAAATGTTACAAACTTATGGCTGAGATGTCTCTATATATCTTTCCGAATCATTAACACAACAAAAAATAAAGAAAGAAAGAAATACCACCTTTTTTTTCTTTTTTTTTCTGTAGCTTAACGCCTTTAACCTGGTTGGTCATATCGGACGATGAATGAAATTGGTGAAATGATGCTCAAATGATCTCGGGGTCTATGGAGCTTAAAGTTACTCGACATTTGTCTTCTCAGGATAAGGGAAAACCCCGAAAAAACCCTTATCCGGGTAACTCACCCTAAACAAGATTCGAACTTACGACCTTTTGAATGTGAAGCAGACATGCTACCACCACACTACCCAGGCGGGCTAAAATAACACTTATACTTACCGGATATTAAGTTCAGAAAATATGAGAGAGGGTATACTAAAGTTGATGAAATAAGCAATGAAATAATAAGTTCAGACCTCCATATTTTTAGTTAAGGATGAAATAGGTTACACAGGTTGAAATGGAAAGATCTTGTTTACAGAATAACAGAGAATAGATTGCCAAAGTATATAATGATCAGGAAGAAAAGTTTTGGTATACTCTGTAAGAGGTTTCTGGATGACAGAGACCGAAACGATGATTCGATAGGAGAATATAAGAATACTTGGTTTTATTTGCAAATGATCATACTTTAAGAATCATCTCACAAGCAAATTTAGTCCCTATGCAAATGACAGCCCGTATCTAAATCTGAACTGATGGTCGCTTATAGAATTGGTTGGGCTGTAATTCACCCCAAATGTCGTCAAGAAACATAGCATCACAAGAAAGGTGTCTGTTCAGGGTGCCTCCAGGCTACTCAAATAATTCACTGCTAATATTTGATGTTAGTATCCATTTTTGCTAGTCGTATATTCTCCTGACGCGGGGATCCAATGAAATTAGTTCACTGTGCATTGGTTATCCTTGAGTGTGTATCACAAACCGGATGGAGTAAGTTGGATGTATGATGTTTGCTGTAATAAAATCGGTCGAGGAGGCCTAACAAAGTGCAACAGCTAAAATGGTTAATAGTTTGCATACTTATGAAAAGTTTAATAAAATTGTCACAGTAACAATCCATAAATGCATTGACATCATAAAAACAAAATACACACACCAACTTCACAAAACTGCTTGGACGATATTAATTTAATGTTTGATTTATTATTTGTTTGTTTCATTTATAACTATGGTCGTATTTGGGTTTTTACTTGAAAAGACTATTGAGTGATATTAATGCGTTTAACTTTCGTTAACTTTACTTATTTTATTCGAGAAACACGCGAAATTACCGCAACATTTATATGTGCTTCCAGACTCTGCGAAGACAGGAAATGATTGTGGTTAGTAATGATTTCATATCCATTTACGGAATATGAGAAAAATGTTCGTTAATTTATTAGGAATATCACAGACACTTTACGGAATACTCATAAGAAGTAAAGGGTAGGATCTGCCACTGCGCGATAATTTCATAAAGAATACGAAGAGGGTAAATTAATTAAACCATCCGAGGTTTAAAAAGTCACACATACAACCCTGGGTAACACAGTCAGTCTGATACTTTGTGAAATTAGTAAGTTATGCAATCACTGGAACAACTGTTGCTATGAGTAATCATAAGGAGTGAATCTATGGAGTTCCAATAAGGAGGTCATTATAAAATCAGAATACGTCGTTAATATATTTTGAATTAATGTATAATATTTTCAAAGTAATCGTACTTATGGCCCCATTTTCTGTCAGTGTTTGCTTTCCTGTAGTGCGAGTTTGGGTTTCAAGACAGCTCTTGAAACATTGTGTAACCTGGAAAGCTATTTGTAAGGCTTTGTGAGATCTGATAGCCTGAGGTGAGATTTATGGAGATTACCTGTCGGCAAACCACAAACCAGTGACCGGAGTCAGCTCTCTTTGGAGAAAATGTGGGCAGAAGAGTGTAATAAAGTGATTACGTGGAGAAAATAGTCTTCCCCATGTTACCAACAAAAGAAGGGACAAAATTTATGTTCAGAACGGTCTAAAAAGGCGCAAGACGGAGGAGGAGGTGGAGGAGGAGGAGGAGGGGGGAGGAGGGGCAGGAGACAAGAAAAAAGGATTGAAATTAAAGGGGGTAAGGCTCTAAAATTTGACCTAAACAATGTCCACGATTTAACGTACTAACGTAACGCTATAGCCCATTTCTTTTGTACCGAAGTTTCGGGAAAAATGGCGATTTAGAGGGCAGGGGGAGGGAGGATAGGTATGCGGAATGTGCGACTGGAAGAGAAGAATTTCAGCAATAATGGTAACGGAGCTGCAAGCTATTATTGCTGTGTGTACAAAGACAAAGACATTAAAAATGCGCCTGGCGCTGTGATTTTGCTAGAAATGTGAACGTTTGACGGGGTTAGTGTCTTTCCATGATTTTCATGTATGCCATTCTGGCTCAACATACTCGTGAGTAAGAAAATGCAAAACCGATTGGGTAATTCAGTCCTCACCCTTCAGGCCCGCTGAAAAATAGGTTGACTTGTATAAACAGTGTATTAATTTAGTCTTCTACGTGTGCGCACTATCTTTGCAGTGGAACTTCAGTATGTAGCTCAGAGAAGAGATTAATCTTATTTTGAAGGCGAGAAGGGTGGAGTATTGCCCAACCAGAAAGTTTAGATATTACCAGTTTGCAACTCAGAACTTCGCATTTGTCGCAAGTTACGTTTCATGTTCAGCCCCTTCCCTTCGGTAACGTGTTCAATACTCTTTTAAGCGCAGAGCAAACAGGTGAAAGAAGACTGACGGAATCAGCGAAAAGACCCCGTCTTACTATAAATATTTCCAGGCGTATTTTTAATGTCTTTGAGTGTACAAATACTTCCTCAGCAGCTTGTATCTGGTAGCATAATACAAAGGTCATATTCAAACCCTGTGTATTTATGATTCTCTTAATACCGATAGTTCATCGAAAGTTGCTTACGCCTTCCCAAAATTCGAGCGGAGCGTAACGCTACCAAAAAAAATCTACGTAATTGCTAGCTGATTTTTGTAAGTCAATAGTAATCAAGATAATATTAAGACTGACGATGACATTTATTCAATAATTATTTTTAATTACATCACTATGAAACAATAACGATTATTATTATTTATTATTAACCAAAAGATTCTTAAAATTCATAACTATATTCAATCATAACCTATTGGTGACAATGATTTTCGAGTGAGGTTCTATATCTGCCATTTCGGGAGAATTGTTTACATATATATTATAATTATAGGGCATTTAAAACTATAGGTAGGTCATCTAACATTCACTCCTCTCTCTACATGGAAATGTATCTAATCATATTGCATTGATTTGTACTTGTTTACACTAATCAGAGTTGAATTCAATTAGAAGAGAATCCTTCGTTTAATAGCGACTATAATATTCGTCATTGTCTTTCTTGGGATGTGTGATTGGGAGACGTGATTAAGACAGAGTGGAAACTAGCATTAGAAAATACGGAAACCTTACGAAAGAAACAACTCTAATGCAATATAAGAATACGGCCTCTTTTTCCGCTTCGAAGTGTATGGCATGCTCTGCGTGTTGTATACAATTACAATGTTTTACTTCAGATTTTAAGACCACCTTATAAAGAAAACTGTCGAAAACTAAATGTTGAAGGTGGAATGGAGCCAAAGGCGTTTTGTGCAATATTCTAAATACGTCCTTCTCTACTGCTTTCTACTTGCATCCCCGTTCAGTATACCTCGTTCACTTGTTATTGAACTTCCATGTTCCTATTTTCTTGTATTTTAATTGTCTATAGCGTATTAAAATGCAAATGTTCTCTTCATTGGCTTAAGCCGTTACTCCATGCACAAGTTGCCAACTTGTGAAGAGCACTTTATGATCGCTTGAGGGTATCTAGCTGGAAAATACTCGAGAGTTAAGGTTTATTCTTTTGCTCGCGAGCTATACGGTAAATGCAAGTGTTCCCCTGGGAAGTAGATTGCTATCTCAAAACACAGTTGAGCGTTTAACTTCTGCCTTTGAGCCAGTGGGAGCAAATAAAAGTTCATCAGAGTTTTTCTTCTCTACACATTCTTAACGTTGCTTCTTGCAACACAACCTTCTTGTGATTAATGACGCTAATATCTGAAGAGAGAATTTTCACCGTAATTTAAAGTCTACTT
Organism: Hymenopus coronatus; assembly: GCA_030762935.1. Taxonomy (NCBI): domain Eukaryota; kingdom Metazoa; phylum Arthropoda; class Insecta; order Mantodea; family Hymenopodidae; genus Hymenopus; species Hymenopus coronatus. Next base: position 74,993,940 of record CM060881.1, read on the forward strand.
TGTGCTTGCTTTTTATACACTAGAAAGGCTCCTTGCAATTGTGGTTAAACATAGGAACTTGAGAAAGGATTCAGTTTGTTTTTCGTACCTTTGTGTTTTATGTTCACTTGAGGGTTTTCTTTCCTTCAGAAAGCAATAAATTTCCATTTCAAAGTTCTAAATTACCACCTAATTTACGATCCAGCTGACGATCCTTGGTAGCATATGGAAAAAAGTTTAAAAAGCAAGATTTGCAAGAAAAAATGTAAAATTGCTTAAATGAGCAGGAATGTGTTTAGGATATCTGTTTTACGGGCCAGGAAAAAAAGGTTAACTCCCTTGCTACGTTTTCCATCCTCAAGAAAAGTCAGATTATATGCCAATGAGAGGCAGACAACTTCATAAACTGTTATAATTCTCTGATCCAAAAATACATCATATGTACTAAAGTTGGGTATACTTTTTATGTTAAATAATGTCGCAAAAATGACTGATTTGGAAAAAATACGATAATCCCTTACCCCTGAAAACATCCAAGACCTTACATATTTTAATGACGAGAAGTAATCCAAAGAACTGGTATTTAATTTCATTCTGTTTAATTCATTTTACAACATAATAGTAATAATAATGATTGAGCTTTGTGGATTTTTATTTTATGTACAACATATAGTAACTTAGGGAACTATTGCCTTCACCAAAAATTCGACTCGAGATTTTACCGAAATACACTCCCTGATTACCTTAAAAAGCATTTTAGAAAAAGGTTCTTGTGGTGTATGTTGAGTGAGAGAGAATGTGAAAGAGAGTGTATAAATATGTTTGTCTTTGTTTGAACAGCATAACTCAAAAATAACAAGTCGATTAAATAGCAAACTTGGTACTTAAATTCAGAATCTTCCAAAAATGTGACACGGATATTTTCAAGAAAATTCTCTTACTTTAAACCACTTTTTATGAAAAAGTTTTTGATTTTCTCAAAAATGACAGTAATACGTTTTATTAAAATATCATATATTAAAGATATTATTTACATGGCAAGAAAATGCATATTTTGAATTTTCTGAAAATATCCCTATTATGTGATACAAAGGAAACATTTACTGGGAGCATTTCTTTATATTTTCTCAAAATGGCTCTGAAAATGTTATTAAAATAATATATAATAAAGATTTTTAAAAGTTAAATATATATCTTCAATTTACTGGAATAGCCTTTCAGTCAGTCATTTTCAAAGTATTCCAATGTTGCACATTTACACTTTCACTGATGAGCAAATTTGAAAATTGGCGATTATTTTATCTTCCCATTTCAAGAGATGCTTGTCACGACTAAAATTTCATTTGCAATTTCCGATATTGTACATAAATAAGCATTATCATTATCTACTCTAAAATAATTCTAAACAAAAGATTAACGCGAACATTTAAATCTTAGGTGAAATTTCTAAGTGTTGTAATTAGGTAAATGTTTTCAAAATGTTGGTACATACTGACATATCTGTTATAATAAGTGGACTTAAATGACATCTATATATCTTTAATATTTTTTTAAATACAAATACCTATTTCAATTACACTAGTTAATTAGGTATTGCACAAGACGCAGAATTTGTAATTTCGAAAATAAAAATACCACCACATTTAGTACACAAAAGTGGATAAATGTTTTCATTTTTCCGGTTGTATTGGAACTTTTATCATTTATACTATTCAATTTAGCCTCTTTCTATAACTAAACATACTTGTTATTGCATGAATTGAAAATATATAATGTTTGCAGCACCTTCAATGGACACATAAAACACAATTTTTCCAATCATAAACTTTAGGTGTATTTGATTATGAGGGAGGTAAAATAAAAACGGATTAATTTTGAAAAATATTACAAAACTGCGAATAATTTTGTCTCGCTAGGGGATAAAAGACAGTCAGCCATATTTTGTAGCTTCTTGTAGGTTCATAGCGAATTCGTCCTTGATAGTCGCATATATTCGTAGGGCTAAACTGAAGCTTTATTTGTAGGAAAATTATACAGGAAAGCGCTATGTTTAAGGTAATGTGTTGATGTTTTCCGCTCAAATTTCGCATTGATTATGATCCTGTGGTCCAAAAGACGACAAAAAAGACTTCTGAGGTTTCTTTAGAAGAAAATCATAATTCTGTTTTCACCATAACTGCCATGAATGCTTGCTCGTGTGTGTCCATTGACGGCTTTGCTATTTTTACTTTCTCTACATGTACTATTATATAGTGTATAGCGAAGGTATTATATTGCTCCCAAATAATCGATACCGAGATTTCACTCAAAAAACATTTTTGAGACCATCTTATTAAAAAAAAAAAAAAAAAAAATGTTTTGAAAAATGTCAGTGTGACTGTGTGTGTGTGTGTGTGTGTGTGTGTGTGTGTGTGTGTGTGTGAGGGTGTGGGTGGGTGTGTCTGTGGGCAGCATATCTCAGAAACAAAAATACCGTTAAATACCAAACTTTGTATTTAATTTCGGCATCTTCCAAGGATGCGACACGAAGATTTTCCAGAAAATCCTCCCACAATATTTCGAAAATTTTTATTTTCTCAAAAATGGCTCTAACGATTATGATTAAAATCTCTATATATAAGATATTTATGTGATTAATAAAATGTATGTGTTCAATTTTCTGGGAAAGCACTTTTTTTTTTTGGTAGTGTTTAACGCCCACTTTTACTGCTCTGGTACCGCGATGACACTGATGATACATGATTGAGCCCCGGTAGAATGTGATGGCGGGGGAAACCGGAGAACCCGGAGAAAACCCGCCCCTACGCCGCTTTGTCCACCACAAACCTCAATGCGGTCGCTTGGGATCGAACCCGGGCCGTCTAGGTGGGAGGCGAGTGGTCTGACCACTCGACCACGGCGCGGCTGGGAGGGGGGGAAGCCTCTGAAGACATGTTTATTCTGGATGCATTTTGCGGAATTTTGCATAACTGGTAAACCATAGGCGACCAAGTGACTTAAGTGACAAAAAAATGTAGAGCTTGTTAAAATACACAATTTGTGTTATATACATTTTTACTTCCTCTAGCCCCGTATGTAAAATGTACATAGGGATAGAGAAGTATTGTGTACCACACAACAATTCTATATCAAGATTTCACCGGAAATACATGTTTTAGGACCCCCTGAGTCCAAAAATCATCTTCAGCAACAGGTCCGCGCGCGCGCGCGCGTGTGTGTGTGTATGTGTCTGGACAGCATAGCTCAAAAACGTGGCACCTTCCAAGGATGCGACACGAAGATGTTCAAGAAAATACCCCCACCCTAACTACCCTTTACATGGAAAAAATTCGAAAATTTTGTTTTTCTTAAAAATTGCTCTTACGATTTTGATTAAAATACCACATATTAAAGACAATTCTATCACAAATATAATGTATATCTTAATTTTTCTGGGAAAAGATTCTAAAAACCTATTTACTTTGGATGAATTCTGCATAATTTGGCATAACTAGTAAACCGTAAAAGATAGACAAAATCTTGCTATACAAAAACTGCAGATCTTGTTTAAATACACAAGTTATGTCATAAACAGTTTTTTTCGCGGAGCTTACCCGTTTTCAAGGTATTCCTTGTTATTAGTTTCAGTTGTGAAGTACTTACACTTTTCTCAGACGGGAGTGTCCGTTTTTCTTTTGTTCTACTCCTGGCCAAGCAAAGAAGCGAATAGCAATGAAAATCACATGACAGCTTTTAAAACATTTGACTATTACTTTAGCGTTGTGCATTCCCTTAGTTCCAGTCTACTTATAGGGAACTAAGTAATAAAGTTCTACTAATGTTTATCTCGATTAGCGTGTTATTGAAAGAAGAATATCTTTTGTAAGAAGTTTGTAGAGTAGCTAGAGTAATTCATATGAGTGTAACACATCAGATATTTTTCGTGGAGCTGCCCGTTTTTTGAGATATTCCTTGTTATTGGTTTCAGCATTAAAATACTTATACTTTTCCACGCGGGAATTTGTCAGCTCTTGTCCATACAAACAATGGAACTTCAATCACATAACAACCAGCTTTTAAAAGATTTGACTATAAATTTAGCCTATTGTACTCCCTTATTTTCCTCCTACTCACTAGGATGCAGCTTGTGCCAATTTTTTCTCGATTTACATTAAGTAAATAGAAAAATAAGCTTTTAAACCTTTGTTGCAGAGATTTAGAGAAAGTCATATGAATGGAACACATCAGATTTTTATAATGTTTATACTATTAGTGGTATGAAAGAAGGCTTACCTGACATTTTTTGAAATATCCATTGACTTTGTGATTTTTGCTAGAACGAAACTAGTTAGCACTCTCCGGTTTGAAGCAAATGAATCTCCGTTGAATATCAGAAAGAAAGCCTGACGTACGCTGCATTAACCAAGGATCCAAATGCATGCAGCAATGGTTTTCCTGGTAACCTCAAGATTTGTATGCCTGTATTCTTCTCCCAGACTATTCTACTTTTCCTGCAAGAGTTTTATTTGACTTTTCTCTCGGTTCTCTTCTGAACCTTTACCCTCAACATTACTCATTGAAAGCTATACCATCAGTCATATATACTCCCTTGGCGCTTTACGACAAATCCCACACATACTTCCATATATCGCCGTTTATTCTTTCCACCATATGGTCTGCTCCACAGTAAATTTTCATTGATGGTTCCAAATGTGAGAAACACCGGGGCTGTGCCATGGTGTTACCCCACAAGACCTTGTTCTACAGTTTACTTCACTACCTTGTAAGTAGAAGGGAAACAAGGGAGTAGCATACGTTAAACTGATAGTCAAAAGCTGAATACTATGTGACTAAAGTTTCTTTGTTTGTATGGACAGAGTTGACAAGCTCACGTATGAGAAAAGTATAGTTTTTTAAAGCTGAAACTAAAAACAAGGAATATCTCAAACGATCAACTCTATGGAGAAAAAAATGTATATAACATAAATTGTGTGTTTTAATATGCTCTTCATTAGCGGTTCTGCAAAATTCCGTAAAATTTTTCCAGAATAAAGTAGTGTTCAGAGGCTATTCCCAGAAAATTCAAAATATACATTTTATTTGTCAGGTAAAAATATATTTAATATCTGCTATTTTAATCAAAATTGTTAGAGCTATTTTTGAGGAAAAAAATGGAAAAAAGTTCCATGTAAAAGGTAGTTTGGGGTGGGGGGATTTTTCTCAAAATCTATCAAGTTTGGTATTTTAGTGACTTTCCATTTTGAGTTATCGTGTTCACAGAAACACGGACACACACATGCACACACACTCACTCACACACACTCACACGGACCGTTTTATGAAAATACTTTTTTTGAACCCTAAAACATATATTTCCGGTGAAATCTCGGTATCGAATTTTTCGATGCAATATAATACCTTCTCTATACACTATGTACATAGTACCTGTACAGAAAGTAAAAATCTGGTGTGTTCCATTCACATGCCTTTCTCTACTTCTGTGTAACAAATTATTGTTAATAAGCTTATTCTTCAATTTACTTCATGCTAATCGAAAAAAAAAAAAAATAGCAGAAATATTCTTATTACTTGCTTCTTTGTAAGTAGAAGCGAAATATGGGAGTATCATAGGTTAAAGTGAAGTCAAAAGTTGCTTACTAGGCGACTGAAGCTCCTTTGTTTGTATGGACACGAGTTGAAAAATTCCTGAATGAGAAAAGTACAAGTTTTTCAAAGCTGAAACCAAAAACAAGGAATACCTCAAAAACGATCAACTTCTCGAAACAATATTATATAACATAAATTGTGTGTTTTAATGTGCTCTACATTTTGTGTGTGGTAATTTTTGTCCATTTCTTACGGTTTAGCATTTATGCAAAATGTCGTAATATTTCAACCAGAATAGAGTAGTGTTCAGAGGCTATTCCCAGAAAATTCAAGATATACATATTATTTGACAGGTAAATATCTTTAATATACGATATTTTAATAAAAATCGTTAGAGCCATTTTTTAGAAAATCAAAATTTTTGAAAAAAGTTCCATGTAAAGAATAGTTGGAGGTTGGGGTATTTTCTTGAAAATCTTCGTGTCGCATTCTTGGAAGATACCAAACTTAAATGCCAAGTTTGCTATTTAACAGTCTTTTCGTTTTTTAGCTATGCTGTCCACACACACACACACACACACACACACACACACACACACACACACATATACACTCGCACACACGGACCTTTTTCCAAATATGCTTTTTTTGGTTTCAGGGGGACACAAAACATGTATTTCCGGTGAAATTCGGTATCGAATTTTGGGTGCAATATAATACCTTCTCTGTACACTATCTACATAGTACGTGTAGAGAAAGTAAAAATGTGTAGCATAAAACAGGTGAGATTTATTACTCTTATGAGTTGGAATATGCTATATGTTCAGTAATTTCTGAAAACAGCTAGTTAAGTGCAGTGACAGTTCCAAATTTATCTGTTGTTAAAATAGCGCTGTCCTTCGAACACATACTACAGGGATCCAAATGCGAATAGAGACAAGTGAAGTCGATACAAGGTAATGTGTAACCAAAGCTCATAATGCTGTAGAGTTGAATCAAAGTGAACTTCAATTTGATCTTCCATTGAACAATTGGAAATGGGACAATCCAGTTATATAGAATGGAATGTCGAAAAATTTCATAATATTTCGTTATGAAATTACATATAGTTACGCAATCCTTCAAAGCCATAGTGGCGAATAGGTGCGCAAATATATGAGATGGAATAAGTAATAAGTAAAAAAAATCTAATGTGTACCATTCACATGACTTTCTCTACATCTTTGCAACAAATTATTCTTAAAAAGCTTATACTTCTATTTACTTCATGCTAATCAGTAAAAAAATTAGCATAAATAGCCATATTACTTGCTTCCTTGTAAGTAGAAGCGAAATAAGGGAGTACCATAAGTTAAAGTGATAATCAAAAGCTGGTTGCTATGTCACTGAAGTCCCGTTGTTTGTATGGACAGTTGACAAATTCCTGTATGAGAAAAGTAAGCAGAAACCAAAAATAGGGAATGTCTCCAAAACGACGAACTGCACAAAAAATGTATATAGCATAAATTGTGTGTTTTAACGTGCTCTACATTTGTTGTGAAGTAAGCTTTTGTCCATCTCTTACGGTTTAGCAGTTATCCAAAATTCAGTAAAAGTCATCCAGAATAAACTACTCTTCAGAGGCTATTCCTAGAAAATTCAAGATATGCATTTTCTTTTTCAGGTAAATATCTATAATATACGAAATTTTAATCAAAATCGTTAAGACATTTTTGAGAAAATCTAAATTTTCGAAAAAAGTTCCATGTAAGGGGTAGTTGGAGGTGGGGGGATTTTTCTCAAAATCTTCGTGTCGCATCCCTGAAAGATACTAAACTTAAATACCATGTTTGGTATTTTACAGACTTCTCGTTTTTGAGTTATCGTGTTCACGGACACACGGATACACACACGGAGCTTTTTCCGAAAATGCTTTTTTTTGATAAAGGGGACCCTAAAACATATATTTCAGGTGAAACCTCGGTATGAATTTTTTTGATGGAGTGCAACACCTTCTCTACACACTATGTACATAGCGCGTATAGAGAAAGTAAAAATAGTAGTAAATTATCTCAGGAATGAAACCACGACAACTGCAATCCAACGTTAATATCCGAGTTACATAAAACTAAGTCAAAGTTTTACACTAATGTTTATTCCCTGAAATGTAACATACAATTATGTACATAAGTATTTAAACAGTGCTATAATCAATATTGTTTAATGATATTTCCAGATAAGAAATTACTAAAAACTTGGCTCTAAATTTACACCATTAAATAAACAAGATAATAATAAAAGTCTTGAATATTAGAAAAAATGCTTTAAGAAAAAAAAAAAAAAGAACAATGCCGCAATTGTGGTGCAATTTAATGGAGAACATACTTCATACGCCTGTATAAATGTAATGACTTTCAATGTCCATTCTTTTAACAAACTGTTCTTAAAAAACGTGTTTTAATATCAATAAAATTATCATTATTTTGGCTAAATGATCCAGTAGGCACTATAGTCGGTTTAACGACACAGACTTCTTAAAATGAGAATTAAAGCTGGTTCGTATCTTATCAGGCATTATTAAAATTGCAATATAAAAATCTCATGTGTTCCATTCACATGACTTTCCCTACATCTCTGCAACAAGTTATTCTTAAAACGCTTATGCTTCTATTTACTTCATGCTAATTGAGAAAAAATTAGCAAAACTAGTCTTATTACTTGATTCCTTTAAGTAGAAGCGAAATAAGGGAGCACCATAGGTCAAAGTGATAGTTAAAAGCTGGTTGCTATGTGACTGAAGTTCCTTTGTTTGTATGGACAAATGTTGACATATTCCTGTATGAGAAAAGCTAAGTTTTTCAAAGCTGAAACCAAAAACAAGCAATATCTAAAAAAAGATCAACTCCACGAAAAAAAAAGTATACGACATAAATTGTGTGCTTTAATGTGCTCTACATGTTTGGTGTGGCAAGGTTTTGTCCATCTCTTACGGTTTAACAGTTTATGCCAAGTTCCATAAAATTCACCCAGAATAAAGTAGTCTTCAGAGGCTATTCCCAGAAAATTCAAAATGTACATTTTATTTTGCAGGTAAATATCTTTAATATACAATCTTTTAATCAAAATGGTTATAGCCATTTTTGAGAATATCACAATTTTCGAACTTTTTTCCATGTAAAGGGTAGTTTCGGTGGGGGGAGCGGTTCTCAAAATCTTCGTGTCGCATCCCTGGAAGATACTAAACTTAAAAACCAAGTTTTGTATTTTACCAACTTTTCGTTTTTGAGTTATCGTGTTCACGGACACACATATACACCACGCGCGCGCGCGCGCGGACCTTTTTGTGAAAATGCTTTTTTTGGATATAAGGGACCCTAAAACATATATTTCCGGAGAAATCTCGTATCGAATTTTTGGGTGGAGTGCAATACCTTTTCTATACACTATGCATATAGTGCGTGTAGAGAAAGTAAAAACGAAAAGTAAAGAACATAACCAAATGAAAGACATTTTCTACTATAACAAACATTAACATAAATTTAAGTTTTAATGAAACAGTCTTACGAAATGTGTTCAGTAAGCACTCATCTAAAGCAAAAGGCACTGGAAAGAAGTCCATAAAATCGTTTAATAACGAAGTGATACATATTTACGATTGTTTTATAAATCACAGAGTCTAAGTAGATTTCTTTGTGTAAAAAATTACATTACAGTCAATGAATTATGCATAACCGACATGACAAATTCAAAGAGCTCTCATTTCATGTTGTCTCCTGATGAATATAATTTTCTATAAATCTATCAAAACTGAAAGAAATGCATCAGCATTTCATACAGGTCCTGTATAATACTTTAACGATGAGAAGCAGCACTTTTCTAACCGTTGTTTCAGTCATTAACAGTATAATGTAAATTTATTAATAAAAAAGGCTTGTTTATAAGCAGCATGTCAATATAATTGGTCATTGGCTGTTAGTTCAAACGACTGAACATCGCGTTCATATTTATGTAAAATTGAGTCCTTGGAAATTGAAAATAAAGAAAGGAGAAAATAATAATCGCTAGAAAGAAACAATCGTTACGCATGACGCTTTGGGAAGTGTAACACTGTCAAGACAGAATATCTTAAAAAACGGCTAACTATACTAGAAAATATATTTGTATCTTTTAATGGGCCCTAAGTATTTTCTTTGGTACGATTTTGATTATGGCTTATCATTTATGCAAAACTCATAGAGAATAAGGACAACTTAAGAGGCTATTGCCAGATAATTCAATACATTTTGTTTGTCACGAAAATGTCTTCAACATATACCTACATTATCCTCAATATATATATTTTTTTTTTTTTTTTTAAATATTCCTTTTTATTGATTTCAGCTTTAAAATACTTTTCTCATACGGCAATTGGTCAACTCCTGTCCATACAAACAAAGGAAATTCAATCACATAGTAACCAGCTTTGACTATCGCTTTAGCCTATGGTATTCCCTTATTTCCCTTTTACTTAAAGGAAAACAAGTATTAAGACCGTCTCTGCTATTTTTGCTCGATTAGCATGAAGTAAATAGAAGAATACGATTGTAATAATAATTTTCAGCAGAGATATAGAGAAAGTCATGTGAATGGAACACATCAGATATTAAATATTTGCATTTTGCAGAAGACAAATTTAGTTAATTTTGTTGTATGTATAAATTTGTAAGAATTTCCTAGTTTACCGTAATAACATTCCTGTTTTTTATTGTAGTTGTAATTAATGAAGGCTTTCTTTTAAACTGCAGTGTATGAATAGCTTTTTCCATTGACTGCATGAAATTAATAAAAATGTTATCCAAGTACTTTTAACCATTTGGACAAAAAGAAATTTATTTGCCGAGTATTTACACATTTATTTTCATAGGAAGATGTTCACTTGTTAAATAAGGTAATGTTTGGTTAATTCGAAGGCTTAGTACTTTCTCTAGTCCGCATGTACATAGTAGATAGAGAAGGTATTGTATTCCATCCAAAATTTATGCCGAGATTCACCGGAAATATACGTTGAGTCCGAGAAAAGTGTTTTTAGAAAAAGATTCGTGTGTGTCTGTGGACACACCCACACATACACGCACACACACCTATCATTTACATAGAAGATTTTTCAAAAGTTTGATTTTCTCAAAAATTACTCTAACGATTTTGATTAAAATTCCGTATATTAAAGGTATTTACATCCTAAATAAAATGTATATCTTGAATTTTCTGGGAATAGCCTCTAAAAACCTCTTTATTCTGGATGAATCTTGCCGAATTTTACTTAACTGCTAAACCGCAAGAGTTACTCGTACTTATCACTAAAAAAATGTAGATCTGGTCAAAATACACCATTTATGTCCTTACGTTTTTGTTGTGGAGGTAACTGTTTCCGATATATTCCTTATTTTTACTTTCTCTAGCCCCATATGTACAATGTACATAGGGATAGAGAAGATATTGTAATGCACCCAAAAATTCGATACCGAGATTTCACCGGAAATATATATATATATATATATATATATATAATGTTTTGGGGTCCCCTGAGTCCAAAAAAATCATTTTTAAAAAAAGGTCCGTGTGTGTGTGTGTCTGTCTCTCTGTCTGTCTGTCTGTGTCTGTGGGCAGCATAGCCCCAAAAAGAAAAGACCGTTAAATACCAAACTTAGTATTTAGGTTTAGTATCTTCCAAGGAATTGAAGATTTTCAAAAAAATGATCCTACTAAAACCTACCCTTTACATGGAACAAATTTCGAAAATTTTTATTTTCTTAAAAATGGCTCTAACGATTTTGATTAAAATTCCGTATATTAAAGCTATTTATGTCCAAAATAAAATGCATGTCTCGAATTTTTGGGGAATAGCCTCTTAAGACCTCTTTATTCTGGATGAATTTTGCTTAACTGCTAAACCGTAAGAGATAGAAAAAAAACTCGCTCCACAAAAAATGTACATCACGACAAAACACACATTTTGTCTTTTACGTTTTTCTTGTGGAGGTCTTTTCTCAGACAGGAAGTATCCGCTTTTCTTTTGTTCTACTCCTGGCCAAGCAAAGAAGTGATTTGCAACGACAATCGCATAACGATAGCGTTTAAAACATTTGACAACCAGTTTAGCATAGCACATTCCCTTATTCTCTACTACTTATTAGGAACTAAGTAATAACATTCTGCTAATATTTATCTCGATTAGAATTGTGTACAAAGAAGAATACTCTTTTGTAGGAGGTTTTGTAGAGCAGCTAGAGAAAGTCATGTGACTGTAACACATCAGATTTTTTTAGTTAAAATTATCCTTGTACTACACAAAACTATCAAGGTAGGTTATATTTTATAGCTTGATGGTATATTTATATCTGTTAGATTGCCTGGTAACGCATTTGTATCTTCCTTGTGTCCAGTAAACCAACCAAAGATGCTTTCGGAAAGTGTAAACATTTGGAATAAAAATAACATCTAGCAATTAGTCAGTGTAATGAGATTGGAAACAGCTCACAGCGTGTTATTCCCTCGATACATTTTGGATCGATTGTTCTGTCTCTGCCCCCTGTTGTTTTCCAGTTAATTTACCAGCGGCGTGAGCACAGTCTAACGAAGTGACGTGTTGAAGATTAGTGATTATGGCGATCGTGACGCAGTAAGCGATTATCATAAGTTATTGATTTCAAAACTCTGTATTACACTATTCGAAGCTAATATTCTCTAGTTGTTTGTTTAAACTGTACTGCAATTACTCTCTCGTGATTTTAATTTTACTCATTCTATATGAACAACGTGAATGTCCCTGACTCTCGGTAGTGTGAGGGTAGCGTGTCTACCTCATATTCAAGAGGTCGCGAGATCGAATCTCGCTTAGGATGAGTTACCCGGATACGTATTTTTTCGGGGTTTTACCCTATCCTGAGATGGCCCCACCACAAAACTCCAACCAATTACAAGATAAGGGATAAAGGGGAATGGTGATATGTGGTAGGGCCTTGAAAAGCCGCGGCCACTGCTTTTGCCAAGGGGTCCAAACCTCCCTTAGCCTTCGAAGTCAAATGTCAGGATCCTAAAATAAAAATTAAGAAATAAGTTTAATGGATATCTTAAAAAGTATGAAGTGTATAAATACAAATTGGCCGGATTTATTCTACCGAAGACATGAAACATGGTATTCCCAGGTTTGATCTCTGGCTGACACTAGAACATTTTCTTTAATATATTTTCTTCATATATTCAGAATGTATGCATTAGTATACCTTCATATGCGTCTGTTATTTAATAAGGAATCAAGAAGACATCAACTGCCGCTGTGCAGAAGCCTGAATATACGTTCCACTGTTATTCTACAAGACACGGTAAATATTTCGTGTTTCCGCAAGATTTTCCATACAGTTTGCTGTGGAATTTGTAATTGCATGCTTGCCCTAGATGTCGATTTCTGTGGGCTTCTTATGTAGGCAGAACGAACACGTTCAACGTTTTCTTCCGAAACTCTTGGTCTTTCCTTTGCACAAACATCCCGTTGTCTCGAATTTTCTATACCAGTCGCAGATTGACTGTCTAGTCGGTGGCGTTTTGTGGTAACGTGTTCTAAAATGTCGTTGGACAACAGTTGTTGATTGCGATAAGATAAACGCCTATTGGTTAGCCTAGAATGATCAGACATTTTTATTTTTATTCGATGGTTTCCGGAAACCAAAATGTTGTTACATACACTAGTCAAAAACTGCTCTTAACTACACTGTACACTAAAACAAAAGGAAAATAAACACCGTATGTTACAAAGCAACCGTCTTAAAATCTTTCTTCTCGGAACGTGAAATCAACAGGGACGACAACTTGAAGATGCGTTAGTCTCGATGGTTCTGTGTATATTAAATTGTAATTGAAATACATTATTATTTTTTCTTTTGGATTCTATGTGAAATGTTCTTCTAGGATGTATCATACTTCAGTATAATTACGTTGTCGTATATGTTTCCAACTTTTAATACTAGAAAGAATAAACAGTGTTACAGCTTATATATTTAGGCATTTGGAAGACAAAAAATAAAGTTTAAACGACTCAAATATATATTATACTAATAATGTGGAAAATATATAAAAAATATTCTATCGTTTTACTTCTGCATACATAAAATGAGAATTCTTCTTGACGAAATCTGCTTTCTAGAATTCTTTTTAAGGTACAGATAAACACGTTTCAGATTCACAGTTTTCTAAAGCTAATTTATTTCATATTTCAAATATATGTTTATAATGATAGTATATTTTCGTAAATATTTGGTGGCTTTCAGAAACCATATACATCATCCTGAACAAGATCAAACCCGTTTTTTATTTTCTCTATACGTACTATGTACATAGAGTATTGAGGAAGTATTGTATTCCACCCAAAAATTTGACACCGAGATTTCACCGGAAATACATATTTTAGGACTCCCTGAGTACAAAAAAAGCATTTTTACAAAAAGGCCTATGTGTGTGCGCGCGCGCGCGCGCGGGTGTGTGTGTGTGTGTGTGTGGACAGCATAGCTCAAAAACGAAAAGACCGTTAAGGCCCAAACTTGGTATTTAAGTTTGGTATCTTCCAGGAATACGAGACTAAGATTTTCAAGAAAATTCTCCCACCTCAAACTACCCTTTACATGCAAAAATTTTCGAAAATATTGATTTTCTTAAAAATTGCTCTAACGATTTTGATTCAAATATCATATATTAAAGATACTCTTGTGACAAATAAAATGTATATATTGTATTTTCTGGGAATATCCTCTGAAAACTACTTTATTCTGGATGAATTTTTGGGAATTTTGCATAACTGCTAAACCGTAAGAGATGGACAAAAACTTACAACACAGAAAATGTAGCTTACGATAAAACACTCGATTTGTGTCATTTAATTTTTTTCGTGGAATTGATAATTTTTAAGATATTCATGGTTTTTTGTTTCAGCTTTGAAAAACATACTTTTTTCATACAGGAATTTGTCAACTCGTGTCCATACAAAGAAGCTTCAGTTACATAGCAACCAGCTTTTGACTATCACCTTAACTTATGGTACTCCCTCATTTCGCTTCGACTTGCAAGGAAGCAAGTAATAAGACTATTTCTGCTGATTTTTTCTTGATTAGTATGAAGTAAATAGAAGCATAAGCTTTTTAACTACGATTTGTTGCAGAGATGTAGAGAAAGTCATGTGAATGGAACACATCAGATGTTTTTTCAGAGAAATGATAATTTATGAGAAAATTTTGCTGTGATGATCAATCTATATCTTTGGATGATTGCAATCAACTTTGAACTACTTTTCTTATCTTGATACAATTAGATTAAAAATGTTCTGCATATGCTGCTAAATGGATACATACATTTTCTTGCATTAAGTTTAATTATTTCGTTAAGTATTGCTAATTTACCTCTGACTGTACCAAAAACGGCGACTCCAATACACCTGACTGGGAAATTAAATTGAGTTTTATTTGTGGGCACCCTTTAACATTCTAAGCACCCCATTCTATGTGTGTGTATATATACATATATATAGGGGAAGAAAGACCGCGCCGTTAGTCTGTGATATGGAATCACCGATTTTACTTCCCTTCCGAAGGAAACCATGCTATGAATTTTTAAGCCCGAAAAAATCTATCGCCATCACCGGGCCAGAATCCGCGAATTTGGGAACCAGAGGCTAACAAGTTACCCCTAGATCACGGAGGACGAAACAATGAATAGAAAGGGATGATTTGGGGATTTAGGGCAGCTCAGAGGTATTGGTGTTTTACACATGGTATGCACTTGTAACGGACGAAATTGTGAACGGTAATCCCTACATGCAGTGAGGCACTTACGAGAAGTAACTCTAGGTAACAGCTAACATGTATTTATATTATAGTACACTAGTGGTGGAATTTGAACAAGATGGTTATCATAATATATAAATAGAAAGTAGAAGCTTTACCTTTAGATGGGGGGGCGGTTATGTTGTCCGAGAACCCTGCTACCAAAATAAACTGGTTCCCAACGGGAACCAGCCGGTAAATAATTCCCTCATTCTTTCAAACAACCAAGTAATTTTTGCGCATGCGTCGGAAATCTACGTACGCTACCATTCTTGGTGTCTTTTTATTGCCGGAATAATGGATTCTGGTTTTATGTTTATTTATAGACCTGTGCAATGATATCGACGCATCCTGATCCACAAGTGCAGATATGTAATCGTAAATTTGATAGAATCTGTGGTTATACATTTTGTGGATATTCGCATTGCGTTGATCATAAATAAGCAAACAAGCAGACCAAGATTAATGTACTGTACCGATTAATGTTACAGGACAGGCCACTTAGTTTCATTTTTGTTCGACACTTCCCGGAATTTATAACTCAATCTTGAAGACAACTTTGTCTTTAGCACATAATAAGCAACCGACTTCACGAACACTCAAGTTTTCTAGCCAACAAATCAACATGGAAGCAAGCGACCAATCCAATAGCAGGCCAGACTTCGTCTCAGACATTCAAGCTTTCTACCAACAAATCATCATGGCAACAACTGACCAATCCGATAGCAGATCGTCTTGATCACTCAAGCTTTCTACCCAGCAAACCATTATGGGAGCAAGCGACCAATCCGGTAACAGGCCAGATTTCGTCAAAAGACTCGAGATTTTATCCAACAAATCAACGTGGTAGAAAGTGACCAATCCGGAAGTAGGCCAGGCTTCGTCCTGAACACTCAAGCTTTTATCAAGCAAATCAACATGTTACCAAGCAACCAATCACATAGCAGGACAGACTTCATTCTGAACACTCAAACTTTCTACTCAACAAATCAATATGGTAGCAAGTGACCAATCCGATAGCAGGTCACGATTCATCCGGACCACACAAGCTTTTACACAACACGTCAACATGGTAGCAAGTGAACAATCCGATAGCAGGCCACGCTTCGTCTTGAACACTCAAGCTTTTACACAACAAATCTACATGGTAGCAAGTGACCAATTCGATAGCAGGCAACGCTTCCTCTTGAACACTCAAGCTGTTACACAACAAATCAACATGGTAGCAAGTGACCAATCCGATAGCAGGCCACGCTTCGTCTTGAACAGTCAAGCTTTCTACTCAACAAATCAATATGGTAGCAAGTGACCAATCCGATAGCAGGTCACGATTCATCCGGACCACACAAGCTTTTACACAACACGTCAACATGGTAGCAAGTGAACAATCCGATAGCAAGCCACGCTTCCTCTTGAACACTCAAGCTTTTACACAACAAATCAACATGGTAGCAAGTGACCAATTCGATAGCAGGCCACGCTTCGTCTTGAACACTCAAGCTTTTACACAATAAATCAGCATGGTAGCAAGTGACCAATCCGATAGCAGGCCACGCTTCCTCTTGAACACTTAAGCTTTTACACAACAAATCAACATGGTAGCAAGTGACCAATTCGATAGCAGGCAACGCTTCCTCTTGAACACTCAAGCTGTTACACAACAAATCAACATGGTAGCAAGTGACCAATCCGATAGCAGGCCACGCTTCGTCTTGAACACTCAAGCTTTTACACAATAAATCAGCATGGTAGCAAGTGACTAATTCGATAGTCACTAAGACGTTAATGTACAGAGTTCAATACCTTGAAGTAATTTCAGCGTCGTCAATGAAACAATAAACAACCTTAGCGTTTTTCCCAACGCCTATAGTGAGCATTATATTCTTTCTCTTATAGTTACATAAAATAACTTTGTAACAATACGGATAAAATGTGCCAAAATCTAACCGTCACAGTATTATCACATAATCTCCCCTCGCTACATTTTACCCTGAAAGCTAAACCCATTAATAACTCATTTTTGTCAAATACATTGATCAATAAAAACGATTAAATCAAAAGATGGTAAATTACGTTTATTAACACATCCACCGCTTCATGGAGTGTGCTAACGTTTTTATCCATAGAACAGCGTGAGCATTATTTTCAGCAGTGCATTTAAAGGAAACCGAAAAGACACTCCATTGTAAAAGGATAATTTGTAATGGATCCAGAGAAATAATATGGTACATTTAGGTAATAAATATGATGGCTATGTTTATGCAATAGTGTATGTTTTTTTATTTTTTTGTTTTTTGGAAACCCAATACTTGCCAATGGGAAAATATAGTGAAGGGGTTAATTGTGCAGCACCCATCAAACGTGTGACGGAGAAGCTCAGTGGCACGAACGGGCCTCATTTGAACCTAGGAAAAGAACAACATGCAAGCAGCATTACGCAAAGAAGCATGGTGAGCAGGGGTATGCTGGGAACTCCTGTATCTGTGGCGGAGCATGACAAGGTTTACCTCAACTTCATCATTAGTGACGATGAAAATTGGCTTCATCACGATCATGAAAGCAACATGGGGACAGAGATTGAATATCACCTGTTCCCTATCCTCCCAAAATGTAAATGTTTTTCAATCTGCGGTAAGGGTGATGAATTCTTACTTAAATTGCAACCATGACTTATAAATATAAAACATTATACGTGTTATCTTGACGGTCAAATAAAACAATTTTGTGCGTTCTCTTTGCCCTTTCACTACTACAATGCATGGCTTCACTTCACCAGTACTGCTATCTACCACAAAGCCGAATACCACGCACTTCATAGAGCCTGAAAATCGGTGTAAGAAGGCTCCATTACTTACTCTGTTATTTACCTACCTGGACGACAGAGAAAGTATTATTTATATATGGAATCTTTAAAAAATAAGCTAAAACATTAAAATCTGTATAATTATTATAATATTACAGATAAGAGGGGGGAAATTGGTGTTGGGCATATAAAAGGGTTTATAAAACATTGGAAAGATGTGCAAAAACATCGTGTTTGGCAAGTAATGGGACTTTACAAAACATTCGAATTGGTGGGCATATAAAAGGATTTACAAAAAATTGGAAAGATATGCAAAAACATTGTGTATGGCAAGTAATGGGGCTTTACAAAACATTCGAAAAATGTCCACCGTTCTTTTGTGCAACGTATAGCATTCGGACTATGAAAACATTGTACTAAATGTTATAGATCATGTTTTGTAATATAGGAATATAACTTTTGATGACCTTCAGATCTTGAATTGCCTGTAAAATGGCTTACAAAATCTTCTTTATTTTTATTAAAATTGGTGCAAATACAAAACCATTAGATCAATGGAAATTCTGTAGATTATCCTTAAATTTACGTAAATCTACGACACGGGACCACCGACTTTACTGCACTTCCAAAGGAAGCTATTCAATGGAAGAAAAGCCATCGCCCCCCCCCCCGCCAGTTTTGAAACCACTACCTTGGGAACCAGAGAACAGTCGAGGAGGAAGCAAACTTTGAATGATAGCATATCTAGGATGGGTGATCAGCCAATGTCTGGTATGGAAGTGAAGAGGATGGAAATGAAATGTAGTGATGAAAGGGTTGATTGGAAAACTTCGAGGATCGAATTATCCAAAACAGAATCCGCCTAGCGGCTGTGGAAAACCACGGAAAAGGTTCGGCGAAAATGGTCGGCCACGAGGGTTTGAAGCCGTGTCCTCCGTGTCCTCGCTCACATTGCTGCGGCGCAACGCTCTCAGTTCCTTCTGCTCTTGTGCATAAAAAATGAAATATTTGTTAAAACAATTTATTGTAAATATTTATCTAGAGAATACGAAACATAAGAATCAGAAAAAGATAGGAAATAAGCTCGAGAGAAAAAAAGCAGAGGACTCCAGACCAGAGATGGTTAGGCAAACTAATATGAGGAGCTAAAAGAAGATGTACTATTAAGTCAAAGACCACTATCTATGGAAAGAAGTCAACACAAAGGAGTAAAACTAAAGCCAACAATATGGTGCTAAGGACATGATGTTGACTGAACTTCCACAAAAGGGTTAAGTGTAAAGTGAAGTAAGGGTTAACTATTCCCACGGACTGACTCATCTTGGGAAACTACACAGCTACCGTATTTAGTCTAGAAGGCCAATTCTAACTTAATGCAACAATAGCAGTACTTTTAATATCCTGAGCAATGAAGTTGTAACTTTATTTATAATGATAAGATCTTAAACTGGTGTTATATACTTTAACAATTTATGGATTACTAAAAACTTAATCAAGTAGTGATAGTAAAAGTAATATATTAAATATATTAAGTAATTCTGCCTGAAAATACTTAAAATATTGCAACATTCGACCCTACTTTGTAATTTCTCTATACGTACTATGTATATAGTTATAGAGAAAGCATTGTATTGCACTTAAAAATCCGATACCATGTGGATTTTATGAGACGAGGCGTAGCCGAGGATGAAAAAAAAACTCTTTGCACATATGTTCCATACATTGTTTGACAGTATGTGGGAATTAAAATAAAATATTGCAAAGGAGTTGCAATTTTCACGGACAAATACAACAATTATTTGTGGCCATGTGTGTTCATATACATATTAGAAATAATTAAATAAATATGCCTAGGAGTAATGTATTTCCTTAGTTATTTATATATTCAACAATGTATATATTCAATAAACTATTTAAAAGATTTAACAAAATGTCGTTGCAGTTCTGCGAAAATAGTAGATGTAACGAACTTGTTATACGAGATGTAGGAACTAAATAGAAGATTCAGTATTTAATAAACACTGTATGTTACATATCATGCTTCCAACTTGCTATTTTTACGTTTACATGCTAAAACATTTAAATTTTCGCTCCGACTTAATGCAAAAATTTAGTTTATTTTTGGTAGTTTATAAACCGACAAACGTGCTGAAGCTTAAACAAATAGCTAACTACACTTATGAGAGACCAGAAGGACATTTGAGGTATCAGTGCTGAATTATGACATATTGCTTGCCAGAACACTAATCATGGCTGATAATCCAATGACAATGCTATAAAATATCGTTATGGATTACATAGCATTAGTGCCACATGTAATCAGGACCCGGCGTTGTTTAATTGCATTGAACTGAATTAACCGCGGAACAAGATCTCTTTATGGCAACACGAGCACTCTCTCCTACGCAAGTTCAGTTATTACAACTACGTGATTACAACGGTAGTTATCAGTTTCTGAATGAAGTGAAAACAAATCCTTAAGAGAAATATGGAAATAGCACTGCAAATATTCACGGTGAATTATTGTAACTGCATCATATTGTAAGTTATAGTTGTGTTTTATATTACAAATTACTAAACAACAAAACATGTTAAATATGTTTAGTATAATATATTCTAAATATACATATTGATAAATGGAATAATATTAATGTAAAAGTTTAATAATTCATTAATACTATTAGATAATATCTAAATTAATTTTATATTGATCTAAAGGATGATTATTAATAATACCAAATATCCCGTTTGTGTGTATCATTTACTTTTTGATCATAAAATGTAATATTGGCCACATTAGGTTTACAGAATTAGCCAAATAGTGTACCCATGCTTACATTATATTTCTGTACTGATCTCTAAATTCTACCTGTGAATGCAGTTATTTACTTACTATTATCTAATTTTCTTAATTTTGTGGTAAGTTTTCTCCAACCATATTTAAATCTTAATCCTCTAGATTATTTAGGTGCCATCTATGGGGGTATTCTTCGGTCAGAGCATTTTAAAACAGTAAATGGCAAAGGTAGGAAACCGGCTGCCTGTGACCAGGCCAGTATGTTTATTGGAACTTTGTTCTAGTTACCATGGTCGTGTGGCATTATCTTTCCCTCCACTGTCGCACAAGAATCTGAGAAAACGATTCCAAAAGTGTAGATGCAGCGCACAAAATCCTACACAGTCAGACCGGAGTGCAATTTATAGATTAAAATTAAATTGAGTTTTATTTATGTACGCTCTTGGACTGCTGTGGTTTTTAGTGGCTCATTCTTTATTTGGTGTGAAAAGCCGCTTCATTTTGTTCAGAGGCCCCTTTATCACGCTTGAGGTTCTTTTACATGCCGTAAATCTGTTACACAGAATGACTTCTTTCATTTATTAACTCGTGCTTTATTTAAAGCGCTGTTTTTTATATGTGCAGGAATGGTAATTCGTGGTTAAAACCCATTTACATCTTAATTATTTATATATATCATTATAAAAATTAAAATTAAATTTTCTAAATATGTTCAAAGATAAATAATTACTGATTTAGTTCCATTCCAAAGGGTGGAAAATAAAGCATAGTGCTAAGGAATTTTACCCCGAAAACATCGCTGTCCGCTAGGTTTGAACCTGCACGCTTAAGGTGATACATCTAAAAAATTTGACCAAAAATAGTAAAAAATACTTTAATACGATCCGTTATTTTACAGAAGGCCACCATTTACCTTTATAAATATTAATTAACCTTACGCAGAAGTATGAATGTAGGTAAAAAATGTAAAAAGAAGTTTGGATTGGCATTCCGGTAAATGGACGGCTCAGTTGAACATAACAATAACAGATTGTTGTTTGGTCTTTATTACGTATATGATGGCAAAGTCCATTTTTCAGGGATATTTCCGAATGAATAACGCATTTCGCTAATTGATTTGCCACACACACACAAAATTAAAGCACATAATCTTTATGATTTTGAAGAAATACAACCTATACATATACATGTTGAGACGTCATAGCAATGTATGAAAAGCATTTTAGTACCAATTAAAATCAAATTATAATATCGAAATGCATTTCTAGAAAAATGAAGTCAAACGTTCGTGGAATAAAGCTTTAATATGCTTCTCCTGAAGATACCTGGTTTTTATTCTCTTGTATGTACAAAGTATCTACGAACATAGTAGATAGAGAAGGTATTGTTTTCCACTCACATCCGAGATTTTACCGAAATATATGTTTTGAGACCTCCGGAATCCAAAAAATGCAGTTTTAGGAAAAGTGTGTGTGTGTGTGAGTGGGGGGGGGGGTGGAGGGGAGCAGCATAACTCAAAAACGAAACTCCGTTAAGTACCAAACTTGCTATTTATTTTCAGGGAAATTCCCCTCAACAACTACTATACTTTACATGAAACATTTGTCGAAAATTTTGATTTTCTCAAAAATGGCTCTAACAATTTTATTGTAATACCATATATTTAAGATATTTTCATGTCAAATATAATGTATATCTAGAAATTTCTGGGAATAGCCTCACATTTTGGAAGACTTTTGTGTAACTGATAAACCGTAAGAGATAGGCAAGCGCTTATAACACAAAAACTGTAGATCTTGTTAAAACACACAATTTATGTCAAACATATTATTTTCTAAAACTAACCATTTCCGAGATACCCCTAGTTTTTGTCTCAATTTTAAAATACTTAGTGGCAGATTTTAAAATACTAAACCTAAATACCATGAGATATTAAGCGGACTTTTCGTTTTTGAGTTATACTGGCCATACACACACACGGACTATTTTTTTAAAAGTTTTTTTTATTATTATTCAGACAGTCTCAAAACATATATTTATGGTGAAATCTCGGTATCGAATTTCTGGGTGTAATGTAATACTTTCTCTATACACAATGTACATAGAACGTGTAGAGAAAGTAAAAATTACAATTGAGGTGATAAAAATACTTTGGAATTGACAATTATTGTTGACCTGCAGAATGGAAGGAAAGATGATGTTAGGTGCTAGAGGAGCGCACTCTAGCAATTCATGATGCTCTGTCAAGTCTGCTCTACAAACTGACAGATAGGAACAGGTTCCTGCTTAAAAGGGTAGCTGTGTGTGAATAAGTACCCAATCGCAAGCTATCAAAAATTACCTCTTCTTGACAAGATATACGCGAGGAAGTTACCCAGTTTATAGGGAGGTCCTTCACTTCTCTAAATTTATTTTCGCGGAGAGCTGAACCATTCTTCGTGCCAGCACGAAAGAACCGCTCTTTGTGCAACAAGCCTAGGTGTTGAGATGTGCAGCACTGGATTCTGTGGTTGCCATCTTTGCTGCCAAATCCATCAGTTCATTACCCGGCTAGCCAATGTGACCAGAAACCCATGCCTGTAGCACATACGTTTCTGCATCTTTGGAATGCCCCTGAAGACTGCAGATTGACCTTTGCTCTTTTAGAATACACTCACTGCCCTATTGCAAAGGTATACCATTTATAGAGGACTATTTTAACATATACAGCACTAGGCTTCCATCAACGTGAAAATGATAAGGGGACATATCGCAGGATATGTAGATGTTGTAACGGTAAATTCCTACACCACCTTTGTAGATAAGCTGTAACACAACCGGTTGTCTTCACAACAGCCATTTTGCGTTGAGTTGTAACGGTGGGAGATTTCTATTGTAAACTATCAAATTAGTGGGCTTCCACCGCCGAATTATCCTGCAACCATCATCAGCGTATGATGTATAATTCGCTGAAATCATTCCCCTTTTGTGGTAGTTCGGGTGTGTCTGCTGAATTAAGGATATCCACTTTGTACTGTTGAGCGGCACAACAATAGTAGCTCATGCTTTTCATTAATTCCGAAAACATTGCAGACATGTCTTTCCGGGATGTTATTGCATTTTCGTAGAAGAAAACTGCTTAAAAGCTAAGGCTAGCAGATATCCGCCTACAATTAATTAGAACTGACGTTAGTGTGGAGCAAACTCAAACACTACACAGCTGGATGTCGGCCCTCCTCAATAACGTTTCAACAAATTTAAATTATACAGTAATGTAACTTATAATTTATTAACACAAACACGTCGATATTGTGAAAACCACTTCATCGTGTCGATTTTATGCCTTTTATTTATGCATCGGTGAAAAAACATTGGTTTTTAACATTTCAGCGAAAGGAAACAAAACTGTTCTGTGACCAAATTTTAGCGGATACACAATTTTTCCTGCTACGTGGGCAGAACAGTACACACCACTGACGTAGTATAAAAGGAGGTCATTTATTGTGTTTAGAGGAAGATAAAGTAAAAAAAAAAAAAATATCTTATCAGACTTGGCAAAATTTCCCAAACATAATATGAAGCTTGATGTTATTAAGCGGTTTTAGGTCCCGCATGGTTTCAATCCATTCGGGATGCAATGGAGTGATGTTTATTCTACCTCCAATTTTAACTGAATGTGGAGCTAATTCCTCCACAAGACTGACTGTCCGTTGTAATAAAAAACATCTCAGGAGTTGCTAGTCTCTATACATTTTCGACAGCTCCCGGTATTTCTTTTCAATTTAATTTATTATTTTTAATGCAAATTATAGAACATATTCTGCTTCATTGCTCACAATTTTCGCTTCTCATTATCCCTAATATAATGGTAACTAGATTAGTGTTAACATTTGATTCGGCTATTAATAACTCCCCAAATATTTTGAGGTTGAATTTTTTAGTATAAGAAGTGCATTACAATAACTTATATACAGATAAAAAAATAATAAATGAATAGTAATCACCCCAGTTTGGTATCCGTGATTCCCTATGCCATTAATATTAACTGTCATATGCTGATTTAAGAGGAAAGTTAAAGCTTAGTCACAAGCATTAATTAAGAAAATATATGAAATATGTTATTACCATTTCAAAGAATTTTATCATATATGAGATATGCCAAACAATAATGTGATTACACATAAGTTAATTAGTATAAAACTTTTCCATCCATACTTTGTGATATTAAACGTATAAAGTTGATAAATAACTCTGCATGGCATTAAATTGATTCCCAGTTATCAAATTCTGACATTCTTCCTCGTTTACGAGGACGGTTCCAATGCTAGGAATGTGGGTTCCATTTTTTCAAACACAAATTATTTATCAACAAACTCCCTTTTAGTAATATACACTTATCCAAACATTCCTGCCACTTTAAACCCCTCCAAAATTAGGAATTGTCAAGCTTGCAAAATACGCCTCTCTCGATGACCACATTTTATCCAATGTTTGCTCCCGTTAGCCATTTCTTTATATTTGTGAACAAGAAGCAATCGCGGGGAGCCAGTCATGAAAGTATGGGGCTGCTGCACAAATTTATAACTCAATTCATGCAGTTTGGTGGCGACAACTCTGGATGAATGTGCTGGTGCGTTGTGATAAACTCGCACTTTCTTCGTTGCCAAATGGGGCCACGCCTGCTCCAAATTCTTTTAGAATCAGAACTAATAAATCATTGTAGTATTGTTGAGTTATCGTGTTTATTTTTTCTAAGAAGTAAATAAGTATGAAATCCTTCGCAGCGTGAAAATTCGTCACTATAACTGAAGAAGCAGATTCACCGGAAGCAACCAATTATTTTGTTTGTTGTTTGATTCTCGGAGTATAATGATGAATCCAGGTCTCATCAACGTTGCCCACTCACGCAATATGTCCTTCCAATTTGGCTTAAATAGCTTCAAACATAGCTTCGGAGTTTAAACTCGCACCCCTTGTTATTAACTGTGAGCGATCGCGGCAACTATTTGGCCAAAAACTTTTACATCTCCAATTTATCATAAAAAAATATGATTGTTCCGTATACACATCTATGACCACTGCCCACTTCACGAACTTTCGTTCGACATTCAGCGAGAATCGTATCGTGGTCTTTTTTAATGATTTTTCCGGAAACCACATCAGCTGGGCATTCAACATCAAAAACATATGTTTCACGACGTTTAATACCAATATCTAGCTATTGTCATAGATGACGTATAGTCCCGACAAACAACATCCAATTTCGTTTTTATCTGCTCGCAAGTTTTCCCCCGCAAAAATAAAAAGCGAATCGCTGAACAATAATGAACTTTTTCCATTTACCGAAAACACACTGAAATGTGTGCCAAATCCAAACTAACCTATGAATCAGTACTAAATTTATTTTGGCAACATGTAAAAAAATAAAGGTAAACGACGGTAACACCATCTTCCCTTAGCTTGAAACAGGGTACTTATTGAACGGCCCTCATATTGCAGGAATATCCGTCACCTAGCAGGAATATAAATTATGCTTCTTAATTGGAGAAGGTAGCTTTAACTAGTATGTGTAGTATTCTTATTCACTGACGATCCATAGGACGGGAGGGCAGATCTATCCATAAGGTGATGAGTGTTGTGAATATTAGCTAGGTGACCAAATATGTTATTTTGGCTTCGAAGTTGGTAAAGTCTTTGTGATGCTTCAATTTGAACAAGAGTACTATAGATATTCTAGAGATAGGGAAGAGAAATTGTGGCAGAGAATGCAGTATACTCAAGGTGATATATCTGTTTTGGTATTAACTTCTAAGTCCTAAATATGTATTTTAGCTTGATGTGTCTGAGAAAAAATCTTTTGCTTCATCAGGGCTGCAGAATGTCAGCTGGCCCATGCAGACCGACAACACCACCACCTCCCATTCGTCATCGCCTCAAGGACAGTTCCGTGTCACATTGTCCATGAGGAAGGAGCCCGAGGGTGGGCCCGTCTTCTGCAAGATGGAGACGACGGCGCGTTTCAAACAGCTCAAGACTGTCAAACTGCACACTGACACCACCTACCGTGTCGATGTCAGCTTCAAACCTCCCCGTGCTCTTCAGTAAGTACTTTATACTTTCAAACTAAATTCTAGTAGAACTCAAGGGGTGTACTTCTTGAGTTCAGTTCACAAAAACCGTTCTATAAAACAGATACAAATGTGAGTAATTCTCTGTATTCTTTCTTAGTTTTGTAAGTTCAAGTAGAGCAGATGGTGGATATGAAAGCAAATTCGAGTGTAGTAAAATTGAAATGGCATAAGCGAATCTCGTCAGACGTGAACATTAATTTGACCCCTCCTTTCACACAAAATTCAGCACAGGTCACTAATATTAAGATTTATTTAAGCAATATCTACTATTGATTTTGTCTGAACACTTCCAATCATTCATCCGTATAGAAATTATTCTATCCTCCTTTATTATAAAATTTCTGATGAATTAGTAATACAGCTACGACTTTATTTTGTTATGATAATAACTAAAAATTAAAACAATATAACGGGAACTTAAATGTTTACAAACGATGACATAATGTTTTGTTGATATAAATGTACACAGTAAGCTTGCAAAGGAATTTAATGATTTTTATTAATATTGCAGTCTCAAAATACTCGGTGCATTTTATATCGAAGGGCCGAAGACTTTTGATTTTTCGGATTAGTACAGCCACAAAGGCATTTATAAAAAAGTGAGAAATTAAGGACCAGATTTAGCTTAGTTCAGGCACAACCTGACAACCAACTAGTTTAACTCGTACATTTGTGGATTACACTTGCGACTAATATGTAATAAGAGACACGTTTTCCTTGTTAGCTTATATCGGGTCTTCAGATTTATTTGGCCTTTAGTGCCGGTGGGTTTAAATGCAAATTGTCATTTTTAGTTCAGTGAGCCCTTGTCTGAAAGAGGAGGTGTGGAATTGAACTTGAACGTATGCATTGCCGACTTTGTAAACAGGTTGGTACTGGGCGGTGCATTACTGTTTTAACCAGGGCATGTTGCGCGTAGGTTTCACACGAGATGGAAGTGACCACCGATCACAGAATTTGCATGGTTGAAAGCTAGTTCCGAACTGGAAGAATACGTTACCTATCAGCATAAATGTTCGATTGCGAGTTTACGAGACGCAAGCGAATATTCCAAATACAAATATCGGAAAGATACGATACAGGTTTCATCCCACTAAGGTGACCTCGAAATTGTTGACATCCAGCCCTTCTACCCATTATTCGCTAGCCCTCTGTCAGAGGCACTGCATAAAAAACTCGCTACCTGGTATTGATGTCATGCGCGGGCAAACGTTTGGCATCAAAGGCCGAATAAACCTGAAGATCCAATGTATCAAAGGAAAAGTCAGTTGTCGGTGTGTAGAGAAGGGTGGCATTAGTTGAGCTGAACATATCTTCAGTTGAGCTCCTCTTAATTCCAATGTGCCTAACGGATGTTTCTCGCAAATCGTCAGTAGATAAATAAAGGTAACGAAGTGGCTCAATGTCAGGTATCTTAATTTTAAGCTGCTGTGAAGTCACTGCTCATTAATGCGTTGAATATTTTGAGGAAGATAATATTGATAAGCTGCCCGATAAGTCTTTCCCATTCAGTCCTCTAGCAGGTGATAAACCTTGAGCAGAAAACTAGGAAACCTTTCTCGTACAAAGCAAAGTAAAATTGAGTAAGGGCTTAATATAAAAACTATAAAACTAAAGAAACTCCAGGTAAAAAAAATGTAACGAGATGTAAGAAGTTCAACACTCCACAAATAAACAAATTACAAATGTAGACACTTTACCTATTTCTCTCTTTAAGAAACTGGAAAGTTTTAGAAAGAGGGAACTCTAATGTCATGGTTGAACTGCTTTTAAATCTCGAGTAATAGCTTGCATTTACATACAAAAAGTAAACGCTTACATAGCAGTCCTATCTGTGGTTTTTGGTTTAGCAACAAGAAGAATGCAATTATGGACTCTAATAATTGTCAGTAAAATAAGTAATCTTGATCCCGTCTTATCTTAGTTTTACCCGAAGTCCCAGAAATTCTTTATTGTAATGTTGTGTTTTCATACTATGTTCTGCACAGAAAGACTTTAAAAAGTTTCACAAATGAAACAGGCAATGATATAATTTAATGTTAACTGCCTTGAACATATGTATGAAACCCAGATACCAAGAAGAAAGACATATTGGAGAGCTCCACGTGACAACGCTGCATTTAAGACTGAGGCTAGACAAGTTGTAGATACTGGTGTCTTGCAAAATTCAAACTTGAGGTAAGAAACCAGGAGGGGACAACGTGACCTTTGCTGCATATGCAACCATCAAAAATGAAATTCGTTCGAAGGGGCATGTTCCAAGCGATATTTTCTGACTGGAATGGTTAGCTTTGCTTGATTTATTGGGGTTCCAAGCGATATAGTTCGTTCAGGGCTGAGTAACCCTTGTTTACAAAATATAGATAAAGTCGGGAATTTGTTGATGTATAATTCTGATGGATTTGTTCAACTTAAATCAAGTCAACATTTTTATTAATTTGTAACATCTGAGATAACCTAATAATAATAATAATAATAATAATAATAATAATAATAATAATAATAATAATAATATGTATTTATTTTCCGTGCACAGGAACAATAAAGTGCGATAACCACAAAAAGTATGTGTGGAGGCTGGTAATTTTGTTTGCCAATTTCTCCAAAGGTAAAAGTCTCTATCCGTGAGAGAGAGAGAGAGAGAGAGAGAGAGAGAGAGAGAGAGAGAATGAATCCACCCATCCAATAAACAGGGAAAAGAGCCGCACGAACGTTGTTTACCTCGCTCTAAGAAACAAACCTTGGTAGTGGTTACTCTAAACAAACATGAACCAAACACAGTGTGTGCTTCAATGGCACTAGCGGTATATGGATATTGGGAAATAGGCCACCATTAACCTGAAAAATATCCAGGAAAATATTATAATTACTATTATGGGGAAAGGGAAACCTGTCTTTGGTTGTTAAACTATGACAAATTTTGTGATAATACCTCATATGTCTACATTTGGTTGTATAATATGGGATTTAATCCAACGGAACACCGCAAACATTAAAGCAGGCCACGAAACCTTCAAAACTTTTAAATATCTGAATTTAAGGTGCGTTGCTAAACTATGTCAGATGTTTAAAGCATTCTTTGTTAGTTATTTAACTGGGTTATCTCGCTTTTCTTAATCATGGCATGTTGAATTTGCAAATGAATGGCGACGTTTTAATCCGCGGTGTAATAGAGCGCTCTTCACAGGGAAATTGCAATCGACCTGCTGACCTGAATACTTTCCACTGAATGCAGCATGGCATGGAAACTTCTCTCTTGGGCTTTCTTTTGTTTGCCGACATGTGGAGACACAAAATTTCATCATGAAATAATTTTAATATGAGCCAGTTTGTTCCATAAAATTAATAATCTACATTTCTTTAAAATAAAGAAATAAACGTTAGCTTCTCTGCAACACCAATGCAAGTTATGTTGATATAATTACGGCAATACTTTGGTGACAATTATGAAACTTAGCACTTCACCAAACAGTATTTATCCAGTGTTTTCTCATCTGTTTTGTTTTCCCTGAGACGGGAAAAATTACACAATACCTGCAGTTTTTAAATACAAAGGATCATATGCATAAATATGTCATCACATCCAAATTATAGTATATTTTAAAGCGCTTTAGTTGTATTTCCTGTTTTTTTGGTTGTTGCAGGATTCAAAATTTGTATTTTCATTGTATACTTGCTGCCTATATTGGAAACATTAAGTTATTTTGTGGTGGATTTCAGCTAAATTTACAAAGTTGCTATTAAAAACTTCACTTTGTTTTTTGGAGTGAAATTGTTTGATTTCTGTTTTCCAATGTAATGAGGTGACTTTACGCATTGCGATAATTCAAACATTTCTTCCTTTGTTTTCATACTTTCAAGATTAAGTTAGTATTTTTTGTTGTTTCTCTTGACTTATTAATTTTAAATACTTTAGTATAGCATTTACAGTAGATTTAAAAGTGGCGTCATTTGTATTCGTGTTTAAATAGTTAGCATTCTTTTTATTTTACTTAGATTAACACGCCTCGATCAGCCGTGCTTTCTCATTACATTATATTATTTTGGGTTAAATATACTTTGTAAGTAGAAAAGCTATATTGTAATGACAAAGTATTAAAAAATGTTTCCTATTTCTGATCTACATCATTACTATTTATTAAATCAATTCAGCTTTATTTTTTCATTCAAAATTTTAAACGTTAGATGTTATTTTATAGTTCTTGTTACTGGTGCCTTCTAGAAGACATTTGAAACGCCGAAGGATAGGGACATATCTAACAAATGTCGAGTCAAAAATCGCCTCAAATTTAAGATTGAAGCACTATGTTGTGCAGCAAACCAGACCGTAAAGTGAAATTAAAAGAATATTAAGTGTTAGCTGTGTTTCAGCAACCAAACTCACTGAGAACTTCCGAGGCTGAACCCATAATTAAACTTTTGAATTAACTTCAAAAATCATCACAGAATTTATGCAGATTTCAAAATGTATAATTAATTTGAAAAAACGATTGGCATTTAAAGCCAATAATAACGTGACAAACAACTATACGGCACTTACTTTTGTGTTGAATTAAACGAGACTTCTGTACATACAACTCGTCATTGAAGCAAGGCATGAATGGGAAATAAAAAATTGCATGTGTGCATGTTATCCCGGTTTCAATACAAACGTGATAGCAGTACGTTCAAGCAACAAAGGAGCTCATTAACTCGTGGGCTCGTGTTTTGAACCCCCTCGTCAACAAAATTCCAGTTTCTAAAACTGTTTTTGTAGCATTCTATTTTATGTGCTTGTGTGTTTGAACACAATAGTTCAAATACGAAAACCATATTAAGATGATGCTATTTTGCATTCACATGAATTCTTATAACCTATTTTCTCAGAAGGCTGAAAACTATTCTTACAAAAGCGTATTTACCTACTTAATGTTAATCAACATAAATGGGAGGCTGAAGTACTCGTCAAACCTTTAAAAAGTAAGTCTCTCTGCACTGGTCGTGAAATTCCATAAATTTTGTATGACATCACGAGAAACAAAACAACAACAATGATTTAATACTTAAACTGTAAAGAATAAAATGCAACATTCAAAACAACAGTAGGTAAAAATGGCTACCTCCATTGCACGACAGCTCACAAGGAACCTTGGACTACCGCCCGGCCGCTGCTTCCCCCATCTCGGTCTGTGGCAGATGTCATGAATGGGATGCGTATTGGAAGGTGAGACGTGGTCAGCGCCTCAATCCCTCCCGGCCGGTCAATGCGACCTCTCGACCTGGAGCCGCTATTTCTCCATCAAGTAGCTCCACAATTGGCTGAGTGCACCCCGGCACAGGTCTCCCAGCGGGGGAAAAATCCCTCGCCGGTACCGGGAATCGAACCCAGGTCTCCCGCTTGGCAAGCAGCTGCGCTACCACCGTGCTACAACCCTTTTAAATGGCTAGTGCAGAAAAATATTTCATAAATAGTGTGTTTTATTAATCTTTATTTTTTTGCTCAGTAAGCTTCTGTCAATCTCTTATACCTACACAAAAGGTATACAAAACTCGCACGTAGGTATTGAATTAAGAATCACAGGCTACTAACATATGATTAAGATAGTAACATATTATTAAACAAATTTGACAGAAAATGTTTGATATATTAATAAACATATTGTGTTCCATTCACATGGTTTTCTCTACCTGTTCGGCAAGCAAACTATACTTACAAACGATTACTCTTTAATCTACATCCTGCTAATCTAGACCAACATTAGCAGAAATTGCCTTATTACTTGCTTCCTTGCAAGTAAACGAGACATTACAGACTAAAGTGATAGTTAACTCTTTTAAAAGATCATTTCTATGTGAAACAATTGAAATTCCGTTTTCTTTTGCGTTCCCGAGAGTAAAATAAAAGAGATAGGGAACAGAAGTTGACTTCCTAAATGACTTCAATTTTAGTTAAAACTGAAACCAATGATAAGGAATATATAAGGAATAACGGTTAACTCTACATATATATTTATGTACACATTTATGTCATATATAATATAAATTGTGTATTTTAATGAGGTCTATATCATGTGTAGCAGGTTTTTGTCTATCTTTTGTCTACCAGTTATTCAAAAGTCATCATAAAGAGCTCTTCAGAGGCCATTCCCAGAAAATTCAAGATGTACATTTTATTTATAATTGTAAATAACTTTATGTACGGTATTTTAATTTAATTTTGAGAAAATAAAAATTTTCGAATTTTTTTCTATATTAATGGTTGTTTGGGGTGTTAGGATTTTTCTAAAAATCTACAAGTCGTAACCTTGGAAGATAGTAAGCTTAAATATCAAGTTTGGTATTTTAATGACTTTTCGTTTTTGAGTTATGCTGTCCACATGGACCTTTTTCTAAAAATATAATGTGTTCGATTCACATGATTTCTCTTTCTCCTGCAAATAAACTGTTCTTACAAAATATTATTAATTTCTATACTTCATCTATTCGAGATAAACAAAAGCTTGCTTCCTTGTAAGTAGAAGGGAAATAAAGACATACTCTAGGCTAAAGCGATAGTGAAAGTTTTGAAAGATGTTGGCATATGAAGCAATTGAAATTAGGTTCTCTTTGCGTGAAAAAGAGAAATGAAACGGAAGATTACTTCTCGTTTAAGAAAAGTTTAAGTAGTTTAAAAAGAGGAAGATGAATGACGATTTTCCATTTGAGAAAGTATGAATGGCATGGCATGGGTCCACAGGCCGCTCGTGCTATTATAATGCACAGCGTTCCTTAAACCCGGTAGTCATAGAGGACGATGAATAAAACTGACCAAATGATGCTCAAATAAGACCAGGAACCATGGATCTTAAAGCTACTTGGCATACGTCCTCTCGGGAAAAGGGAAATCCTCAGTAAAAAACCTTATCCGTGTAACTACTCTAACCGAGAATGGAACTCGGAACCTCTTGAAGGTGAGACGGACCCCCGCACTATATTGTTTGTATAGTAAGCTGTTATCTCTTTTGGTTTGCCAGTTGGCAAACGTTATCCCGAATTAATTGATGTAATCTCAAGAGATATGTACATTTCGTTTATCATGAAAATATCTTACATATATGGTATTTTAACCAATGACGTTAGAGGCATTTTTGATAAGCTAAATGTTCCAAATAATTCCGTGTTAAGGGCGATGGATGGTGGACTGTTCTTAAAAATCTTAGTATCGGATCCTTAAAGACAAAGAACTTATCAAACTAGTATTTAATAGACTTTTCGTTTTTCAGTTATGCTGTTCACAGACATACAGGCATTTTCCTAAAAAGAGTGAAGGTACCTCAAAACATCTAATTACGTTAAAATCTCTGTATCGAATTTTTGGCTAAAACGCAACACCTCTACCTAATATGTACGTTGTAGTACGATAAATAAACACACATGCTTGTGGTTAGAAAAAGTACTTGTTTGTTAACGAAGTTGTCAATTGCAAGGATCATATCAGCGCCGGAATTCGTCCAGTAGGAGTTATTTAACATGCCTGTAAATCTACTGTCATGGGGATGTCGCTAATAAGCACGCTTAAAAGCCATCAGTCTGGTCCGGATTTGAATAAGTTAAGATATGTAGTCCAGCGCCTAATCGCCTAATCGCCACCCAGACCGACGATAGTGTCTAGGGAAGGTCATGTGAAGGCAACCTGTCAGGTTTTATTTTAATACACAGGTGTTCCAGCTGGCAACCTGAGTTTGTTTTGATGTGTCCAGATGGAAATGTCATTTCGCATGGCTAACCATCAAAGCTAATGTTGTAAGTTCCGGATGCAACACGCGGGTGCCGTAAACCCAAGCAAAGCTCAGTTCCCCGCCAAACTTTCCGTTAACAACTCCCGTCCAAGTCTCGTATACCGATCGATGTGTAGGTCACAATGATTTGGACGCCTGGATTTCTCCTGAAGATGACATGTGACCTCACCCCAAGGATTTCTTGACCTCAGTTATTGTGCACCGATGTGGAGTGGCACAAGTCTACACAATGTCGCAGTATGAGAATAGAAACACGTGTTTCCAGAAAGCTGGGAGTGGTAGAAAGCCAACTGCATTAATCAGCTCGTGTCCAACTTCCTCTACATTTGAATACGCTAACAGGATATTCCATTAGTAATGGGAAGGGAGCTCTCAGAACTGTTACAAACTTTAAACTGTCAGTATCGACAGGAAAGGAAAAATGTATTAAATCTTTAATGCAAATTACGCTGTTGGATAATTAGATGACACGTAAAATGAATAGAGATAGACGTACAACGAAAATGACTACAACACAAACTGTTTTGTTGGAAACAAAAAAAAAAAAACAAAAAAAAAAATCTTTACACCATGTTATTGCGTAAATGCTTTGCGCAATTTGTTCATCTGGACAAAGAGTACATTTTACCTACTCTAGTGTTTACTTATGATAGGTAGACGAAGTTTTGTATTCTAACTAAAAGGTTGACATGCCGAAATTTCCACTGAAATGCAAATTTGTAATTCTAGTAAATCTAAAAACGCAGTTTTAACAAAAAGTATTGTTTGTGTGTGTATGCGCCTGCGTTTGCATATCATAGGTGAAAAACGAAGAGTCGAATAAATATCAAACTCAAGCGCATCAGTCAAGAATAGGGAAAAAGCTTATATCTAATTTATATTGGCTGCAACATAAAAATACCATTAAATATGTTTATTATTTATCTTATTATACTCGCAATGTGTTACTAAAATGGTTTAACAATTTCTCATGCTTATGTTTCGTTTTTAAGGATCGATAAAACGTAAAATTTATTTCTTTTTACCTGAAAAAGTATCATTTCCTTGCACCTTTAAAATTAATACATTAAATATATTGTGGCATCGTGACGTCTAAACGCTCCACAGGGGATAATGTTTATTTCACTTTTTAAATCCATTATATTAGCAACTATCCCCTGCTTGTACTATTCCTTTAAAACAAAATATTAAAATGTATTCTGCTCACGTGCCAAACTTTATTTTTTCCTTTGTCTTTGAAACGAATGCGCTACTTAAACTACAAACTATTCTTACAAATGTGGATTTATGCCACCTTCTTGTTAATGGAGATACATATTTGGATAAAGTCTTTCAATATACATTTGTTATATGTACAGAAGTATGCAGAAGATTGAAGCGATAGTGAAATCTGCTAAAAACGGGATGAAGATCCTCATCTGCATTAACAGAACCTTCTAATAAAGAATTAACAAGTAGTAGAAGAAACAAGTAGGTAAATTTGGACAGTGTAGTTATACGGGTGAAAGTATCAATAGAGGGGACGGTAAGTATAATTTCAGTGCATGTGATTCAAGAGGATATAAAGATAGTGAATTTTTTAAACCATGTAATAATCCAACTAAATGGGATGTAAATTATGCATACATGGCGTAACACAAAATGTCGACGAAAATTGTGAGTGCACTAGGCGACCGTATTCAGTTATTGTCAGATAAATTTCGCAATCACTATTCAGCCGAACTTTAATTAATGGTGAAACGTGATCTCATCGTGGTTAGTGTTTTCTAAAAGTAAATGAGCATTTTATTGTGCTCCCTGTGCGCTCTTTGGAAAACCATCTACCTTGAAGGCTACAATAACTTGAAAAATGCAAATCAACGTATGAAAGAACATAAATATACAATTACAATAATGTTAACAAGAAAAAATGCGGCTGAAAGAATTGATAGGGCTTTGCTACTTCAAAAAGGGGAGAAAATTAACTATTTGAGGAAAATTCTAAAGCTAGCGTATAGTAGTAACAGTGAAATCCCTTGCTGCACGCGGTTTGCCCTTTAGAGGTACAAATGGAAAGTTTGGTTCTAACAACAGTGGAAATTATATCATGTCATTAGAAATGGTTGCACAGTTCAACCCATTTCTCGCCGAGTATACAAATTTATTTGGTGTAACAGACGGAGCTCCTGCATTTGCAGGAAAGCGAGAACGGTTAGTCAAATTACTGCAAGCAGAGACAAGTAAAGTAGGAAACATTTTTGTAATGCAATCAACTACTTAATATACCAAGAAAACCTTTCTGCTAAATCCCTAAATTTAGAGAATGCTTTGAAATTCCTTGTAAAGGTAGTAAATTTCATTTGTGCACATAATTTGCGACATAGAGAAGTTCAAAATTTCGTACAAAATCTCATTCAGAATTCGAAGATATTGTTTATTATACTGAAATAAGATGGCTGAGCTGTGGCAAAATGTTGAAGCGGGTGTTGGAGCTCAAAAACGAAATACCAACATTTATGGAAGAGAATGGAAACCTATTGTTGATTTAAAGAAGCAGAATGGATGTGTGATTTTGTCTTTCTGAAGATATAACAACGTAATTGAGCAAATTTAATTCACGTTTCCAAGGTAAAGGTCAATTAATTACTCCTGTGTTTGATCACGTGAAGGCCTTTGAAACACAGTTGCGACTTTGGGAATCACAAATAAAAAACAACTTTGTGCATTTTCCAACCAGAAAGCTATAATAATCAAACTTTTCAAAAGTATGCAGAAATTATGTCAAAATTAAGAAACGAATTCCCTTCTAGATTTCAGGACTTCAAGGAGAATGTAATAAGTTTCAATCTTTTTCTTCTGCTTTCTCTATTAATATAGATGAGGTCTCCGAGAGTGCGTTGATTTTCAATATGCGTCAGACCTATAGAATAAGTTTAATAGTGTCCGCTTATTACGATTCTATCGTGACTACTTACTCAAACAAAATATTATCCGGGCGATAATAGACATGCACTTCGTTTCGCATTACTTTTCGGTAGCACATACATATGCGAAAAAATGTTTTCCAGATGAAACATGTGAAGTACGCAACGAGAACGTGAATCATCAACATGCATCTGAAGAGTTTGTTTTGAGTTGCTACATCATTTAAACCAGATATTGGATGCCTTGTTCGTGAGAAGCAGTGCCAGGTGCCACATTAACAGATAAAATATTAATTCAATTATTTTAAAATAACAATTATATATATATATATATATATATATATTTTCTTTAATTTGAAAAAATAACTTAACTAACACATGACTAACATTTTAATAAAATAAAATAACATCAATATATTAGCTGACTTTAAATTAATTGGTTTATCTTAGAATCCAGATCCTATTCAATACCATAAAAAAAAAAAAAAAAAAAAAAAACAATTCACATTATCGACAGTGACATGTTGGACATGTCTGATGTAGATGATAAAGTAAAACTATTGTTCACGAAATGGAAACATTTGGTTTGTTTATTGAATTGTGTATTCAACCAAGTCCATATTGCTTAATATGAGATTATTTTTAGCCAAAATTGTATTGCGTGAAACGTAGATAACTTAAACAGAATAATCACTTGTTGCATATTTACTATAATATTCATAAAACTATAATTCGTAGAGAAATTTTAGTGCGCCTCTGTTTTTTTATATAATTTTTAACTCCCGCCTTTACTACTAGGGCAGCAGGTGATGACACTGATGATATTGGAATGAAGATGGAGCACCGGTGGAATACAATGGCGGGAGAACCCGGAGAAAACCGGCCCCTGTGCCGCTTTGTCCACCACAAATCTCAAATGCGGTCGTCTGGTATCGAACCAGGACTCCGCTCTTATATGTGTGTGTGTGTGTGAGTGACAGTTAAACATATTCACATTAGGTATTTTAAAGTTCTTCCCATCCCTGAACTATATAGGCTATTTTGGATAATGAACAGTTAAAATTAGGCGCAAAAGTACACAGAGCTTAGGTTATCTAACATTTGTCATTACAGAATAAGAAACCTTGCGATATTGAAAGCTGATTTAAACTAATAGTGAAAACTGATGAAACACCGCCAAACCTATAAAACTTTTAATCTACACTTATAGTACCATTTCAATAGGCGGCCTCGGAAGAGGAACGATAACGGCAGTCTTATTGAGGGAATCAGAAAGAACCTAAAGACTCTTGGATAACGACAAATAAGTAACACGGTATAATTGGGTAGAGGTTCATGCTGGGAACTACGAGAACGAAATGGCAGCGAAGCAAGTTGATCTACAAATCAGTTACGAAAGGTCCCGAACAAGAGTCCGCTGGCAGTCGAACAATGAGAAAAGGAGTGGGAAAGAAGTTGTAAAGGAACCTTGATTACATCCATCATCCCCAGTGTTAAAGATGGGAACAGACTTAGACAGTAAAAGAATCTGCAAATCTAGCAGCCATACTGATTCGAAATGGGAAGTTAAATGTACTACCATTTACTAAGTAGGTGCAAAAAGTGATTATACAAACGGCATTTAGAGTGCCCAAATGAAATCTCGTCCAAGTCTGACCACGCGCATCGTCCTCCGTGATGTAGTCCTTAGCTTGCTAGCTTCATATACCTAAGGTCGCGGGCTCAAACCCGGCGGAGGACGATGGATTTCTTCGGTCGTAAAAAATCCTTAGCATGGTTTACTTAGGAAGAGAAGCAAAGCCGTTGGTTCCGTGTCGTAGATTTACGGCACGTGAAAGAGATTCAAGCCTGCTAAAGAGGCCCCTGAGCAAAATTAAGCGGTCTTTCACGCCCAATATAGAATGGAACGCTGAAAACCACAGTAGTTAAAGGCCGTCCATAAATAACATGCCATTTAATTTTGACCATACGCAATGCTATGATCGAACCAGAGCTAGTTTTTCAGCATGGAAAGGCCGCCGATTGTCATAAACTGTTAGTGTAGTAGACAGTTTTAGGTATATTAAGTTAAAACAATTTGAGGACACAGAATGGATATCCGTGGCGGCGCCGTGGCAGAGTGTTTAAACCGATCGTCTCGCATCTAGGCGGCCCGAGTTCAACCACAGGGTACTATGTGCGATTTTGGTTGATTGAGCGGCGTCTAGGCAGGTTTTCTCGCCATTCATTCCAACAATTACTCCATCGTCACTTTTCCTAGCATCATTTCCCTCATCTAATATCATCCACTTCCTCACGTTAGTACCAGCCATCGGGCTGATTCCTCATCCCTGGATCTTCTATCCAAACCATAGCCGACTGATCCTTAGCAGGCATCTGACCCCAGACGCTAGCTTTTAAATCCTGGCAGGGGTATAAGTTCTCCATATGGGGGGGGGGGGTAAATTGGTGGAGAAGAGGAATAGATATCCAAGCTGATGAAAAACGAGACAGACAAGATTTCTCTCTCTCTCTCGAGCTTTAGTACAGTCGTATTCTAGGGAAGCAAAGTCCTGGGAAACATTGGAGTTGGCGCTTACAGTTTTCATTTAAATCTTGGTTAACAACAATAACATGCAGAAACCTGCATTTGTTTAACAGAATCATGTTTATCGGAGTTCTTGAATTCTTAGTAAGCTTATTCTAAATTATTACAATAATTATTTTTTATCTTCTATACAGATTTTGTAAAAACTTTTGCTTAAATATGGGTAATTGTGTTAAACAATTCTTTATCTAATAACTAAACTATGACGTTTAAAAGACCAGTTTTAAGGAGAATATTCCTGCATTGTATAGTATTTTAAATTCGAATGTTAAACTAATAAAACATTAAAAAACATTTTAAGCAATAAATATCGAAACGCACTTATCTTGGGGAAAATGTAGAATATTTGAAAGGAATTTGAGTTCTTCTTTAATCCACAAAATGGGGATATTATTTATTGCATGAAGGGTATATACGAAAAAGCAACCAAACAGTTTATATTCTAATCCAGCAATATAGATTATAAGATGCCATCCAGAAATTAAATTTACTGCTACTCGTGTATTGTATATAGATTTAGGTAAACAGAAAAGAGGCCTAAACACAATATATTGAACTATTGAATATTTTATAAAAATGTGTGCAATGGAATTTACAATCAGTATGAAATATCTTGGAGAATTCACTGTAATATTTCTTATGCAGGGGTGCTTTTGCTGTTGACTGGTTTATTGATCATTGGAGAGCGGAGGAACTGCTTCCAGCGCATTGAACTCTATGGAATTCCTATCGGGACGATGGTTGAAACTTCCAGAATACCCACCCCCCACTTTTTGAAGTACATGGATGTGTTTGAATGTACAACTTGGATATAATATGAAAGCTGATTGTTTGCTCTATTCATTTAAGACTGGTTCTGTTTCCTCAGCAAATATCAGAGCGTGCTTAGTAGCGTATTTGTACTCGAGAGTCCCGAGTTCTACATATTAGAGCAAGAGAGAAGTGGTGAGGTAGAGTGAGGGTGACTGAATGCCTGCGATTTGAACTGCTAGGTAGGGAAACAACAATTAGTATGTAGAGAAATGGAGGCCAAATTGTATTATACTACGAATATTAACTATAATGTAAGGTAGAAATTAGGTTAACTCAGTGCACGTAAGTCTGTTTACCGTATAGTATTGAAAAATATTTTATTTAAACTATTGTTATCCGCATTCTTAGTGGAACTGTATTGCGCTCATTAAGTTAAAAGTGATTTACCTACAAAATGTTTCATGTGCTCAATGGAATAATTTAGAATTGTCTTGTAATTATTTTCTCTACACGTACTCTGTGCATAGTCATAGAGAGGGTGTTGTATTGCACCCAAAAATTTGATACCGAGATTCCAGCGGAAATATATGTTTTGGATCCCCCTGAATCCAAAAACATTTTTTTTACTTTCTTTACCGGCGGATGTACATAGTGGATAGAGAAGGTATTATATTCCACCCAAAAATTCGATGTCGAGATTTCATAGGAAATATATGTTTTGTGGACCACTAAGTCCGAATAAAGCATTTTTAGAAAAAGGTCAGTCTTTCTGTTTGTGTGTCTGTCTGTGGACAGCATAGCTCAAAAATAAAAAGACTGTTAAAAACCAAACTCGGTATTTACACGAAGATTTTCAAGAAAATCCCCCACCCAAAAACTATCCTTTACATGGAAAAATTTTCGAAAATTTTTATTTTCTCAATCATGGCTCTAACGATTTTGATTAAAATACCTTAGGTTAAGATATTTTTATGACCAACGAAATGTATATATTGGATTTTCTGGGAATATCCTCTGAAGACCTCTTAATTGTGGATGACCTTTGTATAACTGGCAAGAGATATACAAACACTTAATACACTAAAATACAGATCTCATAAAAACTCACAATTTATGTCTTATACATTTTTTGTAGAGTTAACTGTTTTCGAGATATTTCGGATTATTGGTTTTAATTTTTGCCACAAACTATTCTCAAACTGGAAGACATATTTCTTCTCGTTTCTCGTTTGTTTATTCCTGGCAAGCAAAGAAACTGGAATTACAATTGTTTTTCATAGCGACCAGTTTTTAAATGGCGAGACTATTGTTTCAACCTATCCATTTTCTTATTTCCCTTCTATTTACAAGGAAGTTAGTAGTAAGACTAATTTTGCTAATGTTTATCTTGATTAGCATGATGTAGATAAGATTAATCTTTTAAATAAAAGGTTTGTTTAGCGAACAGATAGAGAACATAATGTGAATGGAACACATTAGATTTTTCCCTTCTACTTACAAGGAACCAAGTAATAAGGACAATTTCTGCTAATGTTTACCTCGATTATCATGAAGTAGATGAAGAATAAGCTTTTTAACAACACTTTGTTACACAGATGTAGAGAAGGCCATATGAGTAGAACACATCAGATTCTTTTTCTTGTATTTAGTAGCTATAAGAAAGATACTTGGACTGTGAGATTTGGATGTTGGACACAGCAGTACTATTTTTCATCCCTTTCTAGCAAGGATTTACATGTGCCAACAAGGCACACTAGAGACGCTCGAGTTCTATTCTCCATTATCCCTCTCTACTTTTATGAGGAGCATTTACATGAATGTGCATGGAAGAAGGCTGACCGGGTAACCCACTTTACTGCACTGTCCTTGTTGTGGAGTGAATTAAGGTATAGCTACTCCTTTCTTTGTTCATGTGAAGCGTTGAACTGTGTCTGTAATGACATTCTCAAGCT
The DNA here is from genome assembly GCA_030762935.1 of Hymenopus coronatus. Lineage (NCBI taxonomy): Eukaryota > Metazoa > Arthropoda > Insecta > Mantodea > Hymenopodidae > Hymenopus > Hymenopus coronatus. The sequence goes on from CM060881.1 coordinate 75,036,994, forward strand.
TGAAACATGTTTCCACTGAAGAACTCGACTTTCAGTACAATGAAACAGAGCATTAAATTCTTTTGTTCTAAAATTACTGCTCTTTTGTACATCAGACAACGCACATTATAGACTTTGAAATAAACACCTTTTCCTCTACATTGCAAACTCGTCAACATACCTTTATCTACTTTAGATCAAGGAACAAACCGGTTAATTGCATTCACAGTGATGCACTGCATCACACCGGATAACTCATTCACAAAGCTAGGATGACCAGATTGGTCTACTTAAAATGGAATTCTGCGACGGTTTTTAAATCAAATTCGACTATCGTCATTTGGGGATATATGTTCATAAAATGCGATTTCTGGGCTATCAATCTCTATTTTCATGTCATTTACAGTGGCGAATATTAAGGTGAAGCTCTGTTTTACTCATTTTCAGTAAATTTGAATATAAGTGTTTAATTTCTTGTATGTTCAGTTATTCAAACAACATATATGTGTGTGAAGATGAAAGTGATAGGAATTACTTGCCTTCTGGCCTTGAAGAGGAACAAAAGGAACGGAGGAGCTGATAGCCGAGTTCTGTGAATTGCAACTACTTTTTATCAATGGATATGTAACTGATGTTTACACACGGTTGCCATGACAACGAACAGAACTTGGCTCTAAATGTTACCAAAAGTACATTTTTTTAAGGTAACGATGGAGTTAGCTATACAGGAATTTAACAAACCACAAGCAGCCACTTACAGAGACTAATTTATAAGTTTATTACCCTCGTGAAAGAAAGGCATCCTCCGAAAGTCATTCCCTTTCTTAGGAATGTTTCTGTAATAACCAAGTCAACAAATACATGAACAGTATAAGAATATTGTTCCGTAAATTGGTTGTTGTGTATTTGAATACTCTAATTGGCCATTGTGATCTTTTATTTTACTGAAGTTAGCTCCCTGTAATTTTTTATTTCCATTTATTCTTTTGTCGAGTTTGTTAGCGGACAAATGAATTCACAAAATGATCCATCGTTTTCGCAGTGGATTGATTGTATAAATGTACTATAAACCCTATTTTTAATTTATCGGTTTAAAAAAGTGAAAGAAACAGTTGCGACTATTGCAATCAATACTTTGAAAGTTTGGGTGCAGTGAATACCAGTAGCTGAGCGGCAGTGATATGGTCTTGCTGAACGACCTAGAAAAAAAGCAGCCTCTTCACGACAATAATTGAGAAAGGACGGAAGAGTGAGCTTAATATAAACAAATAATGACTGAAACATTCAATGCCACAACCGGGATTTGAATCACGGATCTTCTAGCTTCTCTAATCGCTGAGTTACCATGGCTATATGCGCACAGGACTTCAATTCTCTGACTCGAGATTTTACCGGTAAACTATTAAGAGGTCTCAAATTAATTTGGTATGATGTATATAAAGTAGTCACAACGTGGTAAATACCTTAAGTTCCAGACTTAAGTCAACCATTGTAATTAATTGTTAAATTTTCCAACTCCTGATCTGCAAGGTCAATATAGAACAAACAATTTATTGACAAAAATAGGTAATGTTCCATGTAATTGTTATATGATGAGAGCTTCGCCTGCAGCTTAGGCCACGAGTCGTAGTAGGCTGTTCAGTAAAGCTAAGACCAGCCGCTATAATCTCAGACAGCTTTATTAAGAATATATTGTGAATTTGGTAATACTTTTTCTCTATTTTGCCAGTTCGTGCTCGCAATCATGGGTTCTGTAATATAGTAGCTATCAACGATGTCCACTCGAACTGAAGGAAGATACCGCCGGCCAGCTCCTCTTATTACGATTTTGAATTCTACTTGTTAAGGTGACTGCAAAACAACGGCACTACTACAACAGATTTTTTTCATTCCTTGTGCCAGTTGATATTTCCGGAGCGTTGGTTCAAAGTGGAGCTAACATGCATGTACAGATGAACTTTATTGTTATTTATTTGTGAATCAGGTAACCAATATATTGGTAAATCATGTAAAAGTTGTTTTATTGCGATATCTTCGTTATATTTAATTTCTCTACACGTACTATGTACATAGCGTATAGAGAAGGTATTGCACTCCACCCAAAAATTCCATACCGAGATTTCACAGGAACTATATGTTTTAGGGTCCCCTGTATTAAAAAAAAGCATTTTCAGGAAAAGGACCATGTGTCAGTGTGTCCGTGTGTCTGTGAACACTATTACTCAAAAACGAAAAGTCGGTAAAATAGCAAGCTTGGTATTTAAGTTTAGTATCTTCCAGGGATGCGACACAAAGATTTTGGGAAAAATCCCCCCACCCCAAACTACCCTTTAAATGGAACTTTTTTCGAACATTTTGATTTCTTCAAAACTGGCTCCAACGATTTTGATTAAAATGTCGTATATTAAAGATATTTACCTGACAAATAAAATGTATATCTTGAATTTTCTGGAAATAGCCTCTGAAGACTACTTTATTCTCGATGACTTTTACGGAATGTTGCATAACTGATAAACCGTAAGAGATGGACAAAAACTTATCACACGAAAAATGCAGAGCACGTTAAAACACATGTTAAAAAACATACCTTTCTCATACAGAAATTTGTCATCTCCGTGTCCATACAAACAAAGGAACATTACTCGACATTTATCTTCTCAGGATAAAGGAAAACCCCCATAAAATCCGGATAATTCACCTTAAGAGATAAACACGGTATATTTTGAATATGAGGCAGATACGCTCGCACTAACTACATAGGTGGGCTTTATTTCGAAGAACTACCTGAAATGAACAACATGACATACAAAGTTGTATCTTGGGATTTCAGTTGGCTGTAAAACCACAATACCCTTATCCTTTCATTAGATATTTTATTTTCTCCCCGAGGAACCTCAATGAAAACTTCTATAACTGCTTAACATTTCGTTTTAGAAAAAATGTTTTGGTGAAAATCGATAAGTTTGAGGCGAACCAGAAGAAATCATGGTTTCTTTTAAATTCAGAGCTTTTTCTTTGGGGTTGTGTTTAATGCGCGTTTTTACTGCTATGGCACTGCAGGCGAGGACACTAATGATATATGGTGTGAAGATGGAGTACTGGTGGAACGTGATGGCGGGGGAAACCGGAGAAAACACGACTCTGTGCCACTTTTTCCACCACAATTCTCACATGCGGTTGCTTGGAATCGAACCCGGGCCATCTAGAAAATCAGAAGCTAGCTCCCTTGACCACCATAAGCGGATTCATGGGAATATTTTTCATATTAAGTTAGAAACCCTTGTTGCAATACGATTTGGACTTCTCGGCGTTCAGAATTGTCTATTCATTTAACCAAAATGAACTATAACACTTTATGTGGGCATACCTGTGTATTGTATAGTAATGATACGATTCAGTGTAGCTCAGAGGACACGCTATCGTTTTCCGAAACGAGTATGACTAATCCTCAGAACGGGCCAGCCAGACATGAGTTTGTCTTGGTTTGGTTGGCTATGCATGGCAGCATTATCGGCTTAATGCTGCAGTGCGGTAACTGCCAGCGTATAATTAAACTTTTATACCAAGTGTTGGCGCAAAACTCCCCATTTTATTCTGTGCACTGAAACAGCTCAACTTTGGTTTCATTCTTTTTATTGTTACATTTATATAGCCCTCTTTAACATCTCAGGTCATACCGGGGGCTTTTTGTATTAGAGATAACTCTTTGTCGGTAGGTTTTTTATGTTGGGTTTAAATCGTTTTTTATTTTCCCCAAACACACACACAAACATTCACCTTCACACATATACTTCCAGATTCTGTGGGAGATAGGGAATAATTCTGGTCAAAGAAAACTTCCCCGCCCCAGCCTTGAATCGAACCTGGGACCTCCGGGTGAGAAGTCAACTCACTGACCACTCAACCACAGAGTCTCGTCTTTCTTGTATTATCGTACAGCGTATTATGACGCATGAAACTGACAGAGCTTTCAAAAATAGTTTATTTTTAGTTTTACTTTACTATTTACTACAATAAGTAGAGAAAGGAATGTATACTAGTTCAAAATTCGTTTCTAAACTGTCAGTAGTAATATACGTTTTCAGACAAAGAATATTGCCCTCGAATATTGAATATGTCTGTGAAGAGCGGAACTCGAAAACGAAGAATCTGTAATATCTAACTTAGTATTAATGTTGCAACTCTTACAAGAAGCAACACAAACACAAAACTCTCTACCAAACTACGCTCTGGGGAAATATGTTCAAATTTTTACTTTCTCTATACTCACTATGTACATAGTGTATAGAGAATGTATTGCACTCCACCAAAAAATTCGATACCGAGGTTTCACCGGAAATATGTGTTTTAGGGTCCCCTGTATCCAAAAAAAGGTCCGTGTGTGTGTGTGTGTGTGTGTGTGTCCGTGTGTCAGTGTGTCCGTGTGTCTGTGAACACGATAACTCAAAAAGGAAAAGTCGGTAAAATACCAAACTTGGTATTTAAGTTTAGTATCTTGCAGGGATGGGACACGAAGATTTTGAGAAAAATCCCCCCACCCCAAACTACCCTTCACATCGAACTTTTTTCGAAAATTTTGATTTTCTAAAAAATGGCTAACGATTTTGATTAAAATATCGTATATTAAAGTTATTTACCTGACAAATAAAATGTATATTTTGAATTTTCTGGGAATAGCCTCTGCAGACTACTTTATTCTGGATGAATTTTTCATAACTACTAAACCGTAAGAGATGGGCAAAAACTTAACCCACAAAAAATGTAGAGCACGTTAAACCACACAATTTATGTTATATATATATTTTTTTCGTGGAGCTGATCGTTTTTGAGATATTCCTTTTTCTTTGTTTCAGCTTTGAAAAACTTATACTTTTCTCATACAGGAATTTGTCAACTCCTGTCCATACAAACAAAGGAACATCAGTCACATAGTAACCAGCTTTTGGCTTTCACTTTAACCTATGGTACTCCTTTATTTCGCTTCTACTTACAATAAAGCAAGAAATAAGACTATTTCTGCTAATTTTTCTCGATTAGCATGCAATAAATAAAAGATAAGCCTATTAACAATAATAATTTACAGAGATATAAGAAAGTCATGTGAATGAAATACATCAGATTTTTTATTTTACTAACAATTTCCCTTAAACATATGTTTAAGATACTTTTATGAGAAATGCTCAAATTGGAAGTTATTTGCTTTTTACTTCCTGTACCTACCTAGAACAATGTATGAGGTAGAGAAGATATTGTATTCTACCCGAAAATTCGATACCTAGATTTCACCAGAAATACATGGTTTGAAGATTTCTGTATCGAAATAAACCGGTTAAAGACAAAACTTGGTATTTAAGTTCAGTATGTTCCAAGGAAGGTCGTCTCCTTAGCGCGGTGGTAGCGCAGCTGCCTACCAAGCGGGAGATCTGGGTTCGATCCCCAGTACCGGCGTGGGGATTTTTCCCCCGCTGGGAGACCTGGACCGGGGTGCACTCAGCCTCGTGAGGTCCCTGGGGGGCCAATTGAGGAGCTACTTGATGGAGAAGTAGCGGCTCCAGGTCTGAGGACCGCATTAACCGGCCGGGAGGGGATCGAGGCGCTGACCACGTCTCACCCTCCAATACTGCACCCCATCCATGACGTCTGTAGTAGACCGAGATGGGTGACGCAGCGGCCGGGCGGTAGGCCAAGGTTCCCCGTGAGCTGTCGTGCCATGGAGTTATGTTCCAAGGAAGAAAAACGAAGAGTTTCAGGGAACTACCCCATCCCAGACTACGCTTTATATGAAAGAGTTTTCTGGAATTTCTATACCTTGAATTATTTTTATTCTGCATATTCTGAAGCCGTCTTCATTCTGGATGACATGCATAAGTGATAAATCGTAAGAAATAGACAAAATGTTACTTTACAAAATATGGTTAAATTTCACAATGTGCACTATGTTTTTGTTATGGAGTTAATCATTTTCCAAATATTCCTTATTATTTGTTTATCCTTTTCTCAAATGAGAAATAGTTTCTTTTTTTGTTCTTTGCTTTATTCCTCACTATGCAAAGAAAGCGGAATGTGAATGTCATACTTCGAGTATTTGGCTATCACCTTAGCCTAGTGTTTTAGCTTATTTCTCATTTACCTACATGGAAATAAGCAATAAGACCGCGTGTGTTAATGTTTATCTTTATTATCACAAAGTAATAGAATCATCTTTTTTAGAAAATAGTTTGTTACAGAACAGTTGAATTTGTGAATGGAACACGCATTTTTTTTACTTTCCATATTTAAGGATAGGTGCAGAAGGTGTTTCATTCTACCAAAAAATTCAATACTAAGATTTCACTGAGTTTTGAGTACCCCCCCTAAAAAAATTATAGACAGGTCCGTGTACGTGTGTGTATGTATGTGAACACGATTAACTCAAAAACTAAAAGTTGATTAAAAACCAAACTTGATATCTAAGTTCAGTATCTTCCACGAAGATTTTCAAGAAAATCCCCCTATCCCAAACTACCCTTTGCGTGGAAAACTTTTCAAAAATGTTGATTTTCTCAAAAATTGCTTAACAATATTAAATTTACCTTATATTATATCGCATATTTTGATCAAAATACCGTATATTAAAGATACCAATAGGACAAGTAAAAGTAAATTTTGAGTTTTCTTTGAATAGCATCTGTAGTCCTCTTCATTCTGAGTGACTTTTGCATAGCTGGTAAAGTCTAAGAGATGTTCAAAAGCTTATTAGACAAAAGAGTAGGGTTCGTTAAAACACACTATTTATGTCGTATAGCAAACCATTTCCAGAATATTCCTAGTTATTTGCTCCAATTTTAAAATACTTCACTTTTCTCATACGGTATTTGCCATTTCCTGGCATGCAATTAGAACCGAATTTCAGTTGCATAGCAATCTGCTTTTATAAGAATTGACTATTGCTTTACTCTAGTTTACTCCCTTGTTTCTTTTCGACTTATAAGGAAGTAATAAGCCTATTTCTACTAATGTTAGCTTCGTTAGCATAAACTAGATAGAAGAATAAGCTTATTAAGAATAATTTGTTATAGAGAGGTATGTTCTGTGAATTGAACACAGAGTTTTACTTTTCGTGTACGTATGTGCAATTATGAAGAAGGTATTGTATTGTAGCCAAAATTTGATACCGAGATTTCGCCGGAAATTCCTGTTTTGATACTTCCCGAATCCAAAGCATTTTTAGAAAAAAGGTCCTCGTGTGAATGTGGTAAACACGAAAAAGCGGCTAAATACCAAACTTTTTATTTAAGTTTAGTATCACCCAAGGATGTGACACGAGGATTTTTAAAAAATCTCACTCTCCCCAGACTACCCTTTAGAAACAACATATTTCGACATTTTCGATTTTTAAAAACGGCTAACGATTTTGACTAAAATGTCATATATTAAGAATAATTACATGGCAGATAAAGCATATAGTGAATTCCTTGGAAATAGCTCCTCAAGTCCTCTTCTGAATGACCTACTAAACAAAGAATGTAGAACTGGTTAAAACACACAATTTGTCCCATTCTTTTTTAAAAGCTAAATATCTATTTTAGAGATATTCACTGTTATTAGTTTCAATTTTCAAATACTTAAACTTTTCTCAAACGGGAAGTCCCCGTCTGTTTCACATCTCTCTTGTTTTTCTCTTGGCCATGCCAAACGCTAAGCCATCACCAGCTACTAAAACATTTCACTATCGCTTAAGAAATTAAATTAAGCTGTGCCTATAGATGCTCTATAACTGCTTCTCAGCATCCCATTCTATATTAGACTTTAAAGACCGCTTAATTTCGCTCATGCGGCGTTATCAGGCCTGATAATCTTTTACTTGCTATAAATATACGGCACGGGAGCAGCGACATTACTTGCTTTCCATGGTAGGAAGCCATGCTAAAGATTTATTACGCTCGAAAAAATGCTTTAGCCTTTGCAATGTTTGAACTCGCGATCGAAAATCAGAGGCTAGCACCTTATTCCTGGACTACGGAGGACATCGTCTATCTTTTAAGCCTAACGTATTCCCTTATTCGCTTAATATCTAGAAGGAAATATACTATAAACCTATTTCTACAAACGTTTATCTTGGTTAACATAAAGATAGGAGAATAACAATTTGTAAGAATAGTTTGTTGAAGAGTGGATAAAGAAAGTTATGAGAATGTAACACATAGTACTTTTTCACCTAAATTTAATATACTTTTCAGGAAAATCGCCGCATATGCATAAAAGGTCAGTCCATTTATGAAATTACAAATTAATGTTTTAATGTAACACTCGAATTGTATAATTATGTATTATCACATAATAGCAGGTGTTTGTAACCCTGCAACTCTTCACAACTCATCTTTTTCATAGTTACTGCTTTAAACTACTAATTGATTGAGTAACCAATTAGTTGATTAACTGTGTATTAGATTATTCAACGCATTTAAATTTAATTATTTGAATATTGAAGAAACCCTCCATATAAATTATACAAAAAATAACCTAATATGAGTCTCTGTAATTTATTTTTATATTTACAATATCTTTTACAATATATTGCGAAAATGTTGCTCACTATTTTTCATATTAAGAGATAAACTTTTGAGAAATATCATAATACGTATTCCTTTTTGTATTCAAATAGGATTCAGGAGGCTGAAGGTGTTATGATATGTATAAAAAGTGGATCACCATAATATGTTGGCTTTGAAGAGTGTTTCTTCCCTAGAAACAACTACTGAACAGCACTTAAAATACAAAAAGATATAAAAAAAATCAACTAAATACCAATGAATAGCTCGGAAATAGTTGGTAACACAAAAAAAGTTAAAATAAACTATATGTTTAAAAGAGATCTACATTTTATGTCTAATAAGCAGAAAATTTAAAATTAACTTATCTACATATTAAAATTATAGTCTGTTAATTTGAAACGTTTTTAAGAAAACAACAAAGTATTTTCTATAAGTTTAGTTTTAGGGTTTAGAGGGACTTAGTAGATTCCTAACAAAATACGAAGTTTGCGTGTATTGTGCTTTTATTTGTGCTATTTTCAAAACACACACACACATCCGCAAACTGCACACAGTTTTCTAAAAAAAAAAAAAAAAAAACTGTTAATATTCAGTTTGGGGACTTCAAAGCTTGTATTTACAATAACAATATATATATGTAATTTTTAGAAATCCAATAGATATTTCTACTCTGTAGATGTACAAGTGGAAAATAGTCGCAACATTAATAAATTCACTAAGTCTGAGCTATTCCACAAAGCATTCGTACAAACAAGTTGCTATGTTTTCTCGTTCTTTTATCGCTATTTACTTTCCTCGTAAGGAGGAAGAACATCCCCTAGGACTTACAAGCCAGCACCTGGGGCCAGATGCCTGTTGAGGAGCAGACGAACTCTGGATCAGAGAGAGTAGCCAGGATGGGTGATCAGCCCGATGCTGATATGAGAGTGAAGAGGATATGAAATAATGGTGAAATGGACGAAAGAAAATATGATTGTGGAGCAGCTAGTGGAATGAATGGCGATGAAACCGAAGGAAACCTGCCCGTTTATCCACCATTAATCCGACACGCGGTCCCCTGGGATCAAACCCGAGTAGTCTTTTATTTCCTAAACATAATAAAATACTCACAATGGTGCAATAGTTTCAATCGAAGAATTTAATGTAATGTGCATTTGGCTATAGTTATACGGAGGCTCAGATTACAGCAGCTTGCCAGGAAAGAAGGAAATAAATATGCAAATAAAATCATAGGTATTACATTCTGTTTGCGACAGTCATTGAAGCCAAAAGAACAGCCACTTAACTGTTCAAAGCATAGCGAATCAAAAGTTGCAGTTCCGGAAATCATTAATGCTCAAATATTTTAAGTGCCATCAACCTACCTTTCGTGTGACCCTGGGAATAGCTCTTGACATTCCATTTCTTTGCTCTCTGCGTGACCGGAAGCAAGAACATAGAAAACAAATCGAAGTTCTTTTGACTAGTACTAATTGAATTAGCTGCATCCTCCTCACACCTTTCCCCCTTTTTCTCTTTTTAAACCACATTAAGACTAATTACTGCAGTCTTTTTCTGTTATAACATAGTCCGTTGAAAATTAAGAAAGCGATGATTGTTTGCACAGCGTCTCAGACTTGAAGTCCGCGTTGAATCAAATTCCTCAAATCTAATGGTTTAGATAAAGGCAGCTACTGATTCATCAACCAGAAGTGGTTTTTGATCCTCCCGCATACTACAGATGATGTGGAAGTTCTGTACACGTGACATACATGTCCATGTATGACGCAGCATATTGGCCAGCAGTGGCGGGCTGCGACGGAGTTTCCATTCAACATTTGTTGTGGTGGAATTTAAGTCTGTCTATACGCCAAGTTTCGGCCTTCTTTGTTGCAAACTATTTTGTAATTCGGATGTATGTCCTGTTCAAAAGTATTATATAAAATAAACATTTAAATGAACTTAACCAATGAGGAGGAAGAAATCAAATGTAGTAACATGTACGATGCAATTAAACCTTTTCCGCGTAGTTGAAACTGTGAAAGGGATAGTTTCAAGAGGTCATCTGTTCCCTCTGCAATCCCTCCAAAATACAAATGGAGAATAGGTAAATTAATGAAATTTACTGGCTAGGATAGACTTGCAATACAATGTAACAAAATGTAATAAAATTATAAAAGCATACACCATGGTAATTTCTAAGACAAAATGGTTAGCGATGGAGGATAAAACCTAAGAAGGGCAAAAATAGTTGAGGCCCAAAATATAGAGCAAGTTGTAACTTTAAGTATCTTGGATGTAATATCAATAAATTAAATCTTAATCTAGAGGAAAATACACAGAAGTATAATCGAACAAATGGAATAATGAGAAAACATTTTGAAAGCCCAAAATAAAAAGTGAATTAAAGTTGCACAAATGAGGTTTCTCAGATCTGCTGAAAACGTTACCTTACTAGACAAAAGTTAAAAACAGAGACCAAATAAAAACTGAAAGCAAATTGTACCACCATGTGGAAAGCGTGACCTCGATTGAACAAGGACATGGTGGAATGACTATATTAGCCTAAGAACGGGACAGCAATGACCCAATTCATGGCGGGAAGAAGGTAAACCGATTTCCTTGCCAGAAATCTAAGTAAACGATTTGTTGGGGAATTATTTTTATAAATGAATTGTGCAAGGTCAAAATAAAATTTTGATTCAAATGAGGAACATATGTAGCCCTATTAGAATTGCTCTATCCGGAACCCAGACTTTAACGAAATAATTGTAAACGTAAAAGAATATAGTTATAAATGCAATGTTTTTGTATTATTTTATTCTAGTCTAAATTAAAGCAAAAGAAGTCGGAAACTGCCACTACACTCAGTGTCCTTATTTCTCAATCTACCAGTGCGGTTAATCAACTTCGCGGGTGGCGCAACAAGTAATTCGGTGTTTACTCAAACCTGGTTTAGATTTTTTTGTTTAAATTCTATTTCACTTTACGTCGCCTTAACAGCTAGATCATATCCCGGCGAAGCTGCTCCGTAAGACACCTCGTTGACGATGTTTTAGTACTATTTAAAATTTCGAGTCTGTTGCTAAGCTGTGGCAGTATATGAATTGAAGGAGGTACGAGATTTATGTACTCAAAGAACTGTGGTGAAATGTTTTAAAAATCTGATGGGTTCCATTCACATTACTTTATATGTTTTGCAAGCAAACTATTATTATAAAGGACTATTCTTTTATCTACATCGTGTTAATTGAGATTACACAGTAGCAGAAATAGTCATAAGACCTTAATGGTCAGCCTTTCATCTCTTCCTTGTAAGCAGAAGTAAAATAAGGGAATACACTAGCTAAATCGTTTAAAATCTGTTCGATATGTGAACAATTTGAAGTTCGGTTCGCTTTGCATTGCCAGTAAAACAAAAGAGAGATAAAATGAAAGGTGATAATGTTTGAGAAAAGTTACGCTGTTTACCATTGAAACCAATAACGAGGAGTATCTCGTAAACGGGCCACTATACAACAAAAATATATAAATTGTGCGTTTTAATGAGACCTATATTTTTGTGCGGTAAGTTTCTGTCTGTATCTTATTGTTCACCAGTAATGCAAAATTCAGCAAAATTCATCCAGAATAAACATATATTTAGAAGTTATTCCCAGAATTTTAGGATATCCATTTCATGTTTGATGTAAATACCTTTAATATACGCTATTGTAATAAAAACCGTTAGATTGGTTTTTGAGAAAACTATTTTCTAAAGTATTTCATGTAAAGAGATACATTGCGTGGGGGGATTTTCTTGAAAATTTGCCTCTCACTAGCTTGGAAGATGCTAAACTTAACTAGCAAGTTTGGTATTTATTTAGTTTTTGAGTTATGATGTCCACAAACAGAGTAACACATATATACAGGATGTTTGAAAACGACACCAAACGAAGATGTGGACCTTGTTGGTCATACCGTACGTGATACGTAAATATAATTTTCAGCTCTAAATTTGGCATATACAAAAACTGCCATAAAATCACCATGGATTAGGCAGTCGCACATAACCAAATTGCACGTGCCTGTCCCACTACAAGAGAGACGCCGGTTGGTGGCGAAGGTCCCAGTCGCGTGGAGTAGGCGTGGTTTGATAGACATGCCGGCGCGGCACAGGTTACTTTAGTAATGGGAAACGTAGTATGTGGGTGTGGCGGATGGAAACCGTTGTTCCTTCGCTGCCTGATTCCAAATAGAAGAGTTTGAAAGTGGCGACATCAAGTTTCGGACAAGTCAAAGTGTAACTTAATTGACTGCTATCTTCGTTTGGTGTCGTTTTGAAACGACCTGGATATACAGGGATCTTTTTCTATAAATGCTCTTTTTTTACTCGGTACCTTAAAACATGTATTTTTGGTGAAATATTGGTATCGAAGCTTTGGGTGGAGTATAATACGTTCTCTCTCTCTCAGAGAGAGAGAGAGAGAGAGAGAGAGAGAGAGAGAAATTAAAAATATGACGTGTTTCTCTACCTACTCTGCAATAAATTGTTCTTAAGCTTATACTTCTATGTACTTCATCCTAATAAAGATAGACATTAATAAAAAGTCGCAATACTAATTTCTTTGTAGGTATAAGTGAAATAATGAACATTTGACTAAAGCAATAGTCGAATCCATTTAAATCTGGCCGCTAAGTAATGAAATGGAATTCTCCACTCCTCGCTTAGTCGGTGTAAAAAGAAAGAAAAAATGACGACTTATTTTTTGGAAAATTTAGACCAATATCTTCGGAGTAGTTAACTCCACAAAAAAAGTCGGAGAAATGTGTTTTAACGAGATTTGCATTTTTAGTTTATCAGTTGACCAAAAGTCATCCAGAAAATTCAGGATAAACATTTTATTTGTCATATAGATATCGTTAATATATGATATTTTAATTAAAATCTCCGAGAGCCATTTTTAAATAATACGAAATTCCAAAAAATCCCTGTAAAGGGCAATTTTGGCTACGAGGGCTTTTCCTGAAAGTCTCCCCGATCTCATTCTTGGAAGATATTGATCTTTAATACCCATGTTTGGTATTGAACCGACTTTTCGCTGAAAATCTTCGTGTGTCATCCTTAAAAGATACTGAACCTCAACACCTAGTTTGGTATTTAAAAACTTTTCGATTTCGAGCTAGTGTTCGTAGACACGCAAATGCCCAACATACCTTTTACTAAAAAATGATTTTTTATTCAGAGATCTTCAAAGCATACCTTTCAAGAGAAATATGAACATTGTACGTGGGAGAGAAATTAAAATAGAATAGATTTTTTTCAAATAGTTCACTTAAAAGAGAGGCTGAGGTATATACATATCGTGTGAAAGAGAATTACCCTCGCTTGAAATATGTTACGATGGAGAAGGAAAGTCTTAGGTTCTCGCACATTTGGAAGTAGAGAAAGTTGTCTGTTTCCCTAGACCTCAATAGTGTTTTTATTTCTTCGTTAAGGCTTCCTATTTTATATAAAAATACTAATTTCCTCTCAGCCTTAACATATCTCTCCCTATGTCTAGTTTGACAAGAAAGAAATCGAAACAACTGAGACTTTGTACTCGAAGGATTTATTGGAGATAAAAGATTTCAACTGTGATTTCTCGTAAACAAGTGGAGAAGGTAGCCAAAGTAATGCGATTGGTGACTTGAACTTGAATAGGGAAGGGTGAGAGGGAGGTATTGCAGCGTTGAAATGCATGACGACCTCATTATTTACGTCAATCTCTTCTTTTGAAGTATACTTGGACACACATCTTGGAGTATAGCCGTCCGAATTTATGATCGCCAAGAGGATATTATGTTGACATTCATTTATAGTAGTTATTTTGGTGCAGAAGCATTAGAAAACCTAATAATAGTAATCAATGCAAGACCATTAATATTACCTAGCATGCATTACCATTTGTTAATTATACTTGACTTGGTCTAGAGTTCAAAAGTTTGGTTAAATAAATAGAGCTATTGCCAGCATTATTGGTGAACGTCTACCTCAAATCAACTTGCCTCTCGTGCCAATCCCGGTGCGGATTTCCGTTAAACCGACACAAAAGGCTTCCATTTGTATACATAGAGACGGATATGACCACTTCGCTTAGTCGCATCACGCCGGAAGGATAGACTACACCATCGATAGGTCCGACACGAACATATCTCGCCAGCTCTCCAGGCAGATACCGGAGGTCATTAAAACTTCTTAGAACTTTGCATAAACTTCACCGCCCAAAAGTACCCAATCTCCCATGTGTATATCGGAAACCACTCCACCGTCGAGACTAACCCAATCTATTCACGTGACGGAAGTCAGTACTCAGCTAGCAAGAAGATACGCAAAGTATTGGCAGTGTAAACTTCGCTCACCTTTTGCTATGCCCATCCAGTGTTTGAATAGTCCAAGAAGGAAGGTGAAACCGTAAAGCTAGAAGAGGGCGGACTACACATTTCAACTGTACCAAATAATTTTCTTCATGTACACCTAGGAGAGGAATACATATAGCCTATATAGGAATGAGGGGATTTCAGTTGTTACTGGAATGGGTAGTTCCACATTTTCCAAGTATTTTACCTTCTCCTTTGCATAGTTCTAGCCACTATCGCTCACCTCAACATTCCAGAGGTTTACAAAGGCTTAAAGCGGTTAATAGGATTTCTGAAGAAGCAGATTAGTATCAGAAAATTTGCATATTATACTACTGTGTCAAGAAAGTTACGGGAATTTGCCATAAAACACATAAAACGGATTATTCATCCAATTTTATTACATCGCCTTCAAAGTAGGCCTCTTCTGAAATTATAAATTTATGCCAACGAATAATCCAATCATTAAAATATTTTTGTAGGCATTTTAGGAATCGATGTCAATTGTCACCGCGAATTTTCCTTTGTCTTCTATCGACTGAAAACGGGTGCCTCGAAGTGGTAACTTGAGTTTTGGGAAGAGAAAGAAATCAGGAGGAGCCAGATCAGGTGAATATGGTGGTTGTTCGATGAAAATTGTTGACTTTTTGGCCAGAAATTCGTTCACAGTAATAGCCTTGTGAGCTGGTGCGTTATCGTGATGCAGAATCCATGAGTTGTCATTCCACAAATCTTGCTTTTTCGCTGTATTTGTTCTCTCAAACACCGCATAGCGTTCAGATAACAGTTTTATTTACCATCTGACCTTCTGGCAAGAACTCTTGAGTGCACGGCACCGCCATAATCGAAAAAAACTATCAACCTGACCTTCAGTTTTGATCGAGTTTGACGTGCCCTTTTAGGGGTCGGTTCAGTTGGAAGGCACCATTCGGATGCTTATTGACTGGTTTGAGTGTCAAACTCGTAAACCCATTTTTTGGATTGGTTCTTGATTTATGGATTGGATCTCTCGAATGTGACAACTTGCCGCAAAAAAACTTTTAGATTTTGCGTAATAGCTCCAAACACAGCTTCGAAGTTGAAAGTTGCACCCGCTTGTTTTCAACTATGAGCAATCGCGGCACCCATCGGACAGACAACTTTTTCATCTGCAATTAATCGTGCAAAATAAGAATTGCCGTTCACGTCGACACACCTATGGTCACTGTCACTTCGCGAACTTCCGTTCGACGATCAGCGAGAAACACATCATGAACTTCTTTAATGATTTTTTCGATATGCGGCGTCCTGGGCGCTCCTCATCAAAAGCAGATATTCGAAGACTTAAAGTTTACCAATATTTGACTGTTATCATCGATTGCGAAGAGTAGCCAATTTCGCTTTTATATCCCCGCAAGTTTTCCCATCCACAAATGAAAAGCAAATCACTCAACAATACTGCAATTTTTGCATTTTAGCGAAAACATGTTGTTTTCACTGAAATGCCTGCCAAATCCAAAATAACCAATGAATCAGTTCCAAATTTCTTGTGACGACTTGTAACAAATGAAAGTACATGATGGCCAAATCAACGTGCCTTAGAAAAACCATCCATCTTGAAACACGGGCTTTATTACACCACCCTCGTATATAACTCTTGCAACTTATAACCATCGTTAGCGTCAATTAGTACTTACTCTCGCAGTAACAACTTCGTGCGCACTCGATTTTATGGTAGTGTATGAAATGCTGCAACTATTGATTTTGCTTTTCGCCATTTGCTTATGCTTCAGTGCGAGCGAGCGCTGAGTTCAATTTTCTCCTCGTTGGTTTTGAAGGCATGCACTGAAAGGCGGGGTTAAATTGATGGATATGCAGCGCACCTATACTTCAATTTATAACACTTGAGCTTCTCAATATCAGACCTGGTGTTTATTACTCACGTACGCCCAAATCCTCAAAGGTTTATCCTTCAACCTAATGATTACCTAGAGAGACTGTGACTACTGCGTGGTACACTGGAGTTCTCGGAAACGTACCGTTGCATCTACCTTCTGTAACCTTTTCCCTTATACAGGGGACTCAGCCGCACCTGTGAATCTGTATGTAAAATATGCAAAGTGTTCTGTGAAGAGAATTTCCGCGTTACCCAAACACATACGATATTCTGGAGGTGCATACTTTTTGATTCTCTATTACTTGTATAGTACTGTGGGAAGTAATGTATTCCACTCAAAAATTCATTTCATTCATCGAAAGTATGTCTTGAGGCTCTCTGAAGACAAAAACGATTTTTAGAAAAAGCTTCGTGCATGTGTGTGTGTGTGTGTATCTGCAGTTATTATAATTAAAAAAAATCAGGTTATAAGCAAAACTTTTTTTTTTTTTTAATACAGTTCCGGATTCTGATCGGGACTCCGTCACTGTATACCCTACTTTTTATTTACCTAATTTCTTTACTCTGATTACTATATGATTACTGAATTTCTGTTTTACCTTTTACTCACACACATACACAAACATATAACACCCATGCCCAAGGCGGGACTCGAACCCATGATCCCCTGCGCTGCGAAACACCAAAGCGAGACGCTATGGCGAGCGCGGCCATGGGGACCGGCCGAACTTGGTGTTAAAGGTTTCTATCTTCCAAGGATACAACATTAATTTTTTTGAGAAAATCCCCTACTCCAAACTACCCAATACATGAAACATTTTTCGAAAATTGAAATTTCTTACAACTTTATGTAATTATTTTGTTTAAAATACCATATGTTTAAATCTTTTTCATAACAAAAACAATTTTTGTAAGAATAGTTTGCTGAAGAAGTAGATAAAGCCATGTAAATTCATTCAGTTCTTTTATCTTTTGTATACCCTTTAACTTACAGATATCAGGGGTTTTGAGTTGATAAACCGCTGGTCGTATTTTACTCGTAGAGCGTAGCTTTTTTGAGTATTATTAAGCACTTACAATCGGTCCCATATTTACTCTTGGACTCTGTGAACGATAGGAAATGATTGTGGGTAAAGAAAATCACCAAGCAGGGCGGGAATCCAAACGGGATTTCTGGGCTGACAAGACATGTCGTTGACCATTTTACCATAGACAGATTCCTTTTTCACGTGCATTCGCTCACATTTCGAGTTAATGACTACTGCAGAAATAGAAAGAAACTGCTGGATAGAATGGTGTAAAAATAAAAACTGAATAATAGCGAAATAATTCCTTACAGAAAAATATTGCATAATGTCTTGTGAACAGGTGGCTTAGTCGTCCAATTGTTTGTGTGTGTGTGTGTGTGTGTGTGTGTGTGTGTGTATCATTTTCACCTTAGCGAAACAGTTTAATCAAATAGTAATAATAATTAATAAGTAGTACCTCTGCTTCTCCAGTTTCATTTTAAACTATTTAATGCTAGTTTTATTTATTTGTTGAAACAATAACTCCCCATATTCAGTGTTACCACCTAAAATAAACAGAAACAGGCAAATCATAAATAGATCCTATACATCAAAAACATTAGTAAAGTTGAAACACTATTATAGTAACATAACAATGTAATGTCGACTTTCAAAAATATTCTTCACTTAATAGGATAGTTAAAAACAATACTGCAAAGAGGATTTTAAACATGATAATAGAAAATTATATAACAAATTATTTATAACAATGGAAGATAAAACATAAAATACTGAAAATGATAATTGCACAAATCATTTTGAAGAACAGCAATCGAGCCCCTTTTTGGAGGTATAACAACTCGATTTATTTTGTCCTCTCGCAGTCCAAAATTCAGGCATTGTAAAGTGTAGAGGTATGGTGTCCCAAGCTTCGACCATTGACCGGATTTCTTCGATGTTATTTGATCATGAAGTATAGGATTGTGCTTAACTGCCACCAGAAAAATAGTTTGTTTTAATTCTGCCTTACTAACTGAAAATCTTGAACTGAGTAACTCCTTACAATTTTCATTCAATAATGTATGTAAATTCTCGAACCCTATACAGTAAAGAAAAAGGGGAAGTTAAGCTCTTATAACGTAGGACTTGAACCCCACGCTTTCAGGTTGTTACGCTGAACGAATAGACAATAGCTAGTGATGCATGAGTCTTTTCTATGCGCGCACGTTTTCTTGGGCGCTTGCTATCGGTCTTCATTCGGTAGGTTTCGCGCAATTTAGGAAGAACATGGCGACCACTTTGAGACACAAATTTCACTATACACCTTTATCTCGTGCCTTCTAATGTTTCATTCTCTTTGTACGTGTTTTTCAGAAAATAATAGCTCTGCCCCACTCCTCTGCTAAAGGCGGCGTGACTTTTAAGTTTAGGATTACAAGGTATGCGGCTAGAAACCAACTCTTGCAGTTATCAAGTCTTCCATTTACTGGTCCCTTAACACGTGGATAACTCACTGGTTTGCGCCAACACGAAACTAAACTAAACTAAATTGCCTACAGAATCTACAGGAAACAGATATTTTACTACGTTGCCTCTCGCTCCTAATAGAGGATCACCTATTTGTTAATGGTTATTTTCCAGTTTGAAGGCTATCATGTTTTGGAGAAAACAGTAGATCCCAAAATTCACGCATTTGCATGTGCGCTGTCTCTCGTTTAATAATTCAGCTAGTTTGCGGTAAATTAGATAACCTATTCACCATAATGGCTCAGGGTCTCAAAGAAAGCAATATTCTTTGGTCGACAACACTGTGGAGAAACAAGCGAGCGGCGTTCTCCCCCCCCCCCCTTCCACGGCCCTCACGAACAACCAGTGCCCAAGAAAGACGAGCACATAGTATGAATTTACAGTATATGAACTGTAAGAGGCGTAATTAAGGTCAAAATTGAAATATTAAATTGATTTCTTGTGTGTATTTGGCGCAGCGCCATGCCAGAGTGGCTAGATCGCTCGCCTCTCGCCCAGGCGGCTGCATGTGGTGGACGAAGTGGTGTCAGGGCAGGTTTTCTCCACCAATTCCTCCTTTATCACTTTTCCTACCACCCATTTGCCTACGTTTCCCACCATCTGTATCCTCGCTGTCATAACAGGAGCTGAGCTGGGATACCTGCTGTAACCGATCCATAGTCCGCTTCTTTTCAAAAGGCATCTGACTCTAAATAATGACCTGTAAATCCTGGGGTTGCACGTCTTTCAAATGAGGGTGGTAGGCAAGCGAAGGAGAGTGTGTTCCGGGGTAATGTGAGTCACTGTTATTTGGGGGGGGGGTCCTGTGTTCAAGCCCTCGGGAGCCGGCCAACTTGATCAAAAGTTGTTCGCGGTTTTTCTTCGGTTCTCTAGACAAATGTTGAGATAGTTAATTTGATCCGCGAAGTTTCCTACCATTCTTGCATTGCTTTTCAGTGTCGTCAACAAACAAATAATTTAATAATAATTTTCCCGCCTAATACCATATATTTGGCTGTATGTCCACCCTGGATATTGTGCCCTGAGACCGCCGAACGTGTGTGAACGGCTTGCTTCACAAGTCAAAGCTGATTGTTGACATCCGTTGTTCACCTGCGTTAGTGGACACGAGTGCAGCGGCTAGTTCTTTTGACATTACAGCTGTGATTGTTACACCTGTGCGTGTAGACACGTGAGCTATCGGAAGGTTCCTTGACATCGGTGCCCGGCATTGTTACACCGATTCTGTGAAACCTGTGGTGTTTTGCAATTACGACGGCTTCTGCTATGTGACCGACAGGTATAAAAGGGGGAACAAAGCATGCTTAGAGTTCATTTTCGATGGGAAATTCGTAACCAGAGTAGTAGGCGTCGCAGAGAAATCGAAAGAAAACTATAGGAACGACAGAAATGTTACAAAAGCATTGAAGAAAGGCAGATATTTGTGAGTAGATTCTGGTGGTAATCAATTTGTGGAAGAAATAGAGTGATTGTTGGAGAAAAATATGCTATGATCCAAAGTCCTCGAAAGACTGTTCCAAAACTTTGATTGTAAGTGCTTGGAAGTATCCTACAAAGAGGAGATAATCATTGAAGAAGTGTGTTCATTTTCTTTATAACTAATTTTGGCCTTGGATTCATGTGACAGGTATTGTATTTTAAAAAACTACAGCTTATGAAAAAAACGGGTGTATATATAGGAGGAGGGTTTTTATTTTCATCGCAAAGTTACTCGTGTCGTTAAAAATATTTTACTCCTATTGTGCCATCTTCGTATATCTCGCAGCAGATGATAAAGACCGATTTAAGGCCGTTTAATAGATTACATACAATTTAGAAACAGGTAATTCACCTGGAATAATTTTCACGGAATCCCCTTCGTAATGTCCATACCAAGCCGTTCATGAATCATGCTCTTATTGTGTTTAGGTAAATTGGATGTATTAATATAAACCTATGATCCTATCGACACAGTGAGAGGGAAGGAGAAATCCTAAATTCAATTTGAGTGGCTAGAAGACCCCGCTTTTAAAAGACAGTAATACTTTTAAGAAGTAAACACGGGCAACATATTTGAACTTTTGAACTTGCTAAAAAAAATAGTAAAACATAAATAACACGCAAGGGTTTGCAAGCATCTGATCCAACTGATAAGAGACTACAGCTATTTACTGGTATATTACCTTGGCGATCAGATATAGGTATGTATATACAAAAAAAATCGCCCTCCGTGGTGTAATGGTTACCATGCTGACTTCATATACCCAAGGTCGCGGGTTCAAACCCGGCGGAGGACGATGGATTTTTTCGGGCGTAAAAATCCTTAGCATGGCTTCCTTCGGAAGGGAAGTAAAGCCGTGGGTCCCGTGTCGTAGATTTATGGCACGTAAAAGAACCTCAAGCCTGATAAGAGAGGCCTCTGAGCAAAATTAAGCAGTTAAAGAGCATCCATAAATAACACGCCATTTTTATATACCAAAAAGATTAAAACTTATTCTATATAAACGTCTATACTTGATGGATAGATGGCATTAGGGTGCGACCCAGTCTATTTGGTTTCATCACCTGTGGATAGATGGCAGAGGATTTTCTATTTACTATTTTCATTTTTATATTGCTTCAGTAAAGTTTGTGGCATTTACTAATCTGATTTTTGTTTTGGCAGCTAAGGGAAAACGCGAAAACCTACGGGATTTGAACCCAGGGTCTCCGAATGCAAACCACAGATGTTATCTCCTGAGTAATACCGGCTGTATTATCACTGTTTTACTATTTATTGCCTAAAAAAATGAAATGTTTTATTTATGGACACTCTTTAACTGCTTTGGTTTTCAGCGTCCTATTCTATATTGGGCGTGAAAGACCGCTTAATTTTGCTCAGAGGCCTCTCTATCAGGCTTGAGGTTCTTTTACGTGCCGTAAATCTTCGACACGGGACCCACGGCTTTACTTCCCTTCCGAAGGAAGCCATGCCAAGGATTTTTACACCCGAAAAAATCTATCGTCCTCGCCGGGTTTGAAGCTTGGGTATATGAAGTTAGCATAGTAACCATTGCACCACGGAGGGTGACTTTTATTGCCTAAGCTGAAATATGTACATACATTAGCACGACTTGATGTACCGTCAGGTATTTTCCTAAAGCAATCGTAATTTTTTTTTTCTAAATGATTATCAAATAACGATATTATCACACTCGTGCATTACATTCTGGCTATAACAAGGAACCTTTGCAATATTACCCATGACTACGCACGCAACTGGAGGGTGGTTTTATATACCGCGTTATGAAGTTTCGTTATTTGATTGTTTAGTAAGAGAATATTTAATCCTCCGTCGGTCACAGTGTGTCTGAGAGATACCTTTCCCGCGTGCTTTAACATACATACGTAACATTTATGCAGACGTAACATAGCTTCCAAAAACGCACTGTAGTGCTGATTCATTATTGACCAGCTGTTTGTTTTTTTAAATGTAACGTGAGATAGATTGCGCCCGTTCACGTACCTCATTGTTTTTGCGGCCTTCTTTTCTGTTGGTCACTTTTTTGCGTATGTAATGTCAATGAGACGAGAAGTGTTCAATGTGTATAACCCGAAAGACATTCAGAGAGGTCTGGCAATACTGTTAGATAATAAAAAAGACAATGATGAAGATCTTGATGTTGAAGGCTACACAGATTGTAAACCTACGACTGAAACCGGTGAAGATATTCTCATTCCGTTCAAAATGACATAGATGAAGTCATAGACACCACAGATGTGTCTCCTCAGTTTAGTGGTGAAGATGTGATCACTAAATTAAAGCTCTAGAGCAGAGAAGAACTTGCTTACTCATCTGACTGGAGTAAGGGGTCCAGCTAGAAATGCTTGCACATCTACAGATCGGTGGACTTGTTTTATTACATAGGGTGCCCAATCTCTGCTCTTTTAAGATAATTGCGTCACTTAGCCGTAATACCCCGCCTTCTTCGTTTGTGCACGGCCAGGTAGGAAGCATTTCCCCTTCAATCTTTCAGTGGCATTTAACTGGGTTCGACTCTGGACACGATGGCAGGTTTCAAGCGAATAAAACATGTCGTCTTCCAGAGAGAATAGGAGGAAGAACCTTTTTTTCTTTTGTTATATTTGAAATGCCATAATTGTAAGCATCACTTATCTTGGGGTTCCGAAAAAATATTAAACGATACTTTGAAAAACACCCTCATACTAATTAGGGCAAACAAATGTTATCAGGTGTCCAACCAGTAACAGCACTTCAATTTGAATTAATTTTCTGTGCAAAGACACTCCCCACGATCTTCAAAGTGAACTAGTTGCTTTGCAAAATTAAACAGCCATTAAACATTCTCAGAAAAACGATTGGGATTTATTTAAGTCTGTTCCTAATGAAAAATTTCCCAGATTGCGAAATTTTGTTGGAAAGCATATATCAATATTTCGTTCTACAGATTGTAAACAGATGTTCTTGAAAATGAATCATATTAAAAGCAAATGTATTAGGGAAGGGACGGCAGGATCTTCGGCATGCCTTTTAGGACTATTGTTTATCCCTGCCGACAAACATTGATAAATTGGTTACAAGTAAACATTGCCAACAAAGTCACTAACAAGAATGGCGTTCAAGAAAATATAAATATTATAACGTTGCTGAATCCCCCTCCATTGATAGAAAGCGACGTCATAGATTGAGAGGTTTTTTCCTGCGGCTACCAAACAAATGGGTGGATGTAAATCTGCCCTCTCCCCTCACGCTGTAGGTTGGGCACCACTGTTTATTATAGATGACATACTATATATAATCATCACATACACCAACCATATTATTCGAACAAATCCAGCCGAGAACCATATGCTAATTTGACAACAAAAGAAAAGATGAACGCAGTTATGGGTCTTCTATATTTGGCAGGAGTCCTACGCAGTACAGGTCACCTTTATAAGAGCTATGAGGGCACAGTTGGATATGGAGTAGAGATATTTAGAATGGTAATGAATTTGAAGTGCTTCAGGTTTCTTCTTTGCTGCCTTAAATTCCGATGTCAGATCTTCTTGCGAAGAAACAAAGAAATTAAATGTTCTTGCAGCAGTGAGAGATAGTTTTACAGTATTCGTGGGCAACTGCCAGAAATGGTATTCATTGGGAAAAAATGTCCCAATCGACTTGATTCTGGTAGGCTTTAGAGGGACATGTAGTTTTAGTCAGTACATTCCATATAAGCCTAATAAATAATGGAATTAAGATCTATGTTTTAGTTAGTAGTTGGTATTTCTTGTAATTACTAAGTGAAGCACATGGCATCGTTTCGATGTTTCCTTGATCGGATTTGAATTTCTAGATCGTAAGTTCGCCACTGCGCCATGGTGACAAGGGATCAGCTCTGTTTCGGCTGATGCCAAAATATTCTGTCACAGTCTTGAAATATATGCCGAAAAACAATTTGTGTTAATTGCAATTAAGGGACTTGAACAAGAAACTATGGAATATTAAAATACAAATAAAACTTACTCAAAGATCTGAAGCTTTTCTGGCGTTGATTATTTTTTCTCTTGCTAACAGACAGGTGAAATTTTGTAATTACACAAGCTTTCGGCGACTAGCTTGGCCGCCATCCTCAGCGGAAATAGCTAACCTACTGGGAGCGTTCTATTTAGGTTAGCTCCAGTTTCCCTGAGGATGGCGGCAGATTGGGTAGATACCCAAATCTCGTCTGGCTGTTAGCACGAGAAACCATAATCAATAAACAAAACTTATTAAAATACAAAAAAGTTCAAACTTAGATAGGCTTATAGACAGCAGAAACCAGGTATGTAAATGGTATCTCTGAGATATACTACTCCCGAACATGCAACAGTAGGTATTGCTCCTAACGGAGGGTTAAATACTAATAGAAAGTTTGAAATGTTATCTTATGAATTGCATCCTACTACATAAGTATTTACTTATCAGGATGAGTTCAACTTCCATCATAAGTATATTTGGTATCCCTTGTTATGAAGTATATTATCAGGTTCTGGGAAATTGCGTTTGTACTTAAGCTTTGGAAATTACATAATTTCTCCTTTGCTTACCAAAATGCGAAGTGGTACCAGATACGTTTCAATGAATAGTCGCGTGTAATGCAGCAACATCTACAGATTGGTGTATTAAGCTTTTATTTGTCTCTTTTAGCTTTCAAGTTATTTAAAAACAAAGAAGACTTCAGTGTTAAGATAAACTCAGGATGTACATTTTATTTGTGGTATCTATTTATATTTTATTTATACAGGCACTTGTGGTATTTTTATGAAAAACTGCAAATAGCCATAATAAAAGCAGCAACTCGTATTTGGAGAAAACTGATTTTTTCATTCCCCTGACTTTCTCTACATTTCTATATAGAATTGCTTGTCTTCTATTTGCTTCATGTTAATCAAGATAAACATTAGCGGCAATGGTTTTATTACTTGCTTCCTTGAAAGTGGAAGGGAAATAAGGGAATACACTAGCCTAAAGTGATAGTCAAATCCTTTAAAAGCTGGTTATTATCTGATTTAAATTCGTTTCTTGTCTTGACAAATTCCCGTATGAGAAAAGTTTTGAGCATTTTAAAACTGAAACCAATAACACGGAATATCTCGGAAACGAAAAAAATGATATGAGATAACTTGTGTGTTATTACGAGATCTACATTTTTGTAGAGTAAGTTTTGTCTAACTTTTTACCAGTTATGCAAAAGTCATCCAGAATGAAGAGGTCTTAAAGGCAATTCCCAGAATCTTCAGGATACATATTTTATTTGTCATACAAGTATCTTTAATATACGGTAATTTAATGAAAAGTATTCGTCATTTTTGAGAAAATAAAATGTTTCTATTTTTTCCCATATAAAGAGTAGTGTCGCATCCTTGGAAAATACTAACTGAAATATAAAGTTTAAGTATTTTAGCAACTTTTCGTTTTTGAGTTATTATGTTCATGTACACAGGGACTTTTATTCTAAAGATGATTTTTTTTTTTTTTTTTTTTTTTGTGGATACAGCACATCTTAAAATATATACTTTCGGTGAAATTCGGTATCAAATTTTTGGTTGAATTACAATAGGTACCTTTTCTATCTACTATGTATGTGCATTGTAATACATGCTAGATAACGTAGAAATATCTATCCTCTACATAAAAGGTTTCGGGGATGTGAATATTTTCTCAACTATTTCACGCATGCGTCGGCTCTCTGATATAGATCAACTGTGACTCTCTATTTCGAAAATGTAGCTACTATTGCTGATCAACTATCCCATGTTCCTTAATATTAAGTATAACGCGTGCGATGAAAACAATGGCGAAATAAAAACACAATGACGTCTAAAAAAATTTAGCTGATTTATAAAACAGGAAATGATTTATCTCGATAGGTTATACCTTAGACTAGCGCAATCATAAAAAGCATTTTTGAAATCGACTGCTGCAATGTTTTCAGTAAAAGATTATTAGCTGGAAAATGGAGCTCCAACATAGTTCGTCGCAAATATTATAAACACATTGGGCGACTATCACGAAGATAAACAAGAAAGTGTGGATTTATTACGGTAAATATGCTGACATCAATAAAATTATAGCTGCAGGGACCACTGTTTTGAGGCTAATTTATCATTCATTTTAAGCATTTTAAATATGGGTTTTATTGATTCAATGAAATTTATTTGTGAAATTGTGTTAGCTAGCGCAACTCGCTATGTTAAAAGTATCCGTATAAATCCTTGATCAATTTGAAAATCACGCCTAGCATTACTTACAACACTTTGGTTTGAAATACTGACAGTGTTTAAACCAAATACGAGCAAACCTTTCGTATTTGAATTTCTCTCTCTCTCGCACAGATACACGCACGAATACTCTTATCTAAACTATTTAATATATTTAACTTAGCTTCAGCAAAATCTCGATATCTAAGTTTTGGGTGATATAAACTACTTGTATTTCCTCTGATTACCATAGGTAAATGGTGGAGAGAAAACATAGCCAAAGAGATCGTGGTGACAAATTGTAGGCGCA
Organism: Hymenopus coronatus; assembly: GCA_030762935.1. Classification (NCBI taxonomy): domain Eukaryota; kingdom Metazoa; phylum Arthropoda; class Insecta; order Mantodea; family Hymenopodidae; genus Hymenopus; species Hymenopus coronatus. The sequence goes on from CM060881.1 coordinate 75,064,285, forward strand.
CCATTCTCTAGATAAAAGCACATGTAGACACCATCTCTTGTTGACATTCACATGAAAACCTGGACAAAATAGATGGGGTTAAAAGAGGACAGGAAAAGAGAAGAAAGAGACCGTGAAGGCGGAACATGGAATTTCCCTGAAACGTCAAGTGAGGATGACGAGGTGATTAATTTCAGGCATCTACTTGTTAAACCTGTCTGCCACTCTCGTGTAGCTTTACAAACGTCTCGTAGTTACCTGAACTTGTAGAGGGCGCATTTATCCCAGCGGACTTAGGTCTTACACCTGCAGCTAGAAACGTTTCATCCTCTCGCCCCAGTAGTCCCATCCAATTCTAGTTTCCTTTTCTCTGAATTCTGTATTGAATCATGAAATCTTAACAGGTTGTTTCCAAACATTGTTCTACACAGACTTAAGACAACATTGATGGCTAAATTGTGCATGTTCTTTTTCTTTTGTTTTCCGAAAATTGTTTAATTCAGAATACACAGAGTATTAATAAGAATTCATACACAGTTTGAGGAAGCTTAATTAATAGGAACCGTACGAGGTGGCGCTGCGGTAACATGTGCAGCTTTCATTCGGGATGTCCCGGGTTCGACCCGGTAATCGCTCACTTTGAAACATGGATTTTCGTGTCGGCAGGCGAATGCATAGTGGTTTCTCTTTATCACAACTTCCTTTGCATAATTCCCCCTTTCTTTCCTTCTCGTCTTTCAGGTATGCTTCTTACTTCGTAGTGTATAGCAGTGTGTGCAGATGGAGCGAATGAAATGTCTTGGAGAGAATACTCTCCGTGGATACGAGTTCAGTCGAAGAGTCGCTTGATCGTCCTCTCTGGGAGCTCCAACAGTGAGACGGGTCATCGGTGAAGGAAACCCTAGGCATTTCTGTGACTAGTCTTCCAGCGGTCTGTAGCCTTCTCCTGATTCCTTCACTTCATTCGATCCTCCTAGGAGGTGTTAACCACAACATATATGTATGGGTCGTAAGTCACAGTGCGCTAGGTATATCCCTCCATTGCCTACTCTACTCAGCAAAAAGACCCAATGGATGGCTATCAGCAAAACATTTACAATGAGGGTATGTAGTAGGAGGGGCATGCAGGGAATTATCTACTCCTGTAATACAAGCTGAAAACTTATTTGCCAAATCAAGCTGTAGACTCACAAATCCATCAGTAGTAAGAAAACGAGGTGGTATTCGGTCTATATTAAAAAATAAATATTGGAGACTTCTTTTAGTAATAAACTTCCTCAAAAAACAAGAGAAAATGCTTCCTTTATGGTAGAGAGAAAATTTCATAAATGTAATGAAAATATTTATGAAAATATTTCTACTTGTGTAAAACAGTTTTGAACAGATTTGGAAACAACATGCTTCCCATGCAGGGGGAGAGGAAATCCCTACTCGTGGGCTAAGATGATAGCTTAAATGTGCTCCACATTTGGGGGGCTGCAACTGCACTGCGGAAAGATATTAACTTTATCCTCTGAGTCAGTTGTTTCATGCAGTGATAGTAAATAGATAAAATTGGCTAATGAAAACAACTAAAGCTGAAATACTTCGCTTTGAATGAAAGAAAGTATTTAAGCTTATACTCAAATGAAAGAATAGCAAAATAGTTGGTAATTTTTAACTTCGGATAAAAGCAACAAGTTGACTTGTTTATCTAAATTTAATGTTACTTCCTCTATACGCACTATGTACATAGTGTATAAAGAAGGTATTGTATTACACCCACAAATTCCAAACTTGATATTTAAGTTCAGTATCTCCTTAAGACGTGATGCGAAGATTTTCAAAAATAAACACCCTCCACCCCAGCTACCTCTACATGGAAAAATGTTCATAAATTTTGATTTTCTCAAAAATGGCTCTAACGATTTTGATTAACATCTCTTATATTTAAGATATTTACATGACAAATAAAATGTATATCTTAAATTTTCTGGTAATAGCCTTTAAAGATCTCTTTATTCTGGATGCATTTTTTTTTTTTTATTTTTACATAACTTGTAAACCGTAAGAGATAGACAAAACTTACTGCATAAAAATTTAGAGCTCGTTAAACCACTCAACTTGTGCTATATACAGTTTTTTTTCGTGGAGTTGACCGTTTTCGAGATATTCCTCGTTATTGATTCCAGTTTTAAAATACAAAAGAACAAAAGAAAAACGGACACTTCCTGTTTGAGAAAAGTATAAATAAATTAAAACCAATAACATGGAGTATCTCGGCAACGGTTACCTCCACAACAACACACACACACACACACACACACACACACACACACTGACAGACACACTCACACACAGACATTTTTTTAAAAATTGTTTTTGGATTCAGGGGTCTCAAAACATATATTTCTTGTGAAATTTCGGTATCAAATTTTTGGGTGCAATACAGTACCTTCTCTATGCACTACATACATAGTGTGTGCAAAGAAAATAAAAATTGAGTGCAATGGCCGGGATTTGAACCAGGAATGTCCTGTTTCCTCTTAACTATTAAGCTATAAGAGCAACATGCCGAAATGACATTATATTCCCCAACTGAGAGATTTTCCCGGTAAACCACAAGGAGATCTCATGAGATGATACACCAACGACAACTAGCTATGTTGTAAGCACTTTAAGTACGGGGCGTCATGGTTTAACCAACTATAAGGTCAATTCCGGGACTTAAAGTATTTACGACATTATAAGTTGCCATTGGACTATCTCGTAATTTGTCATGTCCTTGTGGTTTACCGGGAAATTTCGAGTCAGGTGGGGAATTTAATGTTTAATCGGATTTTACCGTGGTAACTCAGTGGTTATAACAACTAGACGGAAACTAGGAGATTTGTGTTTCAAGTACCATTGAAATGCTCAGTCTTTCCAATTCCTGCCCTTCACATGGCTAGTGTGGAAGAAGCAATTAATGGGCATAAGCTTGAGATAATAAAGTGAATCATAATACATACAGGCACCATCTGAAATCTTGGAGACGTTTATGAAGTATTTCTAACACCTTTAGGTGTTTCCTAGAACACAAAATTAAGCAATTTAAAAAAGCACATATTTGAAAGTTATAAAATGTATCAGTTTATCGTAAATAAGCGTTCATGGAAAGCATTCTGTATGCAAAGATCATCAATGATTTGTTTCTCGTGATCAGGACAGAAAATTTTAAACTGGCGGTTTGAGAATTCTGGCTCCAAGTTATGTAAACATAAATTAAATACAGCAAAACTAAAGACTGCCAAGATAAGTGACAGAGAGGTAAGAACCGGTGCAGTCTGCCAGAAACGCAAATATTAGAGGTTTGAGGTGATTTGCTACCTTCCCACTTGGCTTTAATGCTCAAAAAGTCCTGTATCTACTCTGCCTAAAATATAATAATAATAATAATAATAATAATAATAATAATAATAAGTTGTTTTATAAACATTCTTCTGCTTATAACAATTCGCGTGACTGTGATTTATTTTGTTTGTTGTTCCTAATGCACCTAGATCTGGCATGGGTTATCTTTCATTCAAATGTCTTTTCTACATCTCTAAAACAAATTATTGTTAAAAAGCTTATTCTTCTATTTACTTCATGCTAATCGAGAAAACAATTAGCAGAAATAGTCGTATTACTGCTGCCATGCAAGTAGAAAGGAAATAAGGGAGTAGCATAGGCTAAAGTAATAGTCAAAAAGTATGTAATTGAAGTTCCTGTGTTTGTACGAACAGGAGTTGACAAATTCCCGTAGAGAAGAGTATAAGTATTTTATAGCTGAAACCAATAACAACGAATATCTTAAAAGCGATCAACTCTACAAAAAATGTATATAACATAAATGGTGTACTTTAACAGGTTTTATATTTTCTGTCGAGTATTTGTCTACCTTGACAAGATCTACATTTTTGGGGTAAGGTTTTGCCTATCTATTACTGTTTATTAGTTATGTAAAATTCAGCAAAATTCATTCAGAGTAAACAGGTCTTCAGAAGCTATTCTCAGAAAATTCAACTTATACATTTAATTTGTGATGAAAATGACTTTAATATATGGTATTTCAATCAAAATTGTTAAAAGACCTTTTTTAGAAAATAAAATATTCTAATTTTTTTTTCATGCAACGGGTAGTTTGTGGTGGGGGGATTTTTTCGAAAATTTTCTGTCGCATCCTTGGAACATACCAAGCTTAAATACCAAGGTTGGAATTTAACGGTCTATTCGTTTTTGAGCTATGCTGTCCATACCCACACCCACACACACACACACACACACACACACATACACATACAGCACAACACACACCTGCACCTTTTTCTGAATTTTTTTTTGTTTTTTTTTTTGGATTCAGTGGGTCCTAAAACATGTATTTACAAAACATGTATTTCCGGTGAAATCTCGGTATCGAATTTTTAGTTGGAATACAATACATCCTCTATACACATGCACATTATACGTGTAGAGAAAGTAAAAAGAGAAAGGTATGGAGAGTTATTGTGACGTAACCTAACTACTCTCTAATGGAGCAGTAGAGAGTAGTTAGCTTACGTCACATTGTAGTAGTGCAATGCAGTTCTTAGTTTTGTAAAGCTACAAATGCATATTTATTAAATTGCAAGGTATACATTAACTGACCACATTAAATAAAGTGCTGCATTTATTTTTATACAATAAAGGTTTGAAATTCAAAATATCTCTTATTTCTTATCAATTTGAGGACATACTACACTATTGCTTATAAAATTGCAGGAAAAATGAAAACAAAAATACTTAATAGTTAAAAGTTTTTACAATGGACAAATATATCTTGCTTCAACTAAGGTATTTAGCTTACTAATTTGAACTGTAGGTATTACTACATGATTTATTGTATAATATATTGACCTCCAGGTTCTAGGGGTAACATACTAATTTGCAAGGTTACGCGTTCAAACCCGGCGGAAGGCGTTGGATTTTTTTTTTTTTTTTTTTTTTTTTTTTTTGGCCTAGCTTTCTTTGAAGGTAAGTAAAGCCGATGATGCAGGGTCATAGATTTAAGGCCTGTAAAAGAACCTCAAGACTGATAAAGAGACCTCTGAGAAAAATTAAACGTAGTACTTAAAGAGTGTCGAAATAAATTTAATTGTATAATTTTGTATAATGTATAATTTTGTAGAAAATAAAATTAAAGAATTCATTAATGAACGTAATTCCCTCCAAGTTATTGAATGCCCACTACCAAATTGAAAAGTCATGTTGGTTATGCCAGGTACGACTAAATTATTCTTATATACACATTTGTTCATTTTAGATGCCATTTATGATGGTCATATATTGTAGGTCAGATAGTGTTTTATACAACCGTAACTTTACCCCTTGTATGTTTAGCGTTTATATCCTTTTGTTTTTTACTATGTTTTGTTTGTCAGCCACCAATAAAGAGAAGGAAGTGAATTTGGTAATACCTCAAATAGGTATACACCGCAGTAGGTACATTGTAACATCTTTGCAAGCTACAAAACATAAAATGAGCAATTCTTCCCAAAATATTCGACCAACTCTGGTAGCTGTACCTTATAATTGCGTACAACAGTGTTCTGCCACTGGGTTAGACAATTTTGGTGTCTTATAAATGGCAATCATTTCATCGTTTGTAGTACCGTTTGAAGTAAGTACGGGAAATTAACTGTTAAAGAAGAAAAATAAAAATAAAATCTAGACTTTGGGGTTAGGTTTGAAATTGAAAGAAAATAGAAAAAATGGTCTATCAAAACAATAGAAAGTAAAATCACTATGTAAATATTAATAGATAGAGAATGTTTTTACTGCATTGTGATATAAAATGGCTACCACTGTTTTCAACTTCTTTTGATGCTTTAAATTGAGAAATTTTATCTCGCTACTAAACGTAGCTTAGAGAAGTCTGTTATGCGAAAACATACATACGTACGTACGTACGTACATACATATATACATACAGACAGACAGACAGACACACGAAAAAGAACTTCAGTGGCTATTCGTAGAAGATGCACATTTTGCTACTTATACGAATATCTTAAAGTTACATATTAAATATAAATATCGTTACAGCAATTTTTGAAATAGTAAAACATAAACATTTTTTCTACATAAAAGGTATCTTGGTGTGGGGACCTTGTTTTTTAAACTTTCATATCACATTCTTGCAAATGCTGAATTTAAGTACTATGCTTAATATTTCGTTGACTTTTGGTTTCTAACCTACTAATTGTTCCTTAAACGTGGCCATGACTAGGTAGTAAGTTGAAAACATTCAGTACCACGGCCTGCAATCGAACCAGGGATCTTCCATTTGAGTTTACAAGGCGATATGCCGTATACGAATTAAACATTTTCATCTATTAGTGCCCCAATATCCCATCTGAAATGCTGTTTGCACTGGTAGCTCAAACTGTGCCGGTCCCCATGGCCGCGCTCGCCAAAGCGTCTCGCTTTGGTGTTTCGTAGCGCAGGGGATCGTGGGTTCGAGTCCCACCTTGGGCATGGGTGTTATATGTTTGTGTATGTGTGTGTAAAAATTAAACCAGAAATTCAGTAATCAAAGTAAACAAATTAGGTAAATAAAAAGTAGGGTATACAGCGCCGGAGTCCCGATCAGACTCCGGAACTGTGTTTTATTTAAAAAAAAACTGTTAGATGCCGAAACAGGAAGCCAAAGATCCATAATTAAAGTCTCGGTCATGATTTTTTTTTTATTAGTGTTTAACACCCGCTTTTACTACTTGTGGTACCGCGGGCGATTACACTTGTGATATATGAAATAAAGATGGAGCACCGGTGGAATGCTATGGCGGGTTAAACCGGATAACCCAAGGAAAAATCACCCCTGCGCCGCTTTGTCCACCAAAAATCTCACATGTGGTCGCTTGGGATCTAACCCGGACCTTCTATTTGAGAGGCGAGTGCTCTAACCATTTGGCCACGACGCGGCTATGATGATGGATTTTTAAGTCTGGCTTAACCTTTCCAAATACTGCCTGTACAATTATAGCTATATCAACTCCATTGCTCATATTTTTTACAGTTAAAAGCCTACGAGGATTATACAATGCGTTCCGTGAGCGACATAACCGCCTCGCAGCTGCACCGTAACGGGTGAGGCCAGCCGCCGCGAAACGGTTCGGTCGCTCAGGGAACGCACTGTAGTAGTATTCTATTAACCAGTTTATATCCTGCTCAGTAATGGTTATTCCTTTAACATTAGTTGGAGCTCAAGCAACAGGAAAAATTTTTCTAGTGCGTAGTAACAATTGGCAAATATTAAATATCTATTAAATCTAATATTAAAAATATGATGTTCCAATCACATCTCTGCAACAAATTATTGTTAAAAAGGTTATTACTTCATGCTATTTAAGAAAAAAATAGCAGAAATGGTCATATTGTTTGCTTCCTAGTAAGTAGAAGGGAAATAAGGGAGTAGCATAGGCTAAAGCGATAGTCAAATCTTTTAAAAAGCTGATTGCTAATATGATTGAAGTTCCTTTGTATGACCAGGAGTTGACAAATTCCCGTATGAGAAAGTGTATTTTAAAACTGAAACCAATACCAAGCAATATCTAAATACGGTCAACTCCATGAAAAAAACTTATATAACATAAAGTGTGTATTTTAATGAGCTCTATGTTTTTGTTAAGTATGTTTTTGTCTTACCTCTTACTGTAAAAAAGAAAATAAATCCTAAGGCTCATATTGATGCAGGTCTAAAAATAAGTTTTGAACCATATATTGTTGCAAGTCAACTAAACATTTTAATTTCTGTAGGCCCAGCAATAATTGTAGTAGCTCCCGTGAAATAAGCATCTATTCCTGCTGTAAATATGTGGTTTACCAGTTATGAAAAATTCCGCAAAATTCATTCAAAATAAGGATTCCGAAAAAAATTCAAGATATATATTTTATTTGTAACGCATGTAAGTGTCTTTAATATATAATATTTAATCAAAACCACTAGAGCCATTCTTGAGAAAATCAAAATGTTTAAAAGATTTTCCATGCAAAGGATAGCTGTACACTTTTTTGGATTCAGGGGGGTCCCAAACATATATTTGAGTGTAATCTCGGTATCGAATTTTTGGGTGCAATAAAATGTCATCTCTATATACTATGTACATAGTACGCGTAAAGAAAGTAAAAATATGATATTATCTATTCACCTAACTTTCCCTTCTAATTCTGCAAACGAATTCTTTGGCAAAGAATATTTTTCTGTCTAATTCATGCTAAACGTCATAAACATTAGTAGGAATGGTCTTTTAACTTAGCTCCTAAGTAGAAGAGATATATGGGAATACACTAGGCTAAAGTGATAGTAAAATCTTTTAAAAGTTGTCGCTCTGCGATGATATTAAAATTCGATTCTCCTTGCATGACCTGCAGTAAAACAAAGAGAAACTAAAATTTTGAGAAAGTGAAACTATTTTTAAACGAAGTCGAGGAATAATTCGGAAATGGTTAACTCCACAAAAAATGTATCTGATATAAACTGTGTTTTCACGAGATCTATATTTTTGTGTAGAAAGATTTTGACTATACTAGTTATGCAAAAGCCAGCCAGGATGAAGTGGACCTCAGTGGCTATTCCTAGAAAAGTCAAAATATACATTCATTTGCACGTGTTAAATATGCTGTGTTTTAACCGAAACATTTGTGTCATTTTTGAGAAATTAAAATTTTTCGAACAATGTTTCATGTAAAGGGTAGTTAAGGGTTTTTGTATTTTCTTGAAAATCCTTCGATGATACCGAGCTTTAATGACCATTTTGGAATTTAACGGACTTTTCGTTTTTTAGTTATGATCTAACACAGCACGCGCTTTTTTCGGATTCAGGGACCTCATTCCGGTGAAATGTTTACATCAAAATGTTATGTGTAATAGAATTTCTTCTCTACCTACAATATACATTCTACGTGGTAGAGCAAGTAAAAATTCAAGACATTTTCTATTCAATTTCATTATTTCAATAGAATTTCTACTTGTGTTTACAATCGATTACAATTTATTACTTAACAAAACTGATTAGAATGTGCAGTTAGGTTATTTTAATCCGCTTCTACAATTATAATATTTGATAATATATGTAATTGTAGATGATTTAGTTTTTCAAACTTGTTCTTTCTATAGTGTTGGTTTTCAATAAGCGTTGGGCTTTATCTGGCTAGCAGCTGGTGTTTAAACACGAGATGATAAACTCAGAAATGCGTCACTCTCATATACCTAGACTAGTAGGTCCTTAGCTGCGCTGAACTGCTCCCTAGTGACGCATTTTGGCGCATCATCACGATCAAATATGCAGCAGTAACCTCGTCTCATCTAACGAGTTCCTCACAGCGGCAACCTTGGGAACCTTTTCTTTACTGCATCGCTTCTGCAAACTTTCCCTTCCCCTTCGATACAAGCAACGCTCAAACAAAAACAACTTCGTTTCCTCAACGTAGTGTCTTCAAAGGCAGGGAAAAGTTAAAAAGTTTTGACATTCTTAACAGTTAATGGTGTATATCTTTTTACTTTCTCTATACGTACTATGTACATAGTGTATAGAGAAGGTATTGCACTGTACCCAAAAATTCATAACCGAGATTTCACCGGAAATACATGTTTTGAGACCACCTGAATCAAAAATAAGAAAAGCATTTTTAGAAAAAGATCCGTGTGTGTCTGTCTGTGGGCAGCATAGTTCAAAAACGAAAAGACCGTTAAATACCAAACTTGGTATTTTAAGTTCCTTATCTTCCAGGGATGCGACATGAAGATTTTCAAGAAAATCCCCCAACCCCAACTACCCTTCACGTGGAAAAAAAATCGAAAATTTTGATTTTCTAGAAAAATGGCTCTAACGATTTTAATTAAAATATCATATATTAAAGATATATACTTGACAAATAATATGTATATCCTGAATTTTCTGGGAATAGCCTCTGGAGACTACTTTATTCTGGATGAATTTTATGGAATTTTGTGTAACTGGTAAACCGTAAGAGATAGACAAAAACTTAGCACACAAAAAATGTAGAGCACATTAAAACACAAAATTTATGTTACATTATTTTCGTGGAGTTGATCGTTTCTGAGATACTTGGTTTCAGCTTTAAAACTTATAGTTGTCTCATACAGGAGTTAAACAATTGCTGTCCATACAAACAAAGGAACTTCAGTCACCTAGCAACCATCTTTTGCTATCACTTTAACCTATGTTACTCCCTTATTTCGCTTCTACTCACAGGGAAGCAAGTAATAAGACTATTTCTGCTAATTTTTTCTCACTTAGCATGAAGTAAATAGAAGCATTAACTTTTTAACAACGATTTGTTGCAGAGATATAGAGAAGGTCATGTGAATGGATTACATCAGATTTTTTTTTATCATACATCAAAATACAAATGTTTGTCATTATCCCAGTCATGTGTTAAAACCTGCATCAACATACAGATTTAAAAATATCTATTCTATTGAACAACGAAATATTTTAATTGCTTTTAGCACACAAAAGTAAAAATCTGATGTGTTCCATTCACATTACTTTGTCTACATCTCTGCAAAAAATTATTGTTAAGAAGCTTATGCTTCTATTTACTTCATACTAATCGATAAAAAATTAGCAGAAATAGTCTTGTTATTTGTTTCCGTGTAAGTAGAAGCGAAATAAGGGAGTACCATAGGTTAAAGTGACAGTCAAAAACTAGTTGCTAATTGACTGAAGTTTCTTCTGTTTTTATGGACAGGAGTTGACAAATTCCTATATGAGAAAAGTATAAGCATTTTTCAAAGCTGAACCCAAAAGCAAGGAATATTTAAAAAACGATCAACTCCACGAAAAAAAATGTATATAACATAACTTGTGTGTTTTAACATGCTCTTCATTTTTTGTGTGGTAAGTGTTTGTCCATCTCTTAGGGTTTAGCAGTTATGCAAAATTCCATAAAATTCATCCGGAACAAAGTAGTCTTCAGAGGCTATTCCCAGAAAATTCAAGATTAACATTTTATTTGGTATGTAAATGTCTTAAATATAGGAGATTTTAGTCAAAATCGTTAGAGCCATTTTTGAGAAAATCGAAATTTTCGAAAAAATTTCCATGTAAAGGGTAGGTAGCTATGCTGTTCACACACACACACACATACACACACTCACATTCACAGTCACACACGCACCTTTTTCCAGAAATGCTTTTTTATTGGGAGATTCAGGGGACCCAAAACATATATTTCCGGTGAAATCTTGGTATGGAATTTAAAACCTTCTCTATTCACTATGTAGATACATATTACGTGTAGAGAAAGTAAAAAGTAGCTCTTTCGAATTCTGTAATTCTTTGTTGCCTGTCGATAGCTATAAGTCCCGCTTGTTTTAAGAGCTACTACAGAAACAGGGGTTTACTCTAGCGCTAATTTCGCATTAAACTAACGTTCAGTCATAACTACAATTAAGACTCTTTTATATTCTAAAAATATTAAAATGTTGCAATAAGATTGGAGTGATTACTACTTTTTTTTAAGAAAAAGAACAAAATCCACGCAACTGCAGTCATATGTAACCCCGTCAGCTACAAAGCGTGCCAATCGTTATTTTACTTAGACTCTCCCTTTCCTTTACCACAGGCACATTTTACTGCAGTGCTGGGATATGGACTTATTTGAAAGGATGGACGGACCAATCACCTTAATGCTCACGCCTATTCGAACCGCTTCAATGGTAGTAGCTTCGGAGCGGATATGAAAGCCGATTAGAAATTGTAGAAATAGCTAATACAAATAATACAAATACAGTTTCAATCATTAGGTAATTACAAATATTGAGATAAATTTCGTGAATTCAAAGTTACATAGTTTCTATACAGGTTAGATGTCGCATACTAAAATGAAATTTACATTTTCTTTAAATTCATCAATACTATGTATAACATTTTCAATTAACCACTTTTGATAAAATTCATAAAATATTTTTTTGAAATTGCGTAATTAGCAATTTATCATATAATTTTAAATCTATGTGTTTATTACCATTATGAATCCTAGATAATCTTACATATGGTGCATCTTGATTTATTTTCTGTCTTGTATTATGATTATGAATTAAACTGCATTCATGCAACAAAATGATAGGGCAATAGAGGGTTAAACTGTTCTAAAAATAAAATTTTCCTGATTTTGTACTTAATATTAAAAGCCACGAAGTTTTAATTCCAGCGGGATGTTTTATTTAATGTTTGTACGTGGAATTAAAAGATAACCTTTTAACAAACAAATTTTTAACTTTAAGCTCACATCTCTAAACAAATATAATCCTTTGTTTCACCACATTAGAGTTTGTCTCGACTCAGTTCATACTAAAGCAATTATATCCACCAAAAGTATATAAACAATTTACAACAATTATATCTTATATCTATATTAAAATTTATGTTTATATATACCTACTAATATATATATGTTGGAAGAACTGCTTCAGAAGGGATGAATTCTGCATCATCTCGAAGGAAAGAGAATATATTTTCTAATATTCTAGTAAAATAATCAAGGGAACATATCTCTAATCTTTTGCTTAACCAAAATCATATGTGACAACAGTTCACTTACTGGAGACTTATTTAGGTTCTGCTCATAGACAGTGCCGTAAATTACACGCTGAAGGTAAAATATTTGTAACAATTGAATTTTTACACTTACACACCATAAAATAGGAGTAGCCATGATTAAAATAATTGGAAAAAGATTTAGTGACGTTAGATCTCGTCAATAACATACAACCATTATATGTTTTATCTGCTCAGTTGTATTTCCAAGTTTAATTTTCCATTCTCCCATTCTAAAACGTATGGAATACTGACCGTTAGAATTCGTGTTTTATATACGCTTTTATGTTTTCTGTTGTCTTTAGTTTGCGCAGTTGTAATCGCTATAACACAGTAACCTAGATTATTTATGATCCACTACCTCATCAATTCGAAATTCAATCGACACCCAAAGAAAGAAACTGTTTTAAAACTAACATGACGAGGCGAGAAATGGAAATTTTCTTTGATTTAGCAGAAGAAACCGCAAATAGGTTGACTAAGTGTTCTAAAGTAAGGAAAGTATGGCACACCTGACATTATTATTGTTTTTGCTATTGCAAAATGATACTAATGTGACAATTAGGAAAAAACGTCATTATTATTATTATTATTATTATTATTATTATTATTATTATTATTATTATTATTATTATTATTATAAACACTACCAATTGTCAAGTTGCTTACTAAATTACCTAGAACATATATAGTATTTCTAGTTATAAAGTTGTCTATGTTATTATCATCTGCCCATCTTTTATGACATCGTAAGTAGCTTACTAATCACGTGGCTAGAATTGTATCGTGATAATTTAAAAAAGATGCAAATACACGTTTCGGTACCGTCTGAAACCAAATTCCTAAATATGTCCACTTAAGTATAAATATAATACAGAATGCATCCGAAGAGAGAGTACAAAAGTATTATTAAAGAAACTGACTTTAGCGGGGGGAAAAAATATAAAATATCTTTTGACTTCATTTCTTTAAATTGTTTTAGGATTGAATAACAATAGATGTAACGCACAAAAAGGACACCAATATATTGGAATCCAATAGCATTAAAATGTAAGATAAAATGATAGCAATAACTAACTCACTGCTCATTGATATGTGCTTTCTACTATAGTAGCATACATTTGTTCAGAAGTTTTAAATTCAGAAATATATCATGTTCCTCAACAGCCCTTGTAACTGTATGGTCATTTCAGTATTTTCAATATAATACTACTAGAGAGCCTTAACAAGAGCGTCTTCGAGCCACTCATATTAGAACTTGCATTACTCCTGCGCTAAAGAGTGTCGGAATATACCTAAATATGGGAATAGGGCCAAACGATGATGAAGTTCTGCGAATATCAGTAAGCAAAATAACTATAATTGGCAAGCTTTCTTACTCTTGAATCTATGGAGTAATTCTATCTCAATGATTTGATAGTAGAAGAAAGAGAAGGCTAGCTATTTGAGTATCAATATCACTTAAAATTTTATTGCGTAATTTTAATTCTCCTTTTGGAGAATTTTTTTTTAATCATGATAACTTTATTGTGCATATAATGCATTACAGTTAAGCTCATTACATGGCAACAACACATGAAACATGGCAAGGACTCTATCCAATGACAGGCCTTATAATTAATTTACATGATGCTTTCTTTTTAATCTTCTGTCTCTTCGGGCTGCTGGCAGGTGTTGGGGTATCGTGTTCAGTAATGGATTGGAGTGGTTGGCGAAGTTGGTGTAGAGCTTCGTATAGCAGTCTTGCAGGACAGTAGCTAGTTGTGGTATCTGAAGATTCTGGTGGATGGTTGTGCTGCGGTAATACTATGGTGCATTTACTATGAGTCGAAGAAAACGATTTTGAACAGTCTGTACTCTTTTTATCTGTGAATCAGATGCAGAAACCCAAATGCCACAACCATATATCCATATAGGCGGAACCAAGGAGAGATTGATCATTCTTTTGTATTGTAGGCGGAGAGATGATTTTTCTCGTATTAAATAATATATCTGGCGAATTCTGTTTCTAATTTTATGTACTACATCAGTGATGTGTGGTTTCCACGTTAATCTCTTATCTAACGTTAGCCCAAGATACGTTACTGTTTCGATTTGTGGGACATCCTCGCCATAAATACTTATGCAATGGTTTGGTACAGTCATGGAAAAAATGATTTTTTTTATTGATCGATCAGCGCATGTGCGCTCTACAGATCATTGATTTTAGACATTATTTACATGCATGATACTGAATAACATTGAAATGAGGTAAACCCCATTGGGCCCCTCATAAGTAGGTACATTAAAAAAAATGATTGAGCTCACTCTGAGAGCAGAAGTCCCACTTCGTATCGCAGCGAGGTTTACACTGGTCGCTATTTCCAATATGCAGCTAGACTTACCTAAGTGTCTGCGACAAACGTTATCGCCTGTCGAACACATTAACAGGATGTGACTTGCATCGTGTTTCGTATTTGTATTGGTTCCTGCTAAAGAATTCGGTAACAAGCGCCATGCTACCCATTCTTCGTTAGCCAATTAGTAAACAAACCCAAAAGTGTTTCTATGTGATGCTATGCTCATTGGTAGTTATACATATAGGTGGAGCAACCAATTCCAATCAAGTGAATCAACCAATGAGCTTGTTCAGAAGCCATGAAGTACCCTGAATACGATAAATGATTTACGTTATCATAAGCACCATGCCAAGTACTACAGTGCATATGTGTGGCAGCAGCGCTTTTAGACCCAAACAGATATAGCTCAGAGGTAACACAAGTGCTTTGAAAATTGCCGAGCCTATGTTCAAACCTCTGTAACAGCATACTTTCTTTCTCCCTCATTTATGTTTTTTCTTCTATCATATTTTCTATTTCACATTCTTAATTTATACTAATTCAGAGTTTCCGCTATATTAGTTATAATTTGAGTATTAGATAATATGCAGATATATTATGTATAATAGCCAAAGTTTACAACTATGGTTGATAAGTTTGATCCCTTTGTCGTGATTGTGTTTCTTTCTGTGTTGGTCACATGTTTGAGCTTGGTTCCATTAGTCGTCGAAAGAGGTGACGCATTCATTCATATTTTAGCAAAGTCAGATGCCGTTAATAAACGTTCTGCTGTTCTCACCCTGGTTTCACAGGATTATACGGTCATCAGAGCTGGTAGCATTTGTGATGTTCCACAGTCAACTGCGAGGAGGTGGGCAAAGTTATATTGTGAAGAGGGACAGGTTGCTGCAAGGAAGAGCAGTGGTCGCTCGCATCTACCGAGAATGAAGACAGGTCTCTCATGGCAGAGGTCGAAAGAGATCCATTTCTGACGGCCACTGAATTTTATCTTTATTCCCGGGTATTGCACGGACGGTTAGCAACCGCTGTAAATATGCCGGAATTCAGCTTAGACGTGCGGCAGTAAAGGAAGTGCTAACCGAAGCCCACAAAATTGACAGGTTGGCATTTACTGCACAGTACGACGAGGACTTCGATTGGAGCGAAGTAGTTTTCTCCGACGAAGCAACGTTCTACTGCAGATGTCAATTCGACTGTGTTTGTTTACAGGCTTAGTGGTACTCGATATGATATGCGTTAGTTGGCTACTCATGCAAGGAGAGTTTCTTTTTCTTCCTTTTTTTATAGTAGAGAAAACTCTTTCAAAGACGACACTCTGTGTGGAGTTGTTTTCCACCAACTAAAAACGTCTACTTCCCGTCATATTACCTCTCTTGGAACTGCTGGAGGTATTACTTCAAGAGAACACCATGTGTGTAATGTGAGTAATCTCCATTTTGATTGGACATTATTTTGCCATACTCATGTTACTCCTGCAGAACTCCCCATGATAAATGTTGCAGTAGCTGCAAGGATTGGTCGAACGAGCGTTACTGCTTGGGCATGGATATCTCGGGGAGGTGCAGGTATGCTGGAACGTTATCATGGAAAGCTGAATAAGGAAACCTGTTCTGAAATTCTAGAACATGTTCTGCTTCCATCTGCCCAAGAGCGTTATCCTGAAGGTATTATTAAGTTCCAACAGGATAATCATTCGGTCCACAAGTCGACCAAAGTTCAAAAGTGGTTTTCGGAGCACACGAATATCTTAGAGCAGATGTCCTGTCCTACAAAGTCAGCAGATTTCAACCCAATTGAACATATTTGGACGAAAGTAAAACAGAGGCTTTCTTGAGGTTCCAGATATATAATGCCACAACTCTGGTGAGCCATGACAAACACTTGGGATTCACTAGCAGAAGACATTACTTATTTTCAAACCTAGTGGATTCCATGCCCCAAAAATTGCGGGCAGTGATAGCAAATAATGGGGACCACACAAAGTATAAGAATTTGTTTTCTCTTGTTTTATTAGTCTTTTGTTGCATTTCAAAGCAACCGGAGATCAGGTTGCAGTGTTTTTCTTTATTTTATGGTTTGCGAAAGCAGCAAATAAGAGATTTCACACGTTACAGAGTAAATGATTTATATAAGAATTTGCATTGGTTGTAAAGACTACTAATATGAACTGAAAAATAAAATAATAATAATAATAATAATAGTAATAAAAAAAGCTATGCCGTTTACTGGGCTCGAACCTACGCTAGGCAGCACACTGAGTTTCAGACGGAGCAAGTCATGCCGGAACCATTTCTACTCTTGAGTACTTTATTGCCTGATTATAAAGAATTGTAGCGGACAGCACAACCATCAAGGTTTGGTTTATTCTTTAATGTTTTTGCACATGTTAGCGACAAACAATTATTTTGGTTGTTCCCTGGTTGCTATTTTATGTTATAAAGCAATAAACTACGTCTAAACTCGCTGTATAAGAGCCTGTTTTTTTAGCTTAGTGCACTAGCACGTGTAAATTCAGTTTCTGTAACTTCGTGTGCTTCGGTGAGGCCGAAGCGATACTTTGAAAGGTTACGGTGCTCAATCATTTTTTCCATGACTGTACATTGATTTTGTATGTAAATTTTACAAATGTTGAGTTTTTTTGCATTATTATTCTCCAATGTTTACACCACTCCTCAACTTGTCTGACGTATATTTGTAATTTAAATGAAGATGTACTACCATCTGCCGCATTAACCGGCCGGGAGGGGCTCGAGGCGCTGACCACGTCTCACCCTCCAATACTGCACCCCATCCATGACGTCTGTAGTGGACCGAGATGGGGGACACAGCGGCCGGGCGGTAGGCCAAGGTTCCCCGTGAGCTGTCGTGCCATGGAGTTATTACCATCTCCCTTGCTGAGAATTGCCACATCATCGGCAAATTGAGCAACTGTCACTTTGTTAGATGCCGGAAAGTCGGAAAATTAGATGAGGTATAGAATAGGACCCCATATACTTCCTTGAGGAACACCAGACTTGATTTCGTAGGGCTGAGATTGAACGTTTCCACATTTAACTGAAAACGTTCTGTTTCGCAGGTAGAATAGTATTATCCTGTAGAATATATCAGGAACTTTGGACTTATGTTTATAAAGTAGGCCCTCATGCCAAACCTTATCGAAAGCCTTTTCAGTGTCAAAGAATAAGCCATCACAACTGGATTTAGTTTGTTAGTCTGAGTTAACAGGAGATTCATATTGACAACATAGCTGATGAAAATTGGCGGTGGTTTATCTGTTTCAGGTTTAGAAGCACGAGTTTCACTCATTTCAGTATTAATATCTTCTAAATTTTCAAGAGGAGCAAATTTATTTGTTGACGCAAATGGATAATCATGTGCTAGCTTTTGTTTCTCGGCTCCCAGCAATTCTGCTGACGAAATCATTGTATAAATGACTTTAACTTAAATCTAGGTTGAAACTAAACACTACTGTGTCACTAATTGAACAATCAGGTTCAATATTTTTAAATAGATGCAAATTAAACACAATGCTAACAATTAGAATCAATAATATATCAATATTACGCAGACCGAAATACACTGCTATAATAATCTTCCATGGCCTCCCATGTATCTATTTTCCTTTTCCTCTTTTGCTTTTAAATAAACAGAAACTACTACCTTCTTTTGTCTAGTTATGAGCGTTTCGTGAGTAAAGCCAACTTCGTTTTGACAGATCAGATTTAGGCCGTGTTACATAGCTGATAGTGATGCGGGAGTAATAAGAATGTTCATTTATTCAAATGGGAAACTAGAAATGTAACATTACAGTGACATTTATTGCGATTTGCATAGAATATTACATGGATGGGAAATTACGTCGATGTAATTACGAAAATCAAAATAACGACATTTATCAACAATACATTAAATAAAAATTACATATAACCAGAGTGTTCTTTATCCGACAAATTAAAATGGATCGACCACACAAATATTAAATTAATTCATAGTCACGAAATGAAGTTTAATCAGTTGGGTTATTATCAGCATTAAAAGCTAACGGCGATTTGAAAGGAACAAAATTCGAAAATGATTAACCACTAGTGTAGAACAAACCATCGCTTTTATCTTCCTATAGGGAGAGATAAATAATTAATATTTATAAAATACTCGTTGTTTACTTGCATTGTCTATCGCACAACTATGGGCGATCCCTTTTTAGCTTGCGGTTCGACCATAACCCAGCACTATAGCATGTGCGCTTAAATACGTAAACTGTCAGTATGTTTACTAACATAATTTTGCGGAAAGACTCGAAACATTGTCATTACTGATGATAATATCACTTTTACAGTTTTCTGCATTCTTAAGCACATTATTATTATTATTATTATTATTATTATTATTATTATTATTATTATTACTACTATTATTATCGATGTCTACTTCCTTTCTGCCATGTCAAGGATTAGGTATTATACCGTTTATCTGTTGGTCTATACAAAACGCTTGCTTTGGTAACCTTTGAGGAGTCATCCTTCCAACACCGTTGTATCGTGCTTACTTTCTCATCACGTATGTACAATGTACATATTCGTAAAGAAGGTATTTTATTACGCCCAAAATTTAGAATCTGAGAATTCAACGGAAATACATATTTTGAGTATCCCCGCACACAAAAATCAGTTTTAGAAAAAGATACGTGTTCATGTCTTTCTGTGAACAGGATAACTCAAACACAAGAAGTCGTTGGTTAAATACCAAACATGGTATTTAAGTTCAGTACCTGTCAGGATGAGACACGAAGACTTTTCAGGAAGATCCTAGACATTACATGGAACATTTTTTTGAAAGTTTCGATTTTCTAAAAATAACTAGCGTTTTTTATTAAAGATATTTACATAGTAAATAAATTGTATATCCAGAATTTATTGGAAAAAGCCCCTGAAGTCCTCTTCATTTCGAATCACTTTTGCATAACTGCTAAACTGTAAACATAGACAAAAACTTAGTACACAAACATATAGATATCATTAAAACAAATGTGTCAGTTTTTTGTACAGCTAACCACTTCCGAGATTCCCTATTATTGGTTTCAGTTTTAAAATACTTAAAATTTCTCTCAAACCGGAAGTACTCTCCTTTCATCTCTGTTTGGTTTGGTCCTGGCCGTGTAAAGAGAACCAAGTTTCAATGTCAATCGCATAATGACAGTTTTTAAACAAATTGAAGCGTTTATTTCCCTTTAACTTATAAAGAACTAAGTAATAACAGCATTTCAGGTCGTAATTGTGTTGATTAGCATGATTTAAATAAAATAATACGTTGTAAGAATGGTTTACAGCACAGATAATCAGGTAATGAAACACATCAGATTTTTTATCTGTCGTCGCTATCATTGTTTACAGAAACCACAGAGTCGCTAGCTTTATGCTGAAGTTTTATACCGTCTCTGTCTGCATTAAGTTAAAGGAAGAATAGCATTCATAATAAAAGCTATTTATAAACTTGTGCAAATTTTGAGCTCACCTCAAATAAAAGGATATGTTCTAAAAGCGCTTACGTGTGCTTGTATGGGTGCGAATATGACAGAAGAGGGATAGGGGGAAAATGTGGGATGGATACTAACAGTAATGAAATAAACAAATATTTTAAGATAAAGAGCTATTTCCCACCTTAAACTATCATTTAGTTGGAAATTTTCTTGCTTTTAACTCCTGCAAAATTAATTAAAATACTGGAAGTATGATATATTTAACCAAAAATAAAAAACATATTTTGACTTTTCTGTAAATACTCTGTGAAATTTTCCTGACTCTGATTTAAGTTTTGTAATTGGAACCAAAAGAGAAAGAACTTTAGTGCAGGAAAAATTGAAGTCGAATGACAACGCGATAGTATTTAGCATTTCTTTAAATTTCGTATTCTTTTGAATTTTGAAATATTTTGATCAGTATTATTTAAAATATTGAATTGTTCCTTGTATGTAATCATGATTATAATTTTGGTTAACAATCGAGCCTAGACTGTTGTATTTACAGCAAAATATGTACTGAAACTTATCTGTTAAGAATATAATCATGCTTACAGATAATAAAGTTTAAAATTTGTTTTAATACTATTTGTTGAATATATATTAATATAGTAATTGTGGTTATAGAAATCGTGTGGTATCACGTGTCAGCCTTTTATATTTGTCATTTTCAGTTTTGGGGTTGAAGATTACAGTAGAAACAAATGATAATAAAATAATCGCTCAGTTGCACTTCCTGCCGTTTATTAATGTTCTCACTCTAAATGCTTCATGTAAAATGGATGCCTTTATTTGCAGAGCAGCTGTTTCTGTTTGACGTTTTTATGGCATACAACGACGCTACAAATACAGAATGTCACTAAATGGCTTTTAAGGTCTTTATTGCTGTGACTGTAACTTTCTGACACTGATTGCATAATCAATCGTGATCAATATGGATGATGCACGACATTGCTTCAGGTTTATGTTTTCCATTAGCTGCATGCACCTCCGTTAATTACTTAAAGAAAGACTAACTTAGACAACACAATCTGCGATAGCAAAATGATAACAATAAGCTCGCCTGGGTAGTGTAACTGGTGGCATTCTGCCTCACATTCAACAGGTCACGAGTTCGAATCTCACTTAGAGTGAATTACCCGGATAAAGTTTATTTCGGGGTTTTCACATATCCTGAGGCGACGAATGTCGAGTAACTTTAACCTCCATGGACCCCGAGATTATTTGAGCATAATTTTACCAGTTTCATTCATCGTTCCGATATGACCAACCAGGTTAAAGGACGTTAAGCTAAAAAAAAAAAAAAACGATAACAACTGAAAGTAAACGTTTTGTGTCTTTGGAGAGGAGGACCGAGCGCAATGACTCAGATAATATCTCAAACTTGCATTCGTGAGGCCGAAATTCGCATCTCGAAATAATCAAACATGATATGACCAACCAGGTTAAAGGACGTTAAGCTAAAAAAAAAAAAAAAACGATAACAACTGAAAGTAAACGTTTTGTGTCTTTGGAGAGGAGGACCGAGCGCAATGACTCAGATAATATCTCAAACTTGCATTCGTGAGGCCGAAATTCGCATCTCGAAATAATCAAACATGAGTTATTTCTCTACCATGTTCATACAATGTATAGTAGGTACAGAAGGTATTGTGTTCCACACAAAAATTCAATACCGAGATTTTACGGAAATACATGTTTTGAGATAACTGAATAAAAACATTTTTAGTTAAAAGTCCGTGTGTCTATCCGTGTACAGCATAGCTCAGAAACTAAAGTAGGTTAAATACTAAACTTGATATTTAGACTCAGCACTTTCTAAGGATGTGATACGAAGACTTTCAAGGGAATTCCACACTCCGGATAACCGTTACATGGAGCATTTTTCAAAAAATTGAATTTCTCTAAAACTGCT
Organism: Hymenopus coronatus; assembly: GCA_030762935.1. NCBI lineage: Eukaryota > Metazoa > Arthropoda > Insecta > Mantodea > Hymenopodidae > Hymenopus > Hymenopus coronatus. Next base: position 75,086,638 of record CM060881.1, read on the forward strand.
CCAAGCAAGTTTGAAAAAAGTATCCTACGTTTAAGGTAATTTTATTCTAAATGAAATGCATACTTTGAACTTTCTGGGAATAGCCTCTGAAATCTTATTCACTCTGGATGGCTTAAGTATTATATCATAAGAGATTTCGTTAAAACTCATAATTTATACCAAACATATTTTTTATAGATTTCGAAATATACCTAGTTATTAATTTCTGTTTTAAAATACTTAATTTTTCAAATGGAAACACGTCATTCGTTTTTCTTCCTCCTGGTCAGGGAAAGTGAATAGAATGACAATGCATCACCTAGCGACCAGCTTTTGAAATATTTAAGTATCTTAAACATACTGATACTGATCTTTGAAATTTAATACATCTGCAATATTAGGTTATTTCATTTAAAACTGTGTTACAGATAGCAAACGAATTTAATTAATAATAATTAATTGTACGCTTTTAAATTATTTAGATATATTATATATACACTTTATTGCTTTGCTGGTCTCTAAAATTGCTCCACTGATAGCATTTGTTTTCAAAATGTATTATTTCATAATTAGACTCTTAATATTATATTAATGTATTTGGAAGATGAATTCTACTAGTTTGGGAGAAAATAAATTTAAGCATGAGAATTAATATTTTTTTAGTTTAAACCTCGAATTGCATATCGGATGATGAATGAAATGGGTGAAATTAGGATTTCGGGGTGCATTGAGCTTAAAGTTAAGCCACATTAGTATTCTCAGAATACGGGGAAACTCCGGAAAAAGCTTTATCTGATTAACTCGCCCTGACCGAGATACAAACTCAGACCCTCATGAATTTGAGGCAGTCATGCTATACTAAAACTACAGAGGTGGGTGAAATTTCAAGTTTTGTTTAAAATTCTCCACAATGCGAATAATATTAAACATCACAAGAAGAATGTACACAAAAATTAATATTATCTTGATCATATTATTTACAGCAAGGTGTACATAATTCCATTCATTTATACTGAACATTTTGATGTTACATTCACGTGATATTCTCTACTCATTCCACAGCAAATTATTTTTACAAAAGTGAATCTTTCTATTGTTGCTATAAGGGGAATAAGGGAATATATTGTTCTAAAGTGATTGCCAATTTTTAAGAGCGAATCACTCTGTGATGGATATGTAATTCCGTCCTCCTTGCATGACCAAGATGGAAGAAAGAAAAAAAAGGCCACGATTTCCCATTAGAGAAAAGTATAGGTAATGGAAACTCTAAACCAATAACAAAGAATTCTCGAAGCTAATTAATTCCAAAAGCAAAACAAAAGGCTAAATATAATATTTCACACAAATTGTCTGCTTTCAATCAATCAATCAAATGTGTTGTCTTTAAACAGACAGAGCTGCTATCTACAACGCCAATAACGTAGTAAAATATAAATAAATATATATATATACATTTTTGTATATATATATATATACACAATATATACAAAGAGAATAAACCTTTTACAATAAAATTTAAAAATATCCTTAGTTAAATTTCAATAGTAGATTCATTAAAATCAATAAATTCTTTGATAGAATGAAATGGAGTATGGCTAAGCCAAGCATACATTCTTTTACAAAATAATGTATATAGTAAAGCAGTTGTACTCATGAGATAACTTAGTAAATCATGTTATGCCAATACAATGATACTGTTGTGAAATTTTAGCAAGTCTTTAATGTGATCAAGATTTTGTCTATGTGTTACGCAAAAATCATCCTGAATGCGGGGCTACAGAGGTTATTACCAAACAATTAAAAATATGTATTTTATTTCTTACGAAATGTCTTAAACTGATGATATTCTAATGAAAACCACTAGTGCCGTTTATAAGAACATACACATTTTCGAAAAATGCTCTATGTAAAGATTAGTTTGGAGTGAGGGATTTTCTGAATATTTTCTTGTCGCATCCTTGGAAGATACAGAACTTGATATTATCATGTTTGGAGTTTAACTGAATTTTCTTTTTCACTTACGCTGTTCACACCTGTATATATTTATTTTTAATCTGATATTTACATGACTTTGTCTACTTGTTCTGCAACAAACTATTCCAAAAAACTTATTCTTCTGTCTAATTCTTGCAAACTGAGATTAACATAAGCCAAATTGTTTTATTTCTATTTCCTTTAAGGCACAAATGGATCAAGAAAATACGTTAGACTAAAGTGACAGTCAAATATTTTAATAACTATGAGTAGCCATAGAAATTCCATACTTCTTGTATGTCAATGACGAAAGCAGTAAAAAAACAGCATAAAAAACAAAACAAACAAAAAACACGAATAACAATTGAAGAAAAATATGAAAATGTTATAACAAGAAATATTTGGAAAACGTTAACTCCACAAAAAGATGTGTCTGACACTAATTATCTGCTTTGACGAGACCTACATTTTTGTGTAGTAAGATTTTTGTCTGTTACAGTTTACTAGGAATGCAAAAATCATCCAAAATGAAGCGATGTTCAGATATTATTACTAGAAATGTCATGATAAAAACTTTAGTGGTTATGAAAATATCTTTAATACATGGCATTTTAATCAAATTCATACTACCAGTTTTAAAAAAATAAAAAAAAATTGAAAAATATCCATTTTAAATAGTAGATGGACACAGGGTACTTTCTTCAAAAGCTTCATGTCGCCTCCTTAAAAAGTACTGAACTGAAATACCAAGGTTTTATTTATCCGAATTTTCACTTTTAATTAAGCTGCCAAGACACGTACACTTGCCTTTTTCTAACAATGTTTTCTGGATTCGGGAGTCCTCAAAGTTGGTATTTTTAGCCAAAGCTCGGTATCGAATATTTGGACTGATTACAATATTTCCCATATTTACGATACTTATCAGAAAAGTAATGTAATGTGTATAGATATTTGATAATGAAAACTTGACGAGAAAAGAGTGTAAAGCTGTTAATTCTAAACTAACAATTTCACATTTATGCTGTTTAAAACTCATTTATTGAATTATAGGTATTTCTACTTCTCTGCAGTTTGAGGTGCTAGAAACGAAAGTACAAATCTGAATGTTAGGTGTGTTTGTGGCTCTCTCCGCTTACCAAAACCCTAACCTGTATCGGCAATTGTTTGACATATCAGAGTGTCTGTTTGAATTTCTTGGTAAGTGGCACCAATTACCGGAATTTGTCTACACAGCAACTAGCATAGAGCAGTTTGCCGTCATTAGTGAAGCGTTATATTGTCTCTTCATTTTAAAATGTGGATGCTTCTTCATATGAATGTAAGTACAGCTTAGGTATTTGTAAACAACATTAACATATGACTATGCTGTACACTACTTGATTAGCTTCTAATTCCGTTTATTCAATATAATTTCGATTCTCAATCAAGCATGTATGACGCAATAAACATCTCGGGGAGGTGAGGCAAAGTGGGTGGGACATAGCAGAGTATTACACTATTTGCTTCTCGGCTCCAGGAGCATAACATATTTCTCCAATACTGATATTCCCAGGAAAAGGATCCATCAGATTCCCTGCTGCGAAAGGTCATGAACTGGCTGAGTTACTAAGGAACTGTTCCTTCATGGTTTCAGAAGTTTCTTTCGTTATCTGGAGCAAATAAAGAAAAATCCCTACTATTACTTTTGGATGGGCATGCCATCTACACCAAAAGTTTAACACTCATTGATTTCGTGAAAACAGCGGTATTTTATGGTATTCCCATAAGTGAAACCCCTAGACGTATCTTACAGGGAATCTTCGAGTAAATACCATGAAGATAAGGTTCGCACAGACTTAGGTCCAAACTGGGAAAATAGTAACATTATTTGGTGCTGCCCATATGCTAGTCTCAACGATGTCCACAGCAGTCAATAGCTTCCAAAAACTGGAATCTGATCCGTTAATATTAGTGTGTTTACTCGTACACATTTCTTGCATTCTGCAACAACAAAAATTAAAAATTCTGTTGACATTACCAATGAAGCTAACGCCTCACTGCCAACACTACTAAAGACTACAAATACGGACTTGTGGTATCACAGTTTTCCAGAGTATCAGTTCAGATATAATTTACCAGTCCCAACTCCAGGAGATTAAAGTTTTCAAGCAAGGGGCATAAACTAAAATCTTAACATCATCCCATTTCAAAAGGAAGCTGTTGGATTCAGCCAAAAATAAATGTTAAGAGCAATAGCTTGCTTTACAAAAGGAGGCGCCCCAAAGAAATATTATATATTATCCCTAAAACTATTCAAGGAAAAGAAGCATCCGACGACGAAGGTGGATTGCCTCTACTGCCATGATTATTTAGAGAAAGGCTGGATTCGTTATCTTTCTTGCCTAAAATGGGCTCACAATTCATGGGCGGGACTTGAAAGTGTTGGATGTTTGTTATAAACCTATTAATAACATTTATATTAAAAATTACATATGACATATTTTTAGATTCAATGTTTGTACTAAATTCTTGTTGAATTTATTATTTACCCTGGTAAGAATTAAGGCCACAAGGCCTTCTTTTCCGTTCTCCAGGCAATATAACGCAATATAATAAAACATGGCATATTAAAGAGAAGAAAAAAAACTTCATTAACATACAACACAATCAAAATAACGTAAAGCAGTCCAATAAATGCATTAAAATGAAAATAAACAACTATAACCGAAACTTTTAAGGTTATAGGTGGAAACAATATAACACTTTAATATTTAAATATTATATATTAATATATAATTCCAAAGACGAGCTAATGCTGCGTTGAATGATGATGAATTCAAGGTTGTATGATGATGCTTTTTTTGAGTTTGTGGGCGAGTTTCTCGATTGTAAAAGCCAGTTAAACATTTAAATAGTTTGGAATGCAAGGGTGTTGGAGTTCATAAGTTATAAAGAATGCTTTGTTCCCTAAGCTGGAGGCAATAAAATATTTCAAAAATGGTGTACATGATCAAATCGATGAAATTTATACATGTATTCTGAGCTCGTTGAATCTTAAAGAGTCAAAATTTCAGTTAAGTAAAGTTAAGTAAAAACAGTCGCAATAGTCAAAATGGGTCAATAAATGCGTTTCACACAGAGTACACCGTCTATAGTACAGACGTCTTTAAGTCTATATTTAGTGATTCACTGCTGTAAAATTTGATACCTCTGTCGTGCTAAATTACCTCTTATAGTCACTCCTTTATTCTTTAGATTTTTCTTATTCTGGACATCTGGCTTTTTTCTGTAGCTGACGAATTTCACAATTACTGGTCGCGGTCTCAAGTCTTTCTTCCCTCACGATGGTTACGGTCGATGTCGCTCACAGATACACACCGACTTTTGTGGCCATATTTACATTATATTGTCTGTGTCTTAGGCTCTTTCTCCTGAAATTTCCAAATATTCGGAGGCATTGACGTCGCATGTATTTCTTTAGATCATCGCTTTGTCACTCAATTTAATTTCAAGTTCTGCAATGTTATTACATTTTTATTTAGTGTGTGCTGCAGTTTTTGAATTGCCTCGGTGTTTCTACTGATTGACACTTGTAGCTCACCCACAATTGTCTTACTTATAAAGTTGACACAACTCTTCAACTTGTCAGGCTTCCACCACTCCTCTTTCATCACGTGTCCCACACAATCTTCAACTTCTTCAGCCAAAATGGTATTTAGAACGCATGGTGGTGTTAGAGGTTAGCAATGTTAAGCAGTCGGTTGATTTTTAAAACTAGTTTGTGTATGTGATATACATCGACTTTAAGTGGTTTGTTAAGAGCCCAAAAATCACTCGCACAACACTATCATATATCTTTCTAAGATATAGTGTTGCAATGAATGTCGAACTCAAGAAAGATGTTACCGATCAAAGACCTCTATGGTAGAATTACTGACCCTGGTGATCACGCAAACTTATAATGTTCCTTTGATTTTGGTTGTTATCCATAACATTTGCCTGTTCTCATCACACCTCTTTACACATTTATCACGTTCTAAAATCGGCGGCAGAATATTTAATTGCGCAATACTGATTTCTTTGTATAACTCAATAATGTACGACGAATATTTTCACATTTCATTACATATCTTCCCAAGAAAATTGTAACATGTGGATTTGCTGTGAGGAACAAGAACCAAAATATCACTTTACGCACACTATTTATACTATTTATATCTAACTTCTGACTTCCTATTGGAGGCAATTTCGCGCCCTCTAGCTGCGTTTCTACTCCTCGTCATCAGATAACCTTTTGATTGGCTAACCTGATTCGTGACATATTATTTATATGGTGACGGCAATTGCCCGGAATATGTGTTCCTACAAGGCTTCCCCCTCCTTCACCGCTTTATTGGACAATGTGACAAAGGATTTTACAGAATGGAATTGCTCAGACGGAAACATTTGTGGCATTCGGGAAGTCCTGAGCTCAAATCCATGGGCCGACCAAACTCTTTTTTTTTTTCCGTGGTTTCCCTCAGTCGCCGATGGAATTATTGGATTGGATATTTAATACCACGACTCAAAGGTCCATCTTCAGTCTAAAACAATAGCACAAACTGAAAATAGATGATAATTGCGATTGCTCTGCCATATATCCACAGATAGTGCAATCAGTAGACTGAACGGCACACCTTGTCACGGAACTATGTATTAAGAATTGTGTGAGGAGATGAGACCTTAGAAGACTAGCTACACTTTACTATCTGGCTACAGATGACACTATCTGACAACGTTGGCAGTGCAGTTAGACTGAACGGCCTTTAACACCATCTCCTTGGCGCTAAGAGGTCGTATGTTACGGGGATGGAACCTAAGAGTTTACTGTCTACTACACATAAACGATATACCTACCGAACAATTCCGTCATGACATGGCCGAGTCTTAAAGCGGCGTAAAATAATATAGAAAAAAAAATATTTTTCCCACCCACGAAAATTTCTAAGAGATGCAGGCAACTTTGACTCAAAACTTGGACAAATTGTAAGGTTTGAACTCTGTATCTTAATGCAGAATTCTTGAGCTATAGCGAAAAGTTAAAATGTATACTGTTAAATACATTGTTAGCCTAAATACATCTTATAGACATTTCCCCTATTAAACAAAAAAACTAATATTTAGCTATACAGTTAAATACTTGTGAAAGTATCGCAGCCTCAAGGTAATTTACCATTTAAAGTTCCCTGAGGCATATGTTTATTGGGTATTCACTTTAAGGTAAGCAAAACATTACTACTATTTTATAGGAAGTGAACCCTTTAGAGAGACATTTAAATCGCTATATAGCATGCTTTAAAATTCTATGTAAAGGCTACATAGTACTAAAATAAAAAGGTTTTAATTTTTAATAACATTTATTAATTTCGTTAATGTTTGTCCTTTTTCACAGGTCAGTACCCTTCATTTCAACACAAAATACTGTTTCTGAACGATGTTTATCTCTTTTGAGATAAGCTATCATTTCTTATAAAGACAGTTCAATATTCGTGAATTCAGATTAGCTGCTCTCGTGTCGTAGCCTAAGTCGATTTAGCTTGCCCCAACACCGGTCCATGGATTGCAAAGTATGCGCACATCTCGCACTAACCGAAGGCTGTTAACAACATGGCATTACTCTGACCCAATTAACTAAGCAATACAATCTGCAGCAGGGATGGATTATGTATCGAACATTGGCCCTTTGGGATATGCCAGTTGTTAATCTTCAGCATCTCCAGACCAGACTGTTATAACTTGCTTATTACGAGAACACCGACACGGAAATGCTAACTGGAAATCGACTCTCTCTTGGTTATCTCAAGCGGATTCTGTCGGTTTGAGACACGTATTACATGAACATTGTGTATTATATGAATACGAGTCGTATCAGCAAACTGGTGTCCGCGTAATTGAGTTGGGACAAGCAATAAACGAACGCACGCGTACTTGTCATAACGAATCAGTTTTAAGCACGAGGGACAATGCGCCCTAACTCTGTTTCATTACTCCATAATAATCTAGACCTGCGCATATTTTACCAATAAGGCAGATTCAAAAGTCTTTAACAGACTATTCTTCTTTCTACTTCATGCTAATTCCGATAAACAGGAATAATGGAGTACACTAGGTCAAAAAGAAGTTAAATCTTTCAAGAGCATGGACTTGAAATTCCTCTTGTTTTGAGAATAGGAGTGGAAGATTTACATAAACCTGTAACATGACATTTCTCAGAATCGGTTGACTCATATAAAGGTTATTTGACATTACAGTTTTCATAAAGAACGACAGTTACTTCAGGTTATTCCCGGTAAATATGGATGTAATTTGCTATGAAAAAATCTTAACATAATTGTTATACTAATTTTGAGAAACTGAAAAATTCTAAAAAATGTTATACGTAATGTTTGCAGTTTGGGGGAATTTTTTCCAAAATGTTTGTCGTGTCTTTGGAAGCTGCTAAACTTAAACATCAAGTTGGGCATTTAAAATTCTATTTGTTTAAGGTTATAGTGTTCTTATGTTCACATCCATAACAAATATATAGACAAGGATCTTTATCTAAAAATTCATTTTTATTTAGATGGCCTTAAAACTGTTTCTGGTGAAATATCTGCATTGAAGTTTTGGAATGAGAACAATGCTTCCCGTAATTGCTTTACGTAGTAAGGAAAGTAAAAAAGAAGATGTCTTACAGAACTCCTTGTATGAGTTAAAATTTGTGTAAATTATAAGGTTTTAAGATATCAATAACAGAAACGAGCATTATGGAGTTTAAAGGAATGAAAAATATTGCGATCTAAAGTTTTACTAAAGATTAAAGTCATCAAGAAGTTTAGAATGTGGTATCATCTTTAATGCAGATAGGATATTAATCTTAAAAAAATATATTTCATTCAAGTTGTGGAACTATACAAAGAACTTTTAAAAACAAAGAGGAAAGAAACTACCACCTCTACAAAGTTATGGTAATTCTCACAATATTGTACGACAGTGAAACTTGGGTTCCGAATAAAAACGACAGGATAGAAATCAGATGGCGGAGATAAGATCTTTTAGGAAGTAAAAGGTTACTATATATAATGAGATTAAAAGGGAAGAAATAAGAGAGCAATTAAAATTAGAAGCTTTCTATAAATGCTAAAGTAATGAATCAAGGACAAAAATGGATAGAGAACTTGAACCGAATGAGTAACGAGAGATTACCAATACTAGCAAGGAACTACCAAGCAAGAAAATGACAAGATTTTTTGGACGTCCTAGGAAGTTATGGGCTGATGTAAGGCAATATAAAGAAGAGGCTTAATCGACTATCATGTTGGCTCAAGAGGAACTTGAACAATAAGATTAAACTTCTGATTCTTCTTACGTAGCACATGGTGGTAAATGGAGGTCAATGCACGTTTTACGAAACGTTCATTTTTAGTTAATTTACAAAATGAGGCGCTGATGAGTGCCAACTACTTTTATATTCCTTCAGGAAACAAAATGTAATGATATTTAAATGCTTTATTTTTTCTTATTCTTTACTACTTGACATTTATTAATAGGTAACTATATATAATATATATTATATATAATATATATAATATATTATATATAATGTATAATAAAACAGGAACTTTAAATATATGACTGTTTTGTTTTTAGCTCAAGTAATTTTGTATCTGCGGTAATTTAGCATACTATAGAAGCTAAGGAAATTCCAAAAACCTAATGTAAAGCACAGTAGAAAACGGGAATTTTTGAATCGGTGACTGCTTCATTTTTTGCTCAAATAATGTTGAAATCAGGGTAAATTAGTGTGCCATAAATCTTAAAAAGAGCTGCGATGAACCACTTCTTCCACGGATTTCTTCTTTTACCGCAAAAGCTGTTTACATAGATACTATGTTCAACTTCAGAAAATTTAAAGAAAGATACGTACTAATAAATGCAATCCATTTAAGAAATATAATTTAATAAATTATATAAGGGCTTTCATAATTTTTATTTAGATTTACAATGGGTGAAGCAGTGTGTTTGTTGTATTGTAAATATCCTCTCTGGATAAAGCGTCCAAATATGCATATGATGGTAAAAACAGTGAATGAAGAGGAAAAATATAATGTGTTCCAATCATATGACCATCTCTACATCCCTCTAACAAATTATTATTAAAAAGCTATTTCTTCTTTTCACTCCATGCTATTCGAGATAAACATTAGCAGAAATGGAGGTATTACTTGCCTCCGGTAAGTGGGAGGGCAACAAGGGAGTACACTAGGCTAAAGCGATTGTCAAATCTTTTAAAGTCTGTTTACTATAGGATTTGAATCCATTTCTTTGCATAGCCAGGAGTTCACAAGTCCCGTATGAGAAAAGTTTAAGTACGTATTTTAAAATTGAAACCAATAACAGGAATATCTCGGAAACGATCAACTCCACGAGAAAAATGTATTTGCATAAATTGTTTCATTGTGCATTAAGTTTTTTCTCTATTCACGGTTTACCAGTTATGTAAAAGTTATCTAGAATGAAGAGGTTTCAATAGTCTATTCCCAGAAAATGCAAGATATGCACTTTATTTGTCATGTAAATAAATTTAATATACGGTATTTTAATAAAAATTGTTAGTCATTTTTGAGAAAATAAAAATGTTCGAAACTTTTTCCCTGTAAAGGGTAGTTGGGATGGAGGATTGTCTTGAAAATCTTCGTGTCACTTCCTTGAAAGATACTAACCAAGTTTGATATATAACTGACTTTACGTTTTTGAGCTATGCTGCCCACAGACATACATATGACACGCGTACATACACACAAAAAACAAATGCACAGAGACACACATGGACATTTTTCTAAAATTACTTTTGTTTGGATTCAGGGGATCTCAAAACATGAATTTTTCGGTGATATCTCGGTATCAAATTTTTGGTTCGAATGCAATACCTAAGTAAAAATGTAAGGCAAACTTGATTTTTCCTCAAAAAAACTCGTGTTCATATTTATTTTGATATGAGAAAAGCGAAAAAGAGAAGAAAAAAGGTGTATATGAGAGTAGGCTATGGTTATCGGGGTGGTTTTGAACCATATGATAAACACTTATACCTGGTATTTAAAGAGCCCTAGGTTAATCATTTCTGAAGCCGGAACGACATTTGCCTAATTCTTGGAGAGATGATGATTAGTGATTACAAAGCGCATTTGGGTACAAACCCGTTTTTGAGACAAAAGAAAAGTAAAATCTTTGGAAAATGAAATGTTTTAGATTACATTTTATATTATAGCAAACATTTGCACAAAACCATGGAAATGTTATATATGTGTTTATTTATAATTCATTTAACCTATGGTTTCTACAGTACAATAGTTGTCTACAACCTAAAAAATGTTCACAGATTTCTGTCTGCTACATCTTCTACAATACGTTCTTTGCTGCTCATGTTTCTTCTTACTGTATCAATCTTTGTTCCTTATATTCCAGCATAATTTTGTGGAATTTTGCTACTTTCCATCCTGCTTACTGTCCAAAATATGTCATGCTTCTTTTTTATATTCGTTTAACAATATTACATTTAACATTCATTATTTCTCTACTGAGTACTATTTGCATACTAGGTACAGAAGATATTGTATTCCTGACATTTTTAGAAAAAAGTTTGTGTTTATCTGAGAACAGCATACCTCAAATAGGAAAAGTTCGTTAAACACCAAACTTTCTATATATAAGTTTAATGTCCTTCAAGAATGCCGCACGAATTGTCCCACCCCAAACATTCCTTCAAATGGAAGATTTTTTCTAAATTTGCAATTTTCTCAAAAATTGCTCTAGGGACCTTTATTATAATAACGTACCTATATAAAACATTTAGATGAAAAATAAAAAGTATATTCGGGATGAATTTTGTATAATTGGTAAGAAATAGGCAAAAACTTACTACATAAAAAGTATAGATCTCGTCAAAACGCACAATTTATGTCCTGTATATATATATTTTGTGGAAATAACCATTTCCGGGAGATTCTTTGTCATTTGTTTCAATTTTAAAACACTTATGCTCTTCTTAAACAAGAAGTTTCATCTGTGCCTCTTTTGGTTTACTCCTTGCCAAGCAAAGAGAACCGAATTTCAATGGTGATTGCATAACGACAGCCTTTTAAAGATTTTACTATCATTTTAGCCTAAAGTATTTCCAATAATTCCCTTCTACCGACAATATATTGTAATAAGATCACTTCTGGTAATGTTTATCTCGATTACCATGAACTACAAGAAGAATAATTTTTTGTATGAAGTTTGTTTGCAGAACAGGTAGAGAAGTCATGTGAATGGAATGCATCAGATTTGTTCTTTATTTTTTTGCTGCCCTCGCCGAAAATCCCTCCCTATTGCTACGAATTTATTTGCTTTAATTTTACCTCGTGTCAAGGTTCTGCCACACATAATACGGCATTTTGTACAACAAAGTTAAAAATTAATGCCTTACTTATGAATAATGTTCTTGCTTCACACATATGCATTTTGCAATAATGGTTTGTAGATATATTAGTTCATCTGGTCGAATTAAAACTCTTCAAGTTCCTCCTGATATGCTTGCTCATGCACCAAAGATAAAATAGAATGTTTCAATGTATTTATGATTTGTAGAGAATAACCATCGTTACAAACAAGAAAACTCTGAGGCTAATAGGTGATAGATTGTAAATATATTAAGGAGATTTTTCTCTTTTATTACTTTAGTCTCCCACATCCTTGTCACATTTAATGAAATGTATAACCATATATATTTTGAGAGATTTTTACTTAAAGTTCCCATGCTACCTTGTTAAACAGCGTTTTTATTGAGAAAAAGGTGTATCTGCTATCTCTAAGTGAAAGATTCAATCTAAATTCTTCTAAAATGGAGTATTACTATATTTGAGAACTATATTTGCGAGTGCCTTCGATGCTTTCGACAAAATATCTTGCCATTAGTTTGAAAATGAAAAATGAAATGTAGTTTTATTTATGGATGCTCTCTAACTGCTGTGGTTCTCAGCGTCCCATTCTATATTGGGCGTGAAAGACCGCTTAATTTTGCTCAGAGGCTTCTCTATCAGGCTTGAGGTTATTTTATTGCCAGTAGTTTGGCACACAGTTGAAAAGAAATAACCAACAAAAAGAGTAGCTAAGTTAAGACCCGTTACCTCTCTAGTCGTCTGAGCAGACACTGTATGTACCGATCCCGCCCCTGTCTCTGACGTCATCATTCCTCATTGCGGTATTAACGCAATCCAGCAAATGTTTGTCCCTTCTGCTCTTTCTCATAATGAGATGATGAGATAGGTAATTTCTCACTTATATCTTTCTCTCTCTCCCTCTCAAAGAATGAGTAGCAATCGCTACTTGTTTATACGAGTAAATTCAAATAAATTCATTAAAAGAGACTCTTCCTGTGCCTTCATTCCTTTCATCATATATAACATCGTACTTTAATGAATGCTTGCTTGGAGTTTATCATGTGCCAATGGTGTGAACTTTAAGAGGATGGTATGATCTAGAGTGATGAAACTTTTCTGTACACAAGTTATATCAATATTGTGTTATCAGAGAGATAAAGATGGGAACTTTAATAGTGGCATGAATGCGCATTTAGGAAGGTAAAGATAGAAATTGGCGTTTCAGCATTGAAATGAAGATAGAACTTTAGTAATTACCCTGACCGTAGTAAAGAGAGTCGGGAAATTTTCCCGGAGCTAAGCAGCTTCATAAACTGAAATTGAATCATCTAGCCAATAAGACACGCACGAACAGTCAGGTCCGCCTCCGCGAAGCAGATGCAAGAACCGTGCCAAAAGTGGCGAAGAGTTGGACCCGTCGATACCTAGCCAATTGATTGAAGCAGGAGGAAGAGATATATAAGGATTAATGTTGCCCTAGCCAGCTATGGTAATCACAGCATCCGTGTGGTACCGCAGTCTCCCCGATCGATGAGACTCGTGATAAAGACAGCACAGGCACTCTGTTGCAACACGCTGCGCGGCCAACAAAAACTCTGCTCAGCTGGCTAAGCCAACTGAGTACCTCTTAACTGAAGCAGCAGCAGCAGCAGTAATATACGACTTCCAACTCACGACTGCAAATCCAGTGCTGTCTAATAATTAATGTAACTAAAGTTGGAGGGATAAACATTGTAGAACTATAATGTTATGGCAATATATGTATATATAATACATAGGTTACTTCGAAATTATTGACATTTCCACACGGAAGTAAAAGATATAATTATTATTATTTTTATTATTATTTATTTATTTATTTTATTAGTGGAATAGCGGTGCAGGAGCGGGTTTCTACGGGTCCTCCGTTTTCCCCCGCCAACACATTCCTCCGGTGCTCTATCTTCATTCCATGTATCATCAGAGCCATCGCCTGCGTGCCTCAGTAGTAAAAACAAAAAATATCTTATTTTAAAATATATAATTATTAAAGCGAAAACATATGTGTTGAGTTACTAATTATATTCTCTATTCCAGTATCTACAAATTTTTCTTACAAAAGTTCAAAATTCGAGCTGTTTTTTCTTAATGCAGATGAATTATTAACTACATTTACACATATTGCTGTGGATAAAAGGCTTTTTAAGAAACGTTTCGTTATGTGAATTGTAACTTAACCACTGAGAAAAGTATAAGTATTGCAATACTCAAGTCAATAAAACAGAATACCTCAAACAGTTAACTCCACAAACCATCTGGATATAAATGAGTGCTTTGAGATTCGAACTTACCTGCTGTAAGACTTTGTCTCTCTCTCTCTATCTCTCTCTCTCTCTCTCTCTCTCTCTCTCTCTCTCTCTTACAGTTTTCAATTACAGAACTCAGAATCAAAACGTCATAGGCTATCCCTACAAAATTTAAGTAAATATCTTTCAATTTCTATGGTAATCAAAATCGTTAGTCACACTGTAGAAAATCAAATTTACTCTACTTTAAGGGCGTTTAGAATGGCGAGTCTCCTAAAAACCTTTGTATCTGAAAGCTGCTGGACCGACATATCAGTTTGTATTTATCGGACATTTTGATTTTTCATTATTCTATCATACAAACATATGCACATATTGCTCAAAATGCCTTTTTAGGAACTCCGGAGGTCTCAAAATATGTATTTTTCATCAAATCTGGAAATTGAATTTTTGGGTGGAACACGAAATTTTCTCTTTAAACTAAGTGTCATAGAAAAAGTAAAAATAGGATAAATCCAAAATTTCAAACTTAAATCAGGCAGCTTTCAAAGTTCCAAAAAAGTTCCCCATTATAGACAGCCTGTTACCCCCAAAATGATCCATTATCCTTTGTGTTCTCAAAGAGGCTCTAAGGATTTAAAATATAATATCTTAATTTCGGTATATTAGCATGATAAGTAAAGGATACATCTCGAAAATATTTTGAAACCTTTTCGCTTGTTATTGAACTTCATACAGCTGACTCAAACAAAATGTAAATAAAAATTAAGTTCTTAGAAAAAGTCTTTGAAAAGTTGTGAGTAACCTTTTCTCGATTTCTTTCTCCCTCCTCCCAAGACCCAACGTATTCCTATTACAGTTTATCCTGATAGCTGAAATGGAGCAGAGTTGTACGTAAGAAGTTGAAATCTGAAACATGAATAGCATGTTTAGCTTAAAATTGTATAATTTCCCTCAAGTCCACACTTTATAAATGTGTGTCCCAATCCGCCAGTTGCAGTTATACTAAGTGGTTGAAATTAAGGATAAGAATAGTCCCGAAAAAAAGGAAAATACACATTTGCAATAAATGCTGAGTTTTTCGAAGATGTACATTAACCTAAGATATTATCGGTCCGATAGTTTAATTCTACAGTGTTTGTACACATAGCCCAAACGCTGTAGAATTCCTCTTTGCGGAATGAAAATAATGGAAAGGCCATTTTTGGACAGTGTAACGCAGCACCTGATTTTTCCGTGTTCTATAGCGTAAGCAAATAAATGTTAATCGATGGTAGAGTTTATTTATTTTGATTTTAAAATCCAAGTACACCAGTTTTGTCAAAATAATACCAATAATACTCCTTGATATGGAAGTTCAGCGATACTAATAGAATTGAATTTGGTGCTAAAAACCTTTCCCAGTAACTGAATTTTAAAACATTTCAAGCATCCCCGCTGTGGGCCAGAAGTCATTTAAATCGTCAATGTTCGCAATCAAGTGACAAAATATTCTTGATATTTACATTCAGCGAAACGATATTAAAATTTGAGAATAGGAATATGAAAACACTCCTAAAGCCTATTTTAAATTATTTTGGGGCCTTGCCAAAAAGCAATGAGTTTTATTGGTGAAAAGATTATCAACATCTTTTGTGTTTAAGTTTGTCTGTAAACATACGCATTTTATCTCTTTATGGCAGTTTGTATAAGTAGTTTACACTCAGTCTAAATTATTTAAATAAAGGTTATAATTATCATATAGAAGATTTGTGCATCTGCTGCTCTTGAGTCATCTCCTGAGATAAGCTGGATTCACTGTTAGGAAATAATGCTTTACTCAGAGATTAGCAGGAATCACTTTTGCCTTTCCCAGAACTTGTTGCAGTTATTTTTCCCACGAGACCTCCACTATCACCTCTTTTAACCTCAAAGCTTGTGGCGCAATGCTGCCGTGTGCTTAAAGGTTCAAGGAAAGTAATCGATCAGAGTACAGACTACTGCAATACGACAAGAATCCCTGTCGCTATAAGCCGGAAACATAGTAATTAAATATTGAACACCGGAGGGAACATTGTGCTTACGTAATTTTCTATCATTAATTCAAGTCATTTCTGAAAGCAGGAATGTTCTACTTTAGTACTTTTATTCCAAATAGTATACGTCCTTTGGACTTTCTCTACTACTTAAAGTTGAAGTATTTGATTCAATTAAAAAAAATTCGATATGGGAATTGCACTAGAATTAGATTGACGATGCCTGATTAAGAGAGTTTGTTGAAAAAAAAGTATATGCGCTCGCGAGTGTGTATGTGTAAAAAATGAATAGTTGGATAAAAACAATTTTCAAAATTATATCCTACTTCATTTAAGGATGCAAAGTAAAGACATTCAAACACATTGTATATATAGTATTTTGTTAAAAACCGCAGAAGTGGTTGCTGATTTTTTTTGTTTTTTTTTTTTGTTTTTTTGTTTTTTAAGTGAAACACTTTTTATGATAATATTTAAACATTATTTTGTTTCTCATAAACTCAAGAAAAAGTTTACAGTACATGGCCGGCATAATAATATCGGCTTTCCTTTATGTACGAGGGTCGGTTGATAAGTCCCGAGCGTCTCACTGAAAACAGCATTTATTTATTTTTTTTTCCTTTATTTCTCAACATAATCTCCAGAAAGGCTAATAATTTGTCATATCGATGTTTCTAATTTAATTAAACCATCTCTGTAATACGATTTATCAAGGCCCTCAAAATAGCTATTTATCGCATCAATGACCTCCTCGTTGTTATGAAATCTTCGTCCTCCAAGAAATTGTTTGAGCTTTGGGAACACTGGGTGCTAGATCTGCGAATAGGGTGGCTGTTTAAGTAATTCGAACTTTAATTCGCACATTTTTCCAAATTGCAATGACTGAATGATGGGCAGGAGCATTGTCGTGATGAAACAATTTTTTTTTTTTTTTCCAAATGAGGTCTTTTCCTTTTCACTTCATCATTCAAGCGTTGCAGCAAACTTGAGTATTAGTTGCCAGTGAAACTTTTACCCTTTTCCAAGTAATCGATAAAAAAATTCCCTGTGCATCCCAGAAAAAATCCGCCATAACCTTGTTAGCTGACAAAATTGATTTTGCCTGTTTTGGAGTTGATTCACCTGGCGCAATTCATTGTTTTGACTGTGATTTGCTTTCTGGAGTGTATTGATGTATCCAAGTTTCAACCATGGTAATAAGCTGTTTCAAAAATTCACTGGGGTTTTTACGTAGAGCTCCATATTCTTAACAGAAACAGCTTTTCTTTGCAACTTTTGATCGGGTGTCAACAAACGCGGCGCCCATCTTGCACAGACCTTGTGAAAGTTCAAAACATTACTTAAAATATTACCTGCACATTCTTTTGATGTGTTTACAGCCTCTGCTATCTCAAACAGCTTTAATCTGCAGTCTTCAAGTATTAAACGATGAATTTTTTCAATGACCTCTAGAGAAGACACTTCTATAGGGCGTCCAGAGCGAGGCTCATCACTAGTGCGTCCCATTTTAAACTCTGCAACTCACCTTTTAATCATTGAAAATGAAGGGGCAGAGTATTTCAATGAACTGTCCATTTCCTCCTTGATTTTTTTAGACGTTTAGCCTTTCAAATAGAAGTATTTAATCCTTGCTCGTTTTTCCAAATCCTCCATTGCGTAAAAACTCTATGGTTGTCAAAAACTAAACAAACTATTGACCTGCAACTATGGATACAAGCTAGTCTAGAGTTAACTATACGATGGTACGTTCTAACCGGCCTAGTGGCGCCATATCTTTGTGAGGCCTGGGACTTATCAGCCCACCCTAGTACTTATAATAATCTTCTCAGCTTATAAAACGTGAATTTCTATGGAATTGCCTTTAAAAAAACAATTTAATGAACATTTTTAATGTTTAAGAGAAATTTGGATTTATATATATATATATATATATAATTTGTAATTGTGTGGCTATTAAATACCAGAGATTCTGTAACAAGCATAATCAGCAACTTAGCTTGTATTATCATCAGCTGAGGAAATTAGTTTTCTTTATTTCTTAATTCCTTATTCATTTTTTTTTCTTTCTATTTTCTTTCTTTTTGTCTTTTTTGCGTGGACCCAGTTAAGATAGTGTCTTAAACATCTTTACATCTTAATCATGGCCTAAGTAAATTGCATATTCTACCTATTAGCCCTTTCATCTTCATATAGTTATTAAACATCTTTTTGATTTTTGTTTATAACCATGTTGCTTGGGTAATCTAGTTGGCTCCATTCTTTCCAAATGTTACTTACATGCTTCTTGATATTGGTTCTTTGATTTACTAAATACGTTTTGAATTTTTGGTTTATAAGCTTGCTCTTTGGGTAATCTATTTGGCTACATTATTTCTAAATGTTACTTACATGTTTCTTGACATTCCATGGTTTTATCATTTACTGAATATATTACTCTTTTAGATGACAATTACGTATTTTATCGATTTTGCAACCTTGCTTCTTCTGAGAAAGTAAAACTTTGAATCAAGCATTCTTCTTCCCACATTTCCAAGCCAATACCCAACTTCACACCGATAAACAAACATCGCAACTGATATATCTTTATAACATTTAAGTATTTTTCTTTCCCTATTTTTTAAAATTGTATGAATAGTTTCGCACATAATTTCGAATCTAGGTACTCTGGCATTTATTTCCATGAGTTATATACCTTTTACCTCTGAAGATACGTTGATCTTTAGCTCAATTTTTGCTATCAGAGCTCATTAAATATTCAACATGTGACAATTTAAACACCCAAGGCCACACAATCTAAAAGTCTTTACTTCTGATGCGTTTAACTCGACTTAGATTTTTCTTACACTTTTGAGCACTAAACATGATCCACACAATATAGCTTACAACAATCTTGCTCAAATTTTCAGCAATTACTCAGAGAAAAAGACCTTTAAAAACTCCCATATAGCATTCTGAATTATAAAGTGCAGTAACTCGGTCAATTTTGAGTTATCAAAATTTAAGATAGAATAGGATATAGTCGGAGGGGACTCGGGACCAAATCTGAGGTTATTGTACCTACGCCACATGATAGGGCGCCCCAAGGAGGGGGTGTGAGATGAGGGGATACACCGGGTGCCCGGAACCAGGAGCGACGCCACAGTAACGACAGGGTCCCTAAAGTTTCCAGATTGAAGCACCCTGACAATCAAACCGGGGCCCCCCGCCTCAAATAGGGTCCAACGCTCCCGCCAGGAGCAGGCCTTATCCCGGCAAATCAGCCGAAGTTGAGGATCTTGAGCATATATTTTCCATGCCACGCCGTACCGAGCACCATCGCCGATACTTCCAATCCTGAAAGAAACTAACTGGACGGTAGATGAAGTAGTATTGGAAACAACATGGAGGGATGAAAGAAATCTGCTCAGCATTCATCTGGCGACCCGGAAAACTCCTGAAAAAGCCCATAGGCCAGATAGGCCGGTCATGGGAAGCGAACCCGTGACCTCCAGAATGCGGCCTACAAACGAAATTGCCTGAGACCTGTGTAATAACAGGTACTTACAGGTTTAATATCTGTTGCTTTATACAAAATTCCGCAACTCTAAATTACCGTTTGGGATATTTAATCATCTAGATCCTCTGATGATAAATTTGTTTTATACAAGCGTATTAAAACTAAAATACTTGTTTGCAAAAGTGAGGCATTTAGAATCCAGGGTGCGGTTTAGTATTTGCTACACATTTAGTTCCTCAAGATATGACAAATAATTCGACCACTGATGATAAATTGTTTAAATATTTAAATATAACTTTTAACATGTTTTCTTTGGCAGTAAGAGTAGTAAATAAAATTTGTTATATCATTTTGCAATTTGGTATTTTTATGATATGGTGTTTTTTTCTTTCAAAATTACGCTTTTTGCATCCAGTGTAACCTGTGATTAGTGGCATAATTGGATTAAAACGTTATTTTTCACAAAAATATTAAAGTTATTGAATGAAACTAAAACACACGCCTATATTGAAATAGAGCAGCTTTTGAACTTGGTTTCAAAACATTTAGATAAAAACTTCATGATTTAGAAATTTCGCAGTTTTAAACCCTTAAGGACGTTTAAAATTTAAAAACAAAAAAGAATGCAGTGTTTCTATATAAATAAACCATAATGCGAATTGATATAATAATACCTAATAATTTTGCATTAGATTATTTAAATTAAGAGTAAGCGAGGAAAAGCCGTAGTGTCTGTCTGAGTGAGTTAGCGGTTAAACAATAGAGACAGCTCAAAACAAAAGTCCTTTTTAACCCTCATATTTTAATGCTAACAGCTCCGAGAAAGAAGTTACTGGCTGTCAAAACGTTACTTCATGTAGGTTCTACAAAGAGATACACACTACGGGCAACTTGTGCGAGAGAGTGGGAAAGGTGCGAGGAAGACAGAGTAATGGAGATGCAAAGAAAGTGAAAGGTAAAGAGAAGTTGTAGTTGGAGTTAAAAGGCATAAAAAGAAACAAAGATGGTGTGCAATACAGTGAGCAAGTGACAGGGAGAAAGAGTCTTCGTATTTAACATCGTAACCCGAATAGATTTGTAGATGTTGCTATCGTTTTATAAAATTGGAAAACATATTGCTACAAATCCACAAAAGAAATTTGTGAATGCTACGCCTGTGAAAACAACCAGTTACATGGCTATTTGTAACGTACCATACAGAGATAGTGTGTGAAAATTTGCCAATAAATTTATAGTTACATGATATTACTTAAAAACGTAGAATAGGAACTTAGTAATTTATGAGAAGCTAAACGAAGTTGAACGAGCCTTAGCATATAAGGATAAATGAAAAAAAAAAAAACACCAGACAAGTTAGATTTCGAAAGCTTGGCCGATTAAATAAATTAATATTTTATTAGGAAGACAAAGTTTAGTATACAATTTTTTTCCTGTTCTAATTACCTTCAATGTGTTTTAGGAGATTATGAATAAGATTATAATGGATAGTCTCTTTTGGGTTTTGTCCATCTTCGATTCTGTGCAAAGCATTGGAATATTAAGTGCGAAGCGGTATGGTCCTCTGAACCACAGTTTGCAAACTAGGGCTCGGAAGCCAAGATCGTCCCGCGAGCTACTTTTGTTTGGCCCGCCTATAAACAAAAAATATAACTAACAAGAAACGGTGCGCCTAAATTAGACTAATATACGTATTCACAAAATTCGAAAAATTCAATACAATTGGGCCCACATATTCTTAATTGATATGCAATATAATGACCAGGCAGGCTGGCTTAATTTTCTCAATTCAAACCATTATCACTCAAATAATACTAAACAACAGACACTAGGAGTCACTGACAGACAATTAAAAACCGATGAGTGTTCTTTGCAAATTCCAAAAATCTGTTGTGTTCCATTCACATGACATTCTATACCTAATCTGCAACAAAATATTCTTTCGAAGTTTGCATTTCTATCTTTTTCATGGTAATAGATATAAATATTAATAAAAATTCGCGCATCTTTATTTGCCTATCGGTAGAAAGTAAATAAGGGAATACTTAGGGTGAAGCTATAGTCAAATCTTTTAAAAGCTAAGTTCTAAGTAATGGTATTAAATGTAGTTCTCTTAGCAATGTCAGGAGATAAAAGTTAAAAACGTGTATTAGAAAGTTTAAGCCAATAGAAAGGAATATCTCGAAATGATTTACCTTTATTTCGTGAAGTTGTGTGCTTAAACGAGATCCACATTGTTGGTAGTAGATTTTGTCTATCTATTTCTATTGCTATTTTAATTAAAATGATTAAAACAACTTTTAATAAAATAAAAATTCTCGAACATTTTTCAAAGTGGAGTTTGAAAGTAAGGTGGGGGAATTTTCTTCAAAAATCTTCGCGTCGCATCCTTCGAAATTACTAAACTGAAATATCAAGTTTGGTGTTTAACCGACTTTCAGTTTTGAGTTATGCTCTTCATAGACACACGGACACACACTCACACACGTGTATTTAGTGTAAAATCTGGGTACTGAATTTTGGGTGGAATGCAATATCTTCTCTACTTACTGTGCAAGTGTTAGAGAACATAAAAAGGAGGGCACGAAGGTTGATAAGTAGTACCGGTGACATTCCTGCCTATAATCAAGCGGGAATTCAACCTTATTACCTTCAGTCCTGAACGTAATGCTTGGGCATTCTTATGGCTGGTAATAGCCTATTGAAAGAAAATACTGGAAGTTGATTTGTATAACAACCTGTCGAATATTATATCTCTTCAATTGAAATACTTGACACGAGGATTGTATCAGTGTTCGCATCAAATAAGAACAGACATAAGATATATCAAATTAAAGGTCTGCTAAGACTAAGGGACATTTAATGTTTGCTTTGATGAGAGGCAGCTCAGAAACCACAAATATATGCAATTATATCACAGAAAAATACATTTCGTTGTTCTCATAAAATTTGAATTTTCATGTAAAATACTGAATGTAACAGGTGTTATATATCCTATGAATTACGTTGACAGGAGATTATGAAGGATAGTCATTTGCTAAATGTTTCATGGCGTCAGTTATTAGCACGTGCATGTAGATTTTAGTTCAACAAAGTACCGTAAAAACTAAGGTTGCAACTTCTGCTTCCGACTTTTGGTTCCTATTTTGAAGTTACGTGGCTTCACCCACTATGCATTCTCTGACAGTTAATGTGGTTACTGTTATGAAACGTTTGTGAACTATTTTCTAAATTACACATCCTGCACAAGGGATCTTTTGAAGTGCTATTATTATCTGTTGCAGCTGTTTCTTAAAGTTCCCATGGCCGGTGATAAGTCTAGCCTTCATTCTATTTAAGAATTACATTAATTGTAATATTTATTGGCCTATGAATTATTATCTGGTTGGATTTAGGTTATATACGCTCGAAACGATTGACACTATGACGGACGTAAACAAAGTAGCTAGGGGTTACAGACATATCACAGGTAAGAGTTTTCTTTTTTCACTTGGTTTGTTACCTATGACGTCCGTTCCAACAATGCAATACCATTTCAACCCTTCATCTTTCCGTCCTGGCTTTGCTATGCCTAATTATTAGTCTTCTGTGCCTTAGTTTCTGAATGTTTTAATTAATACATACGCATACTTTATTCAACTCTAATAGAATTGTTCTTACCACTAGGTTAGTAATTCCCACAAAAGGTTTTGGCCTGTAAATGATCTTGTGCAACAATTTTGGATAAGCCGCACTGCATTTTCTTGCTGCTTATGGCATTGTAGCCAACGTCTAAGTCGGTGCCAGCCTGGTACGTTCCTCTACCGTCTCTAGGATTTCTTGGTACTCCTTGGCGATCTTTGATCTCTTGAAGAGTGTGAATAGTGACTTCAGTGCAGCTGTTTCTGCCTGGAGTATGCTTGCAAAAACTATCTACAGATACTGCTTCAGAGACGTGTTACTGGTTTTTTAAACCAATGTCTGGATGTGGCGGTATATTTCATAATCTCCTGTCAAGCTATGTGTTTATTTGCACAATAGGATTAGCTACAATTGCAAGAACTTAAATCAATGTGATGTGGGGATATTACATCTGGAGTTGCTGCTATGTCAGTCGAGTTGCCGAAAAACTGATAACAGCCAGAAAATGTTGCATGATGTTTACTAAAAGAAAAATATAGTTTTCATCAAATCAGTTTGTCATGTTTTTGGTATGGTTAGTTGATTTCGGTTATTTTGTTGTCGTTTCTATTTTCCAAATATATAATCTAATGTAATTTTTCAAAGACGTTCTTTTTTATTTTCATTGCAAGACTGGTACTTGATACTGTTTCCAAATACTGTGATCAAGCACTTATTGCTCGATTCGAAATCGTTCCCAAACAAAAATGTACCATATATTCAGATAACGAAATCATTATGTATATTTTGGTTATATGAGAATTGATCATTGATCCTAAAAGTCCTCTGAATATTTAAAACCGATTTTTCTATACTTAAATATATGCAATTATATGTGAATGGGATTTTATACACGCATAATTTTCACCACGAGTGACGAAAAAATTAAACTTTTACTACACCTAAACATTGCTTATGCTTTAACTTTTATTAGTGCTACGGTGAAAGCAGTTTCATTCCCAGTTTTAAATGATTGTGCGGGATATACTAGAGAAATAAGGGAGGAAATTATTGGCAGAGTGAGGGGAATATAGGTAGAGGAAGAGAGAGGAGAGAAAGATGCTCAATAATGTGAACATAGTTATTGGCTCTGTGTGTTCAAATATTTTCTTTTTTTTTTCTTTTTTTCTCTTATGTATAGCAGGGGAAGTGCCCAAGAATTCTAAGTCGAGATTTCATCGGAAATATGCTTTTGAGGCATTTTGAATGTATCAGAAAACTGCCCCTGTGTGTGTGTGTGTGTGTGTGTGTGTGTGTGTGTGTAGATATAAGTAGAGGAAGAGAATGAGAGATAAAAAGATACACTATAATATGAACAGCTGTCTCTTTCTGTTTATATTAGTTTCTTTTATGTATAGTAGGAGGAGCACCCGTATTTCATCGGAAATATATGTATTTTAAGTTCTCTGAAACAGACTAAAAACTAAAGCATTACACCACCAATAAGTCTATGTGTATGTAGTTTTTTGTTTTATTTGTGTATTTACTTTTTGTGTCTCTATCAGTTACGAAAGATTCGTTCATTTAAAGTTCAACATCTTTCAAGGATGCGCCATGAACATTTTCAAGAAAATCCCAGCGCCCCAAACTACGGTATACATGGTAATATTTTAAAAAATGTAGCCTTTCTTAAAAATAGTTCAACTGTTCTGATTAAAATATATAAAACATTTTTATCACAAATGAAATGTATATCTTGAATTTTCTGTAAATAGCCTCTGAAGCCTCCTCAATGATAGATGACTCTTCCATAACTGATCAACCATAAGAAAAAAAAAAACTTAGTACACAAATATTTATATCTCGTCAAAGCAATTATGAGAAATAGTTTTTAATATTAATGTGAAATAAATTTTTGTGGCGTTAACCATTTTAGAGATGTTCTATATAATTTCCTTCAATTTTTCCATACTTTTTTTTTCTCAAATGGAAAGCTGTTTTTCACTTTTCTTTCTGTTTGCCAAACCATCACATAGCGACCAGCTCTTTAAAGATTGAACTATCGCTTAAGTCTACCGTATTCTTTAATACCGCTCTATCTACAAAGAAGTATGTAATAATAACCTGTCTATGGAGACATTTATCCCTATTAAAGTGAATTACATAGAATAATAAACTTTTTAAAATATTCTTTGCTGAATGGGCAGAGAAAGTCCTCTAACTGTAACAAATCAGAATTTTCCTAGATACCTTCCTAAACAAGCTTTCTCTTTTATTTAAACGGAGTATGTAGAAAATAAAATTCTAGGCAATGGGATTTTTTTTTTTTTTCGTTTAAAGCATGCAGGCTTGTAAAGCTCATCTACAAGGAAACATGGCGCTTTTGATTCAAATGGAAGCCTCTGTTTGCATTTTGCCAGTCAGTCTCATAAAAAGAAGAACGCCTGAAGCAGTTTTCGGTTATGAGTGTAAACTTTGTTCCGACATCGTTCTTTGTACGAGTTAAACCTTCCAGAAATCTCAATAGAAGCCTATAGAAGGCATACAAAGGCTAAGTACCTATTTTAATGCAAACGATTGTCCAACAATGCAAGAAGATGAATTTTCTGACTTCTGCTACGGTCTTATGAGACATTGCTGAGCAACCTAACAGCGGTTCATTGAAGAGAGAGAGAGAAAAAAAAAAGGAAAACATATTGTGAAGTGAAACAAAAAGTGGGCAGCAACCCTCATCCATTATCCAGGATTCCAGAATGAAAGTATTAAGAGATTTAACTGCATACATTTCCATGAAAGGGCCTAACGACGGATCTACGGGATATTTGATATAAATGAGGGAGGCTTTTTATATGTAATGATAGAGCTTTCAGACGTTAAAGTGTGAGTGTTACATTTCTTGAAAAAGTTGCTCCTTTCTAGGAAATTGTCAGAGGTTGGTCAAAACATTTTCATATATTTTTAATACGATCTGTCGGGAAGCTAGAGGAAAAGAACCTGAACGTGCGTTGTGACGTCGGGACACTCTTCTTCTCCTCCTCTACTTTCCGCTCCATGGATTTAAATGTTTTCCCGTTTATCCTACCTATTAAGCCATTAACTTCCAAACACATTTTGATCGTGGTTTTCAAGGCACAGGTCAAAGGCAAACAAAACATGTTCTAATCTCGTTGACATCACTGGAAAGGTTCTTACAGATTTTACATTTATTAGGAAACGGCAAATGAGCATTCTAATCTGTTTTCATGGTTCATACCTTGTGACTGCTTCGGGACTTCATCTCGTGCAGCTCATTGGCTTACGCGTAATTATTATGATGTGCAGCGAGATTATACGATTTTAAGATAATTAGAAAACCCCGCAGCTGTGTTACGTCATTCCGTTATCTGCTAAATCCTATTTTTCTTTTGTATTAATTTCTCTATTACCTACCTTTAGTAGAACAATCAACATTTGGAGTACGAGATTTAACCAGAACTGAAAACCCGCTAAAGCATTTTGGGGAAAAAAAAAATTATGTGAGTATCTTTGTCTAGTTAGAAAACGAAAGTCGGATATACAAGTAATTTATTTACGAAAGGATTTAATTAAATGTAAATGGCGTGTTATTTATGGACGCTCTTTAACTACTCTGGTTCTCAGCGTCCCATTCTAAATTGGGCGTGAAAGACCGCTTAATTTTGCTCTGAGGCCTCTCTATCAGACTTGAGGTTCTTTTACGTGCCGTAAATCTACGACACGGGACCAACGGTTTTACTTCCCTTCCGAAGGAAGCCATGCTAAGGATTTTTGCATCCAATGAAATTCATCGTTGAACCCGCGACCTTAGGTATATGAAGTCAGCATGGTAACCATTACACCATGGAGGGCGACAAGGATTTAATTAACACCATACGTCAGAAGTCTGCAAATTGTACAGCTCGCTTGCAGGAATGGTGACATCAGGGAATGCAGCCTGTATACACATGACGCAGTTCGAAGGAATGGGTTTCGGAAGCCTCAGCGGGGGTGTTGGATAAGGGAACTTCTCTAACACACGTTTGATTTTATATGCTTAATAAATATTCACAGATTGAGAGAGCTTTAATATTATTTTTTCTTATTTTTTACTTCATCTGGAGCGTAACAGTTTCGCATTCATCTAAGGTAAATTCATAAGTATTGGCGTACAGTAGAGCACGTAAAGTTTAATCTGTCAATCGTGATCTGCTTTTAGATTTTAACAAGTTTCATTTTATAACAAAATTGCTCAGATATATGTTGAGCCAAATCTAGCACTAATGTGCGCAACAAAATACGAAGAGACAGAAATGTTGCCATATAAAGATCCCCAAATAAATCTAACCAGTCTTATTTTGTAATTGTAATTTCAAAATTGTATTTGTCTGTAAATTTGCAACTTCAATTTGTAATTGTGGCTTTACTGTATTCATGTCCACAGGGAACGTATTTGGGAAAATTTGAAAACCATTATTCATAAGTTTGAAGTCATGAATCTTTTGTCTTCGAAGTTGCTTTTTAAGTTTCCTAACATGCCTACATATTTACTTAAATTATATTCCACAATATATTGAGAGATTGTAGGTAAGGTAGAACTCTCTTTGAAGTAGAGTTGACTTCCACGCATCTGTCATAAATGCGAAGATATGTAGTACGTCATATTTATGCAGTATGTTTTGATATTTCCTTGAAGGGGACAATTTAGGTGCTTAACAGTTCACTTATATCACACAGGAAAGCCAAATCACTTATCGAATCTTCATTTCGAATTTCGGAAATTTCAGTATCCTAAAATGAAACAAATATGAATGATCTGAGTAGCAAAATGAGTGTGTATAAACGTTACATAGTAAAACTTACGTACCTGATGTAACATTTACTCGTATATCACGTTTTGCATATCGAAAAATCGCTTTAGAATTTTCTCTCAACTAAGCTGCCTTAAATAAATCCTCTCCTGCAGTGTGTTCTGCAAGAATGAAAATGCCAAGTGCATATTCATGAATTGGCAATTCCTCGTCACTCCTCGAATAAACAGGCTGTGTCGTTATTTTCTGTACTTTTATAGATAACAACACAATAGGTTAAAATGTATGTAATTTGTGTTCTAGTTCACATTCAATCAATGTTGCAACATGGTTTATTCTTTTTTGTACTGTACGTGTTGTTAACTTGATGCTGTGAAAACTTTCACTCTGTTCAGGGCAACTTACATTAGTGACTGTATTACGACAAGTTTTAACAAACTGCGCATCAGTATAAGATTTGAGTGAATTTTGTTATTTCTAATGGAACAAAATAACTGGCTAGTGATTCTCGTTCTTTCACAGTTTTCGTTTTATTTTCCGCTGTAGATAAGTTTCCTAAATATTCAGCTTTATAATACTGCGATTAATTTGCACACGTAAGTCCTGAAATTTAAATGCATTATATTACTTAATGATGGCTACATATGATTATAATAATTGTCTAATAGTTTTAAGGTTTTATAAAATGAATGTATGTTGCCATCATCTTCTTCATTGGACTATAAATGTGAATATTTAAACTTTGATACATTTTATACATTGTTACATTTACCACAAAGGTTTGATTTATAATATTCTTCTAAAACACCTACAAACGTCCTACCTGTGACTTTGGTCTTTGCGACAACGTTCTAATATCATTTAATGTTTTACCTGTGAAATCTTTCTAACACACCATTTCACATTTTCACCCATAGCGCAGCAAAAATATGTTCTTCCCATTTCTCTTGGAATAGGATGGTTCCTTTGTGTTTTCGTGGTTTCGAAAGAGCCAACCATCGGCACAGTGTCCACCATTGCTTGTTTTCGTATGAGCGCCTGTTGAGTGAAGGGTGAGGATTGAACCTTTTGCCGGTCCCCATGGCCGCGCTCGCCAAGGCGTCCCGCTTTGGTGCTTCGTAGCGCTGGGGATCGTGGGTTCGAGTCCCGCCTTGGGCGTGGGTGTTATATATTTGTGTATATGTGTGTGTTGTAAAAGTAAGAAAAACAGCAATCCAGTAATAATACGGCAAAACAAGGTAAAAAAAAAAAAAAAAAGGTAAATAAAAGTAGGGTATACAGTGCCGGAGTCCCGATCAGACAAAAACAGGGCGTCATATTGGCTGTCCCTGACGGCGAAATTACGTCATATCTTTGCCGGTACAGATTTGCCGACCCCTGCCGTACGTTTAAAATATTTGTGTGGCTAATGAAATGTATATCTTGAATTTTCTGTCCTTGAAGTATTCTTTATTCTGAATTAATTTTCTATGACTGGCAAACCGTAGTGATAAATGAAAATAATATTCGACAATGTTGAACTAGTTTGACTTATTAAATAATGTTGTGGCATTTACGAGTGCATTTAGCGTGATATTTATTGCTCTCTTTGAATGCCCTGTAGTTTAAACGCGCTAAGTTAAGCTTGCCTGACTGAATTTGGGTGTTGTTCCGTCGTATTACACATACTACAATCTTCCAGGCAGAAGCATTTGATATACTGGCCTGTGTCCAATAATATATATTAGACTATTTTTCTGAGTAATTTTTTTACGCTTTGATAGCTCAGACTGCAATATAAGAACTAAAAGCAGTGGGAACAAGTCCAAGTTAGTATAGATTTTATAGGAATATGTTAGCCACTGTAAAAGAACTCTGTTTACAACAGTGTGCCAGGGTACTCGGGCAATAAGGGCATGAAAAAGCGGACAGTCTAGCAAAAGAGGTGGATTGGTCTCGTTTTGTATGACCAGAACCATGCCTTCTATTTTCGAGGTACTTTTATCCAGAACTTAACAATTTGATCAGGATCTGCAGGAGAGAATGTTCAGACAAATATTACCGTATCTCGCTGTTTTCGAGTTATTTTTAATCCAGAAATTATAAATATAACCGTGACAATATCTATTAAGCACATGTAATTAGATTATAGAGCAACGGCTACCTCTCAGAGCTTTATTTTAGCACTATAAATTACGAAATATTACTGATATTTTTTCATAGAAGCTTTATTTTTTCATTGCTACATGCAGAATATATTAATACAATACACAATTTATAGATTATTAGCTATATGCACAAATTGAGACATTTATTTGACCAGTGCCCTATGAAAGAGTTATTCTATTTCTTCGAAGCTATAATAGAAATATTAAAATGAGAAGAAAGCATCTACCCTGATGTAATTAAACCAGAAAGTGTGCGGTTACTCTCTCTCCGAGAGAAACGTATTTCTGAAAATGTAACACTCTAGACATCGCACCTTGTACAACATTTCCAACTCGACACTTCAAGCCCGGACTGACACTTAACTTAGAACATTCCGGCATCACTTTGCACCGCGAAGTTGGTAACATTTCAACATATCTAGGTCGAAAGTTCGCAGAGGTTTTAACTTGACTATCCAAAAATATGTGTATGGGTTTGCACTACTGTAGTTAATGTGCTAATGTAATTGCTTTAAGGGAAGCCGTACCCACGATCTTTAAATTCTTTCTTTGAACCATAAAAAAATATATCGTTTTCACGTTCATTTTTTTAATTTTACTGTAGAGAAAAATTATTGGTTTCTCAATATTTAATAAACTCTTGACTTCAAATCATATTTAAAGTAACTTAAAGTTTAAAGCTATATATTTAAATATATTTACTATTTATGAAACTAAGATATCTGTTTAAATAATAATAATTTATTGAAGGTCAATTTTACTGCAAAATTATATCCCAAATTTCATTTCAGAAAATATCAGCATGAAAGAAAGCAGTGCTCCTGATATCATTTGCTTGAGTAAGTTGCTGATAGACGACCCCAGATGCATAATCCTCTTCTTGACTATCCATTTTTTTTTTTTTTTTTTATTGTTTCATTTAGCATCTAAGATCATATCGAGCTTTGCACTTGAAACAACTCGTTGTCTGTAGGTTTAAATAATTTTATTTTCATCAGACACACATACACATTCACATACTTCCAGACTCTGTGGGGGATAGGGAATAATTCTGGTTGAAGAAAAATTCCCCACCCCAGCCGGGAATCGAACCCGGGACCTCCGGGTGAGAAGTCAGCTCGCTGACCACTCGACCACGGAGGCAGTCTTTTCCAATTTATTCTTCTCATTCGAAAATGGACATTTTGGTTTGTGAAACGTTGCTCTGCACTTTTGCATTTTCTATAGAATATGTGACGAAGGACAGATTGTCCTACTTCCGTAATCAGCATCATCTAAATCTATTTTTCAATGTATTTTATTCCGTTAAACTCAATTTTATTTCTATCTAATTCATGCTAATAAAGATAATAATTAGCAAAAGTGGAATTATTTCTTAATTCTTATAAGTGGAAGTGAAACAAAGAAATACACTAGGCTAGAGTGATAGTCAAATCTTTTAAAAGTTGTTTTCTACGTGATTGAAATTTGGTTCTCTGTACATGATCAGAAGTTAAAAAGTCAAAATTAAATTGAGTTTTATTTAGGAACGCTCTTAACTGCTACGGTTCTTAGCGTCGCATTCTACATTGGGCGTGAAATGTCATTTCAATTTGCTCAGAGGCCTCTTTATCAGACTTGATATTCTTTTACATGCCGTAAATCTCCGCCGGGTGTAAGTCTGCGACCTTGGGAACCAGAGACAAGCCTGGCTAACATGTTACTCCTACATAGATCACGGAGGACGACACACATTAAAAAAAAAAAAATAGTTATATCAAATTTCAAATTCCTGTTTGAAAAAAAAATTAAGTCTTTTAAATTTCAAACTAATAGCAAGAAATATCTCCGAAATAGCTAACTCGGTTAAAGGTATATGACATAAATTACGTATTCTAACGATATCTGTATTCTTTGTGAAGCAAGTTTTTGTCCAATTCTTACGGTTGACCAGTTATGCGACTGGTCTTCAGAGGATTTTCACAGAATCCGAGATATACATTTTATTTGTATGTTAATATGTTTAATATTATTTTAATCAAAATCGCCAGTCATTTTTGGAATGTCGAACATTTAAAACAT
Source organism: Hymenopus coronatus (assembly GCA_030762935.1). Classification (NCBI taxonomy): domain Eukaryota; kingdom Metazoa; phylum Arthropoda; class Insecta; order Mantodea; family Hymenopodidae; genus Hymenopus; species Hymenopus coronatus. Next base: position 75,119,412 of record CM060881.1, read on the forward strand.
TTTCCATGTTAAAGATAGTTTGGGATGGAGAGATTTTTCTAGATGTCGCATCCTTGGAAAATACCAACCGCAATGGCAAGTTTGATATTTAATCGAGTTTCCGTTTTTCAAAAATGCTGTCCATGCGTGCAGATCGTTTTCTAAAATGCTTCTTTATCTTTAAACTCAAGAATGATCAAAACATGAATTTCCGGTGGAATATCGTATCGAATTTTTGAATGGAAAACAAAACCTTATCTATCTTCCATGTGTGCACACAGTGCTCAATAGAAAAAGTAAAAGTAAAAATCAATTATAAATGTTCTTATGTAAACGTTAGTTGGTGACGAAAAGAATTTCTTAAAAATGTTGGGTCTAAGAGTCCTTTATATATTGTTATAGCACGTTCACTTATTTTTCCGTGTCCATTAGACGGAGTGTAATTATTGGAAGGGAGGTTATGCGGGGTTAAGGTAGAGTTGGTAATACATTATATCATGTATTCACAAGATTCTGTCGCCCTCCGTGGTGTAATGGTTACCATGCTAACTGTATATACCCAAGGTCGCGGAGGAAGATAGAATTTATTGGGCTTAAAAATCCTTAGCATAGCTTCCTTCGGAATGGAAGCAAAGCCGTTGGTCCCCTCAAGCCTGATAGAGACCCACTGAGAAAAATGTAGTGATCTTTCGCATCCATATAGAATGGGACGCTGAGAACCACAGCAGTTAAAGAGCGTCCATAAATAAAACGTCATTTCATTTCATTTCATTTCACAAGATGCTGCAATATGTGTTGATTTGTTACAGTTTGAGTAATGAAATGCTTACACCTAACATTTGAGTATGTTTCTTGACATGGCAATATTGCTATACACCCGCGCCTCTGCGCCCCGAGACTCGCCGAGATGAACAAATAGCCTCAAACCGAGTTACTCAATGGCATAAATCACACTTTCGTAACATGAAATGATGAAAGCACGTCAATTTTCATTTTGCGCAATGGCGCATGAAACGCAGTTGTTGGAAAAGTCAATAAAATAGCATAAAGAAAGATAGCAGGGGACAAACAAAGCAGAAAATAAAGGCAGCTAACATAAAGTTACTGTTGCAGCAAACTTATTCAGCCGACTGTGAAATAAAATCTGGTTCACTCTCTTTTAGCAAATACCTTGCACTCAAAGAGATTCTTCATTTCCTTCTTCGTGGCAATGAAAGAGGGACGAACTTATCAGACTGATTCAACAGTACGTTTCGTTACATAGCTTTACCCTTTTCAAACATTTGCTTCAACCAAATGAGAAAAAGCTCGTGTCTCCTGTCTCACGAAGGACGATCCTACAGGTAACTGCTTTGCTGTCGCAAACTTTTAGAATAATTGAGTTGCTATCTGTCATATTCGATCCAATATTAACTGAGTAATGTTGCAGCAACACTAACAATTTCCACGTTTTAGTTTCTCTACTATGTATAATTCCAGCCAAAATTTCGACGTGGAGATTTCACCAGAAATAATTGTTATGAAGTTTCATTAAACCAAAAAGGCATTTTCAGAATCCATGTGTATGTATGTGTGTGTATGTGGCAGAGAGAGAATATACCATAACTCAAAAGCGAAAAGTCTGTTAAATACCAAACTCGATATTTATGGGCGGATGTAATACGATGAATTTCAAGAAATTCCCTTCATCAAAAATTACACCTTAGATGGAACATTTTTCGAAAATTTTAATTTTCTAAAATATGGCTGTAACAATTTTAACCAAAATACCATATATTTTAGATATGCCCATGAGAAATGAAGGACATGTCTTGAATTTTCTGAAAATAGTCTCTGAGGCCTTCTCATTTTGGATGACTTTTGCATAACTGGTAAACTTTAAAAGGTAGACAAACACTTACTACATAAGTGCAGATCTCGTTAAAACACTCAATTTATATGAAATCCAGTTTTGTAAAGTGACCATTTCAGAGATATTCCTTGCTATTAGTTTAAATTGTCCATTATTTATACCTTACTCAAACGGTAAATTGTCGTTCGTTTTTTTTTTCTCTGCACCTGGCCATGCAAAGAGCAAGGAACGCAATTGCTATCACAGAGACCATTCTTTGAAGATTTAACTGCCGCTATGCCCTTGTGTACTCTTACAATTTCTGCTGATGTTTATCTTGATTAGCATGCAGTAGAATGAAAGAATGAGTTTTTGCAAGAATATTTTGCTGAATAGGTAGAGAAATTCATGTGAATATAACGCATCTGATTATAGAAAAATAAAAGATCAAGTCCTGACTTACTAAATCTAATTGCAGTCCTTACTGATAAAAACACAAAATAAATACACTATCGCTCAAAAGTTACTGAACACAGCTAATTTTTCGTATTTATTGAAACAATGGAATAAAAAAGACATAGATTGTAGTCACAACAGTATATTTAATGAAAATAGCAATACATGTTGCATTCTCCTTTCTTCAAAGTTGCCTCCCCTTGCTTTAATTACAGCTGCGCAAACTCTGGGCATTCTTTCTATTAAGTGCGCCAGTGAATCTTCAGAAATATCCCTCCATATGTTGTGCACATGACTCCACAATACATTAGAGGGCTGTTTCTTTCTTACCTCTCTGTCCACAAGATCCCAAAGTAGTTCAATAGGATTGCAGTCAGGACTTTGAGGGGGCCAAACTTTGTTCTTCAAGACTTGTGTCTCTTCATTTCGTTCAACGTATCTTCTACAGAGTATAGATGTATGCTTGGGATCATTGTCCTGCTGCAGAATGAACCCTTTGCCAATTAATCGCACCCCAGATGGTTTGGCATGGCGTTGGAGAATGTTGTGATCATACTCCTTCTTCATCATTCCTTCTATTTTTACCATATCGCCCGTCCTATTTCCACCAAAACAACCCCACACCAGCACCGAACCACCTCCATGCTTAACTGTAGGGGATATGCACTGAGGTGCCATGCGTTCATCTTTTGCACGTCGAACAAACTGGCGACGTTTTGAGCCAAATAGCTCAAACTTAGATTCATCATAAATAATACCTTTTTCCACTGATCAACGGTCCAGCTTACATGTCACTTGGCCCATTGTAATATTTTCCGTTTATTGACAGCTCTCAATAGAGGTTTCTTTGCCGCAATGCAACCGTTCAGATGTGCATCCTGAAGTAGTCTCTTCACTGTAGAAACACTCACAGATTCGTCGCTCAACTGGTTCAGTTCTGCTGACAGCATGGGTGCTGTTTTGAAACGATCACGATTGCTGGTCACTATTAAATGTTTATCCTCACTTTTCGAGGTCACCCTAGGCCTCCCCTTTCGATAACGATTCTTATTGCTATTTGTAGATTCATACCTCTTTACAGTGTAATGAACACTTCCCAAGGAATGCCGGTCCCCATGGCCGCGCTCGCTAAAGCGTCTCGCTTTGGTGCTTCGTGGGCAGGGGATCGTGGGTTCGAGTCCCGCCTTGGGCATGGATGTTATATGTTTGTGCAATGTGTATATGTTTGTAAAAGAAACAGTAAAACCAGTAAACCAGTAATCAGTAAAACCTACGGGGGGAAATGTAAATAGGGATACAGTACCGGAGTCCTGATCAGACTCCGTTACTGTTTTTTTAAAAAAAGAAAAAAAAAAAAAAAAAAGGGAAACGTGTTCTTGTGTGGCAATTTGACACATGGGTGGCCAGCTTTATGTAAGCTGACTATTGCAGCACGTTTTTCTGCCAAAAACTCCCTTCTTTTACCCATTTCAGACTTTTCAACTGTACAATAACAATGTGTACCATTCACCAGCTTATGAAGCACTGAAGTGCTGTTCGCAGCCAATACCTATGTACAGATGTCTGTAAACGACATCTAAGGAACCGCAAACATACTATGACATCCAAAACGAAATTAGAGTAATTGTTCCTATAAGGGCCAACGAATGCTACATTTCCAAAATGCACATAATTGACAAACAAAATGTAGCATAGTACATTTCAATTGTGTTTCCATGGATTTCTACCATTTATAATATGACATTGGCTTTATTTGGCGTTATACACTTGTTAATTACAGCAAAACAGACTGTTCAAAAACTTTTGAGCGGTAGCGTAGATATAAAATTAGGCAAAGAAATGAAATAAACACAAAGACTTCATCTGTGGCCGAGTGGGCAGCATTTTGATTTCTCAGCCCAAATCTCACGTTTGATTTGTGGCAATGAAAATTAATTCCTCTTTTTGGAATTATTCTTTTACATATACAGTGGCTGGGATTATTAATGTGACAGTGAGTGTGATTGCGTTTCCTGATAAACTTTGGAGCATGTTCCTGAATAAAATATCTAATGTGATATATTCGCACAACTTTCCTCACCTACGAAAAATTCGTCCGTTATCTATACTGATATTATAAGTGACCAAATCTCTCTCTCTCTCTCTCTCTCTCTCTCTCTCTCTCTCTGTATATGTGTGTCATATGATCTCAAATCGATTTTGAAAATTCTTCTCCCATTGAAAATCCCTATTTTTTCTGACGGACATGGTTTATAAAATATCTATTTGAAATTCATAAATTACTAAATGATTAAAAATACATTTTGTCAAGAAAGTACCGGGAATTGATCATTTAAAAATCCTGTTTAAAAAGGGATTCGAAATTATCGTTCTCGCTAAGTTGGTACAACTTTCCTCTATGCCTACGAGGAGTTTGATCGTCATCTGTCATCTAGTTTGTTTACAGTACGCCATTTTGTTAGTTCATCTCAAAGGTGATTTGCGATTTTACGATGGATACAAATATTGAACAAAGAATCTGTCTCAAATTTTGCATTGTAAATAGTATTTCATGTACCGAATCGCTGAAAATATTACAGAGGGCTTACGGTGAATCGACTTTATCAAAAACACGTGCATATGAGTGGTACAGTGCATTGAAAAGTGGTCGAGATGTGCTGGAAGATTTGCGTCGCTCTGGTCGGCCATCAACAGTTTCAACTGAAAGGAACATGGCTAAAGTGAAGAAAATGGTATCTGAAAATCGTTTAGGTCTGAGAAAGATTGCCACTGAACTTTCTGTGTTTCACAAATCGATTCGTACCATTTTAAACGATTGTTTGTGCATGACACGCGTTGCAGCTCGTTTAGTTCCGAAAGACTGGAATTTTCTACAAAAAACTCAAACTAGACTGAAGACAAACTAGAACGAGCCAGTTCCGACCCCACATTCATGAAATGCATTGTAATTGGTGATGAGACGTGGGTTTACGGGTTTGACACTCAAACCAGTCGACAAGCCTTCCAACTGAACCGAAACCTAAAAGGGCACGTCAAACTCGATCAAAACTGAAGGTCATGTTGACAGATTTTTTCGATTATCGCGGTGTTGTGCACTCAGAGTTCTTGCCAGAAGGTCAGATGGTAAATAAAGACTATTATCTGAGTGCTTTGCGGCGTTTGAGAGAACAAATACTGCGAAAAAGGCCAGATTTGTAGAACAACTCGTGGATTCCACACCACGATAACGCACCAGCTCACAAGGCTATTATTGTGAACGAATTTCTGGCCAAAAACTCAACAAATTTCATCGAACAACCACCGTATTCACCTAATCTGGTACCTGCTGATTTCTTTCTCTTTCCAAAACTCAAGTTACCACTTCGGGACACCCATTTTCAGTCGATAGAAAACAAAATGGAAAATTCGCGGCGACAATTGACATTGATTCCTAAAAGTGCCTACAAAAAATGTTTTGATGATTGGATTATTCATTGGCATAAATGTATAATTTCAGAAGGGGCCTACTTTGAAGGCGAAAAAATAAAATTGGATGAATAGTTCATTTTTTGTGTTTTATAGGCAAATTCCCGGAACTTTCTTGACACAGTAGTATATAGAAAAAGTATGTATATGCACATACACACACACACACACTTGTGAAGGGCTTAATTTCGTTGAGCATGTCAATGAACATAAATCCATTGCGATAGGAATGTCAAGGTATTCTAAAAACGCTCATTTAAGAAAACTTTGCTTTATTTCTTTTGTGTTATTCGTTAGCAGGATATACTACCAATTGTATACAGGGATAATTCTGTCAGGTAACCTGTTTTATATTTAGCATTTGAGGTAAGCATTACTTACTCTGGCCCGCATGTACAATGTACATAGTGGATAGAGGTGGTAGGTATTATATTGCATCCAAAAATTCGATACTGAGATTTCACCAGAAATACATGTTTTAGGATTCCCTGAATCCAAGATAAGCATTTTTAGAAAAATGTCCGTGTGTGTATGAGTGTGTGTCTGAGGGTAGCACAGCTCTAAAAAGAAAATTCCGTTAATACCAAAGTTCGTATGGTATTTAAATTCAGTATCGTCCAAGAACGCGAAACGAAGATTTTCAAGAAAAGCCCCCCACCCCAACTACCCTTTACTTGCAAAAATGTATATTTTCTCTGACGATTTTGATTAAGATGTCGTATATTAGAGATGTTACATGACAAATAAAATGTATATCTTCAATTTTCTGGGCATATCCTCTGAGGACATGTTTATTCTGGATGAGTTTTGCCGAATTTTGCTTAACTGCCAAATCGTAAGAGATAAGCAAAAACTTACTACATAAAAATGTATATCTCACCAAAACACACATTTAATGTCCTTTACGTTTTTATTGTGGATGGAGGTAACAGTTTCTGAGATATTCCTTGTTATTGGTTTCAATTGTAAAGTACTTTCACTTTTCTCGGTCAGGAAGTGTCCGCTTTTCTTTTGTTCTACTCTTGGCCGAGCAAAGAAGCAATTTGCAATGACAATCGCATAACGACAGCTTTTAAAACATTTGAATATCACTTTAGCATAGCGCACTCCTTTAGTTCCCTTCTAGTTATAAGAAACTAAGTAATAAAAGCATTCTACTAATGTTTATCTCAATTAGCATGGTGTAGAAGGAAGAAGAATCTTTTGCAGGAAGTTTTTTGTAGAGCAACTAGAGAAAGTCATGTGAGTGTAACACATCAGATTTTGTTTCTTTATTGCCATATATCGTTTCTTTGCCAAAGCGTTAACTTAGAGTGCAGAATAGTGCGACGTCCAAATTTTGGTATTTATATCTTGCCTATAATAATGGTTTATTTTCTGGTAGAACTTCTCATTGCATGTAAATCTGAAACACCGAATCATGACTAAATCACTTAACTGCTTCTGACGCGTTAGGATCGAAAATCCCATATCATAGCCTATTTGTTTGAACTTGGTTGCTTCTAAAAATAAAAATTACACCGTAACATAGTTAAATCCATTGTTCCATGTTTCTAATTTACATGCAATGAAAGATTACTATCAGAAAATTAACCATTATTTTGGGCAAAATATAAATTACAACATTTAACCATCACAATATTCTTATTTATCAGCATTTTATTTCTATGTCGCGTTAAGGGTTTCTGTATTACGGAAAACTAAGTCGTTTTTATGCTATTAAGCAACTATGACAACAAATAGAAAGTAAAAATGAATAAAATTTTGCAAATTGTAATTAGTAATTCAACTTGTCTCAACCTCTGATAGTGACATCCCTGCTCAGTCAAAATGACTCCTACTACCTAAGGGTGCCCAGCACTGTCAGAAAATTTTAAGCAATTTCAGATGCAGGTTTGCAGTTAATTAAAAAACTAGCGAAAACTCTTCCATATAAGAGTAATTTCAGGTTACTCTTCAACATTCTATATCGCATTTTAGGAAGTCCTGGCGGAAAATACGGAGTTCAGATTTAACTTTTATTTTGTGTTATTCTTTTTAAAGATACGCAATTTTTTTTCTAAAAATGTTTGTATTAGGTTTAGAAGGCCTCAAAATATATATACAATTTCGGATAAAATAACATCTAATTTTGGGTGGTATTCAATACTTTTTTACTTTCTGTAAGAATATGGTAGAGAAAGTAAACATTTAGATAGCATAAGTTTGAGGATACTATGTTTTGGACGTTTTAAGCTGAGTTTTACCATGTCTTTTACTATAGTCATACATTATTTTAGCAAAATAAATTAAATAGTGCATATTAGTACATAACGAATGAAAAGTTTTTTTTTCTTGTTCCAGTAATATAAGTTTACAAAGTTTTGTCTAGATAATTGAGGCAGTGATTAGTACCTACGTTAGAACTTGAAAATAACTGTTGCGCAACTTTTAAAAGTAGTGGAGTAGCTCTTTTTTTTTTCTTTTTTTTTCTGAGGGAAATTTGAGGCTAAAGATAAAGGTAAAAAAATCTCCTTCATGCGAAGTATGTCAATTTATCGTATTGATATTGAGGCAATGTCTCTCTCACTCAATCACATCAAAAGCTATAAAAATGAATTTTAAATATAATATAAATGTTTTTAAATCAGAATCGATACATAAATATCCTTACTTGGTTTAAATTAAGTAAAAATTAAATGAACTGTGTCCAACTACGGCTTTCCTCAACCAACACCATCGTTTGTCTCCCCTATTATATCCTGAGACTGATGGTCATTTCATTTCTGCTATGTTGTAATAAAGAGCCAGAATTCCTTTGATAATCTTATTGAAGTGGGTGACATAAATATGGCATTTCTTCTTAAACTTGAAATGAAAACTAACACCAAAAAGTATCAGGTAAACATTAAAAGAGAAGAAACTGACTTGCGCGATGTTTATTTTAGTGCTACATGCCAGAGAAACTGAAAAGTGACTGGGGGAGAATGGTCACTCACACTGGTGTGAGAAGTTGAATTTAAAGTCGCAATACGCGAAATACTTAAAAAGTGTTAGCCAAAATGAGAACCGTAAAATAAGAAAAAAATATGAAATGACGGCGTGATAAGAAGCGAAATAAACGAAATGGCGGAAATCTAATCCCAACTCCATTTTAACCATGGGTATCTAAAATTTGAGATAATTTTTACCGTGAAAGAGTTAAAACACGAAATACAAAAGAATTGGAAGAAATCAAAGCTATATGGGAAGTTGGTTTAGCAGGAAAAACGATTAGACCAGCAGACGAAGAAAAGCAAGAAAATGTTTGGGAATGATGGACGCCGATTGAAGATGCACACAACCTAGAAACCAGTATATCGAAGATACAGAAGCTCTCACGATAATGCGACCACCTAATGTTAAAATGGTGAAATCTAGGACATTAGATGCCAATTCGTTCGGGTAAGTGGTCACGCTTTGATTTGTAGTCTGGCTTTAAGTCTCGTAATTAAAAATGGCTGAGTTCTTTCAGATGTAGATGTTTTAGTTTCCTTATGCTTGTATGGAATACAAATTTATTTTCAGGATCTTGAGATCTCGATGATAAAATATCCCAAATAATGACTAATGAGTTACTACAGGTTTTTACCAGGCAACGAAATGCCAAACCTTGAAGTAAGTCAACATTATTTTTTGGATTACATATTCATAATCTACACTTTCAATAGTAGCATAAGATACCAGGAGGTGAAACAGCGGCTTTTTCTAGCTGGACATCACAATATCAACAACCTCTGGCGGCTCCCCCGTCATCGCAAGGCCAGAATAAAGGCAGGAAGATCCACCCGATGCTAACTAGGGTTGTTTCATCACTTACGGGCTAAGATCTCCTAGCTGTAGGCAGAGTAGTTAAAAATATTCACTAGAGGAGACAATTTTAGGGAGTATATGCTACATTTTTGCAATGTTGCATCCCCATTTCCATTTGAGACGCTCTCCAAATATTCTGTCCCTGAGCTTTACCTGTAGTAGCTTCCTTTCCATTTTTCGTTGACATCCTGGACCGTATACATCATTTTCTTATATAAATGCCATGTTGGATCACCCCAGACTAAAACTGGTAATACACTCTTCTCTAGTACCTCCGCCTTTAGACTCAACTTTAGTGTGTAATCAGTTAGGATAATTTCATGCGCCAAAATATTTTTCAAACTGTCTGATTCTTCTCTTAATTTCTTTTTCAGAATGCATTTGAAACGATAAAGTTTGGCCTAAGTAGATATAGGAGGATACCCGGGATTCGAGAGCTGCTCACTCTCTCCTAGGCGGTTGGGAGCTCAGAGGATTTTGGTTGCGATAGGCACGGTAATAGGTGATCTCTTAGGTGGAGAGCGAGGGGGAATGGGGGACAATCTTAACATAAGGGGGTTTGAAGATGATCATGGGACTGAAAATAAAAGGGGCATATACGTACAACTAGTTTCAATGGCAGCAAATCAGAAGTAGTCGGGTAGGCAAGGTACGTGTGAACCTTGCTCAATCACTTTAGCTCACCGACTGGGCATATGTCGGCCTTATGCACTGTTACACTATCTAAATGAAACTGCGATCGCCGTCGTACACTTGCTCTCCACTCTGGTGACATACACCACGATTTCTTCAAGATCAATCATGCAGTTATAGAATAAAATCGAGGGCGAGAGAGACAGAGAGCAATAGAGAGAGACATAGAGAGAACGAAACAAGGTCGCCTCACTACTTACAAAGTGCTCTTAAATCTGCCAGCACTTCTGAGGTGACATGCCCTGAAAAAACAGCATTTTTACATTTTGCCTGAATGGTTGTCTTTATATTTAGACTTCCTACTTCTTAAAAAATGTGTACTTCTCCATTAAGTTAGAGTGGTGCGCTACAATATATCCGTGTACTTATTCAAGTGGTTTCCCTTTTATACTGGTTCCTCTGTAGCGTTTGAAATTAACCTTTCTTCCTGACTTTCATTTTAAGCTCTATTTCTGTGTTTACTCTTGTCTAGATTGTTTAGCATGTGTTCAGATTTCTTCCCAATTTGTCCTATCATAACGATGCCATCTGAAAACTCCCTGACAGAGCAACCCCTTGTCACCAAAACTATTCACATGTACTGTAATACGTTTTAATTAGGAAGTCCATAGCAATAAATTAAATACTCCCTGGGAAAATCAGAATTTATAAAATCTTATACTGAGACCACTGAAAACATTTGAAATATATATGGCTCATTTATCCATGATTACCGCATTATTATCTTGTAAATATTATAAATAAATAAAAATAAAATAAAAAGCTAAGAGGTCATCAGATCTACGGCCAGGTCTTGTGAAAAGTTCTTTAAGATCGAAAGTAGTGATAGGCGCAGAATATTAAACAATTGTTAGCGTAGATCTGCCATCGTTGGTTGTAATTCAGCTTTTCCGTCCGTTTTACTATTTAACATTAACAATTGCGCGGTGGTGTATTGATTGCGGTTGAATATTTTTAACATGTGTTCTTATATTATTTTAAAAAGAATTATTTGTTAGATAAAATAGCGTATATTATCTAAATTACAGCACCATTATGACGTATTTAAAATCCATTTCTTCTCTGGAAAACATTTAGTTAAAGGACTGCGTACAATAATGCTTAAATAACGTCAATAACAAATTACTGAAAAGAATATTATTAAATGCCAGAAAGCAGCTCGATATGCGTCGGTTTCAGATGTCTCGGGGTTTTTTGGTATGAACATGATATTCTGATATAGATTACACCGCCAACTGACTCCGCTATAAATTGGAAGGGTGGGTAGATAAACTTCAACGAGTGGAACATGTAGGAAGCGAGCTGTTTTATCTGAATTTATAGAGTCTATCAGCTTCACATGTACGGTATCTTATATTTAATTTTTAGCAGGTATATGAGCCGCGCTTTAGATTTAGTTCTTCAAAATGGGTTTTTAGTTTCCTCAGTTCTGAATTTCTCTTCCTAATGTAATAGCAGAGCTAGCTTCAGATTCTTTTTCGTGGCAATAAAGCTTTATTAGCTGCAATAGAAAATGGCTTCCAAATGACAACTCCCGTATCCGCTAGAAATTAACTCTATTTGAAATGAAGTTGTATGGAACGAGGTGGCTCACCAAAGGAACGTACCCGCTTGTGCTCTGCACATGCGTTTAAACAAGAAGTGACTTGTGTGGCAGTTGGGTCATAGCAGTGAAATGGGCAGGCAGTATTGCTGGGTTATATTAAAACCTAACCAGCAAAGCACTTCAGACAGGAGTTTATCTGCTGACTGCTGACTTTGCTACAGCATGTTGGTTGCTAAGCACAGCAGCGGAGTCGAGATGAAGTCATCTGTTCGAGGCCTCTCGCCATGCTCTGATATATTTAGCTTGCAACCCTGACTCAGTTTGTATCCAAATGAAGAGAGCAGGAAATGTTTACTAGAATTCCTTTCATTTGCACATGGAGTGCAATTATGTACCGTGCATTTCATGCCTAGAATTTCAGCTTATAGGCAAAGAAAAGAAGTGGAGGCGGTGGCACCCTACGGGATAGAGCAATATCGGTGGAGCTTCTGTGGAATTGAAAAAGATGAGCTGCGAACGTGAAGGTACTGCGTAAGCCCACAATATTCAGCGGTGTTTACGAACCTTTCAGCGGGAACTGTATCACAGAGGGCCATGGGAGTCGGTAATGAGGGGCATTAACAAAAACAATAAAAAGCTAAGGTAACAATTAAATTTAGTATGCGGCACGAAATCAAGCAAGCATAGTATGTATTTTGCAAATTGCAAACATAGTATGTGATTTTATTAAATCACAAACATCTTCAAGCCATATGTGGTTGGCATTGATGACCTGTATTGAATAAAGTTTATCTTTACTATGCAACGAAATATCTGATCATCAACACTGGGGGAATTTTAAGGCACATGCTTTTTCCAAGATTTGAATTTAACGTTTTAAACATTCAGATTTTTCACTTTTCATGCTAGAACTAATGACAGGAGAATCTTATAAATCTGCTTATCTGCTAAAATATTTGAAGAATAAATTTGCACGATACTAGGGAATGCACCTGTTTTGCATAGTTCCTTTGTTCACATCTGTAGTCCGTATGCATCAAATTGTTAAGCTATAAATGGCTTCCATGCATTTGCTCTTAATGCTTATTTTTACCCTTGTGTGCTATTGTAATTAACATTTTATCAGTAAAAAGACACCTCTTAAATGTGTCTCTTATAGAAAGAGTTTTTGTAGAGCGTGTTGTTTTCTGCAAAATACTATGATTAAGCAACTTTTGTTCATTATACCATTCAGTTACATCTTGACCAAGCAGCATACCTCCAAAAGTCACAAAAATTAATTTTTTGTCACCTATGTCTTTTTTCATAATTTCTATTATCACTCCTCCCACTTTCAACCTCAATATAACAACATGCATAAATATCATCTTGTATATCCAAAAGAGCAGTATCTGTTTTACTTATTCCATACTCCTGTAGCATTGTTACTCTTCACAGTTTAATGTGCTGTATTACTATTTAGAGATTTATGAATTCTTCTGGCGAATTTCAAGGACAATCGCATAGCGACCACTTTTAAAATCATCCATGACACCGCACTCGAGGCTAACTGCAAAAAAGTTTCCATGGCAATGATTCATGCATAAATACGTTGCATTTAGAAGAAAGTAACAATTAGAAAAATATTGTAGTAACGGTTTTATATATATCCAAAGCTAAGTGTTGTCAAATAAGACTTTAACAGCAATAAATGCACGAGGTTACTCAGGTAACCTGCTTATACAACAAAGTATAATATTTCGTATATGGACACAAGGGTTAAGAAATACGAATATTCCAAATTTCGCAGGCTAAGCCCTTTAATGAAAAGAATGTTCTGGCTTTGTTAGAAATAGCACCATAGGAAATTATACGCATCGGTATGTTTCAGTGCAAATGTCGCCAAGAATCTATCCCATTTACTGCTTTAAGTATATGACGGCTTTCCTTTTCGCTTTTGCTGCATATTCTTAGTTAACAAGTAGAATGGAAGATTCACATGCTACGAGTTTTGACTCGAGCGTTTACTGCTAGAGGCTAACTAGTCGGCTAGCGGCTTCTATGATAATTAAGTATTTCAGCGCATCTCTAAGCAAGCCGTTAATACGTGTACTTTGATGCGGAAAATAAGCGGACTGTTATAGGCTGGCAAAGAAAGCGCAAGAGGTGTGAACTTACTATCCGGTTCGTCCCCATTAATCACTTTCAACTGTCACGTACAGCCAAAGAAACCGGTTCATTCAGTGCAGTGGTGACTTGCATGTGCAATATGAATGAACGGCGAATGTTTAATTGGGACTAGGAGAAGAAGTATTTTGTATTTCTAGAACAGGGCCGGTAAGATAAGCACCCGCAGTGTGAAATGTTCTACCCCTACAATCGTCCCTTCCTTTTTCCTACCACTTGGCAGAGAAGCGAAGAGGTTACGTATGAAACAGCGGCGGATGTTCTGGAAGAACAATAAAATACTCGTTCTCGCAGTCCCAATTAAATATTCGCCGTTCACTCATATTGCATATGTAAGCCACCACAGCACTGAATGAACCCGTTTCTTTGGCTGTACGTGACTGTTGAGAGAGGTGGAGACGAAAGGGAGGGTAAGGTCATCTCTTGCGCTTTCCTTGCTAGGCCTGGAATCTAGAACAACCGCATTGTTGCACACGTAACTTTTCCGCTTCTCTGCTTCTCTGCTTCTCTGCCAAGTGGAAGGGAAAAGGAAGTGACGATTGAGTAGTAGAGCATTTCACACTGCGGGTGCTTATCTTACCGGCCCTGGTTTAAGTTCATCGTCGCCCCTTTACCGCATCAGAGAGTATGTATAAACAAACTTCAAGAATTTTCGGTAATAAATATGCTACATTAACCGATAAATGCTTCTTTAAAACAAGAACCAAAGAGAGGTAGAAGTTGCAGAAAAAGCCAAAACCAGGGGTAACGCATTAATCATTAAATATCGAAATGTTTTGTTTATACATTTAACACTAATTACTAAAGCTTAATTAACTTTTCACCAACAGCATTTGAAATTAACGGTGCAGCCTAATGCTATTAAAGACAAGGAAATGGCGAATAACATGATAAGAAACTTTCTAAAAAAATCGTTATATTATTAACAGCAACACTTTAGAGATGGTTGGGTGAACAAGAAGCAAGCACTAAATGTAAAGCGAAATGAAATAAGGTCCTAACGATAGCTATAACTAACGTGGCTGAAATGAGATCAGAGATAACTTGGGTGTTAAAACGCTCCAAGACTTTGGAGGTGACTGTGCAAACTAATCATTTCTGGAAAGTAGATAAGAGGAGCTACTTTTACGTGTTTAGATTTCCTTCGTGGAATGTGGGATATATTCAGCCTCGTATAATTCTCATTAACTACGCGAGAGTCACGTAGCATTTTGTTACGTGAATGTCTATTAATCCATTAAATATGATTATTCAAACTGAATTATTGCTATGGTGTCTTTCACTTAATTAATGTGCAGAGTATCTACTGGAGTACAATTACTTCACTGCTTCCCCCAGCATTTTTGATGCAGATAGTGGTTTTGTAAATAATATTTTGCAAATTTCTAATAAGATAAAATGCATCTATGTTTATTTAAACCAACGATTTAATGCGAGGTGCCTGAGCATTGATTACAGAAAATATATTTTGTTTATGTCTGCAGTTAACTTATGCTATTCAAACTTTTGTGGCGAGTGTGTTTTTACTTTCTCTATACGTACTATAAACATATTGTATAGAGTAAGTATTGTATTCCTCCCAAAATTCGATATCGAGATTTCACAAGAAATGCATGTTTCGAGACCCACTAAATCCAAAAAAAATCATTTTTAGATAAAAGGTTAGGTCCATGTGGCTGTGGACATTATAAAACAAAAACGAAAAATTTAATATCAAACTTTGTATTTAAGTTTAGTATTTCCAAGGATGCGACACGAAGAATTTTCAAGAAAATTCCTCCACCCCAAACTACCCTTTACTTGGAAATTTTTTCGGAATTGTTGATTTACTCAAAAGCGGCTCTAACGATTTTGATTAAAATATATATATTAATGATATTTACATGGCAAAATGTATATCTTGAATTTCTAGAAATAGCCTCTGAATACATTCCGATTAAATTTTGCATAACTGGTAAGCCGTAAGAGATAGACAAAAACTCACTAAACCAAAAACAATTTATATCATGTACGGTTTTATTTTTACTTTCTTGGACGTACTAAGTACATAGTGTACAGAGGAAGTATTGTTTTGCACCCAAAAATTTGATGCCGAGATTTCACCTTAAATATATATTTTGAGGTCCCTGAGTCCAAAAAACAATTTTTAGAAAATGGTGCGTGTGTGTGTCTGTGTGTGAGCTGTGGATAGTATAGCTCAGAAACTAAAATATGGTTAAATAACAAACTTGGTATTTAAGTTTGGTATATCCCAAGGAGCCGGTCCTCATGGCCGCGCTCGCCAAGGCGTCCCGCTTTGGTGCTTCATAGCGGTGGGGATCGTGGGTTCAAGTCCCGCCTTGGGCATGGGTGTTATATGTTTGTGTTTATGTTTGTGTTGTAAAAGTAAGAAAACAGCAACCCAGTAATACTACAGAAAACAAGGTAAACATGAAAAGAAAGGTAAATAAAAGTAGGGTATACAGTGCCGGAGTCCCGATCAGACTCCGGTACCGTATTTAAAAAAAAAAAAAAAAAATGATGCCACACGAAGGTTTTCAATAAAATCCCTCCACCCCAAACTACCTTTTACATGTAAACATGCTCGAAAATTTTGTTTTCAGAAAAGCTCCAACGATTTTGATTAAAATACCGTATATTATAGCCATTAACATTACAAATAAAATGTATATTGTATGTATAATTTTCTGGGAATATCTTCTCAATATGTGGATGAATTTTGCATAACTGGTAAGTCGTAAGAGGTACACAAAGGCTGACTAAACAAAAAGTACAGATCTCTTAAATCACACAATTTATGCCTTATACATTCTTGTTGTAGAATTGGACGTTTCTCTCTCTTTCCGTTCTGTCTCCCAATCTCTCTTCCACTTTTTTTAGCTAATACCATAAGATTAAAGTGAAAATACAGCGCTACGCTCATTAAAATAGTTGTTCCCAAGGACTATAAAATGTTTTATTTCGTCAATCTGCGGAATTTAAAGCTGACTTGATGGAACCCTGCATCTGCCAGCTAAACATCCCCGTTTTTCTTCAAAGCAGTAGGTACACATCCCATCGATTGCTCGGTGGCACAGTATCTTCCCCAAGAATTCCCTTGGAAACCTCGAGGTATTTACCTGGAATCTGCGGCCAATATATCAATCCTGCTAGAATCCGACAGTGCAGCATAATCTGTTATATTGGCAGCGAACATCTGCTTGGAGCAATTCCAAAAAGGTTACCGCTTTCATCTCTTGTATTCTTACCCGAATGTTCACATAGCATTCAATAGTTCTTGTCAATAAGACAGTCTTTACTGTACAGGGAAACATAGTGTGTTCTCGAGCACAAGAACTACTCATCTACCAACCAGCAAGAATCTACTAATCAGAGAACAAGAATGAGTTATAACATTGTACAGAGTATGAGTCGTTTCATAAACTATAAATGTTCTCTCAGTTTTTAATGAATTAGAATCTATTTAGTAATAACTTCATTTCCATTTTCTCCATTATTTTATAGGTACTATAATAAATTTCTATGTATATTTTCACGGCAGTTCACATACTGGTGCATGATATACATTCATTTCAGCTACCGAGGTATTGTTTCCAAAATATATCGTCTTTCGTGGTCTAGGGTTAACTAGGTCTTTTTATTTCCAAGGCTGAGGTTTTAAACAGGCGGAGGGCAATGGATTTTTTTCGGGTGTAAAATCCTCAGCATGGCTTCCTGCGGAAGGGAAGCAAAGCCGTTGCGACCGTTTCGTAGATTCACGGCACGTACCTCAAGCCTAATAGAGGCCACTGAACAAAATTTAGTGGTCTTTCACGCCCAATATAGAATGGGGCGCAACAGTTAAACAGAGTCCATAAATAAAATTCAATTGAATTTAATGAGATATACATGTATATTATCTTTAATTCTTCGGGAAATAGCCTCTAAATAACCTTTCATTCAATATGACTTTCGCATTACTGGTAAACCGTAAGAGATAGACAAACATTTACCATACAAAAAACCTGATGTGCTTCATTCACATGACTTTCTACATCGCTGTAAGAAATTATTGTTAATAAGCTTATTCTTCTATCTATATAATGCTAAAACCTTAGCAGAAACGGTCTTATTTCTTAGTTCCTTTATATGTAGAATGGAAATAATGGAATACACTAGGCTAAACTTACAGTCAAATGTTTTAAAATGCCTGGTTTCTATGGGATTGAAAGTCGTTTCTTTGCGTGGCCAGGAGTTGACAAAGTCCCATATGAGAAAAGTTTAAGTATTTTAAAACTGAAATGAATAACAAGGAATATCTTGAAAAGGGCCAACTCTGCGGAAAAAATGTACATGATATAAATTCTGTATTTTATCGTGATCAAAATTTTTGTGTAGTAAGTTGTTGTCTATCTCTTACGGTTTAACAGTTATGCAAAATTCAATAATAATCATCCAGAATAAAGTCTTTAGAGGCTATTCCCAGAAAATTTAAGATATACCTATTTACATGGCAAATAAAATGTATATCGTGAATTTAGTAAGAATAGCTCATAGAGTAGTCTTCATTCTCAATGACATTTTACATAACTGATAAACTGTAAGAGTTAGACAAAAACTTACTGCACAAAAATGTAGATTCTATTATAGCAATATAATACAATTTGTCATATACATTGTTTTTGTAGTGTTAAACATTTTAGAGACATTCCCTGTTATTTATATCAATTGTATAATATATTTAAACTTTTCTCAAACGGGAAGTCCTCGTCCGTTTAATACCTCTTTTGTTTTACTCGTAGCCTTGACGAATTTTAATGACAATCGAATAGCTTTTAAATGATTTGGTTATCCTTTTAGTCTAGTATATCCCTTTATTTCCCTTCAACTTATGAAGTGACTATGAAATGTCTAAAGTGACTATTTCCGTTGTCGAGTGTCTCACCCAAAGGTCCCAGTTTAGTTTCCCGTCTGGGGCGGGAATGTTTTCTTTAACCCGAATCATTCCCTATTTCGCACAGTCTGGAAGTATGCATAGGAGAGTGAATGTGCGTGAGTTTAAAGAAAAAGAAAATGATTAAAACCCCAACGTTCAAGAACCAATATGGCCATACAGTTAAAGGGGGCTATATAAATGTAACGACTACAATAATAATAATAATAATAACAATAATAATAATGAAGCTTGCGTGTTACATTATCATGACCTTCTCTTGCTGCTGTCGTTTATTTTGTACATTTTATATAAATCTACTTCATATGACTTGAAAAACGCATTTGCAGAAATAGTTTTAACACAGATTTCATGTAAGTAGGTATGAGAGATACAGGAAACCGACGCATATATTAAATGTTTAAAAGCTGGTTCCAATATGCTGGCCTGGAAATTCCATGAACTCGAAAGAAACAAGTGAGTGATGACAACACTTGAAAAATGGCAAAATGAGGAAAAATACAAATTATTTACAATGAATACCCTAGGAATTCCTGATCACAGTAATAAGTATTTAAAACATCGCGTTTAAAAGGATTTAACGACATTTAATCTGGTAAGTCTTATTGGACAATGAATGAGTAAAATTATGTTCAAATGGGCCAGAGGTCCATTGAAATTAAAGTTACCTGTTAGGATAAGGGGAAACTGCGAAGAAAGAAAGAAAAAAAAAAGTCTGGGCAACTCGCTCTGATCAAGATCGAACTCGGAATCTTTTAAATGTGAAGCTGGCACAGTACACCCACATTAAGGGGAGTAGTTATTGTTTATTTCTCATGATTTACAGGCTATAAAATATTATACAGAATTTCTTCCGAAGGAAAGGTCCTGAAATGACAACCGTGGATCCGAAAAATAGAAGCAAAAAATTACTGACAGAATATGATAAATATTCTGTAATCGACATAGTGGTAAAATATTAATAGGAAAGGTTCTTAAGAGCCGAATAAAGAGCGAGTTCCGGTCTAGTCGGACATGCTGCAAGGCAATTCTCTCTCTTTAAACTTAGGACATTTGGAAGGCAGACACGCTAGACCCACGCCTTGGTTTCATTCTTGGAATGTTGTGCACCTCCTTTGTAATTAGCATATATCGACATTCATAATATGAGTAAACAGAATAAACACTACCGTGTAAAAGAAGCTTGCTTTTGCAATATTTACAACTCATAAATGGGAGACAAACCATTATTGTAAGAGAGCAAGCGGCTGCTGTGTGCGTGTTTCAGCAACACACACACATACTCCACACACACACACACACACACACACACACTTTTTCTACCACCCACGATGTAATAAGAGCTCTCTAGTCAAGGGCGCCTTTGTGCGGGCAGCTAAACCCATCTTTACGATGTGCCAACACAAAACAAAGGGAAGAGGAGAATCTCTTCGGCACCGGTTTTTCATTTTGTTCGCCGAACCCTGTCCCACAACTTGTTGCTTCTAAGATACAAGACAGACTAAATGACGCTGACACCTGTCAGTCTTGAGAATAGAAAATGCTGGATATACCTCTGAGGTTTTCCTTAAATCCTATCCTGCACATGGAAAGGCGATTGTGGAAGCTTGGGCATAGTTCTCCTGCTTTTCTCCCCATAGAAACTGCTACTTTACATGTAAAACAAATCAAAACAAAAATTACACTTGACCTTAGGTTTCTCAAAATTGACTATCACTATTTTTATCCCATACTTCAAAACTGAAGGTAAATACGGTAAAGGCCTTTCTTTCACTTCCATTTTCTTCCAGTTTCCCTGTGTACCTAGGAAACCATCAAATATATAGTATTTGTGTGTGTGTGTGTGTGTGTGTGTGTGTGTGTGTGTGTGTAGAATATTACGAAGGAGACTGTTGGCCTTTTTCAAATATTCACGGACGTTCATAAAAACGGTTCCATTTGCATTAGGCTTGTTGCTAACGATTTTTACCTTCAAGTAATCAATCTTTGACTTCACTCAGCCGTTATCAGTTGTGAAATAGTGATCCACAGACACAAAAACGAATCTATGAACAATGTAGTAATCGATATAAATTAGAGTGGATACAGTGTCCATGAATGAATTTCACTGCAATTGGTAAACAAGTAAAGTTAAAACGACAAAACATAATTTGGCATTCTAGACAAGAGTCTATCAAAAGTGTAAACTCGCACGCGAATAACTGAGGCGCAGATATGCTGTGCACCGTGCATCGCTCAACCCCGATTCAGCTTGCACATTTCACAGTGAAGTGGAAACAGTGGAGAAACAAGGATAGGGGTGACTGGCGTGGCATAGGATTAGCGTAGCAAAGAAAGAGAGAGAGAGAGAGAGAGAGAGAGAGAGCACTATTATGTCAAGTAGTAAAAACGGGCGTTAAATACAATGAAATACATATCACAGCACTATTACTCAAAATCCAGAAGTGGCGCTTTGCCCTCCGGTCAACAAACGAACTCGTCTTTTGCACCTTGTTCCATACAATGACCGGCGCAAGTATCCTGAGAGCAGGAAGTGAGGAATTATTTGCATATGTCATTAAACTGGACGTCAGCTACTACATTTATTTACATATATATTGTATATATAGCATATACATGAAAGATTTTATCATTGACATGGGGATTTTCATTAAAGTTATTCCCACTGTCGGATGGCAATAAGAAAATTGGTATTAAGAAAACGATAATATAGCTGAAATTAAAAGGCTTAAGTGTTAATTTTACCCACGACATTTTCGCTATATTTTGGAGGAGGTAGAATATCCTCTCAATGCAGTGGCTAGAATTAAGCCTAATTCACAACAAACGAGAAATGTAACAAGAATGAGAAAAAGTTTGAAATATATGTATTTTAAATGCAGTGTTCACAACTGACGGGACACTTTGCCGGGTCCCGGGAAATTGGCTACGTTTTAGCCCTCTCGTACTCGTCCCCATGCACAAAATATTAAATCCATATTGTGCATATCAGACTCTTCACTGTGGAGTGAACATGACGCGAACCATTCGTTGGGAGTTTGCTCTAATGCAAGCTAAAAAATCTGATGTGTTCCATTCACATGACTTTCTCTACATCTCTGCAACAAATTATTCTATTTACTTCATCTAATCGAGAAAAAATTAGCAGAAATAGTATTATTACTTGCTTCCTTGTTAGTAGAAGCAAAATAAGGGGGTACCATAGGTTAAAGTGATAGTCAAAAGCTGGTTGTTATTTGACTGAAGTTCCAGTGTTTGTATGCACACGAGTTCATAAAGTCCTGTATGAGAAAAGTATACATTTTTTATAGCTGAAACCAAAAACAAGGAATATCTCAAAAACAATCAACTCCACGAATATATATATATATATATATATATATATATATATATATAACATAAAGTGTGTGTTTTAAGGTGCTCTACATTTGTTGCGTGGTAAGTTTTTGTCCATCTCTTACGGTTTAGCAGTTATGCAAAATTCCGTAAAATTGACCCAGAATAAAGTAGTCTTCAGAAGCTTTTCCCAGAAAATTCAAAATATACATTTTAATTTTCAGGTAAATATCTTTAAATTACGATATTTTAATCAAAATCGTTAGAGCCATTTTTTAGAAAATCAAAATTTTCGAAAAACGTTCCATGTAAAGGGTAGTTTGGGGTGGCGGGATTTTTCTCACAACCTTCGTGTCACATCCCTGGAAGATACTATTCTTAAATACCAAGTTTGGTATTTTACCGACTCTTCGTTTTTGAGTTATCGTATTCACAGATACACGGATACACACACATACATGGACCTTTTTCTAAAAATACTTTTTTTGGATACAGGGGACCCTAAAACATATATTTCCGGTGATATCTCGGTATCGAATTTTTTGGTGGAGTGCAATACCTTCTCTATACACTATGTACATAGTATGTATATAGAAAGTAAAAATGAAACTAGAAGAAATTCTAGCGTATCGTTCTAACTCAGATCCTGACACCCTCAATGCATTCAATGTTTGTTCTTCTGGTGAAAGCACAATCTGTAGTTTGTTTATAAGCAAACTCAAAGCTGCCCTTTGCTTTAAAAATCTACAGAACAGCAAAAGGAGGTAGAAATTAATAAACAAAATTTTAAAAAAAATGAAAGCTTGTTGCTGCGAGAAGAATCACAAATAGTAATGGATCTGCATTTGGATAATGTTTGTTCTTTACGCATTGGCGTTAGCTAACCCTTTTATAGTTGCTGAATTGGAAGCACGTGAAAAAATATCGTCCGTCAGACAAAAACAAATGAAATTCTGATGCGCAAAATCGATTTGCACATTGATATATTCATACAATCGAAAAGCATCCCCGTTCTAGTTACATGGCTAATGTGAGCCAAAATCTTGTATGCTGCTTTGCTTTGGTTATTGTTAACCAGCATTTATGTTGCTACTTCAGGTATGAAATTTTCGATGTGTCATGACGGCTAATGAAAACATTATTTGTTAGCGAAGCTGCTAATTTTCAGGATCATATCTGCACCGCCGTTTTATTTGAAGATAGCTTGTCTGGCAGCAATGATAACAGTAATTTTTACTTTCTCTATACGCACTATGTACATAGTGTATAGAGAATGTATTGCACTCAACCAAAAAATTCGATACCGAGATTTCACCGGCAATATATGTTTTAGGGTCCCTTGTATCCAAAAAAAAAAGTCTTTTCAGTAAAGGTCCGCGTGTGTGTGTGTGTGTGTGTGTGTGTGTGTGTGTGTGTGTATGCGTGTCTGTGTGTCCGTTTGTCCGTGTGTCTGTGAACACGATAACTCAAAAACGAAAAGACGGTAAAATACCTAACTTGGTATTTAAGTTTAGTATCTTCCAGGGATGCGACACGAAGATTTTGAGAAAAATCCCCCCACCCCAAATTACCCTTTACATGAAACTTTTTTCGAAAATTTTAATTTCCTAAAAAATGGCTCTAACGATTTTGATTAAAATGTCGTATATTAAAGATATTTACCTGATAAATAAATTTATATTTTCAATTTTCTGAGAATAGCCTCTGAGGACTACTTTATTCTGGGTCAATTTTACGGAATTTTGCATAACTGCTAAACCGTAAGAGATGGACAAAAACTTACCACACAATAAATGTAGAGCACTTTAAAACACACAATTTATGTTATATACATTTTTTTCGTGGAGTTGATTGTTTTTGAGATATGCCTTGTTTTTGGTTTCAGCTGTAAAAACATACCTTTCTCATACTGGACTTTGTGAACTCCTGTCCATACAAAGGAACTTCAGTCACATAGCAACCAGCTTTTGACTGTCAACTTAATCTATGGTACTTCCTTATTTCGCTTCTACTTACAAGGAAGCAAGTAATAAGACTATTTCTGCTATTTTTTTCTCGATTAGCATGACGTAAATATAAGCATAAGATTTTTAAGGATAATTTGTTGCAGAGATATATAGAAAGTCATGTGAATGGAACACATCAGATTTTTTCTGTCATTTTGCATAAGCAATTTTTCTTCTGTTACATCCAATCTATTTAATAATGAACTGTTTTCTTGGAAAGCTTCAAATTTTAATTTTGCCTTGTCTGTTTTTGAATTTTCAAAACTAACAAGTATTATGTTCAGTGGCTTGCTGGTCAAACGAACCTACAGAATTCTAAAGTTAATTCAGAATTTCAATTCCTCCATTAACAGTCTCAAATATAAGATCATTTCGCTTTCTGCTCTATTATTTGACATATTTTTAAAGTCTATACTGAGCTCGTATTATGAGTTGGCTTCTGCTTGAGAAAAATAACGCTTGGTTTTCACAAGCGAGTGTAGGACAGAATAAATGCATGTGTTTGCACATGTTCTACATTACACTGGCATCAATGTATGCATAAGTGTATTTATGAGGCATGTATTACTATAGTGGTAGCTCAAAGACCATTTACAGTTTTCATTTACAAGCCGCACATTATACGTATTCGGAACTTGGCCAATATCCCAAGTGTTGTCCCCATTAGGAATAACTCGGTGAAAAGTTTGAGATTGTTCTTGACGATCCCAGAGACTTTCAAGTTTTTAAAACTCGGAATTTCCTTCTCCAGAACTGTTAAGCGATCAAATAAGTTTGTTTTAATTAATTGCATAATTACGTCAATGGCTTTTCAAACTTTTTACTGTCTTTCTTTTTAAGCTTAATGCGTAGATTACATGTGTATATATGTATTAACTCCATCTTGTCTATGACAATAGCTCCATGCTTTGTAGAAGCAATTTCCGTACTGGGGTTTGAAATCCATTCCAGATTCTCCTGTCCTCTCGTCATGGAATTGCTGGAAGACTCCTTCCAGTTCCGTTTCTTGAAGGACAGGTTTGAAAATGTCTAAAATTTCTATTTGATTTTCGGAATCTTTGATTTTATTCAAAGTTTGGTTAAAGGCTCTTATAACATATCAAGAGTAAACCAAAGGCATGTTAAACCGTTTTGAAAAAAAAAAAAAAAAAAAAGACTTCTGTCATGTATGATATGAATACTTGGCATTTTATGGCTGCAATGATTTATTTTACTTGCTGCAAATTCCTCTAAAGCAGTTTTTCCCGTTCCATTACAAATCCGGCACAAATAATGTTACCGTTTCAAATCTCTGTGGATTCAATCCATGTGCCCCGGCAACGCAATATAATCAAAACCGTATTTATTGAAAATCTTAGTCTGAGGTTCTGTCAAGGAAAAGCAAATAGTCTGATACCACAACTTGTGGCGTCATCCCTGCCTCGATTTAATACTTATAACATCATTTGTATGACTGACTGCTTCGTTATTTAATGAAGACTTTATTTCTAATGTATGCGCTTGTTCTTCACCGCTTACAGAGGAATACAATTTGAGTATGTGGTCGTATGGCACCTTCTTGCTATATTTATAGCTATTTTGCCATCTCACTGGAACTTAACTTTTAATAAATTAACTCATTTTTATCTGAACAATATGCATAAATTTAAGAGGCCCTTGTACTTCAACCTCTCTTTTGGGTTGCCTGCTCTGAATTAGAATGACTATAAAAAGTAATTACAATTAACTGTTCAGGTAATTTTCCGCCACTCTATATTTTACGAATAATGCATTACTTTCTTCCTCAACACTTCTTTCCCATACACAAAAGTGTATTTGGTTTCCATTTCATAATTCTCAGTTTTTATGGAAGTGTCAACAACCATCTGCATGCTTATTAAAATCAACCATACTTTTACGGTTTCTTTATATATAGCACAGATCAAGTTAGTGTTTATGATTTTTGGTAGTTCCTCATACGTTAAATCCTCTTTAAAGTTTAAAAATGTCGCCTCAAAGTGAACTTTTTTCGTCTTTAACTTATAGGACTTAACTACAACATCGAAATTGACAATCATGAAATATCTATGTTTTAAGCATATGTATGACTGATATTCCATGAGAAATCACAAAAATTTGGCTTATTTATTTTAGTTCTATAAAATAATTTAAAAAAGCTATAATGGCCACCAGGCATCATGTTTAAATACCTTAATTGGAGAAACAGCAAAACATTAGAGGTGAACGTGTACTGGGTTCGGTAAGAAAAACTTCAGTTCGACAAGATTTCATTCTCATCGTGCAAAATAAAAACGAAATTGTGCTGAAGAAAGGCGGCAATGCAAGAAGAAAAGGACAGAAAAGGCAGCAGCACAGGAGTGGAAAAGGAAAGTCGAGAGTCCAACTTATTAACTAATGGAGCCATGTATTCAAATATTTATTGTTTTCTTACTGTTGATATTTTCAGCATTTTTACTGTATACATGTTCACAGAGGTATATTGTATAAGAATTACCCTAGATGATTTAAGTATATGCTTTTGATTTTCAAACATAACATTTTAAAAAATAAATGCATTTGAAACTTTAAAATGTGTGGAGCCCATCCCAAAAGAACAGAAAACCCTACGGCAATTTCTAAAAGTAGATGTATTGTAAACTTTATGTAGGTTAAAATATAAGACCAATTTTTTTAATTTTTTTGTCGCAAGGGCCCTTTTAGTAACAAAACATAAAATACATTTGACCATAACCTCCAAACTACTAGAGCAAAATGTATGAAATTTGTACTTTAACTTATTTGCATTATATTACATATGTGGTATAAACATTAAAACGTTAGCATTATTAGTTTGGAATTTCAAATTTTCAGTTACACATGTCCTTTAGTAAATTATAAGATGTAGTAGAGGAAACCCCCCAAAATGTACAAACAATCTTAAGATCGCCGGAAAAGCTAGAACTTCCCGGACGATTTGGAAACTTGCAGTAGATAGGCAAACTTATTAGCTAACAACACCGACTCTAATGTAAATTCACATATTACGAAATTAATTCTAACGCATATATGAGCATATTTCTGGTTCATAGCTTAACATTTTCAAAATGCATTGCTAAACTGCAATACTTTGCAAATATTTTGATATTATTGGTATAATAATGTATGAATTAAATTAGTACTTATTAAACAATTATTATAAGGCTAATAATATAAAACATCACAAGCGTGCAATGACGTTTACAATAATATGTACTTACATCATTGGCTACAGAGTGTCATATTCAAGATTGCTAAGGTTACATTTGAATTTCAAACAAAAGGAAGGAACGGTATCGAACGACCCCGGAAGAGATGGAGGGAATAACTGTGAGATGAAGCGAGTATCGTGCCCAAGGCGTGAAGTGCATAAAGAACATATAAAATGTTTTAAACAGGTGTAGGATTACGTGAAACAATAAACATGTCATTCACAATACCAACGAAACAGGAATAGCCTTGTTTTACGATAATCTATTATTAACGAAGGCTTTATAGCTTTTGCTCCGTATTTGTAATAACCAATATACTTTTAATATGTTGAGTTATTGTAAGCGTGACCTATTTTAATGCCGTCCTTTATTACTGCGCCCCGATATTCCCTTTTCTCGGGCCCAGTGTTTCAGAATGATAGTAAATAACTGTGTTTATGTTCGCAGACGAAGAGAAGGCAATAACGACAAGAGGGCGATAATCCTAGGTGTTTATTCAATTACTACCATGGTTGTTGCACTTCTAGTTGCTTTATGTGCCTGTTGTTCGTATATGGTTTTGCGGTTTACAAGCATGAAATGAGCTAACAAAACAAAACATTAACTGCCTCATAAACGACCGTTATTCCCCATCATTGCCTCATGGCCGTTATGAACACTGAAATACAAAACCATAAACAATGCTGCGGCTCAAGAGGCAGGGTGCTTAGAATGTGCGACAATTTAAAACAATAGCACGTAAAACCGACCAAAATTTTTCATCTGCAACAATATCCTAACTGTATGTACAGAACTTTATAACCACCTTCGACCAGACATTCCTAACTTTTTGGACTCGCAATGCTCTTAGAATCAACCCTACACCGGATCATCTTAGCTTATCGGCGATGGGGAAGATCGAAATATAAAGAACGTATTAAATATTTGTGCTATATTCCTGCAATGAAATATGTATTTGAAAGATTTGAGATTTCCAATAATATCCTAATGTATTCCCATCTACCATAATAAGAATTAAAATACCAATTGTTGCCATATATAAAAGTCCGGTTCAATAAATCAAGACATTTGTTTCAAAAGAAATGTTATGATTCTCGAGAGCAAATATATAGTTAACACAATAAACTTTAATTCAATTTAATTATTATGTCCATTTCAACCGTAATAATAATAATAATAATAATAATAATAATAATAATAATAATAATGTTTTATCATAGTGTCTTTCTCCCTCAGCTTCATCGTCTGTTTAATTTAGGGTGATAAAGCTAAAATATGTTTACGTAATTTATGTTAATGATAACCAATTCTACTTTTTTCATTTCATTTATTTTTTATTTTCTTGGAGAGGCCATGAAGAAAAGAAGTCCGTGAGGAAGGAACAGAAATTAAGATAAAGACTCATATAAATGTTTATTAATATTCAAGTTTGTTCAATAAGTGGCTTGCGCAATATTTTACATGTGAGAATAGTGATTCTCAAACGCTCAGATCTGGCGGACTACTATGTAAGCTCTGTACATACCGTACACCCTCTTATTGCTATAATTTTACTTTCTCTAGCACGTATGTATAATGCACATAGTAGCTAGAGAAGGTATTGCATAACAACCAAAAATACAACATCAAGCTTTTAATGGAAATACGTTTTGAGGTCCCCTGATTTCATAAAAGGACATTTTTTAGAAAAAGGTCTGTGTGTGAAAGCATAACTCAGTCTGTTTAATATCAACCTTGATATTCAAGTTTTGCATCTGCATCATACAGTATATGTCAAACTAATTTTTTTTTAAAGAATTAACTTTTCCGAGATATTCCGTGTTATTGTTTTCAATTGCTACATACAGTTATCTCAAATGAAAAGTGTTTATTCATATTCGTTAAGCAAAGAGAGGGGAATTTCACGGCCCTCATATAGCCAACAGCTCTTTAAATATTTGACTATTCCTTAATTCTGACGTAGGATCTACATGGAAGGGTTTCCGGAGTGTTTACCTAAATTAAGGCTAAGTATATAGAAGAATAAGCTTTTTTAAGATACGTTTGCAGAAAATCGGTAGAGAAAGTCGTGTAAATGTATAATGTCAGAATATTTTGTGCTAAACCCGTATGTGTGGCTTTGAAAAATTCAGAATGCAGTCATAGGGGTTTAAAATTCATATAAATAAATATATTCTGTACCATCTAAATGTGGATATTTGGATCTGCTACGCCTGTCACCATCCGGCCGCCTTCACTACTATTTCAGTACATCCCTTTCTCCTAGAGGTTTAATAGAACTATTCTGTGCTATAGTGCTGAAGCTCTTCTCCGTTTTTAATTTATAATCTTTTATTCAATAGCAGAAAGTTAAATCAAGCTAACAGTAAAATTCGCATTTATGTCATCAAGAGTAAACCAATTTTAAATTTTAAAGCCTTCAACACCAATAGTATTTTATGCAACTAGTAAATAATCCTGATGAACAGACTGTCATATAAGATTATCTACGAGTTAGATTCAATGCGTGTTATGCAAACTTAGTATTATAAATTGTGGGAAATAAATCCTGAAATAATTGCTTCTCTCCCTGCTTATTACCTGACTTATTGAACCGATAATAAAGGCAGCCACTTGCGTGCTTGGGAGAGAAGTGAGTGGGTTTTATGGGCTGTGATAGTCTATTACCAGCACAACATAGCAAGCAATTATAAATATCTTAAATATACTATATTTAATAATCCACGAGATATTTTCATTTTCGCTGCT
This sequence comes from Hymenopus coronatus, assembly GCA_030762935.1. Taxonomy (NCBI): domain Eukaryota; kingdom Metazoa; phylum Arthropoda; class Insecta; order Mantodea; family Hymenopodidae; genus Hymenopus; species Hymenopus coronatus. The sequence goes on from CM060881.1 coordinate 75,149,629, forward strand.
CGGAGAAAATAATGGCATAAAATGACTTTATTCTTTCTCTTTAAGCCGGGACAAGTGAAAATACGGATATTACGTCTTTGCTATAGGAAATAAACGACTGCTATTATTGGTACACTTGCCATAATTAACCATTATGCACGTTATTGAATACAGTAATAGCCTTGTTATAATGGTAGGATTGCATAAAGATAATTACAATAGTTTTTTCATAAGGATGTAATGCCCTAATTTTCCCTTTTAATTTTCATCTAAAATCTATTGGCAGAACACTTGTATATCCGTGCAAAATATGTTTTTCACTATTGCAGTGAAGTTAAATAACTCTGCGTATTTCATGGATGATTTTATAGCAATCGAAATTAACGTGCTTCTACTGAAATTCCTTAGCTTCATAGCAGACGTCCCATATGCGGTAGACATTTCTAATGTGTGTTCGAAATGATTTTGATTAAAACGCCATATATTAAAGATATTTACGTAGCTATTTCGTTCATTACACGTGATCGTAGGAAGTAGTCAATACAGTATATTGGCACGTAAAGTTCCAGCCAATCGAAGCTCATTATCTCTGCATTTTAATGTTTCTTATCACACCCATGTGCAATTGTTTTTCTAAATGTATCGTGCATTTGTTATCTGTCTGAATATCAGTAGCAGTTATATTCCCGTACATAATGGCGGAAGTTCCAATAGACGTATTAATTGCAATCTGCTTTACTAAGCCAAAACAATAGAATGTAGCAATACAAAGAGATTGGCGTTTATTTTATGCCACAATAATATATGGTATATCTAAAATGTATGATAATGACAACAAGCTGCAGCGATTTTGGTGAAAATATACGCAACAAGTTGCTCGCGAATTTATCAATAAAAGTTGTCGTATGATAAATGAAATGTACCTATATCTTGAATTTTCTGAGAATAACCTCGAAGTCCTCTTCATTCTTAATGTCTATTGTATAACTGGTAAGCCGTAAGAGGTAGAGAAAGACTTGCTATACAAAAATGTAGATTTCGTCAAAACAGTCAATTTATAACATGTATGCTTTATGGAGCTATTTCCGAGATAGGCATTGTTTATTGTAAAGTTTCTAATACCTTTTGTCAAATGGGAAATCGCTACCATTATATTTTATTCTGGTTCAAGCAAATAGAATGAAATTTCAATATCATTTGTAAAGGAATACAAAGATAAAGATGCATCCATTATTAGTTTTATGCTTACTTTTTTGGAAACAAATGCCTGTAAAGCAAAAAGGAGGCTCGGTTCCTGAAGTTTTAGATATATTTTCTATTTTCACACAAAAATAAAAAGACAGAAGCGAAACCATTATATATTGGAGTAATTCCTCCCGTAAGTTAAAACACACACTGCAGAGAACATAAAAACGTATTTCCGTGTTTAATTTTAGATTTTAAAGAAGAGGGTATAATATTAGACGGTGTTTTTTGTGCCAGGATGCTCAGCTGTACTGCTGATCAGGGCTGACGTATGGAAATGAAGGCAGGTGTACACCTCATTCGATGCAGCAAAAACTACATAGACCCAAATTGAAGGGCGTTTCGAGTGGGGAAGTGTGCTCATTAGTACAGCGCTAATTACGTTAACTGCTGCAGGATGTGCCTCTGGAAACGGAAGAGAAGCATCCAGCGCTCCAGCCTTATTTTCACGTCATCAATAAACAACTTCTTCGTCTTTAAGCGTAATCGTTTTCCTCCATCATTCACCCTCGAGTGAACTACCGCATAAAGAAACTGGGATGTTAAAGCAAATTTGAGATGAATAACTGAGGTAAATAAACTTCAGTGATATGAGTGTTGTAAATAGCCCATGATTTAAACGAACTCAACAAATATCTTATTATTTTTATTTCAAGACCGAAGCTAGGCTAATAAATTATTGTCTTAAGACGGTAACTATAAGTTTAAAAGTGAAATTAGATTACTATAAGAAAGCTAATAGTTTAAGAGTTGCATTTGGTTAAGTAATTACATAGGAGAAAGTTCATGTTTTGCTGTTTGTAGTTTCATTAATAAAAGGAAGCATCATAAAAACTTAACCTGTTTTAAGTTTAGGAAAACCAAAAACATACATTTTTTATACAATTTTAGAACATAATAAACGTATACAATTAAACTAAATTAATATCAACTGAACATTTGCAATTTTAATGTATGAATCCCCAATATAGGTGTGTAAACCTTTTTTCTTCCATAATCGAATCAATACAGAGAATTAACAAATGAGTGTAAGAAATGATCACTTCTAGTTTTCAAGCAGCATTGCGCAAACGTATGTTGTGGTAATTATTTCATTAATGGTGATGTCTCCTTTTTGTGATGGTACTTCATACCTATAGATTGGTAGTTCATTTCTTTTGGCGCAGATTAAAATATTTCATTATAAGCTGTATTTTTATATTATAACGTGGTGCATATTGGTATATTTAGAGGTAGCTTCATTAGAATTTAATTCAACAAAGTAAATGTTAAATCCTCTTATACTTTAAGCCAACAGATACATAACCTAGATAACTTAGATGGAGAAAATAAACCACTTCTTTTGATTAATCCAAACAGAGCTATGAGGTGTGTGCATGTCGTCATAGAGCTCTGATATCAATTTTTATCTTTAAAGTCATTGGCTAGATCTTGGCTGAGTGTTTATATTTATCTATTCATATTTAATGATGACACTAACTGTAATTTAGCATTTTCTAAAGGTAACCAGACCTTCGGGGATCATCTCAGTAATGATTGTATCATGATTGTCATAATAGAAAGTGTAAAAATTAACAAACAAGAGAAAAAATATGTTCATGCAAGTTAAGAGTACTAGAATTGCTTAATAGCAGCACTTTTACTTTCTCTACACGTACTATGTACATAGTGTAAAGAGAAGGCATTGTATTCCACAAAAATATACCAATATTTCACCGGAAATACATGTTTTGAGACCCCTAAATAAAAACATTTTAAGAAAAAGGTCAGTGTGTGTGTATGGACAGCTTAGCTCAAAAAGGAAAGTCCGTTAACTTGGTATTTAAGTTAAGTGTCTCCCAAAGATTCGACACGAAAATTTTCAAGAAAACTCCCCCACCACAAACTAACTTTTAAATTGAAAAATCTAATGTATTACACTGACATGCCTTTCTCTAGCTACTCTACAAACAAACTTCTTACAAAAGATTATGCTTCTTTTTACACCATGCTAATCGAGATGAGCACTAGCAGAATGCTCTTATTGTTTAGCTCCCTATAAGTAGATGGAAACTAAAGGAATGCACTATGCATAAGTAATAGTCAAATGTTTTAAAATCTGTCATTATGCGATTGTCATTGTAAATCGCTTCTTTGCTTGGGTAGAAGTAGAAAAAAAAAACAGGAACTCCCTGTCTGAGAAAAGTATAAATACTTTACAATTGAAACCAATAACGGAGTATCTCGAAAATTGTTACCTCCACAACAAAAACGTAAATGACATAAATTGTGATTTGACGAGATCTACATTTTTTGTGCAGTAAGTTTTTGTCTCTCTCTTACGGTTTAGCAGTTTGCAAAATTTGGCAAAATTCATCAAGAATAAAGAGGTCTTAGAGACTATTTTCAAAAAATTCAAGATATATATATATATATATATATATATTATTTGAGATGTAAATATCTTCAATATACGGACGGGATTTTAATCAAAATCTTTAGAGCCATTTTTGAGAAAATCAAAGTTTTCGAAAATTGTTCCATGTAAGGATAGTTTTTGGCGGGGGATTTTCTTGAAAATCTTCGTTCGCATTCTTGGAAGCTACCAAACCCAAATACACACAGATAGACAGCCACATACGGACCTTTTTCTAAAAATGCCTTATTCGTACTCAGGGGACCCCAAAACATATATTTCCGGTGAAATCTCAACATCAAAATTTTAAGTGCAATACAATACCTTTTCTATCCGCTATGTACATTGTACGTACGGGCTAGAGAAAGTAAAAATTATGAAAACTTCGATTTCCTCAAAAATGGCTAACAATTTTTATTAAAATATCGTATTTTATAGATGTTTACCTGTCAAATAAAATGAAGATCTCTTTATTCCCAATGTATTTTGCTGAATTTTGCATAAATGGTAAATCGTAAGAGATAGACATAAAGTTTCTACACAGAAATACAAATCTCGTTAATTGACATAATTTATGCCATATACGTTTTTTGTAGAGCTAGTCGTTTCTGAGATATTCCTTGCTATTTTATATATGTTTAACAGTAACGGAGTCTAATCAGGACTCCGGTACTGTATCCCTATTTACATTTCCCCCCGTAGGTTTTTACTGATTACTAGTTTACTGGTTTTACTGTTTCTTTTACAAACATATACACATTGCACAAACATATAACACCCATGCCCAAGGCGGGACTCGAACCCACGATTCCCTGCCCACGAAGCACCAAAGCGAGACGCTTTTTCAGCTTTGAAATAGTTACCTATGCTTCTATCATACGGGAATTTGTCAGCTCCTGGCCATGCAAACAAAGGAATTTCAATCACACAGTAACGACCTTTTAAAGGATTTAACTATCGCTTTAACCTGGTATACACCCTTATTTCCCTTCTAGTTACAAGAAGTAAGTAATAAGACGATTTCTGCTAATTTGCCTCGATTAGTATGAAGTAGATAGAAGAATAAACTTTTAGCAATAATTTGGTGCAAATATGTAGCGAAAGTCATGTGAATGGAAGTATCAGATGTTGTAACTTATTGTCTGGCCAAGCCTGTGCGCTCTAGCTCACAGTTAGGGATTCACATTGTGATTATGATTAGGTACATATGGACAGGGTTCCCAGACACTTGAGGAAGAGCGTCGCAGTTCCTTTAGGTCTTACTTGACCACAGGGTGGGAGGGATGAGGAGAGAGACCCGAAGGGTGACGACGGACGCAAGCGTGAACGTGATCCCTAATGGTTACAGACGGATCGCCTCCGACACCTCCGGTGGTTCCACGAGTGTGCCCAAAACCGAAAGCTCCAAAGGAGGTTCTTGATCGCATGGTATTGACTATAAATCCTTTACAGTGAGCAAGCCACCGAAAACCGTCGCCTGGTTTTTCCATCTTGAAACACACGACAAGGAAAAGATAAACCCAAGTTATGATGGACAGGACAGGAAATTCGGATGTATTGGACCGACCCAGCGTTCGCCTGGTGATCCGGGGAAATCCCGAAAAAAACCCACGTGCCAAGAAGATCGGCTATAGGAAGCAATCCCATGGCCTCCAGAATGCGAGTCGCGTCATCTGGACGCTATCTTCCTCGGCAGTTAGGAGTGTGAAAATATCCACTTTTGATGCCTAAGGTCATATCTGCATACTTGGGAATGTTAAAGCTCCCGTCCTAAAAGATGAAACTTGAAAACTATTTCCTTTCTCTCCCTTCCTCACCCCCTCATACACATACACATCCATACACTCTTCAAAACTTCAAGACTGTGGGAAAAGGATAAGCAGCCATTCTTGTGAAAACTGCTGCTTCCAGTCAGGCAGGTATCAAGCTCAAAATCGGATTTAGAAGGTAACACACATAAGTCGTCAAGTATACCTCATATTTACTATCTCCTACCGCAGATATTTAACGACATGGAAATTAGGATTGTGCAAATTTACACACAATACGAATTATTGTAGCAGAATGATGACCCTGGGGATTCAAAACATAGCAGAGTCTGTTAACTGCATGTTGAATAAATAATTGCTTCCGCCGCACACCGTTGAAAATATATATACTGACTATTTTATGGGAGATAGAAATTGCGCAAGCCATACGAAATGTCGTGCCGTAGATTTACAGCACGTTACAGGTCTGACAGAGGTCTTTGAGAGTCTTTATCGCCTGAGAATATACGCAGGTAAGCCATCCGTGTATAAAACTCAATTTCGTTTTCATACGAAAAGTTATGCATATGCGATTGTCATATGAAGCGCAAACTGACTAACACAGCGAGAGGATATAGCTGAGGTCGTAAGACTTCTCGCTCTTTCTGCTCTTGCTACAAATTCATCTTTCACGATTTGTAAGAGCTATATGACCTGTACGACGTATATATGTAGAATTTCATTTCTCTATCCACTTAAGTACCATCTTCTTCTTTATGTTGGCCTATTCCATCTCCAAAACTCTGATGTGTTCCAATCACATGACTTTATCTATTCTGTAAACAAACTATTCCTGCAAAGCTTGTTTTTTTTTTTGTTTTTTTTTTTTTTTTCTACTCCAGATTAACATAGGCATAAATTCTCTTATTACTTAGTTCCTCATAAGTAGAAGAGAAATAAGAGAATACAATAGGCTAAAGCGACAGATAGATATTTTAAAAGCTATTGCTTTCGATTGACAATGAAATCTGCTTTCATTCCATGGCCAGGAATAAAACAAACGAGATATGAAACGAATGAGGACTTCCCGTTTGAGATCATTTTAAATATTTGAAAATTGAAATTAATAACAATAAACACCTTGGAAATGGATAGCTCTACAAGAACTATGTGGATACATTGTGTGTTTTTAAAGACATCTACATATTTGTGTAGTAAGTTTAGATTATACGGTTTACCAGTTATGCAAAAGTCACTCAGAGTGAAGAGGACTTCAGGAGCTATTTCTAAGAAGTTCAAATATAAATTTTATTTATAGTGTAAATATATTCAATATACGGTATTTAAATCAAAATTGTCGCAGCTATTTTTGAGAAAAAATCGAAAGTTTCCAAAACTGTGGCATGTAAAGGGTAATTCTAGGTAGGTGATATTCCTGAAAATCTTCCTGTCACATCCTTGAAAGATACTGAAGATAAATAATAAGTATGGTATTTAACAGACGTTTTCTTTTTGAGCTATGCTGTTCACAGAGACAGACACAGACACACACAGAGCTTTTTTTCTAATTTTTATTCAGGGTGCCTCAAAACATGAATTTCCGTGGAAATCTAGGTATAAAGTTTTCAGGTGGAATACATTACCTTGGTATGTAAATTTACGTACGTGCTAGAGAAAGGAAATTAATCCCACCATGGTTTCCTGGGCCTGCCTTGCGATCTCTTTCCTCGTTGGTTGTAATTATATGCTGTCTTCGTTATTGTTCATTCGTTGTATGGGCTCCAACCGTCGCAGGAACAAGAATTATAATTACATTTATAGGATTTATTAAATTTCAATACAAATCTATTTGGTATCATTTTACTACTTACAAAATATTTTGTTTTCTTAATTCAGCTCTTATTTCTTCACTCCTTTTTCTGTCTAAAAGTGTGTGCCTGCCATGAATTTTAAACATTTTTTTTCAGCAGCTTCAATCTTCCTTATATCTTTCTTTTTTAATATCCAGTTGCCACTGCCAAATAATTGCGATAAATATATACATATATACAGATTCGTTGATATAGATAAAATAAACTTCCTTATAATGTGAAGATTGAAATATTATTAAAATGTTGGCCAACTCAATTGTGTATGACGTACCATACATAGTCTTGTGACGTGATATCGTTTCTGGGTTTTGAGGCCAAGGATTTCAGGGAGAATGAAAGAGTGGACCTTTGTTTTGTAGCCAATAAGTACAAAGTGGAACATAACATTACCCTTATCGAGCTGGGCTTCGCTAAACCTTACCTCGTTTATTCCCTTTCCTCTTCTGTTCCAAGTTCTGAGAGCTGGTAGCAAGCCAGATGTAATCGCTGAAGTCACTGAGCATTCATTTGGCTGACACAGCAATGGTAAAATGCAGTTTAATCTATGTTTGCCTAGATATATTGAAAATATTTTTTTTTCTTTATTTTAAAATCCATCACATTGCGTTGCAAAAAAAAAAAAAAAAAAAAGTCATAATGCCTATAATCCATTAACTTATATTTCAGTTTGTGTAATTCACAAAATTATCATAATTGATTGTATGTAATTCAAACAGTAATAATATTATTATTGCATTTGGAAAAATTAATATTAAGAGGATGCACTACCATCGTTAATTTAATATTTAAATTCTACTATTGGTATTTTAATGGTATACTACTACTTCAATCTGGGCATCCTTAAATATGCAGCTACTATTTTGTAAAAGAAATGACTACATTAAAAAAAACACAGTTTCTACAATTAGGATTCCTAATTTAAACATAACAATACTAACATATATTTACAGAAATTCAAGACTCACTCTGTTTGCAATAGATACAGTTTTCAAACTCACAATATTTTCAACCAACCTTGAACTAAATTTAATAAAATGAACCACATCAGACAGTTTGGCCTAATTGAAAAGTTAGTTGGAACGAGGGAGAGGGGGGTAACTCTAAACTATTCATAACATATCTTCAGAAGAAGTATGATTTACATTTGAAAAATATTTCACATCTCGCTTTTATACTGAGAGAGAGAGAGTCAGATAGGCAGATCATCAGACGTCTCATATTAAAAAAACAACTGTCTTGCTTTTGAATTCAAGGGCCCTCAGAAAATCCACTTTCCATGCAAAACCTGGAGTGTGCAAAGTAATAGTAATAGAGCTTTGCAGCTCAATACTCAAAGCACGACTGGTTTTTCTTCACAATCTTAAAAAAATATATATACAAGTTGGAGAGGCAGAGCCAGACCGATAAGCTGGAACCTCGGATGTCCTAATTTCCAACCACTTTAACTACTGTGCTACCATGGCAAATAGCCGAAAAGGCACCCAATTTTCTAATTGAATCGCATTTTGTACAGTAAACTACAAAGATATCTCGGAATTATTTTGAGATGTCATACTTCAATGGCGACTTACTCATACAAACTGGACAGAAACCAGGATAGACTATGGCATTGAGTTTTTTCGGTATGGCTCTACTTCTGTCCAACACACGATTGATGTGGAGAAACAATTCAAATATATAGAGTTGGTTTATCCACTGAGTAGCTTCATAAATCATAAAGGTAGAATAAAATTGGTTTTTCTCCAAGAGGGGAATCGAGGAGAATAATCACGAATGGGAGTGTTAGAATTAAATTCTAAGTTATGCTCTCACTTGGGAGTTTTAAATAGGGCCCAAAACGGTAGGACAAATCCGATGAGTAAACCGGTTGTTCCGCTTCTGACGCCTGTATACAGCATACTGAAGATGAATTAGTTTCTAAGACTTCTTTCTGCATGATGTATAATGAAAGTCAGGAGGTCCGGGTGGAAATAAGATGGCCTCATGTTTTTTTGAAATGGGCAGCAGAAGAAATAATTGAAAAGAAAGTGCAAACTTTAACAATTTGGACAGACAACTATTGTCAAAATCGATATCATGCAATGATTGTGATGTATGTTTTATTGTTGACTATAGAAGAAAATTTGAAATAAATAAATCATAGATTCTTGCTTAAAGGCCACACACTCATGGAGGTTGATAGTATCCACATCCTAATAAAGAGGAAGAAAAAGAAATTAAGTATGCAGAACATTTTAACTTGTAACGATTGGATAGGACTTGTCAAACAAAGTGGGAAGAACATTAATGCTCTGAAGATGGAGCTAGAAAAGTTTAAGAACTTTAGCAGCTTTATTGCAGTATCAACTCCCTATTCGTAAGCGAAAAACGGACCTTAATGGTGAAGATGCTCAATTTTCTAAAATCGTGCACCTTCAAGTGCAAAATGAGAACATAGGATATTATAGTTATAAAACAGCTTTTGATGAAGATGAATTTCACATGGTCGATATTCGAAGGAACAAACGATTCCAGCTTCACTTACCTTTAAATATACCGCTCATCAGAGATCGAAAGAAGCCCATAAGTATAGCAAAACATGACGCCATTCTTAAATTATTGCAGTGGATTCCAGAAGAATACATTACTTCAAAAACCTACCACATCAGAATGACAAAGCTGATTTTCCTGAAGAAGAATGTTGAATTTAGCATTACTTAGGATAATATTCTTCTAAAGTCTTGTTTAAGAGCTGTACACATTTTTTAATTTCATACTGGCATAATTGCTTCAGCAATGTTGATAGTATGCATGAGGTAAGATTATGCAATATTATGTTTTGATCATCTTAAATCCCTCAAATAGGTTTCAAAGATTGGAATCATACAATTTTAAGTACATCTTTTTATATTAATATTTATTTCATTTTGTATCTTGCTAAAAACATTGTTGTTACAGTACACGAATTGATAGAATAAGATAAAATGCATCATTGTAATAAATTTTGAAGCATTAAATCAAAACAAAGACCTTGAAAATAATGCTGTTTTATTAATTTTGTGCTTTTTTCCTTCTGTAAAATCAATAGAAGTGACTTAAAATACAATGGCTCTCAGGTACAGAAATATGCAAAATTATACCTACACAATTAGTATTTTTGTCGGGGTTACTACTACTTGAGGAAGAATCTGTTATCACCACTATCCAAAATAAAGTGTTTTGGGAAGTTATAGACATATCTATCTATTATGTGTTTGAAATTTAGATTTATGTATGGATGCTCTTTAACTACTAAATCTACGAGCACCAGTTTTTCTTCTTTTCTGAAGGAAATCATTCCAAGGGTTTTTACGCTCAAAAAATAATCGCTCTCTTGGGGTTTGAACCCGCGACCTTGGCAGCCTGGGCTAGCATATACCCCGTACCCCTAGACCACGTAGGATGACATATTTTGTCAATGATATATGACGCTTTATGAGATTTGGGAGGGGTTGAATAAAATATGTCTTAACTTTGTTTTCGTTTCGTAATGCCAAAACTTATAAAAGCAACAACTGTTTTAAGCCTGCCGCTAACTAAGTTAGTGCTTACAGAAAAAACATGGTGGTATGGCTAGAAACATCTTTTAGGTTGTGATAAACGGCTTTATTATGTTCTGTTATTACTATTATCACCAATGCTAGTATTGTTACTATTTTGAGATAATAGTATTAAAAGTGGCTCTTAATAGCCCAATTAATCACCATTAATCTCAATTTTACTGTATTTATTATGAAATTCATACGCATGTGATGGGGTTTTGTTAACAAGCACAATGCCAAACTTTAACTATGGTGGTGGTGGTTTATTAAGTTTACACTAATACAATAATTGTCGCAATGGGTCGGGTGACCGAACATACTGTCGAGAAATACTTGAGTATAAAATATTACCTACATGTATGTTTTATATCTCTTAGGAAGACAGAAACTGTTAGAGGAAAACGTTTTGAAGCAACGTTAAAACGAAGTACCGTAGCATAAAAGTTAAAACATATTCTGTTCTCTCTATATGTAAAACCAGTTGATATGTTTTGCTTGCTAGAAAATGAAACCTGGTATTCATAAAAAGTAGTAACTTGATTGTTCCATCCATTCCATAATGCAAAATAAATTCGTATTTTACTACTTTTCTGATTGTCTGGCATCCTGCCTTGGGCATAGTGTCCAAGAGCGGCGACTTAGCAATAAAATAGGAAACCTCACTGTATTATCCAATATATTACAGCATAAAGAAAATAATCCGTTGAATGCAATGTTTACTTTATCAATAAGCAATTTACGGCAAAAAGAAAATGTTATAAACTTATTAAAGACAATATAATTACCCAAAGCCATACACCAGTTTTGAGGAAATTCTCTATCTGATTCTTTTGGTCAGATGTCACAATGGATAGCAAACTATTAACTGCTGAATCTTCTACTGCTCACAAGCAAAGAGAGAACCTTAATAATCACTTTAGATGCTGTATATAATACTCTTATGTTTATAAACTGCCGCCAAATAAGAACCCAGTTATTTAATCGGTGTACAGAACCGAAGAAACTTGTACCAAACTCCAGCTTTAGTTCTAAACTATGAGGGCCGTTTTTTCAACCTACGATAAGCTATAAATAAAAGATAAGTTCATAGAAAACAATTATTTTATTACTAAACACTTTGTACACTTATGGTTAGTTTTCAACATAATCAACGAAAAATTGAGACATTTATCGTACCTATAAACAAGCTTTGCAATACTGGCTTCAAAAAATGTTGCCGCTGATGATTTCAAATGAACATTGAACGTTGATTTGAAGAACTTGTCTTTTATTTATAACCTATCGGAGGTTGAAAGAAAAAAAAAAAAAAGGCCCTCGTACATTTCCAGGTAACAAGTGAATGCTGTAATAGATGCTTCATGTTCATTCAGAATAATTATGTAGTTCTTAAGTAATTGCATAAAATATTGGTAATGGAAGTAGGTTATTATAGACATTAAAAAGCGATTGACGTGCTTTAGAAACGAGCAAACACGAAAACGGGTATCTAGGAAGGGTGGAAGAGAGAGAAAGAGAGAGAGAGAGATAATGAAAGAATGTGCTAAAATTGGTTACTCTAAGGTGTCACAAAAAGACAAAACAGGTGCATGTTATATTTGGTGGTTTTTAGCTTCCTATATGCACAACAATAGTACTCTCTAAAACTACAACAAACAAGCCTGTATGAAGAATGAGGTGATACATCACAAAAATTTGACGTGTCCCATTCACGTAACTTCTTCGCCTTGTGTAACAAAATATTTTTAAAAACGCCTTTTTTTTTAACTAATCCATGTTAGTATAAACGTTAATAGAAAGGGTCTTATTACTTGCTAGTACACTAGGCTAAAGCAATAGTCAAATATGTTTAAAGGCTGTTGCTATGTGATTCAAATTCGGGTTTCTTTACAATGCCAGGAGTGAAAAACAAAGAAACATTCCCGTTTTTTCTGCTTCATGCAACTCTAGCAGTTTGATCTTGTTATTTAGGTCCTTATCAGTAGAAGGGAAGTAAGAAAATACTATAGGCTAAAGCGATAATCAAGTGTTTTAAAACAATTCCTATGCGATTGTCATTGAAATTCGCTTCTTTGCATGGTCAGTAGTAAAAAAAAGAAGAAAATAAATAGAAAGAAAGAGGAACGACTAGCTGTTTGAGAAAAGTATACGTATTTTAAAACTAAAATAAAGAATATTTCGGAAATGGTCAACTCCTCGTAAAATAGGTATATGATATAAATTGTGTTTTAACGATATCTACATTTCTTGTGTAGTTAAGTTTTTGTTTATGTTTTCCGCTTTAGTATTATAGTTATCCAGAATGAAGAGGTCTTCAGAGGCTATTTCCATGAAGTTCAAGATATACTTTTTGTCAGGTAAATATTTTTAATATAAGGTATTTTAATCGAAAGCATTAGATCCATTTTTGAGCAAATCAATGTGTTTTTATTTTTTCCCATATAAAGGATACTTTGGGGTGGGGAAATTTCCCTAAAAACTTTCATGTGGCATCCTTGGAAGATACTGAACTTAAATATCAAGTTTCGTATTCTTTTGAACTCATCGTGTTTAAAATGCACTTTTTTGGTACAGGTTTCCCTAAAACGTATATATCTGGTGAAATCTCGGTATCGATTCATGGGCGGAGTGCAATACCTTCTCTATCTATGTACTAAGTAGAGAAAATAAAAATTGCGGACTTTTCAAGCATTTCGAATAACTTACTGGGGAAGGTCATACATATATTTATTGTTCGAAAATTCAAATAGTACGCAAAATCTTGAAACAAATTATGTAATTTAATAGACTCTATTTTTCGATACCTGATAATTTAATAGTTATTATAAAATTCGGCCAATAAGAAAAATACTTCTATACATAAAAAGTTCAAGCAATACATTTTATTCTCAAGATTAATAATAAATGTATATTAATGAAAAGTATTATTTTATGAGAAAATGCAGAACAAGTACATCTTTTAAGTAAAGGGTAGTTTAGGGCAGAACATTTTCTTAACAATCTTCACTTGCATATTTAAAACCGATGACATTTATAAAGCTTTTCGATTTTGGCCTATGCTGTTACAGTGATTCATCATAGGCTTAGACATTTTCTGTTCAGTGAACCTCAAATCGGCTATTTAAGTGAAATCTCAATAACTTTTGGGTGAAATTCTAGCTACCACAAGTAAATACTAGAAATATTGGCAATCGTAGTGATGGCGTATGTTTCTATAAATATTCTGATTTTTAAATAAAATCCCAAGTTTAACCATTAATTGAAACTCTAAAATTTGAAATAGCACATTAAACAAGCACTTGAGATGTTGCACAAAGAGCACTCTTAGCCATTCAGGTTTGAAAAAATATGGGGTACGCAGCATAATGCTGTAATACTAAGAAATAGAAATCTGATGTGTTCCATTCTACAACTCTGTAACAAATTACTGATAAAACGTTTGTTATTTTATCTACTTCATAATAATCCAGATAACAAGTAACAGAAGTTGCCCATCTTACTTGGTTTCTTGTAAGCAGAAGAGAAAAAAGTCTAATAAGTTGCATTCACATGATGTCCTCTAGCTGTTCGGCAAACATTTATTGTTTAAGTTGTTTTTGCGACAAAAGATTTTCTGGGAATAGCCTCTGAAGACCTCTTAATTGTGGATGACTTTGTATGACTGGCAAACCGTAAGAGATATAAAAAAACTTACGACAAAAAAATGTAGATCTCATTAAAAAAAAATGTCATATACATGTTTTTTTTTTGTTTTTTTTTTGTTTTTTTTTTAATATAGAGTTAACCGTTTCCAAGATATTCCAGATTATTGGTTTCAAATGTAATCCACTTAAACTTTTCTCAAACGAGAAGAACCTTTCTTCTCGTCTCTCGTTTGTTTATTCCTGGCAAGCAAAGAGATTGGAATTTCCATTGTTTCGCATAACAACTGGCTTTTAAAGGATGAGTCTATTGCTTTAGCCCTTTCATTTTCTTATTTCCCTTCTACTTACAAAAAGTTAGTACAAAGAGACTAATTCTGCAAATGTTTATCTTGATTAGCATGATGTAGGTAGAAGAATAAGCTTATTAACAATAATTTGTTACAGAGATGTATAGAAAGTCATATCAATGAATCACTTTGATAATGGAGGGAAATATAAAGGTATTTATAACCAATTATTTTCTGAAATATTCATACTGTTGTTATGGTGTTTGTTTTTTCTTCTCATAGTGTTTAACACCCACTTTTATTACTTATGGCACTGCAGGCGATTCTTATTTTCTCTACACGTACTATTCACATAGTGTATAGAGAAAGTACCTATGGTATTGCACCCAAAAATTCGATGCCGAGATTTCACCGGAAATATATGTTTTAAAACCACCTGAATCCAAGAAAAGAATTTTTAGAAAATATCCGTGTGCGTGTGTGTGCGCGCGCGCGCTTGCGGGTAACATGGCTCAAAAGCGAAAACTCCGTAAAATACCAAACTTCCAAGGATGCGACACGAAGATTTTCCCCCCTCCCCAAACTACCTTTTAAACGGGATTTTATTTTCTCAAAATGGCAAACGATTTTAATTAAAATATTGTAGAGTTAAGATATTTACGTAACAAATGAAATGTATATCTTGAATTTTCTGGGAATAGCTTCTGAGGACATCTTTAATCTGCATGAATTTTGCTGAATTTTGCATAACTAGTAAACCGTAACAGATAAACATAAAACTTACTTAACAAAAATGTAGAGATCGTTAAAGCACACAATTTGTTATATACAAATTTTCATGAAGTTGATCGTTTTTAAGATATTCCTTGTAATTGGTTTCAGTTTTTAAATACTTATAAGTTTATAATCGGGAACTTGTCAACACCTGGCCACGCAAAGAAATGGATTTCAATCCCATAGCAACCACATTTTGAAATATTTGACTCTCGTTTTAGCACAATGTCGTCCCTTATTTCCCTTCTACTTATAAGGAACTAAGTAGCAAAACAGTTTCTGCTAATGTTTATCACGATTAGCATGAAGTAGGTACTGATTTGTACTTTCTCTATGCGCACTATGTACATAGTGTATAGAGAAGGTATTGCACTCCACCAAAAAATTCGATACCGAGATTTCACCGGAAATATTTGTTTTAGGGTCTCCTGTATCCAAAAAAAAGTATTTTCAGAAAAAGGTCCTTGTGTGTTCGTGTGTCCGTGTGTCCGTGTGTCAGTGTGCCTGTGTGTCCGTGTGTCTGTGAACACGATAACTCAAAACGAAAAGTCGGTAAAATACCAAACTTGGTATTTAAGTTTAGTATCTGCCAGGGACACGAAGATTTTGAGAAAAATCCCCCACCCCAAATTACCCTTTACACGGAACATTTTTAGAAAGCTTTGATTTTGTAAAAAATGGCTCTAACGATTTTGATTAAAATATCGTATTAAAGATATTTACCTGACAAATAAAATATATATTTTGAATTTTCTGGGAATAGCCTCTGAAGACTACTTTATTCTTACTACTTACTTACTACTTTATTACTTCAATTTTTCGGAATTTTGCATAACTGCTAAACCGTAAGAGATGGACAAAAACTTACCATACAACAAATGTAGAGGATCTTAAAACACAATATATGTTATTTACATTTTTTTCGTGGAGTTGAATGTTTTTGAGATATTCCTTGCTTTTGGTTTTAGCTGTAAAAACTTATACTTTTCTCATACAGGACTTTGTGAACTCGTGTCCATACAAAGAAAGGAACTTCAGTTGCATAGCAACTTTCTTTTGACTATCACTTTAATCTAAGGTACCCCCTTATTTCGTTTCTACTTACAAGGAAGCAAGTAATAAGGCTATTTCTGCTAATTTTTTCTCGATTAGATGAAGTAAATAGAATAATTTGTTGCAGAGATGTAGAGAAAGTCATGTGAATGGAACACATCAGATTTTTTTGTTATGATAGGATTTTTCACATTTCTGCCTATCATGTTTGCAGACTACAAATTCTACTATTCTGTTAAATATTTCCACAGATACTGTAAAGTTCGGGAGGTGAATAAATACAAATACTTTTATATTTATCAATGACTAACATGTATAAGAAATAGGTGAATCTCATATTGTTTGCTTTCTAATAGCATTGTAATAATGAAGCACAAATTTCAGGGTCTAATGTGTTTTGAACGGCCGTGCGTTATCTCTCTTCTGCGTTTACATATATCACAAAGGCAGCTCCGGTGTTCAGCACAACTCCCACATCGCCGACATGCATTAACAGCGAGGAAACGAAGGATCGATTCAGTTGCAAACTTTCCTTTACGTAATGAATAACTTTATATATGCTGAATTAACAGATACTTATTTAATTTACTCCGCAATCTACTAATGAGAAATCTGCCAAATGCTGCGAGGCAGTGGCGGTTGCTATATAATCACATGAACACCCTAAATATTGATACCTTGTGGTTTTGTTGGATAATTTTTTTGAATGCTGTTAAACGGAACATATGTGTAGTAATCTAAAATATATGGGGCCTAAATCTACCGCGCTGCTGCTCTAAACTCAATGAAATCAATGTCGCTAGCACATCATGAGTGTGCACGTTTTCATAGCTTTTGCGCATGTGCGACTGGTATGATATAATTGGCTTAAATACATACGAATGTGCTCACTGGAAATCATACACGAAAGGCTAAGCATGTTTTCCGCACTCTATTAATGACACCAGATGGAGCTCACTGCTAGAGACAGCAATGTTTATGCTTCTTAGCACTGCACTTCTTAATGCGGTGCAGTGTCTGTAATAGTGTGTGTCTCGCGGCTAGACGGCCCGGGTTCGATCCTATGCGACCACATTCTCCGAATCCTCCGGTTTCCCCCGTCATCACATTCCACCGGTACTCCATCTTCATCCCATGTATCGCCAGTGTCATCTCCTGAAATGCCACCAGTAGTAAAAGCGGGCGTTAAACAGTCGAAAGATGGTAGGATTAACACACTTTGTGGGGATTAACACACTTCGACTATGCCAGAAGTATGTAAGGTACGCGCGCACGGAACTGTATATTTTAGACTATGCGTATTCTCAACCACAATTTAGTTTCCACATTATTTCGTTCTTGCCTTAGAGTGTTTTATTTAATGATTTTGCAACAAACATCCGATAAACTACCCTTTCTTTCGTTAGACAACTTATGTACAAGTATATAAATTGTTGTAAGCGACTGCGGTGTATCGACGTGCTTGTACTTACAACTATTATGCGACTCTCTAACTTTTGTTAACCCCCAGAATGTATACACATGAGTCACCACTACTGCGAGGGAATGTATCTTCAGCGATTTCTAAAACATCTTCCCACTGCAGTCTAACGGATCTGTGACATAGGTTCTCTTAATTCCCGATTGAAGATTTTTGAGGTTCAGTTTTAATTTCTCACCTTTATAACAGAAATGAGGGTGATTTGTGGTTTAAGGAACAGATGTGCAAATGCTTCCACTTTGGTTTGAGTTTTGTATTTGTTGAATAAAACCAAATTCAAATAAAGTATAACGACATTATATTCACATTTTGAAGTAGAACTCTGAATACATCGTGAAGCCTAATCAGATAATGTTGTATGAAAACAAAAAGGTTGTGGTTACGTGGCTTGAAGTTCGATGTGATCGATTTCTTCCCTCTCATTACTCCACCTTAGACGGGCAGGGTAAAAGCAGAGGGGGATCGACCATGTTACGTAAACAATAGCCGAACGGCTGAGACAGACAATAATAGCCATCCTAATAGTATCGTGATATTTTCCTCATGAACATAACTTTATAAAATGGCGAAAAACGGCAAACACTGGTTCATCATATCATCCTCAATCGCTGATACAATTATTTTCACTTAACTCCCACCCCGTATATGATTGTTGCATAACTGTTCGATACTGAACAATGATCCCATTTTCTAAAACTCTGATGTGTTCATTTTGGATGAGAATCTCTAACTATTCTGCAGTAAGATATTCTCAGAAGAATAAGCTTCTATCTACTTCATGCTAATAGAGATAAACATTATAAGAAATAATCTTATTTCTTAGTTCCTTGAAAGTGGAGGGGACATAAGGGAAAACATTAGGCTAAGGCGATAGTGAACTATTTTAAAATCTGGTCGCAGTGTGATATTTGAATAAAACGAATGACGATTTCCTGTTTCAGAATAGTAAGTATTTGAAAATTGAAACCGATGCCAAGGAATATCTCGGAAATGGTTAATTTCACAAAAAATGAATTTGGCCTAAATTTTATTTTGACGAAATCTACATTTACTTTGTGTGGCAAGACTTTGTCTACCTCTTTATGGTTTACCAGTTATGCAAAATTGATACATAAGTAGCTATTCTCATGGGCTATTCCCAGTCAATTCAAGAGAAAGGTTTCATTTTGCATTAAAGTATCGTAAACATATGATACTTAATCAAAATCGTTGAATCAAAACGTTTAAAAACACTATGTAAATGGTAGTTAGGGGTGGAGAATTTTCTTGAAAATCTTCGTGTCACATTCTTGGAAGAAGCTGAACACAAATGTAAAGTTTGGTATTTAACAAAGTTTTAGTTTTTAGATAAACCTTTCACACCCACACACACACACATACGCATGCACTTAGAGATGTTTTTCAAAAAAATATTTTTTAGAATCAGGGTACCTCAAAACACGTATTTACAGTGAAATCTCGGTATATAATTTTTTAGAGAAATGAAACATTTTCTCTACCTAATATGTACAGCTGTGAACACAAAAATGAGTCATTCCACGTGTCGAACGAAGAGCTTCGTCTATCTTCGTAAAAGTACAGTTCACAATGCACGCGAAAGAACTATACAATGGTCTGTGACTCATAGCCCAATGGTTACTAATGAATACCGAAAACAGACCACAGAACAACATTACAGTGGCCGAGAGGTTAAGAAGGCTTTGCTTCCACTCATACATTTCCAGGTACAAACTTCGCGCAGCATTTTGTTATGATTGGATAAGTAAAACATAATATTGCATCACTATAACTTTAGCATTTGAGTTGCTTATACAATCTGCATAATCTACTAACTCTTGTGCTAAATAACTAAAACTAAAAAACAAAAAATAAACATAAGTAATCTTGGTTGTATGAACCCTCAGCCCGTATAACTGCCCTTAATCCTCGGGGCATGGACAAAATTAAATGCATGCTGTAATGTGGACGAGAAGTTACAAGATCCCAGGCTTCTTGAGTTTGTGATCATAAGCCACCTTTTGCCCTGCGCCCATCTTCAGGTAAATTGGAGCGCAGCTCCCTTTTTACCTCAGCCCCTCCCTATTCTGATATCCCGCCTCTAAAATCAATGTGAAACATTTCGATATGTATGGACAAGATATCTCATCCTCACAGAGGGAATTAAAATATTATAGAGTATTATACCACGTACTGCACACCTTTCGTATCGTCAAACTGCTACAACAGACCTAGGCCATCCCTTTAAGTCGAATCCCAACACGATACAGATACGCGAACATAATGGAATTGTGACACCACGTATTTTGCATCGTAGATGCAAGACGATGGACAATCACTTTTCCCCTACTGTAGAAGAAAATGTCACCTTTTCTAAGAATATCAGATTATTCCAGTTTCGGTTGGCATTTTCCTGTTGTTTCAGTTTGTGAATTGTGTGTTGGATCGGTTTTTGAACAGTGTATTCAGAAACAAACAATCAAACAAACAAACAGTTCCTACCAACAAAAAAAATAAAATTTTCCCAAAATTGAGTTTCAAAAAATGTCTCAAAACATTGGGTTTCTTAACAATACTTTCAGAATTCTTTCATACTTTACAGATTCCATTTTTATTTCCATTGAGAGAGAACTGTTCTTTCTGATGGCGTTTGCGCACCATTCTGCATACCACATGCTTTGGTGTGCAGCATATTCTTGTTCGATAGAATAAACTCTTAAAGAAGCAACATAAAAACTATCATATTATTAACTGTACCGAATGTTGTGTATAAAATTGGTATGTCTAAAATAAATAGCCCCTATATGTTGATTCAGCAGCATTAAGAGAAGCGGGGAAAAATGTTTGCTACATGCTAGAAGTGAACCTCAGCCCCTCACCACAAGATTAACCGACCTTTTGCCATAACGCTACAGTGAATGCACATGGAGGGTGATAGATTTAGTAATACTATACAATTCAAACTGTATCATGTTTTGTGTCGTTAATACTTTAGTTAATATTGATAATGTGTTGCTGAATAAGCTTAATTATGTATTTGATTATGATTATTGTTCATATGGGTTAGTAATATTAAGATTTGAAACTTGTGACAACCTGTTGCTTCAGCTACACGACTCTATCGCGGATGGTGTAAACAAGGCGCTGTGCCGTGCAGGACATAGGAATTTGGCATTCCAGACGAGACTTTCTTTTCTCTTCTTGGTTTTTTTTTTTTTTTTTTTTTTTTTTTTTTTTTATTTTTTGGCCACTGATGTGCATTGTACCTGGTAGAGAAAGTTTACACGGTCCAAAACCAGTGTGGTGTTATTCGAATTTTGAAAGTTTGCTTTCAGTGACTCTCACCTCCATTTTCGTTTGGGACACTGCTGAACGAAAGGTGTAAGGAGTACCAGAAAATTTGTTAAAACGTCAAATCCGCATGTATTATAATATTGATTTGCCTAACGATATTTCTAGTATATTTTCAAACTATATAGATTGCATGTTTTCTCTTAAAATGAAATCTGACCTGATATGTAATTGTCAACTGCAAAGACAGTATGATTCAGTGGCAAATTCACTCTTAGATTGTGCGAAATACAATATTACCGCATGATTGTGCGGATTTCCCTTCGTGCGTTAAGAGTTCTAAAATTCAAAGGTGCTATTTCAAATTAAAACCCGCCACGTCAAATTCGGGGTATTTCATATATTTTTTTTTTAATCTGCCTTAAACAACTTTTATACTACAACCTACCACAGAGGGTTATAAGTGTCCCGTATGAACAAAAACGTTGTTATCAATCTAGGTTCAAAGAAGAAATATTATTTCAGCCTATATGCCATGAACATTCGTCTTTTAAGGGGAGTAGAAAGGGATTTTTCATAATTTTTTGTCCCCATTTTCATATAATTGCATGTGAATATTTCGAATCTTCCACTCATTTTGGATAACTTTCAATGAGGTGCGCTAATTGAAAATAGTTTAAAATGTTGAAAATAATCATGTTTTAGAACATTTTGGTACACTATTTGGTAAAACATCAAAAAATTTGTAAATAATAATGTTAGAGAAGATATTTTTTTTATTTTAGTCTGAAAGTTTCCCCACATTTGCATCCAAATATGCTTTATTTTAACGAAAAGGTTTTTATGTATATGAATTAATTGTTTTTTTTTAAATTGATAAACGTCGTTTTTCTATACAAATTTAAGAGCTTTATTAAGAAAAATCACACGCTAGCTTCTAATGAACAGAAGTATTATAGTTTTCATCAACTAACAGTAAAGATGTTGCTGAACATACTTTGAAAAATGTAGCTCATTATCTTAAGTGATTGTTGAGATAACGGGTCAAAATTTAACAATGGTAACATAGGGCATTTCTACTCCCCTTAAGCAAGAAACATCTATAGTTACTGGCTTCAGTATACTTATATTTAAAATTTGTACGTATATAAAAATCACATAATTGAATTCTTTGATTGAACCTTTAACATTTCTGATGGAAAAAACATAGTTTGCTTGCGGTGTTATTTAACATCATAGCAATGTCAACTACAGCGAGCACCATAATGATGAGTAAACAAACATTTGAGTGTTTCCCAATTGATATGATCTGCTATAATGTTGATCTAGCAAACAATTGTAGAATCAAACACGATCATCTATCAGAATAACGTTGCTGAATTCCACACAAAGGAAATACGCTCGTGGATTAGAGAGGTTGAATATCAATTAGGAGCCATTACATAATTACACACAGATTATGCATGTTTGCAAATTTCAGTTTCGTCTGTGATTTATCAATGTTAAAATAACGTTAGTACACGTTCTGTTATCTGTTTAATATTAGCAACAACATTTTTCACTATCCGATAATAATATTTTACGATCTCTTGAGACTCTTCTTTGCACATGCAGATAAGCATGGATAGGAATCCTTATAGGTACAATTCAAGATATCTACACTCAGACCAAATGCCAATACTTTTTCTCTGGTTCTTTTTACTCTCCCTGTATGTAGGGCTTACAAGCCCCTGCGGTCAGCTGTCTGTTGGGATACAGATTGACTCTAGATCAGGAAGAGCCAGGAAGGATGAATATCCCAACTCCCGGAATAAGAGTGAGGAATAGGAGGTTATCAAATGATGACGAAATAGATGAAAATTGAAATGAAGTGTTATTTATGGACGCTCTTTAACTTCTGTGGTTGTTAGGGTTCCATTCTATGATAGGCGCGAAAGACCGCATGATTTTGCCCAAGATGTCTCTTAATCAGACTTGAGGTTCTTTTACGTGCTATAAATCTACGACAGGGACCAACGGCTTTCCTTCCGAAGGAAGACATGCAAAGAATTTTTACGCCCTCCGCCGGGTTTGAACTCGCAACCTTGGTGAAAGTAAATTTGATTATGGAGCAGACCATGGAATGAATGACGGAGGAGCTTGTTATCATTACTAATATTAATGCGAGTATTATTATTCATATGAATATTACGTATTATTAATATATATTTTCATCGCCGATTTAGGTGGCGACGTGTGCGACTCACATTCGAGAGGTCTGAATTCGTTTCCCTTGGTGGCCCTCCTTACCCTTGAGCTTTTCCGGGTTGGCAGGCGAATGCTGGGAAAGTTCATTACACCCCCGAAAACAACCATCTATCATTACCTGTTCCCAGCATTTCCTTGTTATCTGTTTTAGGGTTGAACGACTAGACGACGGTGTTCGGTAGGTTGTCGATGGAGTGGTTTGTGCATTTTAAAGGGTTTATTGCGGCGTCTTCGTCGACGGTACCTCGATGGTGACCCTCTTTCGGACCCTCGCACTCGGACCCTCTTAGGGAACCACTGGAGACTCAGGGGTCTTGAGTGGTACCCCATCTGCAACCATCGGGGATCCCGTTCATGCTTGCGCCCGTCGGTGTCCGAATCTGGTCTCTTTACGATATCTCGCCTCTTTTCCTCCCACTGCGGGATGACGTAAGGGACAATTAGGCTAAGGATCTACATGCGGTGCAATACCCTAGTGCCTGAGGATCTCGTCCAGGTGTAATCCTAACCCTAACCCATGTATGTACCTTCTTCTTTCTTGAGTACTTTACCTTCGTAGATGCTGTGTATATCCTTAGCATATTAAGCACACTACTTACTCAGCTTCAACTGCGCTTAAAAAGCCCCATTGATATGGATTCTTTCATGTCGTATTTTAAATAAACTTGTCCTTATTTGTTTCTTTAGACTTTCTACTATCCAAATTGAATACCGAAATGAAAGGTACATTCGTCTAAAGGGCTCTTCTCAATCTTTGAGAGGAAGTGAAGCTGAAATTATTTTTAGCTTCCCTATTACACTGAGTAATGCTGAAAGAAAAATTGGAGATTAAAGTTCCTTTAGCTGCATCACATCCATAGTATGATTTATTTTTCTTCAAAGCGGGTGCATGTCACGTTTCCAATAGTGATATTATATGATTTTGCAACTACAATTTCTAAGGAGTGCACTTATGAATATTTAAACCATAATTTTATCGCAGCAGCTGAGTTTTAAAATTATCTATACCCACGTATTCTTACATTTAACTCTAGGTAATTATATGTAACACATAAGACAAATCTGATAGTATTCACAAGACTTTCTCTAGCCATTTTTGTAGGTCTACATTATGTGTGTATGTGTGTGTTTAAGTAATAAAACCCTAACTGTACGTTATGAAATTTGTTATACAATACCGTTTAAGTGTGACTTGTAAAGTATGCCATCCTTTATCTCAATTGCTTTTCCAATGCGAGGGGCAGAAAAAAGTGAACATTTCACAAAATATTAAGCCTGTATGTGAAAGCTTGACATACGTCAAGGTTTATATAAGGCTAATTTTATTATATACACCATTACGATGCTATGCATACTGAAGTTTACAACTTACGGAGGGGTTCTATTATTTGTAAATGTAAACCTGTAACTACTGAAAAATGTACTATACGTACTCAGCATCAGAACTCATATGCAGTCATAAGGAACATATACATTACCGATTTTCAAAACATTACAGAAGTTCAATTGCAAGAGATGTCTACAAAGTTGAGGACGAAGAAGGGGGAGAGTTTGGTGAGATAGGAAGGAGAGCGAGGAAAAGAAAAGTGAGGACAGAAGATATAGGGGAAAGCAGAAACAGCAAGAAGAATCTCCATACTTAAAGCAGTAATGTGAGTAGAACTGCGGGTTTTACTGCATAATTAAAAACAAATATTAAAACAAATATGAGTCAAAATATGAAATAGAGTAAATACAAATTATATAAGTGAAACGAAACAAACTTACCTTTTGCATTCACGGCTTCTTGAAACCACAGCGTCGAGCTGCGTTGAAACGTGATTATTTATGTACAGGGAATAATAAAAACAAGTAAGGCGGTTGCATGGATATTAACATATTTCGGCGGAAGAACGAGTTGCGGCGACGACGCACATACCACCTTGCATAAGATGTGTGAAGAATAAGCACTGTAAATATTTACAAATGTAACAATACATTTCTAGTAATATTTATGACAAAATTGCTATTTTTCCGTACTGTTATTCCTGTATCTGACGTGCACAAGAAGTGCTCTATTCCCCTAAATCGTAGTAGTATTTTCCTTCCATAACGTTTCCACGTTTAGGCACCCAATTGAGCATACCTGACAAACAATTCAGGCACATAAAAACAAACTAATGAACGATGTCAATCGTTTTGAAATGAAGAGATGGGAGAGATATCAGTAGTATCAAATCATTTTGCTACGATTGGTAGGCAAGGAAATGCCCAATTACAACATAATTGGGCCTTCTAGACGAAGAGGTAAACTGAGTGCATTGTTAAACTGAACAACAGCTCGACATTTATGTGAAAGCTTTCATCCACATAATGGATACGCAGGTTAAAGTTATTGTCGCTACAAATCGGCAATAGTGAAATCGATATTAAGAAAAGTATAGTATAACCTATAAATAATGACGTTAAAGTTGTAGTGCTACCTTCATCACTTCTTCCATGTTTTGGGGCGGTAAAGTAATGTACCAATACAATAGTTAGAATTATGTTCCAAAACAGAGTTGAGCATACTGAAGAAGGTGGTGTGAGAGTTTGTCCATACTACCACAAACAGCTCGTTACATTATGGGGTATGTCTTGTGCATGTAAATTAGAAAATAAGGGATCATAAAGCAAGCATAAGATACAAGCACAAATTTGTGTGCTATTAAACAAATTACTTTAATATTAATTAGCGTAATAGTTTTATTACCGGTTGTTATAGCACCAGATAGCACGCAATTTATGCAGACAGGTGGCGACGACGAAAGGGAAACAGAAGATAAACTGAAAATAGAGACGGAAAAATTTTGATGTTCCATTCACACTACTTCTCAATCTGATCTGCAACAAACTATTCTTACAAAAGATAATTCTTTTATCTACATCATGCTATTCGAGATTAACATTAGCAGGAAGTGTCTTCCTTGTAAGTAGAAGGGAAATAAGGGAATATACACAGGCTAAAGTGGTAGTCAAATCTTTTAAAACCTGATCGCTGTGTGAAACAATTGAAATTCGATCCTCATTAAAAGAAAATAGATATGAAACGAAAGGGGACTTTCTGTTTGAAAAAAAGTTTATTAGAGAATATAATTTTTTATTTCTAAAGTTAACGGTTTGCGAGGAAATAAATTGTGTTTTTAAAGAGATTCTGGGCCGCGCCGTGGCCGAGTGTTTAGATCACTAGCTTCTCACCTAGACGGCCGGGGTTCGATCCCAAGCGACCGCATGTGAGATTTGTGGTGGACAAAGCGGCGCTGGGGCGGGTTTTCTCCGGATACTCCGGTTTCCCCCACCATCGCATTCCACCGGTGCTCCATCATTCGTGTATCATCAGTGTCACCGCCTGCGGTGCCATTAGTAGTTAAAGCGGGCGTTAAACAATACAAAAAAAATAAAGAGATTCTCCATATTTGGATAGTAAGGTTTGCCTGTTTTACCGTTTACTAGTTATGCAGAAGTCATTCGGAATAAGAGGACTTCAGAAACAATTCCCAGACAATTCAAGATACAAACTTTATTTCCCATTTAATATCTTCAAATTGCATTTTAATCAAAATCGTTAGTCTTTTTTTTAGCAAATTAACATTTTCGAAATGTTTTTCATAAAAAGGATAAGTTAGGGTGGGAGAATTTTCATAAGAATCTTCGTATCGTATTCTTGGAAGGTGCTAAAATTAAACGATACGATAACTCTCAAACCTTTCGTTCGTGTTATCGTATTCCCAAACCTTTTTCTAAAAAGCTTTTTATGGGGACCTCAAAACACATTTCCGGTGAAATATCGATATCGAGTTTTTTTGTGGAATACAATACCTTTTGTGGACTGTCTCCGTCGTCGAGTGATCAGCGAGCAACTTCTCACCCGGAGGTCCCGGTTCGATTTCCGTCTAGGACGGGGAATTTTTCTCTAACCAGAATGATTCCCTATCCCCCACAGAGGCTGGAAGTATGTATGTGGGAGTAATTGTGTGTGTGTGTTTGAGGAAAATAAAAAAAAAGACGATTTAAACCCAACGTAAAAAACCTACAAACTAAGAGTTATTTCTGATGCAGAGCCCCGATATGACTTTAGCTGTTAAAGGCGGCTACACAAATGAAACAATTAAAAAAATACATTTTGTTCCTGTCATGTACATAGTATGCATAGAGAAAGTAATAAATAAAAAATAAAATCCGTGTGGAGAAACACAGGGGTCTGGGAGAAAACAGGGATGGATGGAGAGTATCGCAGCAGTTTTCGCAATAACGTTAGCAGCGTTGCGGATTATGCTCACTGCATATAACAAAAACTGTAGGAGAAGTGTTTCCAATAATTTTCATTAATGTGTGTATAATTCACACTATCATACAAATTGTGACCAAAAGCAGCATTTATAAAATGTTTGTTTATACCTGTGTATGCTTTTATTTCATTGTAATGATTATGAAACCTGATGCATTATAGGTACATCTTAGAAAATAGGATATCGGTTATGTTTAGATATTTTGCTAAGGGGGTTCTAATGGGGCGAAAATTACAAATAAATTAAAGGCATAGTTTATTATTCATCATCTTAAATAAATGATATAAAAGTTTGCAAGCTTATGGCTTCCGACATATTTGTTACTAAACATGTTAACAGAAAAAAAGATATTTAAGAATTTATTTGCTTATTACGGCAAGAAACAACGGCCTAGCTTCTTAGCTCAGTTGGTGTATCTTCTGCCTTGTAAACGAAAAGTTTGGGTTAAATTATGCCTGGCTGGGAGTGGGGATTTTTCACTAACCAAGATGACTCTATTCTCACCAGAGTCTGGAAGTATGAAGGAGAGCGTGATTGTATGCGTGATCTAACGTACACAATCTCAGGCATAAAATCCAAAGAGAGCTGTAATACCATTGCGAAAGGCAATCCAAAATCTGTCAATTACTTTTAAAGGCGGGGCATAACTGGAACAATTAAAAATCGGATGTGTTACATTCACGTGAGTTTCTCTATATCTCTACAACAAATTATTGTTAAAAAGCTTATGCTTCTATTTACTTCATTATAATCGAGACAAAATTAGCAGAAATATTCCTATTGCTTGCTTCCTTGTAGGTAGAAGCGAAATAAGGGAGTACTATGGTTAAAATGATAGTCCAAAATTGGTTGTTGTGTGCCTGAAGTTCCTTTGTTTGTATAGACAGGTATTGTTAAATTCCTGTATAAGAAAAATATGTTTTTTAAAGCTGAAACCAAAAACAGGAGTATCTCAAAAACGATCAACTCCACGAAAAAAATGTAAACGAGATAAATTGTGTGTTTTAAGGTGCTCTACATTTTTTGTGTTGTAAGATTTTGTCCATCTCTTACCGTTTAGCAGTTATGCAAATTCATCCAGAATAAAGTAGACTTCAGAGGCTATTCCCAGAAAATTCAAGATATACATTTTATTTGTGAGATAATTATCTTTAATATACGAACTTTTAATCAAAATCGTTAGAGCCATTTTTGAGAAAATCAAAATGTTTTAAAAAAGTTCGATGTAAAGGGTAGCTTGGGGTGGGGGAATTTTTCTCAAAATCTTCGTGTCGCATCCCTGGAAGATACTAAACTTGAACACCAATTTTGGTATTTTACCGACTTTTCGTTTTTGAGTTATCGTGTTCATAGACACACGGACACACACAAACACACACACACGGACCTTTTTCTGAAAATGCTTTTTTGGGATACAGGGCACCCTAAAACATATATTTCCGATGAAATCTCGGTGTCGAATTTTTGGGTGGAGTGCAATACCTTCTCTATACACCATGTACATAGTACGTATAGAGAAATAAAAACGTAACTGGTTTCGTCGAGAAATAATAACGGCAAATTAATGATAACTTGTAGATATTGCACACACAAAAAAAATTAACTTACAAGCTTCAAACACTTTAACTTCATATTCCTCCAATTCAAGCAAAAGTATTCGCTCCTAATTGGTCAAATTTTCCATTAAGGAGCTAACTTTTTATAAGTACCACATGACGATAATCATTTTATCTGGTCACGATAAATAGTCTGCATTCAAACCGTCCTTGGGTGATATTATTACATCCTTAAACGATCTTCTTTCTTACAGTGCTAGTGTCTTAGGTAACAACGGGTTACGCAGATACTAATGACTGGGGTTGGCTGACTCGCTCTCTCTTCCTCTACGCATAGGGTTGTGAGAGGAAGCAAGTATGATAAAACGAACAAAATATATGTCGTCGAGATAATATATTTCTCTACCAAACTGTTCATATAACCAGTTTTTCAAAATGAGATAACAGGATATCAACCAGCACTAGTTGTATATTCCTGTTTATCCCGGGGGAAATGGTTCATGACGACAACATACAGCAATATTGCCACAAATTGAAGTTATAATGTAACCATCATAAAATTGGAGATCATAAATTTGTATTCGTTATTCAATCCGGAAGCAGAAAAATTCAAGAGCCTCTGCAGTGACGCAGTTTTAAATAAGCCAGTTATATATAATCAGTTATATTTATTTACATAAACCTATATATAAAAATAAGCCACGTTATATATAACGTAATAATTCTAAGATCTATTATTACTTTTTCTATTTGATACTTGAAGTAAGTAGATGAACAACTCTGGTAAACCATTCTTGCCGAGAATTTGCTGTAAGTACACGTTTTGTAGTATACCTGGCCCTGAAATGTGTTCTTACGAAAATATTCGCGAGTATGTGTATGAGAACAACATAGTTCAAAACAAAAAGTAAAAATTACGAATCTAACCTGGGTTCAAGTTGAGCATCATTCAAAGATGTGATACAAAGATTTTCAAGTAAACTCTATATTTCAAACAGAAAAAGTGAAAAATGTACATGAAAAACTTTCCGAACACTTTGGTTTTCTCGAAAATCTAAGTTTTTTTTAAATACCATATGCTTAAGACATTTACATGTGAAACGAAATGTAGATCTTGACTTTTTTCTAAATCACCTTTGCGTAGCTAGTAAAACGTAAGAGATGGACAAAAATGTATGACCTGGTTAAAGCACCCTATTTATGTAAATATGTGGAGTTAATCAGTTCCGAGATATTTCCTCTTATTGGTTTGAATTTAGAAGAATATATATTTGTAAGAATAGTTTGTTTAAGTGAGAAGAGAGAGTCGTGTGAGTGCAGATTCTGTTACATGAAAGTATGATGGCTTTCCTCAGAACAATATCCTGCTGAGAAGGGAGTGGAAAACATGGAAACTTAGGGATTGACCATCGTTGGAGAGAAATCGTATTCATGTGGTGTAGAATCAGGCAGGTGGATGACTGATAAGATATAGGTAGAGATCAGCTGGCTGATACCAGTCCGTGTTCCTTGACCCATCGCTCCAACCAGTGGTGCTCTCAACCTGTTCTCCTATCAGCTAATGACGTCACCTTTATTGCTTTACCCCGCCGCAGTCTTGTGCATGGCATGAAACCCTTCAGTGACAGTCCTACGTAACGGCATCTTCCAAATTAAACAAACATATCTATACTATTTGAGAAAGAATGGTGGCAACTGTGTGTGTATAAGATGAAAACCCAATGAAATGTTTTATTTGCAAACATTAGGAAATAATATGAACACCTTAGAATTATCCTCGTGCTCTGATTATGGCAAACACATTTTATCAGGTAAGCAATCAGTTACAGTGTTCAAACTTGGGACGAGGCAGAGTGAGGCTTGTTGCGTATGGAACCAACAAAAGTGGTGGGTGTATATTCTCCTTTCGAGGTTCAGATCTTTTGAAGGCACTTCTTTGAAGCGATATTTACTGACTGAAATGGATTTATTGACATTCCAGAGAAGTAGTTTATTCAAAGCTGATTAAACTCTTGTTTACAAAATATAGCAAAGGTCAGGAATGTTTTGGTATATTAGGATGTTAGATTGGTTTAGCCAGACCAAGTCGACAACTTGTTTATTAATTCATAACATCAGATAACACACATCAATTAATATGTAATTTGTTTCCATTTCGAGGTAGCGTCTCTACTCTAATCATTTTCCTTTGGATATATAATGAGCAAGGAGAACGCTTTTGTTTATTAATTTTGAGATTTTGTTTACGTTTAGAGTTATAATAACTTGATAAGTTGCACCGTAATTATTTCAAGATTCATAACTACCGGTTATTTTTCATAAGCATAGTTTCATTACCTTATGCCCATTTTTATATAAAATACATATTTAACTTGTAGGGAAATATTTAGCTTAGGTATATATATGAGATAAGTAGTGTTAATTTAATGCATTGTTATCATTTAGTAAATTAGATCTTTGTGAGGTATATGATAATTGAATTATGAAAATAATGGAGATAATATGAATGGTGTAAACGAAGTACATTAACCATAAATTGGATCTAATAGTTATGGTAACTGCTCAGTCTAATAATTACTATTTATTTCCTTTGTATGTAAACAATAAAATTCATTAGACACCAAAAGTATGCCTGGCAGCAAGTGAGAATGATTATATTACACATTCCTCCAAAAGTCGTACAGACTTCTACCTTGACTGAGTTACCCGTAAGTAAAAGAGAATAAGGGAACCAATGTTCTAAAAAGCAAGCTTCGGTAGCAGCGACACTCGATAAATATGACCAAACACATATCATCTTTTGCATGGCACTAATCAGTTAACATCACATTGAATTTGAATATT
The DNA here is from genome assembly GCA_030762935.1 of Hymenopus coronatus. NCBI lineage: Eukaryota > Metazoa > Arthropoda > Insecta > Mantodea > Hymenopodidae > Hymenopus > Hymenopus coronatus. The sequence goes on from CM060881.1 coordinate 75,181,904, forward strand.
TCAGTTAACGTGTGAACTGTGTAATTAATGCATGTATTTCTCTTGTGGATGAATAAAGATTACAGAAATTACAAAATATAAAACCACCTACTTTTGACGACTTTCATCCTGACAATATTGATAATATTTCTTTTAAAAAAATCTTAGCACGTTGCAAAGAATATTATAACTTTAATGTAGGGAAGTTAGTAAAATAGTCTTTAATTATAGCAGCTGGGGAAATGTGTCTCAATAGAATGTATACTCCAGATCAGTTAGTCTATCTCTAAAAGACGTGTGATATAAAGAGACAGCTACAGTAGTACAAAATAACAGTTTTTATATTATAAGTGGCTTAAACGGACTATTATTTGTGAGTGTTCTAATTTCTCATGAGTAAATAATAGTCGAATAAGTCATGTGCAATAAACATTTCATCCCATCGTAATATTAGCTGAAATACTCTTATATTTATTAATATTAATTTTATTAGAGTCGTCATTACGAGGAATTGAATTTTAGTCGTGACTTTGTTCGTTGCTGCGTAACCCCGCCGGAATAAACAGTGTCAATTCTGGATATTTAAACTGCACCAAATATATCAATAAATAAGTGAAATTGGACATTTCCGAATAAGTTTCAGAGTATGCTAAAAAATCTATACTTAGTTTGTTACTCGGCAAGTCGAATAACTTATATGACAAGGAATTTTCGTTATTTAAAGAATGGGGAGCCACCAAAGAAGTTAAGATAATTTAAAATGAAATAGAGTACTTAGTTTATTTCACGATGAAATAAAGACTAGTTTTTGTTATTTCCTAAGATACATGAAGTCTATAGGATAGAATAAAAATCATTAAAATCTGTTTTCTCTCGCAATGAATGAAACCTTGCATAAAAGTTCATAAATAACGGTACAGTTTCACAGAAACAGAGAGATTTGTGACTGCCACTCCGCGTACTAATGAATGGAGGTCAATCCGTCACCCCCAAATGTGCTGAAGGTTGGGCATCGCTGGCTACAACCGTCACATAGCAGGGTAGGTTTACGTTTAGAAGATTTTTAGGTGTTCTTGTGCAGAATGGCATAACCAATAATAACATATTTTATGGAAAAGCACTTATCACTTCCTAGGATAGCTTTACCGTGACGTTTATCTCCGGCTTGATTATTACATTGCCCTGAAACCACACACCAACATTTTAACTCTATTTCGTAGTAGGTATAGTATTCTCATCTATGAGCAATTATGCACCAGTCTGCCGGAAAGGAATTGCACTTGTGCTTCAACATAAAAGTGGTGGACAGTTTCATATTCAAAGGATATTTTATTTCGATTTACAAGGGATGTATGTGAACAAAATTGTCGCTTGAAATATTCCAAGGAGGATGCAGAGTTGTGCAGTTGACATGTTTCGTACAATTTGACTTCCAGGATATTACGTAACATCTTCCTGGTACTGATTTAGTCCCGTTTTACAGCCCAGCCCACCTCTGTGGGGTTAGTGTGCCAGCCTCATATTCAAGATGTCCCGAGTTCGAATGCGGTAAGAGTGAATGTTCGGATGTAAGGTTTTTTCGAGCCTTGTCTTAACTGAGAAGGCAAATTACAGATAATCCTTAAGGTCTCTGCCTCGTTTGAGCATCATTTTTGACCACCCATTTCATTCGTTCATTGTTCAATTGACCTACCAGAATAAAATGCGTCAATCTTTAAAAACATGTATATTATATGTATTAACTTTTAATGCCCCTAAAGAACTTCCGTGTACCATGGCATTATCTGACTTATAATGATAAATGTTTTGAGGTAATTTATTTTAATTCACATTTGGGTCTTACTTCTTCATACGTTCGCTTTACGTATTACCAAGGCACGACGAAGCCTACGAAAAAGAATAACAATTTTTGAAACCTTTAGTGTTGAATAAGTGCATTTTATTTGTGGGATTTATATATTATTACAAATAAAGGAATATCATGTGTAAATAAAAGAAGAAACAGTGCAGAATCTAATTTCGATTGTAAAATTGTTAAACTCCGATAGGAAATACTTGAACAATGAGTTGTGAATATATTACATTTGAACCTCTTGGAGAGTTTTAAACAGAATGTTTTTAGCATCATAAGCTTATCTTTAGAAAATATATTTTGTATATGTAACATTACAAAACATTTTATCGTTTTTAAAAATCTCTTATACATCTATTTCTATGAATAATTTTAATTTTGATGATTCGTCAGCCTCTTTAATGGATTTCCATTTGAGGCATTTTACCACATGTAGAAAAAATCTCGTGTGTTACATTCACATAGCTTTCTCTATTCTGCAACAAACTATTCTTATACAAGTTTATTCCTTTAACTACTTTATATTAATGGAGATAAACACTATAGAAAGTGGTATTATTACTAATCTCCTTAAAGGGCCTAGAAAAAACAATAGACATATATCTTAGAAGCTGGTAGTTTTGTAATAACTTAGACATTCAGCTCTGCTTGCATGGCTAGGAAAAAAACTAAATAAAAATGAATGACAACTTCTTGTTTGAGAAAGCCATACAATTTTTACGAATAATCAAGAATATATAGAAAACGGTTAACTCCTCAAAAAATGTATCTAATAAATTGTGTGTGTTATAACGAGAACTGCATATTTTGCGCAGTAAGATTTTTATCTTTCTCTCACAGTTTACTAGTTATGCAAAAGTCATCCAAAATGAAGAGGACTTAAGTGGCTGATTCGACAAAAATTAAGATAACCCATTTCATTTATCATTGAAAATCTTAAACTATAGCATTTCAATCAAAACTGTTGGGCATTTTTGAGAAAATCAATTTTCGAAAAATGTTCTTGTAAAGGATACATTGAGGTGAGGTGATTTTGTTGAAAATCTTCGTATTATATTTTTGTAAGATGCTTAACTAAATATACAGTTTGGTATTTAACGGACTTTTCATTTTTGGAGTTAATGTGTTCACACACACACACACACACACTCAATGTTTTCTGAAAATGTTCTTTTTGAATGAAGGAAACCCTAAAACTTGTATTTCCGGTTAAATCATGACATCGAATTTTGAGTGGATTACAATACCTTCTCTACTTACTGTGTGCATTGCACATGGTAGAGAAAGTAAAAAAGAAATAAGCTGATTATTTCTACTCAAACTTCATTAGGATATAATATCTAAAAATCTGATGTGTTCCATTCACATGACTTTCTCTACATCTCTGCATCAAATTATTGTTAAAAAGCCTATGCTTCTATTTACTTCATGCTAATCGAGAAAAAAAATACAGAAATAGTCTTATTACGTACTTCCTTTTAAGTATAAGCGAAATAAGGGAGTACCATAGGTCAAAGTGATAGTCAAAAGCTGGTTGCTATGTGACTGAAGTTCCTTTGTTTGTATGGACAGAAGTTGACAAATTCCCGTACGAAAAAATTACAAGTTTTTCAAAGATGAAAACAAAAACAAGGAATATCTCAAAAATGACCAACTCCACGAATAATATGTGTATGACATAAATTATGTGTTTTAATGTGCTCAACATTTTTGAGTGGTAAGTTTGTCATTCTCTTACGGTTTAGCAGTTATACAAAATTCCGTAAAATTCATTCAGAATAAAGTAGTCTTCAGAGGCTATTCCCAGAAAATTCAAGATATACATTTTGTTTGTGAGGTAAACATCTTTAATATACGACATTTTAATCAAAATCGTTAGAGCCATTTTTGAGAAAATCAAAATTTTCGAAAAAAAGTTCCATGTAAAGGGTAGTTGGAAGTGGGGAGATTTTCTTGAAAATCTTCGTGTCGCATCCTTGGAAGATACCAACTTAAGGTATTTAACGGTCTTTTCGTTTTTGAGTTATGCTGTCTACAGACACACACTCACACATACACTTACACACGGACCTTTTTCCAAAAATGCTTTTTTTGCATTCAGGGGGACCCAAAACATGTATTTCCAGTGAAATCTCGGTATCGAATTTTGGGTGGAATACAATACCTTCTCTATACACTATGTACATAGTACGTGTAGAGAAAGTAAAAATGTTTATTTTTGAGTGTACAAGTATTTCAGTTTTTCTCATGTTTATAGCAAGTTTGGAGTACTTTCCAAAATGTGTTAATTTTTTCCCCCAATTTCATTGAATATTTGCTTTCTCTACTTCTCACCTTTTAAAGATAAAACATTATTATATACCACCCAAAAATTCAGTACAGATATCTCACTGCAAATAGCTGCTTTGAGGGCCCTTGAACAATTTTAATGCTGTCTATATGTGTGTATGTTTGTGTGTCTGTGTTTCTGTGAATAACACAGAGAGAGGGAGAGAGGTTGCCTTTTCGACATGAGGATGTGACATTTCTGACGAGAAGTAAACATAACTGACGATTCACTGTTTATTAAGTTTGAGTTGGACCTCATCAGACGACATAAGTCTCCATCACTAGCTCTTGCAGCAGGGTTTCAAGATAAGATGGCTAGCCCGGGTCCAGACCAGTCGGTCGAGCACTTCTTGAGATCTCTTTTACTCAGGGCACGTACATGGTGCAGGGATTTATGGTGTAAAGAACATTTACTTTTCTTTGAAACAAAGCTCGCTTTTATTTAAAGCGTTTTAACACATTTTCAAATTTGAAAGATAGCCTTCTTTCTTTTAAAATTGAAAACCGTCTGAAATTAAACGATTTTATTCTAGACGAAAGTTCTTTATTCCCGTCGAAAATATTAGCTTTACTGTGTATCTTTGCCTTGCATACAATGTGCCTTCCTTCTTGCTCGAACTAAAATGCTCCGGACAATGGCTTTCCCGATTCCCCGAAAAAATCAATTATCTCGTTGAAAATTATATCGGATCCACTCTCCGACGTAATATTACTACGAAGCACAAACTCTTTCGTCATCTTAATCTTCCTGTGTGATGAGGATATGCTATCTCTCAGACTTAGTCTCTCGAGGACTTCCTTCCCTGAAGAAGTCAGAAGGAGAAAAAGCTTTCAAAATTTTCCTTGGTTACTGCAAAAAATGTTCGTTGCTAAAACAGGTCAATGACAAAATTGCACACTCGTCGCCATATGAAAAATCGACTGACGGAAACAAAACTACAACGAAATTCTATCTTCATAAAAAAAGTAACAAAGGATTAATAACATAAAATGACGGGAAAAGACGTATTCTAAAGAAGGCTACCAAAAATACAAATAAAACATGAAATAAATGTGGCCATTGGTCCGCAATGCTAGATCTTGTTTCACTCTTCATCCTTATTTACCATATTCTGAAATAATTTACTGTATTCAACGATAAGAGTGCCTCATTTAATATGAGCCATAACCATGACGTACATGAAACGTGGTCTATACCGTAATGGAGCGCAATTGATTATGTTGGTAATTAAGCTCCATCCTCCCTGAACGTGGGCTGCTGTGTTCCTTGTGCATAATTTCTAGTCTCTGGATTGTCAGGGCTCTTTTCCTCTCCCCAGAATATGTCGAAGGCAGTAACGAGAAACATAACGTGCTATATGATCCCACTGACGGAGTACCGTTAAAGCTTTTTCGTTGACTTTAGCAGCAAAAATAATATAATAAAACGTAGAAATAAATAATACGCATATAAGTCTTTATGCCTGGAAGACTGAACTGTAACGTATTGGTCTAACTTTCTTTTCGCACCATTCGAAACGAAATTCTTTCACATAGTGATATTCGCATCACCCCTTCATTTCAACTTCATATACCCAAGGTCGCGGGTTCAAACTTGGCGGAGGACAATAGAAAATCCTTCGGGCATAAATATCCTTAGCATGGCGTCCTTCGGAAGGGAAGTAAAGACGTTGGCCCCGTGTTGTAGATTTACGGCACGTAAAAGAACCTCAAGCCTAATAGACATGCCTTGAGCTAAATTAATCGGTCTTTCACACCCAGCATAGAATGGGACGCTGAGAAACACGGCAGTTAAAGAGCGTCCATAAATAAAATGGAAAAAAAAAAACACTCTTCATTTCATAAGAATAAAATAAAATTAAATTGAGTTTTATTTATGGATGCTCTCCAACTGCTGTGGTTCTCAGCGTGCCATTCTATAGTGGGAGATTGCTTAATTTTGCTCAGAAGCCTCTATCAGGCCTGAGGTTCGTTTACGTGCCAAATCTACGATATGGGACCAACGGCTTTGCTTCGCTTCCTAAGGAAACTATCTAAGAATTTTTACGCCCGAAAAAAATCCATAGCTCTCCGCAAATGTTTAAACATCGATGTCAAACATAGTTTATTGAATACGTTTTTGTGTCCTGAATTGTTTTTCGGGCCATTCATATAGAACTAATAAAGCTTGTTAACTGGAGGCGATCTAGAGGAACTGGCAATTTTTATACACGTAAGTGTATATTTTCCACTTACCTGCCTTCAGAATGAGTCTTAAACTATAACTGTTAACCCTGTGCAAAATAATTCTGAGACAACGTTGTAGAATTCTCTAAGACTATAGGTGAAGAAGCAGCATTTGTAGCCGTATGATGCCTTCTGGATTTTCCCTTGTGCACATCACAAATGGTACTATGTGTCTCGAACTAAGCCAAGGTCGAGTAATTGATTTAAACTCTAACGTAAACGGGCAACCCAAATAGTGATTAGCAATCTAACCTTCTGATCCTGGTCTCTTATAATCTTGCCCCGCTGATGTGTAACCTTCAGCAAAACATTCCCTTTCCCCTGATTGGCTAAGTAAACCTTTGAGTACGTTATAAATGAACACTATGTATCATGACAGATGTATGTGCTTTCGTCTTCCAAGTGACAGGTTCATAACGAAGGATACTTCTATATGTATTTAATACAAATTTACTTGTATTTTAGATGTATTCACTCTTGTTGTATTATATATTTGATTTATGCGGCTATCAAAATGTAAACTTGATAATCCTCTTAGGATATATTAACGTTAAATAATAAAATACTTTTACTACACAACCGCTTATTCCTCCACAAGAGGTGACTAGTCACGTAACAGTTAAGGCATACAGGGTAACGTTATGTGGAGCATACCTTTCTAGGTGAGAAATAGGTTAAAGTATACGAAAGTCAAAATATTTATGCCAAACTTTTCTTCTGAGGTAGACGTGGAAATGAAGTCTAAAATTATTGGAGTCATCAGACACAGATGTAGCGGAGCATCCTGCTAAATTGCATGGCATAACTCGAAAAATTGAATTCAGTTGGTGGTAAAAATAATGAAGAAAGAAGTTTCTTTAATGCATTAGTTACTTTCCATAATTCCTTCAGACGTTAATAACATTATTTATAACTCCATGGCACGACAGCTCACGGAGAGCCTTGGCCTACCGCCCGGCCGCTGCGTCCCCCATCTCGGTCCACTACAGACGTCATGGATGGAGTGCAGTATTGGAGGGTGAGACGTGGTCAGCGCCTCGAGTCCCCCCGGCCGGTTAATGCGGTCCTCATGACCTGGAGCCGCTACTTCTCCATCAAGTAGCTCCTCAATTGACCCCCCCCAGGGACCTCACGAGGCTGAGTGCACCCCGGGCCACGCTGGTACTGGGGATCGAACCCAGGTCTCCCGCTTGGTAAGTAGCAACGCTACCACCGCGCTAAGGAGACGACCGCATAACATTATTTATTAGTAGTATTTATTGTACAAAAATGATGAAATACAATATTATGTTGCTTCATGATGGTAACATTGTGACTGCGGAAACGAAAATCCGCTGTGAAATAAGCACATTAAATCTGGTTGAAACACAACATTTAAGGCAAATAAAACTGTTTGTAGCATTAATCATTTCTGAGATATTCGTAACTGGTTTGAATTTTTAAATAGCTCCTTTCATTCAAGTGACAAATTAATATCGACTCTTTTCTCCTCAAAGTCATACAAAGAATGAAATTTCAAAGCTATAACATAGCTTTTTGTAGATTTTATTATCGTTAGATAAACCTTTTGTATTCATTCACCTTGTATCTACCTCACAATGAAATGTGATAAATAATTTCAGTAGAAATAAAATAAAGTATATAAAGAATAAACTTCAAGTTAAATTTTGTAGAAGATGATTGGATGTGGATGTCTTTCAGTAATGCCAATTTCAGAAGTTTTTACTGAACTAATGTTTAGAATTTTAAGAAAGGACAGCAAATGTCTGGTTATTTCAAAGCTTGTTATATCGTCATATCATTTCTACCGTCATCAGTCTCTTTGTAAGTAGATCCTACTCTTTTTATCTTTTTCTCACTGGTGTTCGTGAACCCTTCACAAAAGAGAGACATGAAATGCTGGCCCTAAAGCTCGGCAAAATGGCGAGGACAATCTACAGCGATCAATAGCAATCTCTTTGCATGGTAATTATTAAAAACAATCTGCTAACGAGTTTACTCGCCTATACGTCAGTTGTGAATACCATATGCGATCTGCTGCCCTAAAGGCATTCAAAGCGGAATCCTTTATTGTTCCCGCAGTACCTGAGTGCTACCGGAGCATAATATAGCTGTAGCTCTGGTCTGGCTTCAGTTATTTTGCCGGGGATGTACAAGGAGCTTCTGTTTACAATTGTAATGAAACTTGAATATTTTAAAGAAACAATCAACTTTAATATGAATAAGCCTCTCTCTATCGGGGTGAAACAGATACAGCTGTTCATTCATAGTCTGTCTGCGTAGCTCAATTTGTTAGGGGCTAACCTTCTGAACCCCAGGCCTCGGCTTTAAACCCAGCCCAGACCGATGCTTTGTAAGTGTGCTTAAAAGTGACAGCCCCATGTAAATATATTTACTGACATATTAAAGCGCTTCCTATATATATTTCTTTTTTAGTTGTTCATTCACCTTTTAACTTCCGAGAATACATCGCAAATAACAAACAAAAATCTTATGTGTTCCATTCGTATGACTTTCTCTACCTATGTTATAATAAGCTATTCCTACAAAAGCTTAGAATTTATATGTCATACTAATGGCGATAAACACTAACACTAATTGTCTAATTACTTAGTTCCTGGTAAGTAATAAGGAAATAAAAAAATACAGTAGACTAAACTGATAGCCACATAAGACGCTGTATGATTGAAATCAGATTTCCTTAGCATAACCAACAGTAAAAAAAAATGATGAATGTAAACTTCCCTTTAATTATTTTGTAATAATGTCAAGGAATATTTCGGAAACGATTAACTGCACAAAAAATGTATTTGAGATAAATTGTGTGTTTTAACGAAATCAATATGTTCCGTAAAACGAGCTTTTTATCTCGCCTCTTACAGTTTACCAGTTATGCAAATTTCTCCATAAAGGACAGAGATTCAGAAAACATTCCCAGACAATTCAAGTAATGTATTTTATTTGACATAAAATATCTTCAGCGTATGATATTTAAATCAAAATTGTTAGAATTATTTTTGGAAAAATCTTAGAAGATACTAAACTTAAATACCAAGTTTGGTACTTAGCGGGGTTTTTGTTTTTGAGCAATGGCCTCTGCAGACACATACACTCACACTCTCTCACACACACACTCACACTCACTGACACACACTGATCTATTTCTAAAAATGCTTGTTTTGGTGACCCTAAAACATATATTTCCGGTGAAATAGCTGAATCGAATTTTCGATGGAATACAATACCTTCTCTTTACACTGTGTACATAGTACGTGTAGAGAAAGCAAAAAATGAGTGCATACATAGCTGTGATAATGATATATTTTAGAGGCTGCTACCACATATAACCTGCGGGAAAGGCATGAGAGAGTCTTAGACCAGTATTGCTTGGATATTCTTTTAAATACTTATTTGTAACATTTTTGTTATAAATAAAAGAATGACTAATAAAATACATCATCTCTTCTTGGTGAAAGGCAATTAAAGTAAAAGCGCATAAAATAATTGTTAAAATCTCATGTGTTTAATCCAGATGACCTTCTCTAGCTGTTACTCAAACAATTTGCTTTACAAAAGACTGTTCTTCTATCTACGACATGCTAAGCAAGATATACAGCAGAAATTGCCCCATTACTTGTTTCCTTGTAACTAGAAGGGACATAAGGAAAGTCATTAGGTAAATCGATGTCAAATATTATAAAATCTGCTTCTATGTGAAACAACTAAAATTCGGCTCGTTTTGCTTGGTCTGCAATAAAACGAGAGAGACGAAACGGAACGTCATTTCCCATTTGAGAAAAGTTTTAAGCAGTTTAAAATTGAAACCAATAAAAAGGAATATCTCAGAAACGGTCATCTCCACATAAAAATACGTATAACATAATGTATGTGTTTTAACGATATCTACAATTTTTATAGTAAGCTTTTGTCCAACTCTTACGGTTTAATCGTTATAGAGAGGACTTCAGAGACTATTCAAAGAAAATTCAAAATATCCAGTTTATTTTTGATATATATTTAATATAGGGTACTTCAATCAAAACCGTTAGAGCCATTTTTGAGAAGAACAAACTTTTCAAAAATGTTTTTATATAAAGGGTAGTTTGAGGTAGGGGGATTTTTTTAAAAATCTTCGTGTCTTTGATATTAAACTTCGTTGTTAACCTCTTTTCCTTTTTGAACTATGCTTTTCTCACACACACACACACACACACACACACACCTTTTTCCAAAAATGATTTATCGGACTCAGGGGACCTGAAAACATATTCCTGTGAAATCTAGACACCGAATTTTTGGGTGAATGCCGTACCTTCTCTATCCACTATGTACATTGTACATGCGAGCTAGAAAAAGTAAAAATGTTCATAATAATAGCTTTAAATTTTATATCAAACTCTATCAATGGCCACTAAATCTATGTTCAGATCTTCATCGCGTAGCTTGTAGGTACTTATAAGTGAATGTAATATTTAAAAAAAAATTGACCATATTACGACCATATATATATATATTTTTTTTTTTTTTTGCTATAGGTATTCCTTTTCCCTCGTTTTTCCAGTTTCCCTATATTTCCTTTGTTGACTGATTTGATTTACCTTTATACTTTTTGATTGCAAACACACATACATTAACAAACACACAAACACCCATGCCCAAGGCGGGACTCAAACCCACGATCCCGTGCGCCACGAAGCAACAAAGCGAGGCACTTTAGCGAAAATGAAATGGCGTTTTATTTATGGATGCTCTTTAACTGCTATGGTTCTCAGCGTCCCATTCTATACTGGGCAAGAAAGACAGCTTAATTTTGCTCAGTCCCCTCTATCAGGCTTGAGGTTCTTTTACGTGCCATAAATCAACGATACGGGACCAACGGCTTTACTTCCCTTCCGAAGTAAGCCATGCTAATGATTTTTACTCCCGAAAAAATCCATCGTACTCCGCCGGGTTTGAACCCATGACCTTGGGGCACTTTAGCGAGTACGGCCACGAGGACCGGCATTTTAAACCCGCCCTGTGCCGCTTAGTCCACTATAAATCTCACAAGTAGTCTAACCACTCGGCCACGGGGCGCCTATATTTCAAACGTTTCATTCATCGTCAGATATGATCAACTAGGGTAAATGATGGTTAGACTTACAAAAATTGAAGAAATAAATCATTAACTGAACAACAGGATATCACTTAAGAATTTCCTTGCATCTCACTACAACTTCTGAAAAATAGGATGGAATCATTTCTTTATAGTGTATTAGTACCCTGCGGCATCATATGAAGAGTTATGGAAATGGAAAACCGTGAAATTTAAGCCCGAATGAATAGGAAATTCATTGCTACCCTCCAAAAAGTAAATATTCTATCTTATTGAGCATTACTCAGCTCTAGTTTAAATTTCCAGCAGCAGCAACTCACATTTTTCTTTCTTTACAGTAAACCCCCATTAATTAGCCAGCAAGGTTCTTGCTTGTTTTAGAGTCCCTCTGGGAGGTGAGAATGATCAACCTTGCGAATGGACGCTATCCACACTCAGGAAGGAACCTTTGGGTTTTCCTTTTCATGACGTAACATCCTGTGTCAACGCTCTTAGGTTGCTTACGAGTTGCAGTTAACTAAACAGGGGTATAAAACATTTTTCTATGAAATTTACTTCATATAAAATTTAATCTGAACCAATAGAATCGGAATTAAAGGAATGCTTCATTGAAATTCCTATTTTAAAATACGATAACTCAGCTTGGCCGAAAATCTAGTCCGTGCTTATCTCAGAAAAAGTGTATGAATTTAAAGTTAACTTTAATGTTTTCAATAGCTTGAAAATGTATATTTATCGGGATTAAAATCGTATAACAGATAGCATTTTTTAATCGAAGAAATAGAGTACTAGCTTTTACTCTAGCTGCCTGTATATATAATTTGTATCAGAAGGTATTACATACTATTTAATACTTTACTTATTCAGTAACATATCATAATCTAGGTCAAGTAGAGAATGATATACCTTGATGGTTTACCAAATAAATTCAAGTACACCTAATGTAACTGCATTATACCACATTGTGATATAATTTATTGCTCTTTCCTAGGAAATGGAGATTTTACTTTTTTTATGTTCTTTTTGCGACAGACTAAAAACGATTACTCAATTTATAATTTAAACAATTGGTAAAATGGCTATCCTTGAAAAATTAAAGCTCAGAATTAGCAATGGGATAGCCATGCCCACACTGATACTATAGCTATCACATACCACATTGAAATCAAGACTAAGCCGACGTTTATCTGTCATAAAATATATAAAATGACCTTTTACGAAATAATAGGACAAATAAGTTCGATCTCATTTATGTTGTGTTACATTTACATGAAAGTAGCCAACCTAATCAATCAACACAGGAATATCAAGGCTACCGTGAAATCTTAACGCTGAGAATTGGTACGCAAAAAATAGTAATAAGATTTTAATGTGGCTCAGTCGAAAGAAAAATTGTCTCCTATGAGAGGATTCTCGGGTTCGATTCCTGGCTATGTGTTGGGAATGTTTTCTAGCTAATATTATTGCCTATCCTCCCCAGAGTCTGGAACTATGAATGAGAGCATGAATGTTTGTATTGTCTAATGCTTAAAGAACCAAAGACATAACGTCATAACATCTAATCACAGCTCTGTTCGACTTAATATTAATGGGATAACAAATACAGTCCAATGGTAAAAGGTCACCGATATAATTGTTGCAGTTAGTGAGGTATAAATGAAACGACGAAAAAAGTATTTTAATATTAATTATAAAGGGTTACTCTCCTGTTTGAAGGACTTACATGCCAATGCCTTTTGAAGAGCAAGCAAATTCTGGCTCAAGGCATATCCAGAATGATGATCAGCCCATTACTTAGTATGGCGGTGAAGAAGAAGAAAATTAGATGTAGTTATGAAGTGTTTATAGGAAAATTTGCGGGTAAAAGTATCCAATTCAACATTCGCAAAGCGAGAGGGGTAACATGCTAGCCTCCGGATCCCAAGGTCGCGGATTCCAGGCAGGGGGTGATGAAAAGTTTTCCGGTATAAAAATTCCTAACATGGCTTCCCTCGGAACGGAAGTAAAACCGTTGGTCCCGTGTCATAGATTTACGGCTCGCAGAAGAACCTCAAGTCTGCAAAGAGTCTTCTGAGAAAAATTAAGCGGTCTTTCACGCCCAATATAGAATGGAACGCTAAGAACCAAAGTAGTTATAGAACGTTCACAAATGACCCCCAATTGGAACCTCCCGAAAGTCAATCGCACACGATGCATGTCACTAAGAAAGTGATGTTATTTTACATTGCCATCTACACGTCAAAGTTTCACTAGCGTTTGTGATACAAATATGGGAAGTGTGCTAACTGCAAAATTTCTTTTTATTTTCTCTACACGCACTATGCACATAGTGTATAGAGAAGGTATCATATTGCACCCATAAATTGGATAACGAGATTTCACCGGAAATGCATGTTTTGGGTTCCTCCTAAATCCAAAAATAAAGCATTTTTGGAAGAAGATCCTGTGTGTGCGTGCGCGCGCGCGTGTGTGTGTGTGTGAGACTGTGGACAGCATAGCTCAAAAAACGAAGAGACGCTAAATACCAAACTTGGTATTTGGGTTTGGTATCTTCCAAGGATGCTACACAAAGATTTTCAAGAAAATCCTCCCACTCCAAACTACCCTTTACATGGAAAAAAATTCGAACATTTTGATTTTCTCAAAAATGGCTGTAACGACTTTGATTAAAATGTCGTATATTAAATATATTTACCTGACAAATAAAATGTATATCTTGATTTTTTTGGGAATAGCCTCTGAAGATTACTTTATTCTGGATGAATGTTACGGAATTTTGCATAACTGCTAAACCGTATGATTTGGACAAAAACTTACTACACAAAAATTTAGAGCACGTTAAAACACGTAATTTATGTTATATACATTTTTTCGTGGATTTGATCGTTTGAGATATTCCTTGTTATTTGTTTCAGTTTTTTTTTTGGTAGTGTTTAACGCCCGCTTTAACTACTTAAAGCACCACAGACGGTGACACTGATGATACATGAATGAAGATGAAGCACGGTGGAATGCGATGATGGGGGAAACCGGAGATCCCGGAGAAAACCCGCCCCAGCGCCGCTTTGTCCACCACAAATCCCACAAGCGGTCGCTTGGGATTGAACTCGGGCCATCTAGGTGAGAGGCGAGTGGTCTAATCACTCGGCCACGGCGCGGCCCTGTTTCAGTTTTAAAAAAGTATGCCTTTTTCATACAGGAATTTTTCAACTCCTGTCCATACAAAGAGGAGTTTCAGTCACATAGCAATCAACTTCTGACTATCACTTTAACCTATGTTACTCCGATATTTTGTTTCTACTTACAAGGAAGCAAGTAATAGGACTATTTGCTAATTTTTTCTCGATTAGCATGAAATACATAGGAGCATAAGCTTTTTAACAATAATTTGTTGCAGAGATGTAGAGGAAGTTTGTGAAAGGAACACATCAGATTTTTTTTTTTTTTTTGTGAATTAATGTCCTAACTTTAATGTATTTTGAGCAAAAGTTTGAAAAGACAAATCCAGGTTCAGACTTTTCAGTTTTTCAAAATTTTGCAATATACTTAACACACACGTATCACATATGTATCTTTTTTTTATCGATGAGTATAATATTAATTAAAATATAGTAATAAATGAATTAAAACATTGGTGGGTGCAAATAAGTTCTATGGGAAAGAAACGTTTGGTATTTGTTATTATGTATATTTTCATTGCTACTTTCTCTACACTTACTATGTACATAGTGTATAGAGAAGGTATTGCACTCCACCCAAAAATTTGATACTGAGATTTTTCGGGAAATAGACGTTTTAAGGTGTCATGTGTCCAAAAAAAAAGTAGTTTTTAGAGAAAGGTCCGTGTGGCTGAACACGATAATTCAAAAATAAAAAGTTAGTTAAATACCAAACTTGGTATATAAATGTAGTATTTTCTAAGGATGCGACACGAAGATTTTGGGGAAAATGCCTCCACCCCAAACTACTGTTTACATGGAGAAATGTTCGAAAATGTTGATCTACTCAAAAATGGCTCCAACGATTTTGATTAAAATATCGTATATCAAAGATATTTACACTATAAATAAAACGTATATCTTAAATTTTCTGAGAATAGCCTCTGTTGATTTCTTTATTGTGGATGAATTTTGATAGATAGTAAACTGTAAGTGATAGACAAAAACTTAGCACACAATTTATTTTATATAGGTACTTTTTTGTGGAATTGACCATTTTTGAGATATCCCTTGTTATTGGTTTCAATTTGAAAATATTTAAAAAACTTTTCATATACGGGAATTTGTCAACTTCCGGCAATGTAGAGAAATGGATTTCAT
Organism: Hymenopus coronatus; assembly: GCA_030762935.1. NCBI lineage: Eukaryota > Metazoa > Arthropoda > Insecta > Mantodea > Hymenopodidae > Hymenopus > Hymenopus coronatus. The sequence goes on from CM060881.1 coordinate 75,197,703, forward strand.
CCACATGAAAACCAGCTTTTAGAAGATTTGACTATCGTTTTAGCTTAGCGTATCCCATAATTTCCCTTCTACTTACAATAACGCTTTTCTGCTAATGCTTATATCGATTAGCATGAAGTAGATAGAACAGTTTGTTAACAATAATTTGTTACAGAGATGTAGAGAAAGCTATGAGAATGGAACACATCACATTTTTATAAACAAGGTTTGTTGTCTGTGGAAACATTTTTGTCTAGTACCCTTATTAGAATCGATTTGACAATTTCATCATGAAGAAAGATATGATAGAGGACAAAGAAATAGCAGAAGCCTGGAGAGTGGGATGTTCTACATTAATTCTGGAGAATTCTAAACAAATCTATAAGTTAGTTTACAATACATAACGAAAAAGAATTTGTTGCGTATTTTGTTCTGAGGAATGACATTAAGATCTATAAGAAGTTTATTGTCAGAGTATTCAATGCTGAAAGATACTATAAAGTTGATGATGGTATTGACATTTCATTAATAAATTAGTTGCTTTCTTGAAAAACATTGGTCAATTATAAGTTCAGTATATAAAATAAATATTGTAATTGTTTTAGTTACCGCAGTGTGCTTCTAGCAGAATACTATCGAGTCGAAATTGTTTCTTAGTGACATGTTACGAGGTGATAATTTCATTATTACTCTTATGCGACTTATGTTTAGGAAAGATAGTACAGAATTCAATTCAGAATTCCTATCTTCAAGCTTCCCAAAAACAGAAAAAACAAAAGAATGATGGTATCATTTCGAGAGCTTTTATGCACGAGAACGTATTTGGCCAAATTACTAATTATTTAACGTTTTCCATATTACCGTTTACGTCATAGGTGTTCTAGCATTAAGAAAAATGATATTGACTTCAAGAATATATTTTGCTGATTCGTACAGGTGTAGGCCCAGATATCTGCCTGTTATATTACGACAAGCATCTATACGGTAGCAAAGTAGAGAAAGTGTGCCTTACCCTTCATTCTGTTGTCGAGTGGCGAGAAGTAACGCACTTGTTTTGGATACGTCAGTGGTGGACATTTCCGAATCTGCGCGAGAGTAATAAATTGTCCACTGACATACAAAGTCTTTTGTTATATTAAACATATGTTTCATATACGAGGTACGTCCAGAAAGTAAGTTCCGTTTGGTAATAAAATTAAATTGTGTACAGATACAGAATAATTATTTATTGCACAAAATTCTACAACTCTTAAACTACTTTTCCACATAACTGCCGAAATTTTGCAGGCATTTGTCATAGCGCGGCACAAGTTTTTGTATACCTTCTTCATAGAAGTTTGCCGCCTGTGTCTTCATAAAGTTGGAAACATTTTCTTTCAGCTCTTCGTCATTGTTGAAGTGTTGACCGCCAAGGAAAGACTTGAGATGTAAGAACAGATGAAAGTCGCTAGGAGCGAGGTCAGGGCTGTACGGAGGATGGTCAAATACGTCCCAGCCAAATCCCTGTAGGGGGTTTTTCGTCACATTTGCATTGTGTGGTCGCGAAGAAAAACAACACCTTTGACAGCAATCCTCGGCGCTTATTTTGTATTGTGCGGCGCAATTTCATAAGTGTCTCGTAATAAACATCTGCTTTGATTGTTTGATCACGCGGTAAGAAATCAATGAGTAAGATGCCTTTTCAGTCCCAGAACACTGTGCACATCATTTTTCGAGGTGTCAAGAATTGCTTCGGCATAACCTTTGCTGAGGATGAAGTGTGCCTCCATTCCATTGATTGCCGCTTACTTTCAGGGGTGTCGTAAGAAACCCAAGTCTCATCTCCTGTGACTATCTGTGTCAGAAATTCTTCGCCGTCTTCATCATAAAGGGTTAAAAACTGAAGTGCACTACCCTTCCGTTTTGTTTTGTGTTGCTCAGTAAGAATCTTTGGTACCCAAAGTGAGCAAAGTATACGAAATTTCAGTTTTTCGGTAACAATTTCATGAATTAGTGATCGTGAGATTTGGGGAAATTCCATAACGAGAGCACTAATTGTAAACTTGCAGTTTTCCTCGATCTTGTCATCAATCGCGTGGACCAGTTCTTCTGTAACCAAAGATGGACGCCCACTTCGTTCTTCATCGTGCACTTCACTACGTCTTTCATTGAACTGTTGGACCCATCTGCTCACCATTGAATCACTCATCGCATTTTGTCCGTAAACTTCGCAAATTTGCCGTTAAATTTCAATTGGTTTCACTTTCCTAGCATTCAGAAAACGAATCTCAGATCTGATTTCACAAGCGGCGGATTTTCAATCAACACCGACATTGTAAACAAGCATAACAAAGCGTACGTGCTGACAGCGATCTCAAAATGGCGCACGTATCTTCTCCTTGATACAGAGCGTCTACCGCGCATGTGCGGAACTGCGATCGCAGCGCTGCAGCGGAGATAAATTGAAATGGAACTTTCTTTCTGGACGTACCTCGTAATAATTTCTGCAGCCAGCTACTGTGGTTAAGCAAATTATAATGTTAAAGTTCAAAAGCATTCCTTTATCTTGTGCACTGCCTTATGATAAACTCCAACAAAACAGCTCAATCGCCGCTTAACTTTAAAACATATTTAATAAGTATACGATCAACATAATATATTGTTTCTTTTAAAAATCAATAAATGTAGTAAGTCAATTCCATTGTATATAAACTTTAAAACAGTAAAAATATCTGATATAGGCAAACGAAAGAATAGTATATATAATTTTTTGTTCGACCTTTTACTAAAAGGATATACTTTGCTCTAAAATGGAACAACTCAGTTCGTAATTCTCCCTACCACTCATCCTGAAACTAGCGTCCCAAATTCGAGGCCATACCCGCCACTGAATGAGACTATTCGAAGCACAGATGAAGGAGACGTCGCAGAAGGGAATAAGTCATGAAATGAGACATGGGCACATTTTAGTATAGTGACACTGAACATAAACATTTTCCTCATGCCAGCATAAAGAAGATAAGCGCCTTTCTGTTAATGCCTTTGATGTAATGCCTTATTTAGTTATTACACATCAACGTAATCGGTAATAATTGATAGATTTTTATACTATCCTTATTTTATTCTTACTCGTGTAACCTAGGTAGCCCATTCTCAAACAATTTCCTCTTCACTATTGGCGGTGGATACAAACTGTAAAATCTGCGAGTTTTGATCATTTTCAAATTCAAAATATAAAAGAAGCTGTACAACTCCACATAGTAAGAAATAGCGAAAAGGTGATATGGAATTAGATAACCACTTCAGTCATTATAATAAAAGTACAAAAAAAAGTCATCGTCCTTGCATTGTAATCTCTTCATTGATTATACTAAAAGTGAAGCAAAATAGCATCCTCTTCGCAATGTATATATCTTATCTCTACCACGTAAATAGCGGGTAGAGAAGGTATTGCATTCCACCCAAAACTTGGATACCGAGATTTCGCCTTGAATTCAAAAAACCATTATTACAAAAAGGTCCGTGTGTATGTGTGTGTGTGTCCTTTTAAAAAGAAATGTTTTCGAAATTCTTGATTCTCTCATAAATGGCTAACAATTTTAATTGAAATCCCATATGTTTAAGATATTTTCATAAAAAATTAAAGCATTTGCAGTCCCTTTCATTCTGAATAACCTGTAAACCGTGAAATAAGACAAACTCTCACTACACAAAACCACACAATTTGTGTCAGGAATAATTTTTTGAGTTTACCATTTCTAAGAAGTCCATTGTTATTGGTTTATTTGTCCGATACTTAAGCTTTCCGCAAATGAGAAGTCGTTGTTCGCTTTTTCATACTAATGATTCAAAGAGAAAGGAATTTAAGTTCCATCACATAACGACCATCTATTAAATGATTTGACTATTGCTTCTCTTATTCCTCTGTATCTAAAACAAATATTAAATAACCCGTTTCTCTCTTAATTAGCATGAAGTAGATAGAAGAATAAGGTTTGTAAGAATAGTTTGTTGCAGAATAGGTAGAGAAAGCTGTGTGAATATAACACATCAAAATTTACTGAAATTTTAGACTCCATGTTGACCCGACCTTCGGTCACAAAATAATTATCCTGACAGCAAGCATTCGCTAACCTTTATATTTACTAATAAACTACCAGCACTCAGGTATTATTTGGGCAGATTCAAACGTCAAGATTAATATTATTTCCCACAACGTTTAAAGCTTTTAGTAGTGGTATTCGGATATGATAACTGATCATTTCCACTGTCAATTCTGCCAATAAGTCGCACGATAAACTCGTTAGATAAAAAGCATTGTATTGTTTCTGCTGTTTCTTTAATTGGCGGAATACTGATGAGAAGTGGTTCATTTAGCCTCTAGTGCGTAAAAATATGAATTCTTGTGTGTCAGGTATTTCATTTTAATACGTTTATTTGGAGGGAAGAATTGCACAAGCTAAGGCTACTAAAGGTTAAAGGGAAGTATTACAAAATTTACTTTTTATTAAGGGTTTCCCATGCAATGTCCGTAACACAAGTAGCATATGTTTGACTAACTATTGTTTTATATTCAATACTTCTAGCTGCTCATTATTTATACAATTTTGGGACTTACTTCAAAAAATGAGATACAATAACTTAAATAACCACAGAAAATTCCATAATATTACAAGGCAAACCAGAGTAAAAATGAAGTGCTGAAGATAAATGTTACTTGAACGTTACGTAAGTTTGTATTGTCTAATTGTTCTATAGGCCGGGACTAACAGCGATAGTCATTTACCATAAACACGCCGAGAAGGTTTGAGAAGCTCTGTGGCTAACTTCCCCTAATTAACCTTTGCAAATTCACATTTTTAACTATTAAACAGCACACAAAAAGTAAAACATTTACTGCATTGTGCTTAGTATAATCGTGGTTTTGAACCCTGATTTCTCTGACAGTCTCATCGAATATTCAAAACAATTGGAGAAAATCCAACGTGTATGACATACACGAGAAAAATGTGGCGATAAAGCTTGTTAAGCCAAAAGACGCTTTGTTTTTGTATGCAATGGTTTAATATTTAAAATACACAATTTGATTTTGGTGATGAAACCATGATAGGAGATACATAAGGCATTACGTGCCTCTCAAATTTTATACCGAGATTTCATCACAAACGTCATTTTGACGACTCAATACATAGTAAAAAAGCACATTCTTTAGAAGAATGTTGAGCCTGTGTTTGGAAAACTAAAAGGAAAATTCGGAAAAATAAAAATCTAGGCATTTATAAAATGTGTTTCAAAGATACGGCACGAACATTTTCAACCAATGCCCCAACCCACTATACTTTACATAGAATATTTTTCGAAAGTGTTTATTTTCTTAGAAATGGTTCTAACGATTTTGAATAGAATGCCACACATAAATACTATCTAAGAAATAAAATGTGTATGCTGAATAATCTGGGAGTATTGTAAGCTCCACTCTATTCGGAAAGAGTTTTGTATAAACTGTTTAACTGCTACTGATTAAGCGGAAGACAAAAACGTACAACTCAAAAGTGTAAATGTCTTTAAAATGTAAAATGTATTGCAAATAACTTTATCTTAACCCATTTCCAAAGTATTCGTTATTAATTGTTGGAATTGTTCAATACTTTGTCATTCTTCAAAGTCCCGTCGATATTCAGTCGTTTTTCGCGATTACATGAATACAGAATGGAACTTTAACGCCCACCATATATAGCGTTCAGTTCTTAAACATTTGAATTTCATTATTCTTTGTATCCATAAGAAAATGTGTAGTGTAGCAAATTTTCTTAGGCTCATCTCCATTAAAATGAAGTATATAGGAAATTAAATTTTTCGTAAGAATAATTTGTATAGCTAATAACATACTCTAGAGGATAGTAGTAGTCCTGTGAATGTAACACATCAGACTTGTTTAAACAAATATGAAAATTTGATTTTTTCAAGATTTTATCTACTTGTAGAAGGCTCGTTTGTTTATATTTTATAAGCGATAAGGTAAGCTAAAATGGCAAGAAACGTTAATAAGCGTTCTTGGCATTAGATGCTCCTCTGAATAGGATGGAGGACGAGCAAATCGTCTAGCCTGGGGAATGAAAGCAGAGAATTCCTTTTAGGACCCTTCCACTTTGAGTGGTATCCAGACCTCTGTTTCCTAGAAACTAGCTATGCAATATTAGGGACAAAATGATTTTTGATACGTTATAAACCAATAGTAATGCCAGTTACGACTTACCCGACAGGCTTAAACATATTAAAATAACCTATTATTTAAATTCACAAGACTATACATTTTGTGGATTGTCTCTGGTGTTGGAATATGCGGCTTATTTATGTGTATCTGCGAAATAAGTTACTTTTAACTTTAACACGTATATACAATGTACATAGTAGAGAAGGTATTGTATTCCAAAAACATTTTATATCGAGATTTCACCGATACAAATTTTGAGGACCCCTGAATCAAAAAAAAATTATAAAAAGGTCAATGTGTGTGTGTGTGTGTGTGTGTGTGTGTGTGTGTGTGTGTGTGTGTGTGTGTGTGTGTAGACAGCATAGTTCAAAAACGAAAAGATCATTAAATACCAAATTAGTATTTAAGTTTAGTATCTTCCAAGGATGCGAGACGAAGGTTTTCAAGAAAATCCCTCCAACCAAAATACCCTTTACACGGAACATTTTTTTAAGAACGGACACAACGATTTTGATTAAAATACCGTATATTAAAAATATTCACCTGACAAATAAAATGTATACCTCAAATTAACTGAGAATCGTTTCTGAAGACCTCTTTATCCTCGATGGATTTTGCATAACTGGTAAACCGCAAGAGATGGACAAAACTTTACCACTCAAAAAATGTGTCTCGTTAAACACACAATTTTTATCATACTTTTTTCATTAGTTTCAGCATTAAGTTATTTAAACGTTTCTCAAACAGTAGGTCATCCTTAGTTTTATTTTAATTTTTATTTTATTCCTGGCCGTGCAAAGCGAACTGAATTTTAATTGTTTCACATAGCGACCAGTTTTTTTAAAAAAAAAATTTGACTATCACTTTAGTCTAGTCTTTAGCGTATTATCTTATTTTCCTTCTACTTAGAAGGAACTAATACAACCATTTTGCAAGAATAGTTTGTACAGAAACTCGTGTGAATGGAACACTTTTATCTTCATGTTTTAGATCCATCCAGGCGAATCAGCCTCACTTGGGGCTTCCGTAACTAAGCAAACCGTAAATTAGTCTTACAAAAACCAGCCCATTTTGCCCCTCCTTCAAAGACCCCTCTGTAGCTACTCCTTTTGTAGCAAGTTTATTCGTTTCTGGGAACTCCTGATTCTAATCAGCATTGGTAATTAAATATTTTACAAATGCAAATAAGCCGCAGAAGGCTTAAAAACCAATAGTTTGTGCCAGATCTGAAAGCAAAATAATACAGAATTGCTTCTTTGGAACATTTCAGCAACGGTTCCATGTAACTCCGGAGATTCTTGGTGGGAAATAACCCAGACCTAGGCTTAGTTTTTTACAACCTTACACCGCATGTGAACACACCTAAATGTATCCATGCGCATTCCCTCCTCTTTGATCGGCTGAGGTTACTCCCAACATAATTTTGGCTTATAAGCATGTTAAATGAACATATGACATAACTTAAACTAAAATATAAAGAAATAAAAAACATGCATAACTCATGTAGATTAAGCATGCAACCGTAAGCCCGCCTGGGTAGTGTGGTGGTAGCGTGAGCCTGATATTCAAAGGTAGTGAGTTCGAATCTTGCTTAGGGTGAGTTACCCAGATAAGGTTTTTTTGGGGGTTTTCCCTTATCCTGAGAAGATGAATGTCGAGTAACTTTAAGCTCCTGGACCCGGAGATCATTTGAGCATCATTTCACCGATTTCATTCATCGTCCGATATGACCAAACAGGTTAAAGGACGTTAAGCTACATAAAAAAAAAAAAAAATACCGTACAGTTAAGGAGTATCCGGAAATGGAGCAATCCCTTCCAATTCGGAATCTGATTCCGCAATGTCAGTTTCATTGTCAGATGAACTTTCGGTGAGGTTAACATGCTCTCAATAATATTTCCCATATAGCCATCTACCTCCTACGTTTCGTTTCCATTTTGACCACATTAGTAATTGGCAATTGCTTTTAATTGATGTCGTTAGTCTGCAACAATGCATTAACTTGTGACATTGTTGTACTAAAGAAGCGCGCTAACCTCAAACAGTTTGAGAGTGATGTTATTTCTTTCGAAAAGAGGTTTCCACAAATTCATCACATCACACACTCAATCATTACTTGCCGAGTACAGGTTTGTTTCCTCTTTCCACTGTGCACAATTTTCCTCACGTAATAAGAAATCGAACTTTTCACTATCTGTGAATAGCAATGACCGCTAATGAACTGGGCCTTTGGCAGTGAAGATGTAATGAAGTCGCATGTACTGCTGTTATAGGCAATCCATATAAACAAGAGAGGTAACCTTCCTGATATCTTAGAATAATAATCTACAGCTGTTTCATTGTATAAAATAACCTGATTGAACACACTGCATGCATAGAATAACTTATCGTTTTAACTAGAGAACTTTTTCTACGGTAGAAAGCAGTTATAAGTCCAGCAGCCAATAAGAAAGCACAATACTGATGACATATGGAATGAGATAAGGAAAAACATATTTTAGTGAGGTGGTTCGAATCTCGTGACATAAGCTTTTATTAATGTGTTTTTATTCACTGTTAGTGCTTTGTCATCTGGCTCGAGGAAGCTATAATGAAAGTTAATTTTGGTTTCATCAGGAACTAAAATCTGCTGCAAAAGAGCCGATCTATCGAAGCACAAGTTATGACAACCTAGACATACCAATCACAATTGACAATAAAATACTGCAGTTTTAAATAGAATACGTATACCAACTGGTAGAAATGCAGAATTAAAACGCAGAATAGCAATAGCTTAAAAATCATTTTGAGCCTTAAAAGTCACTCTGCTGGACAAGCAACTCAACCGAAAAACAAAAATCAAAACACCATAGACTTCTACATCTTCCTATTACTACTACACGGGTTCCGACCTGGAACTTTATAGGTTCACAAAAGAAACGCATTAAATTTGCCAGAGAAAAATGGAGTGGAAGGTGTTAGGACTATCGTTTCAATCCAGAAGGCCCAACACACCAGGTTAAAGAAAATAAAACTGGAAGATGTACCCCAACGAATCATCAATTTGAAATGGAAGTGGCGAGGCCAAGTGGCAAGACTCCAGAAAAACAGATGGGCATACATTTGTACAATATGGACTCCCTATATCGGCATGAAATAAGGCGAACCCGGAACGTGCGACGACGCCTTCAAGAAAGAGTAGGCGATACTGGACCAGGACTGCACCCGATCTCAGCAGCTGGAGAGACATTCAAAGAAGGCAGAAAGTGCTAAGCACAACCATCTAGCTTCGCATCGGAAGGTAAAAAGTGTGCGAAGTGAAGAACCCCCAAACAATAACATGCAAAGTTGATCGCAAAGAAGTGAGTGCACAGTATACAATACTGCGAAGTTCGCAACGAAAAACACACTTATGCGGACTAGGACCTTTGCACGAGTCATATCGAGCTACCCCTTCACGGACACATCGTTGAATAATATTCGTTAACGCAGCGCACTATATAAGTGCTGAAGGATATTTTTCATTAAATCAGTATTAGTTGATGTCCAGTGCACGAAGGAACGTGGCACAAATATTACTTGTCTTTCAAAACAGTTAAAAGTTACAAATGGTATATTCTGTCACGAAGGAGTGGGAGTTTAACGAATGATTGTTGTGATACCACTCATTTTTTAAACTGGAAGCGAGAGAATTTTAAATGCTACTCCATTTTTACAAGATACTGGAGAGATTAGGATTTTCCCTTTTACTATATTCATATACTGTAATAACCTAGATATCTCAACGATTTTTATCTACTGACGTAGTAGACTGTATTATTGTGTATGAAAAATACACGCTATTTTTGAAGTAGAATTTCGGTTAAACATAATCTTCGTTACTTTCCTACTGCCATGTGGTAATGTATGGTGCGTCTCTTGCTGCTTCTGAGTATTGCTTTTTTTCTCTATAACTTTATAGATCCCTCATATTACTTTTTTTTCATTCGTTTGATCCCTCCCTCTCTCTCTCTCTCTCTCTCTCTCTCTCTCTCTCTCTCTCTCTCTCTTCCTCTCTCTGTCCCCCTCTCTCTGTATGGTTGTGTGTATGAGCAGTGTGGGTGTCAACAATGTAACTTAAAGGGAAAATTGGGAAGTACAGCAAATGTTAAATACAATTCAGGCGCCTTTTATGTATTGTAATATAATCTATAATACAACAAAATTATATTGAATTTTAAGTCCACTTCATCCCTGAAAGCGGCATAGACCATACCAGACTTATTGGCCCGCTTGATTTTCTGTCAAAGCAAACAGGTTTGCTCCGTACATGCAGTGGATAAACATGTGACTGCAGGAATTCTCTCTTTCTTGTACAGTGTGTCTGTTTATAATACTTTTAAACTGAAAGCAATCGAACATGCAAGCCATCATCTATATTTATGCCTGCCTTGGAGGAATCCTCCTTGTTCTCGCCCTCCGTGGTCCAGTTGTTACCATGCTAGCCTCATTTATCCAAGATCGCGGGTTTAAACTCGCGGAGGACAATGGATTTTTTGGGCGTAAAAATTCTTAGTATGGCTTCCTTCGGAAGGGAAGTACGTCGTTGATTAGTTGATTAGTTTTCAACAAAGTTCTGTACTCGGAAAAGTAATTTGTAGCGTCATATCGCAGCCCAGTTAAGTGAATAGGGCAGCTAACAAGAAGAACGTGTATTTCGATTTGTGTGCGATATCAATTAATTTCCAAACTACCCTTTCATATTCACTGTTGTGTCAAAGTTTCTCGTTAAAAATTAATTCTCATAGTATTGACAATACAATGCAATTGCAATGGCATTGGCAAAATTAGGGATCATATAGTTTTATTACTTTAATACTGGAATAATTATCATAATTTGTTGTGTTTTCCAATTATTATATTAGGACTACCGTTACCCCAAACCTATGAAAATAGTATATGTTCATATCCGAAGTATAAGCATTAATGCAAGAAACATAATAATAGAGCTATTGTTTTTCCAGTCACAAACTCACAATAGGTGCATTAAACCTATCTATGCAAGGTGAATTAAAACGCAAAATGTTGCACACTGCCACAGCACTGCAGGCATTATCTGTATTTGCTCTCCGTGTTACTGGTCGCGCAGAGCACAAACGGCGATTCGCAGAAGCAAATGTTCCCTCTGTTTTACTCCAGTTGGTGACGCTTGGTCTATGTTCATCCATCCAACTTACACGTGCACACCACGCGCGCTCACACACACACACACATGCACAAGGATTTGCCTACTCCATGTTCAATATCTCCAGATAAACCAATGTTAAATGTTACAGTAATTTCTTGTATTTAGCAGTAAAATTACCCAAATATAAGTTACCAATGCCATGCAATCTTCACACCAGCACTTCGTAAATTGTTGCTTATGTTTAAATCCCTGCCCGGCAAATCGGCTAAAGGCCACCTAGCCCCTCTTCTTTAGCTACCATACCTTTGTTATTGGCCTATCAAGTCAATTTCCTTTAACTTATTTTCTTCTCCTTTTTCGTTTTTGTTTTGGTTTGGTAATCATAGTTTACAAATAGACATTCTCAAGGCTCTGCAAGCAGAGAATATTTTCATTAAGCAGCTAAAAGGACAGAATGGAATATGACCTTATGATTGTGTGTGCGATTGAGCAGGTCAGGTCAAATAAAACGTTGGGCTGGGGTCCTCCCATTCAAAGAATCGATTGACTCTATCCCTTACATCCCTTCCTCCAAGGGGCGAGTCGAGCGACGACAGAGAAACAACTTTCATTATACGAGTAATGTAAACATCCTCAAAAGTTGTGTAAATTTACTTTATGGCGTCAACAAGTCACATGATAATTACAAGCTAGGGGTTGAGGCAAGTGTAAAATATACTGCAGGTAAGCTATGCGGAGAAGAGCGTTTTACCCATTCATTTGCTAAATCCTCTCAAATACCTTCACCATAGTTCTAACCAATATATTTCATACTGAAAGACAACGAGGCACCTCTGAATGTAGGAGAATTAGAATAAGTACGCAATAAAGAAAATCTTATGTTTAAAACGTAAAAACATCTTCTGTTGAATGAGAAGACTTTAAATGTTTCTAAAGAGCTGGCTTCCAGTCTCTCCAGCATAAAAATCTATGTAAGCTATTGGTATATATTCCTTAACCAATTTGTTGGCAGTTTTAGAATTTGGATAAACAACTGGCCTAAACAAACATCTGACACCAACACCTAATTTAATTTGAATGGATGGGTCGACAAACGGATGAACGGAAATGAATGCATTAAAAATCTTATGCGTTACAATCACATGTGTGTGTATATATATTCTGAGAATTATTTGCAAAATATATACTTTATTTTCTAATTCATTAATTATATAAATATCTTCCTAAATGGTATCAATACTCATATTTTTCATTTCATTTACCCTATAACTTCTATGGCAGGGACGACCAACTCACAAGCACGCGTATCTGTACTGTGCGCACGGTGCTAAAGGTCACTGTACCGTCGAGGTATTCACCCGAGTCAATCATCTACCATTAAAATATCAAGGATAGGATAATAGAGAAAGAATAAGTCACAACTTTGTTATACGCGGCTTAATATTGAATTATACATAAAACAACCCAATACAAATAAATTATAATCTTTAGCCCTACACGTCTCGATGATAGCATATGCATACAATATATTTTACTATAACAATGAAACGTTCTTGTTGCTGAAAATTAGAACAAATATTATAAATAGGACTTCAAATTAAATGAATATAAGCTATGTAGTGACTTAATTTTCAAGGTCTGAATAGTGATTACTAAGCAATGTATTAAACTGATGTTGAAGATTAAATCCTTTCAGCACTTGTAATTGTTTGTGACAAGTTAAGCAAAATGCACCACCGCTACATTCCACGAAGAAATGTAAAGTTTCCCATTTAAGAGTGATATCATTTGGTGGCGTGGGCCTCTTCGCTATAATGAGTGTCCTTCTATAAACGGCGCTGGTGTACTGACTACCAGTTCTACTAAAGACAAATCCATCGCTCCCACTGCGCTGCACGCACTGAGCATAGTCCTGTATTCAAGCAGATGTAATGCGGTAGGCGGGTAGGTTGTGGTAGCTTTATGGTGATATATGTCGGTATTTTTGCCTTAAACAACTTAATGGTGGTGGTTTTACTCTCTAAACTAGGGTTACATTTTATTTTAGCTGAACGGAACCATACAGGGTGCTAGCAAAATACCTTATTTTTAAACAATTCATACTTAAAAAGAAACGTTTTAAAGAAGCTCGCTAGGCGTATGCTGGAGTACATAGTCTTGAATTCTCTTCGCATGAGTTGATGAGACACAGCAAACGGACATCAACATTCCGAGAGTGTATAGCCCAAAATTCCAATCAGCAACAGGAAATGTTTCATTAACGGTTAGAGCTATAAAAAAGTGATTTAATGTAACATTTATTTTCATAAGCTCTAAACTGTAGATGAAGTAAGTTTTGTATTTTTATGAATTATCTTAATAGTTTATTTGAATTCAGTAACAATGAATCTTTACAGGACATTCACACATTATCCTTCGTATCGACATGTACTAAGACATTACCGGTATTTTAATCAAGAACATTAATTATTTTTGTGGTGGGAAATTTTCTTAAAAATATTCATGCCACACTCTTGGAAGATGAAAGTTTAGTATTTATCCGTTTTCCATTTTTGGAAATGTCACGCACGCGCAAACATAAATGCACACGCATTGAGATAAGGGATCTGTAGATGTTTCTTTCGTCTTTAATTTCGATATAAAATTTTTGAGTGGAATAGGATATGTTTTTATCTAACAATTAGTAATAGGCAGAGAAAGTAAAAAAGCTAAGTTGGAGTTCTTACACAAAAACGTATACGATAAACGATCGTTCACTATCGATTCTCGGAGTCACAACACCTCGACGTGCGCTTTACGATGGCAATTTAAGGCATCCGGTGTATCCTTACACTGTTTACTTATTGAAATAGCTGATCTTTCAACTCCGTTGAATCCCGGAGCAAATGCAGCGCACAATATCCGATAAAAAGGAGATGTATCACAATACAGCTGCTGTCAGTTCTTCCTCTGCAAATGATAAACGAAAGGTTAATGGAATGCCGACATGGGAAAGCAATTGAATTGAATACAGAAAAAGCAGACTGCTGCCGTCATGTTTAAAAAGTCTTCTTCGACGGTAATGTTTTCATCCAATTATCGTTTTGCTGACAAGGCGGTAAGCTGAATTTCCAGTATTCAGTTTTGCTAACCTAGCCTACTTTTGTCTTTTGTCTATTTTATTGCAGTATGCGCATGAATTATAATAAATTCTCCAACTTGAGATATTGTTATTTTTGTTTACAAAATATATAATCGGTACATATTTTACAGTCGAATTGTATTTTTTTTTTATCTTGAGACAAGATTAAAGGCGAATAACCAATATAAGAGAAAATGTATGCATTTAGAGGGTGAATAATTGTACTCGCAATAAATGAAAAATCACACAAAGAAAGGAAAGTGACGCTATAACGAAAGAGAAGGTGCCGAACATAATTAATAAAGCCAAAGAATACATGTATTAGTTCATGATTACAGTGATATAAACTGTAAGAGATAGACCAAAACTTACTACATAAAAACGTAGACCACATCAAAATACACAATTTGTCTTTATACACAATCTTATAGAGCTAACCATTTCAGAGATATTTCATGGTGTTGGTTTCAACTTTAAAATACCTATACATTTCTCAAAGGGGAAGTTAAAAAAAATGAAATGGCCTGTTATTTATGGACCGCTCTTTAACTGCTTTGATTCTCAGCGTCCCATTCTATACTGGGCGTGAAAGATCGCTTAATTTTGCTCAGAAGCCTCTCTTATCAGGATTGAGGTTCTTTTACGTGCCGTAAATCTACGACACGGGACCCACAGCTTTACTTCCCTTCCGAAGGAAGCCATGCTAAGGATTTTTACGCCCGAAAAAATCCATCGTCCTCCGCCGGGTTTGAACCCGCGACCTTGGGTACATGAAGTTAGCATGGTAACCATTACACCACCGAGGGCGACTCAAAGGGGAAGTCCTCATCCATGTCATCTCTCTTTTATTTTACTCCTGATCATGAAAAACGAACCGGATTTAAATGACAAATATTGCATAGCGACAGATTTGACTAGCACTTTAACCTAGTGTATTCCTTAATTCTATTTTACTTACAAGGAAGCAAGCATTAAGACAATTTTTGCCAATGTTTATCTCGATTAGCATGATGTAGAATAGATGAAAGAATAATTTTTGTAAGAATAGTTTGTTTGCAGAACAGGTAGAGAAGTCCTGTGAATGGAACACGTCATGTTTTTCTAAATCAACTACCAAGTTTGGTTAATTGATCACCCTGTATCACCGAGTTTGCCAGAGCATGTACAACACCTGTTAATAAATTATTAATTATGTGTTCCTGTAAGTACAATCACTGTATTATACAATATACATTTCTTAAATGCGTTGGGGAATCTCGACTTCCTCATATATTTTCAAACTCTTCCTCCTCATTCTCCAAGTATCACTCTTGAATCGCAAAATTTTATATATTAGCTAAGATTTCTGGAACAATTTCATACTTTTTATGCTCGTTCTTTAGCACAAATGGTAACAATTTGTATGCAAAATAGAGAACAGGTTCAGAAATTTCGCAGCTCATTATGAATAAAGGCTGCTAAAATTCTGATCTAAGAATATTATAGTTGGAGACAGTGAAACATCTTATGTATTAGTTTTAATATTTAGTTTTATACTAACACACATGTCACACTGATGAAGATTCATCTATATGTTTTGGTGAAAATACTACATGAACAAAAATACTTGTGTCTCGGCTTTGATATTCTTTCCTTTTGGATCCCTATTCGCCGGCAAAATATTAGTATATAATGTTTAAAGACCTTACGGCTGTGGTATGTTTCCCGCCAAGATCAGTCGCCTCGTACATCGTAGTATGCCAGGCGCTGATAACCAAATGTTCCCGCACAGGACCACGCAAGACCGTAATAAATATATCTTACAATCAAAAGTTCATTTAACGATGAGAATATCGGCGAAGATAGTTTCATAGTTTTCTAGTTATAGTGCCTAAAAAAATTGCTACTAATTCCCTCGTTAAATATGTTTTAAACACCGATAAGAGCAAGTAATTAAAGTCGAAGAGATCCATAGTGATTCCTGACAGTTGCCTTACCTCGTGGCCGCTCGGCACACTGTTGCCACTTCGTCCCGTCCATGCCTACAGGACAGGAGCTATTTTCAAACTAACTAAAACACTAACACACAGTACAACACTACATTACAATACGTATAAAAAGGCTGTAGTAAGTCAAAATAGCGCAGTACAAGCGGAAACTCACGCCAACCGAAACTGCATTGAGGAATGTTCGTTGAGATATTGCTTACGTAGCACGGATCTAGTGGCAGAGAGGTAGACGCGCCTCTTATCAGCTGAGACAATGCGCTTAGCTATCAGGGATAACTATGAATTTCCCAGACTTTAAATATTGTCAATATCATTCTAATTTGTAAACTTTTTCTGGTGAAACTTCGGTCTATGGGATAAAAAGTTGACACGAGTATTTTTCTCTTCCATTTACTCTCCGAAAAAAATGTCAGTTTGAACTATAACATCACTGTGGCTATGGCTCTTATTAGCCCAACTTTTCTATGGTACAATTTGTATGCCATATTTTGACAACCAATAATAAAACTAGTTTCCTGTTGTGTAAATAAACTTTTAAATATGAAGAAGAAGCTAGATATAATTTCGTTTTGCAGCAGATTTTGTATATAGAGGGTTTTATTTTAGCTGATTCTTGATTAAAATAACACAAATCATTATTCAACGTAACCGTATTCTTTATGGAGAAAATGTAACATGGAAACATTGGACTACAATCGCATAACGTATCGATATTAACTTCGATTTTATTGTTTCTTTTTAATTGTTTCATTTATATAACCCCTACTTAACTTCTACGATCATGTCGGAGGCTTCGATGTAGAAACAACTTGATGTTTTCTCGCTAAACTGTAGGGTTTATTAACATTCGTTTTTTTCGATAGTATACTTATTAAATATACACGTTCACTCTCAAATTAATACTTCCAGACCCTGTGGGGTTTAGGGAATGATTCTAATTAAAGAAGACAGCCGAGATTTGAAGCGGGGACTTCCGGTAAGACCACTCGACCGCAGAGGCAGTTAGCTTTATTATTGAATTGGTAAGAGCTGAGCTATAGAGAGATGCATTATTTATAGTAAATAAAGCATTTCAATGCACAAGAAGAAAAAGGAGGAAGAAATGGAAGAACTGTTATTTTGTATTTCAGCTCTTATCTCACTGAGAAAGATTTAGGCTTTGCTGTCTCATTCGAAGAGAAAAGTACATGTTCTGAGATAAAAATATTAAACTGCAAACGAAACACACTTTTTGCCTCGTGTCAAAGGTTACCTTTGCAAAATTTGGTCGTTTTTTGTGTAACGGTGAGGATTGTGTTCAGTACTAATAAATAGATAAGTAACTCCTCAGACTTTTGAGATTTATAAATGTAGATAGATAGTAAACGAAGGGTCGATTTATGAATTGATAATACGAGATTAAGCCGCGTATTTACTAAATGTAAGATATGTTGATTTATTTTATGCGGTTTAGCTGGTCAAACAATTTTAGTATTCGTAAAACAAATCCTGGATAAACACTACATAGAAACCTGTGTAACAGTTCTTTTATTGCTGTTAAGATTAGCGTTTTCACAGGCGCAAATTTCGTTTCTCCATTGTGATCTCACTGAGTTCGGCTTGACGGAAAATCTTTACCATGTGGAGAATTTATGAAAGGATTCTGCTATGGTATTTCTAAACAAATGCGGTGCAGTGAACTGCACTGTCATGATAAATGGTTACTGTATCTCCCACAAAAGTAGTGCAGCGTGTTTCATAACCTTTCCCTGCAAACAAGTCGATGATGGGTGTTATTTATGAACTACTAGCGGTCAGGAAACAGATCGGCAATGCGGCTACTTCCTCTTTGGAAAGTAATTTTCTCTCTGGTCAGATTCTGATCACAAAAAACTAGCACATAGTAGCTTAGTAAGGCAATGCTTGGAGGTTTGTGGCTTATGTTCTGAAACTTCCCTTCTCCCTCCCTCACCCTTCGCTTCTATCAAGTGAGGTAACTTGTCAACACGAAAATGCCATTATACTCCAAAACAGAGGAATGTCCCAGTCACAAGGATACTGTTAGGCTTCATGTGTCATGGCATGGAACAAAGGTCACCTTTCTGCATTACTTAATAACACCCAATTACCAAATTAGAAATTTCCTTTGTTATAACTCACTAGTTTTAAAAATATTTGTTCCATTCATATGACTTTCTCTACCTGATCTGATAAACTTCTTACAAAAGAGTATTCTTCTATCTACTTCATACTAATCTGGATACACATTACCAGAAATTGTCTTATTACTCGCTTCCCTTAAGTAGAAGGGAAATACGCTAGGCTAAAGCGATAGTAAAACATTTAAAGGTGCTATGCGATTGATATTAAAATTCTATTTTTTGTTTGAACAGGTTGTAAAATAAAAAACGCTAATGACGAATTCTAGTTTGAAAAAAAATATAAGCATTTTAAAATTGAAACCAATAACAAGGAATGTCTCGGAAATGTTTAGCTGAACATCAAAAATGTTTTGGACATAGATTGTGTTTTGCCAATATCTACATTTTTGTCAGTAAGTTTACCTGTTAAATAAAAAATCATCCTAAATGAAGAAGACTTCAGAGGCTGTTCCCAGAAAATTCAAGATATCGTATAAATATCATATATTTTACATGCGGTATTTAATTCAAATTTAAATTGTTTCCAAATAGTTTGGAGTGGGGCATTTTCTTGAAAGTCCTCATGTTGCACTTCTGGACTTAAATACCAAGTTTAGTTTTATAGTATTTAGTATTTTTACAGAATTTTCGTTTTTGAGCTATGCTGTCCACAGACACAGGTAAATAGAGCACCTTTTTCTAAAAATTCATTTTTGGTTTTAGGGGACTCGGAATATGTATTTACGGTAAAATCTTAGTATAGAATTTTTAATGGAATTCACTACTACCTACTATGTGCGCATATAGTTATCGGCGGAGAATGTAACAACATTTTTAACAATCGCAAAGCCTCCCTATCCTTTACGAATTCATAGATGTGCATTATAGTACATATCTTGTAAAGAAATGGTTCCAAGCAGGTTCCCGTGATAACACACGTTTTGTTGTATTAGAAGGCAGAGATAGACAGTTCCAAATAAAATTCTTAACCATTATGCTTATAAAACAACTAAAGAAAGCACGCATTACTATTCAAGACATGCTGCTTCTATTAAAAAAGCTTGAAGTACAAAACTAATATTTCTGCTTCTATTAAAAAAAGCTTGAAGTACAAAACTAATATTTTTAAAACCACAAATAGGAATTTGACAATTATACGGCGAGTCTAAAACTGTTTACGTATCAAATTCGTAGTGGTAAATACAAAAGACAAATGCAATAAAATGTATGCCAAACCGTAAGGGTAGCTAAGTTGTTAACAATCTTCTAATTTTTTTCATGCTTTATATACGTAATTTAAATACCATTATAATCTGTTTATATGCTGTATAGGCTAAAGGTACCTGTGCAGAATTCTTAAAATTACTTAAAGATATAACTTTTAAAAGTTATTTCAAATCTAAAAATACTTTTGTCTATGGTTTCTCGTTGTTCCTTTATAATTTTTATGTTATTGATTTATAGTTAAAACATGGTTTACTAATATTAAACAATGTTTATTACATTAGATAAAAACATGCTTCTAGCATGTACATTCACATAAATACAACCAAAAGAAAAACGGTGTAATACACAAAGATTATGCAAAATAAATTTTACAGAGTTGAAGAAACGGCTTTTAAAACGTGTGAAGTAAACTATAATCGGAGAGAAATTTCCTTGTGATTGACACTTGTGGGGTGTATCGTCTGCTGGTAGGGGCTCGTCAGGTTGCTGACCATTCATTGTGTAAGAATACATAACCGCCAGAGACGTGACGTCATCTGCGTTTCAGTGGAAATTTACGTGCGCGTTCTCATGCATGACTGATCAATTGTTTGCAATCTGATTGTTTGATTTCACACTGTGAAAAGTTCGGTAATGTTATACATAGTGGTTGCGTAAGGATTTACAATTATATCTCATCCTAGAAATACCATAAGTGATACTGTGATTTGAAAATGTGTTACATCCGTGATAAGTAAGTTGAGGTTAGACAGGTAGAGTCAGACTGAAAAATTCAATGCCATAGCCGGGATTTGAGCCACGGATCTCCCGGTCTCTAGCCGGTTGCTCTATACTGAGCTACCATGGCAACATGCCGGCATGGCAATAACATGTGGCAGAGCAACCGGCTAGAGATCGGAGATCCGTGGCATTGAATTTTTTAGTCGTGACTAAAAACTGTTCCGGACAGCCTTGCAGAAAGAATGCAATACTACGCATAAAAGTAATTTCCACATACTCTCAGTTGAGAAAAAGTATCAACTTAAAATAAATAAAGGAATTTTCTTATTAATACAAATATGAAAAACTAAACATTTAAAGTGACCTTTGGAACACCACTCATACAGATTCATGGGTTTTCTCAACCGATTTTTCTCTTCAAAAGTAAAAGGTTACAAATGTTTTTAAGACTTATCAACATTCCCTTGTCATGTTATCATACTGCAATTTTGGTACTCTTTTGAATTTAAATCTAGTTATATTGTTTTAATAGCTTTAATTCTAATCACTCAGTTATTAAAATATAATTTGATTAAATCTATGCATATTACGTGCTATACCAATCTTCAGACTCGTTATATTTTAATCAAAATCCTTAGAAACACTTTAGGGTAAATGATATCCTGGTATTTTTAAGAATACCAGGATAGCATCTTCTAAAAACGCCCTGACTTAAATAGAGCCTTGTCTTGGTCTGGTTACTCCGAATGTTCTAATTTTTGTTACTTTTAGAGTGAAGGTAAGCAACAGATATTAGTTTCTTCCTCGAGTAAGTGTTATAGCCTCATTATGTGAACGGTGAAGGAGCGCACATGGCGCTGTAATCACTACATAGCAAACTCGTGACATAATCACTTTGGGAACCAGACACCGAGATCCCATCATGAATTAACACGAGGGCTTCGTGCTCAGGTGAAGAGATCGGATGATCCAAAGCGTCACTTCGCTGCCAGCATATAGCAGTGTTGAGCACGCTCAGATCATAAACTGTGTAATGCGATTTAGTCCACATTGGAGTGATAACTAAAACAAACTTATCTACAAATTGCTTCCTCATTTATTTCCAGCGTTATAAAGCTCCTATACGATACATTGCCCGTAATACCTATGCTCTAAGACACTATAAAGTAGACTGAAGAAAATATTGTAACCGCTGCTTTAATACGGTTCCGAGATTGTAACCGTATAATAATATAACCAACTTTCATTTATTAATTTTGCACTAAGTATTTTAGAACCAGTACCGAAAGCATTGCTCTGATGCTGTAGAATGGTTGTGTTAGAATAAAATAGTTATATGTATGTCTATGATGTGAGACTTTGGAACTGTCCTTATAATGCTTCTAATTGCAACAAATAGTATCAATTACTATAAATATTTCGACCAATCAGATTTATTAATATTCTTGCAAGACTGTGAAAGGCATTTACCTGGTATGCCGTCTGGAACAATCATCGGCATTATGGAAACTTAACACAAGATTGGTGAAAGGTCATATTGTTATCTTAAACAACCGGGGTTATGAATTATGGTATTAATAACCAGGAGCATTAATAACGAAATTCCACCATGGAGACTTAAAATTCCAGAAGTAAATTGGGAAATGTCATTTTACACTAAAAATCTAGTTGACAGACTGGCGTGACAAAGGTCTTTTAACGAAATAAATGTACACAATAAAGGCAGTATAGAAATCTACAACGATAGTTCCCAGTCTCATTGTGGAAATGAATCTGCTGTTTTATCTCAGGAGTACACAATGTTATTAATGTTAATAGAGGCATACACCATCTTCTCCGGTGAGTAATTTGCTATTAAAAGGTCCTTGGAAGTTTTTAAATATGTAATCTATTCAGACTCCTATAGTGCGTTTTTATCTCTATAAAATCTCATCAGAATTCAGGGAAATTAACAAAAGAAATTCAAAGCTTACGAGAAATTGCACTTGAAGGTATACAGATAACTTTAATGTGAATACATTCACATCAAGGAATAGATGGTAATGAAAAATGAAGCAGCAAAGCAAGCAATCAGACAACCACTAATGTATCCTCCTAACCCTGTCCCACACAAAGATGCTATACTGCATATTAAGAAAAAATTGATACCACAGTGGAAAGCCAGATTCTCTGAAAATAACCAAAACAGCAAACTATTGAAGTTCAGTCTCATACACCATTTCCAAGAATCTGTAAAGCTCTCAGCCGTTGTCAACAGGTGTTACTCACCAGACTAAGAACTGCCCACACTAAATTAACACATGCTTATCAATTTACCAGGCAGGACTGACAATGAAGCACAATTCTTACAGAATGTGGTCGCTACGCCAACTACGAAACCAACTTCCTACAGATTTTTAGATATACCGACCAATGTATTACCACTATTTAAATCTTAAAATTGTAAATTAATTAATTATTATTAAACCTTGTAAAACCTGTTAATGTGCTTTAAATATTGTAAGAATGTTAATGCATGTTGTCGCTAAAAGACCTATACTGTCAGACGATATTAAATAAAGAATATAATTTTAAAAAATCTGATTGTTACATTCACATTACTTTCTCTGCATCTCTATAACAAATTATTGTTAAAAAGCGTATGTATCTATTTAATTCATGCTAATCGAGAAAAATTAGCAGAAGTAGTCACCTCTACTATAAAGACTCTATAAGGTACGTGTACTTAACCCGGTTCTATTAAGCAAAAAATTAAATTCATAATACGAATGCGATAATCGAACGGTCAATCTAGCAACGCTTATGCTGATGGTGAAGCAATACCAAAATCCCTTCGCTCAGAATGGCGAATAAACAATATGGCAGATACGAGTCTAAGATATAAGCCCTTTGGTTGCTCCTGTGTAGGATCACGAACATCGAATCATCAGACAGGATATGTATTCAGAATGATCTGTGTGATTTGGTAAATCACTATCACCACCACGTCTAACGTTAGGGATGGGAGAAGAAGATGACCTGGAATAAAACAATCTTCGTCTCCATTGCCTTGGTGGGCGAGCTCTCGCTACACGTGGCAATGCGATTATGGACTAATGTAAAAGATGCATAGATAGAGTCAGACTCAAGAATTCAATGCCACAGCCGGGATTTGAACCACAGAACTCCCGGTCTCCAGCCGGCTGCTCCACCACTGAGCCACCATGACAACATACCGGCATAGCATTGAAAATTGAATTCCGTGGTTCAAATCCCAGCTGTGGCATTGAATTTTTTCAGTCTGACTCTACTTATCCAACTCCTGCCCTACACACGGCTTTTGTGAGAACAAATTAAAATTATCACTATTGTGAAAGATGATGAAAACCAATATATTCACACCGAGCAACTGAAAGATGTAGCTCGTGCGGCATTTCAAAGTATCGTCCCTAATATGCTCTTGCGGGTGGCCAACGGGAACCGAAGGTACATTACATTATACTAAAAACATGGTGCAGCCCACACAGATGATTTGGAATGAAAAGATGATCAGCTGTACATAATTACGGAGTTTTAAAGACAGTGTTGTTGAACTTTTCGCTCACTCTGTACATTTAGCATTATCTACTAGTTTTTCGGCGAGAAATATGCCATCTGATTGGTGTTCAACAGAAACGGAACATACCTAAGGCTTTTATTATGCCACTGTGGCAATTCAAATTAAGAGAATATGTTTCATAATATGCACGCGTTTTCCAAACTAAACGTCATCTAGAGGCACGTGTTGACTTTGACATTTTTTGATAACTAAATAATATGCATATTGCAAAAAAATAAGAGAATTGTAGGAAGTAAGTGTAGACTGGTGATTTTTATAGTTATACAGAATAGAGTATACTTGTTATTGGTGCCGTCGTTTCCTTTTTAGTCATTATATTAGTAAGACATAAATAAACACTATAACTCCAAGGTTCCTTTCTAGTTCGTCTTTGAATTTCAGGATCTTTGCTACTGTTACCAATATTGCACTTGTGCACTATTTCATTTCTTATAAAATATAATTCTACTATGATACATAAATAAAAATATATTAAAATTCCTTTATTTATTAATGTTTCCACCACACTTATATTTGGAGATGCAGCAGCTAAGTGCCTTCAAATACGAATTTAATGCATTTATGTGATTATTTGGGGAAATTTTGGTAAATACTTTATTTCTAAACATGTTGGGTTTATTAAGATTTTATAGCGTACACTATAAAAATAAACGGTATGTGTGGCCAAATATTCTTTCTGATGTTCTACAAGTTAGATGTTAAAGAATCTGCATACTTATGTAAAAATCGCCCCTCCATTTATTAGTTATTGTAAAATATGATATAGGACTCAGACGTATTGAAAATTTTATTTTAAATTCAGTATAAAACTAAAAGTATCATTTATTAAAAATCATTTGGATAAACGTTAGAAACATGAGCTTTATATGAAATAAAACAAAGAATGTAAAAAGTTGTAAATCAGTTGAATTATCGTATCAGGGACGTTTAGTATGCCTACATTAAGGACAGTTACTATTACAAATATTATAAAGTGCTACAATAAGTATTGTATTGTAAAAATTACTTTAGCACAGTGAAAAATAATTATGTGCTGCATATTTTGCTATTTCGTTCATGACACGTGATCGTAGAAAGTGCCAATCCAGTACATTAGCGTGTAAAATTTCAACCAATCGGAACTCATGATCTCTGCATTTTAATCGTTTTTTATCATACCCAGCTGCAATTGTTTTTCTAAATTTATCGCACCCACGTGCATTTGTTTTCTCTCTGAATATCAGTGTTCAGTGATTTTCCGGTACATAATGGGGAAGTTCCAATATTAATTTGAATCATGTTTTACTAAGCCAAAATAATAGAATGTGGCAATACTAAGAGATCTGTGTTTATTTTACGCCACAATAATATAATGTAGCAATACAAATAAATCTGAAATTTATGATAATGGACATCACGTTGCAGTCGTTTCTGTGCAAATATACGTCAAGGATTTTAGGAATATTATTCTTTGTGTACATACAGGCTAATCATTGTTATTTTATTCACGAAATAGATAAAGTTGGAGCTTTCGTTATATTGCTTATGACATAGCTGCGTCAGAAATAGAACAAACGAATGTTGATCATTTTCATGACTGGCCATGTGCATCCCTGAAGGTAATCATGTAACGAACCTTCATGGGGCTCTGCTCATAAATGTGATCGGAACAGCCCAGCAATGAGAACATTTTGCTGACAGTGTAAATTAGTATATTCATTGAGCACGCTTTGTGTCGATTCACTCCTCTTCTACCTAGGAGCAGGGCGTCCACCTTACGCTTGGATCTCGAACCCCGATCTCATCACGGTTGATTTTAATATAGTGATTCAAGTCCACTAGAGTTATCTTTTAGAGAATGGGTGTGAGTCGCATTTAACCTCGCACCGGAGGGGTCCGTCAGAGGGCCCCACGCCCAGTTCACCTAATAAAATGGCTCAGTGGCTGGTTTAGTTTATTATTCGTTACCCCCTATCCTGCTCAATGGCATCCTCTCACCCCGGCACAGAGCGCGTCTATCACCTGAAACTCCCCCCCCCCCCTTCCACACCGATAGTAGCCAGGAGTCACCATCCCCGGCGCCCGTACATTATTTACCTCTGAAAATTTGAGCTTATGCACCGTTTCCATTCTGTTGAATATTCATTGAAAAAATGAATGTTAAATGCATTTGGTATAACCTCTGATCTGTACATAATCTACATTTCTGATTCCCTCAATATTAATTAGCAGCATTTAAATTAATATTAACTTAAAAAGTCTTATGCGTTATTGTCACATTCTGTACATAATACCTTAAATATGTGTTATGAGTTCATATAAAATAGAATGTTCTATGCGAATTAGATTCACGTTACGTTTAGTTTGAACGATTCCTATACGATACGGAAAAGAAAACGCAACTGTTTGATTACCATTAAACAAATGTTGTTACTAGTGAATCCATGCGAGAATAAAGGAGCCCGTGTAATATGCTTTATCCACTATTGTTACGAAATCCTGATTAGCAACAGAAGCTTATCATTATGCGACCTGTTTTCAAAGCATGTTATATGTTTTATAAAAGTATGTTTATACAATTTATAAAAATATAGCTACTACCTAATTTTACCTGCAAACACAAATAAATAGACTGAACCACAATTATGAAAATGTATTTATAAGTGGCACATTATCAGACAAAATTATATATTTTTTTCCAAATGTATATATGTTATTGTATATCAGTAACAAAATAAACTTCAGTAACTCGTGTGGGTGTGTAACGTCTTATGTGTGTCCAGCCATATATCACTATTTGATGCTCGAAAGAAACGAAGTTCATCTGATATGCGACAAGATATGGGATCAAGTGTGCCCAAAACTCGGGTGACAGTTTAAGGTAATGTATAGTAGTGATTTTCAATATGTAATTATAGTATAAAAAATATGACTCAAGAGATAGAAAACTAGAATATTTGTTTATACCTCGACGGGAAGTTTATTTGGGGAGTGACCTAACTGACCTATGCCATGAAAACATATTTTCATGTTAACTAACATGACAAATTAATAATGTTGTTCATAAAACTATATTAATTACGAAAAACCTAGTTTTTTATGAAGTTGGTGTATTTGAGCTTAATAAAGTGAAGTTACAAATACAAAGCACGACATATATTGATAAGCACGGTGAAC
The DNA here is from genome assembly GCA_030762935.1 of Hymenopus coronatus. Classification (NCBI taxonomy): domain Eukaryota; kingdom Metazoa; phylum Arthropoda; class Insecta; order Mantodea; family Hymenopodidae; genus Hymenopus; species Hymenopus coronatus. The sequence continues at coordinate 75,224,951 of CM060881.1, forward strand.
CTTAAACCACTTTTTCCAGAAAACTCTGTTGTACATATTTCCCTTAATTTTAGAAAAAACATTGACACTTTAAAAGATAAGAATTCTAGAAACTACAAAAGGCAAATGTTGTCTAGGTTAACTAATATGCTGTGAAATTTTCACATTTCATATATGCATTACTTAAGGTGACCATCACAACTGGTTACTATAACGTTTAATTTTTGTCTTTATTTTATTTTCCGTTTTAAAGCCATGACATCGCAATAAGCAAAAATTAAATTTTAACAAATAGCAATGTCTTAACACATGAAGGAATACATCTGAACTGCACACCATAAGATATAGTGTGAATATACTTGTTCTCCCTCTCCGCTAAGCCGTTAAGACTCTCAAAGACCTATAAACGCTTCTCTTGTCCGGCTAACATAAAACAATCCAGTCAGAATCTTCATCTAAAAATATTAAGTCTGAATGGACAAACAATAAACTTGAAGATCTCTAGTTGACCTATTTCTATTTTGGGTTGTTTTATGACAGCCGAATTATTATAATACACAAACATACCTGCTCTGAAAAGTGAATTTTTACAAGAATTGTTATAAAAACTGTCTCAATTTATTCATGTACATTATGGGCCACGATAGGGTAGCATTTTTACATTTGATATTGGAGATCCTTGTTAAAGAGTTCCAGAAGCGTCATTTTGTGGGAGTTTTATTCGGATGTGGGAGTCTGTCGTAAAGAGGAATGAGACACTGCACACCCAATTGCTCCGTCATTGCATGTTTTCATTGTTTTGGGTTTAAAACATATTTTAGCTTAAAATCTGTGTTTTCAATTTGCGGTTTCACAGCAATAAAAGATGGAAACAAGCATACTAACTGACAGTATATTTTACTTTTAACTGATAGACGGATGAAAAAGATTCCATTAGTATTCTATCACTGTTACTATCACTATAAATTACTACAATGTCACATGTTATCAGATAATATCATTGCCCATAATTTCGGAATGCTCCAATAGTAAGAACACAAATAACGTCGGTCCCAATATAAGCTTTTAAATTATACATCGCATAATTGTCTAATGGAGGTGCGTACTTGATTCACAGAGAGTCTGATGAAAATTGGTTGAGTAGTTCAGCAATTAATAACAGTCATGCGTAAACCCCTGATTGCAGTCATTTGCAATGCAAATGGATCTGGTCTTGCCGGAGCGCCTGCAAAGCCCACCTCCCGGAACACACAAAAGCCAGAGAAGTTGCCGAATGCAGTAGGTTTTTAGTTTGGAGCGTTTCGTGGCGTCTAAAGTGTCTCTCAAATTGATTTGACTTAACCTGAAACAAAACATTTTATTACAATATTGATAAGGGCCTCGTTGTCACTATTTTAATAAATGAATAAGCATTAACATCTCACAGTGGATCATGCTGCAAATAACAACATACTGAGCAGAGGTTACTTACCAGTAACATCAGAGAGACTCCCATTTATCCTGTGCACTTCATATAGCTTTTATATTTTACTAATATTCCAAAGTTTTAATGTTATTTTACTAATTGTCTAAAATAATTATGATAATTTATTTTCTTAACTAAATTTGTGTACAAGACATAAATGGCTTCATTTTTTTCTGTTTTCTAAATAGCACCGCGTTTTTATTCCTAGGGAATTAAAAACCTTAAGCGGGATTAATAATACTTCTCCATTTCAAGAAGTTGTATTACACTCCATAAACGGTAATTCTAAATTAACAAAAATTTCCCACGTGTTGCAGTGTAAATTGTTTACTATTGGTATCAAATGTGGATTTAAGAAGAAAAGTAATATAATTGTATCAAATTAACAAAGCACGCTATACTAACAACAGAATATATTTCCTGTTACTGGAGTTACAAAACACATTCCTAGTTGTGATCTTCATGTGTACATAGTGTGTATCATGTTCAGCGAAAGGTTTAAAATCCTTTAATAATTTGTTTACTTACTTAATTAAGCCTTTAAAAGAAAAATTTTAACCGTAAATGTTATAGTAAGTTATTTTATTCACGATTTTATGATAATTATGTTATTAGTTAAATATAACATAATTTTCACTCAAAAACTATTGAATTATCAATCTTACACAGTTTAAAGGTAGCCAACTCTATCCAAATAAACCACGCTAATGTGTGTTACGTATCAGATGGTACGATTATGTCACGTTTTACTCTATCACTTACCTATAGTAGGTAATAGGAATTATTGTATAACAAAATATGTATGTATCTGGCTTATTAATTTTCACTACTTTCTGAAAAAGTGTGTTGTAACACACTGCTTGTTATTTTTAAGTTTTGACTATATTCACGTTTCTGATTCTCATTCAAGTCCAAATAGAAGTTCAAACATTTGTGATTGACTATGTTCAGATACATAATTCTCGAAGTCTTTAATCCAGCGGTGCACGCACTTGGAAACTCGCAGACCCTAGCAGTTTTATCGCTTTTAAAACGATCATCGTGATATAACTTAGAGGGAAGTGTTAGTAAATGAAGTAGTATAATTACCAAGCTCTTGAATATGTTTATTTAAAAGAATATGTATCTAACCGGTGAATATGTATCTAACACAATTTAACCGCAATACAGATACAAAAGGACCAGATGGGTAATTCCAAAATTTAGAAACAATTAACAAATGTAAAGAAAACCCCTTCTTATTAAACTGAGCAAAATATTCTTATAAAGCATAAACGGTAGAGTGTAATTTACTCTAACACATATATACATAACCGAAATACATAAAAATTTGTGCAATATAGAATAGTAGGGTTTGTGCAACTTCCAGGACTCAGGATGGTCCAACACAGAGTATATTGGTTATTTAAATCCGGTTCCAAGAAAATAATGTCTAACATACAGGGGTTTTCAAATATACCTAGTGGTTTTGCTGTATATAAGGATACGATAACAGGATTTTTTTTAAAAAAAAGGGATTGAGTTTTAATGTTGGTAAAACCGTGTCACCTTTTGGTTCATGCTTCATAATATTCGTATATCGACACAATCAATAAAATGTATGCACTAAAATTGATGTGAATAGACTGAAAGTAAACTTTATTTGATAGAATTGTACAATTATGAGTTATAGGGAAACCTGGAAAACTTTCTGCAAAACCCATTAAAAAGACCATTTTTATGAAATAGTTTTCTTCAGAGACTGCCTCTGAGATCTGTTGTTAGCATGTTAGCCTTCAACTCTAGGAATCCCGAGTTCGATTCCAGCTGGAGGGCGTAGATTTTCCTTTAGCCAAGATTAATTTTTCATCCTTCTTAAGGTCTTGAAGTATGGATGAAAGTGTGCATTTACGTGTCAATTTAGTGCAATTTTTAAAACATGTGAAGTTATTTCTTATAAACAATTATTCCAAATTTAAAAATCTGATTTGTTTCATTCACATGACTTTCTCTATCTATTCTGTAAATAAACTATTCTTACAAAAGAGTTTTCTTCTATCTACTTGATGTTAATCGAGATAAACAACGGAAAAAATTCTATTATTATTTAATTTTTTACAGATAGAGGGGAAATATTGGAATACACTAGACAAAACATATAGTCCAATTTTTAAAAGCTGTCACTATCCGATCAGATTAAAATTGAGTAATCTTTGCATGGTCTGAGGTTCAACAAAGGTAAAGCCAATGACGACTTCTTGTTTGAGAAAAGTATAACAAGGACTATATCGGGTATGGTTAACTCTAAAAAGAGAATGAGATAAATTGTGCATTTTAACGAGATTTGTGCGTAATATTAAGTCTATCTCTTACGATTTGACAGTTATGTTAAAGTTATTTAAAATAAAGAGGCCTTGAGAGGATATTCCCAGAAAATTCAAGCTATACATTTCGTATACGCGATAGAAGAATAAGCTTAAGAACAGCTTGTTAAGGAGTGGTTAGTGAAATGTATGTGAAATCAACACATCAGATATTTATTATACTATAATGTGTAGCGATGTATCTGTCTTTGCCAGAGAAAGCTGTGTCAATGCTTAATATTAAACTTGTAATTTCTCTAAAACTATTACCTATACTAAGTACAGGAATTGTCGAATTTCATCTAAAAATGCAACATTAAGATGGCAAGATTACATCGTGAATACACGTTTTAAGGTTCCATGAATGAATTATTAAATATGTACATAAGACATATAAGAGGATTTTAGGAATGGATCCACTTGCGTGAGTGTGAGTTAGCTTCCACAACATTTCTGTGCAGTAAGTTTTTGTCTATCTCTTATCATTTACATTTAGGGAATATTTATAAAAATTCATCCAGAACAAAGAAGTCTTCAGAGGCTATTCCCAGAAAATTCAAGATATAAATGTTATTTGTTATGTAAATATCTGAAATATAAAAGATTTTGATCAAAACCTTTAGAGCCATTTTTGAGAAAACCGAAATATTCGATTTTTTCCATGTAAAGGGTAATTGGGGTTGGGGAATTTTCTTGAAAATCTTCGTGTCATATCTTTGGAAGATAATAAATAGCCCGACAGCTCGCAAGGTACCGTGACGTACCGCCCGGCCGCTGCGTCCCCCATTTCGGTCCATTACAGACGTCATGAATGGGGGCAGTATTGGAAGGTGAGACGTGGACGGTGCCTCGAACCTGCTTGCAACGAAAATGGTTTTTTGGATGAGGCTAATGAAGGAATCAAGAACGGAAAAAGTATAAAAAAGATAATTAAAGAAGCAATGAAAGTTAAATGTATAGAAGTACGAATATTGATGAGATAAACTAGTAGAATTCCAAAACTGACGCTGGTGTGGAAGGTTGAAGGAAGGAGAACCTAGGGAACAATGGATGGGTGCAGTAAGAAGAAATATGAGTAGCACACAAGTTACAGAAGAAAATGAAGACAGAAATATGTGGGTTTAGAAAAATTCTATTCAAAATTATAAGAAGTTTTTGTCACTCCCTCCTAGCTACATTTTATGGTATTATGTTTCTCTATTTACTGAAAATCGTCCAATAGATCTTAATTTACTCTGATATTCTTTTAGTGATTTGTGCTTATAATTAAGAACAGTATAACTGCTGTATAAAAATGATATACATGGTTGTATTTAATTATACAGACCAAAGCTTAATCGGTTTTATCCCAATGATATCCTAATATACCTGCAAAAAATAGGATGTTCCCGAATCGTGTCCACTTCTTGAAGTTATGCGTAGTAACCGCGCATTGCGCGCCATTTCACAGAGGTTTAAGAGGTATACTACCATGAAAAAAGAGTGAATTTGCTTTCTAATGGTATTTTTAGAACCAGGTAAGGTTGTAGTTTTAAAATTCCCGGGCTGATGTAAGTCATTATTATAAACACTGGTGTGCTTCAGCATACTCAAGCGTTCATTGATAATCATGTCGGAGATGTTAAAATTATTAGACTTGAAGCAAATTTTCAGTTATTTAATGCCCGAAGCATCCAAGTAAATAAGCTATGCTGTAATAAATAATTACAGAATTTTCCACCAGTCAGAGATATATGATTGTGTATAGGTATGAAAAAATAGAATTCAACAATATGGAGTTAACCATTTATATTTTACTACTAGATATGTTAAGATGTCTATTCTTTAAAAAAATTGTCACAAAATCTCTTTAATTTTGTAAAAAAAATCTGATGTGTTCCATTCACATGACTTTCTCTACATCTCTACAAAAAATATTATTAAAAAGCTTTTGCTTCCATTTACTTCATGCTGATCGAGAAAAAATTAGCAGATATAGTCTCATTACTTGCTTCCTTGAAAGTAGAAGTGAAATGAGGGATTGTGATAGTCAAAAGCTAGTTGCTATGTGACTGAAGTTCCTTTATTTGTATGGACAGGAGTTGATAAATTCCTGTATGAGAAAAGTTAAGTTTTTCATAGCTGAAATCAAAAACAAATAATATCTCAAAAACGATCAACTCCACAAAAAAATGTATATAACATAAATTCTGTCTTAAAGTGCCCTACATTTGTTGTGTGGTAAGTTTTTGTCCATCTCTTACGGTTTACCAGTTATGCAACATTCCGTAAAATTCACTCAGAATAAAGTAGTCTTCAGAGGCTATTCCCAGAGAATTCAAAATATACATTTTATTTGTCAGGTAAATATATTTAACATACGATGTTTTAATCAAAACCGTTAGAGCCATTTTTTAGAAAATCAAAATGTTTTAAAAAAGATCCATGTAAAGGGTAGTTTGGGGTGGTGGGATTTTTCTCAAAATCTTCGTGTCGCATCCCTGGAAGATACTAAACTTAAATACCAAGTTTGGTATTTTACTGGCTTTTCGTTTTTGAGTTATCGTGTTCACAGACAAACGGACGCACACACGGACCTTTATCTGAAAATACTTTTTTTTTGGATACAGGGGACTCTAAAACATATTTCCGGTGAACTCTCGGTATCGAATTTTCGGTAGAGTACAATACCTTCTCTATACACTATGTACATAGTGCGTGTACAGAAAGTAATAATTCATCAAGATGACCGTTTTCGGCCATTATTGGCCTCAGTATTGTCTGTAAAATTTAAAGAAACTATTTTACTCTATGAAATTTACATTTTGTACTGCGTACATTTTTGAAAACGTGGTTTGGAAATTGATTTTTCACCGTAAAATATTACTAATACAATTATGTTATAGAATATAATAAAAATTCCAAATAAAAAGTATCTGACAGGCATTCATACAGGATGTAGATTTGATTTTAGACATTTGTAAATTATTTAAACTCATAGCTTAGAATCGCTTAAACCAAAAATATGTACTTGAGTCTAATAATTTCCAGATCTCTGTAGTTTTGAAAATACCTATTTGACCATTTTCCCTTCTGTTTCAGCTTCTAAATGTGTTAAGATATTGTAAAACAAACTCATACTTTTTCCAAATTATTCATCTTTATGCCCTAGTAGTTTATAGTAAAATTATTTAGAAATTTCCAGCAAAACAATTTCCCACAGCCAACATATTTGAAAATATCCGTAGTAAGCTTCATTTTAATTGAAGCTTATATTCGGGCTGCAATCCTCTGCTCTCTGCGTTTTATGATTTCTATTACATTTTAATGAGAGTTTGCCGAGTAGCTCTCTGCAGAAAGTTACAGAGAAAATGTTCCTGCCTCCATTCAGCGAGTCATTAGAGTGCGTCCAACTTGACGGGTTAACAGTCGTTGCTGGGTCAAAGAGAGGCCCTAGCATGAAGTTCGTATTGCTATAGGAAAACGATTATTCAGTCTTGATGTTAACCCATTTTTCAGATCCAACTATACATTCAGTCACTACTGCTATCCTACATATGAGACTTTCTGCTTTCCTAACATTTTCCTCTTCCACGTTTTGAGGTAGAATTAAAAACCAGAAAAGTCTGCCCTGCAGTTCGAGGATTAATGCTGACTATCTGCTGGAATCTGGGATGGACCCTGAAATTCAGAGCAACTGAATATTTTTAAGGATTTATTTTACTGCAAACCAAAGAAATTTGTCACACCCTGACATTCATATCTATGCAACTCGCATATTATAATCTAGCTTGAAAACATCGACAATTTTACCAACAAAAAATCCTATGTGCTCCATTTACACGACTTTTTTTACCTATTATGTAAAATAACTATTATTAAAAAATCTTATGTGTTCAATTCACGTGATTTCCATTTAAAGGGTAGTTTTTGTGGAGGGGTTTTCCTAAAAATCTTCATGTCGCATTCTTAGAAGATACTAAAAATAAACATCAAGTTTGGTATTTGACGGTCTCTTCGCTTTTGAGCTATGCTGTCCACAGACACACACAGATCTTTGCCCAAAAATATTTTTTTCGGAATCAGAGGACCTCAAACATATATTTCCGTTAAAATTGTATGTAAATACGCGCTAGAGAAAGTAAAAATGCTCTGCTTTGTATTCAGGGGAACCCTAAAAATGTATTTTTGGTGAAATCTCGGAATCAGAATTTTGGGTAGAATACAATGCTGGTTACGTGCTAGAGAAAGGAAAAGCTTATTCCTCTCTTTACTTCATACTAATTGGATAAAAATTAGCAGAAATAATGTCATTACTTAGTTCCTTCTTAGTAGAAGGGAAATAGGAGAATACCCTGGGCTGCGATAGTAAAGTATTTTAAATGCTGGTTACTATATGACGCAATACATATTATCTTCTCTTTGCATGGCCAGGATGAAAAAGTCTGAATAAATTTTAATAGCGTTAACAGGGAATACCTCTACTCGTTTGTTTAGTAAACTTTTGCCTATCTCTTTTATTTTAACAGCTATGCAAAAGTCATCCAGAATGAAAAGAACTTCAGAGGCTATTTCAAAAATTCAAGATATACATATTTTATTTGTAATGAAAATATCTTAATCAAAATCATTAAAGCCATTTTTGAAATAATCAAAATATTCGCAAAAAAGTGCATGTAAAGCGTAGTCAGGGGTGGAGAATTTTCTTGAAACTCTTCCTAAAAAGATGCTGAACTTAAATGCAAAATGTTATATATAACGAATTTTTGTTTATTAATTATATTATTCATACACACAGGAACTTCTTTTGTAAATATTCTTTTTATTCAGGGCACCTCAAAACGTATATTTCCGGTGAAATCTTGAAATATAATTTTTGGTTGGAGTATACCTTCACAATTTACTACGTATATAGCAGCGAAAGTAAAAAAAAAAACAAAACAAAAAAAACAACAATAATTTGGAGCTAAGCTTATCTTAATGTTCCATTTATACCCCACCTTGTTTGCAAACTGCAAAAGCCATCTAGGTGCCCTTTCACCTTTAGAACATATTGCCTGTCGGAATCGTGTTCTCATATAGACTTGTGATTGGATTTTATTTTTGAGAGTTTATACATTAAACGATTGACGCATTCTTAATCTCATTCATATTTACATATTCTGAGGAGAAGAAGGAATAATCTTGACTAGATAAAAAGTTCCACCCCAGTAGAAAATTGAAACTGGGATCCCTTGCTCATAAAGCAGGTGCTCTGTTGACTGAGCTGCTGGGCCAACCGCTAAATTTTTGTGACAAATCTACTGTGCCATATTACAATAAGATAATTATTTATTATTTACATATTAGAATTAGTTCTGAAATATTATAATATAATAATTATTATCTAATTATCAAAGTTGATTCATTATAGGCAAATCCTTTTTGTACCTCATCGACGGTATTACAGAAATACAAAATCCAGCAAATGCAGCATCATAAAGATATGGAAATGTTTCAGCAAAGATTCAATGAACAGCATGCCTTGAAGTAAAAATAAATGTTATATACATAGCACTTTCTAATTTTTACCCTTTAAATAATGCCTAGAAATGCACTATTACCATGTGTAGTTTTCTGCTTATAATACACGTTTTGCTGTTAAGTACTACAAAGATTAAACCCTGCCATACATACTCGATCTTAAACTTTGTATTCATCTCGAGAAAAAACGATCTAAAGTCAATAAAACCACTTGATGTATGTTTGAACCCCGCTACATGTTAGTCAGTACTAATGGCATCATTACGTGCCATTAAGATGCATGCATTTCATGAAGAAACTCCCAGAGGAGAATCGCAACATTTTATTGAACGAACTCGCTTACACGGTAGCTTCTGAACCTTACATTTGTGAAGTCGCAGGTCCCATTACAATGCAGGGAGCAGTATGCTTCATTAGTTTCCTTCTAAATATAGAAATCTTAAAGAGCTAGTTTAAAGACAAAAGAAAAAACACACATCAATAAATAATTTAAATTGTGTAATTATACTTGTCTTATTTTATAGGTTAATTATTTGATATACCTAATTACCAATCCAAATGTTGAAGCAGCAAATCAAGTTTAAGTGATTTTAACATAGCAATTTTGCGGGATGCTGGGGAGAATTAAGTAATTATCTATAGTTATATAAAACGAGGGAAAACATTCATATATTTAGCTATAATAACAATCTTGTGGTTTGTTAACGAGTCCTAATGTTTACTTCCCCTATAACTTATATCTTCAAAGAGTGCGACGCGATAGTTTTCATGAAAATTCCTCTCACTGAACTATAAGGCATAAACCATATAGAACCTGAAAAGCAAATATTTAAATAAATTAAAATAATAATTTAATCTATATTTAAGTATAACTTTCCCTAAGACAGAGGCAATTGCACAAATAAACTGTTCATCTTAAACCAATGACCGCATCAGCAGGTAGACTCCAAGAGGAAATAATATTTACACCCGATATTTTCAACATGATGTCTCTCTAACGCAATCTCTGTTAGACTCCACGTCACTCGACTCTTCGATGAGAACTTTCAAAAAGTTTTAAATTTACTGTTTATTAAAATTGCTTCAATCTGGCCTCGGAACGTAGTCACCCTACTTTAGGCAAGGTTAGTCATAACTTGATTCGTCATGTGGCCTCATTCTTTATATATATATTATAATAACCTCTCCGTTGCATATCTTACTAGGGTCGGCTGATAAGTCCCGGGTCTCTCAATGAAAACAGCATTTAAAAAAAATTATTGTTTTCTTTTTTTTTTTTTTTTTTTGTTTCTCAATCTCCTCCAGAAAGGCTAATACATTTCTCATATCGGTGTTATAATTTAATTAAACCATCTCTGTAGTGCGATTTATCAAGGTCCTCACAATAGCTGTTTACCGCATTAATGACCTCCTCGTTGCTGTGTCCTCCAAGAAATTTTTGTGGTTTGGGAATAGGTGGTAGTCACTGGGTGCTAAACCTGGCGAATAGGGTGAATATTCAAGCAATTCGAACTTTAATTCGCACATTTTTTCCATTGCAATGTCTGAGCAAGGTCGTCTCCTTAGCGCGGTGGTAGCGCTACTGTTTACCAAGCGGGAGACCTGGGTTCGATCCCCAATACAGGGGATTTTTCCCCCGCTGGGATACCTGGCCCGGGGTGCTCTCAGCCTCGTAACGTTCCTGGGAGCTTCTTGGTGGAGAAGTAGCGGCTCCAGGTCATGAGGACCGCATTTACCGGCCGGGGGGCTCGAGGCGCTCACCACGTCTCACCCCCCAATACTGCACCCCATCCATGACGTCTGCAGTGGACCGAGATGGTGAACGTAGTGGCCGAGCGGTAGGCCAAGGTTTCCCGTGAGCTGTCGTGCCATGAAGTTATTAATGTCTGAACGACGCGTCGGAGCATAGTCGTGATGAAACAATTTTTTTTTTTTTTTTTTTGCCAAATTAGGATTTTTTATTTCCACCTCATCTTTCAAACGTTGCAGTAAGCTTGCCTAGTAGTCACTTTTACCCTTTTCCCTGTGCATCCCAGAAAACACTCGCCATAACCTTGTTAGCAGACAAAATTGACTTTGCCTTCTTTGGAGTTGGTTCACCTGGCGCAATCCACTGTTTTGATTGTGATTTACTTTCTGGACTGTAGTAATGTATCCAAGTTTCATCAATGGTAATAGGCCATCTCAAAAATTCACTGGTATGTTACAGTAGAGCGCCACATTCTTAACAGAAACAATTTTCTTTGCAACTTTTGATCAGGTGTCAACAAACGTCGCAACCATCTTGTACAAACTTTGTGAAAGCCCAAAACATTACTTAGAATATTACCTGAGGGTTCTTTTGTTTGTTAATAGCCTCTGCTATCTCAAACAACTTTAATTTGCGGTCTTCCAGTACTAAACGATGAATTTTTTCAATGATCCACCTTTAATCATGGTAGAAGCACCAGTTTTGGTAATGTCACATTGACCGATGTATTTGGTTGGGACGCCGTGGTCACGAACACAGTACGACGTCCCGTTGTGACAGTATTTAGTATTTTGTAATTTCTTACAAAACGGGCCTTACTTTAAAAATACTTCTCATAATCTACAATGCAATTTTAAAAGTAAATGAATAGCTATGTATACGTTTTTTATTTCCTCTAGCACGCATGTACAATGTACTTAGTAGATAGAGAAAGTATTGTATTCCTCCCAAATTCGATACCAATAATTCATCGAAATATGTAATGATACCATCTGATTAAAAAAATACTTGGTATTTAAGTTTAGCCTCTCCCAACGATGCGACATGAAGATTTTCAAGAGAATCTCCTCATTCCAAACTACTCTTTTCGTAAATTTTTGTTTGAAAAATGTATTTTTTTCAAAAATGGATATACTGATTTTAATTAATATACTGTATATTAAAGATATTTACATGACAAATGATAACTATGTATTGAATTTACTGCGAAGAGTCTTTGAAGTTCTCTTCATTCTGAATGACTTTTTCATAACTGGTAACCACAAGACACAAAAATGTAGGTCTCGTCAAAACACACAATTTATGTCCCTTAGATTTTTAGCAATAGCCGACGTTTTTTTATTCCATGGCTAAAATTATAGTGCAATCACTACGTTCCAAAGCACTCATTACATAAATGCTTTCAACAAACCTAATCGTTTTATTGCATTAATCTATGGAGGTTTCTTGACAATTATTGCGTTTAATATTGAACGCTACATACATATAATACCATAGTGTTTTAAAAGTAATTTGACTGGAGGGTTTATCCTCTTGACTTCAACAAGGTTAAAACTGTGCTGATCAAACTGTATACTCTTTGATAAATACAAAAAGAAGCATTAAAAAGCTAAAAAAAATGGAAACTTTGTTAAAGCGGTGTGATCTTTGTATCGTGGGATTTGATGACCAGCGCTATATCGACTCACCCACCAGAATGTTGTAGCGGAGCGCTCATGCTAACTACACATGATCTGAAATCAACCGAACGTGTTATCAGTGGTGTGCACACCCTCAAACAACAGGCAATTTTGCCAAAGCTGCAAGTCGTAATATCGTATTGATTGTCCACCAACATTGAATTCCTTTGACTGCTGGCGTACAAATGAGGCATTCTGAAGGAACATAGGATACGCACGTCCACATTCTATTAATTTAGGTTAGATTAGCTGTACAAAAGCTTATTCTTGTACCTCCATGCTTAACGGAAATAGTTGTATTACCTACTTGTTTCGTTGTAGGTACAAGAGCTATAAATAAATGCACTAGATTAAAGCGGTAGTCAATCATAGAGCCGGTCCCTAAGTGATGAGATGCAAATTCAAAATCTTTTAGACGCTGATTGTTATATGATGACTTTGAAATTCCGTTCTCTTTGCATGGCCTGAAGAAAATAAATAAAGAAAAGCGAATGATAACTTCCCATTTGAGAAAAGTATAAGTACTTATTGAAGATTTAAGCTAATAACAAGAAATGCATCTCAAAGGTTAATTTCAAAAGAAGAAATGTATAGGACATAAATTTTTTATGTGGTAACACTTTGTGTGTAACTTACGGTTCACAAGTTATGCAAAATGTATCCACAATGGAAAAGGACTTCAGAAACTATTACCATAAAATTCCTTATATAGTTTTATTTGTGATGTAAATATCTTTAATATATAGTATTTTGAACAAAACCGTAGACATTTTTGAGAAAATCGAAAATTCTGAAATATTCCACGTAAATGGTATTTTATGATGGGGATTTTCCTGAAAATCTTCTGTCTCATCTTTGGAAGATATTACACTTGAATACCAAGTGTGATATTTAACCCAGTTTTTGTTGTTGACTTATGCCATTCACAGAAGCACACTGGCAATAAATAGACAATAAAACGTTGAGCTCCTAAAGTTGTGCTATTTTTACTGTTGATCTAAGTTACAGGATAGCCTTGTTCCGAGATAACACTTTGGCACAATGATGAGCATCCAACCCGGAGGTCAGTAAATGCCCGGAAGGAATTTTGGGCCATTTCCTTTCCGCGGGATGGTGAATATGAAAGAACACATACTCAGTCCTCCCAGCGGGGGGACTTGGTAACTTGGTATAAATCCTACATCATTATCAACATTTAAAAAAATATAGAACATGCTACCTTAGCATTGGGTGGCAAAACTAATTCCGTGACGCAACAGCACTAATGTCAGATTGGCCGCTGTATATTCTGTCTCCATCAAGAGAAGATGCAATGTGGTTAGCATACCGCCTCACCCCAGCCGCTTTGGTACGGTTTCAGAGATCGTAACCTCTTCCTCTCCATTAAGTGACTTCTCTATTGGTTCCCAAGAACCTCGGAAGGCACATGCCTATATTCGTACCCGGAATTCATATTGTAGGTAGCGGCGCTATCGCAGTCCACAGGGACAGACTTATGATCATTAGCGATTGGAAACGCATTGAAAAAGTATGCTGCAACACACATGGTTCAAGATGCTTCAGGCACTTTGATCAATTTAAGAAGCCAATTTATAAGTATACTGGACTATACATTTACGGATTAAATCCTTCGTAATCCCTTCCATGCCTGTGCAATATTTTAATTTCTGGGACATGCTGCAGGTATGTGCGCAGGCAAACACTGTGGAGGAAAACCACTACTCACGCTATGTTTGGCAAATGTAATTTAATCAACCAAATTAAGGTAGTGCTTCAGAACGGCAGCTCCAGGAATTCCTTAGGGAACGTTGGCAGACGTGCTTAATGTTTATGCTAATACGTAACATTGGCAAAACTCGTGCACTAACTCAAACTGAAGCAAAACTAAAACAAAGTTTTAACAAAACAAAAGTTTAATCATGTCAAGAGAATGAACTGCATCAATGGTTCTGATAAACTTCCTCAATCTACAATTAAATCACTGAATAATCTATAGATGTATTGTACAAAATGTGATACATTCGCACGACTTTTGTTAGTCACTATTATATTTCTTAAGTGTTACATTATTAATTCAAAAATAATTCAAATATCCACATTATGCTATTAACAGCAGTTGGTCTCTAATTATTTAAATTTTAAAGTTCTACATTTTAGTCAAATGGCATTGTTCCTGCAATAAGTTTTAACTGCCTTTTATGCTTTTCAAATTATTTTAATTGAAAGTCAATAAGAATAAAGAGGGTTTAACAGCCTGTTCACAAGTATTCAAGACGCACATTTTGTTGATATGATATTCTTTATTAACCATAATACTGTACATACATTCTTAGAACTTCCTTATGCCTTACTTAGAGTTGCTATTTCTATTTTTCCTTAGTCCACCAACACCTTAACACCACAGTTATACTCCTATATATATAGTAGACCTTGCCCTACATCATGATGCAATTCTTTCCCCCATGTTCTTATTTTCTAGCCTCTTTCTTTTTCTGTCTTCTGCTGATTATCCTCATCCATTTCTCTCTGACCTTACCCAAGAAGTTACCTACTTTTATATTTTATTCTCCTTATGCAGACAAAATCCTCCTGATAACTATCTCCACATCCAATTTTCTCATTTTGGTTGCCAAATTTGAGCTCTACATGTCTTTGTTTGATTACAAAATAGTATACAATTGAAATCTGTGTTAATTTATCCGCACATTGCACATTTTCTTACATCTTCATCGTGACTTATGTCTTCCAAGGCTTTAACCCCTGCTCTCGCACATGAAAATCCTTCTCCCCTAGCTTATTTCACATATCTATATATTTTTTCCTCCTCCAGACTGTTTTTGTTACATTTTATTTGTGATTGCAAGATCTTAAATATACTGTATTTTAATCAAAATTCTGTCATTTTTGGAAAAGTATAAAAACGAAAAACTACCTATACAAATTGCTGTTTTGGGTGCATAGCATTCATGAACGTTTTCTATGAAAAATGCAGGTCTTGAAAGATAGAAGCAGACTAAACATTCAATGCCATAGCGAACTAGAACCCCGGATCTACCGGTCTTATTAAATTAAACTATTGAGATTACGAGCTCAAAAAGTGTTCCCATAAATTACAATTATATTTCGTTCGCTCTAGCTAA
Organism: Hymenopus coronatus; assembly: GCA_030762935.1. Taxonomy (NCBI): domain Eukaryota; kingdom Metazoa; phylum Arthropoda; class Insecta; order Mantodea; family Hymenopodidae; genus Hymenopus; species Hymenopus coronatus. The sequence goes on from CM060881.1 coordinate 75,240,808, forward strand.
TATTTTTTATTTTACTTCTGAGTAAAACAAACCACGACAATGCTATAAACAGAATTTTACAGTGTTCCATCAGTGAAATTTCTTTCAAGCAGACATTTCAAGAAATATGTTGAATTTTATTTTGGTATATTATTTTCTCCTTCAAATATTATTATTGTCTCTCCAGTCTCGGCTATAAGTTGTTCCTAGTTCTTTGGAAACTTCTTTTAAGCGCATTAACCTTCTTTTTGAGTATAAATAATTCTAGTGCCCGTCATGGTACTGCTTTCTCTTCCGAGATTTATATTTGATGAATTTCTTATAAGCTCCTTTGCATGTTAGTATAGTGGAAGACTGATAATAATTATGTACAACCAATTCAACATCTGTATATTTTATTTTTTGAACAAACTCTTTTTCAGTTTCTATAATATTCTGTTCTCCCGTGCATTTACACATTTTTATATATCTTAATTGCTTTCAAAGTCATTGAAATCTCCCTAAATTATTTTATAAATGAAGTATATGCCAGAATCTTTCTTCTTTCTATTATAGAACTTAATTTTAATATTGAATGTGTTGTTATTATCATTGCTATTATTATTATTATTTATTATTATTATTTATTATTATTATTATTATTATTATTACGATCAGAGCACGTTTCTCCTTCCCCTCATTTCTAGTTTATATCTTCAGTAGTAAAAAGGTTCTGACATGTCAGATCTAGTCGGCTTTCCCTCTTTTTGTTTCAGAATTTGAAATATCTATTTTTACACTAATTAAAATGGTGCGTTATTATAAATTATTATTTTATTTTGCTTCCCATTTGTTATTGTGTCGTGTGATAGTTTACCTTTTGAATTGCTGCCAGCACTGATTATTTTTCTTTATAGCATATAATTTGGACAGTTTGGATGGGATTTCTGTCACAATACAATCCTCATCATTAGTTAATTGGCATGTCCGAGTCCTTATTATGTATTATTATTGTTTCTCTCTTTCCTTCGATACTGGTGGTGTATGTTCGGAGTGGTTTTGGTATTCCTGCCAGATTTTAATTAATACAGGATTCCTGTAAAAATTCAGGATCAATATTTCATGCCATTATCTTGTTAACTAAATTGCCTGTAGCCACTCGTGAGTGTTGTAAATTGAGTTATAGGCATAGTAAACTAGTTATGTTACTTTTGTAGGATCCATTTCAAAATTCGGTGTACGCATGCACTTGTTTACTCTCTTGATAGCTGCTACAACGCTTATCTCAGCTCCACAGTTTTTTTCCTGCACGATCTTTGGAACAATTAACCTCTCCGAGGCAATCTTGTGCGCTATTATTAAATGTTTCTTTCGTAATCGGCTTACCCTCCCCGATGTTTGTAGGACTGATACCCCTCTAGGTCTTACAAGCCAATTCCTAGGGGTCGGAAGCCTTTCTTTCCACAGAATGGAGAATCTGTTACGAGGGGTCGGCCCGTAGCCAGACATTAACACGAGGAAGTGGATGATATAAAATTTAAGCGAAATTGATGATTGAAAAGATGATAACGGAGCAATTGGTGGAATGAATGTTGGGAGAAACCGGAGGACCCGGAGAAAACCGCCCAGACGCCGAATCCCACAGGCGGATGCTCGGGATCGAACCCGGGCCGCCTAGATGGGAGGCGAGCTGTCTAACTACTCACCTACGGTGCCGCCTCATTATTAAAGGTACTATATTTAAAACAGCTGTTGACTATTATATAATGTCCCTCCCCCTTTCCGCACATGATAATTTTAGTTTTGCTGGACGATGATTTTTCGAGTTTCAGGAGAACCTTTATTATTAAGTTCGTTTTGTTTCTATCCATAAATGTGGATTTAAGACGCAAATCTTTTCTTACATCCAGTTCACTGCTTGTTGAATATGGTTTCCTTTTACTTCTAGTTCTAATTCTTCTGTAACATTAAAATTATAATCTGGGCTTTCTAAGCGCTTTAAGCATGAAAGAGTTTATTCCAAACATCAGAGAAGTTGAAATGTTGAAATGTTCTTCACAGTTGAATCAAGCTTGAAATGTTCTTCACAGTGTTATTTCACTTTTATAATTATCTTGAAATCCTTCTCTTTTTCTTTCTCTAAATACGGAGGTTATTTTTTCTCCTGGTTAATTGTGAGCTTATTGTTCGTTGCATTTCTAGGTGCTTGATGAATTTAAATGGTGGACATTGTCAAATATTCCCAATACTACATTACTAGAATTCAGTATTCTTTTTATGATCATTGCTAATCATTATTCCTATAATTTCCACAAAGATCGCTAAATTCTACCCTTAATTGGGTGCATCCACGTCCAGTAGAAGCTGGTTACTTTGCAACTTGAGGCCATATGCAGGTACCTATTTCTCTTTGACCCGGCAGCTACTTCGTCTGTAACGCACTTGTATCAGGTTATGCAACACCAGCCTCTCCCGACACACTCACGTCTTCATTCTAAACTCTAAACTCTATTTCTCCTCTATTTTCTCTCTTTATTCTTGATATCGCTGAAAATCAATTATTTTAGATTGGTATTTAACTAACACTCAGCCTATATTCCAAAGAACGTTTTTTTTTGGCCGGCTACATTAACCACACAGTATCAAATCGGCACAAACTAATCCCAATTCACCGTCCTATTTAATTCTCTAACAGTATGATTATAAACTTTTATGTAACCTTTTTCAAAATATTACAATAAGCAATACATTTAGATGCTTTGGTTTAGATCCCATTACACCCCCCAAAACTTTGGTGCCAGCAGTTACATCGTATCGCTATTTTTTAAGTGCGACTATACAAATAAATATTAAAAATCCAGTTTTGCACAAGCCATCATAAACATTAGTATCAATAATTCATCCCAAATTGTAAATTATAAGGAATTTTTTAGTTATTCCTATATGTGTAGACTTTTATTTCAATTATGACTTTTATTTTCTGTATGAATATATGATTCTGCTATTTGCACATGTGCAGTGGCATTCGCTGCTTAGACTAAGAGCTTTTCACTAGAGTGGTTCAACACCAACCATGTTTCCATGGGGAATTAAAATCCATTTCAATATAATATTCTGTATTAATACTGCATGGAAACGCGGGTTCAGATCATATTTAATCTTGGATCCGATCCTCAATAGCAAGTTGGATTGGAATGGTATTGGATCGAAGTGTGTTAAAGTGGTGCATCTATGAAATTTGTAACATCCCGGTATATAAGATGATTTATGTAAATATGTGCCAGTTATTTTACACAACAATAGTGATATTTTTGTCATTTTTTAAAGTTTTACGTTGGATTCTTATTTAAATAACTATTGTCTAAGTTTTTCTAATTAATATGAGCCACGTGATGCATTTTTAAAAATACTAAAATAAAATGCCAGTTTTACAGTAAATGAGTTCACAAATAGATGTATCATATTGTATTTTTATATTGGCCATATCCAGTGTAGAAAACTTATTACTTTTCCTACTCTGCAAAACATTTGATTTTTAAAAACGTAATTATTTCTTATAATTGGAGCAGTATTTGAAAAACGTGTACTTTTGAGGGACAGTATCACTAATTTGTTTAAAAAATGTTAAACGTTTAAGTCTATGGAGTATTTTGAGTATGGAAAAGTGTCGGAAAAAAGTTTGCGAGAATAACGTTTAAAGTTGGGAATGTCTATTAATAAGCATGCGCCTACCCATTTATAGCTTCCGTTAATTGGTAGTTAAGGTGCGCCACGTGGGGAAAAATATAATTTTCTTAAAGTTTAAATTTCATATAATTTTATTGTTAAAAACTAGTTCTGTCAAATTGTTTAGAAAACAACACTTCTGTATTCAATTCGCATTGAATACGCCAAGGATTGCTATATGCTACTGTGCTCCTTTGCTTTCTTCATACGTACTTGCCAGAAATGGTACAATAAAACTCTCAGCAGAGCCATTTTTATCGTTTCAATAATCTCACAATGTATTCTTCTCAAAAAACATTCAGTAACCTCAAAAACTGCTTATAATACACAGAACTATGTTTAACGGGTTCGCCAAACAAAATCCAAATCGATCAACATAAGATCTTGAATTATTTATTCAAAATAATCTCAAGTATTATCGAATTTAATTCGTGAAATGAGGTTGACATTCAGATGCAATTGGACCCAAATCGATGTCAATTTCCTATGAAAACGTTCTAATTATGTCGCTTACTGACTAGTTGAATATTCTTAGGTAACAGTAGTATCTACTGGTAATCTGTTTTAAGAAGCGGTGTACTCTAAGCTAAAATAGTGGTAGCACCATAATGGTGAAAGAAGATAAAATCGAAAATTAGATTAGCTCTGAGTGGTATTGCTCTCTAGAACGGGCGAAAGAATTGAGACCTTGAGATGAAATATCGACATACGAATTAAATTAGCAACGTAGACAAGATTGAAATTAAAGCATAGTAGGGAAAGAACAGATCTGTTGGAACGCAGGCTATCAGAGCTGACAAAAACGAAAACAGCCGATGTACCTCAAGTGTTCGCCTGCCTAACCAAGGTTTAATTTCGTAATAAAACTGTTCGGAATTATTCATGTTCTACAAATGACATAAGACATGGATTATTATTTAGCATATAAAGACAAAAAATGTGTGTTTGCATGTGGAGGGGTGTAATCTCAAAAACCAGTCGCCAATTTCGATAATTCTTTCATCGGAACCCTATTCTTTCAGACGGTCACAAACTAGATAATGTTTCCATAAATTTGAAAACTAGAGGCTAGAGGTTTCTTTCTAATATTTATGTAACAAAATTTAAATTCATTTGGTTGAGTATGGCTATGTTTATCACTTTCTTACAAATATGGCAGATTTATTAATGACTTAGAATCCAAAGGGGTAGATGAGAAGGTGTAAAGAATTTTAAAACTACCTAATTTATTTTAGTGTGATTTCATATTGATTTTATTACAATAATACTGAAATTTCATCAACTAATAATTTTGGTACGACTTCAAAAAATCTAGTACATTCAGATGCAGGAAATTGACAAAAACGATTAGTTATCTTTATAATTAATTACTACTTTCAACTTCTAACAAAATCAGCACTTTTGGTCTGACTAGGTGAAACTTTGTACCGTATACGATAGTGACCACCGAAAATTATAAGATAGCTTACAACTTTAAAACAAAAACTACTACTACTACTGCATTTTAAACCCGCTATGTATAAATCTACACTGTTTAAAACATATGGTCAAAGTATTACACAATTTTACTATAAAATTTGCCAAAATCATAGGTACGTTACAACTTAAAAAAACTGAAATTTTATTTTGAACTATATACTATTCGTAATTTTTGAAGCTTGTTTCTGTTAATAAAAATGTACTGCTTGGTCAACCAGGGCACAAATTTGTGCACTTGGACTGTAGGACTTGGCGAAAATTATATGTATGATTAAATATCAACCTCTTATGTACACATTTTAACTATTTATACAATAAGATGAAAACTTACGCTTTAGATAAAAGTCCAAATTACAGATTACTTATAACTTACCAAAATCGCCCTATACTTATTTTCATCCCCGTGCGCATAGAGTCTACCAATAGAATGCCGGAGAAGACAGCTATTATTTAGTAATCTCAGAAGAATTCCAGAAATTATCGCTAGGTAAAAAAGGGCGTCACGAGAACATTTTATAACCAAAATCAATTCTGAAATAGGACTTAAGTAAACAATTATATCTTTTGTAATTAAAATAACTAATTAGATATGCTCGCTTCCAAATAGAACTTTTATTGCTTCTAAACAAATAACCGTTGTAACAACTAAGAAGTGAGAGAAAGCTGACCTGGGACACAAGAAAATCTGATAGGAAATTATACTCTATACTGATAAAAGTACAAAGCATTTAACTGCAATAAGTACTTTAAATCACGGGTGTGGTAACAGCCATTTCAAAACCTACAGTAGCTGATAATAAGTTCTAATCTTCAAACAGACCTCGACCACTCTCCATCATGTACATAATAATAAAAGCCAGTGAATGGAATCTATGAGTATAAAAATACAATAAAGAGTATTATTAACAAACCAATGTTTTGATTTGTCATTAAAATTTTGAATTTTGGGCCTTTGTTTAATTTTACTCAATTCACCCCTCATCAACCAATCCAATTCGATAAACCCAAATCTATAAATTCTATGAACTGTTAACTATCAATGAATTCAATGAAAAATTCTTTCATATTGTTAGTTTAATGTAGCATAACCAACCATAAGTGAATAATCTTGAAGTTGAACCAGCCACAAATAGTTTGCTACTGATGGAGTATTTTGTAGGATAGAAGAGGGAAACGCTCAGCTGCTGGATAACACATTGCAGTGCCTCATCAACTGCCCATGGTAGTTAAGTTTCATAAAATACAAAGTATATGAAATTAAAATAAAAAGGTAATCTATGCTTAAATAAAATTGTTCCCAATCATAATCCTAATAACTTACTAAAACTGATATTAACTTTATTGTTAATGCCAACAAAATCAGGACTTAAAAACTATTCAATTTAATATACTTCGTCCAGAAGGAGAGTTTTACCTTTATCTTTAAATGTTTTTATTTAGCATTAAAAAATTTATTTTGATGGTTTAGTTAAATAATACAAAGTTAATAAGGAATTTTAGCCCTTTCATTATAATTTCTAGACGTAAGCTTATTTAGAACTATTTATTTTTGGTTTATACAAGAATGTCTGGGCCATATCTGAACTAAAATATCATCAATTTGCTGGTGAAAAATTTAGTGTGTTAGATTTACATGACCTTCTCTATCTAACATCACCTATTTTAATTTTTACATGGATTCTACAAACTATTTTATGAATGAAGTAGAGTCAGATTGAAACCACGAATCTCCGGATTTCATCAAGTTGCTGTAACCAACTAAGTTAACATGACATTGAATGTTTCAGTCTGGCCAATCTTTCCAAATCTTTCCCTACCACATTTGTGTGAAAAGAAGAATTCGTTACTATTTTACGAAAGTTTATTTTCTCTGCTTCATTGTATTCATATAAACTTTACCCGACATAGTTTCATTACACATTTCGTTAAAGGTGAAAGGGGTTTGAGGATAGAGGAAACCGAATCGATAGTCATTTAAAAACACCGGATAGCTGTATGCTGAAATTCAATACTCAAGTTTGGTGTTTATCAGACATTCCGTTAGGCATTTATCCTCTACGCGCACATACACACGAGTTTTTCTAAAAAAAAAAAATTGGATCCGTGGGTCTCAAAACATGTATTTTTGGTGTTTTCTTTGGCTGCAATACAATTCTTCCTCTACTGCTGTAAGTACGTAAAAGGAAAAGAAAAAGTAGAGAAATCGCATGATTTTGTATGTCAGAGAGAGAAATATCAATATACTTTTGTCCTCTTCTTAATGCACCCCTGCATACACATAATGCAACTATATATTTATTAATATTCTGCATATACTACTTAGTATCCTGTACATCGATTAATTGAAGACATTCCTATGCATCACGAAGAGCTACAGATCGATTCAAATTTGAAAATATTTTTGCATTAAGAAGTACAGATGAGAGGAGCGCGAGCAACCCGAAGGTTGGTTGAAACCGGGACAGAATTATGGGAGAGATCACAACCCGACCACATCGAGTAGGTAGGATGATACTGCTGTGATTTGTCAGTGCCTTCCATGAGACACAAGTAAAAGGACACAACAGCCAGACCTTGAAAGCATCGAGGAAGAATCCTGATTGGGGAAAAATCCCCATGCTCCCACAGGAATCGAACCTAAGTCCCCTATACCAGAGGCAGGCGCGCTATCACTGCGCTACGGGGACGGTCAGTGAGGTAACAACATTCACAAATAAAAAATTTAAGCTTGTATAATTATTCTTTGGTTATGGATAACTTGTAATAATACCATGTATTCACTTTCTTCTCCTATACACCTGAACCTGAGTATTGCAACGGTAATGCTCTGCAAAGTGTCGCTGTCATGATTATACACCCTCGGTAATAAAAAGTGTTGTTAAACGTTCCATATGTCTTTGTGTGTGAAATAAAACATAATACATAGATTTTGGAAATTACATGAAGCCTAAATTATAACTAGCTTCTTAAACAAAGTGAAAGAGGGTAATGAAGTTACATCGGAAAATGAAGATAAGCATGGCAGTGCCGACATATAAAGGTAAAGGGGAATGTGCAAGCCGGAAAATTATAGAGAAATTAGTTTATTGTCGACAATGGAAAAATGTTATACAGAAATAATGGCAGATAGAAATATTGATAAGTGTATAAACAGCGAAGACGAGAAACTTAAAAAAAATATGTATGAACAACTGAAGAAAATTAAAAATCTCGTGTGTTCCATTTAAATGACACTCTCTACTTGCTCTGCAAACTATTCTTACGAAGGATTATTCTTTTATCTACATCATGCCAATCGAGACGAACATTACCAGAAATTGTCTTATTGCTTGCTTCCTTATAAGCAGAAATAATGGAATTCACTAGGATAAAGCAATAGTTAAATCTTTTAAAAACTGGCCACTACATGAGCAATTGAGGTTCCTTCGCTTTGAATTGTCAGCAGTAAAACATAAGAAAGCTCAAACGAAAAGTGGCCCCTTTAGAAAACTTACATAGTTTAAAACTGAAATTTTAATAACAAGAAATATCTACTACAAAAATGTATCTGACATTTATTAACGAGGTCTGCATTTGTATGTGATAAGCTTTTGCCTCTTACATTTCATCAGTTATGCCAAATTCATCTAGAATGAAAGGTTTTAAGCAGCTATACCCAGAAAATTCAAGATATACATTTTATTTCTGATTTATTTCTTAAATATATAGAATTTAATCAAAGTCGTTAGAACTATTTTTTAGAAAAAAAAACTTTTCAAACATGTGGTGGTGGTCGTGGTGGCGGTGGCGGCGGCGGCGGTGGTGGTGGTCTTCATGTGGCATCTTGGAAGATACCAAACTGTATATAAAAATGTTTTCTGTACTTCGGAAACCTCAAAACATATATTTCCGGCGAAATCCCGACATCGAATTTTTGGTTGGAATAGAGTACATCCTCTATACATTACGTTCGTAGTACGTGTAGAGAAAGTAAAAACTGGAACTGCTGATTGGTGGTGCTAGAGGAAATTTTTAGGAAAATAGAGATGGGAGAAATTTGAAGGGAGATGAAAATGAAGGAAAAAAAATCTAAAAATTAGCCAGAAATAAGACAGAAGGCATAGTGGAAGTGAAGTATTGAGTAATCTATAAAATAAAAAGTTAATTTTATACCAAAAAATAACGTTAGGATATGTAGATATGATTTAATAATAAAATATGTAAGGTTGAGCTATAAGAATGGTGTAAGGATAAGAACAGGAGAAACTAATTTTAAAAGAATGAGAACCAATCAGTTAGAACTATTTATTTTGTGAAGTTACAGGAAGTATTGGTCACTGCTTAGCTGAATATAAAGAGGTAAGAAATTGGAGGGAAGAAATTTGTGAACACAAATGCATTAGTATGCTGGGAGAGATAATAGCAATGAAGTGATGAATGGGAAGGGAAAGAGAATAATTAAAGAAGTAGGAAAATATTTAAGAAAGATAAAAGAAAAGTTGTAAGAGAGAGGGAGAACAGCAGAAACAAACACGCAAACAAAAAGGAACTGCACTCGCTAACGGAGCTAAGCGGATGTAAGGCCTAAGGAGTATTCAACCTAACTTGTATATTATCATAAATAGTTCAAATAATGAAATTGATTGTACGAATTGAAAATGAAACCCAAGTACAATAAATTATTATAATTATAATAATAATAATAAAAGCATAATAAAGTATTACTTGAAATATATAATTCAATATATTTTCATAAATTACTTGGACTAAGCAACTTCAACCAACCGAATGACGTCTGAAGTCACCTCGCAGAACCTCCGTAACTTAAGACAAGAAGGGAAGCGAAGATAAGGGAAACACGTAGTGTTTTACAATCGCATACACTAACTTGAAATGTATTAGTAACTTCGTCTTTCCCCATACCTCACTGTCCCTCACTTCTCTCTTAGCCCGGAGCAAAACAACATGTTCTCTGACATCACCAAGTTCCCATTTTGCCAACACTAGTAAAATTGTTCCATCTAAAATAAACGTTACAAGTTACTTAAATCATGAGTAATAGGATAACATTAAAAATTTACTTATTTAGAGTTTCTATCTTGTTCTTTTGATAGAGCAAAGAAACACGAATACCTCTGCGGACACACAAACACTGGAGCGGTAAAAAGAAAGTAAACCTTTATCAGTGATGAAATTTACGACCATCCTAGTGTCTCCATTTACTGCCAATCTGTCGGTAATCTACAGTCTTTTGTATCGCTGAATGAACGAGAGAGGCATTCAATTCTTTTTTCTAAGGTCCTCAAAGCAAATCGATTCTCGACTAGTTCACTTTGTAGTGTTGAGTTCTCAAAGTAGGGTAAAGCGGGAAAATGTCGATAATTTGTTTCCGTTCGTCACTCAATGTAACAACAGCAAGCTATATTGTCGATAAGTAATCTGTCCCATTTTCTAATGACGTTTCAGATACGCTTTCAGTTTGAGAGAAAAGTTTTCGTTTCTTTCATTGCGCTTAAATGAAATGTACTGTTATTAACAATAATATCAAAGGCAGTGTAGAAATATCAGAGTTGCAAGAAACAAAGTATACGCTGTGTAATTACAGAAGTAAATCACTCGCCATTTTAAAAAAAAAAGTCTGATGTGCTACACTCACATGATTATTTCTACCTATTCTGCAACAAACTATTTTTAAAAACGAGTATTCTTCTAACTTCTTTATGTTAGTTCAGATAAACAATTGTATAGATGTTTTTGTTAGATTTCTTCGAAAATGCAAAGCAATGAGGAAATACACTAGGCATTTTTTTTTACTTTCTTTAACACGTATGTACATGGTAGATAAACAAGATATTATATTCCACCCAAAAATTCAATACCGAGATTTCACCGAAAATACAATTTTAGGATTCCCTGTATCCTAAAAAAAACATTTTTGGGAAAATATAATTAAATGTGAGTGTTTGTGTGTGTGTGTATGTATGTATGTGTGTGTATGTGTGTCTGTGAACACGATAACTCAAAACTAAAGTTTTAAAATACTAAACTTGGTAGGTAGTTTAGTATCTTTCTAGGATACGATTTGGGGCAGTGGCCACTATTCATTTCTCTCAAATTCCTTCGGTCCAGTGGAGAAAATATCCCTTACTTGCAGTTTTAAAACTCCATCTGGCGGATTTTGAATGCTCTTGAAGCGGTGAGAATTCTTCAGCACTATACTTCTTTTGGGTTTACTTGTCTTGAGGACCAATAAAATTGGAAGGTCGCTTTCACCATGCAAGTTAGGGGCGGGCGGTTTTGCAGGCCTTGTAACAACAGATATAGAGGGGTGAGTAGCTGTTTTTCTTTTAAACATATGTATTTTTCTCTGAACATGAGACAAGTTAAACTAAATACTGTATGCCAGCGCCTTGGGTAAAGTCTTAATAGGGTAGCGAATATGACAAAGAGTTTGGGAATCTTTGAAAAAAATCGTGGTGTGATGGGGCTGAACTAGCCACAACCGGAGAATTTGTCACTGCTCTAAACCGTTTCTTATAAGTTATAACCTTGCACCGCTTAAATATATTCTTCCGCGATCGATTTGTTCCCTTTCCCCTGATTAGCTAGTGCTCACCTTTGAAAGGTAAAGATGACAAACTAACCCTATGCAAGGCAAGGTCGGTCGATTAAAGAGATTTTAATACTGTCATGATAGATGTCCCCTGAGGTAGGTTTAAAACGAAGGATCCTGCTATCTATTTATTTCATAATAATATGCATACGTATATATACGTATAATCTATTACGTTCTCTAGAACGCATGTACAGTGCGCGTAGTAGATGGAGAAGATGTTGTATTCAACTACCGACATTTTACCGGAAATCGATTTTGTTTTACTCCTGGGCATGCAAAAATAATCGAATTTAAATTGGCTCACGTAGCGAAGAACTTTAAAAGATTTGAGTATCGCTTTAACCTAGTGTATTCCGTATTTCCTTCTACTTACAGAGAAGTAAGTAATCTCTATTAGTACAATATAGAAAAAAAAAAATATGTTGTAACAATAATTTGTAGGGAAATGGGGATTAATAACAGTATATATTTGAAGATGCTATATGCTATATTTTGTTTTAATAATTGCTAAAAAGTGTTTAGGGAAGAATGTTAAATTAACTCCTACAAATATGTTAAAAATTGAGCTTTTAATCGGATGGGATTAAGGGATAATCCGATAGAGAAAATCATGTGAATGCAACACATCAGATTTATTCTGGAAGATATTAAGAGCTGCACCTTTTTCACCCCTTTCTACAGTTCCACAGCTAGCAGTAATGAATGTCGCCATGGGATATAACATCACCTAATAACAACCAATCATCTCAACAGTTAGGTCATTCTTCGGCTGCTGTGCTGCCCAGTTGCGGCCAAATTGGAACTAACCTGCTTGAGCTGGCCTGACATGGTCAAAGGACAAGCACTGAGGACTTAGACAGTGACTGAAAAACCACGGCTGCAAATTCAACCAACGACTTCGCGAGGGAAGGTAATTTTGGAATATGGTTTTGGTTGAGCTAAGTTTTCGGTAAGTCAGAATTCTTTGTGTTAAATGCTCGATAAGGAATTGCAGGACAACGTCGCACATTATTGCTAAAGAAAACCACCAAACCAACAAAATTGCTATTAAAATAAGGGAAGAGCTTTGCTCTCAAGTCTAGACACTTACTCTGTATCTTCCTCTATTGAGAAACCTAATGAATTAAATCATGACCAGTAGGAAAAAATAAAATGTTGCAATTGTACAAAATATTCAGAAATAATTTGTTAATAAATTGTTAAGGGTTATTAAAGCTCTTATTTTCCACCACCATACTTCTTTGTAGCCCTAAAAGTGCTAAGAATTGTTGAAAATCTACTCTAGGCATTCCGTTCTAAGCACACCTAGATAATATTCTAAATCCAGCACGGATCATAACAATGTTAGAGAGGAAACTTTGTTTCACATGATGACGTTGAGACGGATTGTCGCCCAGCTGAATGTGTGCATAGCCCATATTTTAATTATTTTGATTGTTTAAGTTAATTGCTAAGTATAATATCAAGCATTTGTTTGTCATAATGTATATTTAAAGTTCAGAGAGACTGTTCCTGGAGAGCATCTTCTAACTTTAACCAGAGATTTTCAAGTGAGATCTCAATTGTTTATGACAGTTGCTTTTGTGTATTACAAGGGGGAATAGATGCTTTGTATTAGTCAAGAATCGGAAAGAGAAAGTTGATGTGGCACATATTGAGGGGAACCACGAGAAATTGGGGTCAAGAATCACGTGAAAGACGTATTGGCCAATTGAAAATAATTACCTCACGTCAGAAGCGCACCCCAAGCTATTTTCGGCACCAAAATGGGCCAATGAGATTGTACGTTGAGAGTTCTGCGCGTGAGTAGAATTTACTATAAATGTAGGGTGTTCGCCCGAATTTTCAGGTACTGTGAAATGTAACGTCACGCGGAACCTGCGACGCTCAGAACAAGAAATCTGCGTCAAATATTAAAGTATCCGCAAAATTTATTATGGTAATTCAGGTACTATGGAATGTAATGTCACGCGGAACCTTCAACGCTTGAAATAAGAAATCCGCGCTAAAAGGTTAAGTGTCTGCAAAAAGTCTAAATATTTATCAATTGTGATCCAGCCACTGTTGTGAGGTAACATCGCGCGGAGCTTGTGTAAAAAGTTAAAGTGTCCATAATATTTCTGGACGTAATAATTGTAATTATCGCCGCATAAGTTCAAGTTTCCTTTGTGCGCGTTTACGCTCTATTGTGAGAGAAAGTACGGTGACAGAATCCGCCAGAAACTGTCTACGAGAACGCTTGTAAAAGGACCAGTCGTCGCAGCGCAGACCAGCACCACAGGTACGTACGCAGATCCCACGCCTCAACGTGTTACACGACAGCAGTCAATAAGAGGTGAATAATAAGTCGGTCCCAATGGCCGCGCTCGCTAAAGTTTCTCGCTTTGGTGCTTCGTGGCGCAGGGGATTGTGGTTTCGAGTCCCTCCTTGGGCATGGGTGTATGTTTGTATAATGTGTGTATAAGTGTGTGTATTTATGTGTGTGCACTAAAAGCAAAACGGTAATCAAACTGAGTAAATGTTAGGAAAACGTAAAAAAAGAGGGAAAAGGAATACCGCGGTGGAGTCCCGACCACACTCCGGAACTGTATAAAAAATAAATAAAGTGCATGTGACAGTTAAGAGCTACGGGGCAAAGTCATACGGAACAAGCGTTAATGTTATCACATTTGTATTTGTTTTCAGGAGTTTGGTGATCGCGGGGCAGGAGATGGAGCCATGCGAGCGGTCACGTGACAGTACAGCTTGCGCCTATTCGTCCTACTACAACACAGACGGGCTGGCCCCTAGCAAAAAAGGGCAGAGGCAAGACCTCATTATCGCCATGAAGGTAACAGAGCATGCTATCCTTCATTTAGCACGAATTAGCTTTCAGCTTCCCTGCTTGTTTCGTGCGCCACCAAGTTTTATGTTGCGACTAACAGGCTATAAACGTTGTTTGTCTATCTGTGTATGGGTGCGCATTTTAAAAATCGAGAAATATATATAACTTAAAATTTTACAAATCTATATTATCGGAATCACTTGCATTTAAGTGCTTAAAAATGATTCCCTTACTGAGGATCAATGAAAATGAGCCTGTGTAAGCCAAGAATAAGAATCCGATTTCTAACAATTATACTACATTCTGTGTTATTATTTACTTTGTGTTACTTGGATAGGTACAAGTTTTTTTTGTTTTGTTTTTTTCGTAGTCGGCTTACCCTCCCACTGACACCCACTAGAACTTACAAGCGAATTGCCAAGGAACCAGAAACCTATCGGAGAGCCAACGGCACATAACCACATAATGGAGAGTCTGGAACAAGTGGTCGGCCCTTAGCGTGAGGAAGGGGTGATATGAAATGGAAGCGAAATGGATGACAGGAAAGGTGATAATGTAGAATATGCTGGATTGAGTGGCCTGAGAAGCCCGAGGACCCGGAGAAAAACCTTCCAGACGCCGTTTCGTCTACCACAAATCCTACTTGCGGGCACTTGGATCAAACCCGGGCCGCCTAGGTGAGAAGCGAGCGGTGTAACCACTCTACCACGGCGCCGCCATTATGATACATATTTGCCGGAAGTATTTAATACAGTAAATGTTACGATAGCATACAGTTTGGCAGATATATAAAACTGAACAAGAATGAAGACACTGCGAATCTATATCTTACATATTCAGCCTGAAGCCAACTTCAGCAGAAAAGTAATGTTCCGAGTTTTCATCGTCTGAAAATACAAATACGGAACGATTAAGGCTAGACTGGACCGAACGCGATGGCTCAGGCGGTTTCGTCTGTGGCCCGTATTTGGGAGATCGCGGGTCCAATCCCCGTGGCCGGTCTACCTGAACCATTAGCATTTTTCGGAGTTTGCCGGGTGGCCAGGTGAATTCTGGGAATTTGCCGGTCTACCATTTCTTGTTCCTATTAATTCCTAATTAACTCTTTCGGGAATGAAGGCCCAGGCGGGTTGGGGCTGGATGGGAATTGCGCAATGTAAAAGATTATTCTGGCGTTGTCGGGAGAACTGAATCGGGACTGGCGACTCGAAGTTCGTGAGCAGGGTCTAGGGTGGTGTCGGAAGTGTTTCCAATTGTAACCATAGGGAATTCATTCATGCTTGCGCACATCGGCATACGGATCTGGTCACCCTTTGAGTCTCTCCCTTCATCCATCCCTCCCCCATCACTGCGGTCAGTAAGTGGCAAAGAGTCACAAGGGCCTACGTCCAATGCTCTGCCCCAGTCCTGTGGGGCCACATCGTGACTAACCCTAATCCTAAGGCAAGCATACGAAAGATATCAACTAATATATATTTTGTTTTTTCTTTGCCTTATTCCTTGGGCGTCTCTTTTCATCACAATTTCGCTTTTTGTTTGGCACAAATTTTAATCTGCATTAAAGGTGCAATGTTGGAACAGGGGCTGAGCAACTGACTCCACCCGCGCGCACACTGTTATCATGGTTGCGATCCCTTGCCCGCTTGCTATCATCCGTTTAAACTTCGGCATAAGCAACACTCGACGGCTTAGTCTCAAATGAACGTATCTACAAAATGTTCACTTATCAGGATCGCAAAAAGAAAGCTTTTTGCTACTTTGATGCTTCGATTTGATGTCTGAAATTGCTTTTAGTAATTCCGTCTTTGAGAAATAGTAATCCAATATTTCTTGTGCTGGCTCGTCGGCAGAAACCAAAGAATTATTCAAATAATGGTACGGTAATTTATATGCCATTTTATACAAATCTAAGAAATCGTTCGTTTTATGCCTGGTTATTTTCAATTGCTGGTTGTATGTGATTAAGGAGTGCCTTATCCCTTTTCTGCCGATTTGTGATGAATGAAAACTGTCCTCAAGTTTATTATACTTAAAACAAACTTACTAAGGATCGCTTTTCCTGAATTGAAGCCACATAATATACAGCCAGTGAACGGTATTGTCTTCAATGTCAATTGTTATGTTTTTTAGAACATAGATTTAAAGTCGTATACATCTGACTGATCTATTTCTTTTTGATTTTATATTAATTGACTGTCAAAGGTACTTGTTCATATTGCTTACCAACCAGTAGATCAAATATGTTTACATTCTTACTTGCATTTTCAATGTGGGCAAGCACGAATCTCATTCCATTTGAGAATGTCCTGGCTCGAAGAATATCTGATTAAGGACAGGAATAGCTAATGGCTATGCTCCACTCAGGCACGTGGTACTCACAATTAAATTTATACTCTCCCTCACAGGAGTCAGGTATTCCTGATTACTAGTAGCAGAATTGTCCATATATTCATAAACACAAGGGACAACTTTATTCGCTCCTCTAACTATAATTCCTTCTTATCACATATAGTTTTCATCCTGTCTTGTTGCTACTTCGTAAACAGTAAGATTATACACAGCTTATCTTCGTTTATAGAATATAGGTTTAGCGTAAAATACAGGACAATACCTAATAGCCTTCATGCCAAATTACTTAAATATGCTTTTCCATTTTCAAAGTCATGCTTATATACTCGTCAATCTCTTTTATTTTTAGGGTATTTTTTTTTCTTGATATGTGCCTTTTGTAGGATTCTTCAACCCTAGGTGTTTCTTTATTATTGAGTTGATTATAAGTGTAAAATGTGTCACTCTTGTCTTTCCTTATATGGAAAAAGAGATTAAGTTGTTCTATAAAATATTATGATACAAAATATTATGATATGACAGGCAGAGCATTGTCAATTTCACCTTTTTGAACGAACATATCCTACATGTTAATATTCTCCAGTTGTTTCTTTAAATAATGGAATGACCCAGTGATAAAGAAGTTAATATGATCTAAGATACTTGCTGCTTTCTTCAGGTCTGTTTAAGCTAGGTTTTTGTTTTGCTCTCTTATCTGCCACAGCAACAAATGTGTTCTTCTTTTTTAACATATTTCTCACTGCAGTTTCTGTAATGTTAAAGGTAGCTAAGAAAAATGTTTGGCATACCCGAAAAAGGTCTTTGTTTTTCACCAGATAAAAATCTCTACTTTTAT
This sequence comes from Hymenopus coronatus, assembly GCA_030762935.1. Classification (NCBI taxonomy): domain Eukaryota; kingdom Metazoa; phylum Arthropoda; class Insecta; order Mantodea; family Hymenopodidae; genus Hymenopus; species Hymenopus coronatus. The sequence continues at coordinate 75,258,574 of CM060881.1, forward strand.
TCTTCTTTGAAAATATTCATATATTTTCTTATATGCATATATTCTGCATATGTTCTAATTAGAGTTTTTGTTTCTCGGTAACAAACGTAATCAGATATTATCGTGCTTATTGACATCATCCTGCTCCAAAAGACAATAGTGATTGCTCTGTAATCATCCTCATAAAAGTTAAAATTGTATTTGCGAGGACACTGAGAGCATTCTTGCGGCTTAACGGTTTTCTGTGCTTGAACTTTTACCGTTTTTCGTTCGAACTTCCTGATATCACTGTATGTTCCTCTTTGGTATGTTTCTTCTCCAGTTGTCCTGAACCTGTCATATTTTAACTTTTTTTTTGCTTTTCTTCTTGAGTTTTCTGCTCTGTATTTGAATCTGAATCTTAATATTTAGCGCTAGCACTAAATTTCTCATTGTTTGGAGGAATCTGAATTTCTCCATTGTGTTCATTTTCAACAGCCGTATTAATATCATAAAGCAAGTTACTGGCCATTTTAGAATCAGCTATAATTACTGAAACTTCCTAATTTTCTTTCACGTCATTCTCTTTAATGACCACAATTTCATCTTTATATCTTGAAGGGCATAGGTGTTCTAAGGTACAAGCAACTGATAGTGGCATGAGTGTATGATAAACTTTTACGGTGGTTTGCTTTTTGTTTGGAAATACGCAGAAATCTTCTTTCTCTACGTACATAACTGAGATGAACTAGCTTCATTAGAATCCGAATTTTCAGTTTCAATTGGTAGATATTACAGGGCTCTTGACTTCATCATATTCATCAATAGAGCGCGATTTACTGACATTCTTCTGCTATTGTAAAAATCAATTGAAACCTAAAACATAATACGTTTGCTGCAGTTTCCAATTATTCAAACATTTATATTGAGAATGAAATTTTGAATGAAATTAGATAACTATTTTATTAAAACTGATATTGCATTGTATTTCAAAGGGAAGCATCACAAAGTTTGTAAATTCACTTACCGTAAAAACTGTCCCTACTATATTTCTGCTGCTATTATTATTATTGTTGTTGGTTTTTTTTTTTTTGTAGTTGTTGTTTCATGAAAAACAGGTTCGCGGTTTAAAGAATTAAAAGTAAGGAGAATTTAAAGCAAGAAAACTCGTTGATGAATAAGGTAGTCTAATTACCAATTATTTACCAGCTCATTCTGTCACTGAGGATCTCAGAAGATCATAAGGCGGCTCTTCATTTCATAATTCAAGTTAGGTATCTAAAGAAGATGAAATCGAGTAGTCAGATTGTTGATTCTTGCTTTCAGATATGCCAATTGTATCAGTAAACTGGCTAGTCTAAAAGCCATTTCACAATTAATGCAGACCACTGTTTCAAAATATTTCTTTCACTGTCTGGTTAACATCATTCAGCTACACATCCTCAAAAAGATTGTGTCCTATTCACATGACTTTCTCTACATCTCTGTAAAAAATTGTTGTTAATAAGCTTATTCTTCTATCTGCTTCATGCTAATCGAAATAAAACATTAGCAGAAATGAGTTTACTACTTATTTTCTTATAAGTGGAAGGGAAATAAGCGAATACACTAGGCTAAACCAACAGTCAAATGTTTTAAAATGGGTTGCTATGGGACTGAAATCCGATTATTTGCGTGGCCAGGAGTTGATAAGTTCCCGTATGAAGAAAAGTATAAGTAATTTAAAACTGAAACCAATAATAAGAAATGTTTCAAACGACCAACTCCACGAAAAAATATATCTATATGACATACATTATGTGTTTTAACGAGCTCTACATTTTTTGTGTAGTAAGTTTTTGTCTGTCTCTTACGCTTTACCAGTTATGAAAATTCCGCAAAATTCACCCAGGATATAGATGTCTTCAGTGGCTATTCCCAGAAAATTCAAGATACAGATTTTATTTATCAACTAAATATTTTTAATATAAGATATTTTTATCAAAATCGTTAGAGCCATTTTTTCGAAAATCAAAATTTTCAAAAAATGTTCCATGTAAACAGTATTTGGGACCGGAGTTTGTGCAAAATGTGCAAAGCCCGCGTCTTTGGTGTGCGGATAGTGTATCTGCCACACATTTAGTCGCCCTCCGTGGTGTAATGGTTACCATGCTAACTTCATATACCCAAAGTCGCGGGCTCAAACCCGGCGGAGAACGATGGATTTTTTCGGGTGTAAAACTCCTGAGCAAGGCTTCCTTCGGAAGGGAAGTAAAGCCGTGGGTCCCGTGTCGTAGATTTACGGCACGTAAAAGAACCTCTGAGCAAAATTAAGCGGTCTTTTACGCCCAATTTAGAATGGGACGCTGAGAACCACAGCAATTAAGAGCGTCCATAAATGACGCGCCATTTCCATTTTTGCCACACATTTAAGAGGTGTCGAGTCGAATCTTGGTTAAAGTGAGTTGACCAATAAGCTTTATGTCCTAGAAGACAAATGAAGTAACTTTAAGCTTCATGGACCCCGAACTCACTTGAACAGCATTTCATTCATAATTCAATATGGCTTACCAGGTTAAAGGATATTAAACTAAAAATGTAAAAAATATAAAATTATAAGCCTTTCCGCTCCGTTACGTAAAATTCCACTTCCATGTAACTAATTCGAGCCATTCGGCATTGATTAATATAGAGTAAAAGGCTGTATTACTCGATGTATTTTTACATGTTTTCTAAAGTTGTTAGCTACAGTATATCAACATACTTGTCGAACATTAGAAAAATATTCGCATGCCGTTAAGTTATGTCAAGGCATAACAAGTTTTCCATACATACACTATAGCATCAGCGTCATTTCACTTCACGGTGTATGACTAAAATGCAATTAGTTTTTACACATCACAGTCAGTAAAACATGTTTTCGTTATGATCTTAACGTTTAACCCAAAGCGCTATATTGCTTCAAAGGTTTTCCAACAGAAGAGCTTCAGACCAGAATCCAGCGATAACACAATCTCAAAATGAAAGTTCTCCATGTAGAAGATTTCATAACACAACGGCGAACATTGGTTCTGGAAAATAAAGATCGTTTTGCAGTATGTCCTTGTACTTGCAACCCGAAAATTACAGTGCAGGGCTAACAATAAAAGACTTCAAAAAAGCATATGTCACGGAAATGAGAATATCAAGCTATACCAAACAGAACCGGAAATGAGAAATTATGCGGCCAATAACGTGTGTGCCGCAACCATTATAATTAAAATCAGGCAAACTACAGTAATTTAGAAAAGTATCCAAGCACAATGGAGAGCAGTGCGATACCAATTATCAAAACTCGTTTCCTGTTGCATTTCCGCTGTATTATTTTCACAGCTTCTGATTTTTTCCTACTGTTATAAACCACCGAAAACTGACATGGTATTTCCAGAATGGATACAGAACTACCATTCTTGTGACGCCTGAGTTTAACAGTATCAGAGAAAGCTCCAAACCCCTACCCAGGCGGCTTGCCCCGAAAGATAAATACAAAAGCATGATACGAATATTTTAGCCTTTACATATGCAGTTGTCTATGCCACTTCATTCTTATCAATCTTAGTGGTAAAATTATATACAGCCCTTCCTACCATTTGGATTTACTGTTAGGAACTCTTTTCAATAATTTGAAGCCTTATTACAACATGATTTTAAAACCAATTTAATTAAATAAATACTCTACGGAGCGCCAACCTGACACCACATAGTTCATGGAAAATGTGCTCGCAACAAGGCGACGCAGTTTGTTATTACAGAGCTGTGCTGGTGCGAAACACACAGGAAGCATTACCGGTTTTAAAAACCTTCTTGCCCTCTATCTTCTCAGAAGAAGAGACGCGATATATTTTAATGTTAAGGAAAAAATTATCTGATGTGTTACTTTCACACAAGTTTCTCTACTTACTCTGCAACAAACTATTCTTACTAAAGCTTATTCTTCTATCTGTTTCTGCTTATCAAGATAAACATTAACAGAAAGTGTTTATAACATACCAGGCAGCCCAACAGCGCCGTATTTCACATGTGCAGATAACCCTTCGAGCGTTTAAAGAATTGCAGAATTCAATAGGGCAAATTCAAGTAAACACCAGTCAAAGGCTGTGTTTGCGCGATCGACATGCGGTCCACTCTTGCATATCGGCAGAAACGTTGAGAGAATCTCGCTCATTGAGAGCAGTTCCCAGGTTTGTCTTAATAAGAGTCCGTGATCTCGTACACAGGAACGTGCAAACAGGTCGAAAAGTTAACATGTTTTCTATAATGTTTTCTTATACTTCAGTTACACAACTTCTATTTTTGAGAGAATAAAGTCATCTTTTAGATTGTGAATTAATTACAAAATCTGCGTTCTACTCCTCTTGCATCTCAGCAAAGGGAATTTCGCTCACTGAGAGGAGTTCCCAGGTAATAAATATACAGCTTAATTACCTTATCAAAATGAGAACAATTTATCTAACACTCGAGTAACTTTAAGGTGCGCCAGCGTAACGTTCGCTACGCAACCCGCTAGGCTGGCTAGAAAAAAGGTAAAGAAGCAACCTTTGACATGGAAACCAGATGATCTGCTTGAAAAATCAATCAAGAAGGACACAAAATACACCTCAAAAAACATGCTCTACATAATACATTTAGGAAATTAATTGAAGCAGAAAAAAAGTTTTGAATAGTTGGTATATATATTTTATACATAGCAAACGGAAATTTACCCTTGTTCTTACATCTTGCTTTCCTATTTCCTTCGGGTATGAAAGTAAAAAATCCAATTTCTTAATTCTTGTTGTACATACAGTTATCAATATTATCCTGTGTGGTATAGATCGTTCGGGTAAAATACTGAAAATCTTGGAAAAGTTGTGCATTGAAAAGCTTTCGATTTCGTAGAATATAATGTCCGTTATTAATTCCCAGTGTAATGTGTTCTGCCATGGTGACAGAATTGATGAATGACATAAATGATGAAGCATATTCATTAACTATATATGAATCTACTGACGTTTCAGTAATGAAAACATGCTTTATGTGTTGGACATTATAGCAGGACTCTTGAAACAATAGCTGATCATTGTCCATATATGCCATGCCACTGCTGGTTAGATCAAATCGGTCTCAAAACTGAAAACTGTTGGGATTGGAAAATGTGAAATACATGTAGAAGGAATCATTATCTGCTCCCCCCTCACCTGTAGTTAATAAAACATTCATTGCGTGTCTGCCTCACATTCAACAGGTCGTGAGTTCGAATCTCACTTAGGGTGAGTTACCCGGGTAAGGTTTTCTTCGCGGTTTTCCCTTATCCTGAGAAGACGAATGTCGAGTAACTTTAAGCTCCATTGACCCCGAGATCATTTGAGCATCATTTCACCAATTTCATTCATCGTTCGATATGACCAACCAGGTTAAAGGACGTTAAGATACCCAAAAAAAAAATACATGTCGTTTATTATTTTTGTGTTACCCCAAAGCCGCTGACGAATTACCAGCATCTGTTGAATACTAATCAAGGAGACAAAGAATTGGTTTTCTTGTAGCGTCAAAAGAAGCTTACAATGACCTTTTCATACTGCCTACGTGCTCGAGTGTTCAGCGAGCTGACTTCTCACCCGAAGGTCCGGCTTTGATTCCCTGCTGGGATGGGGAATTTTTCTTTAACCAGAATTATTCCCTATCCACCACAGTGTCTGGAAGTATGTATGTATAATGAATGTGTGTCTGTTTGAGAAAAATGAAACGACTTAATCCCAACGTAAAGGAACTTACAGACAACGAATTGTTTCTTATACAAAGCCCCCGATATGACCTTAGATATGAAAGGGAGGATATATAAATTAAACAATAAAAAATGATATTTTCAAATCTATGTTGATAAAGCACAATATAAAGGTGTTTAGTTGTCTTTATTTTGGGTCGTAAGAACTGCTAGTCTAATAGCGACCACATAAATAGTCTTTGTATACCAGTATAAAATAAAAACTAGAACAATACATGTTACAATATACAGTGAACACTTGTTGGTATACTAACAGTGGTTCAAATAGAAATAGTATTACAATGTTAAAATGATATTACCAAACAGTAACAATTAAAAGTGAATTAGACATGACATGATTAATAATTATAATTCTGGGAGTTAAATACAATTATATATATATATATATATATATATATATATATATATATATATATATATTGATTTCTTTAAGATATATTAACATATGAACATATATTAACATATGAACATGTGTCTGTAATGTGTTAATGCAATGTTGTTTAAAATTGTATGCTGTTTTCTGACATATGTAACTGTATTTTGGACACAGAAATATAACATGTCTGTATATATGTTGCGGTAAATTCTATTTTAGAATAACTTATTTAACTGACACCCTATTTTCACATTAGAGGATTTGCCCCAGAGAAAATTATATAGCTAATGTGTTAAGTAAATACAGCGTCGAATCAAAACTCCTATTTGTAGTTTTCTTAAAGCCAACAATAAAGGGATTAAACATAGCTAGTTTTAGAATTGAAGTGGAATAGTTCTGAAACGTATGAGTTCTTTTATTTATATCCCGGCATCTAATAATGCTGCATTAATTCACGGTGCAAATAAAAAATAGATATTTACTAATAGCTGTCATATCTAAAGCTCTCAGAAATTCATTAGAATTTCTTGCTCTCCACTCTGTGGATTTAAATTAATTTTCATCAACACCTAATGCGGGAAAAAATGTCCGACCAAAACCATAAACAAATACTTCAAATTTTTTCTTACGTTGTAACTTAGTCCTGAAACAGTACTTCACAGTTGTAGTTTTCATTTGTTATTGATCGGTAAATAACATTATTATTATTGCTATTGTTATTATTATTATCAATATTTTAATGTATAATATAATCTTATTTATTACCATACTTTAGATAAAAATTCAGATTTAGAAAAAAAAATGCAGTAGAGAAAATTGTCATTTGTAATCATTTGGAAATATGTCAGAGCAGCCGAATTTGTAATGCTGGAATTTTGTTTTACAATATCAAGATGCTGGAAGAAATCACCCTTTGAAGTAACTCGCAACACACGCACTTTCACTTACACTATAATGTTTTCCGTGTACAATGTTAAGAGAAAAGTGAACAATGTGTCGCCACAGCTTCGAACCTTTCGAGAAATATTCTCAAACCCCAGCTCTGAAAATGCATTACAAAACTGCACAGAATTTGCAAAATGGCAGCTGTGCCAGTGCTTTGAGGTCAGAATTGTTAGAAATGACAGTAGAAGGAAGGTTCAATATAATTCAGCTCGAAGATGAGTAATCCTAAAGAGAGGTATTCACAAATTAATGTTATACTATTTACCCTTATTTTACTTTTAAAATACCTATTCTTTCGTAGCCAAAATATTTTATTCTTAGTTAAATGTAGGTTTACATTTGTGTTTAGTTATAAACTATAAGTTTTAACATTTGTGGTATTTATTGATATGAGCTATCAGGTGGGTGAGAATTCCCTCTCTGCCTTAATTATGTTTTGGAAGTTAGTACATTGGTAACATTGGACCACAGAAATGACTCAAAACGGCAACTTAACAGCAATCTGGGACCCTACACCACACAACTACCATAGAAATGATCAGGAACAATTACAACGGCCAAGCTTCTGAATATCAAGGAGAACAGTACTCATTTGCCTTGGGAGATAACCTTCTAGAACATCGAAGAAGTAGAAGCGATATCTACGGATTTTTCACAACTAAAATGCAGAGTGTATCTCATGGAATCATACTGGCAGAGAGAAGGCTCAAGACAACTTACTTTGACTAACTGCATTATGTTTAATATTTAATGTGAATAAAGTATATTTAATACACTATCGTGATTTATAGAACAGCACTTGTAAATTTACTCGATTCTATGAAATAAGCAATGGAAATCTGACTATATTGAAACACACATTCAAAATCTTAATAGTACCAAACCACATGATAAGTAATTATACCGAAATGCATAACCTAAGTCCCTTCCCTTCCTTCGATATGCTGCTAATATAATTACTGATCATCTTTTTATTTTTCTATAACCCTTTATGAAAATATAAAAAATAATTACCTTTAAATCTTTTACCTAATACTTTTCAGATATGAAATGCAAAGAGTGTACAATTCTCTTCGTTTTACTGTTTTTTCAAATAATGCTTTTGTCAAATATCTTGATTCATTTATCCCGCATTGTACTAGAAGAATGCCAATTTGTGCGCTTATGTTCGTTTCCAACGCATTACTCATTATGCCAATATCTTGTAATGGTGAATAATAGCCTAGCAGTTTCGAAAACTACATTTACACACATATACGAGATTAGCTTAATCTTTCCAGGTGTTGCGCCATGACGTTTAATGTTTCAATGGCTACTGAAATCTGTTGCTGTGCAGTAATAATGAAATAATTTTAAAAAATATGTGAATTCAGTAGACCATTGCTCCATTATTACTAAAATAGCACATTTCAAGTGCGCTATCAACTTAATTATTAGAATATCCACCATACTACATCAAAGTTTGTTAGATTCCTAAAGCTCTTCTCTCATTGATAATATTATCTTAGAAGTCAAATGTCACGTTTATTGACCCAAGAATTTATCTTATGACCTCTGCAGCATATAACAGATGCCTGTGGAATATATCAAAGTTTACTTTTATAATCGTTTTACTCCTGGCCATGTAAAGAAAACGGAATTTCAATATCATCCCTTAGCGACCATATTTTACAAGATTTGTCAATGGCTTTAGCCTAGTGTGTTCCCTCGTTTCTCTTGTACCTTCAAGGAAATAAGCAATTAGACTATTTCTCTTAATGTTTGTCTTCATTGGCAAGGAGTAGATACAAAAATAAGTTTTGTAAGAAAAATGTGTTGCAGATTAGACAGAGAAAGTCATGTGAATAACACAATTTTTTTTGTATGTTAGAACATACTTACATTCGCACACTATTTATACAGTATATTCATCACGCCATGACATATTTTGGGTCACCTATGTCTTCCTAGATCAGGTAATTTGCGATTTCGTCATATGTACACATGGTGACAACGGATCAGTTCGTCGCCCATAGATGTGCCAATAGGACCAAATCAGAACCTGCGGACGTGAAAATGGTTAATTTTGCCCAGGGACTTTCTGCTTTATGGTATTTGATTCTTTTAAGCGCAAATAAACATTACTCGGAACCAGCGCTATTTCTCTCTTCCGAAGAAAGCCATGCTAAAAAAATTTACGCTCGAAAAAAAAACCCATCACCTGGACTGAAATGTAACTTAAAGGAATGCACGCTAACCACTACCATCGGAGCAGCGGCAACGATGCTGCTTCTGAAAAAGGCAACCATTGAGGAGCCTATACACAATAGCGCTACTTCCTTTATACCCCCTATGTCAAATCAAACTATCTATCAGCCTAAAGAGTACATATCTTTTCTGTGGTTAAGTGCCAACGAGGGCAGGCACATACACTGTAACATCTAGGCTCTCCGCAAGCACACCAGACATTCGTCGTGCTGCATTACACGACATGGAGCGCGACATTGGAGTACGTGGCTTTTCTAAATTACATTTGGTTAACACTTACAGAGGATCCAAGAAGAAGCAAGGCCAACGCTGATTGTTGAGCGTCAGCAGTAAATATCGCAAACAGTTCACCTGAATGAAATACTTTCAAGATTAAAGCAAAAGAAATTAATGAGTATATAGCTTTAAATAACTGAGGATATAGCTTTCCTATTTGCTGTAGTTCATTCTGTAAATTGACACAAACATTGCATAATATGAAAATATATTAAACAGTAACTTAATTTCTCTATATTCCTTTAGAAAAGCTTCCATACTTCATGTTTACAGTGATTAAACGTTTTAACTGTACATGTGTATTGTGCTGGTATGTGTAACAATTTCATTGTATTACGTGATTAAAATAATAATGCATGAATAAACTAAATAAGTATACATACTCTTCATTAACCATATGAGAATCTTTTAATTTATGTTTTGTAGGAGTGGGGTAATATTGTGTATTCGCCTAGAATACAGATTTCTTATGGAAGAATGTTCTCAGTGTTTTTATTTTCTTTCTTCAAAATGGCTCCGATGATGAATTTCACTACCCCTGCTTTTCACTCTTATTAAATCTCGCATCCAATATGGAAGTCAGTCTTTAGAGGATAAACGGATCGAAAAAGAGGCAACGGTTAGACTCGCTACAAGACAGCAATGCCCGTGCCAAATGCATTGATGCTTTAAAACACAAAATTCTTTAAATGTTTTAATATTAATAAATTATACAAAGCTGGGTTTCACATTCTATGATTCTTTACAAAATTTAATGTTAAAGTTAAACGAGGACACTGTCCTTGAAAGAATCAAGTTGAAAATAAGGAGGCGCAATCTCCCTTGACATAAGGTAACCATTCATAAGTGGCTTACCAACTAATTCTCTGTTACACAGCCTCGGCACCCCTTTTCATCTCTTACCAATATGTTAAATGTAATAAATAGTAGGCAGAAATAACAATCTGTAATAATGCTATCCGTCATGCTGCCATGGTATCTCAGTGGCACAGCAACCGGCTAGAGATCGGGAGATCCGTGGTTCAAATCCCGGCCATGGCACTGAATTTTTCAATCTCTACCTATCCAACTCCTGTCCTTCACACATATTGTTTAAAAAAACAATTATTCCATACAAACTGGCCATAATAGTTGGTCATGCTATGAATCCTGGGTCTTAAGTACTTACATCATTGTAAGTCGCCATTGGGGTTGTCATCTCAAAATAATTTGAGATCACCATGTGGTTTACCGGGAAACATGCGAGTCAGTTGAGAACTTCAATGCTATGTCGGCATGTTGCCATGGTAGCTCAGTGGTAGAGCAACCGGCTAGAGATCGAGAGATCCGTGCTTCAAATTTTTCAATCTGACTCTACCTATCCAACTCTTGTGCTTCACATGGCTTGTGTAAAAAAACAATTATTCCATTCAATCTGTAACGACTTTGCAGCAGATTGAAATTCGTTAAAATAACAATTGACTCCGCATACAAATTAAATGATAAAATGTATAAACGAGAAAATCCCAACAATGACGTACTTGTCAGAAAGCATGTCTGCGAGATGGACGCGTAGAATATCCCAGAGACAATTAGATAAAAAAGGTATTGCACTACACCCATTATTTTACCGGAAAAATACGTTTTGGGATCCTCTAAATAAAAAAACAGTTTTAGAAAAAGCTCGTATGTATCTGTGTGTGTGTGTGTGTGTGTGTGTGTGTGTGTGTTATGGACAGAATAACTCAAAAAGAAAATGTCGGTTAAGCACCAAACTTGGTATTTAAGTTCAATATCCTCCAAGGATGGGACACGGAGTTTTTCAGGAAAATCCCCCACCCAGACTACCCTTTAGATGGAACACTTTTCGAATATTTTGATTCCTCAAAAATGACACTAACAATTTTGAGACTGTATGCTGAATATATTTTTGACAAACAAAATGTATGCATTGGATTTTCTGGGAATGGCCTCTGTAGACCTCTTCATTCTAGATGACTTTTATCTAAGTTTTGTATAACTGATAAAACCGTAAAATTACTAGCAAACTTACTACAAAAGAGTGTAGATCTTGTTAAAACACACAATTTATGTCGTATACATTTTTGTTATAAAGTTAATCGTTTCCTGGATATTCCGTGTTAAGCTACTTAAACTACTTAAAATGTTCTTAAATGAAATGTCTTCTTTCTTTTCGTCTCTCCTTTGCTTGCTCCTAGCAAGTAAAGAGAACGGAAGTTCAATTGTTTCATATAGTGAACGGCTTTTAAAAGATTTCGCTTTAGCCCAGTGCATTCCCTCATTTCCGTTCTACTTGCAAAGAAGCAAGTATTAAGACCAATTCCGCTAATGTTCGTCTCAATTACCATGATATAGATAAAAGAATAATCTCTTGTAAAAATCGTTTGTTTTCGGACAGCTAGAGAAAGGCATGTGAATGGGGCACATCAGACTTTTAGAAAAAGATCTTGTATGTATGTGTGGGGGGGAGGCAGCATAGCCCAAACACTAAATAAAATCACCTACCCCAAACTACCCGTTACATGGAAAAAGCTTTGAAAGTATTATTTTTCTCAAAAAAAGCTCTAGCGATTTGATTACAATACCGTGCATTAAAGATATTTACATCACAAATAAAATGTATATCTTGAATTATCTGGTAATAAATATCTTCTGAAGTCCTGTTCAGTCTGGATGAAGTTTACTGAAATTTGCGTAAATGGTAAACCGTATGAAACATACAAAAAATTACTGCACAAAAACGGTTAAAACACACAATTTATGTCATATACACTTGACGGTTGTGGAGTTGACGACTTCTGAGATTTTTTTTTGTTTTTGTTTTTGCTTTTTTTTTGTTTTTTTTTTTTTGTTTCAGTTTTAAACCACTCAAACTTTTCTCAAACATTAGGTCATCTTTCTTTCGTATTGTCTTTAGTTTACTCCTGGCAGGCAAAGAGAAAAATATCGATCGTTTCACATAGCGACCGGCTTTTAAGTGAATTTACTATCGCTTTAGCCCAGTGTATTCCCTTATTTTTCCTACGTAAAAGGAAGCAAGTAATACAATTAATTCTGGCAACGTTTATCTCGATTAACATGTTGCAGGTAAAAGAGTAATGCTTTGTAAGAAAAGTTTGTTTGCGGAACAGCTAGAGAAAGTAATGTGAATGGAAGACATCTGATTTTTAAATCATACTGTTCATTCTCAATTAGGTTTTTATTTTTCTGCTACTTATCTAAGGCAGAAGAAATCGATTTATATTTGACATAACTACATTCATAGATGAAGAGTGCATCGCCGGCTATTTGACATTTCAGTAAATCTCATATTGTCCATAACAATAAATAGCTTTCTTTTCCATGAGTAAATCTAGTACAGAAAAAGAAACTGCTATAATATTTCATTCAGTGTATCGTACAGAATCGCCGCTTGAACTTCTAGCATGTGTGTACACCGATATTATCCTAAAATGCTTAAACACTTCAGATAGCATTAAACTGAAACATTATGCAAATAAATAAACCTGAACCACAAAACACGTCACTAGTGGTAAGGATGTGTGCAGAACACAAGGATGTGGAATAATGATGGCTTTGTTCCGGTGCATGCATCACTTAACTTCCAATAAATGGCTCATAACTCAACTAAACGAAGGTCTAGACTGCAGGGAATCACTGGGATGTAAAGGAAATCATAATGCGCATTAGAGAAGCTCAGGTGTTCATAAGGTTGCCATAGAAACATTAACTAAGCGTTGCTGTAGATGAACTTCTGTGCTTGGCTGTCCAAACTTACGGCATTTATCTCTGAGGTAGTTAACACTGCTAAAACTTCAGATGCAGAGTTTCAATAAATAATAAAGTTTTGTTTAATGAAATTAAAGAAACCGATGAGCATGCTATGGTAAGTATATGATTTTCTTTAAGAGTTTAATACATATCTGAAGCAGTCCTGCCTGTTATACTCGTAGTAGTAGCATTAGTGGCAAATACTCAGGTATGTTTATCAAAGGATGGGCCTATGTAAAAATAATTCTTAAGTTCGACATGAAGCGTCTGAAGAAAGAAAAATCTTATTTTTTCCATTCATATTACTTTCTCTACATCTTTATAACAAATTATCGTTAATAAGCTTATTTCTCTATCTAGTTCATGCTAACCGAGATAAATGTTAGCAAAAACGGTCTTGTTACTTATTCCTTATAAGTAGAAGGAAAATAAGAGAATACACTAAGCTGTGCCGACAGTCAAAAGTGTTACAATGTGGTTTCTATGGGGTGGTAATCCGTTTCTTTGCGTGGCCAGGAGTTGAAAAGTTCCCCTATGAGAAATGCTATGTATTTTAAAACTGAAACCAATAACAAGAAATATCTTGAAAATAGTCAACTGTACGAAAAAATGTATATATATATAACAAATTGCGTGTTTTAATTAAGCTGCATTTGTTGTGGAGTAAAAAAATCATCCAGAATAAAGAGTTCTTCAGTAAATTCAAGATATACTTTTTATTTGTCATGCAAATATCTTAAATATAGGAAATGCTCATCAAATCGTTAGAGCCATTTTTGAGAAAACCAAAATTTTAGAATTTTTTTCCAAGTAAACGGTAGTTGGGGGTGGGGGAATTTTCTTTAAAATCTTGTATCGCATTCTTGGAACATACTCAACTTAAAAATCAAGTTTGGTATTTAATGTACTTTTCGTTTTTGAGCTATGCTGCCCACAGACACACACGCGTGCGCGCACGAATTGGATGTTTTCCATTCACATGACTTTCTTTACATCTCTGTAGCAAATTATTGTTAATAAGCTTACTCTTCTATTTACTTTATGCTAATCGAGATAAACATCGATGTGTTTTAACGAGATCTACATTTTGTGTAGCAAAATTTTGTCTCTCTCTTACGGTTTACCAGTTATGCAAAATTCAGCAAATTTCATCCAGAACAAAAAGGTCTTCAGAGGTCATTCCCAAAAAATTAAAGATATACATTTTGTTTGTGATGTAAATATCTGTAATAAACGATATTTTAATCAAAATCTTTAGAGCAATTTTTGAGATAAACAAAATTTTCGAAAACTTTTCCATGTATAGGGTAATTGGGGTGTGGGATTTTTTCTTGGAAGCTTCTAAACTTAAATACCAAGTTTGACAGACTGGCACACACAGGTTTACCTTTTAATGTTTGGAAGGGGATTGAAGGGGCTTCAAAATATATATTTCTTTGAAATCTATGGAATTTTTGGGTGCACTGTCTCTATACACTACGTACATACTACGTGTAGAGAAAGTAAAAATCGCCTCAATCACTTTGAAAAAAATGTATCTATTTAAGTTATCCATGTGTAAGATAAAGTGTATGTATATTTTGTATTTTATAATAAAAACGTCAAAGTCTTCTTCATTCTTAAGCAATTTTGTATAACTGATAAACTATAAAAAAGGTAAAAGCTCACTACATAACGTATTTAGAGCTCTTTTAAATATACTATTTATTTTGCATAAACCTTTTATGGTAGTGACAGGAAATTTTCATTACTTTGTTATTTTGTATAGTGCTATCAGTATACAGTTGTATCTGTCAATGTCATGAAAAAATTATGGAACTTCAACTCCAGTATATAGCAGCTTTTTAAAATATTTTATATCGCTTTGGTATCCTGCAACCCCTAATCCTCCAACTCTTGTACCCACCTCAAAATGTGAAAATATTTATCTCGATTAACATGAAGTAGATAGAAAAATAAACTGTTGTAAGAATATTTTGTAGAAGCTGTATAAAAGCTTCTGATGTGTTGCACTCACACAACGTTTTCTACCCATTTTAATAAATTATTCGTAAAAAGGTTTATTTGTATATCCTGATAAACATTTGAGATTTAATAATGATAATCATAATCATAATAATAATAATACTCCCGTATTGCCAGAGCCCTTACGAGCCTGGGCCTACCATCCTGACTGCCGGCCTCACGCTCATTTACTCACAACAGATGTGGGCCATCAACCAACCGAAACTAGGATGTGTGCAGCATTACGTAACCCCCCGATCGGAATGTTGGTTATCACGGTCGGAATTGTACCTATTGCAGCTCCTCACTTTTCTCACGATACTAAGAGTGCACCGGGGATTTAAAGTCAGCATCCCTATGGGTAGGAACGAACGCAGCTGGGAACCTGTACACCACTGCGACACGGCGCAGGACACATTTAAAAATAATTTAGTAATATTTTCCTATACGAGGTATAATGAGAATTGGGAAATAAAATAGCTTTAAGTAAAGGTAAAGATAAACGCTAAAGAATGGTGTGGGAACCTCGCGATCTCTTTAATCTATTGCACGTTACATCCCCAAAAGGAAGGGATAAGTGAGAGAACCACGCTTGTACTTACAGAGTCATGCGGAAGTTCCTAATTGTTTAACTAATAATTCGTCTCGGTACCAGGAGCGCCACGCAGCCACAGACACTAAGGATTTTGGGTGAGGGCAAGACGAACGTCCCTGGCTCACGAGGACAGCGGCCACAATGCCGTCCCAACGCTAAGAACAGCATTAATCCCCAGTATGAATCCACGCGCCACCTGTCAGCACTGCCATACATCACGGGCCCAGAGGCATACCTGAAAAATAACGAAATTGCATGAAAGGGATATGATGGGAAGAAAGCCATGGAGAATAAGCCACCAACATTCGCCTAAATGACCAGGGAGAACCACGAGTAACTCCAAGTGAATGCGCCGATGGGTATCGAGCCCGCGCCTCCCGAATGCGAGTCGCACGGGTCGTTTTGTGATGCTTTTAATCGAGTTCTCTATGTATATGAGAAGAAAGAAGGGAAAGATTAGATTTTGCAGTTGAAAAGGTGAATTATTTGCTAATTCAAATGAATAGCAAGAATATATCGGAAAAGATTCATACCATAAAATGTTGTTTGACTTAAATAATGTGATTTAATGAACTCTATACTGCAGTAAAGTTTAGTATATCTCCTATAAGTTATAAAGAAACACCCACAAGAAGACTGCACAGGCTACTCCAGAAAATTCGGTAAATACATATATATTTAATTTTAATGGTCATGTGATGGCGTTTAAAAACTGGGATGGGTAAAAAGTCTACCGCTTTTCTTAGAAGTAAATATGAAAATACTTTTAGAGATGCTTCTATGCTTGCATTCAATCTGCAAAGTTACTATGAATAGTGGCAGGATGTAAAGCACATGGCTAAAGTTGAAAATTATTTTTTGAGGTTCCTGAAGTAGTAATGCCCTGAATTCGTCACCAACATAGCTGCTCCCGGCCACATACAATGTTTACGGAAGTTCATCACATCCTCGTTTTCATTAACCAATTACATTTGGGCTCGTAATGGGAATATGCCACAGATGTCATTTTAATGGTTCGTTAAAGTTCCGTCTAACCGAATGCGGTACAAACATAGATCGTATTCGAAAGTGAACATTCCTCTTTTCAGCAATGGAAATGTTCACATAGCTAATACGTTTTGAAATATTAAATTTTAAACCCAATATAAACTCTAATTTAAGACCATGGTAGTTTTATTTATTTATATATATATATATATATATATATATATGTGTGTGTGTGTGTGTGTGTGTGTGTGTGTGTGTGTTTTATTAGATAACAAAGCCGTAA
Source organism: Hymenopus coronatus (assembly GCA_030762935.1). Taxonomy (NCBI): domain Eukaryota; kingdom Metazoa; phylum Arthropoda; class Insecta; order Mantodea; family Hymenopodidae; genus Hymenopus; species Hymenopus coronatus. Next base: position 75,275,798 of record CM060881.1, read on the forward strand.
ACTCTGAGCTGGATTCGTCCCAGCTTTCTCTGCAATAAAATAAATTGTAACCTTGGGTTTGGACGAGACATGCAGTTTGTTACGGGCTGTGGACGGATATGATAGTGACAAAGAAACGAATGTTTAGGATTCCATCGTTGTCCTTGCGTAATTTGTAGAAGCATTGCTTGTCTAGTTCGCCTTGTCTGTTGAAGTTCAAAATGAGATTGCCGAGGGACATAAAAGTACATTCTTTTTATTGGCTGCAGACTCTGCAACAAAAGCTTGTGGATAAACCTGTTAAAAAATCTAACTGCAGTCGCAAATTTATTTCTCTTATCTTTTTATACTAAAGCAAGACGCTGATAAAATTATTAATGATGTAGAAATTACTCTGCACATGCTGCCTACAACAGTTAAAGTTTGAAGACCGCTTCTTTCATTGCGCTAACGTTACAGTGAACTAGATTATCCGTGTCCTTTTTAAATGATTAACAGAAGGAAATAAAGAAATATATAATACGCATTAGTTTTAATACAGGACACATGGAATACGACTTTGAAAAATTCAATTTTACAGGCGAGACTTGATCCAAGGATCTTTTGCTTTCTCCACTGACCCACTACCACTGTGCTACCGTAACGGGATCCGGCGTTTTCCTTTGTTTACATATCTTTGCAAACAGTCAAGGAAGTTTGTAACTCCTAAACTATGTTAACTGATTATCATCTTAAACCTGACTTGTGCTGTGTGTACATTTTATTGTACGTTCCTATTACACAGGCCATAAAGTTAATTTATTGTACATAAGTGAAATAATTTAGACTTAAGTTTGGAAGATTAAAACAACTTTTTCATAACTCAACTTTCTCTACCCTCGTCAAAATCTCGTTCATGCACTATAATAAGCATATCAAAAATATGTTACAAACTTGGAGCGAGTTCCTTATCCCAGTACATGTAACAAATGAAAATACCAGTTACTGCTAACTCTAAGGCACTCAACATAACACAACACCTACACTTCAGTCACCGTTGTCACGCACCTGGTACACTATAAAACTGGTCCACTGAGTCACGACTCAAAACTGCACTCCGTAATGTCCAATAAACTCTGTCCTAACTTTTTGACTAAGTGCTGGCCACACGTTCCGTATCCCAGGCTGAAATTTCTGGTCGTCGAAGGTACGAGGTACTGCCAAAAGGAAGCTTCCAGAATTGTATTACTTAAACTGCAGAAATGTAGCAGTATGGGCTTTGTTTGTACCACTATTGTATTTCTTACCTTCCATTATTCTGCGAGGAGCGGATCGAAAAATGGCCGTGCTTATTCAGCTGGTCCGGGCCTCTGTCCCTCTCCGGCAGGTATTCGCGCCGGAGTTACAATATTAATAAACGCTACACCTAAACTCAAACTAGGAACGAATATTAAAAGTCCTTTTGTTCTGCACACAAATGCCTTGACTGCCGTACCCTTTCAATTATCCCCGACTGTTTCGAATAGTTTCGCAAACTACTATGAAACGGCGGTGACATTAGGAATGTCTGCTACAGAAGCAGATTGTTTTGGGAGACTTGAAAGATAAAAAAATTTTAAAGAAGTAATGTCTGGAAAAATGTACAGGCAGAGATAATAAAAAATTAAAAGGAGTAATGCCTGGAAAAATGTACAGGCCGTAGTACTGACCCTCTACTACCTAGCAACCTGTCATTGTGGGTATCGCTCAGGACATATAAGAAAAGTATTAGTGCCTTAATATGTATGTAATGCTAATACTAATATACATAAAATGTCATGTGTGTTTGTATTTTGGTCCTTTTAGAGCTTCTTTTTTTTTTATTATTATTTTTTTTTACCGGTCATTGGGTTTATTTATTTTTATTTTATATTTAATTGTTTGAAAATGGATCCTCATTTAACTGGTTAGGACATATCAAATAAGGACATGGGTGAAATTAGACCTAAATGAAATCGGGGTTCATAGAGCTTAGGAAATATCCAGATTCTTCTTTTGAGAATAAGAGAAAAATCCGAGAAAAAGCGTGAGATTCGAACTCTTTTCTATCGGTATGCAATGTGCATACTCTGCCTCTACACCAGCTGCCCTCCGTGGTGTAATGGTTACCATGCTAACTTCATATACCCAAGGTCGCGGGTTCAAACCCGGCGGAGGATGATGGATTTTTTCGGGCGTAAAAATCCTTAGCATGGCTTCCTTCGGTTGGTCCCGTGTCGTAGATTTACGGCACGTAAAAGAATCTCAAGCCTGATGGAGAGCCTCTGAGCAAAATTAAGCGGTATTTCACGCCCAATTTAGAATGGGACGCTGAGAACCACAGTAATTAAAGAGCGTCCATAAATAACACGCCATTTTGCCTCTACACCTCAGAAGTGAGCTATTGATTTTTATAATGTTTCTACTAAGTACCAAATACTTCACCCAAATATTGGATACCGTGAGTTTACGGCAAATCCATGTTTTGAGGATCCCTGAATCAAAAAAATTGTTTACTTTCGCTATCGAGTACTACGTAGTAGGTAGAGCAGATATCCGCTTGCGGTGCCATTAGTAGTTAAAGCGGGCGATAAACACTACCAACAAAAAAAAAAAAAAAAAAAAACAGCAGATATTTTGTTTAGTTAAAACTTCCATACCGAAATTTCACCGGAAATATTTGAGGCTCCTGAAAAAAAAAATCTGATGTTATCCATTCATATAACTTTCTCTACCTCTATGTATTAAATTATTGTTAATAAGCTTATGCTTCTAATTCATGCTGTCTGATTACTTAGTTCCTTATTAAGTAGAAGGAAAATAAGGAAATACACTAGGCTAAACTGATAGTCAAATGTTTCAAAATATGGTTGCTATGGGATTGAAATCCGTTTCGTTGCGTGACCATGAGTTGAGAAGCTCCCATATGAAAAAGTTTAAGTATTTTAAAACTAAACTCAATAACAAAGAATATCTAAGATATGCATTCTATTTGTGGTGTACACATATTTAATATATTGTATTTTAATTTAAATCATTAGAAGGGTCAAGGGTAGTTTGGAGTGGGGGGATTTTCATAAAAATCTTAGTCGTATCCTTGGAAGATACTAAATTTAAGTACTAAGTTTGATATTTTACTGTCTTTTAGCCTTTTACTTAAGCTGTCTACAGACATACACAACTTTTTTCGGTCACAGGGGACTCAAAACATATATTTCCGGTGAAATCTCGACATAGAATTTTTGTGTGGAGTATAATTCCTTCTCTATCATCTACATACATTGCAAGTTCACAGGCTAGAGAAAGTAAAAAAGCATTTTCAGAAAAACATCTGTGTGTTTAGAAAAATGTCTGCGTGCGCGGGTGTGTGTGTGTGTGTGTGTGAGAGAGAGAGAGAGAGAGAGAGAGAGAGAGAGAAAGAGAGAGGGGGTGGAAGGACAGGATAACTCAAAAACGAAAAATCCGTTAAATGCCAAACCACTAGGGTTTAAGTTTAGTATCTTCCAAGGATGCAACATGAAGACTTTAAAGAAAATCCTCCATCCCAAACTACCCATTTCATGGAACAATGTCAAACATTTTGATTTCCTCAAAAAGACTCAAACAAGTTTGAATAAAATACCGTATATTAAATATATTTACAAGAAAATTAAAGTGTAGATCTTGAATTTTCTGGAAATGGCCTCTGAAAAGCCCTTATTCCAAATAGGTTTATAAACTGTTAGGACTAGACAAAACATTGCTACATAAAAATGTAGATCTCGTTAAAACAATACAATTTATGTCGTTTACCTTTTTGTAGCCTTAACCATTTCCGAGATATTTCTTTTTATTGTTCTCAATTTTAAAACACTTTCTCTAACGGTAATTTGTCCTTTGTTTTACTCCTGGTCATGCAAAGAGAACCAAACTTCAATCACATAGCAACCACCGGATTTCAACCATTTGGCAACCAGTTTTTGTAAGATTTGACTACCAGTTTAACTTAGTGTATTCCCCTTCTACTTACAAGAAAGCAAGCAATAAGACCATATCTGCTCAAGTTTACCAGGATTAGCATGAAGTAGATAGAAGAATAAGCGTTTCAACAATTTCTTACAGATATGTGGAAAAAGTCACGTGAATTGATCAAATCAGATTTGTCAAGAAAGCGACAGCACTAAAGTCATGTGAATGTAGCAGATCTTATTTATATATATATATATATATATATATATATATATATATATATAACATGTTAATCAAAAACAGTATTTCAGCTCCGCTTTTAATGAAATATAAATGTTCACTTTGGAGTTGTCTCGAGAAAATTACCAAATAAAGGTTTATGTGGATGCTTCATAAAAAAGATTGCTAGTCCTTGCAATATTTGCGAAAACAAGTGAAGGACATTGCCTGTCATTGCATACGCATAGGAGATACAAAAATTCTAGCACGACTCTAATGTTTACAAGAAACAAAGTTAATGAACACTTATGGCCTGGAAAACTGTTCTTATTCCACTGTCAGAATTTTTAGCTCGTACTCCCCGATAAATGAAGGGAATATTGAGCCCCTGGATCAATTGTAATTATCAGAATTTGCCAGGGGCATGCGAAACACCGATATATCGTTTTGATAAAGGAAACGGGTTTTTATTTCAGAATGTATGCACTAATTCTCCAGGGCATGTCTTTCTCCATTCGAGTAATTAAAGCTTCTGACTCATAAAAATACCACACAATGACATTCGCTTTAGACGCGTCTTAGAAATAGCTATAGAATTTCTTACACAAGAAACAGGAGAAAGTAATCGATGTGTTGCATTCATATGACTTTTCTCTGCTCACTTTTCTAATGCTATTCGTACAAAAACGTATTCCTCTAGCGACATATTGTAAATAGAATTGCATCTTCATTATCTACATATTAACAACAAGATAATGCGGGAGTAAGAAGAATAAAGTAGACAAATCTTTTAAAAGTGAGTGGGTAGCTATGTAATGGTTTTGAAATTCCGTTCACTTTGCGTGTGCGGACACATACCTACATACACGCGCAAGAAATAGCGATTTGCAATTTTAAATAGCAACGAAGATTTTCTTGGAAATGGTTAGCATCACAGTTTTAATTTACAGAAATGCTTTAATAAGATCTAATTCATTTATCTTCCACACCAGCCGTGTGAAGGACGGTGGAATCAAACTGAAAAATTCAATGTCAATGTGTATCCTGGTTTCCATCCAGTTGCTCTGATCACTGAGCTACCATAGCAACATGTCGATATGGTTCTAAATTGTCCAACTCACTCGCATTTTTTCCGGTAAACCACAATGAGATCTCAAAGTATTTTGAGATTTCATATTTCAATACCGACTTACAAACTCCGTAAGCACTTAAGTCTCGAGCTTTTAGGAAAATCTCCTCACACCAAACTACCCTTTACATAGAACATTTTCCAGAAAATTTTGATTTTCTCAAAAATGGCCCTAACGATTTTGATTGAAATAGTTTATATTGCAGATATGACAAATAAATGTTTTATCTTGAATTTCCTGTGAATAGCATCTAAAGCCCTATTCATTCTGAATGAATTTTGCATAACTGGTAGGTAAACTCTAAAAGTTAGACAAAAACTTAAAATACCAAAAACACACAATTTATGCCCTTTACGTTTCTGTTGTGGCGCTAACGTTTCCGAGACATTCATTCTTATTGGTTTCAATTTTAAAATACTTATACTTTTCTGAAACAGGAAGTGTCAGTGTTTATTTTGTTTTACTCCTGGCCATGCTATAAGAAACGAGTTTTAAAAATGTTGGAAATTTACTTACTTGCAAATTGAATCATCAAAATAACTTGATAATAAATTAAAATGCTATTCAAATGTGTAATGGTCCAAGAAATCAACTGATAAATAAATAAAAAATACTTAGTAAGTTAAATTTTTTCAAGTACTGCCTATATGTGACTGAAAAAACAATTATCAAAATAACAAAGTACTTGCTTAGTAATAGTTTCAAATTAAGTAATGTGAACCGTTTAGGAGATGGCACTTGACCATTTATGCCTCAACTTGATTTTTTAAATAATTGTATAAAACAATCTCGCATTTTCAAACGCGTTAACATACCTATAAAATGCATTAAAATACCTGAGGGAAAGATTACTATATTCTGTAAGCGATTTGCACCACAATAGAAGTTATCCGACAAACTGTATATTTTAACCAATTTTACGTTAGTCGGTCGGTGAGAGTTTGAAATGAAGGTTTAGATGATTTCGGAATCCATAAAGCTTTTACTGTGCGTTTTTATATTGCTGGGCCGCGGATCGTGCATAAGCTGCTCCGTTTACTATCTATTACATAATGGGACTTCCCGTTTTAAAACCTCCGCGTTACTTATTCATGAGTAGGCTAATTAGTTCTCAATTATTTGACCTCAATTTAACTTAACTCATCATCAGTACATAGAATATACACAACTGACCATAAGTCACCGACGCTAGGTGGAACGCGTCAGGTCTTATGATTGGTTTGCAGAACCCAACAGGCTGATTAGAGATGAAGGGTGGTTTGTTAACTATCACGTCACAGAAAAAGTCCGGTAACAATTCAACCTAATTTCCTTTAGTCTTCAAAGTCTTTTGTGATTGCATCAAATTAATTTGGATTAAAGAAAGTTGGCAACGCATCACATAAGAACCTTAACCACATAATTTTAAAGAGAAATAAATCGAAACAGAAAAGAAAAATTATGTGTTTCATTCACATGACTTTCTCTACTTGTTCTGCAAATAAACTTTTCTTACAAAAAATTTTATCTGTATTATGCTAATCGAAATAATCATTAATAGAACTTCTCTTATTACTTGACTCCTTCTAAGCAGAAGGGAAATAGCGTGATAAGCTAGGCAGGCGATTCATTGGGCTTTTAAAATCCTTCGCTATGTGAACAATTGGTTCGCTTTGCACACCAACAGTAAAACAGAAAAGTTGAGAAAAGTTAGCTAGTTTAAAATTGAAGCCAATAAAAAGGAATATCTCGGAAACGGCCAACTCTACAAAACATGTATCTATATGACATAAACTGTGAGACCTACATTTTTGTGTACCAAGTTTTTATCAATCTCTTACGGTTTACCAGTTATGCAAAATTCATCCAGAATGAAGTCTTCAGAGGCTTTACCCAGAAAATTCAGATATACATTTTATTTTTGATGTAAATATGTTTAATATGCGGTATTTTAATAAAAATTGTTACAGCTATTTTTAAGAAAAACAAAACTTTCAAAAAAATGTTTCGTGTAAAGTCTAGTTTGGGGAGTGAAAATATTGAAAATCTTCTTGTCCTGTCCTTGAAAAATACTAAACTTAAATACAAGTTTGAAGAGTCTTTACGTTTCTGAGCTATGCTGTCCAGACGGGCACACACACATATACAAGGATATTTTCTAATCTTTTTACTCAGAGGACCTCAAAACATATTCCCGGCGAAATTTTGACATCAAATTTTGGGGTAGAGCTCAATACCATCTCTATACACCATGAACATAGTATGTGTAGAGAAAATAAAAAGAAACAGTGGTCAAGAATATACAACTGAAAACGAAAAAGAATGTTAGAGAAAAGAAGTTGTAACAATGACAAGACTATAGGTTTAAATGTAGAAACAGATTTCGGGAAAAGGATAGGAAGACAATCTTGTAAGAATACCGAAGTATTGGGGACCATTTCAGAGGGATTTCATATACTTCTAAATTGATTACAACCAGTTAAAAGGAAATGAGAAAAGGAGAAAATGCTTTCTTTCCACATTTGATGGAATTGTTAAATTTATAGCTAATGTTATTAACTCAAAAAAAAAAGTAATTGCTACCGTAAAAACGATTGAGAAGAGTATTGTCCTACAAACAATATATCTGATTAGGTAAAAGAAAAGCCCAAGAATCACGTCTTTTCAATGTCTGCCTATGAAAGTCACTACTCAATGCGAAAAATGCCAAAAAAATCTCTTCCATCTCATTATATTTTAAATGAAATGCTTAAATACAGAAGATCTTGCAGTGGTGATAGGCTCGTTAGCCAATATATTTAGGAGCATGAACAGAATCTATTAGTAAAATCACCAAAGAAGAAAACTCATGTCGTACCTGTAACAAGAACGCGTTGTAGATGGGTTTGATAGAAGAACAGAAACGAACTTTCCAGCAGTCTCTCGCTGCCTATCACAAAGCAGTTAATGAGGCATATTTAGCAAAATCTGAAGGTAAGAATATGCCAGGTCCATGCAAGAACTGTATATCGGCAAAGAGCTGCTGTAGTAGATGAAGAGCCCACTCTCAACACTCTCCTTCATACTTTCTAACTGTGGGAATAATGGGGAATATTCATGGCAATGGTGTTCGTGCTTTATGTATATGTTTAACTTTGAGGAATTATATTTTTACTTTACACACAAACAGTCATTTTCACTTTCTCTTCATGTACTATGTATATAGTGTATAGAGAAGTATTGTATTGCACCCAAGCATTCCATACCGAGACTTCACTGGAAATACATGTTTTAAGACCCTTGAAGTTCAGTATCCTCCAAGAATGCGACACGAAGATTTTTTTCAAGAAAATTCCTCCTCCCACAACTACTTTTTTCATGGAAAAATTTTCGATAATTTTGATTTTTTTCAAAAATGGCTAATAAGTTTGATTAAAATATCTTATATTAAATATATTTACATGTTAAATAAAATGTATATTTTGAATTTTCTGGGAATAGTCTCTGAAGACCTCTTTATTCTGGATGAATTTTTGTGGAATTTTGCATAAGTGGTAAACCGTAGGAGATAGATAAAGCCTTATCTTACAGAAAAATGTACCTAGAGCTCCTTAAAACACACAAGTTATGTTATACACATTTTATTCGTAGAGTTCACAGTTTTTGAGATATTGCATGTTATTGGTTCAGCTTTAAAATACTTATACTTTTTTCATACGGGAACTTGACAACTCTTGGCCATACAAACAAAGGAACTTCATCACATAGCAACCAGCTTTGGACTATCACTTTAACCTATGGTACTCCCTTATTTCGCTTCTACTTTCAAGGAAGCAAGTAATAAGACTATTTCTGCTAATTTTTTCTCGATTAGAATGAAGTAAATAGAAGCATAAGGTTTCTAACAATAATTTGTTGCCGAGATGTAGAGAAAGTCATGTGAAGGAAACACATTAGATTTTCTTCATTTTCTATTTTTCCTGCCCCCCACGCCATTTTTTTTTTCCCAGCAGTAATCATTTGTTCGCCTTATTTGATTTACTCGTGAAGAAGTTCATCTATAAATGTCTGACTTTAATAAAAACAATTCAGTATTTATTGAAACCTTTCGTTTGAGTTCATTTTAATTTTCTTTAAGATTTGAATTGTTTGAAAATTGAGATAAGTTCAATTTCAGTATTAATAGTAACTGGTAGCCTAAGAGGTTCTATAGTCTGGGACCATAATTTACGAAAATATCTTTTTTCACCCCATTGTTGAGATTCTTTAGGAACTTATATGTTTGTAATTGATGCCCTGACCCCAGGCACTAGTTTATAAGATGGAGAAGAAGAGTTACTGATGCTTATAAATCATTTTCTAAATCAGCTACAAATTTTTCCCAATTATGTCTATGTTTTTTCCATACTTCCCTTTAACGATCGCTCGTTTTCCATTATCATTCAAATGCCGTATGTGAGCTGTCAACACTGACCTGTGAATTTAGTCCACTAGAATCTTTTAACAACTATTTGTTAAAATTCGGTAAGTTCCTTAGATTACAATAAAATGCCCATATTATGCGCTTTTAATGTCAGTGTTTAACTATTCATGTTAGACTGGTAAATAGAATTATTGAATTACAACACAAAATTATAGTTTCAGTGGGTGATTAGCAATAATTTTACAAGCAGATAAAGTTATTTGGTCTAAAATAAATTAGTTATTTCTTATTTCTAATGCCACTTGAAAATTAGAATATTGCCTCATTCGTTTCTCATATTGAAATAACATGGCTAGATAGCCGGTAATAGAAGTGGTTAAGAAACGTCTACAGAAGAAAACGGGCAATTTGTACTACTTTACTTTGAATTTTTTAGGAATAAAATTCATGAAAGGAAAAAGTTGCATTAGAGTTATGATTCATGTTCTACCTTTTCTGAACTAATTACTTTCTCAAGAAACCAGAAAATACGAATAGATTCGCCTCCAAGTCTATCGTTAACACGCTATGTATTTTCAAGTCTCAATTTCCGCAACATCGCTCTATTTTCCACAAGTCATTTTAGATATTCCCTCAGGCTCCTCCCTTGTGGCCTTCCAGTCAATATTTTTAAGCCTCTTTCAATTTGAAATGCATCTACCACATGTGTACGTCCTTCTATCTACCGTAATATCTGCAAAGAGCAGTTATAGATTTTCGATTAAATGAGTTCAACGAACTCTTTTGGCACCGTAATTATTTTTAACATTTAGCATAATTTTAAAAGCGCAATTAAATGTCTTTAAGGCAAATTATCGCTTCCAATACTCTCTGTCATCAGATGTCATTTGTTAGTGATGCGAGAAATTTAAAACAAAATTCCTCGCTTTTGTCATAGCAGCGCACCAGTGTGACGGAATTTCATCCCACAGGAGTTTTTAAGCACACTTAAAAACCACCGATTCAGCATAGAACCCGCGAAATTTGTATCAGCACCTAACCAACTAAGCCACCCAGAACAACCGTTAAAGCGTTGAGCTAGTGGTCATACTATTGATTGGAAATGACTTCTAAAAATATATTTGTGAAGCGTTTATTCTCAAACTAACATGAGATGATATTGTAATGTTACATTTTTTAAAGGCAAGAAAAACTAATCCCTTTTCTTAAGTCGAAAACGCTCCTGACCTAAGCGACCGAGTTATGGCGTATTTATTCAGTATAACATTAAATTACCTTATAATGCTTGTATTGATCATGGATATATATTTTGGTTAGAGCTTTATTTTCACATATTTTATCATAATGCCAAATGAAGGTTTTAAAACAGCACAATAGATAACTTTCCATGCATGTGTGTATTAATAATAGCATAGATTTTCAGAAATGAATTTTTGTGGTTTAATTTGTGAATTAAGGGCGTAATATTCAATAACATGGCCATTTTTATATCCCTAATTATTCAAATTTGCTAAATTAGTTAGAATAAACATAACCTTCATACTCAAAAAATCTGTTGCGTTCCATTCACAAGAATTTCTCTATATCTCTGTTACAAAGTATTGTTAAAACCTTATTCTCTATTATCTCATGATAATCGAGATAAAATTAACAGAACTTCTCTTTATTTCTTGCTTCTTTGTAAGTAGGAGAGAAATAAGGGTATACACTACTCTAAAGCGATAGTCAAATATTTTAAAAACTGTTGCCATGTGATTAAAATCGGCTTCTTTGCATAGCCAGGATTTGGCAGATTCCCGTATGAGAAAACCTTAAGCATTACAAAACTGAAACCAATAAAAAGGAGTATCTCAGAAATGGTTATTTATTTGACATAAACATGATCTACATTTTTACACCATCAGACTTGCATTATAATATCATTTCATGAATATTAGACTTCAAAATTCCACTTAGTAAAAGACAAAAATCTCCTCAAAAGATTTACAATCTGTCACCAGGTGCACAAATATGTTTGATATTTTAGGTTTACAGTTTAATTCAGTTAAAATGTGTATCTCTAACGGTTTACCAGTTACGAAAATTCAGCAAAGTTCTTCCTAAAGAGATCTTCAGAGGCTATTCCCAGGAAATTCAAGATATACATTTTGTGAGTCATGTGATTATCTTTAATATACGATAATTTAATCAAAATCGATATAGCTATTTTTGAGAAAATCAAAATGTTCTAAATTTTTCCATGTAAAGTGTAGTTTGGGATGGGATGATTTTTCTCAAAATCTTTGTGTTGCTACGTTCAAGATACTAAACATACACACCAAGTTTAGCATTTTACCGACTTTTCGTTTTTGATTTATTGTGTTCACAGACACACGAGCACACACGGACTTTTTCTAAAAATGCTTTTTATACAGGGGGTTCTAACACGTGTATATATCGATATCGAATTTTTGGGTGGAATACAATATCTACCTTCTTTATATACTATGTACCTAAATAGTACATGTAGATACAGTAAAAACTGTATTATCGAAATTGTGAATGCCTAAAGTAAGTGAATTTCATAAGAAAAATTTACCGAAATTTTTATTTCAATGTTTTAATTTTGTTTTGCTTAAGTTGCTCTGCATAACAAACTGAACCTATTGTGTAATTTTTTTTTAATTTATATCAGTTCTTTTTTAAGCTAAAATTTAAATTCTTCGAGCACTAGCTCCTTTCTTGTGTTTTGAATGAGGACGTGGCTAAACTCCATGGCACGACAGCTCACTGGGAACCTTGGCCTACCGCAGGCCGTGCGTCCCCCATCTCGGTCCACTACAGACGTCATGGATGGGGTGCAGTATTGGAGGGTGAGACGTGGTCAGCGCCTCGAGTCCCCCCCCCCGGCCGATTAATGTAGTCCTCATGACCTGGAGCCGCTACTTCTCCATCAAGTAGCTCCCAATTGGCCCCCCAGGGACCTTACGAGGCTGAGTGCACCCCGGGCCAGGTCTCCCAGCGGGGGGAAAATCCCCATGCCGGTGCTGGGGATCGAACTCAGGTCTCCCGCTTGGTAAGCAGCTGATGAGAACGTGGCTGGTGCACTGTTATTTACTTCATTCTTTATTGGACTTGATGCATTGCCTACCACGAGAAAGGGTGCAGTGTTGCCAGTTATCGCATTACAAATAGTTAATTTCAATGAAATGCTGGAAAGGGATTGCAAAAGATTGTTCGAGACTTTTTGTTCCCTTCGAAGACTTTCAGTTGCAGCTCATTGCTGGACATTTGTATTCTCTGTGTATTACGTATTTGCCAAGAAAGTGATACTTCCTTACTTCAAATGTTGCTTTGTTTTATTAGTGTTCAACGCTAGTTTTTACCTTCCCTACATTTACTAGGTGCATAGTGTATAGAGAAGGTATTGCATTCCACCCAAAAATTCGATGCCGAGGTTTCACCGGAAATACACGTTTTAGGGTCCCCTGTAACCAAAAAAAATCATTTGATAAAAGGTCCGTGTGTGTGTGTGTGTGTGTGTGTGTGTGTGTGTGTGTGTGTGTGTTCGTGTGTCTGAGAACACAATAACTCAAAACGAAAAATTGGTAAAATACCAAACTTTGTATTTAAGTTTAGTATCTGCCAGGGATGCGACACGAAAATGTTGAGAAAAATCCTCCCCCCCTTAAACTATCCTTTATATGGAACATTTTTCGAAAATTTTTATTTTCTCAAAAATGGCTATAACGATTTTGATTAAAATACCGTATAGCAGAGATATTTATATGGCAAATAAAATGTATGTCTTGAATTTTCTGCTAATAGTCTCTAAAGACCACTTTATTCTGAATGAATGTTGCTGAATTTTGTGTAACTGGTAAACCGTAAGAGTTAGGCAGAAACTTATTACACAAAAAATGTAGATCACGTTAAAACACACACTTTATGTCCTATACATTTTTTCGTGGAATTTACCATTTCTGAGTTACTCGTTATTTATTTCAGATTGAAAATACTTAAACTTTTCTCACACGGAAAGTTGTAAACTCCTGATCCTGCATAGAAACGGATTTCAACTACATAGCTACCAGCTTTTAAGAGGTTTGACATTCGTTTTAGCCTAGTGTATTCCCTTATACAGATTCTACTTACACGGAAATTAAGAAAGTGTCTGCTGTTTATCTTGATTATATAATGTAAATAGAAGAATACATATGATTTTAATAATAATTTGTTACAGCGATGTGAATGGAACACATTAGACTTTTACACCACACATACGTGAAAACTATTAAGATCAGATCTATTTTTATACTTACCTATTTTAGAGTTTCACTTTTGGAATATAGTAATGGTAATAGTGTTGGCCTTTTAAACACAATGTACCAATCATGGCACAAAGAGAGCAAGGGAGAAAGGTCCAACCTGAAGGATCAATAGAACAAGAAGAGTTGACCGAGGCAGGCTTACCGATCAGAACTGTGCATTGTACATCCAAGGCGCTAGCTTCCGGCAGTTATTTACAACTTGCACACATACCGGTGTCTTCGGTGCCTTAGCATCATTTCGGAAATCAGAGAAACAATTGCTAGATGACCACATTCTTCACCTCAGCAATAACCGTATTTGTTCTGATTTTCCTTTAATCATTTTAATTATTTTTCAGACTTGGTTTTTTTATTTTTTTACAAACGGATCAACCACATGCGCTTGAAAGCCAAGTAGGAAGTTTGGCCCTGATAATTTTAAGAAATAGTTCTAACCTTTTCACTTTCTTTTTGTACAAGTACATAGGTAGAAAGGCCCAAAAATTGATACCAAGCTTTCATTGGAAATGCACTTTTAGGGTCCCCTTATGAAGAAAAGTATTTTTTGAAAAAGGTCCGCGCGCGCGCGTGTGTGTATGTGTGTGTGTGTGTGTGTGTGTCTTCCTCTGTGAACTCAAAAACGAAAGCTCATACCAAACCTGATATTTAAGTTCAGCACCTTCCAAAGATGCGATTCGGAATATTTTCAAGAAAATCTCATCTCAAACTACCTTCACATAGATTATATTTCGAAAATGTTGATGTTCTCAAAACGGTGCTAACTATTTTGATTATAATACTGTATAATTATTTAACATATTTACGTGTCAAATAAAATGTATATCCTAAATTTTCTGGTAATAGACCCTGAAGACCTCTTCATCCGGAATAACTTTTGCGTAGATAAAAATTTACTACACAAAAAATGCATGTAGATCTCGTTAAAACTAGAATTTTTCATATTCTTTTTTTTTTTTTTTCTTTTGTAGAGGTAATCATTTCCGAGATATTTCTTGTTATTGGTTTCAATTCTACAATATTTAAAACTCTTCAAAAACAGGAACTCGTCATGCGTTTTTCTTTTGTTTTACTCCTGGCAATGCAAAGAGAACCGAACTTCAAAGTCAGTCATGTAGTATTCCCTTAGTTTCCTTCTACTAACAAGGAACTAAGTAATAAGAGCAGTTCTGCTAATATTTATCTGAATTAGTATGAAGTAGAAGAAAAACCTTTTGTAAGAATAGTTTGTTTGCAGAATAATGTATAGAAAATCATGCGAATGGAACTCAACAAGATTTTTGAAAGAAAAGGAGCTTATTTACTATGCATTTTTCTGGAAAGGTAGTATAATCTTACAAAAGAGCATTACCTACTTATTTCATATTAATCGAACTAAACCTTTGTAAAATAGCTTCATAACACATTTCGTTGTAAGGACAATAGGGATAGAGGAAATAGAATATATATTCAGA
Source organism: Hymenopus coronatus (assembly GCA_030762935.1). Taxonomy (NCBI): domain Eukaryota; kingdom Metazoa; phylum Arthropoda; class Insecta; order Mantodea; family Hymenopodidae; genus Hymenopus; species Hymenopus coronatus. Next base: position 75,291,213 of record CM060881.1, read on the forward strand.
TGTTTAAAATATGTTCACTTTTTACTTTCTCTACATGTACTATCTACATAGTGTATAGAGAAGGTATTGCATTCCACCAAAAAAATCGATACCAAGATTTCCCGGAAATACATGTTTTGGGTCCCCCTGAGTCCAAAAAAAGCATATTTACAAAAAGGTCCGCGTGTATCTCTCTCTCTCTTTCTCTCTCTCTCTCTCTCTCTCTCTCTCTCTCTCTCTCTCTCTTTCTCTCTCTGTGCGTGTGTGTGTGTGTGTGTCTGAGGATAGCATAGGTAAAAAACGAAAAGACCGTTGAATACCAAACTTGCTATTTAAGTTTGGTTTCTTCCAAGGATCCGACACAAAGCTTTACAAGAAAATCCCACCACAACCAACTACCCTTTACATGGAACTTTCTTCGAAAATTTTGATATTTCAAAAATGAATCTAACGATTTTGATTAAAATATTGTATATTAAAGATATTTACCTGACAAATAATATGCATATCTTGAATTTTCTGGGAACAGCCTACTTTATTCTGGATAAATTTTACGGAATTTTGCATAACTTCTAAACCGTATGAGATACACAAAAACTTACCACACAAAAAATGTAGAGCACATTAAAACATATAATACATGTTACATAATTTTTTGTGGAATTGATCGTTTTTGAGATTCCTTGTCTTTAGTTTCAGCTTTAAAATGCTTAGTTTTTTCATACAGGAATTTGTCAACTGGTGTCCATACAAACAAAGGAACTTCAGTCACATAGCAACCAGCTTTTCACTATCACTTTAACCTATGCTACTCTCTTATTTCGCTTCTACTTACAAGTAATAAGACTGTTTCTGCTAATTTTTTCTCAATCAGCATGAAGTAAATAGAAACATTAGCTTTTTAACAATAAGTTGTTGTAGAGATGTAGAGAAAGTCATGTGAATGGAACACATCAGATTTTTTAATTTCTCTACACGCACTATGTACATAGTGTATAGAGAAGGTATTGTATTGCACCCAAAATTTCGATACTGAGAATTCACCGGAAATACGTGTTTTGAGTCACCTTGAATCCCAAAAAAAGCATTTTTTTGGAAAAATGTCGGTGTGTGTGTGTGTCTGTGGACTGATAAACCTGAAGATATAGTCAAAACCTTACTACATAAAAAATGTAGATCACAATAAAGCTCACAATTTATCTCATATGCATTTTTTTCGTGGAGTTGATCGTTTTTTAGATATTCCTTGTTATTGGTTGCAGCTTTAAAAACTTGCATTTCTCACACAGGAATTTGTCAACTCCTGTCCATACAAACAAAGGAACTTCAGTCACATAGCAACCAGCTTTTGACTATCACTTTCACCCATGGTGTTCCTTATTTCGCTTCTACTTACAAGGAAGCAAGTAATAAGACTATTTCTGCTAATTTTTTCTTGATTATCATGAAGTAAATAGAAGCATAAGCTTTTTAACAATTATTTGTTGCAGAGATGTAGAGAAAGTCATGTCAATGGAACATCACATTGTTTTTTTCTTTAATATGGGTCTGTTGCCTTATAGATGTTCTTTTTCTCATCGCCAACCTCCTTGGCTTGGGTAGGGATCGTTTCAACTCGTATTGTTGGATCATATATGCAGTCAGTATGTGAGCCAGGTTTAATGGAAATTATGTCAATGCGGTGTGTGCTCCCTTGTGTGGTCATTCCAGAGACCTCTTTGTGGGTCACATATTCAACATTCTGGAGAGAACTAGCCAATGTATGTCGGATTGTGTGGTGGCGAATATGCCTTAATGCTTGACCGTAGAGACAAAAACCAAGGACGTGTGAAAGGTTTTCGAACTTGCTGTGGCAGCGCTGGCAGCGGTTAACGTCTTGACTTCAACCCGGTACAGCTTGCTCAGCAGCTACGTCATCCTCAGGGTTACTTCCATTCAGTGCTGGGTAGTCCTTTGTGGTTTGCAATCTAGTTGTTAGCCGGAGTATGTTCCTTATATACTCGTAGAATGACACCTTTGCCTTTATAAGATAACTCAGTTGGTATTACCGCACTTTTGCTTTTATTATCCCTTCCAGTTCTAGCAGGAGTTATTACTATACTTTTAACTGACCGAAATTTAAATACCTCTTTCTTTGATCCAGCAGGAGGTCCTATTTTATATCAACACCCATTTTGATTCTTTGGACATCCCGAAGTGTTAGTATTCTTTATCTCGTAGTTCGTTCCTGATCTTACAAGGATCGATGTAGTGATGTTTAGGAGAGTGTTAATTGCAACTAGTGAAGACATTCGTCGATTTTCTTTGTAATATTATGGGATTTCAAGATGTGTGGGCCCACTTTTGGCTAGACTGCATAAGCCGTTGAGCTGCAGGATTACGGCTTCCCACAGAGTTTGAATAATCCGAGGTCCTTACATTTTCTATGTGTGTGTGTGTGTGTGTGTGTGTGTGTGTGAGTGTGTGTGTGTGTGTGTGTGTGTACCATGGAGTTGGAATGTCCATTGGCAGTTGCAGTATTTTTTATGGCGCCTCTTATCATGAAGACTGCGTTAGTAAGTAATTACTGTGGGATATTTTCTAGAGACGTGGTTTGAAATGTATGAATCAAAGTTAGACAAACCGATGAGTTGATAACATTAAATATCTGGTCTGGCTGCAACAGTGGTGGGGTCAGTAAATCAAGTTTAGTCATTAGTAAGCTGAGGGTAGCTTTTGGATAGAATACAGCTGAGTTGGAAAAATTGATGTCCAGATAAGGAACATATTCGATGGGTGTTACATAGGGAATTAGTATGTCATCCGAGATGTATAAATGTTCCTGTTTTAATTTCCCTTTGAAGACGTTAATGGCGATGAATTTATTGAAGATGATTGATAGTCCAATCTCATTGAAGCCTCGTATTAGTTTCAGAGCAGATAAATGGTCCTTTGCTACCAAAATAGTGTCATCGGTGAATCCGAGAATTGTGAATGGAGACAGATCAGATGTCTGTGAAATCTCGACATCGAATTTTTTAGTGGAATAAAATACCTTCTCTAGCTACTATTCAAGTTGTTTGTACATACGTGCTAGAGAAAGTAAAATGTGATCTCGTTATCTCGACACGCAATTTGTCATAAACATATAGTTTATTTCTGTTTCTTGTTTTGTTTGTTTTTTTTTGTTTGCTTTTTGGTTTTTTGAGTTGACCATTTCCGAGATATTCTTATAATTGGTTTAAATTTCAAAATACTTATTTTCTCATACAGGTAGTCCTCATCAGTTTCATCTCTCTTTTGTCTCATTCCTGGCCACGGAAAGATTTTCAAAGTCAATCGCATAGCGACGAGCTTTTAGAAGATCTGACTATCGCTTTAGCCTGGTATATCCCTTATTTCCCTCCTGCTTACAAGGAAGCAAGTATTAAGAGCATTTCTGATAATATCTATCTATCTCTCTCTGTCTGTCTGTCTGTCTCACGCACGCGCAGATTTCTGAGTTTATTTATTCAGGGAATCTCAAACTTGTATTTGCAGTAAAAACTTGCTATAAATTCTTTTCTCGACACGTACTATGTACATATATATATATATATATATATATATATATATATATATATAGAGAGAGAGAGAGAAAGTACCTATTGTATTACACTCAAAAATTTGATACTGAGATTTCACCGAAAATACAAGTTTTGGAACTCCCCTGAATCCAAAAAAAATAGTATTTTTAGAAAAAGATCTGAGTGTGTCTGTGTCTGTAGGTAGCATAGCTCAAAAATTAAAAGTTCGTTAAATATAAACCTGATGCGACAAGAAGATTTTCAAGAAAATCCTCCACCCCCGACTACCCTTTACATGGAAAAATTTCGAAAATGTTTATTTTTTCAAAAATGGCTCTAAAGATTTTGATTAAAATCTCTTATATTTAAGATTTTTACATGGCAAAATGTATATATTGAATTTTCTGGGAAAAGCCTCTTAAGACCTGTTTATTCCGGATCATTTTTTGGAACTTTGCATAACTAGTAAACCGCAAGAGATAGACAAAAACTTTGTACACATAAAATGTGAGCACATTAAAATACATAATTTATATCATATACATTTTTTCCTGAAGTTGAGCGTTTTCGAGGTATTCCCTATTATTGGTTTTAAGATATTAAGGGATACTCGTACAGGAACGTGTCAACTCCTGGCCACGCAAAGAAACGAATTTCAATCCTATAGTAACCACATTTTAAAACATACGACTGTTGGTTTAGCCTGGTGTATTCCCTTATATCCCTACTTATAAGGAACTAAGTGTTTATCTCGACTAGCATGAAGTGGATAAAAGAATAAGCTATTGATAATAATTTGTTTTAGATATGTAGAGAAAGTCATTGAATGGGACACATTAGATTTTTTTAGTACAACATGATGCTTTCACTTACACAAGTGGTGCTAGAAAAAAAATCTGATATGTTCCATTCACATGACTTTCTCTACATATCTGCAACAGATTATTGTTAAAATGCTTATGCTTCTATTTACTTCAAGCTAATCAGAAGAAAAAAAAATACAGAAATAGTCTTATTACTTGCTTCCTTGTAAGTAGAAGAGAAATAAAAGAGTACCATAGGTTAAAGTGATAGTCGAAAGCTGGTTGCTATGTGACTGAAGTTCCTTTGTATGGGCACGAGTCGACAAATTCCTGTATGAGGAAAGTATAAATTTTTCCAAGCTGAAACCAAAAACAAGGAATACCTAAAAAAATCAATCAACTCCACGAAAAAAATATATATAACCTAAATTGTGTGTTTGGTAAGTTTTTGTTCATCTCTTACGGTTTAGCAGTTATACAAAATTCAGTAAAATTGATCCAGAATAAAGTAGTCTTCAGAGACTATTCCCAGAAAATTCAAGATATAAACTTTATTATCAGATAAATATCTTTAGTATACGATATATCAATCAAAATCGTTAGAGCCATTTTTAAGAAAAGCAAAATTTTCGAGAAAAAAAATCCATGTAAAGGGTAGTTGGGGTTGAAGGGATTTTCTTGAAAATCTTCATGTCGCATCCTCGGAAGATACTAATCTTAAATAGCAAGTTTGGTATTTAAGTCTTTTCGTTTTTGAGCTATGCTGTCCACACACACACACACACACACACACACACACACACACAGATACACACGGACCTTTTTCTGAAAATGCTTTTTTTTTTTTTATTCAGGGGGACCCAAAGCATGTATTTCCGGTGAAATTTCGGTATCAATTTTTGGGTGGAATACCTTCTCTATACACATAGTACGTGTAGAGAAAGTAATATGACTAAGCTAGAGAATGTTGCACTTAGAATTGCTAATAGCTGTGTTTCTGTCTCCTTTTAGTATGTCCAATTTTTAGGATTTTTATGTTGTAGTTAGATCTGCTTTTCCTAACTCGTATCTTGGCTGCATACTACTTTGTTTATTTTAACCTACTGCTTTTACATTATTTTTATTCAATTAATTTAAGACCTTTAATTACCTGGTCATGTGGTGCCGGGTCTGTTGACTGAGATACTCAATCTGTATGTGGTGGACAGAGGGCTTCAAGGTCTCATTCCTGTACCATTACCTTTCGTTGGTAAGCAGATGGTGCTGGGGTTCTTCCAATCTAGCTGTTTTTTCCACCATCTGTACTCAGATGGCGTCATCTATACTCTGGTGGTATACAGCCGTCCTGCGAGCCTCACCCTTTAACACTACTACTTTGCTCCGCGCGAAACAGATGGCGCTTGTATGCCTCGGTCTAGCTACTTTCACTATTGTGGATAGATGGCAGTGTAATCGCAATTACCATCAAATTTTCAGATTGTGCTATTGTTTTTTTACTGAAGGTGGAACTTGATTCGTGGTGTAATTATCCAATCCGGCACTTGTATTGGGCCTTCCGTTTGTTACCGCCTGAGCCATTCTCTGAGTCTGTCTCAGGGTTTCTGCTAATTGCACGTTTTTAGTATTTCTGTATGCCTAGTTTTACCAAGCTAGTGTGTGTTAAGTATTAAAACTTAATTTACGATGTTTGTAATCAGTAAGCTTGCATTTTTAGTCTTTCAGTGTATGTGAATCCATTTTCCATTGAACAATTACTAGAAACCGGAATCAAAGATTTCATGATAAATCTGATTTTCAAAGTCTTATTGGCACGCTATATTATACTTAATCTTTGTAGTATTGTTTCGTGCTCGTTAATGCACTTGCTAGTTCACTGTTTTTTTTTTCTGCTCCTGAGAAATAGCTTCCCCATACTACCATTTCCTTTCAGTGGGTTCGCGAGATCCATGACCTGGCTGATGGTTTTCCAATTATTACTTTCTCTAACACGTATGTACAATATACATAGTGGTAGAGAAGGTATTGTATTCCACTCAAAAATTCAATACCGAAATTTCACCGGAAATACATGTTTTGAGACCTCATAATAAAAAAATTATAAACATGAACATGTGTGTATGTGTCTATGGGCAGCATAGCTCAATAACTAAAAGTCGGTTAAATACCGAACTTGGTATTTAAGTCAGCATCTTCCAAGGATGCGAAACGAAGACTTTAAAGAAACTCCCCCACCCCAACTATTCAACTACATAGAACATTTTTCATAATAATGGCTCTAACGATCTTTATTAAAATGCCATAGGTCTAAAATATTTTCATGACAAACGAAATGTGCACCTTGAATTTTCTGGAAATAGCCTCTGAAAACCTCTTCATTCTGGATGATTTTTGTATAGCTAACTGGTAAACCGTAAACAAAATATGTGGATCTCGTCACAAATTTGTCATATACATTTTATTTAGAGATAATCGTTTCAGAGATATTCCGAGTTGCTGGTTTCAATCTTATGCTATTTAAACTCCTAGCAAGCAAAGAGAGCCGAATTTCATTGCTTCATATGGCGACCGGCTTTTAGGAGATTTGACCATCACTTTAGCCTGGGGTATCTTCTTTTTTCCCTTCTAGTTACAAAGAAGCAAGTAAAAGACCAACTTTGGTCATGTTTATCTGATTAGCATTACTAAATAAATGAATTTCCTTTTGTAAAAAAAAAAATGTTTGTGGAATAGCTAGAGAAAGTCATGTGAATGGAACACGTCGGATTTTGTTTTTACGAAAAATAGTAGAATGCAATTAAGTATATCTTGGTAAAAACACTTTAACAAACGCTTCGATGTCTTAAACGTCCTTAACCGAACACATGTGCCTTGTAGTTGACTGGTCAGCGTTCTAGCTTCTCAACCCAGAAGTTCCGAGTTTGATCCCCGGCTGAGTTTTCTTCCATTAGAATCATTCATTCCGTAAAGTTTGGAAATGTGAGTTTGTTTCCTAAATGAAAATCCGTAAATAAAAATCTGCAGGCAGCGATATAAATAGTCAAAGCCCCGGCATAAATACCAAGTTAAAGCGTGCTGTATAAATAAAACAATTGCAAAAAGTTGTTAAAGAAGCCTTTAAAGCTTAAAGAGCATTGATTGACGCAGTGTTAGCCTGCATTTAAAGGCGCTCTGTTAAACTAAATTTAAACTAGAAACTGAAGGAAATAATTAACTGTGAACGCCACTTTTAAATTCATGGAAATACCTACAACCAGCCGATAAAATACAAGTGGTACTTTATGGCTCGTAAATGTCAGCTTGCCACACGATGCAAAATTACTCGGTGTAATATAACACAGATGACATATCCGTTACTCAAAGCGCAGTTTGGAGACATCCAGAAAAGTGCTAATTATTAGAATCTCACTTTTCTAGAGCTACTTTGTGCATCTGAAGCATGAGATCTGTAACACTAGAAAGAAATTTATTTTATTGTTTTATCAAGTATTGTCCTTGAACACCGAGAACATGTCATCTTAGTTATCCTGCATAAAAGGATAGAATGTATGAGGTAGTTTATATAATGAAGGCTCGTGAAGATGCGCAGCTAGTGGTAAACTACGAAAGTGACCATTCTTTTGTTTCCCTGTTTGTTTCTAAAATCGGTAACGGTTCCTCAGGATGTCCAGATTAAAAATGTTGAAAATACTAACCTGAGCAATAAAAATGCCTGTGAAATGTGTGTCTTGTAATAAAGTTGTCTTCGAGTTGTCACACCACCTGCCCTGATTATGATATGTTCTTATATACAAAACTCATCGCAAAATGTAAACAACATATTCCATTTTGTAATTTTTACGAAAGCATAACTATACTGCCAATCTATTATTTTCAGAGTCTTCTGTTCTGTTAAGCATGCATTGGTCTATGCTTTGGCGAAACCGCTGGAAACGCCTAAAAATTAACTACAAAAATAATAATAAATTAATTTACACATTAACTTAAACCTAACGTAATTGAGAGAATGCTGCTTTCTTCACATACTTCAGTGAAAGCAGATAAGCAAATTCACGAAAATCACTTTATTTACACACACACACACACACACACACACACACACACACACACACACACATATTAACGTATAGCTAAGCGAGCGCATGCGAGCATGTCTTGATGAAATCAGTAGCAATTATTAAAAACAAATTACCCGAAAATCAATTGATTTACATACACAAACACTAACTTAGAGTTAGGCGAGCGCATGCTCGCTTCGCTCTCATTTTTTTTTTTTTTTTTTTTAAATATTAGAAATAAAACAAATTACAAGCATTCATTTACACACACACTAACTTACAGCTTACGAAACAAGTGGAAATTATTAAAATTTAGAGAAAAATGTCACTACTATAATCAGCTCATTTAAAAAAAATATCCAAATTAAAACAAACACCAGAGAACTTCTATAAGTAATTCTTGAAGTAAAGAATTATTGCTTAAAGCGCACACAGAATTGCTATAGAATCTCATTTCTTCCTCTGTGCTTAAAAATGTACAATAGTCTCAAAGTCCTTAGATGTCAGTATATACGACAGTTTGTCATCTCGCCGTATTATTTTTATTAATGTTGGCCACCACCATAATAAATAATAGAGATTGAGACAACGAAAACATTTTAAACAACTACATGAGCGCACATAGGATCCCTAAAGAAATAAACACCCAGGATTTTACAGGATGAATAGAATATCTATCCATCCCATCAGCTCTTACAAAATATGTGATATCATGTCTGCATATAATTCTGGAGTTAATTCTTAAACAGTGTTTTAAAAGCCTACAAAGTGTAAGCGTTCTCTCTAAATGTTCTGTAATTCTGTTGGAACTCTAGGAAAACATTTTATACCAGTTGTATTTATTTTAGGAGGCGGCTTCGCTATAAAAATAGATTACTTTAAATACACGTATTAAACCCTAACATGATCATTTATATGACAGGCGTAAAGATATTTCTCTTCTGTATCATGATAAAATGCAGAAACCAATAGAGGCATCGACGTAATACGAAAGTGTCAAAACTGGAAATGGCACTCAGTCTTTTGAAAGCATTGCACATCAGCGTGAACTTTAAATTAATCAAGCAATGTCACTGTCATTATTTGCACCTCGTATAGATTAAATGAGTATTGCCTGGAAATGCATTACCTTTAAAGTCTGACTAAATCTCTATGCGTGAAAGTTGATACGTATATCATTGACACCTGTGACACTCACTCTAACGAAATGTCATTAGTTGCCAGGTGATTGGTTTCGAAGCAAAAACTGATTCAGAATGACACATAGAATTATATGTAGAAAAATATAATTGCTCACACTGAGACAAAATACCCATCTGTATAATAATAATTGAAACTACAGATGTAGAACAGCACAAGTTCTTTTTTGCCAATGTATCAATGGCCACCCAAGTTGTACGATAACAATCAAAATGGTCTCGGTTCACAGGTGGCGCTGAAGCTCTACAGTTCTTGCTCCAATTTTTCAACTAAATTTGAAGGTTTAGCAAGCTAATTACAACGTTTATGTTCGTGTGTACGAGCTGTGAGAGAACAGTTGTTATTTTCAAATTGTGTTGGTTTTACAGAGCAGATTATCTGTAAATCTAGTCAAATTAATTTGTCTATTAAGCTTCGCATTGCATTGTTTTGTTTTATTTACATAAACAGTTGAGTTCTTATGATTCGTTTGTAGCGCAGTTGTGTTATTACATTCTCAGCGATGTCTAACAGTGACACAAATATTCTCTTACAGTCATCATCATCGTGGTCTGTTATGCAGCGTACTAAATATTAAAAACCAAACATCCATAAGACGAAGATGTCAGCCTTCCAAGAAAGAAACACACAGCTTCTGTTTCACAAACTAACCAAAGGCATGTAGTCAACTAATGGGCGTTCACGACAAACATGTCCCATTAGAACCAATGGAGGATACTGTCGTAGCGTATCTCAAACCCAAAATATAGGAACAGTGCACGTTCCCAGGATCTTTTTCCACGAGGGTGGCAACTATCAAGCAATTATTCACGATCTGCGTCAAATAACACCTAGCGAATTTACCACTCAGCAGAAGGGAAACACTAAAAATTGTTCTCGACGCGACTTCAGATTTTCGCGCTGTGACTGCCTTTTTTGAAGACTTTCATCTACAGTATCACACCTTTCGTGATCCCAGTTCCAAAAAGCTGGAAGCTATTATTCGGAATGTTCCATGTTCAATAACCGAGAAGAAATCCTATAAAATCTTCATTCTCAGAAGCTTCCAGTTACTAAAGTTGTTCTACTGTTCTATTTTGATAAACAGCCTATGCCCTTGTGTGCAGTCGAATTGGAGAACTCAGATCAAAGTAAAGAAATATTTAACTTTCTGTTTATACAACGTGCATTAGTCTATGTTGAATATCGCCGTAGATCCTTGGGCTTACCTCAATGGACCGGTTATCAACAGTATGGTCACACAACGAACTTCTGTCGCCTTAATGCCCGATGTGTGAATTTCCTGGAATCTCGCCACTACATTAGTTGGACTAAACCCAAACAACAAGAACCTCAGTGCACGAATTGCATTGGTACCCATACTGTGAACTATAAGGATTGTCCGTATTACTTATATGTTCGCACTGAAGCTACTAGTGAAACTTTCAAATTGCCTCGTTCTGAACGCCGCAATGTATCTAATTCAACACCACCATCGTTTAATGCAAAGCACTTGCCTAACTTCCCAAACACAGTTGATGCAAATACTCCACCTTCTGTATGGCCTACTAACAAAACACCTCGGTCTGCTCATAGCAGTCAGATCCTAAAGAAAGTCTTACTCCTAATCCTTCATTGACTTGATACCTATGTTGGCTATTCAGCCATACCTCTCTCATATCAAATCACTTCTAATTTCACTATTTCAATAGTTTTTTTTTTTTTTTTCAAAATGTATAGTTCAGTTCCTCATTCTTTCTCTCAGCTTGTTTTCCTAAACTGGAATGCCAACGGCTTAAATCTAAGCGAGCTACTTTTCTTGAATTTTTATCTCGAGGCAATGTCGATGTTGCTTGTATCTCTGAAATCCATTTTATACCTTACGAAAAATTCACTCTTACTGGTTATCATATTTATAGATCTGATCGCAACACACGAATTGCTTGTGGAGACGGAGTTATTATTGTGAAACGAAAACTAGCACATTATAGCATACTTTTGCCTCAATTAACCAGCCTAGAGGCCTGCGCAATTAAATTCCATCAACTAAACTGTCCGGAGATTGTATATAATTACAGATTATCGACCACCATCTACTCAGTTAGAGGAACAAGATCAACAGCTTCCCTTTTCTGTTCCATCTCCTGTAATCTTGTTAGGTAACATGCAATAGGACTGTCGTATAACTAATCCCATCTCTCGGTGGCCAACACAACGTTACACTCATTTTAGTTCGGACAGATCCTACTTACTACTCCAATAATCCTGCTGTTATACCGGACATCTTAGTTGTGGCACTTTTGAAGAACATTAGTCAGCCCTTAAACATGCATTTTGTTGCCGAAATGGATTCTGATCACTGCCCAGTCATCTCTACGTTTTATTGTGAAGTGTCACGTGGTTCGTTCCGTCCTCGCCTAATCAAAGGAATGGTAAACTGGGAATGTTTTCAGAGACAGTTGGACCTTAAGCTGCAGGTTGCATATTGCTTACAGACCTGATATTGATGCTGCAGTAAAATATTTCACGAAATCTGTAAGTCCCTGAAGACTGCTAACGGTGTGCTACATTTTCATGAGAATAATTCGCACTATCAAGCGCTTCCCTCAAGAATTGTAGCACTGTTAAAAGATAAACATAAAATGCCTCGAGGATAGCAATTTCATCGATTGCCTTGTAGCGAAAACGATTGAATCATTAATTCGATAAACCCGTCGAGCTCTAGATGAATATCATTATGCTACTTTATCAGCAGAAGGTTGCTCTCTATGGAAGGAGACGGAACGGGTGCTTCAGGAACCTATGTACTATTATACCACACTTAAAATTCCCGGACCATGTTTATGAACACAAAGATGCAAAATGTGAACTATTGGCGGATATATTTCAAACTACATTTACTCCCAATTCCAGTGTAAACGTTGTGTTCAATTAAGATGTTAAAATGGCGCTTGATGCCTATTCTTCGGTTCCATAACAACTCAATTGAACTTCGAACAGAGAATTGCAGTGGATTCTTTCTTACCTACCCATTAAAAAGTGCCATGTCACGATATTATCATAAATATTGTTTTAAAACCCGTAGTTGAGCTCCCTTAAACCACACTTAGCATCATCACCATCATCATTAACGCTAAGGCTCAGGCTTACTTAGCCTCATATTTAGTGCTACTTTTCGCCTTGAATATTTTCCACTATTATGGAAACATGCCGAGGTTATCGGTCTTCCAAAACCTGGACTATAGCCTTCCTTACCTTCTATTTATCGTCCTATCAGTCCATTACCTACACTTCCCAAACTTTTTGAAAAAGTCATACACAAACGATTAAACAAGTTTCTAACGGACAACGCAGTGATACCACCACAACATTTTGGTTTTCGCAGTCACCACTCTACAACTCATCAGCTTCTGCGATTAACTGAGGCGGTTGCTCGTGGTTCTAAGTATAAACAGCACACAGTTCAGCATTTCTGGACTTCAAACAAGATCTTGATCGAGTGGCACATCGGTTTGCTTTATCAATTTGGGAGTTAAGAAGGAGAATGGCTTTGTTGCTAAATCCTGAGCATTAGTTACACACACACACACTTTTCAAATATGAGTTGGTTCTGCTCTATCCTTTGTGTGGCCAGTAATGTCGGGAGTGCCTCAAGGTTCCATTTTAGCGTCTCCATCTATGACATACCCACCCATCAACATTGTCATGTACGTTGACGATATCCCCATTTTTACAGCACACTATGAACTTGATACCGCTGCTCACAGACTACAGATGTGTCTTAAAATACTAGTATCCTAGTGTCTTAAAGTACTAGTATACTGGACTGACAACTGCAACCAAAAGAAACGTGAAACTATATTTTTATATTACGTTGTTCGTCTGTTCCCCCTCCCATTACTTTTCAAAATCTTCCCATACCTTGGAAACGTGCTGATGACACTTAAATATCTTGGCCTGCCTTTTGATCGCCAACTAATCCGGAAATCTCACACTAATTCAAAATTAAATCTCGCTTATTCCAGATTACGCAAATTGTATCCCATTCTCAACCGCAAGTCTTCTTTGCAAATTCCAAGTGCTTCTCTTTTATACAAATCTTTACTTCGTCCTTTACTCACCTATGCTTGTCCGATTTGAGGAGGTGCAGCGCAAACAAACCTAATCGTATGCAGCTCTTTCAAAATAAAGTTTTAAGGCTTATAGTGAATGCACCTTGGTGTGTCAGAAGCATTCAGATACATCATGAACTTGAACTCGGTAGCATCTCTGCACATATTCGATCCCAGGCTCGCACGTTTTTCCAGTGTCTTCACTTAGTACCCGGCTCGGTGCATTTCTCGTTGAGACGAAGATCCGATGTAGTTCCTCGGACAATGAGTCTTCTCACACTGGATTTGCTGTTTTCTTCAGGAAGTGATTCCGAATAAGAAGACGCTCAGTGACCGAATGTGCAAAACCATCACTGTTTAGTGCCAGAAGCGCCTCGTGACTGACCTCACAAATTATATATATAAATAAACTGTTATCTACATCGTGTTAATCAAGAAAAAGCAGAAGCAGAATTAGTCTTATTACTAGCTTCCTTGTAAGTAGAAGGGAAATAAGAAAATGCAACGGCCAAATCGATAGTCAGGTTCTATGTAACACAATTAAAATTCCAGTTTCTTTTCTTGCCAGGAGTAAACAAATGAGAAAGGAGAAGAAAGATGTCTTCCCGTTCGAGAAAAGTTTGTGCTTTAAAATGGATACCAATACATAATCCGGGGTATCTCGAAAACGGTTAACTCTACAAAAAAAATGTAAATAGCATTAATTATGTGTTTTAATGAGATCTACATTTTTGAGAAGTAAGTTTTGTCTATCTCTTATGGTTTGCTAATTTACAAAAGTTATCCAGAATGAAGAGGTCTTCAGAGACTATTACCAGAAAATTCAACGTATACATTTCATTTGTCATAAAAATATCTTAAACACAAAGTGTTATAATCAAAATCGTTAGAGCCATTTTTGAGAAAATCAAAGTTTTCGAAAAATGTTCCATGTATCATGATTCTCTTGAAAAGCTTCCTGTCGTAGCCTTGGAAGATACTCAACTTAAACAACAAATTTTGTATTTAAGTGACTAAGTTTTTGAGCTTTGCTACCCCCCCAAACACACACACAAACGGACATATTTTAAAACTGTGTTTCTTGGAATCAGGGAGTCTCAAAACATGTATTTCTAGTGAGATCTCGGTGTCGAATACCTTCATTATACACTATGTAAATAGTACGTACAGAGAAAGTAAAAACGGTCTCGTATTTCAGTAACGGCAACACTCCCAGACAGTCCACTATTATCACCGACTGCTGCGTCTTCTTCCTGTTCTTATTTGTCTTCTTTTGATGAATGACTTATAGCGTCCACATAGTATTACTTAATCACATTTCACTATCTTCTTTTTATTTCGTTCTTTCTTCTTATTTAACTACTGCTCAGATCCAGTTGGTATCACTGTAGCGACATAAGGCGATCAAGATCATATTAAAACCTTATCTGTGCATTCTTTGTCTTCCTTTTCGTCGCCCTCCGTGGTGCTTTGGTTACCATGCTAACTTCATGTACCCAAGGTCGCGGAGGACGATTTAAAAATTCTTAGTATGGCTTCCTTTGGAAGGGAAATAAAGCCGTTGGTCCCGTGTCGTAGATTTACGGCACGTAAAAGAACCTCAAGCCTAAGAGAGGCCTCTGATAAAATTAAGCGGTATTTCACGCCCAATTTAGAATGGGACACCGAGAACCACAGTAGTTAAAGAGCGTCCATAAATAACACGCCATTTCCTTTCTTCCTTTTCCTCATTTATTTAACAACTTCTTACTATCTTATTTTATTTTTTTCATTATTAAGATGGCTTCTTTTATTTTTGTCTTAAATAGGCTTATAATGTTTAACAGATTTTAACAATATAAATTTCACTTAAAACCATCCATAATTTATAACTCTTTTGTTAACTAGCAGTTGATTTTGGCTTGTTCCTATCTCATATTGATGGTAAATTAGAATGACACTTTTAAGAGTTTAGGATTTTTTCCTTGAATCGCCTATGTATTTCATGACCGATAATTTATTTTCTAAATTATATCACATTATTTTTTTTTCAAATCGCATTCATTCTTCTTAGTTCTCTGATAAAACTTTTTGTAAATTCTTAAACCAAATGTAACTACTTCAAAAAACTTTATTCCACTTCCAAATTTTAAAACTTCTCTTTACACCATTTTGCTCCTGTGTCTGTAAGCAATGACTGTTGGAAAGCGTAGGTATATGAAGAGGGAGTAAAACTAAGGCTTGTCAGATTGCTGAGACAGACAATGTCCTTGTCAGTATTGACAAAGCCATACAACGTTTCTCAAAATAGTTTAATAAAGAGACGCGAACGATGAATCTCGAATAGACTTCGATTAAAGTCACGAAACAAAACAAAAATTACTATATAACTCTATATAGTGATAGTCCAAAAGCCGGTTGCTATGTCATTGAAATCCATTTCTTTGCATGACAAGCAGTTGACAAATTTCCATAGGAGAAAAGTGTAAGTATTTTAAAACTGAAACCTGAAACCAATAACAAGGAATATCTCGGAAAAGGTCAATTCCACGAAAAAAGAATGTATATAACATAATTGACATAAATTATGTGTTTTAATGAGATTTCGTTGCCATTGCTATTCTATCTGTTACGGTTTACAAGTTATTTAAAATTCAGCAAAATTCATCCAGACTGAAGTCTTGAGAAACTATTCCCAAAAAATGCAAAATATATGTATTATTTGTCATTAAAATATATTTTATATATAGTATTTTAATCAAAATCGTTAACACCATTTCTGAAAAAAAAAACATTTTCGACATTTTTTTCATGTAAAGGGTAGCTTGGGTGGTCTTCGTGTCGCATACTTGGAAGCTACTAAATTTAAACACCAAGGTTCGTATTTTACAGACTTTTCGTATTCGAGTTATCATGTTCAGAAACATGGACACATGTGAACCTTTTTCTAATTTTTATACAGGGGACCCTGAAACATGTATTTCTGGAGAAATCTCGAACCTTTGAGTGGAGAGCAATACCTTCTCTACCTACATACCATGTACTATGTAGAGAAAATAAAAACAAATTAAATTTGTTTATATCTGACAACTACTTTCTAATGTTTGGCGAGTTGACTTTGGATAGTTTGTTCGATTTACTCATTATTATCATCATTTAAAAATGTTTAGGTTCACCCAAAATGAATTCCACTAGAAAATATTTCCGAGCTATGATAGATCTTCATTAACACCTAAAAATGGGAATAGCTGCATTTAGCGACAAAGACAATTTAATGTTGGTGCACTGAATTCACTCTTAGGATGAATTTCTTGAAGAACATCCAAGAACTGCTCTTACTGATGAAAAGTTTGCGGTTCGAGCAATGGTTGAAGAAGATGGAAGGATGTCTGATGGATTTACTCGGATGGCATTGGGCATTGATAAGAGAAGGATATCAAAAGAGAACAGTTAGGCGTGAGAAAACTTTGTTGTCGATGGATTCTACATGAATTCATCCATAAAAAATAACAACGCATTGGTCGGAGCAGGAAAAAAACTCAAATTTCAAGGCCACACTCTAGATGTTAACTATCATTACTGATGAATCTTGGGTTTATTATTATGATCCTAAAGAAAAAAATTAATCGGCTCGATGGGTCTTTTGAACAGAATCTAGGCCTACAAATATCCGATGAATTCGCAGTGCTATTTTTGTTCTTTATTTTTTTATTTAATTATTTATTCTAGAACAGGTCTTATGGCTACTATAGCATTAGAATATAGACGTCCTGTTACTGCGATTGGTACACAAATGTCTGTTTACAGCAACATTTTTAAAAACTTCTGAAAAACCTTCAAAAGGAAAAATAGTTTTACATCATGACAATACAAAGCCGTTACAGAAAAACTAACAAATAAATATTTAAATGCCTTAAACGTCAGCACCATGGACCCACCATCTTACAGCCTTGGTCTAGTACCTCGTAATTCTTTTTGTTTCCAGAAATTTAAAGTAAAATGTGTAGGATCACTACGAAGCAGTGGAATGTTATAGAAATCTGGTTTCTGAAGTACCTCAGGAAGACTGACGTTCATTATTATAAGGATTGTTTTCGTCAAAATATATTCATACAAAAATGCATTGATGTTAAGAAGGAATATTTTAAAAATTATTTAAATTGTTTTAAACTGATTTTTGTTTGATTTTCTAAAAAAAAAAAGTAGTATTGCCTCGTGTCAGACACAAAAATGCAATTTAATAGGTATATTTACGTTAAGTCAGAACGAATGTGTTTTTAAACTTGAAACTGGTCTATGTCCGTTATATACATAATGAGTCTGATGATATATAAAGTTGCTCCTTTTGATTTCCTGAGGATTGTGAATACAGATACAACTAGCCTTAGCGCATGCACATTTTTTGTTACAGCTTGAAAAGGCTGTCTACCAGTAAACCATTTTTTGCTCTTAATTTCAACAAATTGAACACAATGAGCTCCATAGAATCTACATCATGCTAATCGAGATAAACATTTGCAGAAATTGTCCTTTTTACTTGGTCCCTTGTAAGTAGCGAAAAAATCTAATGTATTCCATTCACACAATGTCCTCCAGCTATTTGACAAACAAACCTTTTATTCAAAATATTTATCTGTTATCTACATCATACAAATCAAAATAAACATAAGCAGAATTAGTCTTATCCCTAGCTTCTTTTTAAGTAGAAGGGAAATAAGAAAATGCACAGGCTAAAGCGATAGTCTCGTCCTTTAAAAGACGGTCGCTACGTGAAACAATTGAAATTCAGTTCTCTTGATTTGCCAGGAGTAAACAAACGAGGAGAAAGATGTCTTCCTGTTTGAGAAAAGTTTAAGTGACTTAAAATTGAAACCAATAATCCGGAATATCTCGAAAACGGTTAACTCAAAAAAAAAAAAATAAATATATGATATAAATAGTATGTTTTAATGACACCTATATTTTTTCGCGTAGTAAGCTTTTGTATATCTCTTACGGTTTGCCAGTTATACATTTCATCCCAGCTATACATGTCGTTTGTCATAAAAATACCTCAAACACAAGGTATTTTAATTAAACCCGTTAGAGCCATTTTTGATAAAATCAAAATTTTCGAAAAATGTTCCATGTAAAGGGAATTTGGGGTCGGGGAATTTTCTTGAAAATCTTCGTGCCGCATCCTTGGAAGATACTGAACTTAAATATCAAGTTTGGTATTCAACGGACTTTTTGTTTTTGAGCTATACTGCCCACATACACAAATGGGCATTTTTCTAAAAATGTTCTCTTTTGGATTCAGGGGGTCTCAAAACACGTATTTCCGGTGAAATCTCGGTATCAATGTTTTGGGTGCAATACAACACTTTCTGTATACACTTGTATAGAAAGTAAAAAACAAAACACTTTAAACTCGCCTCTATAACGTGGGAGTGTGTGTTTGCCTCACATTCAACAGATCTCGAGTTCCAATCTTGTTAGGATGAGGGTGAGTTACACAGATTGGCCTACCAGGCAATTAAAAAAAAACTTTAATATCTTAGAAATTAGAAACCATTCATTAAATATTTATATAATTACTTTCTCTATACGTATTATGTATATAGTGTATAGGGAAGGTATTACATTGCACCCAAAAATTCGATACCGAGATTTTACCGGAAATATATGTTTTGAGATCCCTTTCCAAAAAGAGCATTTTTAGAAAAATGTCTGTGTATGTGTGTCTATGGGCAGCATAGCGTAAAACTAAAAAGACCGTTAAAAACCAAACTTGGAATTTAAGTTTGGTATCTTCCAAGGATGTGACACGAAGATTTTCAAGAAAATCACATCACCCCAAACTACCCTTTACATGGATAAAAAAATCTGATTTTCTTAAAAATGGCTGTAACGATTTTGATTAAAATCTCGAATATTGAAGATATTTACTTGACAAATAAAATGTATATCTTGAATTTTCTGGGAATAGCCTCTGAAGACTATTCTGGATGAATTTTACGGATTTTTGCATAACTGCTAAACCATAAGAGATGGACAAAAACTTACCGCACAAAAAACATAGAGCACATTAAAACATACAATTTATGTTATATACATTGCTTTTGTGGAGTTGATCCTTTTTAAGATATTCCTTGTTTTTAGTTTCAGCTTTGAAAAACTTATACTTTTCTCATACAGGAATGTGTCAACTCCTTTCCATAGAAACAAAGGAACTTCAGTCACATAGCAATCAGCTTTTAACTGTGACTTTAACCTATGGTACTCCCTCATTTCGCTTCTACTTACAAGGAAGCAAATAATAAGACTGCTTCTTCTAATGTTTTCTCAATTAGCATGAAGTAAATAGAACCCTAAGCTTGTTAATAATTTGTTGCAGAGATGTAGAGAAATTATACTAAAACACCAGCAACAAAAAGCACAAAACATAGCAAATATGAGCAGAAAAAGTATAAAAGGGTAAGAAACTTGTGAATATGCAACTGCTATTGTTTACAAACCAAATACAATCCCACTCCTAGGTCACTAACCCTACCTCTCTCACCCTGTCTGGATAAGTCAGTAGTTAGGTACTAGCCTTCTGATTTCAAGGTCACGACCGATGAATTTTTAAGTGTGCTTAAAAGCAATAGCCCCATATCAGTAGGTTTAGTGGCATGTAAAAACTCCTGCGGGGTGAAATTCCTACACAACAGCAGTGCTGATGTGATCCTGGCAATTTATAGAGTCATTAACAAACAAATAATTTTCTCTCATTCTTGTCTGTCTTCCTTACACTTGGAAGAGAGACAAGCATGAGAGAAAATTATTTGTTTGTTAATGTTAAAAACTATTCACAGTTCCTTTGTCAATGATTTTGGGCATTCTCTATCTCCAGTTGAAAGAGAGATGATCTCCAAATCTCTCTTTCAACTGGAGATACAGAATGCCCAAAATCATTGACAAAGGAATTGTGAATAGTTTTTAACCTTCATTCCTAAGGTTTTTTGGCATATCATTTTCATGAACATTGCTCTAAATCCTATAAAATTAGTTTTATTGTTCATCTTTAACAACCAGTTTAACATCTTTATTCAGTCACAACGGTGTATTGTATCCATGTTTTTGGTTTACAAAATATCATAGAACATATCAGTATGTGCAAAGATCAAAGAAAACACCTCCAACAAATAATAGGAATGGAAACTTTTAAAAAATTATGCATATTCTTCAGCTTGTAGGACTGACTTAGCACCCCATTCTTGTGGATTATAGTAATGCCATAAAAATTATTAGTTGTAACCGTGTTTGCAAAACAGATTTTTAGTCATATGAAACATTCCATTCATTTGGTGCCAAAATTTCAAGTTTCCTCTCAACTCTTTACTCATAGAACAGAAATTGCCTACTTCTAAATTCATAATAAAGAAAATCCTGCATTCTTTGATATTTCTCAACTAGTTGTAGCAGATTTAACATATACCTAAAGATAACCGTTTACAAAGAGATTCTGAAGGTATTTTTGCTTAACTTGTCTCTGGAAGCCTCCTGTGCATAGTACATAGCACATTGTTAGCTAGTTTAGATTCTCTGTTTGACTGAGCTAGGCCTAGGGGTCCATACAAGCAATATGTTCCCCCGGAATGTAGTATTACTCTATTACTCTATAGTGATTTGGTGCTGCTAGACAGCATTTGAATTACCATTGAAAACCTCAGAAACTTAAGATTGTAACAAAAATGAAGCTCCACAGACAATGCATGATACATCTTCAATTGTCTAAAACCTCCTGAGAGCATACTTTTTTGTGGCAACAATCCTTGCAATAGAAAGAAAATAAAGATGGGGAAAACACAATTATCATACATTTTCAAGCATAGTCGTTATGTTAAGCACAGAATATTTCAACAAGCAATATTTAAAAATCTGATGTGTTCCATTCACATGAATTTCTCTACATCTCTGCAACAAGTTATTGTTAAAAAGCTTATGCTTCTATTTATTTCATGCTAATCACAAAAAATTAGCTGAAATACTCTTATTACTTGTTTCCTTTTAAGTAGGAGCGAAATAAGGGAGTACCATAGGTTAAAGTGATAGTCAAAAGCTGGTTGTTACGTGACTGAAGTTCCTTTGTATGGATACGAGTTGACAAATTCCTGAGAAAAGTAAGTTTTTTTAGGTGAAACCACAATCAAGAAATAACTCAAAAACGATCACCTCCACAAAAAAAATGTATATAACATAAAGAGTGTGTTTTAACGTGCTCTACATTTTTTGTGAGGTAAGTTTTTCTCCATCTCTTACGGTTTAGCAGTTATGCAAAATTCCGTAAAATTCATCCAGTATAAAGTAGTCTTGAGAGGCTATTCCCAGAAAATATACAAATATGTATATTATTTGTCAGATAAATATCTTTAATATACGATATTTTAATCAAAATTGTTAGAGCCATTTTTGAGAAAATCAACATTTTTGAAAAAAGTTCCTTGTAAAGGGTAGTTTGGGGTGGGGGGATTTTCCTCAGAATCTTCGTGTGGTATCCCTGGAAGATACTAAACTTAAATACCAAGTTTGGTATTTTACCGACTTTTCGTTTTTGAGTTATCATGTTCACAGACACACACATACACATACACAGACCTATTTTTGAAAATACTTTTTTTGGACACAGGGGACCCTAAAACATATATTTCCTGTGAAATCTCATTATCAAATTTTTTGGTGGAGTGCAATACCTTCTCTATACACTATGTACATAGTACGTGTAGAGAAAGTAAAAATTGGCTATCTCTGCAAAACAGCTTATCTGACAATATTTCACACAAATTATGTGATTTAGTGATTTGTCCATTATTAATGGTTTCCTTGTTATTTAAAATCAAAATTCAATTAAGTAAATGAGGTTTCATGGGTATTTCACAGCATTTTTAAGGTCTAATTTGTTAGCCATTGAAATACTTTAAGCATATGGTATTTTAATCGCTAGAGTCATTTTTAAGAAAATAAAAAAAGTAACCTAGTAAAGAGTAGTTTGGGCTAAGGACATTTCCTTGAAAATCTTTATGTTGCATGCTTGGAACATACTGAACTTAAATACCAAATTTGGTACCTATTCATTAAACTTTTTTTTGTGTGTGTTAAACTGTTCCATCAAATTTTTGGATAGAATATGATAATTCCTCTGCTTAATGTAGGTAAGTGAGAAAGTGAAACAGCACTTAACTGAGGAGATTATCTATAACCCTCCATCTTTCCTTAATGTCCTATGCCAACAATACTTGCAACAGGTGCATAAGGTGTTTGTAGTACTGTGATGGATCACCGCAGGTGCAGGGATCTGGAGAGTTATCCACATGCCTCCAGATCAAGCTGTACAAGCAGAGGGACACACAACACTGTGAGTGGGGAAGTCGCTTGCACTGCATCGAGTTAGACTGTTGTGCTGAGGAGGGTGAGATGGCAGTCACAGTTAACAAGGAAACTTACAGGTTTGTATCAATTTTGTGCAAATATTACTTGTTTTGTTTAATTTGCAATAAGCCTGTTAGCTCTGCCAAGTGTTGAAAATTTTCTGTTGGTTTGCCATGCTGGGAATGCCCTTTGACACATTTACAATCTTGCCCAATATGAAATGGAACACACAGAATTGCAACAGTTAAAGAGCATTCATAAATAAAAACTCAATCTCCATTTCTACCCTTCATTCACAGACAGCTGTTACATTCAGCAGAGCTAAAAGATTTGTTAAAAAAAATGAAAAATAAGGTAAATGCTGTGCTAAGATATCAGGAAGACCTTCCATAAAGCAAAAAAGACTGGATCAGCCATGTCAGCATCATGTAATCGCTATTCACCTAAATTGTGTTGCAATAAAGAAGTTCATATGGTTCATCTAAAGACTAGCACTTGCACTAAACATGGTCTTTAGATGATCTTGACTTAGCCTAATGGAATAGAACTCAAACTATAATTTTGAACCTTGAATAGCTCATTTTAGAATGTAAATATTGCTTTTGTTGAATTTTAGTTGCTCCACAATATACCATAGCATAAGAAAGAATGATAAATTGTATAATTGCAATATCTAAATGTTGACTGCCTCTCTGATATGGCACATATTGAAACATACTTTATTAGATTTTTTTTTTACTAAGAACTGAAATTAAGAAACCATTTCAAAATTGTATTTAGTGTCAGGTTCAAGTACTTTATGCTTGATGCCAAACAAACGTTTTTCTGAAAAGTCTAATTTTTGGAAATTATTATTTTGACAATACCAAAAGAATAGTGAAATAATTGCATCTTCGTTTATTGGCAAATGATTGTTTTGAGATCAATTGATATAGGTAATATCAGATTCAATGTTAGAGTTTTCTTATTTTGTGTCTACTTTTTTCTATTATTCATCACTTAAATCATAAACTTTCCAATTATGGTCAGATCATTCACATATAAGAACAGCATGATAAGATCAAGAATTCACTCCTTATGCTAAGCCATAGAAAATCAGCTCCTTCTATAAGAAAGTTTTAAATGGATAATTTCTATAATTTGTTCTCGTTTTTTCAAGTAAACCAAAACCAATTTTATGCTATTTCTTGCATACCTTTTGCACAAAGATTTTCATATAAAAGTATATGCTCTACTAAATCAAAGACCTGATAAATTATCGTAATTATACCAATACAAGACGATATTTTTGTTTTTTTTTTCTCAAAATATTAATATTCCGAATCGCGGGGTCGTCATGCATTTACGATGTTTTCTGAACACCATGCGGTAAAAAAGTAAGTTTCAAACTTCGCGGGTACCTACGACAAATGCGAAGCCTGAGGTAAGTTCACAGATACAGAGAGAGAGATTAGATTGGAAATGCCCTATCCTTCCTTGTGCGCTGTGGTTGGTGAAGTAGGATTTTCGCGCAGACGCCTTAGTTAGCCACCACACTTTTGATGAGCACGCCTTGTGTTGTTAAATGTGCACACAAAAATAAGATTTAGTGGTGTTAAATGTCAATTAAGCAATAAATTTTTACTGTAAGTTTTAACCCGGTATAGTGGTATAATGGTCAATACGTTTCAAACAGCAGAAGCAAAAAAAAAAAAAAAAGGAAAAAGTAATGTTTCAATGCACATATTAGTGTACTTATTTAACTGATTGTTCTATGGTATACTTAGCGAAATGGGTTATACATTATCAACAGAAGGATTCTCTATAGTTTATAAATTTGGAATGGTGGAAAAATAAGTGCTTCTTTAGTAAAAAAAAGAAAAGAAAAAAAAACAATAATTACTAAAAGCTGTGTTGAACTCCTTTCTGATGTATGTTCGTTGTTAAATAGGGCAGGTCACACAACAACTCGGAGTCAAGGTGAAATTTATGATCCTGTTTTGAGGTCTTTTGCATTAACTGTGCATTATTTTTCACCTAAGGCATGCGAATTTGTAAGAAATAAATTCGATACCTAACGCATTACCAACTACAAGACCTTGTTCCTGGCACATGGAAATTAACTGTGAACCTGAATTATGTGTAGAATGCTTCAATGTAATCAAAAATGAAGTAAGTAAATGTAAAGATAAGGGTAATACCCCAATTGTGTGCCTTACTACTGATGACGTGTTTGAAAGAACATGTAGAGTTTTCAGGAAATAGAATTATAGATTATAAAGACTTAGGCAATGAAATGCAATGACAATTATCGCAATATTCCTTAACCAAAATTCTTTATTAAAATCACACATTCTACTAAAGTTTTAAATCAATGCTGTTATATATGATACAGCATTTTGTTACATTAACAAAATTAGGTTATGACTTTGCCGCGATGTATCCTACCTACTGCTATAATACCAATCTATCAATACTAGCTTCTGACAGGCAAAAAATGTGATTGTTATAAATATTCCTTCAACTAGGAATCTCTCCCCCCCCTTCCATCGCCCTTTGTTCTTTACTTCAAAATCTTGGAAAAACGATTAATTTGATAGATGTTACGTGTGCTGTATATGGTTGTGTGTATATCATAAGATGGCGGCTGGGCGCAAGAGTTGCAACAACAAAACGCTAGGTCCTGGAGGTAAATGGTATAGATTATCGCCAAGGTCCCGACGTATGCGGCAGATTTTGTGCGTTTCATTTCACGCCAAAATTAACTGTTAACAGGCCTATGAACATTTTCATTGGAAAAAAAGATTACTCTCCTAGACGAAAATAAAATTAGAGGATTTCCTTTCATGTCGGTGGTTGTGTTTCACCGGTCAAGCAGAAAGAGAGAGGTTAACTGAGCATTTGTCGTCCTCCCCTGCATTTCCGGTTTCCCCTCTGCCTTTCTGTGCACCCACAAGGTGAATTCAAATTAGGTAAATATTTTACGAAATATTGTATTTCCATCTCTCACGCTCAAAACATGAATTTACCCGTAAATTCGAATTAATAAAACGTTTTTCAACTTAATTAAAACCTATCCATAATCATCGTTACAGTTAAGTTGCCGCCGTCACCGCCTAACACAGACATACCGGTACATTTCCGGTCTCCTTTCTCCGTCTCTCTCCCGCTCGCAATGTGAATTTCTGCGCAAATTTAAATTAGGTAAAAAATATACGATGTGTTATATTAAGTACTTTGCCTAAAAATAGACTTAATCAGTTTGAGTATCTATTTGTTTTTTCAAAATATATGGCAAACCTTTAAATTTTATCTAAACATTAAGTTATGTCTTCTTTTTATATTGGTGACAATGCTGCATTCAAAAATTAAGTTCTGAAAAGTGGGTCATCTTGCGTTCGAAGTCGTCTTGTATTTGGATAAATACAGTAATACATAGACCAACGCATGTTTCCCTGTTATGCACTGATCCATATACAGTGCCTTTATTTCACACCGCAACCACCATGCAGGGCTTGTATGCCAGCTACCATAATATGGATCCTCTGAAACGTTATAAAATCCCCCAACTTCCTCACGTTTTCATATTACAATTGCAATACAATCATAATAAGCACATACCTTATCATAAAGGGCATTGGTAATGTTGTCCCTTTCTGTCCATACATTTCTGCCATCTTCCTAGGAAATGTTCATCCACACTCAAGAGTTCATTATAAGAAATTGAGTGAGCTGGCACCATAGCTTATTAACATATCACCTGCCAGCTATGCGAGGGATCCTGACTAGAATTGAACTTTTCTCTAGCCACGATTATTCCACAGCATCTGCAAGTATGAATGTGTGTTTTTTTTTTTATAGTGTATAAAACTGAAAGAAATAAAATCCATTGTCAGCAATACTAAATTGAATAACATGGCCAGTAGGTAATATGTTTCAAAGATAAAAGGCCACTGATATGACTGTTTCTGTTAAAGCCAATCAATGGAACAATTAAAATACACACTTTTAAATACAAATATCTTCTAAACTATTTAAGATCTTCACAAATTTCAATAAATTGCATTATTCAACTTTTATTTCTTACTTAAATAATTCGTTATTTCAAAGTACCTGCCTAAGTTATAAAAAGATTTATAGCCTATCTCAGCTTTCTTCTATCTTTTCTTCAGCTCAGTAATCGATTAACAATTCTGTTACAGAAAACTTGGACTGGAATGCTGACTCACCGATGCTCGTCAGCAGTCTCAGCTGGAGCAGTCAACACCCAATACCTCATCTCGCAGATCTCATTAAGCTACTTGCCACTTTTCCATAAACTACTTTGATAAACATACTATGCTGCCCTAGAGGTATGGTCATGTCCATGCTATTAAAGATTGGCTTCAAGCTTGAAACTCTTCTTCCTCATTTTTCAACACTGCAGTTATAAGAAAGCCAAATATGGCGTTTAAATTGGCTTGGCAGTAGTAGCATTTACCTTCAAGAAACAGTGAATGTTGCAAGAATCTATAAGTTTTTTTGTTAAATTTGTATGAACATCACCTTTTCATGTTAGTTTAATGTTAAAACTTTTATCAACAACACTGATGAAATCAAAAAGTAACCATTTTGTTATGTTATGTGTGCTATTTGTGAATATAGGGAAGACTTGAGAGAATTAAACTCTGGATTGTCTTTTAACATGCGCTCATGATATATTTTAATGCAATAACCTACAAGCTGTCAACAGGGACTTCTAAATGTAAAAAGAAGCTAGTAACAGTGAAGAATAACACAAATATTAATATAAAAATAATAGTTGCAACAAATCTTCACTTATCTTTTGGAATCCTTGCCTGGACTAGTTTCGCAACAATATCATTGCATTATCAACATATCCTTTTGGTCTCTTTTTTGATGTTGTTTATTTACACTGTTATGGTTTTTGTTAGTTTTTATAATTCTGTTAGTTTTTATAATAAAAACATTTACTTTCAGAAAAGAAGCAGATTTTTTAGCAAGATCTACAGAGTATGGATAAATTGTTAGTAATTTTGAATCCTCTAGCAGTACTAACAGAAAAGGAAGTATGTTGGCTGCTGGTTTGAGTAAATATATTATGAACTGAAAGTCACTTACTACTACTATTTCACAGCTACATTGATTATCGGAATTACTCCTGATATTTGAAGAGCAGTAGAGAAAAGGGATGAGGGTCAATATTTTTAAAATTAAACAGTCATGTTAGGTCAATCAGTTATGATTTTTTGTACAATTTGCTGATGGGACTAGTTATTTTATAGCTACTTAAATGGAAATGTGATTGGAGAGAATAACTGTTGATTTTGGAAACATATTGGAGTTCAGAATATGCTGGTTACATTTCTTTGAATTTTTTACAGTCTCAGCTTTCTTTTATAGTCTTTAATATCTTTTATCTATAATAATTAAATGTGCAGTATTAAAAAAAAATGTTATTCTCAAGAAGCTGCATATTTTTATCAGCTAAAGGGAATTGATGATAATGTCAATTGAAACCTTCTGGACACACTACTTGAAAGAAAAAAGAATTCTAATTTGTTGCATTCTTTCTTCAGCAATCTATTCTTACAAATGTATATTCTTGAGTCTACTTTTGTTTAACAAAGAAAAATTTTAATTACACATTTTCTTGTATGTACTAAAAAGCCTAAAGGGATACTCAGATTCTTACCATCTGTATGATTTGCCTATAATATGTAATATAGATATATCACTGGAGCTACACGTTTTGAGGTCCTCTATGTCTGAAATAAAAGAAAGACAAAAAATTAGAAAAAGGTCCATGTGTAAGTCTGTGTGTACAGCATAATTGACAAGAAAATGTACCTAATTAGCATAGTACATTTAAATGTACTTCTAAACACCACAGAGGTATTCAAGTTCAGCACCTTCCAAGGATGTGCCAAACATCTTCAAGGAAATACTTCTATCAAACAATTCTTTCCATGCAAGTATTTTCATTGTTTTTTGTTTCATCAAAAGTGGCTCTTAACATTTTGATCAAACACTATATGTATCAGAAATTTACGTGACAAATAAAATGATGATTTTGAATATTCTCTGAATAGGCTGTGAAGTACCCTTTTTTCTCAGTGAATTTTGCATAACTGAAAACCATAAGACACTCTGTTCCAGCTTGGGTATGCACAAAAGAGATTCTAGTAATGTACAAGTTACAGGGGCATATCTGGAACATGCAATATGGCCTGGCATTGAGGGTAAGCTATTATCACAGCTGAATCAAGTATTGAAAACGAAGTGGCAGAAGACAAGTATTGTGGTATGACCTACATTCCTGACATATTAGCTACCACATTCCCCCTCCAGCTTCATCTAAGTTTTGTTGTTGACTATACATACATACTCTGACTTACACGAATTGAGTTGGAATAGCCTGCCATTAGAGAGAGATAAAATACTACTACAAAGAAACGTATATCTTGTTAAAGCACACAATTGATATAAACTAAAACTTGTTGTGGCATTAATCATTTATGAGATTCTTTGTTATTGATTTGTAATTTCCTTAACTGGAGATTCGCTATTCAGTTTTTCTCTTGCCATGCAAGGAGCATGGAATTTCAGAGCAAAATGCTTTTTAAAATTCTGATCATAGTTTAACTTTTGTAATAACATATACAACAGAATATTAATTGCATAATGAAAGTTAAATAAAATGTATAGAAAAACTAGCTTTTGCAAGATACCTAGTTTAAGGAGAGTAAGAGACTGGCTATGAGAAAAAGCAAAGAACAACTTAAAACTTGCAAGAAGTGCAAGTATTTGCAAATTCAACCAATAACAAACAATATTTTGAGAATGATTAATGCCACAAAAAAATACATATCATACAAATTTTGTGAACAAACAAGATTTACTCTCTCTATCTCTAACAAAAGTAATTCAGAATGAAGAAAACTTCATAGACTATTCACAAGATATTAAAGATATACATTTTTTCATCCAAATATTGCTAACATATGGTACTTTGAACAAAATTATTAGAGCCATTTTTGATAAAATAAATTTAATAAAAAAAGTTCCTTACAAAGAGTAGTTTTGTATGTGTCGATTTTCTTGAAAATCTTTGTGTCATCCTTGGAAGATGTTGACTTACGTGCCAAGTTTTTAATTTAACCAGATTTTCATTTTTATTCATGCTCAAACTCACACTCACACACACACACACACACACACACACACACACTTCAACTTCAGCTTTTTCTAGAACTGCCTTTTATTATTCAGAGGGTCTCAAAATATGATTTGAGGTGGAATCTCTATATCAAGTTTTTGGGTTGAATACAATATATACTTCCTCTTAAAGAAAGTAACAAAGTATTTTCATATGAGGGAAATCAGATGAACCAGTTTGAGTCTCAAAACTTATTACATATTCTTTATAAATATCAGAAAATATTTTTTCTTTAAAAATTTGTTGTATGTTATTAATAATGTATAATTAACATGACATTAATATGAATAATAATTTATTAATATAAACGGATGTTTCTATTTTATGATTCTGTTATTATGCATATTATTCATTCTGAAGTAGCATTAAGCATAGTTCTTTGAATTTCTAGCAGTGTCAAGCATTTTTGAAACTGGATATATGGTAAAAGTCCAAATTTTGTTTCTCCGATATCAAAGTTTTGCAGACCCTCATTCCTTTGCAGCTGTGCTCTCACAGTGCCTATGTAGATTGTCAACATGAAACCCACCTGCCATGTGAATAAAAGCTTTGAGAGAAATCAAAATATTCTTATTTCTGCAATCAGAATAGCTTCAAGATATATTGTTAGTGATAATTGATAATATTTAAGAACTCTCTCTCTTAATAACTTTTATTACCATCAGTTGTTTATTTGGGTTGCTACGCGTAATCTTATGGCAGATCTTCTGCTTTGGTGAAATCAGGGAGTTTTGCTATCAAAAGCTAACTCAAATTCAGTAACTGAATCGCTAAAATAAGAATTTCACCTATAATAACGAGTTCACACTTTTGAATACTCCAATAATTCATGCATAGTAATGTATTTCTGTTGCATAAGTGACAAACCATGTTACTGCTTAAAAAGCAGCAAGATTCCTGTAACTGACATATCCATAAGACTGTATACATATACTAATTTTAAATGGATAATGTTTAATGTAGTTAAACCTGCAACAAACAAAACTGTTTATTTCTGCAAACATACTTTCAATAAATTGAGGCTCAACTTTTCATTTCTTTGTGACATTGACTTGAAAGAGCAAAGTGCAAATATTCAAGGTTGATAAACATGTCATATTCACATGTTTAAAAATGTATGTTGCTAAAGGTACCTGGTTACTCTGAAGTAACCAATTGTTATACTTACTCTTAATTAGGTATATAGTAGAAACCAAATGTTGAATAAAACTTACTGCATTTTATGTTATCTGTAATTTGTGTTATTCTGAATGGTTTGAGACTGAGTCTTGTAGAGATTTGATAGAAACTTTGATAAAAGACACAAGCTATCATATATCTTGGGATCACATCTAGTTAAATAATGTTAATGTATATGAAACTATTTAACAACTTCAGCAACACTAAAGAAGTGATAAAATTATTGTATAAACTTTCTTGTTGCAAGTGGAACATTTTCTCCAGATATATGATTTTTGTCCTATTTCAAAAAACTTGTTTCCTCTTTTTCCCTGTGGTGCCCTTCCTAGTTCCCCTTTTTTTATTTTCTTTCTTATTTCTTTCTTAGCTTCTTTCTAAAATAGATTAATGCAGCCACAGGTGTTTCACAGTTTTAATATAAGTACTTAACAAAATGTCATAAAACATTCTAAAACATCTAACATAAAATATGTATTGTGAAATTTAATGTTTATAGTGGTTTCTTTGTTTACCAAAGTTCTCTGAAAGCTTTAAGATTAAGTTTTTCAAAACAATTATTGCAGTTAAAAAGGAAGTACCATACAGTTTAAAAGAGAGAAGATTATTTAATTGCAAGTACACATTTCTTCTCCTCTATCTCTCTTTCTGTTTTGTGTAGGCACAAAAGTGTTTGAAGAAGCTGCAAACCTGAATAAATGTAATAAAGCATAAACTACATGAATTTATTTAGAAAAAAATAAGTATCACTTACAAATCTTGCAATACATGCTTAATCTCAAGGCTACATTATAAGCTTATATTCTTAATAAAAAAAGTACAATCTTTTTGTATCTTTAGACAGATGTCAATGTCAATACATGATTCTTATAATTATATCTTATAAAACCTAAAACTGCAATAATGAATTATAATGTACCCAAAATATTCTTTGAAATTGCATTTATTACAACAAATTTTGTGTGTGTGCTCATGCGATCAAAATAAAAAGCAATATTTTTTTTCTTCATCTCGCACAAATTATGTAGAGATTACAATTTCCACTAACCTTTTGTAAGCCTTTTAAACAGTTCTAAAATGTTGAAGAGTTTATATCATGGCAGAAAAACATATTTTATTGGTTACTTATTTATATAAGATTGGAAAGACAAGTCTTATCTTTAAAACTTTATACTCTAACTTGTCATTGTACTTGTATGGTCATGTTAAGACTTTAGTTGTTAAAGCAATTTAAAATAATCATAAAAATTAATAAAAATAACAAAATGCAATTGAGAGGGAAAAATATCTTCGGTAGTTTCAGAACATTCTATAAACTTTTAATTTCTTTGTGATAGACTAATAACAGCATAGAAGTCCCACTCCATAACATTATAAAATCCTTAAGTTTTCCTTAACAATTATTATTTCAGGGAATAAAGTGTAAAGTTTAATAGAAATTGCAGTAAAATAAATAAGTGATATTTGTAAGTAGACAAAAGCCATTACTTACACTTTGAAATTTACAAAATTGGGCATTGTCTTTCAATTGCATTGCTCCTTTCATAGATGAATATAATTACAGTTGTTCATCCATAGATTTTGTGATTAATTAATCCAATATACATTTCAATATGTACAAGCTTAAAACCTACTTCTGCTGTTCTAGTTTATGAAACTTTTGAATTATACAGTAACTTATTGGTTGCTCTTCCAATTTTTTTTAACATAATATGTATTATAACTTATAATACTATTCAGGACACCTTTTTTGTCTTTCTTTCTGTTTTCATAGTAGTGTTCCTATGCCACTATTTGATTGGCTGATGAACAATGAAAACACAGACAGACAAAATAGCATACACCTCGGAAAAGTAGTACAATATTGCAAGGGTATAATGACGGTAATGTTAACACAAAAGATATTTATTTCCTCCTTTCACATCTATGATTAATAGACATAAGCATGCTTTCCAACATAGTATATCTTAATGCAACTTAACCATTTTCTTTTCTTCTCCCATGGTACAAATATTTAATTACTTTCATTTAGTTTACATGAACTTTTTTCTAATATCTGTCATTCACCATATTTTGAAAGAATTAGGAATCATCTCACAAAAAATAGAAAGATTTAATACTTTCTTGAATATGGGTATAAACAATAAATATATTCTTTCCAAGAAAATAAAAAATGGACCGGCTGTTTGGAAACAGAGGAGAAAGGTTGATAGAAGGCCAAGTTTAAAAAGTAAAATAAGATTTTCCAAGACTAAGAGGAGCCTTGACTTTATTGGAGCACTGTTCTAATATTGACATTTTATATTTTTTACTTGGATCTCTATTTGGGAGGGATAACTATTTAAATGCTGCACACATGAATGCTTAAAAGCAATCTAAATTCTTCTTCTAAGGTGCAGAATTATAATTAATTGTAATATTGTACCTACACAGTATATTTAATCAGAATAGAACATTCCTTAAGATGCAAGGAAATATATGTATTCTACTCCTTGCTGTTTTTTCTTTCATGTACTACTTTATGGCTTCAATCACATAGTTATTCAGTTAATCAAAAAAGCTTAATCAAACACCATGTAATTATTTATTTACACTAATTCAGCCACCAATTAGCACTAACACTCCATAAAATATGGTATATTTTGTTGCACGATAGTGTTGAAAGAGATTTTAAAATTCCTTCTTGACTGATAGGTAAATAATAATAAGTGGATGAGCTTTTATCTTTAGTCCTTTTACAATTTGACTTATGGAATGAATATTTTTTCTGTAAAACATTCTGCTTCATTGAAGGATCTTGCAAATTACTGCCAAAGTCTCTTTGTTGAACTTACTGTTTTCTCTGCTAATGCCTACTACTTAAATCAACATAAACACCTTGATGTAAGGGGAAGATTCAAGAGAGGAAGTGACAGTTAAAGAAACTTACAATTACACAATTATTCTGAAAAGCAGCACATGTGGGCAAGTTAGATAGTCAATTATGAAACCTTGTTATAATGTTGTAAATAAAAATAACAGTAGATGGTAGTGCAATATCCTTCAATCATTTAAACTCCTTTGCCAGGGTGTTCCAGACTGATTTTACAAAATCTCAAAATGTTCCATGTAATTGGATACATCTCATAGCATATAAATGAATAATTTTCTGCTGATAGGACTGTCCATACTGCTTTGAATAAGCCTATAAATATAATTCATTTCTTCATTTAACTATGAAGGCTCTTTTTTGATGTAGGTAGATCACCAAAAATGAGTCATCAAAGGAGTGCCTTGGGGGAGCCACTGGGGGCTCGTAAACCACAGTCTGGTCACCCCTGCAACTGCATTAATCCATTTCTATCATATCTTATATAATAACATATTCTCTCTCTACTTTCTTACCTACATGTTTTTGCATATTATCTATTATATGAATGTGAACTGAAAGGAATTGCTTTCCCATTTAACTCACTCTGAACTAAAGTTAATACAGGTCTGTCAAGTTGCAAAAAATCACGTGAAAACTGAGTTAGAAATGAGTTTTGAATCAACATGTAAAGAAAAATGTTCCTGATTTTTAAGTTAAATGATGTCTTAAAATATAGTTAAATTAATCGGTATCACAAATTTGAGCACACTTGCATTCAATCACCAGATTTTAGGCATACCAAAAAATCCTTTTAAATAAAAAAAATTATCTTTATCCAGCCAAAAACCGAACCATGAACCTTTGCAATTCTTGCAACTCTTGAAATTCTTGCTGATCGGGCAATATCCTTCAGATGAAGTTGCTGAGATTCTTTCGACAACCTATTGTACAAAATAAATCATTAAATATCATTAAGTTCTCAAAAGTTATACTATTTGCATAGGTACCATAAATTTAGGAATTTATATATTCATTTGTCTTTTCACAGAGTTATAGCAGAGATATTTTAAATGCTTGTCAATGTAAAAGCAATAGACTTTCTTCAAGTACCTACTAATATTTAATGCTTTGCTCACATAGTGCTACTGTAAAGATAACCACTAATATTAGGAACAAATAATTTTATGAATTACGAAAATAATCATCTTAAGTGTAATAACTTGACCACATCTGTAAATTATTGTGCTCAATTGTATTCTCCTTTGAGTATTTGGATAAGTGCTGACTTGTTATAAGTGTTGGGAAGGGGGGGGCGGAAGCAGGATTGTGCAATGAATTTGGCTATTAATAAAATATTTAATGCAAAAAGCTACTTATTTAATCATATAGTACAGATGCCTTCAATACATGGTTAATTAATTTAAAGTTTTAAGAAAAAATAATGCTAGATCTGTTGATTTTAACTCTTTTCTGGGCAATGTACTACATATCAGTAATTCTTACCAAAAAAGAGTGGCTAAGGTTGCTAAGACATGGACTCGTGAGTAGGAGGTCCGCAATTCAAATTCTGCCAGTACCATCCTTCTTGATTAATGTTTTTCCAGATTTACTCAGCCCTGATAACAGGCAACTGGCAGGAAGGCCCCTTATAAGTATGCCTGGAACATTTTCTTCCCAAATTTCCTTTTCCAATTATAATTTTATGCACATCAGTGTCTACCACCTGTGCCACCATAAGCTGTAAAAATGGGAATAAGTTTCTCCCTGCTTATAAATTCATCTGCCTCTAAATGCACATCAAAATTTACAACTTTTTCACACAAACAGTGAATGAAAGTAGTAGCTGTTAGGTGAATACAAAAAAAAAAGTCATTCCTGGCCACAAACAAAAGTAATTTCAGATTTTGTTACTGTTTAGATGAGGAGATTGTCTTGAACCAGAAAAATGGATTATAGCGACTCCTATGTTAATTTCAAACCACATACATGTTACATTACACCTTACTTTGGAAACTGATCCGATATTAAAGCTGCAAAATATTTTTCTATTATAGACAGTGAAACTACAAAGTGTCAACATAAGAAATTCATTATTTGTGTGCTCCCAATTCTGATCCAATTTTAACTGAAATGAAACCTAGGTTGCATCATCATAGCCTTTGTGTAAGTTGAACTGTGCATTTGAAATAAAGATAATCGTTTACAACTCTGTTTGATGTAGTTAAACATTTTTTCCTTCATTATTTTATTAATTAAAAATCTCTATTTTATGTGTGTCAAGCCTCTTCAGTAAAATTGTTGATGGGACAGTGTCCCAAGCTTTGTAAGCTAGGGGAGCAGAAAGTGCCTTGCCCCCCCCTTAAGTTGTCACCTATGATGTTTGTATGTGTGCGATTAAAATGGAATATTCATTAAATATTTATAGTTTCAATAACAGTTTTTTTTCTAATTTGTTGTGAATTAACCATTGGATTTTGCTGCATTCTTCATTATCATTCAAAGACATCATATATGTGAATTTATAGTGAATACTGCTATAAGAAACCATGTTATGCATCACTTATGCAACAATGAGTTTTATCTTGAACAATAACAACCTCAAATTAGAGTATGCAACCCAGGTACTACAGAATTACAATGAGAGAAAAACTATTTGTCTGAACAATTTTTGTTGCATGTCCAGGCAATGTGATTTTGTAGTAAGGGTGACCACAAGGCTTGTCAAATACTGTTCTCTTGACCCATTTCTGTTACATTTTTGTGCCATCATTTACCAGAAAAAGTGCAAGTAGGTATAATAAGGTTTTAATGGAAAGTAATCTACATATAAATAATTCTAACATGTCCATAAACTTCCAAACAGATATTTTAAGTTATATTTTCCTTTTGATTCAATAAAGATTTTACTGTGGTTAGACACTGGATACAAACATGCCTGATTGTATGGTAGCTTTAATGTACCTATGGAATTTTAGATGAATGATCATAGTGATCAGTATAATAAAGTGAAGTTAACATTATGAAATTTGTTACTTGACTGACCAGCATTAACAACTTTTAATAGCAACTCCAGTACTGCAAAAGCCTTAGATGGAAAATAGTAGTTAGCTTTTGGATATGCAGAGCATTCAATTTTCCAAATCATGTAAAACCATAAGTTTTCTCCACTAGCACCAACCCCTGAAAAGCACAATAAATGCTGCTTATTTTATTTTGTTAATTACAAAATGAAGTTTATATGACCAACGAACATTTTCCCCTGCACCAATTTTTGCCTTTAAAAACATTATTGTATCAATTTTTATAATTATAACATATCTGCCAAAATAATGAGTACCATTATATACATAATATGTGCAATGCTTTCGTCTTATATAATAAAAGAAAGATGCAAAATTGTTTCTTACAATAAATGACTTATACATCTAAATCAATCAGCAGTAACTTATTCTGGAAAACCTTATGTCCTTGTCCTAGAAACAGTAACCAGCAAGAAGAGGCTCAGCAGGGACCAGTGGTAAAGTAAGTATAGAAGTTAACAATAAATATTTAAAAAAGGCAACCATTTTAATAGTGTCATCTGCTTACTTATATCTTCCAAATACATTTATTTGTTCATTTTTTATGAAAACATCCCAATGAATAAAGCTCACTTTAAGAGCTGTATACAAATTGAATGTGATGTTATTCAAATCATCAATTATTAACACATCACAAGTAATATATTTACATAACACTAAAAGTACCACAAGGATTAAGTATAAAAAAATGTTGGAAAGGTAAGTACAAAATATGAACACAACTAAGCCATTTCCAAATTTAATAACAATGAAACTATTGATAAAGAAAATAATGATAAATATAATATAAATAGCATAAAATTAATGTGTTTCACTAATTTTAGTTTGAATTATATTTGCTTTTAATTTTAATTTACATTTCTGAAAATTAGAGGATTTCTTTATTTGTTCTGGTAATTCATTATAGAAATGAATTTATTTATTTAAGAAATGTTATAAATTTTTGTTCTATAAGTTATACTTTCAGAATGGTTAAAATAAATAACTAATTTCTGGTATGTATTATGTTTATGTATTTATTTGTTATATTCTTCTATAAGATTACTAAGAATATATTTATGTGCAGTTTTAAATGTGTAAACAATGGAATAAAATTTAATTATTAATTCCAGTAGAAATATTTTAGATGTTTCATAATGAATTTTAATGGTATTTAAATAATGAACTGCTAATAAATGTCTAATAACTCTGTTCTGAAGCACTTTTAATTGTTTTAAATTTGTTTTTTATGATGACCCCAAATAAATATATAAGCTATATGAAGGTGCATTAGAGAATATACAGTGCTCTTGAACAACAGATTGGTAACAGTCCTCTAAGCCAAATAAATGCCTCGATAATAGGAGCAAATCTTTTATATGTGTTCTAAATGAGTATTTTTCAATATAAAGTTTTATTTATAGTCAAACCTAAGAATTGTGCATGTGCTATTTGCATAATGGACTATTATATATTAAACATTAACTGTGTTAGGTTTGTAAAATAATATGTCCTGTTTTTTTAATATTTAGAGATAATCTGTTTGGTTCTAATCATTCAGATAAAATATCTATATTCATATTTCTGTGTAACTCCTCAAATGTCCCTCCTAAATAGAAAATACTGGTATCGTAAATAAAACAAAAAGGATAGGACTTAGTATTGATCCCTGAGGCTCTGCACAGTTGAAAAGAGTGCTGCTTTTAATCCCATTAACTAAAACAAATTGGGTGGGTTTCCTAAATAACTTTTAAACCAGCTCATTACAACACCTCATATGCCAATATATTTCAGTTTTTTTAATTAGTATTGAACGATCTACTATATCAAATGTTTTTTTCTTTTTAATCAATAAATATTCTTTAACAAACTATATTGCTACCTAATGCTTCTTATATAGAAGTTATTATATTCAACAGCTGCACACATAGTTGAAGATGACTTCTGAAAGTGATATTGGTGCTTGTACAATACCTTCATATTTTCTAATTAACATAAACATGATCTTTCTTCTGCGCATTTTTCTAAAATCTTAGAACGGGCAGGCAAAGTAGAGTATTGTCATTTTCTGGATCTGAACTATTATTTCTTCTAAAACTAGAGATAACCCTAGCAATTTTACACTTTATTGGAAAACTTCATTCTGGAAAGAATAATTCATAAACTATAATTCCATATTTTAATGACTGTTTAACTTTCTTTAAATAATTATTGTTGTTTTGTTATTAATTTTGCTACTTAAATTTTTTAAACTATTAATGTTTTTCAACTTCGTCAGCTGTAATAGGACTTTAGTACATTGAATTTCAATCTAAGCCTACTATATTCATATAAAATATGGTGATTTTCAGGAAATTTCTTTTTATGAACATGTAGAATACCCCTCCTTTGAATTAATAGAAGCAAATGATGATTTACTTTCTATCTAGCTTTATAGGCATATTTTATCCTCTTTTGTGCTGTATGTTTGCAAGTACCCTCTTTGATGTATTTCAAAAATGTATCAAAAAATCACAATTTTGCCCCCTGGAATAAAATTGCTTCATAAAATAATCATTTAGTTTATAGTAAACTGTTTTATCATAGAAATAATAATTTATTATTATATAGTTTAGTATATTTAAAAGGTTCTTGGTTAACAGAAAAATGATCAATTATTGCATTACAACTTCCATTTAATTTGTAAGGTATTTAGTGTTGGAGGATGTTAATCAATATGATTCATAAAGAGATGTTTATTCTCTGGCGCATAAAGCACTTACTCCTAAAGTGTTCATGTTAAAATCCCCTGATATAATTAATGCTCCTTAGCTGTTTGATACATTTTCAAATGAACGAAGAAAGGCTAAAGTGTTGCTAGCACTTGGGTTGTAAGCTCCAATAATGGTAAATTTACTAATGCTATGTTTGATTTGCATTAACATTCGTAGTATGATCATCAGTTTCGACAGAGATAATAAGTTAGAATATAAAGCATTATTGATCATTAATTGCATAGATATATACATAAATGCAATGTAATGTAATTGGAGAACAATGCTTTATATGATACTTGTCCCAAAGGGAAATCTCATTAAAACGCACAATTTATTTCATATACATTTTTGTTGAGTTAACCGTTTTCGAGATATTCCGAAATATTTGTTTCAATTTTAAGCCTTTTAAACTTTTCTCAAACGGGAAGATCTCTTTTTCTCATTTGTTTACTCCTGGTAGCTACGTAATTGTAGCCAGGAAGTCCGTTGGGACAGTCACACCGTCTACCGCAAACAGACGCATACATGCCGATACCTAAACAAACTCTCCAATCACCAACTTTGTAAGAAGGGAGCCGCCATTAAAACCCTAGTATTCGTCACCTAGAACTGCTCTTATATTAACATGCAAGAACTCTCGCATATTAACAGTGCATTACAGGCCAACTGTTACACCAGGAAAGAAATTAAAAGTCGTACATCCCAGAAGGAAGCCTCTCTCTACACCAAATCAAACCACGAGAAAAAGAAGACGGCGGTCTTTGTTCCGTACATCAAAGGTGTCATTGACGACTGCATTGAGAAAGTTCTTAAACAACATGATATTTGTGCCATCTACAAATCT
The DNA here is from genome assembly GCA_030762935.1 of Hymenopus coronatus. Lineage (NCBI taxonomy): Eukaryota > Metazoa > Arthropoda > Insecta > Mantodea > Hymenopodidae > Hymenopus > Hymenopus coronatus. The sequence continues at coordinate 75,332,139 of CM060881.1, forward strand.
ACAAAACAATGTGCAACATGCTACGCTGAGCCAAGGTTCAAAAAGACCACTTGCCTCCGCAAGTGTTTACAGAGTCTCGTGTTCATGAGGCTCTACATTTATAGGGACTACCCAATTTTTTTTAAACACGCGCATTACTTACACAAGAGGTACTACCGTCCGAGACAGCCTGCAAAAATCAGCAGTCGCGGAACACGCCTTATTAGCACATCATTCGTTATTGACACAATTTTAATATCTTCTGTCATCAATTATTACTCACGCTTTAGTCGCGAAGCTATACAAATTTGTAAACATACAGTAAATTTCAACAGGAATGAAGAAACCAAATGCCAAAATAGATTTTTGTACCCTGCATTAACCAACACATGTAGAAAAACATTGGAGGCACACCAGCAATCGTACGCCTTGTTTACAATAACATCAGGAGCCAGGAGCAGGAACTAGTCGCCCGAGTGTACTCGGGCGGGGGCAAATCACCACGGTACCTACCCGCTTTTCTCGCGGATTTACCCGTGTGATATAAAAGATGTAGTCTTATGCAAGCGTTTTTGTCTGTGTCGAAGTAATGTGGGCAGGGTGTTTCCCTCTGTGCAGCCGGCGCGGGCTGACTTACCTACCTGAGTGGTCACCCTCCCAGAGAGGGACCAGGCCCGATGCTGCTTACCTTGGCCAGGCGCTTGCGGGCTGTCAAGGAAAGCAGTGCCGGCTAGCGGGGAGAACTGAAGGGATATAGGTACGGGGTGGGGGAAGCCAGTGTTGCAGATCTGGTCGGAGTACAACTGGACGGTCACCCGTCCGAGTCGGGACCGGGCCCGATGCTGCTTAACTTGGCGGGTAGAACAATAAAGGGAGAGGCGGCCGGAAAACTACCATCCCAAGGCGTCCTTGGGAAGGCGGTAGCTTACGCGTCTCCTAGGCAGCGTGTGGTCGTAAAGACCGAGAGTGTTCACCTGGAGATTTGGGTGGGGAGCAAGTTTAGTGTACATTGTGCGAGCTCTTTCTCGCACAACGTCCACTATGTAAGCGATTCCGGAGTGGGAATGGAGAATGTGGGACGGGAATCTGCGGTCTGTGCCGTATATCATCCTCAATGCCCTGTTCTGCACGGTCTGCAGCCTGCGGATGGTGGAACGAGCCACCGAACCCCAGACCTCGTAGCCGTATAGCATCAGGGGCGGGATGACTGCGCGGTACAGCCGGATTTTAAAACTATATTAAGATGATACAGTGATCATGTTGGTAATATTACAAACAATAGGTTATTTACCAAAATAGATGCATCTATTCAAAGTAATATTTTGATATATACCTCTTTATTCTATGATTTGTACATAAAAATTACCTGCATCAAATAATGCACTATATTGCACTTTTTTTTTCTCAAACACACATGGTAGTAACCAGGGCAGGGTTTTGGGGATTGGAATTATCCTTTCAAATAAAAAGAAATACTAAATAATAATAATAATAATAGTAATAATAATAATGATAATTAATAATAATTAAAATAATAGCAATTTCCTTTTTGTAATTTCAATTACTGCAGCAGAATTTGTGAATATAAAACAAGATTTTTAAAAATTTCAAATCATGATTAATTCAAATTTAACATTTGATTCTATACAGATTGTTTAGAAAAATTAATCCCTACCAAAACTCACACCTTAGTATTTATCTGGTTTCGCTATTCCATACCCATGTAGAGTCTTCCATTTATTGTTCTAATGACAGAGCAAATTAGTTCATACATAAAAACTGAGGAATTATATTTAAAGTTTTCGTGCATAATATTTTGTATTCTATAAAGCAGATCACTTAAAATGTAAAAACCTTGTTATTTTAGCCGGTGTGTAATATTTAAATATTTAAATATAAATTGTTGTATGTGGTTATTGGTTTACTAAATAAGGTGGAGTTTTTTCTATAATCTAAATTTTGGATATAACATTTTTTAATGAATTACTTATGTGTATAATTATAATGGCATAATCTCAAATTTTTTAAAAGTCACTTATTTGAAATTATGATACGTACGCATACAATTAATTTATAATCATTGCTGATACATATGATTAAAAGATCCACAAATGATACTCTGTATCTAATAATGGTGTAAATGTATCCGTAATATTGTAGCACATTTCAAATCTATGTATGAGAGTTTTGCCTTAGTCTCCATAGCACAGAACAAAACTACTGAAATTTCCTACCTGTTAGGAATATGTGCCTTTTATAAGGCTTGAGGTTTGATATTTTGTCCTGAGATATATTATATATATATAACCATAATATTTGAAAATATGCACAGTAAATTACTTATGCATTCTGATGTAAGGCATAAAAATTACACTAAATTAGTTTCAATTTTCATTACTGTTTTACGAGGTAGTATTGTACTACTTAAGCATTTCACTTGTACCATGCTCAATTTAAGTCCTCCTGATAACAAAGAATTTTATTTTTAACAATCTCTAGGCACTACTAAGACCAGACTAATGTTCACAAAAACTAATTTATGTGAATCTTCCAACATCGCACTCAGCATATGTTTTCTGGAACCTGATAGCCACTTCTATATCTGAAACGAGTATAATGCATTGATTAGTACATTAATAATAATAATAATAATAATAATAATAATAATAATAACAATAATAACAACAACCAGAATGCTAGAAAGACTGACAGAAATACTTTAGAAAATGTGTGAGGAATTCAATCTTAGAATGTCAAAACAATAATAAACTTTTTTTAAAATATTAATAATTAGAATGTAGTCATCCGTGGCTTCCAGGATACTTTTTTTCTAATATAGTTTAACGTCTTTTAACCTGGTTGGTCATATCGGACGATGAATGAAATTGGTGAAATGATCTCGGGGTCCATGGAGCTTAAAGCTACTTGACATTCGTCTTCTCAGGATAAGGGAAAACCCCGAGAAAAAAAACTTATCCGGGTAACTCACACTTGGCGAGATTCGAACTCACGACCTTCCAGGGTAATTGTTACATCCATAAAGAAGAGGCAGGCATGTGAAATGGAAATAGAGGATAAGTAATGCATTATGTGCTTAGCAGAAAGGATTGTAGGTAATGCCATCCCAGCATCATCATCGTCATCATCATCATCATCATCAATAATTAGAAATGTAGATGCATGTTTTAAATATAGGCATTAAACTTAAAGGTTTATGTTTGTATTATAGAGATACATTTTTTTTCTCAGCCACCTGCTCTTGAGAAAAATATTTAATTTTCCAGATTCTGTGGGGTAGGCGTTTAAATTTCGTTAGCACAAAAAATGTTATATCGCAAATTCACTTTACTCCAGGATCTTGATTTCAGTTTTAACTCATGTCCATATTTTAATCAGTTTGCAATATAAATGAAGGCAGTTATGTGAGATATGTTTGATCATACCACTTTTTGCATCTTTTATCATTAATTGATTCCTGCAAACTTGTAAATATTTAATGATAAATGTATATTGTTTATTGAACTATTCAAAAGAAAATGCAGCTTATAAACACTTAAACTTGTCTGTCATTATTTACATTGTTATAACAGCAGCAAAGGTATTTAATTTTGATGTGGCTTTTACATAACGTAGCACAGAGCAGGTAGTGTCAGCATCAATCTATGTGGAATGAACACATAACGGCTTATATATTTAATTTAACTAGGTTTCACGTTTCACACGTTTAGAAATTGACAATCGAGATTTGTGTGGGAATATGCAAATGTACATTTACTATGCAATATGTACCTACACTGTCACTTTTGCTTTGAAATACGTATTAATATGCAATTAATATAAGATTATATTGGTAGTCACTTACCTTAGTGCTAATCTTGATACTTTTCTCACATTTCTTAGATGCTTGCAAGATTTTTTCGCCATTTTGTGCTAGATAGTTGCGTTCTCGTCATTTATCGTCATTTTTGCGATAGTTCTTTGAATTTTGAGCTTGGGATCGTAAAACTACTACTTTATATAAACAAAATTGCAGGTCGCTGATGACCTTTGTTGTTATAAAGTGACCTTAAATAAATACGAGGGCTGTAAAGAAAGTAGTGGCAACATGGTCCCCACATTCACAGGAGAGCGGGTATGAGCCAATAGAATATGGGAGCGATCAGCTGACTAGTGTCGATGTGTGATGTGCATTGGTCGGGCTGCCAGTTGAGAGTATGTTGTTGCTGTGTAGCGTTGAAGTGAACAGTGTCAAGTGCACCGCTCTAAAGCATGTTTACCAAAGGCGAGCAGCGTTCGTGGATTAAAATCGAGGTTGCCCGTGGAAAAAATGCATCTGCATGTTATCGAGGATTACGTGAAGCCTGTGGCGAGAATACATTGCTATACAAGACGGTTGCACGATGGGTCAAGACGTTTCGTGCAGGTCGGACTGAGACTGCGGATTTGCACCGCACAGGTCGGCCGTCCATTCCGCAAGATCAGATTGACATCGTGAGTGGTCTCGTTGCCATGGACCATCGATGGACTGTCCGGGAGTCATCCGTAGAGGTTGGTCTCGGTCATCAAACTGGGTAGCATATTCTGACGAAATGTCTTAACCTGAGGAAAATTGCGTCCCGTTGGATTCACATCGACTCACTGAGGTACAGAAATGGCACCGGTATGCACTGGCTGGCATCCACCTGGACAGGAGACGCATTTCTGCAGCGTATTGTTGCCATTGATGAGACGTGGGCACGAGCATATGAGCCGGAATTGAAGCGTCAGTGGAATGAACGGCGTCACCCAGGCTCATCACGTCCACAGGAAGTTCGACAGAAACCCAGTCGGGTGAAGCTGGTGCTGATTGTGGCATACGACTACGAGGGGGTTATTCTTACACATGCTGTGCCTGAGGGACAAACCGTCAACAGTGACTACTATTGCCGATTTCGTCCGACTATGCGGCGCAAACGTGCACGTTTATTGCGAGACGATCACCCCACGTTGTCATGTCGCAAACAATGTCCATCTCTTATTGCAACGGCGGCATTGGGAGGTTTTGGAACATCTTCCGTACTCATCAGACAGAAGTTGAAGGAACCCCTCCGAGGCCGCCGATTTCCGGACGTGGCATCTGTAGTCCGCGCAGTAGAGCACTCCGTCGCAGTCATCAACAGAGATCGCCTTGCCAACGGTCCCCAACGGCTGCCCTACATTTGGCAAAAGGTCAGGGACTTTGCGGGTGACATTGAAGGAATGTAATGCAATTATAATTCGTGAGTTCAATAAATATTGTGTCCTATTAATGTTGCCACTACTTTCTTTACAGCCCTCGTACATAAAAAAAAAAAGGAATCTAATAAAAATAAATTAGAAATTAACAGAAATGGCAAAAATAAAACGAAGCAGTTCAACAACGAAATTGTATATAAAAATAATTTCAAATATGGCGCAGCATCCACAGAATAACATAAAACAATGACGAAGCATGATGAAATGCGCGCAGGTAATTATGGGACGTTCTTAGGAACACTAGTGCCTCCAAATGTTCTCATACGGCAGTCAGAGGAAACGTATACGAATCCAATTCGGTCAATGGATTTGGACGGGAAGCTGTAGAGTACGATCCTCTTTTAGCGTAACACCTACTTAGAAACCTCTACTGTATTTAAAGGAATGTATAATGGATTTCAAAATGACATAATACAAGTCGTATTTTCGACAGTTTTACAAATTATATAACTTATTGTGGATATTCCTTTTCTTTAACACAATGGAATTATTTGTCAAGGTTGGTAAATATTGCGAGCAGGAAAGCCACTCAAGTTTGTAATTTGTTAAGGTTATGTTAGAACACCCTAAAGAAATTGATTCGGATATCTTAGTACCAATTGAAGATTTGAAGGGGTTTTATTCTTTCAAATTTGATTTTTTTTTTCTTAAACATATTCGACAAAGGGTTCATTTTCATTTAAATGTAACATACTTCAAAATAATTAACAATAGAACTATAAGGCAGAAATGCCTAGCGTTTTGCTGAAGCACTTTTGTGACCATTCGCCATTTTGGGTTATTACACATTACCATTGTTACCATACGCAGCATTTGTCAAATTTATTGTTTTTCCAAGTTTCTGAAGTAAAGAACAAAGGACAATGCAAGTGGAGAAATCTCTATTTGAAGGAATATTTAATATAATCACATTTTTTGGCCCGTCAGAATTTATTGATAAATCGGTATTATTTCAGTAAACATTGTGGCAAGGTCATGACTTAATTTTGTTCTAATTTCTTGGTCTGAAACTAAATATATTCGTCGTTACTATATATATATCTGCAGTATATAGATGACCCGGTGATCCACCAGACTTGATGTAGGATCTGTTTTAAGTAGGCACGTACCTGCCTCGGCTTTCCTGTGATGGATTTGGTAGAGTACTTACTATACAGTGGTGACAAGAAAAGTACACAGGTAGTACTACTGGATACGTAAGAAATTAAAGGAAAACAGGATACTGGTTCACTCTGGTAATTATTTGCTAATGTTGAACGCCAAATACTCATAGTGAAATGACCTCGACAAAACAGTTAGTGTACTCAGTTGAATTTCGCACATTAAAACTCTGAGAAACATTGATAAGACAAAAATGGAAACGGTGTGTTATTTATGGACGCTCTTTAACTGCTATGATTCTCAGCGTCCCATTCTATACTGGGCTTGAAAGACCGCTTAATTTTGCTCAGAGGCCTCTCTATCAGGCTTGAGGTTCTTTTACGTGCCGTAAATCTACGACACGGAACCCACGGCTTTACTTCCCTTCCGAAGGAACCCATGCTAAGGATTTTTACGCTCGAAAAAATCCGTTGTCCTCCGCCGGGTTTGAACCCGCGACCTTGGGTATATGAAGTCAGCATAGTAACCATTACACCACGGAGGGCAACATTGATAAGACATGTTAGAAAACTAAATAACATACTGTTTTACACTGTTACATTTCGCACGCTCTTACAAAAAATACATATCACACACTTAATGCTTTAGCGCGATTTCATTACCACGAGTGGCGTGGATTTCGGCTCTGAAGGACAGAAGATAATGGGTAAGCTCTCAGTAATTGCAGTTTAATCACACATCTGAAGAAAATGTCTTACTTGATGCTTATTGGCTGTCACCTAGCGCTAAAAGTTACACATTACGTCATCAGAGCACGTGAGTCTATTGTGCTGATACCGTGTGATAAACTAATGTAAAGAAAAATACCCTATTGACAGAATATTGGGACTTTTACTGAGTTCACATTTATATCTCTGATGCACTCAAGCAATTCTGAAAGTAATATACTGAGCACTAATTAAGTGCTAAGACACAATTTCCCGCGGTTTAAAATGTTGGAATCATTCTATATACGAGTCCAGGAAGTACATTTTTCAGCAGAAAGTTCGTTATTAGCGCTGAAGAGGATCAAAAGTTCTTGGAATTCTACTGGAGAAGAGAGAGACTTTCTCAATTTGTAATTATTTCAACCTAAGCTCGCTCTAAACACGTCATTTTTTTCTTCGGGCAGGAATCATCGATTTTATTTCATTGCGCAGCAAATAACAAAAATTACAACACCACAAGCCTATAAACATCCTTCCTCCTTGTGGTCATCCGACAGCATTACTTGAATACGTAATCCTGTGGAATTACAATCGATACAAGCAACTACTACACAGCACTACAGTGATCAACCATTGTACGGAATGAATATTCGCTCATTTCAAATTATGCAAATCTTAAACATGAAATAGGGATGTTTTATGTTCCAAATTTAAGTAATCGGGACACTACTACTTCTCTTCGAATACGGGACATTCCGTATAATACGAGACATCGGGCATGTCTAGTTACAAGGGCTTTTTTACTTGGCGTGTGCTCCACGTTCAAGAAATCTCGAATTCAAATCTCGTTCAAGGTGAATTTCCTGCGTTAAGGTTTACTTTTGTAATTTCCCCTTACCTTAGAAGATGAATGTCAAACAACTCTAGGGCTTAAGGACTCTTGGCTCATTTGACTATCCAACAATTCAAATGTGCCCGCCTGGGTAGTGTGGTGGTAGCGTGACTGTCTCATATTAAACAGGTCGTGAGTTCGAATGTCGATTAGGGGGAGTTAACCGGATACGGTTTTTTTCGGGGTTCTCCCTTATCCTGAAAAGACGAATGTCGAGTAACTTTAAACTCCATGGACCCGAGATCATTTGTGAGCATCATTTCACCAATTTCATTCATTGTCCGATATGACCAACCAGGTTAAATGACGCTAAACTACAAAAAAAAAAAAAAAAAAATCAAATGCATTATTCATCATTCGATATGATCTATTAGAAAAAGATATGATGTGTACCATTCACATGACTTTCTCTATATCCCTGCAACAAATTATTCTTAAAAAGCTTATACTTCTATTAACTTCATGCTAATCAGTAAAACATTAGCAGAAATAGCCATATTACTTGCTTCCTTGTAAGTAGAGGTGAAATAAGGGAGTACCATAGGTTAAAGTGATAATCAAAAGCTGGTTGCTATGTCACTGAAGTTCCTTTGTTTGTATGGACAGCAGTTGACAAATTCCTGTATGAGAGATGTATGTTTTTCATAGCAGAAACCAAAAATAAGGAATGTTACAAAAACGACGAACTCCACGAAAAAAATGTGTATAACAAAAATTGTGTGTTTTAACGTGCTCTACATTTTTTGTGTAGTAAGTTTTTGTCCATCTCTTACGGTTTAGCAGTTATTCAAAATATAGTAAAATTCATCCAGAATAAACTACTCTTCAGAGGCTATTCCCAGAAAATTCAGGATATACATTTTATTTGTCGGGTAAATATATTTATATACGAAATTTTAATCAAAATCGTTAGAGCCATTTTTGAGAAAATCAAAATTTTCGAAAAAGGTTCCATGTAAAGGGTAGTTGGGGGTGGGGGGATTTTTCTCAAAATCTTCGTGTCGCATCCCTCGAAGATATTAAACTTAAATACCAAGTTTGGAATTTCACCTACTTTTCGTTTTTGAGTTATCGTGTTCACAGACACACAGACACACACACACTGACCTTTTTCCGAAAATGCTTCTTTTTAGATAAAGGGGACCCTAAAACATATATTTCCGGTGAAATCTCGGTATCGAATTTTTGGGTGGAGTGCAATACATTCTCTATACAGTATGTGCATAGTGCATATAGAGAAAGTAAAAATCTGATGTGTACCATTCACATGACTTTCTCCATATCCCTGCAACAAATAATTCTTAAAAAGCTTATACTTCTATTTACTTTATGCTAATCAAAAAAAATAGCAGGAATAGTCTAATTACTCGCTTCCTTGTCAGTAGAAGCGAAATAAGGGACTACTGTAGGTTAAACTGATGGTCAAAAGCTGGTTGCTATGTCAATGAAGTTCCTTTGTTTATATGGATAGGAGTTGCTAAGTTCCTGTATGAGAAAAGTATACGTTTTTCATAGCAGAAACCAAAAATACGGAATGTCACAAAAACGACGAACTCCACGAAAAAATGTATACAACATAAATTCTGTGTTTTAATGTGCTCTACATTTTTTGTGTAGTAAGTTTTTGTCCATCTCTTACGGTTTAGCAGTTATTCAAAATTTAGTAAAATTCATCCAGAATAAACTACTCTTCAGAGGCTATTCCCAGAAAATTCAAGATATACATTTGATTTGTCAGGTAAATATGTTTAATATACGAAATTTTAATAAAAATCGTTAGAGCCATTTTTGAGAAAATCAAAATTTTCGAAAAAAAGTTATATGTAAAGGGTAGTTGGGGGTGGGGGTATTTTTCTCAAAATCTTCGTGTCGTATCCCTGGAAGATACTAAACTTAAATACCAAGTTTGGTATTTTACCGACTTTTCGTTTTGAGTTATCGTGTTCACAGGCACACGGACACACGGACAAACGGACACACGGACACACACACACACACACACACACACACACACGGACCTTTTTGTGAAAATGCTTTTTTTGGATATTGGGGACCCTAAAACATATATTTCCGGTGAAATCTCGGTATCGAATTTTTTGGTGGAGTGCAATACTTTCTCTATACACTATGTACATAGTGCGTATGCAGAAAGTAAAAATTGAAGTAAACTACTCAAAGTTCGGTATATCATTTTTTTATTTTTGAATTGGAATATTTAAGGGACATCAAACATTCCTTGATTTCCCTCTTCCTTGGAACATTTATTTTTGCACATGATTTCCTTATTTTCGTCCCAAGTCTTATCTTTGTTAGTAGGCCACTCCTATCAATCAATGCCCTTTTCACACTATTTTTACTTTCTCTATACTCACTATATACATAGTGTATAGAGAATGTATTGCACTCCACCAAAAAATTCGATACCGAGATTTCACCGGAAATATATGCTTTACGGTCCCCTGTATCCAAAAAAAAAAAAAAAAAAAGGATTTTCAGAAAAATGTCCTTGTGTGTGTGTCCGTGTGTCTGTGAACACGATAACTCAAAAACGAAAAGTCAGTAAAATACCAAACTTGGTATTTAAGTTTAGTATCTTCCAGGGATGCGACATGAGAATTTTGAGAAAATTCTCCCCACCCCCAACTACCCTTTACATGGACCTTTTTTCGAAAATTTTGATTTTCTAAAAAATGGCTCTAACGATTTTGATTAAAATGTCGTATACTAAAGTTATTTACCTGACAAATAAAATGTATATTTTGAATTTTCTGGGAATAGCCTATGAAGACTACTTTATTCTGGATGAATTTTTCATAACTACTAAACCTTAAGAAATGGACAAAAACTTAGCACACAAAAATTGTAGAGCACGTTAAAACACACAATTTATGTTATATACATTTTTTTCGTGGAGATGATCGTTTTTGAGATATTCCTTTTTCTTGGTTTCAGCTTTGAAAAACTTATACTTTTCTCATTCAGGAATTTGTCAACTCCTGTCCATACATACAAATAAAGGAACGTCAATCACACAGCAACCAGCTTTTGGCTTTCACTTTAACCTATGGTACTCCCTTATTTCACTTCTACTTACAATAAAGCAAGATATAAGACTATTTCTGCTAATTATTCTCGATTAGCATGAAATAAATAAAAGATAAGCTTATTAACAATAATACTTTACAGAGATATAGAGAAAGTCATGTGAATGGAACACATCATATTTTTTTTATCGTTCGTGGATAATATGTCCCTCATAATTTACGATAACAATACTTTCAGTAGTTTGGCCGTTTTCACTAAATGGTATGAATTTAGATCTGTGGAGAAATTTAGAATCAGATTCTTCTTCCCAGATGTCATCTGGTTCGGCGTGACTACAGTTTGTGCATCACTCTCATCAGAAGTGTCGACCGGTTTCTGAACTTTGCGACTCGGCGTTTTATTTATTTATTTATTCCAACAGGAACTGGAAATTCAAGCCTGGAGTACTTGGGTGTCTTCCTCTCTTATACATGTTCCTGGTGGGACGTAACCTCTTCTTTTTCTTGTTTTCCTCTCAGTAACCAATTCAGTCTCCCCCCCCCCCCCAATCCCCTAGATGCTCAATGAAGTTGCCAGTTATATTTTACCGATCTCTTCTTCTTCTTCTTCTTGAACATGACTGCTCAGACATTTCAGCGGCTCTTCTCGATTAAGTGATCAGACTTCAGATTCTTTCCGAAATCATCTTCCATTTTTTTTTCATCGTCCTTTTGAGCAAACTTGGATGTTCCTACTTCAGTATTGTGACACTTCTGATTCTAACAGCAGACCCTTTCCACTCGGACAACATGGCATTCCATTCCGAAAGAATATAACATCTAACGACTGCAGCAAGTGCGTTGAATTTGGAGGCAGCGTTATAAATCTAATATTGTTTCCTTCGCAATGTCGAACAACTTCCATGTTCAAATGAGATGTCAAGTTATCTCCAGTGAAGATGTTAGGTTCCTTAGGATAGGAAGCATTAACTTAATAAAGGAGTTCTCGAAAATACAAGAGTCAATCCAACGAGGAGCGTAATTTGCACCTCCAGTTCCATCTTCGGTCCATGTATTCCGCAAATGTTTTGATTTATAATTCACATGTACAGGAGCCTTACTGCAGAACATAATCGAAGTACATGCTCTTGCGGAGTTCCTGGTTTCTTTTTCCGGTGCTTTGCACCTCCTTTTGTAATTATTTAGGTACTGCCTAGGTCATCTACAAAAGTGGTCCATTTATTAATATTTGGAGCTCCATCGACTTCAATTTGCCATTCGTCAAAAACGCTAATGATAAAATTCTCATTAACTACTGCTCTTGAAATTAATATTTTTGTGTAAATCTATGTGATAGTATTTTGTGGCGACCCAGGAAGGAATTTTGTCGGCCAACACTGGGAAATTGTTTCGCAACAAGGCGCAACCCGGCCCATATGGTACATAAAGGTTTCACTGTGCATCTGAGATCGAATGCCATAATAGGAAATCCATTATTAGACTTCACAATACAATGGAACACTAGAGACAGCCCCTCAGTTTCAGGAAAAACAGATGTGCTGGAGGCATCATGTTTTCGATTCAGCTTTAGCCACAGAATGTTTCTGTGCATTCCATAGTACGGTTAGTATAAAATAAATAATTACCAAAACTAGTTACGTTATAATTAATTATTAATATTAATGCTATTTTTGTAAATTTACTTCTCACCTGCTTTTCGTAAGGAAATTTTATTTTAATTAATTTAATTCAGGGTTTCTCTCAGATTATCGTCTGTGTAATTTCACAAACTTTAGAAAGTAACATTCAACAAATAATTTAAAAAAATAATATTTGGACAAACTCACCTTAAAGTCCATTGCACTTGTATCAATACAAAATTTCAACAATTTCCTGAAATTTGCTTCCACAAGCTATATACACAATGGCTAACTATGCTGACAGAGAGCAACACTACTTAACACACAAACGGTTTACCTCTCTCTGGCAGACTGTATATTGCCCAAATAGCACAACAAAAGTCATGCTTAGTCGCCATTTCAAACCCACTGTTGCAGTTTACAGTACACTTTTTTTTTTTTTTTTTTTTTTTTTTTTTTTTTTTTTTTTTTTGTGTGTAAAGAGGACATTTCCTCGGTCATTACCTAATTAATATTCGTGTTGATGTATGTAATGGTAAAGTTGTCCAATTATGTCTACAAGAAGTCGGGATTATAAGATCTAGTTCATTTTGGGGAATAATATGCATGCAAATCAAAATAAATACCAATAACATCTGAATCACAGATATATAGAGAGAGGTTGATCGGAAATGCCTTATCCTTCTGCATTGTGGTTGGTGAAGCACGTTTTAGCCAAACCGCCATATTTAGGTATTACACTTTTGAGATGAGTACGCCTTGTGTGAATTAAATGTGATCGAAAAATAAGATTTTGTGGTGTTTAATGTTCAATTAAGTAGTCAATGTAGACTGTAAGTTTTAAACCAGTATGATGGTCATTTTTTTTTTTTTTTTTTTTTTTTGGTGTTTGGTTGTAGTTTCTCGAGTAGCAGAAGCAAAAACAAGTAAATGGAAATGTGTTTCGAGACATAGGTTAAGGTACTTATTTAATTGATTTTGTAGTGTTGAATGTTTAATTAAGCAGTAAATTTAGAATGTACGTTTCAAACCAGTATAATGGTGAATACGTGTGTGGTGTTTGGTTGTAGTTTCTCGAATAGCAGAAGCAAAAACAAGGAAAGGAATATGTGTTTCAGTACAAGGGTTAGTGTGCTTATTTAAGTGATTTTTCGGCGGTATGCATAGTGAAACATGTTATTCATTATTAACAACGATTCTGAATTGTTAATTATATTTTATATTTCCAGTTCGGAAAGATCTTTAGGAAACAGATAAAACTGGCAACCTATTCCGGTTTATAAGAAATCTCTTGCTAATTGCTATTTAGCAGCTGTCGCGAGAAATAATTACTATCAAATTATGTGCAAATGATACCAGAACCGTAAGAATAGAGGTCGTGTTATTTGGGCTCGGAATGTTATACATGCAGACCACAGCAATAGTCATTATAATCTTTGGGTCAACCTCTGATACTTGTCACCCCTTTTTTTTTTTCTTTTTTTTTCTTTTTTTCTTTTTTTTTTTTGTGCACTTAAAATGATTGCAAGCCTTTCCCAAACATATTTCTTTATTTGTTTGGTTTACGTACATGTATCCTTTATATGACTGCCTCATTCATTTATTCAGGATCGTTAATTTAGTGCACTCAATAGAGGAATTAGAGTAGACTAACTATATAAATTATAAATTATGTAGCGCAATTAATAGCTAAAGGTATGAGAGACAAACAATAAGGATTGGTCAAAATCTGATATTTTGCCATCCCTCAGTTTTAAATCAAGAAATTTGAATAAAATTGGGCTGTGACTTTGCCGCGATGTTTACTGCAATTTAACCAATTTATCTAATAATAACTCCTGGCCAAAAATGTGATTGTATTAAATATTTCTCAACTAGAATTCTCTCCCTTTCCATTGTTCTTTTTTTTCAAAAACTTGGAAAAATAATTAATTTGACAGATGTTGCGTATGGAATAAATCGTATTGTGTAGTTACGCAAGATGGCGGTTGGCCACAAAATGTGTTTTAGCAAAACGCTAACATTTACGTCCTGTGATCTAGATATTCATTAATTCATTTGAAACTTCATATATCAAAAGTCGCAGATTCAAAACCGGCAAAGAACGATGGTTCAGTGGTGAGGGGAGAAGAGATAGGAACCACAGCAGTTAAAGAGCGTCCATAAATAAAACGCCATTTTAATTAATATTATTATTATTATTATTATTATTATTATTATTATTATTATTATTATTATTATTATTGTTATCATCACATCAATAATTATTATTATTATTATTATTATTATTATTATTATTATTATTATTATTATTATTATTATTATTATTATTATTATTATTTTAATTTTATATAATAATTCTACGGTGTAGAGCACAGAACCTGCAGAAGAGGAAATAGTTGAAAAATTAAAATGTTTGGATATTTGGTATTGTCGTGTTTTTATTCGTCTCGCAAGATTGGCTAAGCTGACGCATTTGAGCTTTCAATAGGACCAACATTTGAAATGACCTGGAATATGGGGCAAGGCAAAGTGTTTAGCAAATATGGTGGACAGAGCGTTGTAATGGAATAATAGGAATATATATTTGGAGATGTTGAAAGTTAGAGCCTGCATATTTTAAGCACAGGAAGAATGACAAGGCATACAACGTTCTTCGAATGAAATGACATCGGACTTCTTACATTTCTCAAGAGCTTGCAATTTGCCCATGATATAGAGCCATATTGAAACAGCGCCGGTATAAAAATGTTAAGGCTCAAGTTTACCAGCAATATTTGGAGCTACCGTCAAATTTTTAGAACAATTGAATGCCAGAAACTTACAGGTATTTGTTTTAATTTAGTTGTTTGCAGATTTACAATTACGTATCCTCGTGTATTCAACTTAACCTCAAAACTTATTTTATTTTACTTAAAAAGGTGTATTACTTTATTCTAGGCGTTTCTGATTTCTCTATATCCTACCCCCAACACTAATATTAACCATATTCCTGTTATTGTTTAGGTATTAACATAATTCTTACTTTTGTTACATTAGACATCCTGTATATTTTTTCATATAAAATGCATTAGTAGTAGATTACAGTTTGGAAATCACTGTTTAGTTGCACATTTTCACGCGTTTTGTTGCTAAAGAATCCGAAGAAATTTGAGAAAGAAGAGCTGTCAACTAGATATCAGTATTGAAAACTCAAGGCAAAATTGTTTGGATTACACTTTGAAGCACAATCCGAGTTGAGTCATTTAGACAATGTTAAGCTATCTGCTTAACCGAAAACTACTTTAGAATTTACTTATTGTGAATGTATGTTACCTTAATATTAATTGACACTGTCCTAAATGAACTGTGATTTTGTGACAAGTTTCTAGACATTTATTATTTTTATTTTAAGTGTATCAAAATAGTATAAACATTTTCTACTATCTTATTTTGTTTATAAATTTAGAAAATGTCCTTACATATTCAAAACACAAGAGCAGAATTATGTTGTCCTTGGTATATTCTTCAATGCAAAAATTGGGTGGGAAATAATGTGTAGAAATATAAAATAAATGCTAAACACATTCAATTTCCCATAAAAGCAGATAGAATGCAGGAGCAAACAAAAACAAAAAAAGCAATTTGAAATAACAAACTTTTATTGAAGACAGAAATTTTCATTACTCACTTCACTTGCCACAACAAAAATAATAAGTGTCCTTAGTTCAATTCTTGTCTATGCAGTACATTTTTCAGTCTGACTCTGCGTTTCCAATTCCTGTCCTACACACAGGTTGTGTGGAAGAAACAATAGTTACATAAACGTACCTACTGTGTTTATTTGGATTGTTAATGGAGCTGAATGTTTGGCTTGTGCTGGGATGAGGCTATGAGCTTTCTCTATGTGTACTCTGAAAGCTGAATGCTGACTTTGTGAGGTTTTGTTTTTGCATACAAATGAATGAAACAGATAATCTCAGAGATAACAGTAAATTAACCTGTTTTCTGAGCATGTAAGTTGAAGAATAAAAAGTTTTAAAACTTAATGTTTTGTCCTCCATAGTTGAGAATAAAATGTCCAAATTTAAAAATGTTATGTTCAGCCAAAGCCCAGAAAGCATGTTATATCTTTTTATATGGCTTATGGTTTTAGAAGGCATTTGAGCTTAACCAGCTTGTGCATACAAGGTTGCACATCTGCCAAGTGATGATCTTGAGAAGGAAGGTGGGGAGAGAGAACAAGGAAAGCAAGCATTTGTTGCATCACAAATTATCAGAACGTAAACTTGCAAAGGAGGCTTCAGCATAGCAATGTAGCGCATATCATTCAATATTAATGTGTATTTAGTGAAAACAACATACCTGAAATTCTGAAAGATCTATTGTAGAGGAGTTGTTGGCTTGTCATCTTCTACCTCCTCATCCTTATATTCATTTCATTCGGAATCCATTTCCTGCTGACATATCTTGAATCACATTTTTAGGAAATCTTCCTGCAGTTTTTCATGGTGTGCAACACGACTAGTCCAGTCTTCTTTTTCACTCTTGTCAAATGCAGGATGCATAAGTCATTCAACATCTACACTATGGAAATGTCTTTTCTTTTGTTGCTTCCGCTTTTACATTAGCTCAAATTAATTCTGTGGGGTGGTATTGACAATGATACGGAGGTAAACATATAATGTGCCACTTTTATAACATTATTTGATAGCTCATACTTTTTTCTTGTGCTTTGTATTTGCTTTTTGTAATAATTCTGCTCTAGTTACAGAAGGATGGAATGCTATGTTGTTATTTACCACCAGTCCTGAATATTAATTTGGAATTATTAGAGGAAGGTTTATCTAAATATCTAGAATGGTAGCTTGCCCTATTCTAAAAAATGTAAATCTTTGTTTCTGAACCAATCAGTGTAAGAGTCAACATTCATTCCAGAATGAGAGTCAACATTTTCATTCCCTGATCTAGAGTAGAAAACTCATTTGCTTTTGGGAATGAATTCGTGAATTCTGTTTGTGCAGAACTTGCATGAGAAAAGTCTGTCTCATTTTCCTACAGGTAGCTTGAGTCCACCCCTTCCCATCGAATCTTGCAATGGTTCTGAGTTACCCATGCCTCATAAGATAAAAAAATGGAGTGTATATCCAGATTCCTGAAGTAACTGCATAGTTCTTAAAAATCATATTCTCGCAGCAACTATATCACCTCTTTCCAGCAGGAATTTATGCCCATCAGTTTTTTTTGCAGCTAAAGCCCATTTTTTTCAAAATTAATCCCATTGAAGTAGAGGAACCCTTTTAGTCAATTTTTCCCTCATAATATGAACTAGCACTTTAATAATGAGGTGTTCACCACTGTAATACATATTATGCACTTATTGTGTGGTACATCTTTTTGAAATCATCTAAATTAGAAATGCTTTTTGCTTCTGGAGATTTAAATAAAGGTTCACCAATTTCTGTGCTAGAAGTTTTGCCCTGTTTTACAATGAAGTTTTGCCCTGTTTGCTCTGTCATGACACACTCAAGCTGCATGCTTTGGTTATGAGTTTCTGGCTTTGCCTGAATACACACTTCCTCAGATGACAATTCCTTAATGAAAGTATACACTTTAAAAATAGTACTTCTGACCTGGGAACGGAGTACTTTGCCCTTGAAGCCTACACCACTGATATCAGTTTTGAATGTGACATTAACAGAGAATATAAAAATAAAACTTTATGCTTGTTATTACAGTTACATAAAGACTTAAAACTTAATTTGGCTTATGCAGTGGTCTCCAACTGAACTTCAATAAACATGTGCGCACACATCCAAACTACAGGAACTCTATTTAATAATTTATAAATGAAACACATGCAGTTCAAGTTACACTTTGTAAATGTCTCACTGGCTACTGCTGACTGCATAATGAAATTAAATAACACATAGAGATGGTTGGAAGTTGCATCATAGCATAAATATAAATTCAAGAGTTATTAATGTTTATTCCTAGAATGATAACCCAAAAAGTATCCAGTATAGAAACATGACATTTGTGCAGCTGCTTCAAAAATTTGTGCCACACATACCTAGGCATATTACAAAGTTGACTTTCCAGTAAAATTTTGAGGGCATGAAAAAGAAGGAAACTCAGTTTCTCATGCTTGTGCCATGGGTGACCAAACTAGCCAACGCTGCTCACTTTTGATAGGCCAGTTGCTCTCGACGAGCCCCTCTTGGTACCACTTTGTAAACCATACCAATAATAACAATACTAACCATGAAGGCCTATGATCATATTGGGGATAAAATGTTCCACATAATAATTGCAGATTCAGTCACATTAATGTATTAAAGTAATTTTTTGACCAGATGTTGAGGTTACTTTTAATAGCTCACAACTCTGCACTCATGTTAGTTAATATGTATGCTCATCTTGGGCACTGCTTTTTTCCAGCCCAACCCACACATATGTTTCAACTACAGAGTGCTGGCTTAAGAACGGGTTGCAGTTATATCATCCGAACAAAATCTCATCATCTTAGTCACTATCTGCGTAAATATCCTGGAAGATGCGACAATACAATTTCAAAGACAAACATCACTAGTGTGTTTGGCATTGATTTGTCTGTTCGTAATACCTCTGGAAAAGATGCTTGTCCACCACCTCAGCCAGAGAAAAAATCAAATAAAATAATTCTGTGTGGGGTAATTGCAGTGTTGACTGCAGCACTTGGGGTAAGTTTTTACTTCTTATTGTTCATTTTTTACAGAATTAAACACTGTGACAGATACTGTTTGTTTTAAATCTTGGGGGGTTGAATATAGCCTGTTTTTATATTCGCTGTTATTTAATTTATTTATTATTTTTGTAGTTATTCTATCAGTTGTTCACCAAAATACAAAATAAAAAAAATGGGTCATATTCTGTTAAGTATGATTAATAAAGATAAAATTAGACTCAATAAGCATTTTGCTGTAGCTACATTGGAGCTTACAGAATGCTGGAAGAGATTGGATGTTTAAAAATAGATTGTGTAAGCTAGTTTTGCAAGGAATAACAGAATGCCACTTGATATATTGTTTGACATGTTTGGAAATTCAAATAGCATCAAATAATTCAGAAGTGGTTAATACTTGAAAAAACATTTATTGTTCTACTTTATTTTCTATACCTAGTAAGCAAGTGTGTAAAATTCATTAAGAGTGAAGAAGAGTCAAGAGTCTATTTATACAAAATTTTAGTCATGCATTTAATTTATTTTGCAGAATCTGAAGCATTATTTTATGCATATAATATTTGGATAAGCTGTTAACAGTGATGTAAAATTGAAATTTAAGTGAAGGTTTGAGTCAGAATAGAGACACTTTTCATCACATAGAATATTTTTTTTTTTTGTGCCACTAGTTAAAGAACCACTTTTTGTTCTCATCTTCAGAGACTGACTGATGACTGTTGGCAATATTGGATGTTGGTTGCATATGTTGACATCTCATGGTGGAGTAATATACTTCCATAACTGTTTGGGTGGCAGCGATTCAAAATTCATTATTCAGTTGTTATGTTTCATGGTTAAAATCTTTTCCCAAATATCCACTCTGTTGTGTATTTTACAGGCTTTAAGAGTGTAACATTTTTACTGCTGCCCCAGTTCAGTGGGCTTTTTGAATGGGTGTGAGTAGTTGTATGTCGACTTTTGTCATGTTAAAAATTTTGTACAAGGTGTTCAAAACTGATTAATGATTGATTTTCTTTTTTTGCAATATCAACTCGATAGTGATACATTGGTCTTTGAGCACCACTTGCAATTCCTAGTTCTTCACAGAGATATGGTCTGGTATTTCGTTCTTTCCCATTCAGATTTTTTTTACCACATGAAAGGGTCTGCACATAGCAACATTGAGCAATGCGTTCTTTGCTGTCTTGCACACACATCTATTAAATGCCTGGCAAGCTGCATGTTTTTCGTATTTTAAAAAATACTGATTTATTATCTTGGTACACTATAGCTTTTGACTTGTCGCTATACATTTTGTTTTTGTGGGGAATGGGACAGTTAAATGAAATCAAAGCTTAAATACAGTCACTAATCATAGCTGTATTTAATAGGGATTTTTGTTTACATGAGGAATTCATGACAATATTTTCAAATTCCTTCTATTGTCTAAACACCCTTTCTTTGCCCTTGAGTAATTATTATTGATAGTAAGTTACTGATACTGGATATTATATTTTCAGTTATAGTGTAATGTAAATGAACACAGAAATATATCTTTGTTTTCATTTTAAAATGTAATCAGAACATAGTCTTAACATTACTTTTAATTTATTACATTAAGAATCTAAATTTTTCATAATCTACTAACAATACCAAACTTGTAGGGAGGCTGTAATTTTGTTGCTGGCTTGTCTTATCAGCCGGACAAGAAACAAATCAAACATTACCTAAAGGTAAACATAAAAACAAAAATTAAATTCTTATCTTCACATCTATCTTTTTCTTTACCATTCTTCTTAATTGCAATTATCTTTTTAATTTTTTATATGAATACAAGAGCGATTTTGTTATTGATATTTGGTGAAACATAACTATTGCAATGTCTTACTGCATTAGAACCTATACATGTTAAGACCTCATTTGGTAGGCTGCAACATTTATGTGCACTTCTACACTAAGATCCCTGTTTGCTCTGAGACTGAAAGTTGTTTTAGGAGCATTAGTTATGTCTAATTTATACACTATACAATTTGATTTGTTTTTACATGCTGTGGTTAGGTAGTTATGAGACATAATCAGCAAAATTAGAAAATCCTGTTCACTATTTTCCTCCTCTGCTTATTTCTTATCATCCTCCTTTAGCGTTTTAAAGTGATAATAAATGTCTCCTCTGTTTGAGAATTTTTTTCATTTAGTTTTATTTACAGCTTACATATGAAGGCAAATTCGGAAACAACTGGATCATCATGTTTACAAAATATGCATTTTCATCTTTACACATATTCCTCAACAAAACTTGTGTAAATTACCTGAAAATGTTTCATACATACCACAGATCTGCTAAATGGTGAACAGTCTGCCCCTGGAACAGAGTGAATCCATTTACTCTGTAGAACAGATTAATTAGGTAACTGGAAACAACTTATAATTTATTCCGTTTTTATTATGCTATAATTTTTTATACACCATGGCACTGCGTATATATCTATTATGTTTATGCAATATTTATTTTGCTACAGACACCATAACAATGGAAGTATTGGCACAAATATACTAGCAAGGAGAGTATTTTACATTGAAACAAACGTTACATTATTCAGGACTTGCTGCAACATTGCAAAATGTCTAGAGATGGCTAAGGTGTGCACCACCTGTCATATGATGGTGCATTGCTGTCATGCACTTCTGCAAACTCAGTATGAAATGTTGGGGTGGTGTTCCCTTTCAAATGCAGAAAACAAATTACTGCAGGATACTCCACTTTATCAATGGGGTGTGCCATTTTGTTTTGCCTCCTCTAATGTCATACTGTGATGCTTATACTAGAACCGCAGACATGAACATGCAAGCAAAAAAGAAAAAAGAATTACTTATCTTGATTTTTTCAACGTGATAATTAAAACTTTATAACCACTCCTTGTGGGTGTGGGTGATGGTGTGTACCTTATTGCAGACAGTCTAAAGAAAACATGAGATAGCTATAATACAAACTGACAAATTGTAATTTAATGTCATTTCTGAGTAACACACATCAAATCAAACATCACACTAATCAAACCAGCCAGATTTGCAGCAGAATTAGACACATGAGAGAAGATCTTCATTTTGAAACATAATTCACAACTAATGCATTTTGATTTGCTGCCACCCAAAGTCCCCTCTGGAAATTCATTTCACCACCACAAAATGACTCCATGATAGACTCCAACACAACAGAAACACCAACCCAGACCAGTTGGAAATGTTCTGAAGGTGAGAAAATCATTTTCCAAAACATGTTAAATAAACAAGTGATGTTAGTGTTACTAGTTCCTGCATCACTGTTTAGAGCTTCTTTACATCTGTTCATGATTAATATTTTATGCAAAGAATGTATAATTTTTTACTCTAAAAGAATGTGTTTAATGCAGGTTGTATACATTATATTATAAGAAAGGAGTTTGTTTTTCTTTAGGTTATAAGTTGTCTTCATACTTTAAGCTATTTCCTTTAACAGATTAGATTAGATAACATGATTTTGTAGGAATTTATTGATCTCCCATTTTGTATATTGTATCTGCATCCCATGCCTTGCTAATAAGTAAAAAACTTCAGGAGTATTTTGTATTTGATCAAATGTGATTTGGATACACCCTCAGAATTAAGTATAGGTGTGGATTACACCAAGCATTTAAATGTCCCTAGATATTGGATTTTGGGTAGGCCATGCAATGGATCCCACTTACCAATCCATCTGTTTGGAAACTGGTTATTAAGGTACTGGCAAAGTATCAGAATAAAGTTAGGTGGAGTACCATCGTTTGTAAACCAAATTTGCGGATGTGTTCTTGAAGCAGATGAAGCAATTGAAATTGAAATCTGAGCAATTGTAGATGCTTTGTTCGTTAAGATGTTGCAGAAAGAAATAGGGTCCAATAAGATGATCCTAAATGATTCTTTCCCACATATTGAGACTGAACCTCTGTAGATGTTTCTGTCATACCTCATTAAGATTTTCAGCCCATATATAATTGTTATAACTAAGTTACGCTGTCTTATGTAAAACCAGCCTCATGAGTGAGTAGGGCAAATGCTAAGAATTGCATAAATGCAGCATATTGCTGTAACCTACATTGACAGAAAGCTATTCTTGGCTGAAAATCTACTGCATCCTTGTATACATTGAAGGTGATATGGGTACAGAAGGTTTTCATGCAGAAAACTAGTGCCTTTCCTTCTCAAAATTCTTCTTGTAGCTGATAGGGTTTTGTCCACAGTATGAAGAACTTGTTCCTTAAGCACCCAGTTTTGTACCTCTCATGATTTCCCAACATCTAAAACCCTCTTCTCAACCAAATCTATAGGAAGTGTTTGTGGAATTGTGCAACATTTTTACAAATGGTAATGAACTCCTAGGATACCTTTCTGCATAAATTGACATGTACCATGTTCTCATTTGCAAGATCATAAATGTAGAGCATATCTGTCATTTCACTAACTGAACACATAATAATGTGAAGGATGTTACTCAGATATTCACAAAATTAAAAACAATCAGACAAAACATAAGAAATGTCATGACCAGTTTATAAAGACAAAAGTGGTTTAAATGTATGATATGAATACATAATCATGGATCACTACAGGGAATTGCTTTAAACACTTCCTGATGATGGCCACTTGGACCCATATCCATATGAGCTTTTGTAGTGTTTTGTTGTCCGGCATTCACCCTTACATTTATGGACATATATATATTTATTGAAAATAAAAAAATGTCAAATTTATTTGTAATTTGTGAAAATATTTTTTCTCCCCTCCTTATGCACAAACAGGCCATTGCCAGGTAAAAATTACCAGGGTATTTATAATGTGGGGTCTGTTCTGGTGTTAGCCTGTGCCTGTCCAGGTTTTAATGATCTAAATAGTTTTTATTGTGGCAAATTGTCTCCTTGTAATAATAGCAACAAATCTGTGTGTGCTCCATTCTTGATTAAGATTTTAACATGGTAAAATACTACATTTTACTCTGATGAATGAAGAAGAAAAACTATAAAAGTTTATTGAGGATTCATGGCCTGTTTCCTTGAACTATCATCTCTCTCTTCAATTGCAGTGTTAAAATGACATAATAGTAGAGGTTAGAATTCTTAACCAGAAGCAATGCTGCATTTTCACAAATTAATGCATCCTGATAACGTTACAGTCTGTATTTTGTAGCTTTTAACGCCTTAAGGCTTTTTATCTTACAGGTATTTTTAAATATCAACATAAAAAAAATCCTGCAGTCACAGTGTTATATATCATAATTATATCAATTGAATCATAATTCCAAAAAAAGGGAGCAATAATTGTGTAATTAGTAAATTATTTAGACATTTTTTTGTACGTTAATTGCTCATAGAGAAGACTCCAGTAATGTAACAAGGTAAGTGCCACAGTGCGAAATAGTCATTGTGGTGTGGAGGTTGCATATTTAAGGAATTCTGATTTCAAAGCCTGTTTGGGGAAGATAAATGTTGACTAAGCTAAATGAAACTTTAATCAGCTTAAAAGAAGGGAAAGAAAAATATCTGTAATAGTTGAGCATATTTTTCTGCTCAGTTGCAAGACCAGATTTTCTCACATGTCTATCTTTTAAGTTATTGCTTCTATTTCTTTACTTTCAATCTTTTCTTAAAAAGTGCTTGTTAAATGTAATTACACATTTACTTTGTTTACAGAAATTAGGAACAATTTTGGCATGTGCGCACAAAGTCCGTATATCCCGGTACTAAATTTAAAATTACGTGAGTAAAAATTGTTTTTTGAGGTTGGTATATAATGATATTATTCTCCTATCAGATACCCATTTTGAGGACTTCGATTGCTCAATGTTGTTGCTCTTATGACAACAAATCAACAAATCTTATGAATCAAATTAGTTGATGCTGAGATATTGAGAAAGAATGGCTAATAAAAGTGATTACACAATTGAGGAACGCTTAGTGTCCACTGTGTGAGTTCATGAGCATCAAATTAATGGCAAATCAATGAAAAATATCATGGACGATTTCGTTGCAGGTTAGTGAAAGCAGCACCGACAAAGAAAACGTTAGCGTGGGAATGGAAAACATTTTTAACGGGCAGTGTTCGCGACGCAACGAGAAGTGGAAGACCATCCACCAGACCTGACATGGAAAAATCTATCCAACAATCTCTGGTTAAATCCTTAAGGAAACGTGCTGCAGAGCTAGGGTTATCAGAATCAACCATGAGGAAGCACATTAAAGTGGATCTGAAAATGAAGTGTTGGCATCCATTGAATGTAAATGAATTATCAGATGCTGATTTGGAGGCACGTGTTAATGCTTGTGGTCGGATGTTGCAACAATTCCAAAGAATGTCTGAGAAGGCAAAAGTCATGTTCACAGACGAATGTTCAATTTATCGCAGTTCCTGTAACCGCAATGTTTATTTCTGGGGAAAAGAAAATCCAAATTTTTTCGAAGAAATTGAGTGCGACCCACCACATGTCATGGTCTGGGCCAGAATGACACAAACTCATCTGTTTGGCCCATATTTTTTTTGATGGTCCTGTTAATTAGAACACTCTCTCCAGATGATTGATGACTGGCTTCTACCACAGCTGCAAAATGCAGGAATCTTAAACAGTGTTTGGTTTCAAAATGATGGGGTGCCAGCTTACTTCGCAGTGGCTGTTTGACATCTGAACGCAGTCTTTGGAAATTGTTGGATTGGTAGAGGATCTGACAATCTCACATGGCCTCCAAGGAGCCCTGATCTAACAACTCCAGGTAATGCACTATGGGGTTACATCAAAGAGAAGGTGCAGAAGCAATGGTACGCTACAACTGGTGAACTGCAAAATCCGGTGCAAGTAGCTTTCCAGACAGTGACAACAATGATGTTGAGTAAAATGAAGACGAGAACATAGTGGTGTATTCGGCTATGCAGACAATGGGGGGGGGGGACACATACCAATATTTTGGAGTCCTAAGATATAAGGAGAAACATTTGATTACATAAATATTGGAAATTTGTACTTTTATTTCATGTCAGTTTGAATTTAATATAGGGGTATACAAACTTTGTGCGCACACTGTACATACATGTGCCTCAGCCATTCAGAAAAAATGTAAATGGTGTGTTATTTATGGACACTCTTTAACTGCTGTGGTTCTCAGCGTCCCATTCTATTGTGGGTGTGAAAGACCGCTTAATTTTGCTCAGAGGCCTCTCTATTAGGCTTGAGGTTCTTTTACGTGCCGTAAATCTACGACACAGGACCAACGGCTTACTTCCCTTCCGAAGGAAGCCATGCTAAAGATTTTTACACCCGAAAAAATCCATCGTCCTCTGCCGAGTTTGAACCCGCAACCTTGGGTATATGAAGTCAGCATGGTAACCATTACACCATGGAGGGTGATTCAGCCATTCAGAGAATAGATAGAACAAGTGAAAAACAGAGTACACGATTTACTTCCAGGTACATTCTGTAGACAAAAACATAGACTGAACAATGCACTCAACCTAGGTGAGCTCCTGCCAATTAACCATGGTCAGCTAAACTGCAGTGAAATTGGTGCACCACTGTCTGATGATTACCTTGTTCAAATTCTTAATGTGGTTGGTTGAACATTCGAGAAGGGTTTGTTTAATAAGAATGACCATGCCCATTAATCTTATTTTAGTAACTTGCCTCTGAAACGGTTTTCTATAGTTATGTAATACTTTTTCTGTAACTGTTTGTCTGTGAAAAAAAAATATATTCAGCTGACTACTACTTTTAACACTGTATTGCTTTCTTCCAGCTTTATTTTTCAGGATTGATTGCTAAAAAAGAGAAGGGAGTAAAAAAAGAGGGAAAGAAAAGGAAAGCAAGTAAGTATATGTTCAGTGTTAAATCTTTCTTTAACCAAGAAGATTTTTCAGCATGCCCAGATTCTAGTATATGAATGTACATTAAGTATGTGATCCATATATGTAACCAGTTTACTTATTAAAAACATTTCAAGGTTGCCACTGGCAAATATCAGTACATAAGCCTGATCATATGTATATGATTAACTAGAGTTAGCACTAAATAGGAGCCACAGGTATCATACCTAAAAAGATTTAAAAAGGAAATATTGCTTAACAGAATTTCAACTATTTTTACTTTCTTTGCCAGCCATATACGTGTGAACAGCATAACTAAAAAACAAAAAGTTCTTTAAATACAAAACTTGGCTTTTCTTTCCAACATGTGATGCTGGATTTTTTGTCCTACATAAGGAGAATATTTTTTCAAAGTGTGACTTTACATTTTATTATTTAATATGAATGTAAAGTAACTTTTTACTATGGTTCCATGCTGGAAAACATTTTCTTAACATAACTTAAGGTTTATACCTATTTATTTACTTACAGTGCACTAATTATAGTTAGTAGCCATTCTGAAGAATCATATAATGCATGGCAGCCAAAAGTTTTGTCAATTAATTAAACCAGCTATACAGTTTGTCACTCACTATTGCACTAACTATATAACTATGTACCATTTTCCCTAAATTACTAAGTTATGTACACTGAACAGTTAACTCACTTGTTAACTAGCATAGCCTAAAAATAATCTGTACTGTTTGTCCCTAATTTACAGCTATGTGCACTAAACACTTAACTCCGTCAATAATTAAACTTAACCTAGACCTAATCTCTACACCACAGGGTACACCTCCCTAATGTCTTCCACAAGTTCCAGAAAAGGATCTGCTAAACACTTTTTGGTGACTATATTTTTGGGCCTATTTTACATTCATTGATTTGAACAATGGCCGGGATCTCCAATTTTCCCTCTCAAAGTGTATTTGGTATCATTAGAGACCAAGCACACTTTGTGGCAGTAGCCAAACCAATCAGATACTACCTGCAAACTCACACATTGTTTGTTCTCCATTATTGTCACCTTGTATGACTGCTTGTACACAAAGCACTGTATGAGGTAAAGAATTTGCCCGCTCGAACTACGTTCCTTTGGATATAGACTGTTGACTCTTTCACATCCAGTTCTATTATAATAATAATAAAGGTACTTTCTAGATATTATTAATAACGAAAGAAATAAGAGTAGGGCTCTGTTTTAACAAAACTCGGGATATGTATGTTCCCATCTCTTAATGGGGTGCAAGACATCATTACATTCAGAACACAGCATTCTTGTTCTCAGCGGACCCTCGTCAAATAACAATTGAAGAAGGCCTCCAAATTGAAGTAAACGGACAGATCTACATCACTAATCGAATGAGCCATTTCTAAAACTATAGAATCTGTGAGAGTATCACCAGTAACATACAACCTTCCCTTCTCATGCTACAATAAATTCTGCTCGATCGCATCCCTGTGTTTGTAAAGCAATAAAATTTGTGAAAAAGTATGGTCAGGATTTTTAAAAAATTACCAGTTGTTAATTGCTTCCAGATGGTGCTTCACACTTTGTTGAGCAGATGTCTGGGGACTATTTGCAGAGGTTGGGTACGATTGTTAGATGATGTGCTAAAACTTGATATTTAAGTTTGTCTTCCGAAGAGCAATACATTTTTTCAAAAATATTCCCCCATCCCAAAATATCCTTTGCATGGACAAATTTGTTTAAAAATGGCTCAAACAATTTTAATTAAAATACTGTATATTAAATATATATATATACATGACAAATAAAATGTCTTGAGTTTCCTGGGAATAGCCTCTAAAGTCATTCTTAATTCTGGTTGAGTTTTGCATAAAGTTAAACTATTAGAGATAGACAAAAGCTTACTGCATAAAAAGTGTAGGTCTCAGCAATGCACACAATTTATGACCTATACATGTTGTGGAGTTAACTATTTCTGAAATATTCCTTGTTATTGGTATCAATTTTAAAATACTTATACTTTTCTCAAACAGAAAGTTGTCATCCATTTTTCGTTTGTGTTACTCCTGGACATGCAAAAAGAATCAAATTTCCATGTTAATCATATTGCAACAGCTTTTAAAATATTTGACTGTCCTTTTATCCTAGTGTATTCCCTTAGTTTCCTACTGCTTACAAGGGGCATCAAAAAATTTCTGCAAATGTCATCTTAAAGTCCAAACTAGGATAGAATTCAAAAACTTGTCCTTACAATTCTTCAAAGTAGACTCCATCTCTCTCCACACACAGTTATACAGGAGCAACTACTTAGAAAAAGTACTACAATATTCAGTCTGATGTATTGTCAACACAGCTAAATTTACAGCTTGAGCAGGATTCTAACTTGTATAAAAGGTTTTCAAGGAATGTAAAATTGCTCTTGAGGAAGCAGCCAGAAGTCTCAAGGTGAATGGTGAAGTAACTGAAATTAAGCTTCCATTTCCTCATTGCCACTGATTTGTGAAGAAATGCATTATCATGCAAAAGCAAACAGCCTTGAAGTTTCTGTCTTTGGATACTGCAGCCTCAGCTGTTCAATAAAGGATTTAAAACATAGGAGCTACGTTATTCTCCATTTACTGTCATTCCTTCTAAAATGGAGTCAACCACTAATGTTCCCTCATACCAGGGTCAGCTGATAAGTCCCAGGCCTCTCAATGAAAAAGCATTTTAAAAAAATTGTTTTTTCCTTTATTTCTCAACATAGTCTCCAGAAAGGCTAATACATTTGTCATGGTGTTCTAAATTAAACCATTCTGTAGTACGAGTTATCAAGGTCCTCAAAATAGCTGTGTACTGCATCAATGAACTCATTACTGTGAAATCTTCGTCCTCCAAGAAAAAAAAAATGAAATGGCATTTTATTTATGGATGCTCTTTAACTGCTGCGGGTCTCAGCGTCCCATTCTATACTGGGTGTGAAAGACCGATTAATGTTGCTCAGAGGCCTCTCTATCAGGCTTTAGGTTCTTTTACGTGTCGTAAATCTACTACACAGGACCAATGGCTTTATTTCCCTTCTGAAGGAGGCCATGCTAAGGATTTTTACGCTTGAAAAAATCCATCATGCTCAGCCAGGTTTGAACCTGCGACCTTGGATACATGAAGCTAGCATGGTAACCACTACACCACGTTGCCGTTCCTCAAATGATCAAATCTACTTTGCAGTGGTATCAGATGAACACACTTGATCATCATAAGCAGCTAACAAGTCCTCAGGGGTTTGTTTTGCTTTTTTACTTGACCTGTAGCAAGTGAAAATATAGAATCAAATGTTCTCTTCAGAAATAGCTATGATCTTCACCAGCTGTTGACACAAGACTTATCTCAACAGATTGTATGACTATGAATATAAAGTTTAAACAGGCACTTGTGCCTATTTTGATAGCTTAAAGTCAAATATTGCCAGCCTTATTACTTACATTTCTGTAACCATTATTATCCAACAATGGATAGGCTGGTTGCAGAACTTTTTGAATGCCTCTCTTATAAGGAACTAAATAATAAGACCATTTTTGTTAATATTTATCTCAATTAGCATGAAGTAGAGAGAAAAATAATCTTTTGTAAGAATAGTTTGTTTGCAGAACAGATAGAGAAATTAATGTCAATGGAAAACATATATATGTAATATATATTGTAAAGTTTGAATTTCATTTCCTGCAAAATTAACAAAAGCTGACCTAGCTACTTTTTTCAAAATGAACTGCGCAAATGTTAGGGAATTGTTCAGCCAGTGCATAATTGGTGCTGTATTCCTGGCAAGTTATGTATGAAGGCAGTCATTAAGTACCCATGTTAGGAATGAAGAAGCCACTTTTTTTCAAACAAATTATTTATTAAAAATTAAATGAGAGTTAAATTATTTATTTCTCAATATAGTCCTCTTTCAGAGATGTTCACTTATCCCAACATTCCTGCCATTATATTAATCCCTCTAAAAATAGGAATTCTTAGGCTCTTCGAAATATGCCTCTAGCTCAGGAATGACATAATTTGATCTAAATTCTGTTCATTTGAGCCATTTCTTTATGTTTAGGAGCAAATAGAAATGGCAAGGAGCAATTTGTGGTGGCAAATATTGGAGGGGAGGCAATTAATAATGCAGTTCATGCAGTTTGGTGATGATAGTTCTAGATGTGTCACTTCTGGTGTGTTGTGGTGAAGCAGCATTTTCTTCTTTATTAAAGGGGATGTTTCTCCTTTAACATCTTTTCGAGTCAGGTCAATATCTCACTGTAATATTATCCTGTAATTGTTTTTCCTTTTTCTAAGCGGTCAATAAGCATGACATCCTTTGCAACCCAAAAAATCGTTGCCATCACTTTTCAAGCTGATGCCTTTTTCAGAGCAGATTCGCCAGAAACAACTCATTGTTTTGGCTGTTGCTGGTTTCCAGAATATAATGACTAGGGCCTGGATTTTTATGTGCTAAAAAACTTTATAATTTTGTATATGCTAAAAATTCTAAAAATATGTCCTAAAAGTTGAAAAATATTTTTTTAAAAAATTGGAACAAAGCTAAAGAAATGTCTATCTTGGTAGAAAAATGAATATTAGATCCCCTCAATTTGCAGTGCATAACAAATGTCATCTCTAGATTGCTCATCACATAGCCTTGTCTATTATGTTGAGTAATGCATTATATTGGGAAAAGGAACGTTATACATCGCACAATGTCAACCTTGCATACTTGAAGAAGGGAATATCACTAACAGACACATTTTCAAATTCACATAGTGTTGCCGTTCCAAAATTTCAGTCACAGAAGGTTTGGTAGTCACTATTTTTCTCAACCAAAGCCTGAAATTGTTTCATAGAATTTCTGCTTTAAGACTTGGGATAATGTAAAGCTGTTTTTCAACGAACTATATTCCTTTTAGTGTATTACTTTAATAAGTCAACAGAATTTTCTAGTTTGTTTATTGAATGAATCAAGAAATCAAAATTTTAAGACATGAAGGCCAAGTCACATTTTAAATAAGCATCACATATTAAATTCTGGATAACCTCGGTTGTAGAAGTATCTTCTTTGTCCAGTTCATTGACTACTGTTGCAAATGCTTCAAAATGATCTGCATAATATACCAAGGCCTTAAGCCAAGTACCCCAATGCATGACTACCAGTGTAAGTGGCATTGGAAGGTCTGGATTATATTTTTGACAGTATCAATCTGTGATGGGGCTTTTACGAACACTTTTTTCCCCTTTGGAAACTAGTTTGCCCATATTAGGATAAAGAGTTCAGATTGGTTCACACAATCTATGTAGAGCATGAATTATAAGTTACATGAATCATATTCCAAAAGCTTACACTTTGACCATGGGCAACTTTCTTCATATATGCTCTAGAGTTGGTAAGCAGAAGCAATACATTGTTATATTTTACACATTTGGCCACAAGGTTTCCAAAGCTTCATTAAACACCCTATTGCTGCATGATTTGCAGCTGGCATTTCTTTACAGTCATGCAGCAATTTTTGTTGAGACATTTTTTTGTCATTTTTCAATATATCTACAATTACATTTCCCACTTTTCTACCACTGGCATCAGTAGTTTTGTCAATAATGACAGTTTTTTTTTCATTTTCACAAATGGACCTTATGTCATATAATGTTTACTCATAGAAATTTTGTAGATAGCGTCGACTCATCAGGACAATTTATATTTTTATGCTTATAGACTTTGCACAAGGCTGGCAAAAAAGTATTTTACCATCAGTGGTAGAAGTGTTTTTAAAGTCTTAAAGTATGTGTTGACGTAAATGTTCACTTACACTCGATTTCATTCTTGACATTTTAATTCACACTGCTAATTAAACGGCGCAACTGGTTTTGTGATCTGATTGTAACTAAAGTAATAGGTCATTACAAAGCATTGAGCTTTGTATATTTACGTCACTGCTTAGCCAGGTTTAACAAACATCTATGATGTAATCCTGAGGTAGAAATCTGACTTCTGCCCACAAACTGAATCAGCAGATATCAAATGGCATGACTAATGAATTCTAATCACTCATAAGTTATGAGATAAAGCTGTG
This sequence comes from Hymenopus coronatus, assembly GCA_030762935.1. NCBI lineage: Eukaryota > Metazoa > Arthropoda > Insecta > Mantodea > Hymenopodidae > Hymenopus > Hymenopus coronatus. The sequence goes on from CM060881.1 coordinate 75,365,387, forward strand.
TGGTGTAAATAGAATGAGGAAAAACCTAAAATATAAGTATTTGTAGAGAAATTATCAAAAATATTTATTTTTCCCAAATATGAAAAGTACTAAAATATGTATTTATGAGGAAAATGTCAAAAATATTTATTCACATATATTTTTTTAAGGAAATATATATTATTTTCTCTACACATACTATGTACTTTGTGTAGAGAAGATATTGTAATGCACCCAAAAATTCAAATACCTTGATTTCACCAGAAATGCATGTTTTGGATACCCTGAATCCAGAAAAATATTTTCAGAAAAGGTCTGTGTGTGTCTGTGAACACGATAACTCAAAATGAAAAGTCTGTAAAATACCAAACTTGATATTTAAGTTTAGCATTTTCCAGAGATGCGACAAGAAGATTTTGAGAAAAATTTCCCACCCCCAACTACCCTTTACATGGACTTTTTTCTAAAATTTTGATTTTCTCAAAAATGGCTCAAAACGATTTTCATTAAACTATCATATATTAATAATATTTATCTGACAAATAAAATGTATACCTTGAATTTTCTGGGATTAGTCTATGAAGACTACTTTATTTTGGATGAATTTTACTGAATTTGGATAACTGCTAAACCGTAAGAGATGGACAAAAACTTACCGCACAAAAAATTAGAGCACATTAAAACACACAATTTATGTTATATACACTTTTTTTGTGGAGTTGATCATTTTTCAGATGTTCCTTGTCTTTGCTTTCAGCTTTAAAAAACATACTTTTCTCATACAGGAATTTGTCAACTTCTGTCCATACAAAAAAGGAACTACAGGCACATAACAAATAGCTTTTGACTATCCCTTTAACCTATGGTACTCCCTTATTTCGCTTCTACTTACAAGGAAGTAAGTAATAAGACTATTCCTGCTAATTTTTTCTCAATTAGCATGAAGTAAATAGAAGTATGAGATTTTTAACAATAGATTGTTGCAGAGATGTGGAGAAAGTCATATGAATGGAACACATCAGATTTTTTACGTAAAATAAAATTTTACAAATACACTTCTTGGACCTAGATTGGGATACTTTGTTTTAGGTATGTTGTTGTTCTCTAATGCTAGACGTTTAACAATAAAGTCATCTAGTACGCTTTTAGGTATGTACATATTAGGTAAAAAACATTTATTTACAAACAAATCCAGGCCCTATAATGATGAGTTCATGCAAAATATGAATTGCCATTCCCATTGATATGTCTGGGCTCTGCCACTTTTCAAACTATTGTTTGATGATTAGTAAGAAAATATGATTTTTTTCAATTATTTCCTTCGCAGCCATATTTGCTGGGCCACCTGGATGCTGTGCATCAAAAATTGATGTTCAACCCCATTTTAAAGTCAAACTGTTGTCACAGGTGGTGAAAGTTTCCCATAAACATCATCCAATTTTGCTTTTATCTCCTTGCAAGTCTCCCAACCAAAAGTGAAAAAGAGAACCAATTAATGATACTGCATTTTTTCCATTTTAGCAAAAACATATGGTATGAAATGCCTGCCAATTCCAAACTAATCTACGAATCAGTACCAAATTTGATGTGGTGATGTGTTACAAATGACAGTACATGATGGTGACACCAACCACCTTAGCAACCCCTCCATTTTTAAACATGGGTACTTATTTAACTGCCCTTATACCTAAACTTCATAATTGCTCAAGTGGATGGACTATTTAAGATTTTGCTTTCTACTCCTTCTTCATTAATCAGTTAAGCTTTGGGATTTCGGAAAATCAAGCATAACCTACAAAATCATGCTTGCTTGCTTCCATATATAGTGTTTGTCTTTTCAGTCCTATTTTGTAGTTATTAAAGGGTAAAGAATGGAGATTTTAGTTGCAAGTACTTTTTAGTTATAGTGCATACAATTATCTGTCTTTAAAGAGGCTGTAAAAAGTGATTTTCAAAAACTTTTTGTTTCTTCCCCAGGATGGCCAATACCAATTGTGAAAATTCCAGAATCATCTCAAGACATTCCAGATACTGTTCCATACCTTCTTATAGGTGGAGGGACTGCCTCATTTGCAGCATTTCGAGCTATCAAATCATCTGATCCTAAAGCGAAGGTGAGTGCTCAAGATCTGAATGACTTGATTGTATAAAGTCTTGCCATATTGTAGGGCCTAGGACAGGTGTGACTGACATTTCTGAGCCTGACCAGAAATTGAAAACCTTTTTAACAAAGTGTCATTAATGGCTTGCTTAATCTTAGAATGCTGTACTCTTAATACCTATAGACATTTTTTTTTTTCTTATATTTATTAGAAGATCAATCATGTAATTGCATACTTGTGATATTATTCCAGAATATGAGGCAGACCCCTTGTAGAAGCATAAATAAAGCAAAGTAACATGACTGCTGCATGTTTTTGACAGAGTCAGACCTCCTGGCAAATATATTTTCTAGACCACAGTGAGTTATGCTTGGTCTGTTCACATCATTTGAAAGACTACAAAAATATGCAGCATTAAAAGAATTGAAATTTTTGTCACATTCAAAATGATATATTGATCAGAGGTTTGGTTCTACTTCTATTTTTTACAATATTTCAGCCAAATGAAGTACAGATTAACCTTAAGAATTATATTCCTATTTGTTAACCTCCTTTATCTATAGGATTAATCTTTCTTCTACAAGCAATTTGTATATGTTTAATTAGAGGAGATATATCTTTAAGATTTTGACTCTCCTTTGTACTATATCTAATCATTTTAAAATTATTTCAATAATGCTCTACAGCTGGATTTAATATGGTTGGAACTTAAGCATCATTGTTTACCCTTACTTACTGTTGTAAGCAAAATAGAAAATTGTAAAGTTGTTAATGTGTGATAGTTTATGTTTTTAAAGAAACTAGTGCTATTTTCAGGGGGTACTGAATAGAAGGAAAGTTGGAGCCAAGTAGCCATGTTAATTAATATTTACAGTGAGCTGAATAATATGATAAAAAATTAAAATGATAACGTTATGTTCTAATTACAGGTACTTGTCATATCTAATGAAAACTATCTGCCATACATGAGACCACCATTATCTAAAGAAATATGGTTCAATGACAATGCAGAAACAACAAAGAAATTACAGTTTAAACAATGGAATGGTATGGAAAGAAGGTATGAATAATATAAATAATAATTCTGCATTTCTTCTTTCTATGTTAGAGTATATGTGTGTCTCTGTGTGGTGTGTGGTATGTGTGGGTGTGCGCGCATGCCTTAAAATGAGAAACCTGCATAGATGCCAAGATTTTCAAAAGTCTTCATAAGTTTAAGACTTGCTCATATTTACACTTCAGCTTTTTATGCTCTTAACTATTATTGATGAGAAATTACTTCGTGATTGACATTCTGCTGACACTGGCCATCTTGGTATGCTGTTGCCATGTTTACTCACTCTAGAGCGGTACACATTCTACTGCTTCCTCTAAAATGCATTTTATATCATGCCTCTTGTATGTTGAACTACTTTTCCCCATTTCTCACTAGTTACCTCATCTATTCCTTCCCACATTAGAGTTTGTACTTCATTAAAGGTAAAAGTTTTATTATTTTGGCTAAAGTAACCTAAACTTGTTTATCATGGCTGCAAGGCATTTTCAAATCTCAATGTCACCCGTATTTCTAGGATGAGAACAAGAGCAATGTCTGTGATACATAAAAGGTAATAATAATTATAAATGTAAATCCTTGTGGAATCACTATGTTTAACACAAACAAACTTTTCACAAAATGAAATCAAGCAGTCAGATTGGAAAAAATCTGATGTGTTACATTCACATGACTTTCTCTATATCTCTGCAACAAATTATTTTTAAAAAGCTTATGCTTCTATTTACTTCCTGCTAATCGAGAAAAAATTAGCAGAAATAGACTTATTACTTGCTTCCTTGTAAGTAGAAGCGAAATAAGGAAATACCATAAGTTAAAGTGATAATCAAAGGCTGGTTGCTACGTGACTGAAGTTCCTTTGTTTGTATGGACACGAGTTCACAAAGTCCTGTATGAGAAAAGTATAACTTTTTTATAGCTGAAACCAAAATCAAGTAATATCTCAAAAACAATCACCTCCACAAAAATGATGTATACAACATAAAGTGTGTGTTTTAAAGTGATCTACATTTGTTGTGTGGTAAGTTTTTGTCCATCTCTTACGGTTTAGCAGTTATGCAAAATTCCGTAAAATTGGCGTAGAATAAAGTAGTCTTCAGAGGCTATTCCCAGAAAATTCAAAATATACATTTTATTTTTCAGGAAAATATCTTTAATATATGATATTTTAATCAAAATCGTTAGAGCCATTTTTTAGAAAATCAACATTTTCGAAAAAAGTTCTATGTAAAGCATAGTTTGGGGTGGGGGGATTTTTCTCAAAATCCTCGTGTTGCATCCCTGGGAGATACTAAACCTAAATACCAAGTTTGGTATTTTGCCGACTTTTCGTTTTTGAGTTATCATGTTCAAAGATGCACACACACACACAGAGACCTTTTTCTGAAAATACTTTTTTTGGATACAGAGGACCCTAAAACATATATTTCCGGTGAAATCTCGGTATCAAATTTTTTGGTGGTGTGCAATACCTTCTCTATACACTATGTACATAGTACGTGTAGAGAAAGTAAAAATTGATTGCTCATGCATGAGGGCACGTGCATAAATTTCCACTGAACCATGTAGGTGTTGGATTGCCAATGACATTATGTCTCTGAGGGTTATGTATTCTTTATAATTGGTCAGCAACCTGACGAATCCACCTCACAAGTGTCACTCTCAAGGAAATTTCTCACTGACAGTAGATGGCTGTCTGACGTTAAGTAGGTTTTTTAACTCAAATGTTGAATCAATTAATTTATTCTGTCTGCTTTAGTTCTTTATAAAATTATTACACAAATTATATTTGTTCTAAATGATGACTTTTCCTTTTTAACATTTATAGCCATCTTACCTGACATAGCATTGGTACATTCTATGAATATGGGGTTGATTTTTAAAAGTTGTGAGTAATCTGTGAGTTTTGCTTGTACCTAAAATGCAAATGTCTAAAGTTCATCAAGATAGGCTAAACACTGACATTGTATATAAAGGCTTGAAAACATAAATAGGTACGGGAAGCTTTTTGAAGTTGTGTTGTATTCTATAATTTTAACCAAGTCATATAGTCCAAGTGCACAAATTTGTGCGGTTGGACCATAAGGAGTTAAAAATAAAGTAAGGGTATCCTTTAAAATTTCTGAGTACTGTATACGAGGTATGTCCAGAAAGTAAGTTCCGTTTCAATTTATCTCCGCTGCAGCACTGCGATCGCATTTCCGCACATGCGCGGTAGATGCTCTGTATCAAGGAGAAGAAATGTGCACTATTTTGAGATCGCTGTCAGCCACATTTGCTTTGTTGTGCTTGTTTACAATGTCAGTGTTGATTGAAAATCCTGCCGCTTGTGAAATCAGATCTGTGATTCATTTTCTGAATGCTAGGAAAGTGAAACCAATTGAAATTTATCGGCAAATTTGCGAAGTTTACGGACAAAATGTGATGAGTGATTCAATGGTGAGAAGATGGGTCTGATAGTTCAATGAAGGACGTAGTGAAGTGCACGATGAAGAACGAAGTGGGCGTCCATCTTTGGTTACAGAAGAACTGGTTCACGCGATTGATGACAAGATCCAGGAAAACCGCAAGTTTACAATTAGTGCTCTCGCTATGGAATTTCCCCAAAGCTTACGATCACTAATTTATGAAATTGTTACCGAAAAACTGAAATTTCGTAAACTTGGCTCACGTTGGGTACCAAAGATTCTTACTGAGCAACACAAAACAAAACGGATGGGTAGTGCACTTCAGTTTTTAACCCGTTATGATGAAGACGGCGAAGAATTTCTGACACAGATAGTCACAGGAGGTGAGACTTGGGTTTCTTACGACACCCCTGAAAGTATGCGGCAATCAATGTAATGGAGCCACACTTCATCCCCAGCAAAGGTTAAGCGGAAACAAATCTTGACACCTCGAAAAATGATGTGCACAGTGTTCTGGGACTGGAAAGGCATCTGACTCATTGATTTCTTATCGCATTGTCAAACAATCAAAGCAGATGTTTATTGTGAGACACTTAGGAAATTGCGATACGCAATACAGAATAAGTGCTGAGGATTGCTGTCAAAAGGTGTTGTTTTTCTTCACGACAATGCACGACCACACACTGCAAATGTGACGAAAAACCTCCTACAGGGATTTGGCTGGGACGTGTATGACCATCCTCGTACAGCCCTGACCTCGCTCCTAGCGAATTTCATCTGTTCTTACATCTCAAGTCTTTCCTTGGCGGTCAACACTTCAACAATGACGAAGAGCTGAAAGAAAATGTTTCCAACTTTTTGAAGACACAGGTGGCAAACTTCTCTGAAGAAGGTATACAAAAACTTGTGCCATGCTATGACAATGCCTGCAAAATGTCGGCAATTATGTGGAAAAGTAGTTTAAAAGTTGTAGAATTTTGTGCAATAAATAATTATTCTGTATCTGTTCCCAATTTAATTTTATTACCAAATGGAATTTACTTTCTGGACTACCTCGTATCTCAAAATAGGATTACTAGGTTTTTGGAAGTTGTAACTTAACCTGTGATTTTTGCCAACTATATTGTATAATTGTGCTTAAAGGATTATTTTATATTTAATTTTTTTTAAGAGCTGGAATGAAGCTAACATCTGATTGGTTCGCATGATATTATGGCCTGGTATTTCTTATAAATACCAGTCTCCGCAAGCTCAATCCATCAGTTCACCCTGAAGACGAGGAAGATGCACTTCTTCGAAACGTTGGTATCAAGCCATGTTTTTACCTGGTTAGAAGCCTGAGAAGATTTTGAATTAATACGTCGCCAGGAAAGCTTCAGTTCTTATTTTAAGAGTATGTTTTTTTTCCAAAATATTAATTTCCAGAACTGGGGGGTCATCTTACATTCGTGATATATGTTTTCCAGGAAAAATGTAAGTTTTTAATTTCATGGGTATGGTAGTGGCAAGGCCCGAGAAAAATATTTGGTTGTCTCATAACTAATGTGGGTTTTTTGATTTTGGTGTTTTGAAAATTTATTTTGGTTTGGCAATGCTCTTTACAGGATGCCATGGCTAGTGTTGCATACATTGCAAACATGTCTCAGTCTTCAGTTGTTAATAAACAATCACAAAGTGGAGTTAAAAAGTTTGAACTTAGAGTTCTTCTAAAGCAATACTGAAAACAAGATTACTTTCGCAGCTTGAAAAATATGTGAAGTGGAAAGAGAAGGTGTCATTAGTGAGCATGTGGCACAAGTTTTGCAAGAAAAACCTGCAAAGAAGTAACCATAGGCTTTCAGAAGAACTTGGTGCATCAAAAGATATCATACATCGCCACTTAAGACACTTGGAAAATCATACAGAAGCTGTAGACCTGTACCTCATGAACTCACACCTCAACAGGTTTAATGTAGAGTGGATATCTGTCGTCAGCTTATCCATAATCCCATGGATGATAGATTTGTCAGGAGAATTGTCACTTGTGATGAAAAATGGGTGTATTACCGAAACCCTGGTGCCTCGAAATAGTGACTTGATCCCCACCAACCTGCCAAAGTCATCGTTATAAAAAATCGGTTCGATCCCAAAGTAATGTGTGTCTGGTGGAATTTTGAAGTTGTGATTCACTGGGAATTTGTTCCAAAGGGGTGGACGATTGATGCGGATCTTTATTCTCAACAACTGGAACAAGTTCTGAAATTTTGAGATGGAGATACCCAGCATTAGTTAACCGAAATAGAGTACTATTGCAACAGGACAATGCAAGAACCCATACTGCATGGAAAACAACCATGGAAAAAAATTCAGGAATTGGGAGGAATCGAACTGCTACCATACCCAGCATAAAATCCTGATCTCGTACCATCAGATTATCATGTTTTTCTATCCATGGCCGATATTCTACGTGGAAGAAATTTGAACAACATTGAAGCAGTGCAAGTGGGTCTCACCGAATTCTTTGTATCAAAGACCAGAGACTGGTACCATCGTGGGATAATAAACTTGCTGAAAGATGGCTCAAGACCATAGAATTTAATGGTCTGTACTTTGAAGATATTGCTCGTTAGGGCACATTTCAAATAATTGTTTTTCTTAAAAAAACCACATTACTTATGAGACAGCACAGATTACCATCCAGGTCGCAACATATGTGGCAAATATTGGTTGTATTAGCTGTTTATGATTACTCGTTGCGCATTCTCATTGAAAAATTGCTTATCCGCCAATACTAAAATAAAATTAGAGGACTACCTTTCACATCAGTGGTTGCACATAAGCCAACGGTCAAACAGAAAGGGAGAAGGCCGCATATATAACATTCGTTTCTGGTTTACTCACTGTGTGGCCTGCAATGTGAATTTATGGTAAATTCAAACTAGGAAAACATTTTACGGCATATGAAGTATGTTGTCTTAATAGAAAACAGCATATATAAGCATAAGCTATGCTTCCGTCACCACCATCGTTATATTGTACCATCACACACATTCCATACATCTCCATACTCCCCTCTCCATCTCTCCCACCCAAAACATGAATTTATACACAAATTTGAATTAGTTGAAACATTTTATGATATATTGCATTAAGTATGTTGTCATAATTGAAAATCATATTCATAATCGTCGTTATGGTGAAACTTCTGTCACCCCCACCAAACACAAACATACCATTTCATTCTCCCTTCTCTGCTTGCAATGTGAATTTCTGCGCAAATTCAAATCAGGCAAAAAAAAATGTAAATGTGTTGTATGTTGTCTAAATCGGAAATAATATTCATCATCGTCGTTACAGCTTCGCTGCCTCCACAGCCACTGCCACGTTCTGTCATCACATATACTGTACATTTCGTTCTTCCATCTCCATCTCTCCTGCTCACATTGTGAATTTCTGTGCAAATTCAGATAAGGTAAAAACATTTTTGATGTTATATTAGGTATATTGTCTAAATACAAAACCAAATCCATCATCATCATTACAGCTACACTGCCACCACTACTGTGCAAATCCAAATTAAGTAAAAACAACAATAAAAATAAATTTTGCATGCAGTGCCATAGCAGGCATTAAAATAACAGCAGGCCTTAAAATAAGTAATAATAAATTACAAAAAATAAATGAGGAATTAATCAGCTGAAGTCTCCTTTAGTTGGTTCAAAATATATGGCAAACCTTAAATTTCATTTAGTTTTTTTTTTTTAACATACGTCTTTATTTATGTATATAGCTGTGCTAAATCTAAAATTAAGTTCCGAAAAATGGGAGTTGTCTTGTATTTGGATAAATACAGTAGGTTTATGCAAGAGTATAAATTTACTCAACTTTACAAAACTGCTTGATAAAATTCATAATGGAAAAGGAAATAAGACATGTTAGCTTACTTAGACTTGAAAATAATCTGGGAACAGAAAACCATAACCATTGATATGCACAAGAAACTTTCACATTCAGGCAATTACATAAAGAATGATAATTTCGGTTCCATAACACACATACAGTATTAAACAGCTTAACACACAGACTGTATAACGTGCATTATTGTCTGTCATTAAATTAAAACAAAGCTTTAGGCTAATGGTAGAGAAGAAAATAAAAATATGGGGGAGAGAGGGGTCACTAGAAATTAAAACAAGGATGTTGCAAAAGTAAGAAAATGCACTAAAAATGGGATAAAATAATTTTAGTAAAACTGGAGTTAGGGTAACATATTATAAGCAACTAAAGAAGAATCTTCAAGTAGTATATAATTATATTGAGGAATTGAATCAGCAGTTTTTAAAAGTAATAGTATCAAAGCAAGTGCAGGGTTTAAAAAAAAAACAAGGCAATGTGGACTAATGGTATATCAACAGAAATTTTGCAAGCATAGTGTAGGAATAAGGATATATTACTAAGTTTGACTAAAATGTTGAGCAAAATAAGGCAGAGTAAATCAATCCCAAAAAGGAAGGTGGCAATGATAAAGTAAATTTTAAAAGGAAAGGACAGGGAAAATGCCCTAAGTAACTATAGGGGAATTGCATTGCTGTTGAATTTCAGGAAAATTTTCTTAGCAATCATGGTAAAGAAAGTAAAATGAGGACAAAAGAAAATAAGAAATTATCACTATATCAACTAAATTTCATAAAAGAAAGGGAAAAGTATATAATGTAATGATAATCAAAATCCTAGTAGACAAATGTTTATGGGAGAAGGTTAATTATATACACTATTTATAAATTTTGAAATGGCTTATGACAGAATAATAAGGAAACCTTTTTTTTTTTATTATTGTTTCATTTTTACACCGCCTTTTAACTGCATGGTCCTGTTGGCGGCAATTCCCTGTGGAACAAATTGCCTATTGGCAATTGTGTTACTTGTGTACTTTTGTTGTTATTGGGATTCTATTTTATCCATTAGATCACATATGCATTCACATTCTCATACATAACTTCCAGATTCTGGAGTGGATAGGGAATAATCTGGGCTAGAGAAAAAGTTTAACTCCCCCAGCCAGGATCGAACACAGGACCCCACACTCAGTAGGCAGGATTTTACCAATTAAGCTGTGGGACCAACCCAATAAGGAAATATTACAAATTAAGACTAAAAGGCTTAAGCGGAGGAATGCTGAAAGTAATACAAGAATTGAATCAGCAAAATACTTTTTGAATAAATTGTGGGAAAGAGAAAGTTATTGAACAGTTAGGGTAACAAGATTTAAGACAAGTTCTATAAATTAAGCCCTATTTTGTTCAGTTTGTTTATAGATGATAAAAAGAAGTTTTCAAAATAATTCTCATTTAAAACATTAATGAGAATGCACAGTGAAGTAACTAATCAATTAAGAGCAAAAACATAGATTACACTCAAACTTCACTCTTGAAATAAAGTAACTTGCTTCGTGACATATTTTGGTGGCTGTGGCAACCATTTTCAATAAAGATTCATTGATGAACTCGTAGCAGCCTGAGGAGGTCTCTCTTCTGGATAGATGAATTTTGAGATGAGTCTGTTTGTTTGTGGTATGTCAAAATTTATGACCTTGTTTTTGTTTTTTAAAATTAATAAATTTTCCTATACTGTTAATCCAATTGAATTCTGCACTAATTTTAATAACTTGGGTTCAGTGTAAAAATTATGGTTGTGAGTCCAAAAATGATGTACTACAGCTTAATTTCTGTCATTGTTAGTGCCAGAACTTCTTAGTCTGAGAGTTGTATAGCTAACAGTGAATCATGATATTTTTAATTTTTCTGAAGTTTGGTGAACACTATAACCCTTACCATGTGGCAGAAAAGTTACTTCCAATTTACATTTCTTAGCACTAAATATGTCCTTTTTTTTACTTTCTCTATACATTCTATGTACATAGTGTATAGAGAGGGTATTGCACTCCACCCAAAAATTAGATACTGAGATTTCACCGGAAATATATGTTTTAGGGTCCCCTGTATCCAAAAAAAGCATTTTCAGAAAAAGGCCTGTGTGTGTGTCCGTGTGTCTGTGAACATGATAACTCAAAAACAAAAAGTCGGTAAATACCAAAATTGGTATTTATTTTGACATCTTCCAGGGATGGGATACAAAGATTTTGAGAAAAACCCCCCATCCCAAACTACCCTTACATGGAACTTTTTTCAAAAATTTTGATTTTCTCAAAAATGGCTAACGATTTTGATTAAACTTTTGTATATTAAAGATATTTACATGACAAATAAAATGTATATCTTGAGTTTTCTGGGAATAGCCTCTGAAGACTACTTTATTCTGGATAAATTTTACAGAATTTTGCATAACTGCTAAACTGTAAGAGATGGACAAAAACTTACAACACAAAAATGTAGAGCACCTTAAAACACATAATTTATCCTATATACAGTTTTTTCATGGAGTTGATCGTTTTTGAGATACTCCTTGCTTTTTGGTTTCAGCTTTGAAAACATACTTTTGTCATACAGGAATTTAACAATTCCAGTCCATACAAACAAAGGAACTTCAGTCACATAGCAACCAACTTTTGACTATCACTTTAACCAATAGTACTCCCTTATTTCGCTTCTACTTACAAGGAAGCAAGTAATAGGACTATTTCTGCTAATTTTTTTCTCAATTAGTATAAAGTAAATAGAAGCATAAGCTTTTTAACAATAATTTGTTGCAGAGATATAGAGAAAGTCATTGAATGAAACACATCAGATTTTTATTAGTTCCATTACACGATTAGGCATTGACTTCATAAGATTGAAACACATATTTTTGAGATCATGAAATCACATTTGAATTAAAGCTAATATCAAACGTTCTTTTGTGGAACAGTCAAATTTTTTCAAGTCTCATTTTGCAAATAGCCCACAAATTTTCTATTGCTATTCAAACACACAAACATTGTTATCTTTGAAGAATTGCTTCACTTTCTTAGAAGAGTGGCAAGGAGCTAAACTTGCTGAAAAATTCTGTCACCTTCAGAAACCTTTTATGGAGTTCACAAACAACTCTCACCAATATTGTGATGTACTGATCACCTTTCATCATGGCTTCAGTTGGAACTAAAGGTCCTAGCCCTTCATAGGTGAAACAGCCCCAACATTTTCTTCTTAGGGTGTTTTACAGTCTGTTGATAGCTTGCTGAATTTGCAGGTTCATTATTTGTTCAGCGCACACACTGCACCGTAGAAATTCTTCAAAGATAACAATGTTCAAGTTCTTCAATGGCCAGAGAATTTGCTGGCATTAATCGATAGAAAAAGTGTGGGCTGTTTGCAAAAAGAGACTTGCAAAATTTGATTGTTCCACAAATAAACATGTAATATTAGTGTAAAAAGAAGCTAGTAACAGTGAAGAATAACACAAATATTAGCTTTAATTCAAGTCTGGTTTCATGATGATGTTCTCAAAAATGTGTGTTCTAATCTTGTGAAGTCAATGCCTAATCATGTTATTGAACTTATAAAAAAGAAACAAGAGCTCTAAGTATTAAGAAATGTAAATTGGAAATAATTTATGATTAAATTCTTGAAAGCATAAAAAATGTTGTGTTATTGTTCTGTGCATTGATTAATTAATTAATTAATTAATTTTCATGAGACTGTATAAGAATAATTTGAGGTTGAGAAATTTCATGAAAATCTTTGTTGCATCTTTTGAAGATACTAGGGCTATATATAAAATTTGGTACTTAATCTAACTTTTCATTGTTGAATGTCTCTTTCTGCTCCTCTCTGTTTTTGTTTTGGAAGGGGGGGGGCCCTCAGGTAACTTCAAAACATATTTCTGGTGAAATATTAACATTAATCTTTGTACAAAATATCATATTCTACCTACCATAGATAAGCAGTAGAGAAAGTAAGTAAATTCTTCATTTTTGTTACCTTTAGTGCTTTTTTTCTGTACTAGTACATAGTAGAAGCATTATAGAAAATGATGAAAGGTTTTATTTTCAGTATATTTTATGAGCATGAGGAATTCTATGTGGATTGCAAGAAGCTGAAAACAAAAGAAAATGGTGGAGTAGCAGTAGCTCAAGGTTGGACTGTCAAAAGTATTGATGTTACGGAGAAAAAGGCAATATTAGAAGACGGTTTTGAAATCCATTATGACAAGTGCCTCATTGCTACAGGTAAAGTGCTTACAGAACAAAATTAGACTGGTCTGTGGGTAATGGTCGGAGTTCTGGCTTTCTAACTCAGATATTTCATGTTCAGGTTCTGAATGGGATGGAGAATCCCACACATCTGTATTCCATAGAGAGTTAAAAATATGAAATTAATGAGTGTGAGTGTGTTTAATATAAAAAATTACTAAAAATCATTCTTATGAAACCCTATAGCTCAGCAAGCAATAATGTTATTGGTTGTGTCTCAAGTCAAAATGCCAGATGTAACCAAAGAAGTTGAAAGGGGTTGTGCAAATGGAACAAATAAAGAAAAAAGAATGAAGGTGTATCCAGCTTTCTGTGATTAATAAACTAATTTTAAAGTCCTCAATATTGAGTTCATAGTATGCTTCCTTTACCTTATTTAATAGGTAGAGAAAGATGAAAAATTGTTTTACATAACCATAGTTATATCTTAAGTTATTGTACATAGAAAAGTTTTAAACACTAAAGCAATTGAATAAGTTTACTGCTTATTTGGAATGACATGACATATGGATGGGATACGAATTGAAATAAAAATAAGATCAATGAATTCCTGCAGCTCCCAGACTGCTTTTGTGTTTAGTGGCCAAATTCTGTCTTATCAAACCAGAGATGCCAGGTTTGACCTTAGGTGGATAAGGCTTAATATATGTGGTATTAATTTGAGTTGGTTTTTTAACACTATGTCACTTACATTTTTATTATGAGGGACTAGTTTCGAAAGTATGCTTCCATTTTCAACCTCACGGGTCCAACCGTCATTGCTGGTTGCGTTTGCTTGTCTTCTCTTCTCTGGTGGCGAAATGATAAACTTTTTAACTAAGCTGTCTACTGGCAGGATTTCAAAGTTTATTAGACCAGCAACGACAGTTGGACCCATGAAGTTGAAAATGGAAGCATAGGCTTTCAAAACTAGTCCCTCATAATAAAAATGTAAGTGACATAGTGTTAAAAATCCAACTCAACAAATTAATACCACATATAATTTGACCGTCACTGTTATTAAATTTCTCCAAACATCAATCAAGGCTTAACATTTTTGTGATTAAACCTCCACAGAGTCTAAAAGTACAAAGGTGGAAGTGTATTTTTCTTAAAAAAGAAAAATGATTATGAACTTGAAGCTTTACAGTTTACTGTAGATTTCTAAGTCAAAGCTCCTGATATGAATGTACAAGTTATAAGAAACAATTAAAAAAAATGTTATATGTATCATAATTATTATTCCAGGGTCTACTCCAAAAAATCTTCCAGTATTTGAAAAAGCTTCTTCTGCAGTTAAAGAGAAGGTTTCTTTGTACAGAGGAATATATGATTTTGAAGAGCTGAATGATATAATCAGTGATGGTGCAAATGAGTTTGCTATAGTCGGTGGTGGATTCTTGGGTAGTGAATTGGCCTGTGCACTTGCAAGACGTAAGTAGTAAATATTTAATTTAATATATGGTTTTCAAATACAACATTGTAATATGCTGAGGTATTAATCATAAAGTTGTATTATGTAACTCATTTTTCTCGTAAACATAAAAAGGGCCTCTAGTATGGTTCTTGCTTAAAGCAGGATGTTTTTCATTGGATAAAAATTTCCATCTTGGATTTAAGACTGGATGTACATACACTAATGTTTGCGAAAATTGCAATACCAATGGAGAATGTCATAAATTATACCATAGTTTAGCTATATGACAATATATAAATAATTTAAGTTTACAGATCTGTAGATGCATGAGCTTCGAGATTGAATATTCTTTGTTTTGTGTAGCCTCCTAGTGATGCAGTCAGAGTTGCCAAACTTCATGGCATTGAATCAAAGAGATTCCGAATATGTTTAAATTTGTTTTCACTTTTTCATTGAATTCTAAATACAGGTGATAATAAATGAATATCGGGGTTTTAACTCTTGCATTCAATTTACAGTTATGAATGATATGTCAAATGAAAAAGCAACTCAAACAGTTTTACCAAGAAGCTTATAAATGTTCAATGTGACTACCCTTTGTCACACAGCACACATCAAGTCTATAGTCGAGTTCTTCCCAAACGTTGATGAAGTGTGTATTCAGTAACTGTAGCAACAGCTGCTTCAATCCGGTTTTTTAATTCAGGGAGGTCAGCTGGTAGCAGAGGCACGTACACACGATCCTTGATGAAGCCCCAAAGGTAAAAAATTGCATGGCGTTAGGTTAGGAGAACGTGGAGGCCATGCATAGCAAGCCCTGTCGTTGGGGCCCTTGCGGCCTATCCAGCGCTCGGGTACAGTGACGCTCAACCAATCACGTACTTCGTTATGCCAGTGAGGTGGCGCACCATCCTGCTGGAAAATGAAGTTCTCTGGCTCATCTTCTTCCAACTGAGGGAAGAGCCATTGCTCTAGTGCATCAAGGTAAGAAGTGCCAGTTACAGTAGGTTCACCAAAAACGAAAGGCCCATAAACTTTTCGCCGGGATACGGCACAAAAAACATTCACTTTAGGGAAATCTCGCATTTGTACCATCTTGTGAGGATTTTCTGAGCCCCAGATGTCCACTAAGGTGAAAGGTCGATTAATCACTGAAGACAACACGATCCACAAAATTGTCATGAAACAACATGTCGTTTGCGAATTTGGCATGGCACGTAATCCATGGTCTGTCGGCTTTAGAGCCTATAATAACTGTAAACGGTAAGGACATAGCTGTAAGCGTTTTCTTACAACTTTCCAAACAGTTGACACAGGAACTTGTAATTCACGACTAGCCCTCCGGACTGATTTCTTTGGGCTACGAGTGAACGACTCTCACTCGCTCAACAGTCTCTTCACTTACTCCTGGTCATCCTGTGCTCTTCCCTTTACAAAGGCAGCCGGTATCTTCAAACTGATTATACCATCTACGAATGTTTTTATCGCTAGGAGGATCACAACCGAACTTACTACGGAACAGACGTTGCACAGTAACTACAGATTTGGTCTTTGCAAACTGCAAAACACAAAACGCTTTCTGTGTACTAGTCACCATCTTTGCTACTACCGCTGTCTAGCAGATTGCGGCAGAAAACATTGCATGCACATGCGCACTTGTGCCAACAAACAAAACTGTTTGAGTTGCTTTTTCATTTGACATATCATATATAACTGTAAGTTGAATGTAATAAATATTATAAAGAGTTAAAACCCCGACATTCATTTATGTACACCCTGTATGTTCCTGGGGATTCTCCCTCTATGCAGTAAGTGTGCAGGTCAATAAATTGACACTGGTTAATGTAGGACAATAGCAAGCAAATTGTTGACTGACATTTACCAGACATGTTCAATGGGCAATGTGACAGGTGAATGTGCAGGCCAAAGACTTAGTGTTACCTGAAGAAGGCTTGCAATCCTCGCAACATATGGACTGGACATTGTCTTGCTGAGGCGTGCCATGTGGTTTCCTGATGGAGGGAGAGTATTGTGGGTTCTAAACCCTTCCTCATGTACTAGATGCTGTTCAAGTTCATCTCAATATATGTTGTACCCAGGCGTGAATTTAGGACCTCTGACACCCCTGGGCAAAAAAAAAAAGTTTGCTGCCCCCCCCCCCCCCCCAACTTGCAATACTTATATTAATTAAATTTTCTCAACATAAAAAATGTTTTCACTAGTTTGGATATTTAAGTATGAGTGGCAAACACCATAAGTAAATTTATTAAAATTTAAGTAGAAAATCTTAATAGAAAGAACTTATACTAAAGAGGCATCAACCATATTAGATGTCAAAACATATACTGTTTAAATAACAAGAGGCTTCCTCCTTGCCCTGTCATTTGCAAACAAGTTTATGAATTCATCATAGTCCATTTTCACTGTTAAGTCAGATTCAGTTGCAAGAACACCAAGATAACTAAGACAATCCGTCACTTATGATGTTTTTAAATAATTATTTATGCCTCTTAGAGCAGAAAATGATCTCTCAGTAGAGCAGTTGGAAGCCGGAGTGCTCAAGTATATTTTTAGAGCTATGTTTAAGTTTGGGTAAACACTCTCTAGACAGTTACCTTTTAACATCTTCATTCTTTTCCATGTAGCTTTTGAAGTGTAAACATTCAAGTACAAATGCTGAATCTTAAAGATCTGAACTGTAGACTTTCTGAAGTCTGGATGATGGTTCCTGAATTTCAAGTGGACAAGCATCTTCAGATTTGTCAAAAACACATAAATGGCTCACTGAATGCCTTGTAGGAAGAACCTCTGTTGTTCAGTTCTTCAATCAATTTATCCAGAATCAAAAGGAAATCTGTAAGTCATCTGAATCATTTCCTTCAGAGTCTGAATAAGATTCATCAATCATTTCTTTTTCTTAATGTGTTTCTTATCCTGATCAATTGTAATTGAGATTCAAATATCTTCTGTCCTAGATTCTTGAAAACTTCATATCCCATTTTCATTTCTTCCAAGAAACCAACCAAAGAACTATAGAAATTACAAAATGTGGCTACAAGAAGTGGCTACATCTATGTCTGCAGATTGTAACTGCTTGCTTACAACATTGAACCTTCCAAGAATGAAATTCCAAACTACGGTCATAAAAGATGTCTCAAGACTACACAACTTCTTCATTATGCCTTTAGCGTCAGATTTCACCAAAGACTTCTCACTTTCATTCCTTATTATTGACAACAGTGCTCTTGACGATTGGCTCGCCATATTTGTTCAAGCTTCTGCAAGCTTCTTCTCTAGCAGACCATCGGGTTATGCTGAGGGACTTGACACTCAAGTGCTCTTTACTGAAAAATGTACTTAAGCGATTCCATCGATGACTAGAAGCACTGAAAAATATTAAATACTTTGTGCAAAATGTCAAAAAAATAAGTTGCTTGGTACATCTTGCTGCACTTGAACCCACCAAATTCAGAGTGTGCGCTAAACAAGGAATATAGAAAGCATAAGGAGAGAGAGCTCTGATTCTAGCTTGCAAGCCTGAATAAATACCCGACATATTTGGTGCATTGTCATAACTCTGTCCTCTGCAGTTACTTATGTCCAATCCATGTCTCTCAAGTTTATCACTGCATTTGATAGATCCTCGCCACCATGTCCTGGATTTGGCACAAATTCAACAAACCACTCTTCAGCTAGCCCCTCTTTGTTGACATAACGCAAGACAAAACTTATTGGTCATTATGTGCAATATCAGGGCTGGAGTCAACAATTATAGAGTGGTATTTTGCCACAGTAACTTGTGCCACTATTTCTTCGACATCTCTCTTCCCCATGATTTTGATTACTTGCTCATATATAGCAAAAGACAGATATGAAGTTTTTCCACTTTCAGAATCCTTATATAGTGACATGTGGCTAGCAAGAAATGGATCAAATTCTGCAATAAGTTCCATGCACATAAAAAAGGTTACCATTATGAACACTTCCCAGAATTTCATCATTGCCACGGAAAGGCAGTCCTCGAGAGGAAAGTTTCTTCACAACAGCAACAACCCTTTGTAAAATATTACGCCAGTACTGAACTTCATTTTTAAGTTGTGAGAATAATTTTCCATCTATCCTTGTCAAAATGGAACTTCTGTTTTTTAAACTAAGAACACAGTCTTGGTGCCTTGAACTATTTTCATGAGTTGCAATTAGCTCTGGATGTTTCCAGTTCGAGAAACCATGAAGTCCTACCAAGTCTGATGTTCCTCCAAAAAGAGCACATGGTGCACAAAATAATGTTTCCTGACTTTCAGAATATACTAAATAATCTCTGTTAATAATTTCATTGTTCGCCAGCTTTCTCTGAAAAAATGCACTAGTATGTGTTGTGGCACTGTAAACTGATGTTTCGACTTAGAAAAGTCACCTTCTTTGTTTTGTTTTACCCCGTTCATTGCCATACAGTCTCGTGTTTTATCAGTTTCTTCCCAAGAAAAGGATCAGCACTAATTGTAAAGGGTTTGTCAGCAACGATGGAAGTTCCGCCTTCACTTTTGTTTGATAAAAGTTTTTTTTTTCATCTTTAGATTTATATGAGCTACTTGTTTCCCCATAGTCTTCAACAGCTTCACAGGCGAGGGTGTTTCTTCATGACATGAACTCCTTGGGGTCGATTTTATAAACACATCAAGGCGTGGAACTTTTCTCAATGCATCTTCTTTTTTACTTTTATCTTTCACCAACGATACTGAGCCCCACAAAATCTCTTTCTTCCTGTTGTTTTATTTAGTGACAATTGACACTGAACTGAGAAAACAAAAGAAAATATAAACAGTTGAAAAACTTAAAAGATTCAAACATAATCTACCACTCCATTATGCAGAGTGCCGGCTCATTAAATATAAAAGAACTCAATATAATTATAATAATAATAATAATTATTATTGTTCATTATCTCAGCTAATAATATATAGAAAATTAATGTTAATGAATAACAACACACACTTCTTGATCTTATAATTTTTTGTGTGTGTTAATCGATTCTCACTATTGGAACGCGTTTTGCTTTGTCTCTGCTACGTGCGCATAGCGTGTAAACTAATCAGCATAGCCAACATGTGTCAATTAATATTCCTCTGCGAGCGGCAAATTTAAATGAACTTTTGACGTTTCATGTCTTTTTTGTGTGCAGCTTTCCAGTAATTTTGCTGCCCCCTAAAATGTGCCATCCTGGGCAGTTGCCTGATTTGCCCTGCCGTCAATATGGCCTTGGTTGTACCCAAACAATCACACTTAATGATCTACTATAATGCTCAACAGTGCAGACTGCCAGTTTGCACTCACCATGGTAACATCAAACATGAGTGTGGCCATCATTGTACAACAGTTGAAGCACAACTCATCTGAAAATGTTACATTTTGCCACTTAGTGCACCAGTGACAGCTTTTGAGTACCCATGGTAGTTGGAAGCGTTTGTGGATTCTGTTCAATGGAAATTTGACATAATGGTATGTGGACAATCAGTCCATCTACAACATTGAACTATTGGTGCAGACACTTCACATCTGTTTAAGTGCTCCAGTATCAAGTCAACACTTTAGATGAAGCTGCACTCATATTATGCCCATGCAGCTAAGATAGCAATCATCCCATACTATGGTGAAACGTACCTGCTTGTTGTTGCAGACAACATCTGCTTACATGCACATTTCACTGTCTAGCAACATGCTTTGCATGAGCCTAAACATCATGGTGTGACAAACCTGCTTCGTGGAGACCAATTCTTTTGCCTTGTATGAATTCACACACATACTGATTTTATGCCATTTGAGAAATCAATCTTACTGACACTTAATTTCACATTTCCATCTTTTTGACAGCTCTTCATTGACTATACTTGATATAAAACTGGCTTTGTCAGTCTCACAAGACTGAGCCTGCATGTACTCCATCTGTATGCAATCCTGAATATGTATTACTGGAAGTGTTCTATACATCCAGAGTTTGAGTTTGGATTTATTTGGGTCATTCTTCCATGGTATTACAATTTTCACAAATGTTACTGTACTTAATGCAATATTTTCATTCTCATATTCCATAAAGCAATGGCAAATCACTGCAATACCAACCACTGTGCGTAATACATCATTAGGCAATACATGCTTGTCATGCATAGTTCAGTCTAATGGTTTAATCTGTTTTTTAACACATCATTCATCATTATGAGCTAATAGACTATAATTCGCTTCAAGCCTCCCGCATATGAGCTTCAGAGGCTGCATGGCTGTAGCGAATCACAGGCGTGCAACATCGCCAAGTCAGAACTAGCCTTGTCTCGCTTAGTAATTACTAGATTAGTGCTCAGATAATAATAGTTGATTACAGCCTTAAAACTTTTATCAGATATAAAGAGAATGATAAAGCAAGCACGTACAAAAAAGAGCATAATTTTAGCTTCAGTCTTTCCATATTTTATATATACACAACGCACACACACACAATTATGTTTTATTTGTATTTTGTCAGAAATGACCTAGAGCTGTTACTGAGATGTGATTAACTTTTGTACCAATGCTTCCCTTTTCTCTTAATATACCCCTAAATACTCTGACAAGGGAAAAAACAACAGATAATTATGAGCAGTTGTATAAAGTTGAAGACATGTTGCTAAGTAAAGCAAATGATTGTGTTAGTGAAAGAAGAAAGCCAAAATATAGTGTTTTATGTAGTCAAGCACGACAAGTTGTTTATAGTGTGTATGAGTTTTTTAAAAGGAACTTTTTTTTAATAAATCTCAGGAGTTAACTGCAATAGTGTATGGAGTCAATCAATCCACTGTTTCTTGAATGTGCCCAGAGGCAAAAAAAAAAATTAAATGAGTCAGGTTCTGCTACAGTGTTTGTTTCACCTAGAAAACATAACAACATACCGAAAATTTTAGACAATTTTGAAGAACAGCTTGGAATGTTATGACGTGGTGAATTTCCTACTGCAAAAAATATAACTGCTTCTTTACGGGAAAAAATATCTTACAAGGTACTGCTTCTTACATCTTAAAATGAGTGACAATGAACCTTTGCCATCCCTCTGGAATAAGCAGGTAGATTAGTTTCTATTGTCATTTATTTAGTTTTACTAAATAGCCAAATTTTACTTAGGTTTTAATCAACAGTTCCACTGAATAGCCTTCGGTAACACTCTGCGCTGCATGCTACTATCTATTTCTCTCTCACGCACAAATGCACGATTTGGCTACGTTGTAGCATGCTCCTATTGACTACTGCCATATACAGATTTGACGCAAACTCTAGTGTTATTGAAGCATGTTAATCAGTAATAGAAACCAAATATTGACAATCAACTGACAGGATTTATTGGCTTTATCAAATGATTTGAATTCATTTGTTATTAATCCTTAAATACATAGTTTGTGAAGTTATTGTTATTGTGTTGAGCAAGCTTTTCTAGGTTTGGGATTCTGAAGAAATGATTGCCTTCAGGTGAAACCAATATGAATAAGATAAATCTGGACATCTGAGAGATGTCAAGAGATGATATCTCTTATGCTATCATATTGAGAGAGGGTATTTGAGAAATTTGAATTTCTTTTTCTCAGTAATTATAAAAATTCATATCTATAAATTTAAATTTTATGAGTTAAAATGTTGTGAATATTTTCAAAACTCCTACTAATAGATGAAGTGAAATTACAAGACATAATAAAATGAATTGCTACCATTTTCACAGAGTTTTTATATTGCCTCAGAGCCGCTTTCATAACCCCAAAATGCACTTTTAAATTGCAATTTTTTTTTTTAATCATGTTGTGTCTTTAAGCAATACTTTTGTGACACAACAGTTTTGTTTTTGTCTGTG
Organism: Hymenopus coronatus; assembly: GCA_030762935.1. Lineage (NCBI taxonomy): Eukaryota > Metazoa > Arthropoda > Insecta > Mantodea > Hymenopodidae > Hymenopus > Hymenopus coronatus. The sequence continues at coordinate 75,388,357 of CM060881.1, forward strand.
TCAATTTTTCTTTCGCCATTTTAAAAATAAATAAAATTATAATGAAGAAATCCAAAGATGTGTATACTTGGTCATCATATTGGCCACTCAAAGAAATTTACTTTAGATTCACTTCTTCTGGGAGCCTGTCATGATCAAGCTAATCCATTACCACAGTCGCTTCACAGATTCCAAGCTCTGCGATTTCTCAGTGCAGTATATCTTGTACACTCAGTGTTAAATTCATATACTTGTTTCATAAATTCTTGGTGACAATATTAGATAATTTTTAGCAGTTGTTACAAGCTTATGGAAAGTTGATTTTAATGAAGAGGATGCTTACAATAAATGTACTGTGACGGAAAATCAGATAGTACACTTGAGTATCCAGACACCTTGCACTGTGCTCTTGTGAAAATTTTGATTTGATAAAACACACTTGTGGTGCTACTATGATAATTCAGAAACTTTATAGTACTTTTTTACTATATATTTTAGTCACATTTTATTATTTTGCTTTGCTGACTAGCTGCATAAATGTGTTATTTACAAGCTGCTGTTACATTATATATCAATTTTTCATTGACTGTTTCCTACAATTACCAGATTTCTCTACATGCCCATGTTTAATTATGTTACACTTTCTGTAGGGGGCAAAGGAAAGTTCAAGGTTCATCAAATATACAGAGAACCTGGAAATATGGCAAAAGTGTTGCCTGAATATTTAAGCTCGTGGACAACTGATAAAGTTAAAGCTGAAGGGGTGAACATAATTAACAATGCTGAGGTTGAAGATGTCTCCCTGGATGGAGATAAAATTGTTCTCAACTTGAGTAATGGAAACAATGTGAGTACTATTTCTTCTGATTATTTCAGTATTATTTACCAAGGTATTATATGTTAAAATTTTGTAAGTAATCAAGAGTATAGCTTAAAGTAAAAAAGTACTAAGCTAACTGTTTATTAGATTTTATCATACCTTAATTTGCAGGTTAAAGCCGCACATGCAATAGTTGCTGTTGGTGTAACTCCCAATACTGAACTAGCAGAGACATCATCATTAGAATTGGATGAAGAATACGGAGGCTTTCTTGTTAATGCTGAGCTTATGGCAAGAACTAACCTTTGGGCGGTGAGTGCATATTTTTATTTTGCAAAAACAATTATAGATCTTTTGGTATAAATGATCAAATGGAATTCAGAGCTAGATACACATTCTGTTGATAGATGCTGGTTCACAAAAACTAGAAATGAAAATCAAGATTAGAATAACAAGCCTTAAATTGCTGCATGGTATAAATTACCATCAAGGTTGTGATGTATGCAGCAGATTTTGTGCATTTCATTTTGCACCAAAAATTAGCTATTAAAGGATCTATGAGCATGCTCACTGGAAAAAAGATTACTCTGAGACTAAAATAAAATTAGAGGACTTCATTTCACATCGGTGGCTGCATGTAATGTTGTATTGGTAGCCAACAGTCAAGCAGAAAGCACATTCCCACACTTCATACATGTACTGGTACACTTCGGTTTCCCATCTACCTCTCTGTGCTGCCGCAACATGAATGGACACGCAAATTTTAATTAGGTAAAATGCTTTACAATATATTATATTAAGTATGTTGTGTTAATAAAAATAGCATCCATAATCAATGTTACAGATACACACCCCCCCCCTCTCCATCTCTCCCATTCAAAACATGAATTTATGCACAAATTCAAATTATGTAAAACATTTTATGATACATTATATTAAGTATGTTGATTTAATTGATAATTGTATCCGTAATCATCCTTACAGCTCAGATGTCGCTGTCACTGTCACCACCAAACAGATACATATCGGTACATTTCCATTCTCTCTTCTATGTCTCGCTACCACTTGCATGTGGATTTCTGCACTAATTCAAATCAAGTAAAAAAAATTCAATGTGTATTAGTAAGAACATTTTATAAATAAAAAATCATATCCATCACGTCGTTACAACTACCCTGCCGCCACTGATGCTGTCACATATTATCATCGCACATATGTCATATATTTCCATTCTCCCTTCTGTTGAGTAAATACAAAATCATATCCATCATCATCGTTACAGTTAAGCTGTTGCTACCACCACCGTCACGTACCATCGCACCTATACTGTACATTTCTGTACTCCATCTCTGTCAATCACTCAAAACATGAACTTTGCAGAAATTCAAATTAAGTAAAAGAAAGAAACAAAAACAAAGGGGGACAATCAACTTAAGAGTCCATTAATTTGTTTAAAATATATGGCAAACCATTAAATTTCATTTAGAAATTAAGTTATCATGTCATCTTTATGCATGTGTATATATATATATATATATATATATATATATGGCATTGAATTTTTCAGTCTGACTGAAAAAGAACTGTCCTACATATAGCTATTGCAGAAAAGCAATTGATTAACACTAATATATCTTGCTGTTTGTTTATACACAACCCAAAAGCCAACAGTAGCAAAAACTAGAAACAATAGCAAAAACCAGTAGACATAGAGTAGAACAGGTATGCGGTATACTTATGGATTCAGTTTTACGCTTTTTATTTATGAAGGACTATTTTCATAAGCCATTGCTTTCATTTTCAACCTCAGGGGCCTGAACATAGGTGGCATAAAAACCAACTCTATAAATATCCTGTATAATTTGAACATCACTGTTACTATATTCAACTAAACATATTTACGAGAATAAATATTTTTAATTTATGCAGTTAATAAAGGAATAATGCTTGGTAGGACTATTTCAGTAGAAGGACTCAGCTCTGCATTGTGCACCTCTTCTTTTGAAAACTACCCTTTACATGGAAAACGATTCAAAATTTTTGATTTCTTCAAAAATAACTAACAATTTAATATTCCATACATTAAAGATATTGACAGGGCAAATAAAATGATTATTATCTTGAATTTTTAAGAGAATCTCCTCTGAAACCCTCTTCATTATTGTGAATGAACTTTTCCATAACTGGTAAACCATAAGAGCGAGAAAATCTTACTATACACAAATGTGTAAATCTCTTCATTGTTATGAATGACAAAATACTTTTGAGGAGAGGGTGGAATGAAGTTGTGAAGGATTGTATTATAGAAAAGAATACTGCATGATTTTAGTGCACAAAGAAACTTTATTCAACAGTACACTGGTACTTTGCAACAGGATATTACGCTTGACACAAAGTCAGAGAAGTTAGTTTCACATATGCTACTCTCAGGTCCTCACATCCCCCTAATCCTCCAGGGGTTCGATCAACTGGGTTGGGCGTGACAATGTATTTCCTTTGGTTGTGATGATAGCATCTCTTCCTGCTCGTAGCTCCTCGATGTGGTCCCTTTTCCACATTTCCACATATGGTGTGGCCGAAGCTGTTCTTGTAATAAAACTATATCATCTTTTTTCAATTGGGGAGGAGTTCCATCTGGATATCGGACTGCATGAAAATTCCTCAACCCGAAGAAGGTATTCCTTCATTCAGCACCCCCAGAAGCCATCTATAATTTTCAGCCTTGTTGCTATTTCTTTTGTGAGGTTTGTCCTCAGTGATGGTTCAGGTCCAGTTGGAATGGTAGTAAGTCGTATGGACAAAATCATCGACAGGCATCAAGACATCAGTGTCGTAGTCCTTAGAGAAATTGGTCTTCATTTATGGCAGCTTCTATACTTATTAAAACTGTGGTTAGCCTCTCTTCGGTCATTTGCATCATCCCTAATACCTTCCACAGGCAGCGTTTAGTGGTACCAACCATCCTCTCCTACCATCCTCCCCACCAAGCTGTCCAAGGAGCAATAAACTTCCAAGTGTTGTTATATTTTGCTAGGTAGTGATGGATTAGGGAAGTGATGCCAGAGTGATGAAAGTTCTTTGTTGCTTGGAACATCTGTGCATTGTCTGTAGTTTGTGTGCAGAAGTCCTCTTCTGCCAGCAAATCTCTGTACTGCCAGAAGAAATGAATCTGTAGTTATGTGCAAGCAGAGTTCTCGATGCGGGGCTCGAGTTGACGCACAAGCGAACAGCACTATGTAGCACATACTCATCAAGCCCCCACCTTTACATAAAGGGGGCCAGCAAAGTCAATGTCAGTTACTTCGAATGACTGCAATGGACTCACACGATCACTGGGAAGTGTAGCTACTATGGCTTGTCCAAAATTTTTGTGTGCCATTTTACAGGGTAGGCAAGTGCACAGACCTTTTTTAATTATTTGCCGTGCCCAAAGAATCCAGAATTTTTGAGTTCTGAGAGCACTATGCATACACCTAGGTGATGCAGTCTAATGTGCATTTGACGAATAAGTAAAAGTACATAGTGATGAGATTCGTCCCATAGTAAGGGGTGTTTCTGCTCTGGTGAGTGCTCTGCAAATTCAAGTCGTCCCCCAAGACGTATGAGTGAACCATCCAAAAACCATGAGGTAGAGGTAAATTGCTGCTAAGTGCATGAAGCTCCAAGGTGAAACAGTCTATCTGTACTACTCCAATCCAATAAGTTCTCCCAGTCATGAGCTCCATGGAAGTCAGATCAGATATCCTCTCCCTGCGTGACAAGTTGTGGCAGAGGCAGAATATCGATGCTGTAATGCTGTATCTCTCATATCACTGTATCAATTTCAGTTTAAGAAAGACCACACCGTGGTCGAGTGGTTAGACCACTCGCCTCTCACCTAGATGGCCCGGGTTCACTCCCAATCAACCGCATGTGAGATTTGTGGTGGTCAAAGCAGCACAGGGGCGGGTTTCTCTGGGTTCTCCAGTTTCCCCTGCCATCGTATTCCACCGGTGCGCCATCTTCATGTGTTATGTTTACAATTTTAAAACCTCTTGTCTTTGCATAAATGATACAATAAATCTAGGTTTGCAAGGTATTCTTAAGACATATGCAAATAATTTCCATTAACGTTATTAATGTGGCTTTATTTATTGTATCCATGTATATATATATATATATTTATTCTGCTTAAACTTGATGTTCCAATAATATGCATATGTTTCAAAGGATGAGTAAATAAAATGGAAAAAAAAAAATCCTGTTGCGATGTATGAGGCTACTGTGGAATAAAGTTTCTATGTGACCTAAAATCGAGCCGTATTCTTTTCTATAATACAATTCTCCACATTTTGGTGCCGAACCTGGGAAAGACTTCGGAATTACTGTTTCTGTTGAAAACAAGACCACTATGGGAAAAAATACTGCATTTATACTCCTGACATTCCTTAGCAAGTGATATCACTACTTGGATGTGGAGACAACAGATAAGTTTGCACAATTTACTAGCACGTAGACTTGTTTTCGATTACTAATTGCACATTTTCATGGCAGTAGTTTAACAAGCACATAGTGTTGGAGAATATTTTAACTTTTACAAATAATTTACCTTTATATTGAGGTTAATTTTACTACTGAAAGATAGTGCTACCTAGTAACAGCAAGCAAACTTTTCAATAAGCTCCGTCAGTAAAGCAGAGTACACACTTACCTTCTTGTAGACACATGTTATTAGTACAATTATTGCAGAAACAATCTGGTAATACTATCGCAGCACTATGAATGCTAAAGAATTGAATCCAGGTGCTGTACTACATAACTTAAAGTGCAAAGTACACATGAGAGGTAAAATGCAACAACTTTCATCATAAGAACCAACAGTTTTGCTAATGATACTTCTTTAGATGAATACAAATATTTTTGGGGTCGACTACAGGACTTAACCAAGTTGACTACATTTGATGATTCCATTCACGATTTACTGTTGGACACCGAGTACAGCACCAACGTAGAGAAATGCAAAGAATATATTGATACAATAAAATGCGCCGGTTAACAAGCTTCGTGGAAAATAGATAATAATTTGACAGCCTCCGCAGTAAAACTGAGCATCACTACATCACTTATATGGATCCTCTCACAGTTCCGAAGCCTGTGACACATTCATTTAAACTGCCACAAATAAGACTCGAACCATTTTCAGGAGACTTAAAACTTTGGCTTGGTTTTGGGAGCAATTTAAGTCATTGATATATATAATGCATCCATTTCATTAATAAAAAAGCACATATTTCTTTGCGAGGGCGAACCCAAACCACTGGTGGAAGGAATTGTGGCTACAGCATACACATATGAAGAAACTAAGAACATTTTGATGAATAAATATGGTGGCAAAAACTGGATTATAGATGTACTTAACACTACTTACATCGAGTGTCGTCATCGTTTCCAGGCTCTTCCTGCACTCAAAGAGGAGGACGTCAACAGTTATGGGAGAGTTATAGCTCCAAAGATACTCTGTACCTTTCCTAATGACACCTGCCAGCGCTGGATAATACATGTAAAGCGTGAGAAGATCTTTGAGGGTGATATACTTAAATTGATGGAGTTCCTGTGAGAAGAAGTCGACAGTGCTCTGATCAGGCAGAAGATTCAGGGAACTTCCTTCTCAGGACACATTGCAACGACAGCGGCGCTACGTGTAGACATTAATACCGGAAGAGAACCACCACAAAAGTACAAGAACCATACACCAGATCCCTTTTGCATCTTCTGTGAGTTCCGAGGTCATTGGGCACAAGACTGCAAGACTATACAGGATATCAATGAGCAGCTGACAAAGCTTAACTCCACAAATCGCAGCTTTCGTTACCTGAATCAAGGCCCATGTGTAAAAGACTGCAATAGGAATGGCAAAGCACCTACTACAAGACAGCAAACCACCAATCTCTGTGTAAAGGAATCTGCAGAACCTTGCCCAAAGACGACACCTTTGTGAACAGAATAGATGTATCATCACCAAACCTCACTTACTTACAAACAGCACATGTATGGATCACTGTACCCATAGGACTCACAAAACTTATACGTTGCATGCTCGATGGAGGGAGCTAATTCAGCTTCATCTGCCAATCCATCGTAGACAAACTAAAATTAGAAATTATTGGTTGTTGAGGTCTCACTATCGGTACCTTTGAATCATCTACAACCATTCTTAGCCCATGAAGACTAGTAAAGTTTTCTATACACAATTTTTGGACAAAGTCACCTGTAAGTATTGTTGCTTTCGAGAGCACCCACACATTTTCTACTCAGCGTGCTGTGCCTCAGGGTGTAAACATCTGCGGTGGCATATACAAGAATATTGCAACTGGCCGATCCAGAACCTCTGCCTACTGAACTCTTAATTGGAGGAGATTACTATTGGAAGATAATCCACAAATTTATATTTCCTCTTGTATGGGACAATTTCAATGGATATTAAGTGGAAATTCATCTAGCATTACTGTGGGGTCAACAGTTAATAACTAAATCCACTCAAAGCAGACATCATCACCTTACTCTGAAGACACCATCAGGCAGTTTTGGAACTTGGAGACAGTAGACATAAGAGAAAATCAAGACTGTCAGTTCAGCACAAAGGACTCTGCAGTACTTCATAATTTCTATGATTCTTATCACTTTGCAAACCAACAGCTAGTAGTTTGCCTTCCTAGGAAAGAAGACATTCTACCAGACAACCCAGTCAATGCAGAAAGCAGATTTTTAACTTTGTAAATAAGATTAAAGAAGAATGAAAATTTGAGATAGATCTATTACATCCAAATGAGGGACTACATTACGAAGGGCCACGTAGAACTCATGCCGTCTGAAGATAGGTCACAAAACATGTTCTACCTATCTTACCACCTAGTGAAGAAAAAAAAATAGACACCAAATGGAGGATCGTTTTTTACGTGTCCTCTAGTGAGGGAGATGGACCATCACTCAATCACTAGAAATGGGGTCAAATATGATACCAGAGATACTTTCAGTGCTTCTGCAATTCAGGACTTACCTCGCGATAATTATTGGCAATATATCTCGGGCCTTCCTACAATTAATACTGGATCACTGGGACAGAGATCTGACCATACAAGCCTATCTAAAGAAGAAAATGCAAAATTTTGAGTGATGTTGCAACATAGTGCTTCACCAGATTGCCCTTTGGGCTTACCTGCAGTGCCTTTATTCTATCTGCAACTATCAGGAAACTTGCTGTTACCAATCTACCTACCTACATGCGGCCAAACTAGATAGCACTTTTATGGATCATTTTGTAGCAGGCATAAAAGACGAGCAGTGTCATCACCTTGTACCACGAACTGTCCTCCTTTATGGGACATATCAGTTTACCAGTGGCAAAGTGGGCTTCAAATTTAAGTCAGCTTAATGACAGAAGGGTTGCAGGTGTGAAACAAAACAAGTGTGTTGGAACACGCAAACTGACATAATCAAGTTAGATGATCGTAGTGTGATGAAAAGAGATATTTGGGACTTAGAGACACCTACTTCAAGCCACAACTTGATTCTGTGATCCCTTGGGCTTACTATCACCTGCCAAAATACTGTTTCAAAAACTTGGAGTAGAGGCATAGGTTGGGTCAAACTCCCTCCTCATGACCTTGGTCTGCAGTGGAACTCATGGTTATCAACTCTGTACAAAATGACTTATATTAGTTTCCCACATTGGCTTGGTGTTATCCACAAAGATAAAATTAAAATCCATGTATTTTGTGAAGCGTTGGAAAGGGCATATGTAGCAGCATTGTATGTTAGGATTACAGATTCCTGAAGGTCTAGTTACCGGCAAGAGGAGACTTTCACCAATCAAACGAGTCACTCTCCCATGCCTCGAACTTCTAGCTACACTGTCAGGATCATGTGCTTTGCTGTACTTTGCAAAGCTACTGATTTTGAATTCATCAGTGCAACATTATGGACAGATTCAATAATAATAGTAACCCTTCGTTGGAGGACCTTTATGTCCAATCGAATTACAGAGATTCAGAACTTCACCAACCCTTCAAAATGGAGGCATTGCAACCCAGTGGATCTCCTTACTAGAGGTTTAACGGTAAACAAACTACAAACCAATAAAACCTGGTGGAGCAGGTCACATTGGCTGTCAGTCACCAAAAAGTTGGCCTACTAATACGGTAGCAATAAACATTCCCTTATCTGAAAGAAGAAAGCAAATTCATGGTGGAAACTCCTCCTTTCTTAGACTTTTTTTTTTTTTTGATAGTGTTTAACACCCACAATAACTACTTGTGGCACCACAGGCAATGACACTGATGATACTACTTGACTAAACAATTTCAAAATTTACGAGGTACGTCCAGAAAGTAAGTTCCGTTTCAATTTATCTCTGCTGCAGCGCTGCGATCGCAGTTCCGCACATGAGCGGTAGATGCTCTGTATCAAGGAGAAGAAACGTGCGCCATTTTGAGATCGCTGTCAGCCACATACGCTTTGTTGTGCTTGTTTACAATGTCGGTGTTGATTGAAAATCCCGCCGCTTGTGAAATCAGATCTGTGATTAATTTTCTAAATGCTAGGAAAGTGAAACCAATTGAAATTTATCGGCAAATTTGCGAAGTTTACGGACAAAATGCGATGAGTGATTCAATGGTGAGAAGATGGATCCGATAGTTCAATGAAGGACGTAGTGAAGTGCATGATGAAGAACGAAGTGGGCGTCCATCTTTGGTTACAGAAGAACTTGATGACAAGATCCAGGAAAACCGCAAGTTTACAATTAGTGCTCTCGCTATAGAATTTCCCCAAAGCTCACGATCACTAATTCATGAAATTGTTACCGAAAAACTGAAATTTCGTAAACTTTGCTCACATTGGGTACCAAAGATTTATACTGAGCAACACAAAACAAAACGGATGGGTAGTGAATTCAGTTTTTAACCCGTTATGATGAAGACGGCAAAGAATTTCTGACACAGATAGTCACAGGAGATGAGACTTGGGTTTCTTACGACACCCCTGAAAGTAAACGGCAATCAATGGAATGAAGGCACAATTCATCCCTAGCAAAGGTTAAGCCAAAACAAATCTTGACACCTCGAAAAATGATGTGCACAGTGTTCTGGGACTGGAAAGGCATCTTACTCATTGATTTCTTACCACGTGGTCAAACAATCAAAGCAGATGTTTATTGTGAGACACTTAGGAAATTGCGCCGGCACAATACAGAATAAGCGCCGAGGATTGCTGTCAAAAGGTGTTGTTTTTCTTCACGACAACGCACGACAACACACTGCAAATGTGATGAAAAACCTCCTACAGGGATTTGGCTGGGACGTGTATGACCATTCTCCGTACAGTCCTGACCTCGCTCCTAGCGACTTTCATCTGTTCTTACATCTCAAATCTTTCCTTGGTGGTCAACACTTCAACAATGATGAAGAGCTGAAAGAAAATGTTCCAACTTTTTGAAGACACAGGCGGCAAACTTCTATGAAGAAGGTGTACAAAAACTTGTGCCACGCTATGACAAATGCCTGCAAAATTTCGGCAGTTATGTGGAAAAGTAGTTTAAGAGTTGTAGAATTTTGTGCAATAAATAATTTTGTATCTGTACATAATTTAATGTTATTACCAAACGGAACTTGCTTTCTGGACGTACCTCGTAATATACTTGACACAAAGTTAGAATAGTTAGTTTCACAAATGCTACTCTCAGGTCCTTACAGAAGTTAACCATTTCTGAGATATTCCATATTTATTGTTTAAATTTTTCAATACATATATTTAGAGAGCATCGTTACATTTAAAATAAAAAATTATGTAATATAGGTTCATTTGTCAGAACTAAAGGCAAAAGAAAAAGAAATAAAATAAAGTATATAAATCAAAGCAAGAGCTAAACAAGGATTTCTTAAAAGGTTTAAATACAAAGGTACGTCTTTAGAACATTGAATAATGGTGGCTATAAAGTAGGATAATCCATAAATAGGTTTAAGAACTTCTGACACTATTCGTAGAAAGAGCAAGGGTAGGGATGAAAAGAAAGCAGAGAAATGAAAAGAAGATTAAGATATGGTTTTATGAGTACAGCACAGCAAAAAAGGGAAATATTCAAATAGCTTGTTAGGTGGAGAAGATTGAAAAAAGAATCATAAGCAAAATCTAATGACACTTAAGAGGGGATACAAAGGTTTTATTATTGTATTGGTAATGCTTCTATATTTATGCTACAATGAGTATACTTTTTAAACCAGCTGAAAAATTCAATACCCCAGCTAGGATTTAAACTTAGTTCTCAAAGAATGGCAGGAAAATGTAGATAGGAAGCAATAGATGGAAGGGATAAAAAAAAATCATATGTGTTTCATTCACATTGCTGTTCTGCAAACAAATGTTTCTTACAAAAGATAATTCTTTTATCTATATCATGCTAATTGAGATAAACATTAACAGAAATGGTCTTATCACTTGCCTCTTTGTGAGTAGAAGGGAAATAAGAGAATGCTCCAAGTCAAATCTTTTAAAAGCAATCACTATATGAAATAATTGAAGTTCGGCTCTTTTGGTTTGCTAGGAACAAAGGAGAGATGAAAAGAAAGATAGATGACTTCTCATTTGAGAAAAATTTAAGTAGCTTAAAACAGAAACCAATAATATAGAATATCTCAGTAAAGGTTAACTCTACAACAAAAATGTATATGACATGTATTGTGTGTGTGTTAACGAGATCTACATTTTTTGAATAGTAGACTTTTGTCTATATCTTATGGTTTACCGGTTTTACAAAAGTCATCCAGAAGGAAGAGGTTCTCATAAGCTATTCCCAGGAAATTCATGATATATAGTTTGTCATAAAAATAAATTATACATATGGTATTTTAATCAAATTCATTAGTCATTTTTGAGAAAACCAAAATTTTCGAAAAAATGTGGTATGTAAAGGGTAGTTAGGGATGGGGGGAATTTTTCTGAAAATCTTTCTGTTGCATTTTTGGAAGATCCTGAACTTATATACCAAACTTGGCATTTAACCGACATTTCATAATTGAGTTATGCTGTCCACATACACACAGACCTTTTTCTAAAAATCTGTGTTCCATAAAAATGAATTTCTCTATATCTCTGCAACAAATTATGGTTAAAAATTGTATTCTTCTATTTACTTCATGTTAATCGAGAAAAAATTAGCAGAAGTGGTCTTATTACTTGTTTCCTTGTGAGTAGAAGAAACAAATGGGAATACCATAGACTAAAGTAATAGTTAAATCTTTTGAAAGCTGGTTGCTCTGTGGTTGAAATTCGTTTCCTTGTATAGCCAGGAATTGATAAATTCTTGTATGAGAAAAATATAAGTATTTTAAAACTGAAACCAATAACAAAGAATATCTCAAAAACGGTCAACTCCACAAAAAAAAGTATGTGACAAATTGTGTGTTTCAATGAGCTCTACATTTTTTGTTATGTAAGCTTTGTCTATCTTTTATGGTTTAAAAGTTATGCAAAATTCAACCTATATAAAACTTTCTTCAGAAGTTATTCCCAGAAAACTCAAATTATACATTTTATTTGTCATGTAAATATCTTTAATATACAATACTTTAATCAAAATTGTTAGAGACTTCTTTGAGAAAATCAAAATTTTTGAACATTTTTCTGTGCAAAGGGTAGTTGGAGGTGAAAATCTTTGTATCACATCCTTGGAAGATATTGAGGTTAAATACCAAGTTAGGTATTTAACAAAACTTTTTGTTTTTGAGCTATGCTGCCCATAGACACACATACACACACATATTTTTCTTTCTTTTTATTTTATTATTATTATTATTATTATTATTATTATTCAGGAGTCTCAAAACATATATCCGGTCGAGTTTCAATGTCAAATTTTTTGGTGCAATATACCACCTACGCCATACACTATGTATATAGTACATGTAGAAAAAGTAAAAATGCTTTTTTTGGATTAGAGGATCCTAAAATATGTGTTTCTGCTGAAATCTCGGTATCAAATTTTTGGGCAGAATACAATACCTTCTCTATCACTATGTATGTTGTACATTTGTGCTAGAAAAAGTAAAAAATATGTGTTCCATTCACATGACTTTCCCTACATCTCTGTAACAAATTATTGTTAAATACTTATTCTTCTATCTACATCATGCTAATTGAGATAAACATTAGCTGAAATTGTCCTTATTACTTGATCCCTTGTAAGTAGAAGGAAAAAAAGCTAATGCTTTCCATTCACATGATGTTCTCTAGCTGTTCGGCAAACAAACCTTTTATTCAAAAGAATAATCTGTTGTCTACATCATGATAATCAAGATAAACATAAGCAGAATTAGTCTTATTACTAGCTCCTTGTAAGTAGAAGGGAAATAAGAAAATGCACAGGCTGAAGAGATAGATAATCTTGTTCTTTAAAAGCTGGTTGCTATGTGAAACAATTGAGATTCCAATCTCTTTGCTTTCCAAGAGTAAAGAAACGTGAAGAAAGATGTCTTCCGTTTGAGAAAAGTTTAAGTGGCTAAAACTGAAACTAATAATCTGGAATATCTCAAAAATAGTTAACTCAACAACAAAAAAGTATATAACACAAACTGTGTGTTTTATTGAGATCTACATTTTTTATGCAGTTAGTTTTTGTATATCTCTTGTGGTTTGCCTGTTATATAAAAGTCATCTAGAATGAAGAGGTCTTCAAAGACTATTCCAAGAAAACCCAAGATATACATTTCATTTGTCATAAGAATATCTTAAGCATACAGTGTTTTAATCAAAATCGTTGAGAGCAATTTTTAAGAAAATCAAAATTTCAAAAAATGTTCCATGTAAAGGGTAGTTGGGACAGGGGGTGGATTTTCATGAAAATCTTTGTCGTATCCACCAAACTTCCCAGTTTGGTATTTAACGGCCTTTTCTTTTTTGAACTATGCTGCCCACACACACACTTACATTTTTTCTAAAAAGTGCTTTTCTTTTATTTCAGGGGGTCTCAGAACATGTATTTCTGGTGAAATCTTGGTGTCAAAATTTTGGGTGCAATACAATACCTTCTCTATACACTATGCACATAATACGTGTAGAGAAAGTAAAAATATGAGAAATATTGAGAATGATAAACAAGAAAGGAAGAGGCAAAAAGGAAATTACAGCAACCAAATGTTGGGTAGCTTCAGAAGGCTAACGGGGAAGGAAAGAGAAGAGGTAATACTAGGTCCATTAGAGTTTGAACAAGAGTAATATTTGGAGAAAATTGCTTACTATGTCTGTACTTAATGTTTTAACAAGGAGTATTAAAAAAAAGGCAAGGTAGTAGGGATAGGTGGAATACCAGGATAATTGGAAAGAATTTAGGGATTCAAAATGGCTTAAAAATAATTACAAAGTTACTAAATAAAATTAAGGAAAAGATTGTTTTAAGAATGTTGGAAAATAAAAGTGGTGGTACCATCTTATAAAGGGAAAGGAGGATCAAATAACCTAGAGAACTGCAGAGAAATAAATTTATTAGCTATACTGGGAAAATGTACACAGAAATATTGGCAGATATATTAAGTGAGTGGGTGGAAGGAGAATATCAGAATTTCAAGCAGGATTCAGGAAAGGAATACAGACAAATACAATACAGAATGTGAAAGATAAATATCCAAGCAAGAAAAGAAGAAGGGTATACATGTTTTTTGCAATATTGAAAAAGCATTGATACAATAAATGAAAAAGACTAGCTTATAGTTTAAGGAGGAAGGAGTAATGGATAACTTTATAATGGGAATTGTGAAATTTTATAAAGATGACTGAGCAAAAAATTAATTAAGGCAAGGGTGCAAACTGAATCCCACATTATATCATCTATTCATACTAAAAAGATTGAAAGAAAGAAATCAACATTGTCCTCTAATTGCGAGTAGAAAAATACCAGGTTTATTATCTGCAGATGACCTTATGGTGGGCCATATCAGCAATTGGGCTACAGAGCACAATTAATGCTACAGACAAATTCTTTGAAGAAAGGGGAAGGAAAGTAAATATAAAAAATCAAAACTTATGGTATTTAAAAGATGAGCCAAACTAAAAACTGAAGTGGTATCTGGGTGGTCTAGGGTTAGAGGTTGTCAAAGAATTTGATTATTTATGGTAAGGATGAGCAGTAATGGAGAATGGGAGGGGCATAACAAAGAAAATTGCCAAATGGAAAGAGGCAATAAATAAGAATAAGGATGTACAATTACAAATTAGAAGTGCCAAATAAAGAATATATGAGGCATTGATAGAAGGCAATGAATAAGAATAAGGATGTACAATTACAAATTAGAAGTACCAAATAAAGAATATATGAGGCATTGATAGAATCAAGAATGCTATATTGAATAAAAATGTTGTAGTTCTAGTGGTATTAGGAAGGTAAAGAAGAAGGGGAGTAATATAGAAAGGATATTAGAATTCTGGTTTAGATGTTTGATAAAAAAGGAGACATTTTAAAAATATCTATGGAACAGCAGAGGAGCATGGAAATACAACAGTTGACTGGCAAGGCTGGGGGAAATTGTGTAGAAGATAGAAAGGGGAGATACATGGAGGTCAGGGGAAAGAAAGCAATAAATAGCGTTTGGACAACAATAAGAAACAAAATGGAAGATTTAGAAATACAAGAGATATAGGGGTAGCCTAGAGGACAAAAAATTGCTAAGGTATATAAATTAATAAAAATGTGGAACAGAAGGGTATGTTAACTGTTCTAGTAGGCTTGAAAAGGAAGTATTAGCATGATTCAGAAGGGGTTAATGTACTTGAGAGGGCTAAGAGGCAGAAAATGAGGAGGTAACAAAAATGCAGAGTATTATATAATTATACAGGATGTACATAAATGAATATCGGGGTTTTAACTCTTTATAATATTTATTACATTCAACTTACAGTTATATATGATATGTCAAATGAAAAAGCAACTCAAACAGTTTTGTTTGTTGGCACAAGTCCGCATGTGCGTGCAATGTTTCTGCCACAATCCGCTAAACAGCGGTAGTAGCAAAGATGGCGACTAGTAAACAGAAAGTGTTTTGTGTTTTGCAGTTTGCAAAGACCGAATCTGTAGTTACTGTGCAAAGTGCATTCCGTAGTAAGTTCGGTTGTGATCCTCCTAGTGATAAAAACATTCGTAGATGGTATAATCAGTTTGAAGATTCCGGCTGCCTTGTAAAGGGAAGAGCACGGGACGACCAGGAGTAAGTGAAGAGACTGTTGAGCGAGTGAGAGTCGTTCATTCGTAGCCCAAAGAAATCAGTCCGAAAGGCTAGTCGTGAATTACAAGTTCCTGTGTCGACTGTTTGGAAAGTTGTAAGAAAACGCTTACAGCTACGTCTTACCGTTTACAGTTATTACAGGCTCTAAAGCCGACAGACCACGAATTACGTGCCATGCCAAATTCGCAAACGACATGTTTTTCATGACGATTTTGTGGATCGTGTTGTCTTCAGTGATGAATCGACCTTTCACCTTAGTGGACATCTGGGGCTCAGAAAATCCTCACAAGATGGTACAAATGTGAGATTCTCCTAAAGTGAATGTTGTTTATGCCGTATCCCGGCGAAAAGTTTATGGGCCTTTCGTTTTTGGTGAACCTACTGTAACTGGCACTTCTTACCTTGATACACTAGAGCAATGGCTCTTCCCTCAGTTGGAAGAAGATGAGCCAGAGAACTTCATTTTCCAGCAGGATGGTGTGCCACCTCACTGGCATAACAAAGTATTCGTTTGGTTGAACGTCACTGTACCCGAGCGCTGGATAGGCCGCAAGGGCCCCAATGACAGGGCTTGCTATGCATGGCCTCCGCGTTCTCCTGACCTAACGCCATGCAATTTTTACCCTTGGGGCTTCACCAAGGATCATGTGTACGTGCCTCTGCTACCAGCTGATCTCCCTGAATTAAGAAACCGGATTGAAGCAGCTGTTGCTACAATTACTGAATACACACTTATCAACGTTTGGGAAGAACTCGGCTATAGACTTGATGTGTGCCATGTGACAAAGGGTAGTCACATTGAACATTTATAAGCTTCTTGGTAAAACTGTTTGAGTTGCTTTTTCATTTGACATATTCATAACTGTAAGTTGAATGTAATAAATATTATAAAGAGTTAAAATCCCATATTCATTTATATACACCCTGTATAATAGATATGAAGAACCAGCAAACTGGAGACAAAAAATATAGGATAAAATATATGGAAAAATAGCACCAATAAAATCAATTAGTGTTAATTGATTGACCTAATGATTGGTTAAACTCTGAAGAGAAGGAGTGAGGTACTAATGACATACTCCATATGTATTCGAATACATGACAATGTTTTTTTTTTTTCCAAAATACTAATTTTCAGAACTGTTACTTGTATTTGCAATAAACGTTTTCCAAATACCATGCAGCAAAAAAGTAACTTTCAAATTTTGTGGGTATGGCAGTGTCAAAGCCTGGGGGAAACTATAAAGATTACCTCCAAGGTTGCAATGTATGCGACAGATTTTATGTATTTCATTTCAGCCAAAATTAACTGCAAATATGAGCATTTTCATTGGAAAAAAGGTGTTTCTCAGAGACTAAAATAAAATATGGAGGACTTCCTTTCATATTGGTGGTTCAAGTAATGTTGTATTGGTAGCCAATGGTCAAGCAGAGAGATATTAGCTGCCAGATTCCAGTGCTCCCATCCTATATATACCAGTTGGTACACTTCCATTTTCCCCTCTGCCTCTTTGTCGGTGTGAATTTAGGATCAAATTTGAATTAGGTAAAACGTTTTATTTTATATTAGGTTATGTTATCTTGTTAGAAAATTGCATCCATAATTTTGTTCAACTATGCTGCCACCATGCCACCATCACATATCTAACAGTAAACAATCCATACATCTCCATACTCCCCTCTCCACCTCTCTCCCACTCAAAACATGAATTAACACCAATTTGAAAAATGGGTAAAATGTTTAACAATTTTTTATATTGTTGTCTTAACAAAAAATCACATCCATAATTGTTTTTTCAACTATGCTGCTGCCTTTGCTACCGTCCCATCTCTATCATCGTGCATATTCTGTACATTTTGGTCTCTCCCCCTCAAAACATGAATTTATGTGTAAATTCAAATTAGGTAAAACATTTCTTGATATATTATAATAGCATGAGCATTAGAAATAGAAAATCACATTCACAATCGTTAAAGCTGACGCTGTCACCACCAAGCACAGACATACCGTACATTTCTGTTCTCCCTTCTCTGCCTCTCTTCTACTGACAATGTCAATTTCTGTGCATATTCAAATTAGGTTAAAGTTTTATGAAGTGTTATATTAAGTATGTTGTCTAAATAGAAAATCATATCCATAATCATCATTACAGCTACGCTCCTGGTGCTTCTACCATTGCTGAAGTCACATTCTACCATCACACACATACTGTACTCCCCTCTCTGTCACTCAAAATGTGAATTTCCTCGCCAATTCAAATTATCAATTTTAGTAAAACTTTTTACAACAGAATATTTTATTAGTTATGTTGTCTAAATAGAAAATCTTATCAATTATCATTGTTTCAGTTAAGCTGCTGTTATCACTGTTACTTTCTTTGATTACACACATCGATATATCATTTCTGTTCCCCTCTCTCCCACTCTCCTACCCACCACATGAATTTCTGCACAAATTCAAATTAAGTAAAAAAAGGGAGGGGGGACTTAATCAGCTTAAGTGCCCCTTAATTTGTTCAAAATATAAGGCAAAACTTAAAATTTTGTTTAACATTTACATTATCATGTCTTTTTATAAACTATATATACTGATATACTAAATTCCAAAATAAGTTTTGAAAAATGGGGGTTGTCTTGTATTTGAATAAAAAGTCCTAATTGGGATACGTCATCTCAAAATAATTTGAATCCTCCTAATGGTTTTTCTGGGAAACACATAAGTCAGTTGGGGAATTTAATGCCATGGCAGCTCAGTGCAACTGATGGAGACCAGGAGATCCATGGTTCAGATCCCAGCTATGGTATTGACATTTTCAGTCTGACTCTATCTTTTCAGCAATTGAAATGTTGACAGGAAAAAATAAAATAAAAACATAGGGGACTTTTTAAGAAAAGCAAGAGATAAGCATGGGAAAGTAAGGAGGTAAGAAAGTAAGAATGACAAATAGAAGAGGCGGAAGGGGGACTATAGGCAACTAAGGTTAGAATAGAATTGGTTGTTGTAATTGAACGGTTTGAAATAAAAAACTGGAATGGGCTAAAGAATCTTTTCTTTAATCGGTAGGTAGGTATCAATGCCAATTGTGTGATGTTTATTATATTATTGTTTTTTTAGGCAGGAGACTGTACATGTTTTTATGATGTTAAGCTTGGACGACGACGTGTAGAACATCATGATCATGCTGTAGTTTCTGGACGTCTTGCTGGAGAAAATATGACTGGAGCAGGTATGAAGATACTGGATTGTGTGTTGTAAGATTAATGCAATTGAAATTTGATGTTAATCTGTAAGGCCCATTCAAAATGTTGACATGCAGCATAAGTATGGTACATTTGCATGCTCCTGCGGCTGGCCAGCCAATGGGCTATTGTGTGTAAGAGCAAGCACTAGATAGGAAATGTACACCTCATTGGAGATCAACAATAAGGTCAACAGTGTTGTGTAAAATACAATTACAAAAAGTGATTTCATTTTTCATTGTCAAGAGGTCTAATTCATGGACTATAGTTACTCTGTATGGTTTCAGTTTTAAAATTTTAATAGCCATATGGACACTTTGACAAATACTTATTTGCTCTGCAACATATTTTAGAAATTGATTTGGAGAGTGAGTAAATGTTATATTAATTTCAAGTAGTTTTCCCTGGTTAGGACACTTCTCTTTGGCTTAGGACATTTAATGTTTAGGGATCCAGTTCTTAATTCATTATAAAGACACCTACAGTCTTTATTTGGAACTGTAACAGTAGGGAGAGTTTATCTTGAAGTCGCCTACAAACTGTCTCAGTTTTTCCATGTCATACATGAAAAGTCTGTTCAAATGTGAATTTCTTATAATTTGCCAGATTAATCAATTTTAAAACAAATCTTTGACACTCTTATTTACTGCACTACATTTTATCACAGTAGAAATAAACAAAAATTGACTGCATCTTCTGCATTGCACAGTCATGGTAAACTGATTGTCTTAAAGAAACCACAAGGTAAGGCAGCATGTAAGTAGGCTGTATGACTGCTGCTCTGCATTTGCATATGATCACCCAGTCATAGGAAGAAGTGTAAAATAATGTTACAGTTGGCCTGCAGAATGTACCCTCTCGTTCGATTTATTCATCCCATTTGACTTAGGACACATTGCTTGGTGGTAACAGTAAAACCTTTGTCAGATCAGTATACTAAGAAATTATATTAATATGACCAACATAAGGTGCAAGACTAGAGCAGTAGCTGGGGTCTATGAAGATAAATTTCTATGGGAAATCTTCAGGTCATATTCAAAACATATGAGAAATGGTTTCTTTTATTGAAATATAGGACCCCTTATGGCATCCAGATATTCTAGATGCATTAAAGGTGTTTTTGGCAGCTCATATAGTAAGGTCTATAAAATGAATAGTAGAGAAATAGCCTGCCTGTTTAAAGCTTCTCAATGAGATGGTTTACAAACATATTGTAAATCTGGAGGCAAAGAACTACCTTTAAATTGAAAGTGTTTAATATCCCAAATATGGAAGCTTTAAACTATAGGCAGAATTTCTTAACACTTAGACCTTAAAATCATGTGTGAGATACTAGAGATATGTAGTATATTTTGTAAAATGTGGAGTCTTCAGTTTTCACAATCTCGCATGGATAGATGAGAAGGGCAAGTTCATTTTCAATTTCATTTTCAACAATGATCTCTGACACCTTATGTAAATGTTTTGTTCTTACCCACATAAAGCATTTATTAATATTCAACTTGAGCATATATCTATTTTGTGTTACAGCTTGATATGCTACTTGCAATTTTATTTGTTAATTTAAAACATGTAAGATAACACTGAAAAACAGTTTTGTTATGCACCAGTGTTTTATTTCCCTCATGTAAACATTTTGTTATTAGCAAGCCTGAATATTCACTTTTCTTAAACTGAGCATTATTAGCAATTATACAGCCATGTTGGTATGGGCAACCTGTGTTAACATCTTGATAACTATATCACACATTCACAACCTCCTGTCATTGGTAATGGATCATTTTGATTTACCGGGAGAATTGTCATATAAGTACGTCAAATATATCCCCTAATCACCATAGTCTTTTTATAGTCTTTTCATGTAATGTAATGGCCAACATGACAAAAAAAATCTGATGTGTTACACTCACATGACTTTCTCTGGCTACTCTACAAACTTCATACGAAAGATAATTCTTCTTTCAACACCATGCTAATTGAGATAAACATTAGCAGAAATAATCTTATTACTTGCTTCCTTGTAAGTAGAAGCAAAATATGGGAGTATTATAGGTTAAAGTGAAATGAAAAGCTGGTTACTAGGTGACTGAAGTTCCTTTGTTTGTATGGACATGGAGTTGACAAATTCCTGCATGAGAAAAGTACAAGTTTTTCAAAGCTGAAACCAAAAGCAAGGAATATCTCAAAAACGATCAACTCCTCGAAAAAATTTTATATAACATAAATTGTGTGTTTTAATGTGCTCTACATTTTTTGTGCGTTAAATTTTTGTCCATCTCTTATGGTTTAGCAGCTAAGCAAAATTCTTCCAAAATAAAGTAGTCTTCAGAGGTTATTCCCAGAAAATTCAAGATATACATATTATTTGTCATATAAATATCTTTAATATACAATATTTTAATCAAAATCGTTAGAGCCATTTTTGAGAAAATCAAAATTTTCAAAAAAAGCTCCATGTAAAGGCTAGTTGAGGGTGGGGGGCATTTTCTTAAAAATCTTCGTGTTGCATCCTTGGAAGATATCAAACTTAAATACCAAGTATAGCACGTTAAAACACACAATTTATGTTACATGCTTTTTTTTCGTGGAGTTCGTCGTTTTTGAGACATTCCTTATTTTTGGTTTCTGCTATGAAAAAGTTATATTTTTCTCATACAGGAACTTGTCAACTCTGATCCATATAAACAAAAGAACGTCATTGACATAGCTACCAGCTTTTGACTATCACTTTAACCTATGGTAGTCCCTTATTTCGCTTCTACTTACAAGGAAGCAAGTAATAAGACAATTTCTGCTAATTTTTTCTGATTTGCATAAAATAAATAGAAGTATAAGCTTTTTAAGAATAATTTGTTGCAGGGATTTAGAGAAAGTCATGTGAATGGTACACATCAGATTTTTGTACTTATTCTGCAACAAACTATTCTTACAACAGCTTATTCTTTTATCTACTTCATGCTAATCAAGTTAAGATTAACAGAAATAGTTTAATTACATATTGTCTTATAGGTTCAAGGGGAATAAGGGAATACATTAGGCTAAAGTGATAGCAAAATCTCTAAAGAGGTGATTGCTATGTGATAGCCTGGAAATGTTCTTATTGCATGACCAGAATGGAAAAAAGTAAATGACTTCTCATTTGAGAAAAATGTAAATATTGGGAAATGTAATTCCAAAGGAAGGAATATCTCAGAAATAAAGCTGTTGCCAACTTTCGTCTCATAACTGGACATGATTGTCTAAATAACCATATCTATAGGATTGGCCCTTCAAACTCACCAAACTGCCAAAGAAGAAGTTATGGATATGAAACATCTAGAATCATGCTAAGCTTTAAATATGTATCCTAATGTTGTCGCCAAATACTGGGAAGCTAGAAGGAGAATGACTTCATTGTCAGTTCTGGTGTGTGCATGCTCACACACATGCACACACGCACACACACACATTTTTGTGTTGAAGATTTTGTCTTGCAGTTTACCAGTTATGTAAAAGCCATCCAGAAGAAAGAGGATTTCATAATTCCCAGAAGACAACCTTTTTCTACATTTTTTTTATTTTATTTAGAGTTCCTCAACATGTATTTCTGCTGAAATTTCTGTATCAAATATTTTAGTAGAATGCAATCTTTTCAGCCTGCTATTAACATTGTAGTAGAGAAAGTAAAAAAGTAGAAAATGTAATGACATGCCCTTAGCCCTTGTATGCTCTAATAGCATCAGAGTTTGAAAATAGCAAGAGGTGAACAAGAGAGGTAATTTAGATGATCAAAAAGATTGTTAGAGCTAGAGGAATTTAAATGGCAATATTGCTGAAATTTTATCTTTTCATACATGCTGTTCTATAATCAAGTAATATCTAAAATAAAGTGCAGATTCATATATGCACCAATAATAATTATAATATACACTGCATGTTACATTGCAACTTAAGTATATATGCATCTATGTGAATGGAATGGCAAAAACCGCAGTAGTGCTGAATACAGTACCTTCGAGAACAGAAATATGTAATGATTTCTGTACAAATCTGATTTTAAAAAATGCCTTGCAGGGAAGTGCAAAAAATAGTTTTGGAAATGTTACCTTTGAAATATCTAAATTACCAAAAATATTGTAACAAAAACTCTGGTTTTCTATAACAAATTAATTACAATCTGAATCTGCTCACAAATAATTATCTTTTGTAACAATTTTGCCATATAGTTTCTTTTCAACAAGGTTGTGGCAACAATACAGCTCACTACAAATTTTTGTCGAACTCATTCCTGTTACATGCAATGCATTTGGAGTGAACACTACACACACACAGCGATTATGGCCAAACGTGTTATAGATCAGGGGCAGTGGAAAATTATGTAATTGGTAAGAATATCTAAAACACAAAGATTCAGAGGTAAACCTTTTTCAATGCTGTATGTAATTAAGAGTATGTAGTATATTAATGATATGTAAACATAAAAAATGGCCAGGCAGTAATTATGCAGAGAAGGTTAAGCAAATCTTGTAACTTGCTGTAGAAGCAAGCATTATTCCAAACTGACAGGCCAATTAAATTAATTAAGTGAGAGTGAGAGTTTTTATCTAAAAGTTAGTGAACTGATTAAGTGGTAAGAACATTCACACATTTTTTTTGCAGGTAAACCGTACTTGCACCAATCAATGTTCTGGTCAGATTTGGGACCTGATGTAGGCTATGAAGCAATAGGAATTGTAGATTCATCACTGCCTACTGTAGGAGTGTTTGCTAAAGCCACAGAGAAAGATACACCAAAAGCTGTAGTGGATGCCACTGGGGAAGTCGATAGGGCTGCAGTAGAGGAAGTAAGTTTTATTGCTTAATCAAAATATCATTCAGGTGCTTCTAGTGCTACTTCAAATATTGAAATTCATTTTATGGTTAAAGCCTTCCTGCTCTAAAGTAATCTCTTTTGTGAACTTCAGCAAGCTTTCAAGACATTTTTAGCTTTGTAAGTAATGAAATAGGGTATTTTAAAATGACAGATATTTCACTTCACAAAAGATGTTGAATGAGGTGTGACAAATACACAGCAGTGTTCTATTTGGATATAAGAGAAAGAGAAATAATGGAGGAATGTAATGCCAACATTATATATGTATGCTTTTTTGCAATATGCAGATTAAAAATTGAGCATTTTCCAGTTTATAAAAATCTGATGTTTTACGTTCATATACCTTCCTAAATCCCATTATTATTTTTATATGTATTCCATAACCATTGTTATACAATTTATTTTTCATGGTAATAGAGATATTAATAGAGATAACTGTTTGCACGGTTTATTATGTATTTCACTGAAAGCACAAAGTAGTATACATGAAGCTGAAATGATAGAATTTGAAAAAGTAGGTATATAAATGGCTCTAAAATTTCATACTCTTTGCATTGCATCATTAGAATCAAAAGATGTAACAAAAAGTCACTGAGGGTATACAGAGAGCTAAAGAAAATACAAGGTGTAGAGAATTATATACATAAAGGTGAGGGAAGGATCTGCATGGGCCCAAACAGGGGTAGTGGAGCTGAAAGATTCAAGAGGATATTTAAATATAGAGGAATGCTCGATGTGTGGAATGCAAGACAACTATTGACATGTAAATGTATAATGTGAAGAAACTAAAGAAAATAGAGCAAAACTACGGATTGAGGCGTGGACTAATTTACCAATAGAGATAAGGGAGAAATGTTGGTGAATATGAAAGCTAGGCATGAAATCTTAGAGTTTGGGGATTATCTGGGCAAAATTAAAAGAATGGTTGAAGAAAATAAATAAAAATAGGGATCTAGATCAGTTAGAAATATAATTAAATATAAAAATGGAAGTCATCTCTAGATTTAAGTTGGCCTGATAATTGGATAACCACAGGTTGAAACTATTAGCATCACTTTTAAACAGCAACTCAAATGGCGTCACTAGTAATGTATTCCTGCATTTTCTTTGTATGGTCAAGAGATTGTAAAACAGTATTATAGAACTAATTGTATTAAGTGGAAATAAATTCTGTTCAATTGTATTGCAATTTGGCAGAAGCAAAAGATTGATGACTTTGCGCTTCAAAAAATGTATGATAGATTACTGAAAAATTCAAATCAACAATAATGAATAAGCTGGAAATGGTTGAAACCGCAAAAAAATTTGGCATATGTACAGTGCTTACTATAACAAGATTTGCATTTTGCCTGTAGTAAGTGTTAGGTCTTAAACTTCAGAGTTATACAAAATTATAAAACGTTCAATCAATATGCAGAGGTTAATAATATTATACAGCAGATGATTAGTTAGCAACAATGATGTGTATTTCAATGATGAATGTTGAGTCTACATTTGTAACAGTAAGGTCATGTGAAACAAATGTTCATGTAAATTAAAATTGTAATCAATAGGATAAATTAATATATTTGACATTATATTTAAATTTAAATTTTTTATTTGGGATTAAAATTTTTTTTTTTTTTTTAAGGTTTACTTAAGCAATATAAAGTTAAATGATTTTTAACCCTTTCATCATGATTTCAAGACATAACCTTATTCATTATGTTGATTGTGATACTATAAATGCAGACTAATCATGTATTATTGTTGATTGTGATATTATAAATGCAGACTAATCATGTGTTATTATTATTATTATTATTAATTTTTTTTTTTTTTTTTTTTTTTTCCTCCCCATGAATGAGCCCAAGAGGGACTACGCAAAGTACTTAGAAATGTCTCTTTGTTTTCCTTTGAACCCATAATTATTATTATTATTATTATTGTTATTTTGTTACTAATCATTTCTCTATCTCTCACAAGGGGTCATTGTCACATTGATGTTACAGATCAAATTGGGACTTTTTTCAGTAAAAATAGACCAAAAGTAAAATTATCTGTCTCAGATTTCTCTCTCAAATTTGGCAGTAAAAAAATTATTTACAATTAGAATAATTCACTAATAAGGGTTGAGTAGGATTTATTGTCCTAAGGTAAAAAGAAAGGAAATGGGGAAAAAACATCAGAATCAAACTAATTTATTTCATTAAATTATCTTAATTAAATGAACTAGAATCTCTTCAAACAAATAACAGGGGCTTCTTGTGCTGCATTTTTCTTGAATTGGAAAACAGGGCTTTTCCATGATTTTCGCCATCTGCTTAAAAATTTGTTAGTAGTTTTGCTTGAACTGTGTAATATTCTGATTGTGTAGCTTCTTTGTAATTATCTGCTGCTTTACCATTACCCAGAACCTCTCATTGGTGTACTGAAGTAGGGTTGTCCAGTTTGGCAATGCGTTGAATATTGTTGCTTGGTTGTAGATCTGGCATAATAACATGATGCCTTGTCAGGCCAGAATATAATAGGCTGGATAACATTCAGACTTTGTATCTTTGGCAGAGGAGTTTTCCTGAGGCACTCATTGAGGTATATATTGCTGTTGATATTATGATCAATCACAAATGCTGGTGAAAATCTCCCATCTTGTGACAGTGCCTGTCAGAAATTTTGTTATCAGCCTTACCACAGCTTCAATAGGAATCTGTGAATGAGGAACTATAGAAACATTATACATATTGGCATTCATCTCTGAGGTATTCCATTCCACTTAATCTTGTCATCAATGATGTAAAAAAGTTTTCCCCCAAAGGTATTGCTTTGTTATATAGCTTTCTACAATTCTTTTTAGCCTTTTCCTGGTCTTCTTTTCTCATGCTTGCAACCTTTTGTCTTTTATTGAATATCAGTTTTTTTTTTCCTGCTATTCATGATAGACTTGTGATATTTTGAGCTTTAAAGCAGCTTGGTGCTTAGATAGATTTGGCTCTTTTAAAAACAGTTCCCATGTTTTCTCTACCATTTTTAGATTAGTTGAAGTAGGCTGGAATACAAATCTTGTATTGTATTTCACGTCACTGGTATCAAGATAAAGTTTATTACTGTAGTTGATACATCGCATGTACTCACACCTATTTTTTGAATGATGTAATGTCCATGCACAATCAAAACTGGACTATCTGAATCTTTTCTTCTTGAGTTGATTTTGCTTTTGGCTTGACTGTCACACAGAACGTCTATGCAAGTAGCCTGTGTACTGAACTGTCTGTTTGATTGACTTTTAACTGTGGCATTCCATATACATGATGACACCTAACAAATAGAGACCTTATTCAACCTAATTCAACCCTTAATATTTAATTCCTTGCATATATCAGTGTTTAAAAGAATTAAGCAAGAAAACAGCAGTTCTTATCTCTTCAATTTTCTTTGCTTAGAGGCACCCATCACTGGGAAAAATGGAACTTAATCTATGGTCAGTATTCCTTTCAATAAAAGAACTCTTGGTTGTAAGCTATCTTTAGTGTGGTCTTGTATACATATACTAATAGCCTTGATGCCAACAAAGTTCATTGCCTGGTAAAGTACTAGGCAGCCGATCGTTATGTGAAAGGGAGACCTAAAGACATGTACTACAATTTTAAACTTTACAATTGTTTTTTCATCACATAGAGACCCAGTGGGAAAGAGAGCCAAGACATGGATATTTTTGTTTTCAATGTTTTTTCACAATAAAAATGGCAGCTCAGTTTCCAAAATCTATGTGACAATGACCCCTGGTCAGTGGAATTCAAAACGTGCTTTACTGGTGACAACTCTCTTCCTTTACTTATTACAATTAGGTGATAGAGAAAATAACAATCCTTCATCTCACTAATGTTAATTTGTTAAAACAGAAAAAGCATTTGTTAAAATGAGTCAAATTTACACTTGAATTGCTTCACTAAGTAATAAATTACCTGGACATGTTTCACAGGCCTATGTTGTCTACATCAACAACAGATTTCAACTGGCCAGGCTGTTGTCGGTATTTTTGACAACCCGCTCTACAAGTTCATTTATCAGCCACCAGAGAAAGGAGAGGAGTCCACAGAAAATACCAACAACAGGCCAGCCAGTTGAAATCTGTTGATGATGTAGGCAACATAGGCCTGTGGAACATATCCAGGTAATTTATTACTTAGTGAAGCAATTCAAGTGTAAATGCGACTCATTTTAACCAATGTGTAATTATGCTTCACTGTGTACCACTTCCAGTATTTTGATTCTTTTGATCAGAAATTGCATTATTAAAACATGGTTCAATTATATTTAAGGCATTTTTAATGTTACTCCTATTTCATTCTTTTTATAGCTAGCCAAACCCCCATCTCCATCTGAAGATAAAACTAGCACAGCTGTTCCAAAACCAGGTGAAGATTATGGAAAAGGTGTTATCTTCTACCTCAGAAATGACATTGTAGTGGGCATTGTTATGTGGAATGTGTTCAATCGCATGTCCATAGCAAGACAGGTAGGTACAAAGTTTAGAGAAGTTATTTTACAGTAAAATTTACATCCTGTGCAACCTCTGATATAATAAAGAAACCTTTAGTTTGGCCATCCTTCAAGCGACTTCTGCTCATTTCCCCTCTGTTAATCTCTCTTAAGTGATGGCTTGTAGCTCATAATCCTGAAAGCATTCACATTCTATAATATCCATGCCATCAGCTGCACCAACTTAAATCTATAATCTTTAAATTAGTAAGTTGGGGAGGGAAAGATCTGTTAGTCATGCCATTCAGTGCCTACAAGACCACATAGAAACAGAATTATCAGTGGAAAAGGGGAAATTACTTTATTCATTATGCAAATACTTGGATACTGTAAGTAGGAAACTGCTAGTCAACAAGCTGGAGGAAATGATAGAACCGTAAGTCCAAAGTTTAACTGTGACTGTATGCTGCTGATAAGTTTAAGCATTCATGACTTGGTATGCCATATTCATTGTATAAAATAGGTTAAAAAAGTGAGCATATGTTGTTCAAAGAAAAGCCAATGCCTTGCAGTCATTAAACCTAAAAGTGTTAGGTGAATAAGTTTGTAATCTAGCATCAACTATAACACACAATATAAGTACAGTTATAAGTTAAAGCAGATTATTACTTTCACCATCTTAGACCATAATCAGTGAATGACATGGCTTCCTTGATTATCCTTAGATTTTGTATTACATACAATGTTAATTGTATATGTAGTATTGCATAATACAATATTCTGCAGTTACCATTAAGTTAAACTGCACTCAAAAATAATTAGATTTATAAAACTATCATACAAATTTTCTGGAAGTTATACACAGTAATTAAATAACATGCTTGTTTTGTATGACAGTAGGATTACCATGAGCATCTTTGATTTTTATTTTGTTCCATATATATGTAAGTTCATATCAACTTTGACATAACAGGAGTGAAAAACTTTCCGATAATAATGGTTATTTTAAATAGCTATGAAATTGAGCTTTTCTGGAAATGAGACTTATACAGATCAAGTTCTCAAGTTTAAAACTTCTTTCCAGTGAAAATCCATGAAAAAAATTTCCAGAGTCACAAAACGAAATATACATCCTGCCCTAGCTCACCTAAAGCTTTCACTGCAAATATCTTGAACCAACATCAAACCTTCATAAAACAATTTCACTGGTATGAAAACCAAGAAGGGGCTCATTAAAGTAAAAAATATAGGTAATACCAAAATAAATTTGTATTTTTAAATGGGTACCCTATGTTATTTATATGCAATTGATAACATTAAAAATCACATTAAGAATAGTGTTTATTGTATTTTAATAGGGCAATTACATCCCAAGAAATTGTAATATGAAGTTGGCATTTGAGATACAATGGCACATAATGTTATTAAAATTCGAAAGTTTTCACAGCCAATGTTATGACCATTAAAAGAAATCAAAACCAGGCTTGTACACCCTGGTCCACTGGGCCTCTACTCTGGGAGAAATGTCTGGGAAACAAGAGGAGAAGACCAGTGGACCATGGCCTACAAGCTCAGGTTTGTTTTCTTGTAGTACACATAAGGTCGATTGCATATTTTGAGGTTCATGTACAAACTACTTGCAGTTAATTATGATTTGATTAACATACCACAGTGCCACAAATGCTGTTCTTGATGTTTTCATCGTTATCTAAAGGACTGGAAATAATATCGAATTATCAGGGACTTAATTGGAAAATAATAAGTTTTTCTCTTCCATGCTTTATTTAGCTCTAATAAAATTTGTAATACTTGCTAGTTATTGTAGCAAAATTGAACGTCATTGGTCAGAGTAAACATAATCAATGGCAAGGAACTAACAGAGCAAGGAAAATATTGAATAAAATTGTATGTCATGGCAATTACAATAATGTTACTGAATAATTTTATTGCTTCATTGTAATTTAAATGTTGCATATAGCAAAGGGATGAAAGTATCTCTATTTGTGCTCAGAAGGCACAGTTATTGCTATTACCAAATGGTGATATCCAAACTGATATTAATAAAACAGTAGTGCAGTACAAATATATAAGGTTTAAGTTCTAATGTTACCCTTCATCAGTTCAGGCATATTACCGGGCCAATCCAGAGGCAAAAAGAGGTGGTCATGTTTGTTGAGCAAGATTTAGTCACTATCAACAAACAGCTCCATTCCATTATGGGTCATATTACCATATTTATCCAAATACAAGACAATGTTTTTTACCAAAATATTAATGTTCAGAATTGGGAGTCGTCTTGCATTCGCAATATGTTTTCCGAACACCTTGTGGGAAAAAATTAAGTTTCAAACTTTACGGGTTCGTCAAGTGGCAAAGTCTGGGGAGTTCATCAAGGTTGCAAGCATATATTAATGGGTGCAATTAATGCTGCAGATTTTGTGCATTTCATTTTGCAACAGAAATTAGTTGTTAATGGGCCTATGAACATTCTCATTGAAAAAAAGATTATTTTCCGAGACTAAAATAAAATTAAAGCACTTCCTTTCACATCAATAGTGGACGTAATGTTGTACTGGAAGCCAAAGGTCAAACAGAAAGAGAGGGGTTAACTGCGCATTTCCCTTCCTCACACTGCACATACGTATACCAGAACATACCTCTGCCTCTCTGTGCCGTCCACAATGTGAATTTATGGCAAATTTGATAAAATGTTTTAAGATATATTATATTAAGTATGTTGTCTTAATTGAATTCTTAATCATTGCCGCCACTGCTGCCATTGTCATGTTGTACTATCACATGCATTCCACACTCTCCAACACTCCTCTTTGTATCTCCCACTCTAAACATGAATTTATGCGCAAATTCAAATTGGGTAAAGCATTTACGATATATTCTATTAGTATGATGTATTAATTGAAAATTGTATCTGTAATCGTCGTTAAGCTAAGCTGCCGCCTTCATCGCTGAACACAAATATGCCAGTACATTTCCATTCTCCCTTCATATTTCTCTCCTGCTTGCAACGTAAATTTCTGCACAAGTTCAAATTAGGTAAAAAAAATTTTACAATGTGTTATATTAAGTTATGTTGTATAAGAAAAGCATATCCATCATCGTTACAGTTACGCTACTTCCATCACCACTGCCATGTTATACCATCCCACCCAATACGTACGTTTCCTTACTCCCCTCTCTGTCAATGGCTCAAAACGTGAATTTCTGCACAAATTTAAATTAAATAATAATAATTAGGAACTTAATCAGTTCAAGTGCCCATTATTTTGTTCAAAGTATATGGCAAAACATTAAATTACATTTTCTTTTTATATAGACATGCTAAAATCCAAAATTAAGTTCTGAAAAATGGGGCTCGTCTTGTATTCAGATAAATACAGTATATGCACGAGGGTGCACATATTACATACATTCTAATAGATAAAACACAAAAGATAAAAACTTTTGTCTTCCAATATTTATGACTGGTACACCATATTATTTCTAGCCCATTATTTCTAAATAGTGAAAGCATAAAGAGCAGTGTTTGTGGCACCGTGATGCATCAATCAAATCTTAGTCAACTGCAACACAGAGTTTGCAGTTGAGCCTCAGAATAGGCACCTGATCTCTTGCATCTTTGAATCTCAAGTGTTAATTTCAAATTACAATTTCTCAAGATGTAATTGCCCTATCACAATGCAAAAGAAAAAAGGCCACACTTAATGGGTTTTCATGTTATCAGTTGCTATAAATAATATAGGGTGCTCATTACAAAAAAAAAAAACAAGTTTATACTGAAAATCATATTTGCATAGGTTTTTGAATGACCCACATATTTCATTTTAATGAGCTTTTTCCCAGCCTTCATATCCCTGAAAGTAACTTTTCTATATCTATTGTTGTTTCAGAGCTATTTGCTGTGAAAGTTGTAGATGAGTCATCCTGCATGTACTTTATTTTGGAATAGACTTAATAACAAAAAAAGTCTGTAATTTGATTTAGGTTTTGTTGCACAGAGTGCAGAGGCAGGTAAAACTCATTTTAGGAATTTTAGATAATAATAATAATAATAAGACTCATTTTAGGAATTGTAAATAATAATAATTATTTATTATTCCTTTTAATTGCAATGATCATATGAATAGAAAAAAATTATTGTTTAGGCATTATTAATGTGGAAGCAAAATGCATTTTTTTTTTCTCAGGTCCTGAAGGAAGAAAAAAAATATGACGATTTAAATGAAGTGGCAAAGCTCTTTAACATTCATGAGGAGTAAAGCAAGTTATGTGTTAAGTCCCAAATAAACAATGTTACATAAAGACAGCATAAACAAAAGAACGAAATAGGAAGCAACACATTCTGGATGGTAAAGGTTTATGTTGATATTAATGATGGAATTACTGTTTTTATTTGGGCAATAGTTACTGGAACTAAATGATTTCAGTGCTATTGCTCATATGTTGGTCTGGAGTGCTGCAATAACATTACAAATGTTGCATACTAAGGTGCTCATCTTTGGTGGTGTATAAAAGAATAGAAGAGGAGCCAAAACTAGACACTGTCTTAACTCTAGCATATTTGAATCGGCACAAAAAAGAGAAAAAATGAAACAAGAGTTAAGTTTACACTGGGAACCTCTTCAAGGTGCATTTGTTTCCTAAGTTTAACTCATTTATAAGATTGTAAAATTAGACTTAAGATTTTTTTATTCTACTTTTTTGGTAAGATTTCTAAGCTGCTAGCAACAGAGGTACTTGTCACTTTAAAGTAAAAAGTAGATCTTAAAGCAACATTATCACTGAAGGCCTGTAATATTCTGTTGTTTTGTAGATGCAAAACTGAATAATTCATATCTGCTCTTTCTAAAGCAGTTTTTATATCACCTTCCACTGGCATATTTTTCCTACAGTTTTGCAAATGTCGCTATAGATTATATGTGAGGAAGACAATATTTGTATAGAATTTCATGCAAAATAAACACGGCTCTTAGTCTGAGGCAAAATGTATGATGTAGATATGAAATAAAATATTTTAAAATAAGTACCCAGTATTGTGAATGTAAGCACTTAACAGCTATACATCTGTACACCTAGAGAATGATCCATTCTAAGCACTGCACATGTATAACTCTGCATTTTATGTCTTATGAAGCTATGGAGGAGTTTCCTTTCTTTCAAATTGCCAGTATTAGAAATGCTCCAATATAAGACTTTTGTACTCACATTTGAGGTGCGTAAATACTAAGTTTACTGCACATTTATCTGTAGATGCAAGCAGCATGCACTCTGTGAAATGCTTTTTGAACTGAGAGGACAAAAACTGGGAGGCAGGAGCGATAGACTCCTTAGTCGTGAATGTACAGACCCCACCCCCTGTCCCTGAATTCATCTATTCCCATAGAGCTGTTAACTTAAAATCTCTCAAATTTTATACCATCTCTGCTCTCTCTTCTTCACTATTTCACCACAGAGAATCTTTAACTGTCCCTAACCATCTCCACCACCCAATATTACTTTAGCCACGTGCACTTGCACTGAATGTTAAAGAAATGCACTAGAACTAATTAAGTGTATGTTTAAATGAAAATATAATTAAAATATTTAGTTATTTATCAAGATTGTTCTTTCAAGTACAAAAAATTTTATAATACATACAGTCCAGTAACTATTTCTGTTGATTTAAAAATGTCCTGTGGGAAAAGCATATTCAAATGTTAACAACTTGAACTATAAACCTACGTAAACCGCATATACTATACCTTTCTGTTTTACTTTTTAAGAAAGAAGCTAATTACAGTGATGCATTATTACCTTTCTACTTATGATAGTTGTAACTTCAAAATTGATACACCTCTTATAAATAACATACATTCCTTCATTTGTTAGTGTTGTTTATTTATTCATTCAATTGTTTTCATCCTTTGAAACAATATTCTTGTTATTGGACATGTCAAATTAAGATATTTATAATATAATATCCAGACTTACACCTATCAAATTAACAATTACATTATAAACAAACTAGATACAAAACATTCTTCTTATATACACACACACAATCACAATGTTAGGTAATGTTTACAACTTCCAGTATTTAAGTTAATAACCTAAAGGTCATAGTATTAAAATTAATAGAGTATTAGGATTAAGGGGAGACAGTGACAGACTCGGCACTGATATGTTTGTAAATTCACATCTCCTACATTTTTTGTGCAATCTCACTGAAATTTTATACACTTATCAAAAGGAAACCAGCATGCTTTAAATACATTTTTCAGAATGTTTAATAAATTATTAATGCTGTGAGAAAATTTGTAATTTTTTGTTATATTGTTATTTTCTGGTACATTTTTTCACTATTTCCAAGCAAAATTTTCTAATTTTTTGTATAGCAAAGTAAACTACACTAATAATTGTACATTTAAGTGGAGTAACTTTTAAGTAAATTATTGCATTTATTTTCTGTGAATTTTTTGATTTGAATATTTTTTTTAAGAAAAATGTTCCATGTTTTTTTTTTTTTTTTTTTTTTTTTTTTTTTTTGGTAGTGTTTAACGCCCGCTTTAACTACTTATGGCACCGCAGGCGGTGACACTGATGATACATGAATGAAGATGGAGCACCAGTGGAATGCGATGGTGGGGGAAACCGGAGAACCCGGAGAAAACCCGCCCCAGCACCGCTTTGTCCACCACAAATCTCACATGCGGTCGCTTGGGATCGAACCCGGGCCGTCTAATGTTCCATGTTTTTTTTCAACCACAAAACTGTTTATGCTCTATAGATTAAAATTTTGTTCCACTTAAATATGTCTTAGGTTAAAAGGAATAACTGCTAAATTTTATCAAAATCCTTTTAGTTGTTCCTGATATAGGAATATGAGAATTTTAATTTCCAGAAAAATCAATTTAAAGTTTGGATGAAGTTTTCCTTAATCATACCTTAGTTAAAACTGCCCATATCCATATTCCTGTTCTTCATGGTCTCTGCAGCTCTTTTAGCTCCTCTGCTCCTTTGTCTAGCAATTTTTTCTATATTCTGCACTGAAACGTCTTAGCGATGCGTTGCTCATCGATGATTCGCAGTATCTGCTCAGTGAAGACTCCTGGTGTAAAGCCCAACTTCCTCAGAATGTGAAGTCTTGCAACATTCCCATCATTAAACACTGCTGCAGCTTCCAAAGCAGAACTCTTCACCACTAAATTGGAAACAAACACAGATTTTGAACATCTCTTCCAAATAAGAGCATTGAAGCTTTCATTTGGATCCTGTGTTTTGCCATGCAGACACTTTTCTAGTAGTTCTGGTGAAGCCAATGCTCGAAAAGTTGGTTTAATTGCCATTGCTACCTCATAAGGAAGACTATTCTTAATGGCTATAAGCTTCCCCAGTTTCCTTGCTTTTCAGGAAATTGCACCATTGATTGGAACATAGGCCATGTTGGGGTGAATTGTCTGTGAACAAGTAATGAATCCAAATAGCCCACATTGCCTTCCTCATATTATCTAAGTCTGTGAGATTATTTCTAATTGCTCCACCATAATATACTTGTAGGCTGTCTATTCTCTTATTTGTTAGCCTGTTTGTGGCTTTCCATCCTTCAGTAGCTTGCCTTTATTATCTGTGACAAGTCTTCTGTCGCCCACCCATCCTCTTCTGAACATGGCCCAAGCACTCCAATTTTTCAACAGTGCAATCTTTTCCATAAGGCTGACTTTCAGCTACAGTCTTGAAAGCACTATAGAGTCTCCATCTCCTAGGTACTTTATGTATCTTACTCCATATTTTTGTAAAGACCTATGAAAAATCAGTTTCATGCTGCAGGTTCCATCTCACCACTGGAGCCTACATGATTCCTGCTCCAAACAGCTTTATGTGCTTCTTGCCATTCTAATTCTTTACTTGCATCATTATATTTCTTATGCAAAGAACATATGCAGAACAATATTTTGACATTACCTGCAAATCTAACACTTTTCCAGTGTCGACACTAATGGCTGTTGAAACTCCATAAGTATGTCCCCTCTTCATCCATGAACTATCACAAGAAACTGATACAGTTTTGCTATTAGTTGCATCACAATTTTCTTGAACTGCCACTTTCATACTCTCTTCACTTTCATCTGCAACTGCATTGAAGAGAGCAGTATTCATTGCAGTAAATTTTAAAGGACCAGACATGTTCATGATACTACATAAAAAGGTTTCCACCTTCTCTTCCAACTCCTATTTATCTTAGTCCTTGTGCAAACCTCATGTTGGCACCATACATTCTATTACTGGCTTTTGATGTTTTGAATGGTATGTCAGTACCACAGTTTTCACATAAAATGTGTAATGTGCAAATCAAACCTTCTCTCTTTCCATCATCCACCAAATTCACATTTCCTCCACAAACAGAGCACTTGCAGGCTTTTGTAAGTGCTTCTCATAGCAATTCCAGATCCACAATTCTGAAACCTGTATTTAGTTCTTGTTTTTCTTCTCCTGGCACAATACTTGGCCCAAGTTTTACTTTAGATGCACTTGGAGACAGGTTTATATTAACATCTACAGGCCTAACCCTAACCTCAACACCATTTTGCCTCTTCATATTGGTAATATGGGACTTACCATATTTTTTAAATACTCTACCAGGTCTTGGCATTGTAAGAAAGGATCAATATATTCAACTAACACAAAAAATGACACAATAACACACACCACTCAAACTATACTCTAATTCCACTAAACAGCATAAAAACTTGTCAAGCCAAGTTTTTACCTGGCTAGAAGCCTGAGAAGATTTTGAATTAATACGTCGCCAGGAAAGCTTCAGTTCTTATTTTAGCATAAATATTGTTTGTGAAGCACCACAGTCTTTTATATAACACTGCTCTGACCATAAAATGGCTGGTTCAACTACACAAAAATATTGAAGGCTTTTAAAGATATAGCTTCAAGATTCACAAGCAAAATTAAGCAATACATTTTCCACTGGAAGCTTTAAAAAGTGGGCGTGGCTTATTACATTGTTTTAGGTAACCATTAATTTATACCACTTGTAGTTCGAATTTCAAAGTAAAAATCTGGGATGATAATCCCAATTATATGTACTATCAAATAAGCAAATAAAAATATTTTGTGATTTTTTCATGATGTCTACCACCATCTCCCCTTAATGTTTATAGCATGTTGCAGTTTTCTATAAATTCTTCCACTACTATTGCAGGAATCTTCTCAGGTAATCTTGAAATTTGTAACTTCATTGTTTCTGAAGACTAGGGGTAATTTATTGTAAGTTATTAATCCTGTTTGTATAAAGCTTTCTTTAAAAAATTTTGGATTTATATGTATATGTAGATTATTTTTTTACATGTGCGTGTACTGGGATATTATAGGCTTTAGCATAATTAAAGAATTCAAAGACATACACAGAATAATAGTAGTATTTTTAGTTTATTAAAAAAATCCATCAGCTTGTTCTACAAATTATACATTAGATGAATGGTTCAAGAGTGAATGAAGGTATGCATAATAAAATGAATTTTGAAATATCTGGAATGTTTACTGTCTATATAATATAGCTTAAGCATACATTGCTGAGTTTCATTGCCAAGAGTTCAAAAGGATAAATCCATTATCAAAACTGATTTAAATTTATACCTAAAAATTTCATCAAATTTTACTTTTGGAACATTTTCTGTTTTGTTTTCACAATGCAGAAAGAATGATGAGATTGTTTTGCCTTTGTTTATTAGAGATAATTATTTTGTCACCAATTAGTGATCTGGGTAATGACAGTTTAAAGTTTGAATAGATACAAAATATTCTATTTTTACAATATTAGGTAATGATTCAAACCTAGCCCAAACCAAAAGTTTTAAAGTGTGCTTAAAAGCAACAGCTCCATAATAAACTTGCTGGCATGAAAAGAATTGCTGTGGGACCGATTATAGCACATTGGCAGCATCATTAACAAATTACGTATTTATTTTTACTCGTATCATCTGCAAGAGTAATATGTATTGTAAGCCTCTGATGAGAAAATGTTTATCAAGTATTTTACTTTCTGGAGAAGTAGTTGGGGGGACAGAAGAAGATGGCTGATTTCATAGATATGCATGAGCTATCCAGAAATTGACAGATGATTTGGCATAACTAAATAATAATGAAAGATATCAACATAAAACTTTATTTACAAAATTACAGTACCTTCCTCCATTCTATCAAGATGATTATTGTCACGTGGTATTAGTTTTTCAATGCCGATGTTATACTTTTCTACCACAAAAGAACTTATTCATTTCTTTTAATGCACAAAATGTTCGGCCAATCAAATTTTAAGTTAAATAACGCAAGCGTATAGTGATATGCAATGATGCAAAATTCTAATAGTTTTTTCCTTTCTCTGTTATATCCCTATTTTTCCTAGGTTTATCATGCTTTTTCGTTTCTTAATATCCTTCCATTTTCCTCCCCTATTCTAGCATTAAAATTGCCCATCACAGTAAATTGTATGTCTTATATCTTTTCCATATTACTTTCATGTCTTTTAAATTCCTAACAATTATTGTCTTAACCCAATTCTGGTGGGTTATATACTACCAATATCCTTATTCTCATTTATTTTCTCTACCATTTAATTATTAGCCAAACATTTACTACCTATATGTTTTCGTAAACTTCCACGGCCAATATTAAAATTATCTTGGTCCAGAGTTTCCGGTGTAGACCGCGTCTTAAGACGCGGTCTACACCGGAAACTCTGGACCAAGATAATTTACTACCTATGTTCTCCACTATTTCTGTATCAATAGTTATGTCTACACGATTCCTTAGAGTCATTTGTACTCCTCCTGATGCTCCCCTATCACATGTTTTACTTGTTTTTTCTCTCAGAAGTTAAAACCTGCCATCTCTACTAATTCTTCCTTCTTCCTATGTCTCTGCTACTTCTATAATATCCATGGATCGTTTTGCATCTCAGTGTTGTCTATCTTGCTTTTTATCCCTTCCACATTCCAAAACATTAATTTTAATACCTTTCCCTATTTATTCTTGGGTTGGTCTGGAAATTTTAATTTCTTCAGCCTTTTCCCACATATTGTTCTAGGCTTCTTACCTTTCTTCATTTTGTGCTCTAAATTGAATTTCACTACATTCACTCTTAGATGTACAGGTCTCATCAGGAATATTGGTGTGTGCCCTTGATAGCTAGCCAGATGTTTACTACCATTACAATGTTACAGTCTGTGTTATACATGTGAGTTGTTTACCATTAAATAAAAGAAAGAGCAGACAAATTTTATATTTCAGAGAGAGAGAGAGAAAGAAAGAGCATACAATAGTGTTCCTACCCCTTCAAAGGTAAGTGAATTGCATTCTTTTCCCAAGTACCCTCAGAAAAAATGGGTCCTTTACCAAGCATTCATGTATTAAATGGCACAATGATAGAAGTAGAGTATAAACTGGGAAAAGAGCTAAACAGAATTCTTATGAATGAAATCAAGCCGTTGGCCATCTGCACAGAAGACTCCCATAATTGGTGTGCCAATTCCGTTGTGAAGTACGATTGTAGTGTAATTCAATGGAATTTCATATCATATCTTGGGAGTACATTGTGTAGTATGATTGTAATAAGGTTTGAGGACAAAAGTTGAAGTTTTCTTACCTATGTAAGCGCCATGGATTATGCATCTTTTAAATTTTTGTACAAATTATTGCACTGTGTTAATTCAACATAAATTAATTTCAATTTAATATATGAGATATGTGTTCTTAGGAGTTAGTGTAGCATTGTAATACTGAAACAGGGTTTCGTATGCACTTCTAAGTGGGTCAAAGCTGTATGAAAGGAAAACTGGATAATCTCAAGATACAGTTCTCTTTGTAAAAGTAATTTTACAGACAATTGTTAGAAGCTGACCTGAAGAAGTTATGTAAAGTGCCTGAACAAAAGTTAAGCTGCTTTTACATTCAATGTTCATCTTCCCGTGTTAAAAAGGACAGTTAAATGAAAAATATGATTCCAACAGTAGCTGTGATCTGCACCAGTAAAGGTAGTGGCAGCTCGTGCCTTGCAGAGTACATGAAGGAGTTCACTTAGGTTTACTGAAATACAATGCATGACTAACATAAAATAAAGATGTATACTCACCTATTTCTTGTAAATTAAGTCGATCATCCCATTTTAGAGTGGCAAATCTGTCGATAATGGCATGTTATTTTTTATGCTAAAAGGCAAATGAGGCCAATAGAACAGGGATTGCAAATTACGGCTACTGCACAAACAAGAAAAGTTAGTAAACCAAGAGCTTTAGAATTGAATATTGTACGAGTTCCTTATTTTCTTTTAATGGATATGTCAATGATATCAGCGGGCCGCCAAAGGTTAGAATATCTTTCTAGTCTTCAATTTCCTCCTTGAAAATTGAGTTTATAAGAAACTGCATACTACATTCAGTGGGGATTCATTAAAAAACACTCACCTCACTTAGGTTGCTAAATATTACAAACACTGAAGTCTAGTAAAATCATAAATTATACTGCTCACAGTTTTATAAAACACCATTTTTACACGTTATGTATGAACAAATCCTTGAAAAATGTAATCGGCTATATTTAGGTAAAACTTGTTTGCCTACTTTTCCTGAATAGCCGTCCCTGAGTAAAGGTAGTTTGATGTTTCTATTTAGGGAAACAAATACTGCGGTAATTGTTAAATAGCCGATTATTTTTGGTAGTGTTTAACGCCCGCTTTTACCACTTGTGGCACTACAGGCGATGACACTGGTGATACATGGAACGAAGATGGATCACCGTTGGAATGCAATGGCGGGGGAAACCAGAGAACCCAGAAAGATCCCACAAGCGGTCGTTTGGGATCGAACCCGGGCCGTCTAGGTGAGAGGCGTGTGGTTTAACCACTCGGCCATGGCGCGGCCCCAACATCCGCTTAATGGCGCTAATTAACACTGTGCATACCACATACCCAAATCGCACTTCTATTTATGTGTATAAAGTAGAGTTGATATAAATTTGAACATTTTTCTAAATCTGGGGCACTAATTATGAATAAGTTTAAATAGTATATACAGATAATTACGTGACATTTATTTTTAAAAATTATGAACCATCAATCTAGAGCTTTTTACTTGTACTACAGATGTTTTAACAAAAAAGGAAATAATAGTAGTACACATGACACAAAACAATGCCTCCATTAAGTCCAAGGGATAACATTTTTCACATCTAAAGACAGGTTTAACAAAGCATTAATAACACCTTACATGTAACTTAAGATTTTCCAAATCATGTTAAACAGTTTTAGCATAAAATGTTAACGGCATGTTTCCCTCCCTTTGTCTGTAAAATGTTTAGAACATAGTTACACTGCTATCGCAGTATTTTGCTATGAACTTGTAGTATAATTTTCGATTAACAGGAATCGGAGCAATGCTTGCAAATTATAAAATATATGCCTGTGATTTCGCAATGT
The DNA here is from genome assembly GCA_030762935.1 of Hymenopus coronatus. Taxonomy (NCBI): domain Eukaryota; kingdom Metazoa; phylum Arthropoda; class Insecta; order Mantodea; family Hymenopodidae; genus Hymenopus; species Hymenopus coronatus. Next base: position 75,430,431 of record CM060881.1, read on the forward strand.
TAAGGAGAGACTTTTGTTGCAAATACATGAAAAATCAGCGGACTATATTTCATATTTCCTCATCGTAAATACACTAAGTTAATTGTGTGTATATATATTCTTTATTAAAGTTACGTTATAAAGGTTGCGGGCAGTGTTTTTAGGCATATATTATTCATTTACGCATTCCCTGGTGGATCCATCCAGTATGGCGGCGGAGATAGCAGACGACGGCTGGCAACAGCAAGTTACAATCCGGCAACGCCGTTGAGAAAAGTCAACTGGAAGCCTGTGGTATAATAGCCCAATGTGAAAATAACAGCTGTTTTATTGCTAATTAAAAAAGAAATATTGTGTGAAAATACAAGGTATAAGGGTTGGGGAGATTGTGGAAATGACCTACTAGAAAGTTCAATGACCAACGAAGCTAAACCCCAAAGATTCCGTATTTCTTTCTGTACTTTTCCCCAATCTGCTCAATTTAATTAGCAGTTTTCCGCGAAATAAGTTTGCACCTTTCTGCTGTTACTTAAGTGGGAACTTTTCTGGACATTCTTTGTAGATTATACTTTTAAAAACATTATAAATCTTGAAATATATTTCCTGAAACATCTTGTGCCAAAAGGAGGTAACCTGCATTTTGTTTATTTTGAAGCAGTTAACACTTGTTTTCAGACAGTGTGCACATAAAGCTGCCCAACACTTTAGTATTTAACAATTATTTTCGCACAATTTTGTTAAGTTTACTTTAAAGTTATAAATACGAGCAACACATATGCACAACAACAAATTCCATAAAATTGGGTTATTTTCTTTTGGCGTAATACTACAGATGATTAGAATATCCACTTGATATTACATAGCAAGTAGACTATGTTAGCAAAATGTTTAAATAAACAACCACGTTCACTATCATCACTTATCTGCCGCACAGAAGTATCCATATAATTACAACCTAATATCTGAAAATATATTTATTAAATCTACATGCTTGAGAACGTTCTCGTGTATAATCCATCTTCTTATTTCTCTGTATACAATTTCGACTATTCTTTGTTCAGGGTCTTTTCTTTTAATACTTCGACGTTTTATGAAATACGTGGGTAGCCTTAAAAATGTGGTTAGATAGGCACCTAGCAGCAGTTCGATTCGTTTTGGTGGTAGCGTAATCAAATTACTATAACAACCAGTAAATGTTTCACCTGTTGCAAAACGCTCTTTGGAGAAATGCTTAAGCATACTCCTGAGGATTTATTGCCTCCCATTGATCCCGGTGGATGCTTCGTAACAACTTTTCTTTCATCTCAGAATCAGTTGGAAATCGAAAAATAGTTAAATAGTGTAATAATTGCATGTATTTATAGATCCCCAGATGGAGATTTTAATTTATTTTGGGAACAACTGGAGAGGGTAATGGAATTCTATGCAATGAAAAAAAAAAGTACTTGTGTTATATGGGGATGGAATATTGATTATTTTTGTAAATAATGAGAAATTGAGCAGATTACAAAATCTGTTAATTCTGTATGGGTTTATGCGACCACCAAGCTTTATTAGATGTAATAATCGTAAAAGCTATAGAAAAGGACCTAGCAAAAATTATTGATACTGGTTTCTCGGATCATTTTGCACAAGTATTAGAACTTGATGACTCTAAAACCGACTCAAATTAGAAATCTTAGAGTTTTGAGGAAGGAACTTAGAGAGGAGGATATGGTTAATATTAGGGAATTTACTGAAAAATGGGAAAGTGTATACCAGGGAAATGGTGTAGATAGTAGGTTTAATTCATTTCAAAATATCTTTTGCTTTGGTTTAATATAGCCTTCCCAGTAAGAAGTAAGAGTCTCAGACAATGTAATAAAAAGTGGGTAACTCAGTGAATATTTATATCTAGGAGGAAGCTAAGACAATTAAATATTCTTCAAAAACAAGGTTTAGTTATAAGACAGGCACAGAAAATGAAAAATGATAAATTTATAGTAAGGTCAAATATAAATTTAGAGCCGCTTGGTAAATTGTAAACAAAGGAACTGGGGGACATGTTCACAAAAGGAAAAGATCTGATGTGTGACATTAACATGACTTTCTCTACATCTCTGCAACTAATTATTTTTAAAAAGCTTATACATCTATTTACTTCAAGCTAATCAGAAAAAATTAGCAGAAATAATCTTATTATTGGCTTCCTTGTAAATAGAAGCGAAATAAGGGAGTACCATAGGTTAAAATGATATTCAAAAGCTGGTTGCTATGTCACTGAAGTTCCTTTGTTTGTATGGACAGTAGTTTACATATTCCTGTATGAGAAAAGCTAAGTTTTTCAAAGCTGAAACCAAAAACAAGAAATATCTAAAAAAAACGATCAACTCCACGAAAAATAAAATATATGACATATTGTGTGTTTTAATGTACTCTACATGTTTTGTGTGGTAGGTTTTTGTCCATCTCTTAAGGTTTAGCAGTTGTGCAAAATTCCACAAAATTCACCCAGAATAAAGTAGTATTCAGAGGCTATTCCCAGAAAATTCAAAGTATACATTTTATTTGGCACGTAAATATCTTTAATATACAATCTTTTAATCAAAATCGTTAGAGCCATTTTTGGAATATCAAAATTTTCGACATTTTTTCCCTGTAAAGGGTAGTTTCGGATGGAGGATTTTTCTCAAAATCTTGTCGTCGCATCCCTGGAAGATACTAAACTTAAATACCAAGTTTGGTATTTTACCGACTTTTCGTTTTTGAGTTATCGTGTTCACAGACACAAGCACACAGAGACACACACGATCCTTTTTCTGAAAATAATTTGTTTGCATATAGAGACCCTAAAGCATATATTTCCGGTGAAATGGAATATCGAATTTTTTGGTGGAGTGCAATACCTTCCCTATACACTATATACATAGTACGTATAGAGAAAGTAATAAGGAGCACAAAAGGGTAACAGAATCCCAATCAATTATAGACTCATTCAATTTGTATTTTTCAGAAATAACAAGCAAATTAATTCAAACTAATACATATCACGCAAGTTATGAGAATGTAATTGATAATATACAACGAGTAGATAATAGAATATTTCTAGACATAATTATAGAAATAGAAATAATAAAAGTAGTGGGTGATATGAAAAATAAACAGTCGTCGAGAATGAATGGATTACCAGACTGGAAAATTCATTAAATACATAAAGTGCCCATTAGTGAATATATACAATTTATAAATGGAATCAGCGAAAATTCCTCAAAACCTAAAAATTGCTGAAGTAAGGCCTTTTTTCAAGAAAGACAATAAGTTAGAAATGGAGAATTACAGACCCATATCCTTAGTATAAATATTCTCTAAGATTTTTGAGAGGTTAATATGTAGGCGTGTCGTCTCTTACTTATTCAAACATAATAATCTTTCAGATGAACAGTTCGGTTTTAGACAAAGCAGGTCAACAGAATCAGCAATTTATCAATTATTAGATATAGTAGAAGAGTTGGTGCTTTCTTGGATTTATCCAAAGCTTATGATCAGAGCTAGGAAGTTCTTACGTTCGCCGTCCCGTCATACAGGTTACAACCGGCCATCTCGCTGCGTCAAAACAAGTAATTGATAATAAAGCAGGGAGGAGAGGTAAACAAACCTGTTGTCAAGTATACAGTACTGTTTCCAGAGATCAAAAATGACTTATGAGACATTCGTAAATGCACGTCTATTTAGATAATTATGTACAACATACAAATTGTTTCATATATACAGGCTGAGCTACTGATTTCCTTCTTTACATATGTACATTATGTTTATTTTCATCTTTATTTCAGGTAGGATGCTCGTGATTAGTAAATACGTCTTGTCAGTTCTACATGTAGCATAGATTCAGTCAGCTCCATACGTTACAGTGTGGGTAACTTTTTGAACAAATTTGCAATCAACAACATATTTCTGTGAAGCAGTTCTGTTACTAAACGATTGACAGTTTTTATACTAGAACTGCCACTGGTTTCTAAATAAGTATACGAATAAGTACATTGCTAGAAAACTTACTATGGTTGTAAAACAAATTAATCTTGCTAAAAAATGAGCAGAAGAAGGTGTTATTCGAACGTCTTCCTTCCTCTTGAAATGGTTCTGTGTCATGCAATGATATCTGTTTTGCAGTAATGGTTTTCGCTCTATGTTGACCTTTGCTCGCGCAAGTAGCGCCGCATGGTATTGCCAAACCTGGCCGCTCTTACTCTGCATAAGGAAACCGGCATGAGCTCTCTAGCTCTGCTTATGATGTTTGGACCTCAATATTTTGTCATCAAAATTAGAAAAGTACGGTTTTCGTGGGAAAATAAATTATTTGTTAAAAGTATATTTAACAAATAGAGAGCAAATTGTAGAATTGGAATTCTTGAAACGTAATAAAATGAGTACATTTATGTCAAAAGGCAGGGAAATTAATATAGGCGTGCCACAAGGATCTATCCTCGGTTCGTTATTATTTTTAATTAAAATGAATGATATACCATCATCTGTCAAACACGCTGATGATACTAATGTGCTAATAAAGGGTGCCAATGAAGATAAGTTACAAAAAAACGGGATATTAAGTAATTGCAGAATTATATTTCTGGTTTCAAGTTAACTGCTAGTAAAAAATTAAAGCAAAACTATTGCGATATCCTTCCATACATACCAAAATAAAGCACACCTGGCAACCAAATTTATTACAATACCCTCTTCATTAGAATAATAGGTGTCAATGACAGTCGGTGCTCTTTTCAAGGAAGAGAAAATATTGCCTCTTACCTGCATATTTATATTGGAGACATTAACTTATATTAAAAAAAAACATTACAATGAGCTTGAAATAAACCACAACCACCATCAACATAGAATTCGACAAAAGAATACACTATATATTCAGTTCTGTAGAACCTACATAATTAAAAATAATGTAAAGAATTTGGGTATTAGACTATTTAACATATTGCCTCAGATATCAAAGTAATTACTAAAATCCATCATTTTAAAAAACGCTTAAAAATGTTCCTACTACTGCATACGTTTTATTCCATAGATGAATATGTATCATATTGTACAAATACCATGAGTTAATCAGTCTGTGTTATAACATGTATTCAAAATATAATGTGAATTACTAGCTCTGAGTTACTTAATGATATGTAATTGAAAATTGTTTATTGTGTTATGATTTAGCCAATGCTACTGTTCACATGTCTAAAATTACTGGAAATATTTATAACACTGACACCAACATGTAAATTGTTCTAAAAGGATGCAAAATGAAAATACAATAGAATAACCCTCTTCTTTAGAGCTGTCGTATTTGCTCAACCATTGCTAAAATGTGGCGTAACACACGGCCTGGCTTTAACTTCTCCTTCACTTGCTAACAAATCACAAGACTTGACTTGTATTCGTGTCCTAAAGATGGAACCACGGCAGGGGTAAGTCTGATTTTTTTAAGGACGCTCTTTAACAGAGGTGGTTCTCAGCGTCCCATTCTATACTGGGCGTGAAAGACCACTTAATTTTGCTCAGATACTTCTTTTACCAGACTTGACGTTCTTTTACGAGCCGTAAATCTACGACACGGGACCAACAGCTTTACTTCCCTTCTGAAGGAAGCCATGCTAAGAATTTTTACACCCGAAAAAAATCCATCGCCCTCCGCCGGGTTTGAACCCTCGACCTTGGATATATGAGGTTACACCACGAAGGGGTAAGTCTGAGACGTGGCTTCACAGAATGTAACCACATATAAACTAATATTTGCAAATGCTTTAACTCGTTTCATGGATATTTTAAGTATCCAAAATTTCATTAGAGTGAGCTAACCTCATTAACTTCACCTATCATGAATCAAATTTATTATTTTTGTCAGGAGATCAATTACAACAAAGTGGTATAATTATCTCATTTCTTATCCGTTCAATTCAATTCAATTTATTTTTGTCCAGTTTGATCATGTAGATTATATTTGGATACGTCAGTTTAGATTTAGAAGTAAACTATTTACAATAGTAAGAACAGTACAAATTCTGTAAGCAGCAAGTATGGTCTATTTACAATAAAAAAATTACAAATAAGTACAGATAGCTATAAATATGAGATATTTACAATAAGAGATCAGTATGAAATGTGAGCAACCTGAGCCAGGATCACAGATATATCACAGATTTTAGACGAGAGGAGATTGTATCAAATAAGCCTCAACATTTTTTTTTATGTAAAAAGGATACAACACCAGATTTGAATTTTTAAAACATGTAATTTCCCTCAGTGACTGAGGTAGTCTATTATACAAAATAATAACATTAAACAAGTGTACTATGTTCAAATAGTGTTGTATTATGAGTTATACTGTATAATTGTTGATTATTTCTGGTGCAATGATTAGGTTTATCTTTATTCAGTTGAAATATTATGAGATTTTTTTTTTTTTTTTTTTTTTTTTTTTTTTTTTTGTGCTTTAAGACTTCAATAATGTAGATGCAAGGTACAGGTAGAATGTTTAGAGATTTAAATAATAGTTTACAGGATGTGTTGTTCTGTTTGCCTGCAATTATTCTGATTACCCTTTTTTGAATTTTAAATATGGTATCCGACTTTTTACCCCAGAATATAATTCCATATGCAATAAGACTATGGAAGTATGCAAAGTACAAGCTTCTCAACATCATGTGGCTTACCTTGTCCCTTATTACCCTGAGGGCAAAGCATGTTTGACTGAGTCTTGAGGCCAGCATCTCTATAAGTGTACACATTGCAGGCTTTTATCTATCCATATTCCTAAGAATTTAATACTATTCACATATGTGATGGATTTATTTTCAAGTTGTATGTGAGGCCTAAAAGCGTTTGAGTTTCTTAGATGTCTGAAGGATATAGCTTGAGTTTTTTCTATATTAATTACCAGTTTATTTTTAAGGAACCATTGCTGTAACTGGCTCTCCGAGTCTCTTATATGGTCCGCAATATAGGTTTTGTTTTCCATTAAAAGAAAGGTTAGTATCATCCGCAAATAATGTTGCATGGCATTTTTTGAGTTAAGCTGGTAAATCATTGATATAAATTAGAAATAGTAAAGGTCCTAGTACTGAACCCTGGGGTACACCCATATTGAGGCACTTTACAGAGGAATTATAGGATTTATTTCGATTACTGAGGTAGGAGGAAATCCATTCGCTTGCGGTTCCCCTTATTCCACAGCATTCCAGTTTTCCAGAGAGTATTTAATGGTCTACAAGGTCAAAAGCCTTTGATAAGTTTAAGAACATACCTATGTTGTGTTCCCTTTGATCCAACAAGTTATAAATTCTATCTATAAAGCATGAATTGTTAACACAATGGATTTACCTTTTATGAATCCATGTTGGGCAGTATTTAAAATTTTATGTTTATTGAAAAATGATTCCAAGCGGTTGAGCATTAGTTTTTCAAATATTTTTGAAAGTGAAGTTAATAGTGAAATGGGTCTATTTATGATCTGGATTTGGTAGGTACTTTTGCTATTGTCATTAGAACCACTTTGTGCTATCTGTTATAAACGTTTAGGTTCATAAGCCGTAGAGCGTTGCCAAGAGACGTTTTTGCAAGTAGAGAGAAGATGCAGTTGTGGCCAAACTCCACGAATGCGGAATAAGAGGGAGTAGCTGATGGGATCTATGAAGATAAAAACCCCCAACGATCCTATGAAGAGTCAAAAACTTGATAATCTGGCTCATTTCACATCTGAAGAAGATGTTTTCAACACTTTCAAATAATAGATCGCCTATGCAAGTTTCGCACATCTTAAACTATACCTTAGGGTGCTGTGTGTGTGTGTGTGTGTGTGTGTGTGTGTGTTTACCCAATTAAGTATTAATCTTATTTCATAGGTATCTGTAAATGTTATGATTAATTGTATTGTGCACTAAGGGAATTCAGATTGATAATTATGAGCTGAGAGCAACATTTGACAAATTTCTCTGGGTTTACTAACTCACTGATAAATTAAAATATTGATCTCTTGCACTTCCATACAGTCATGACAAACTTGTTGCTCCATATCAATAAACACCACTGCTCGTAAAGCTATTTGAATAAATGTTTATGCACTATTAATTTTACTGCAACAGCTTTCCATGAATCAAGCAGGAATGTGGCTGCTTGAATATTTCAATATCAAACAAATCAGTAAGCAATTATTATGCAAGAGTATTATAACATATTTAACACATTAAAGCATGTGTTAGACACCCATTAAAGGAAATTCTTGACTAGGCATGAACCAAATGATGCGAAAGTTTACGCAGTTCTATTCAGTTGCTGAACTTCAGTTACCAATTTAAACTGTGTTGCATATTACAGCTCTAAACATTACTTACAACTAGAGAAAATTTCGTATGAGGTTCACTGACAAGAACACAATTGTCTTGAATCCCTTGCATTCATTTAATGTAAAATTGGGACTTCGCTAGATTTCATACGGAAAATGTTATTGAGGTAATTATTATCTTTGACCATTTATAAGACTATTTTTTTTTTATTTTTACAATGAAAATGTAATATTTTATTTCAACTATATAAATAATTAAGATGTAAATGGATTTTAACCACTTGAATAATAAGTTAGCAGCTTTTATTTGATCAACACATCTTAATTGGAATAAATTATTCAACTTCATGCAGCAATTAGTTACAATGATAGTTCTCATTTCTAATGATCTGTTTAATGTTATTCTCATCAGTCATGATAAACCCCACAGCTTAGCTTCCATGTGTATCCATAAAATTAAGCTATATACGACCAGATATAAGACACCTTCTTAGTCCTGGAATATAGATAAGATTTAAAGTAACAAAAATGTGCATTCTTCATGCCGCAGAACTTCAACATGAATTAAAATCACCAGAAAGAATATTCTGAATTAGTAATTCTAATTAGTGTCCTCATCTTCAGAAATATTACATTAGACAATTTTAATTTCTGATCATATTGCAATTCAAGCATAGTTATTGTAGTTTCAAAAACTCAGTGCCAGAATAGGCAGATTAGTAATTAAATTGCCATTCTGTATAATTTTCACTTAACTAAATGCATTGAATAGCAAGATCAGAAGGAGTTAACATAATATGCTAAGAATGTTTGTGACATAATGTATGTTTATTTATTAATTTGACTTCTATTTAGACATTAATGATAAAATCCAATTAAATGGAAGAAACAATAGAGAAATTCTGAACCAAATGGCAGTAACAAAATATCCAGTTGATTGGCATAGAGCAGAAAATGCTCTAAAACGATTCCAAAAGTGACCAAAAATAAAATGATATAAGCTATACGAACTTTACCAACTTAGTTGTATATCAAGTTTATTTGTATTCATACTGGCTTACTCAGAAATCTAAATAAGCGCAAGTAATTCCTAAATTATTATTGGTCAATTGACTGGGAGGCATTTGAGTATTGTTACATTATTACATAAGCTATTTTGTTTAGTTTATGCTGCGAATGATGGGATTTATAGGATATGTATGCAATTTGTATGTTGCACATTATACATGATATTATTTGCAATGTGTGTCTTTATGCTTCAGGAGTTTTAAAACAATTGTGTGTTGTATGATGTTTCTTCAAGCATTGCTAACCATGGGATTAAGAACAACAAAATAATAATATGCATTCTATGTTTGGTGACAAAATACCAAAATAAAACTTTCTTAATACTTAGCATTTTCCCTTTCAGTTTGAATTTTAAAAATTGGGAATTCTGGTACATACAAATCTAAATGAAAATGATATACATTGATGATTTCCATTATTAAATTCACATGCAGTTATGCTACCAATGCATTCACATGCATTAGATGATATGGTGCCATTTTGCAGAAACCATACTCTGAACACTCAACTGGAGTAATTTTTCCGTTATGCATTACAAAATACTTAGTGGACAGTTTACCTGCTCCAAATACAATATAATAAATAATAGCTTTTAACTACATCGTAGACACGTTCTTGCATAGAAACTTTAAACAACTCTAATTCAATACATTTTGCTTTTTTTTTTTTTTTTTTTTTTAAAGAAAGGTAAAGTTTTGTTACTGCAAGACTGAAAAAAGTGACATATAAAAATGTTAATATTGGTTGATATTCTTCTTTGCAATCCACAAAGGGTTATTCGCCCATTTTTGTCTCGAAACAAATTAATAATAATAATAATAATAATAATAATAATAATAATAATAATAATAATAATAATAATAATAATAATAATAATAAATAATAATAATATATTGTATATGCAGAATTCTATGATAAGAATAAATTATATTTTAATATGAGTACCAAAAGTATTGGTAATGTTGTTTCTTCCATTATTATGTAACCTTACCTTAAAACAATGTTGACGTGTCTCTCTGTCATAACTAAATTTTCAGCCTTGCAAACGTTGTGGTAATCATAGGCTTAATTTAGCCAATGGTGGCATAACTGCAATTTGTTCACAATTGAAGGGGTCAGCGCAACAGTGGTCTAACTCAGAAAAAGATTTGCACCACACTAGTAAAAATTGTTAGGTATATCTCAACATTATATTAACAATACTCAATGTGTTATTGTGTAATAATCTGGAAAAGTGTCAGTGAACAATCATTTCGATTAAAATTGGGTTTTCGTTATTCTCAAAGAAACCAGGTGTGTTTAACTGAGTTATGCTCAATTTTTAAAAATATTGCTTAGACCACTGTTGCACTGACCCCCTCAATTTGTTTCTCGTTTTATCTGAAAAATAATGTCAGAATCTTAACTAAATAGGACTACTTAACATGTCTGATTTACTTATAAAATCGTTAGGTAAGGCCAGTGCAAATGTAGGAAGCTCATGCATTTTGCTTAGTTTAATCTAAATTGTGGCACAGAGGCTTCGCTTTGCATTACTGGATAAATGCACAAACCCGATTCTCTTACAGCAGTGTGGTTAAAATACCCTCGAACAACCAACAAGACTTAAGCAAAAGATGCACAGTCTATAGAATAGACCAATTTTATAGTATTGTCACGTTACACCGGTAAGGACCTGGGTATTGGATTTATTATTACACACCAAATAGTATTGTTTTAGTATTCTGTCACATTCTTCTAAATTCATGCAGAATCATATTTTACACATTTCTTGATTTATGAAATCTTTGTTAAACTTGTTTACGTGACCGGGTTCTGTTGGGTTCCCATTTCCTAGGAATGTTTCATTGGACTTTACCGTGACGTTAGTTTCCTTATGGAAACTTCTGGAATCATGTTGCAGCAATCATATACCCAAGGTCGCGGGTTCAAACCCGGCGGAGGACGATGGATTTTTTCGAGCGTAAGAGTCCTTAGCATGGCTTCCTTCGGAAGGGAAGTAAAGCCGTTGGTCCCGTGTCGTAGATTTATGGCACGTAAAAGAACCTCAAGCCTGATAGAAAGGCCTCTGAGAAAAATTAAACGGTCTTTCACGCCCAATATAGAATGGGACGCTGAGAGCCACAGCAGTTAAAGAGTGTCCATAAATAGCATGTCATTTTTTTATGTTGCAGCAAGTGTCGCAGACACGCTGTCTCTTCAGCTGCCAGCCCTCCCCCGGCACCTGCCGGTAGGGAAACCTCCGCCTCGCCATCGCGATCACCATGGCCTTTCACAGCCGCTGCATTACCAGCAGCCAACTTCGCCACGTTAGCCGCCACCGCTGAGTCCCACAATGCCGTGGTTCGGGGGGTCCCTCGGGGTCTCTTCACCCAGCACCTCCTCGCCGCTGAGCGGATTATCTGCGACAGAGGCCCAATACCATTCGTTAGAGTGGAGCTGCAGGACCGAGCAGATCTGGACGCTACCTTGGCGTCAGGGTTGCCCTTATTAGGGCGACTCCTGCACGTTGAGGCCAGCAGACAGGAGCGACATCGGCTCTGTTGTCGCTGCTGTGCCTACGGGCACAGCCAAGATGCCTGCTCTTCACCGCCGAGATGCCACTTCTATGGCACCAACGCCTACACTTCGGAGTGTACTGGACACGACCTCCGCCACCGTCGCCGGTTCTGTGCTACCTGTGTGGCATGGGACACTTCACGGGCATGCTCAGTGCCCCAGCTACCCCAAGAGCAGGCAACCAATGCAGGAGCATGACCGCACAGCACCACCTACACAGCCAGCGCAGCTACAATTGACTCCAGCACCAGTTTCATACACCTTGCTGCAGAAAATCCAGGGCCTAAGGACCTGAAAATTCAGGACCTCTATTCGGAGTTACTAAATCTGACGGTCAAGCTGACAGCCCTGGAAGAACGGCAGCAAGATTACCAGGATGCAACAGTCTCATCTCTCCAACATCTCCACGACTACTAGAATATCTCTCAGACATAAATCACATTGACACCTGCATATATAAAAATACCGGAATCATTAGGATGATCGTCATACAGGAGGTGAGATGTCTCAAGGAAATGCCCGATAAACCAGCAACTGCGCCGGGGAGGCCCTCCAATCTGAGGGGCCGCCCACGTTATCACCACCAATTCCTCACACCCATACCCTTAATTCCACAATTCCTCACCCTGAATCCGCTGTGGTGGCAGTCTGGGCCTCGGCCAAGTCTGCCTCCCGGCCGTCATCTCTTTCACCCCTGGTCACTTCTTCCGGTCAGTTATTCGCCTCGAATCCGCGGGTGCAATCATGCGGTACCGCCTATCCCCTTTTTCCTTCCAATTCCGGTTGAGGCGTTTTTAGTGGGTATGCCGCTAATGAGCGGAGAAACTCACATATCCTCCTCCAGGCTGGGAGTTGAATGCATTAATGCATTTTCCCCCTCCACTTGAAAAAAAAAAAAAAAAAAAAAACATGTAACTTTGATATCAACGTTCTGCAGCTCCTGCTAGATTAACGTCGATACTTCTCCAAGGTAAGCCTCGATGGGTTCCATTATGAAGTATTATTGCTGTTGAGACGCGCAGTCAATATAGTTTTTCCTTCCCAATTATTGTGCACCCCCATCTCGGGTCCATCCACTAGAATATACATCATGCAACCAGTAGCTTAAGCGAGTGTAGTTTGCTGCCTAATCCTATCCACCTACGCTTCCCAGATATGGGCGTCACAGTATTAGTTCGATCCCTAGCTAAAATTACCTATAAATGTATAAACAAGCTATTTCTAGAGTTGTATCATAATTTGGAACTTCAAAGCTTTAAGAATTTCCCAAACTTGTTTTTGACATTTAAGGTTCAATAAAGCCCTGATTTATATCGAAATACATTACAAGCACTGTTTTTTTTTTTAAATACCTTATATTAGAGCTAATGTACTGACTATAAAATATATCTCTTTTGGTTTACCGTAATGTATGATGTTTTCATTTGATTTACTCATTACCACAGGTTAGGGTATGCTCATACATAATTTTTTGTTATCAGTTACACATTATTTCGAACTTTAACTTACCAATTTCGTCACATAATATTGATCAATGTACGCCCCACTATTCATAAACACAACGTATTTGTTTACACTATTCTCAGAGAGCGTTTTACTGTAGGACGTTTTTGTGACCTACCCTCATCTTGACACAACATATGCAGCATATCTGTCAAATTAATTGTATTTCCAAGTTTTTGAAGTAAAAATCAAAGGACATGGGAAGGGAAGAGATCTCTAGTTGAAGGAATTTTTAATACACTCACATTTTCGGCATGTCAGAAGCTATTATTGGTATCCTGTATAAATGTATTACTATAAATATACTTTATTTTGTTCAGAATACATTATACATGTATATGAAGTAATAAAACGTAAATAAAACTAATGTAATGACAAGTAATAGATTGCTTTTTGCTCTAGATTGCCGTCTGCTCTTGATATACAGTGCTGCAACATCTATGAACATGACTTGTTAATTGTGGGAAGCAGTGATATAACCCAAGCCCAAATACCTTTATTTGTTTGATTGGTTGAAATTACAGCACTATTATTATTGCTGTAATTATTATTATTATTCCTTCCAGTTCTACCGAGGCAGAAGCTATACACCCAACAATCAGATTTGAACTGATAACTCCACATCCTGAAGAAAATGATACACGAAATGAAATGGAGTTTTATTTATGGACGCTCTTTAACCGTTGTGGTTCTTATTGCCTCATTATATACTGGGCGTGACAGACCGTTTAATTTTGCTCAGAGGCCTCTTTATCAGTTGAGGTTCTTTTACGTGCCGTAAATCTGCAACACGGAACCCACGGCTTTACTTCCCTTCCGAATGAAGCCATGTTAAGATTTTTACGCCCGAAATAAATCCATCGTCCTCCGCCAGGTTTGAACCCGCGAACCTGGGCATATAAATTAGCATGCTTAACCATTACAACATGGAGGGTGACATGCACAAAATATGACTATATATGAGCCAACCCTTTTTTGTAGATAGATATCAAATTCAGAAAAACTGTGCGAGTGGTCGATCTCTTCTTTGGCATACGGGGGGAATTATTTCAAAACATGTTTTATGGCTAAGGGAAATATATATTAGAAATAAAGAATAGAGCCTCGGATTGTTACAAAAATAATAAAATGGGCTATAGCCTTCTGAGAAATTATCTTTATGGGAATATTAAATTTGAGTGTGTATTGCTATAGGCATAGTATTCATTCTATCATTATTATAATTGTGTTGTTTGCTTTTTATCCATAATTATTGTTATGTGATATATTCATATTTTAAGTGTTGTGTCATTAGGAAAACCCTAAATAGGTTCAGATGGTTAAATTAATAGATACAACATCTAAGTTATTTACGTAATTAAGATTATTTCTCAAATAAATTGTTGTGTCTACTATTGATGTAAAAAACTTTAATATTATACTAGAAAAAATAATCTAATGTGGTACATTGTGCGTCTATATAGGATTTGCCTGACGCTACGCGGCCAAATGACCCAAAACGGCAACATTGCCGGATTTTCGTACACTGAAACCTGAATATTTACATATATCTACAGATACTTTCCTGAGAATATACATTTAAAATAGGTTAGAAGTTAAACTAGAAATTAAAATCTTGAACTATATAAAGCTATTTAGCAAAGGTCTTATAACGTTATATTTTTATGAGTTTTAGGGTTTACAATCATCAATACATTCGCATCATAGGAAGTAGGACATATGGGCCAGTTTCACTAGTAATCAAAGCGAGTTCAGTGCGGTTTTATAACTATACTTTTAAAATTGTCAGGCATGTTTTGTCTTTGGAAGCTGAAATAAAAGAACTTTATTTCTCTCTCTCATCCATGCTCTCATCTAACGTATATACCTCTGCCAATATAATTTTACATGTTTGAAACCAAAATGGGTGTCTCAACATTTCTGGTAGTGTGTCCAGACCTTGTATCTATTGTCCTTGATAAATTTGGTCTATTACAAGATGCCTGTGTTGTCCTTTGTCCCATATCTGTCAAAAGAGAAATTGCTAATGAAGTGTGTGGACAGTGAACGTGGTTTAAGAATAATTACTTAAATAATTACAGTACGTAATATACCTCGATATGGCTGCATGATATGCACATGTTTAACCCTGACAAGTGTAACTAAGCGTATTCAATATTTGTCGCCATCTCAATGTCTGATATTTGTATACAAAATTCCTAATTTAATAATGCGATCATGTCACAGAATTACAGTGCATCTGGTACCCTTGTGGTACTTCCTCATACTCGCTCATTGGAATTTCGAGAGTTGGAAACTGGTAAAAATATAAGTAAATAAATAAATTGTGTGCTCCCTAGTACGGTGGTACAGTTTTCCACAAAAACGGGCTTGATCTTGCAGTATTCAAAAATTGAACCTCCTCTCCAGTCAAGTTCTGAAAACAGTTTTAAATCTAGGCGTTTTGAACATAAACATTAATTCTTCAAATTATTAACGAATCTCAATGATTTTTAATTTTAAATAAGTACAGCGAATGAATTTACGCAAAGTTACGTTTTGTTCAGTCAGCAATGAAAATTTGAATTGTAAATCCTTAGAGATTGGAAATCATTGTGCTATCACAAGCTTAGTGAACAGTGAATTAACTCTATAAATATTCAGTACTATATTGTACATAGATGTTACCAAATACTACAACATTCTTGTACTATTGTTTATTTAAAAGGGCATAAGCATAGAACATTCTTTATTGTGTAAATTATTTTATCAAGGATCTTTGTGCTCTTAAAGCAATAACATTCAAACTAAAGGTTAAAACCTATGCAATTAAGTGGTAGAATGCTGCTTTGTCCTAGCCATAGGTACAATAATAGAACTTGCCCGACAACTTGCTGTCTTCTTCAAGATTTTCTATGTGAATCCAAGCAGCAGATCTATACAAATACAAAGGAAGCAAATTTTCATGCAATATAGCACCTATAAGTAATTGTTGCATTTCTTTGTTGTAGAGGTTATCAAACAAACATGGCATCTGAAAAATTTAGTTTATTTTCGAATTTTTTTCAAGATGCAAATAAGAAATGTGCAAGCTTGTTATTTAATGGAATTGCCCAATTAAGATTTGTGTTTGTTACCATATTGGATTTACAGTAATTTGGGAGAGAGTAAGCCAACTATGTCAAAAGCATATTTGAGAGTAAATATTTAAGCAACATTAAAATGAATTTTCTACTTGCCAAACTCATGGCAAGATTAAGAGGATTTTTTCTTTTGAACATGATGTGGCACCATCTCTACTAGAATTTGCATTTATTCATGGCTAAATCAGCTTAAATGGTTTACATGCTATTATTAGCCATTATTGGTGACCAGTTTCTTGAAGGGGAAGAAAAAAGATTGGTTTATCTCCCTTTCAATCTAAGAGTTTGTAGACAGAAGGTTATATCAGATTTGTCAAGGTAATTTCATTTTTGTTGCTTAGAGAATACAAAGATCTTTTAAAGTTTTCAATTTGTACTTCTGTTTCTAATTTTGTCATGCTCCAATTCATGTAAACTGACAATGCTCGATACTCGAAAAGAGTCTATAGGCTGCTAAAATTACAATTACAATCTCACAACTGGCAAGTGAGAAATTCAATTTTCAAGGGTTGATTGATGTTACATGTCCTCCTTTCATACTTGCAGGTAGCAGCTGTGTTTCTCTACAAAGCTGTAAGAAGATGCATGATGTATAACTTGGTGTCATTGTTTGCTTCCTGATCATAGGATATTAGGTTTGTATTAGTAATAGGCATATTCCTAAATATATTTTCCAATAAAGCAAATCAGCATTAGAACAAAAGCGCAGTATAAGAACTGAATACTCCTCCTCACTAAACAAAATATGAATAAAATATATGCAGGCTGCAACATAATATGTTTCAAATAAAGGTTAAAAAAATCTAATATAATAGATTCGCATAACCTCTACCTATTCAGCAAGTCATTCTTACAAAATCTTATTATTATATATACTTTGTTAATCAAAATAAACATTTACAGAAACATTTTTGTAATGTATTCCTTGGAGATGCAGTGGATAACAGTGAAGTAGAGTAGGCTTAAGTAGTAGTCAAATCTTTCATGAGCTGGTCACTATGTTCAAATTCTGTTGCCTTTGCTCGACAAGAGAAACAAAAAAATCTGATGTGTTCTACTCGCATGACTTTCTCTACATCTCTGCAACAAATTGTTGTTAATAAGCTCATATGTCTATCTATTTAATGCTAAAACATTAACAGAAATGGTTTTATTACTTAATTTCTTTATAAGTAGAAGAGAAATAAGGGAATACACTAGGCTAAACCGACAAAATGTTTTAAAATGTGGTTCTATGGGATTGAAATATGTTTCTTTGAATTGATAAGTCCCCCTTGTGAGAAAAGTTTAAGTATTTTAAAACTGAAAACAATAACAAGGAATATCTCGAAAAAGCCAACTCCACAAAAAAAATTTATATGACATAGGTTGTGTGTTTTATGGTGATCTACATTATTTGTGGAGTAAGTTTTTGTCCATCTCTTACAGTTTACCAGTTATGCAAAATTCAATAAAAATCATCCAGAATAAAGAGGTCTTTAGAAGCTATTCCCTAAAAATTTAAGAAAAACATTTTATTTGGCATGTAAATATCTTGAATATAAGAGATTTTAATCAAAGTCATTAGAGCCATTTTTGAGAAAATCAACATTTTCGAAATTTTTTCCACTTAAAGGGTAGTAGGGGGAGAGGGGGATTTCCTTGAAAATGTTTGTCTCTCATCCTTGGACAATACCAAATTTAAATACCAAGTTTGGTATTTAACAGTCTTTCGTTTTTTAGTTATGCTGCCCACACGCATGCATGCACACACGCGCACACACAAACATATGGACCTCTTTTTAAAAATGCATTTTTTTTTATTCAGGAGGACCCAAAACATGTATTTCTGGTGAAATCTCAATATCAAATTTTTGGGTGCAATACAATACCTTCTCCAGACAGTATGTACATAGTACGTCTAGAGAAAGTAACAAATAGTGAGAATTTCTCCCATTTAAAAATTGTATAAGTATTATAAAATTGCAACCAATAACAAGAAATATTTCAGAAATGGTTAACTCTCAAAAATAATGCATTTGACATCAATTTGTATTTTAACGTGATCTACATTTTTACTTTCTCTAACCCCATATGTACAATGTACATAGGGATAGAGAAGGTATTGTAATGCACCCAAAAATTTGATACCGAGATTTCACTGGAAATATATGTTTTGCGGTCCCCCAAGTCCGAAAAAAGCATTTTTAAAAAAAGGTCCGTGTGTGTGTGTCTGTGGACAGCATAGCCCAAAAACAAAAAGACCATTAAATACCAAACTTGGTATTTAGGTTTAGTATCTTCCAAGGATGCGACACAAAGATTTTCAAAAAAATCCCCCACCACAAACTACCTTTTACAAGGAAAAAATTTTGAAAATTTTGATTTTCTTAAAAATGGCTCTAATGATTTTGATTAAAATCCTGTATATTAACTATTTATGTCCAAAATAAAATGTATATCTCGAATTATTTGGGAATAGCCTCTTAAGACCTCTTTATTCTGGATGAATTTTGTTGAATTTTGCCTAACTGCTAAACCGTAAGAAATAGAAAAAAATTTACCATACTAAAAATGTACCTCATGACAAAACACACAGTTTTTGTCCTTTACGTTTTTGTTGTGGAGGTAACCGTTTTCGAGATATTCCTTGTTAATGGTTTCAATTGTGAAGTACTTAAACTTTTCTCACATGGGAAGTGTCTGTTTTTCTTTTGTTCTACTCCTGGCCAAGCAAAGAAGTGATTTGCAATGACAATTGCATAACGATAGCTTTTAAAACATTTGACAATGACTTTAGCATAGTGCATTCCCTATTCCCTTCTACTTATAAGGAACTAAGTAATAACATTCTGCTATCATTTATCTTGATTAGCATTGTGTACAAAGAAGAATAATCTTTTGTAGGAGTTTTGTAGAGCAGCTAGAGAAAGTCATGCGAGTGTAACACATCAGATTTTTACTTTCTCTATACGTACTATGTACATAGTGTATAGAGAAGGTATTGCACTCCACCAAAAATTTTGATACCGAGATTTCACCGGAAATATATGTTTTAGGGTCCTCTGTATCCAATAAAGGTATTTATTTTCAGAAAAAGGTCCATGTGTGTGTGTCTGTGAACACGATAACTCAAAAACGAAACGTCGGTAAAATACCAAACTTGGTATTTAAGTTTAGTATCTTCCAGGGATGCGACACAAAGATTTTGAGAAAAATCCCCCCACCTTAAACTACCCTTTACATGTAACTTTTTTCGAAAATTTTGATTTTCTAAAAAGTGGCTCTAACGATTTTGATTAAAATATTGTATGTTAAAGATATTTCCCTGACAAATAAAATGTATATTTTGAATTTTCCTGGAATAGCCTCTGAAAACTACTTTATTCTGGGTCAATTTTACGGAATTTTGCATAACTGCTAAACCGTAAGAAATGGACAAAAACTTACCACACAACAAATGTAGAACACTTTAAAACACACAATTTATGTTATATACACTTTTTTTCGTGGAGTTGATTGTTTTTGAGATATTCCTTATTTTTAGTTTCAGCTATAAAAAACATACTTTTCTCATACAGGACTTTGTGAACTCGTGTGCATACAAACAAAGGAACTTCAGTCACATAGCAACCAGATTTTGACTATCACTTTAACCTATGGTACCCCCTTATTTTGCTTCTACTAACAAGGAAGCAAGTAATAAGACTATTTCTGCTAAGTTTTTCCCGATTAGATGAAGTAAATAGAATAATTTGTTGCAGAGATGTAGAGAAAGTCATGTGAATGGAACACATCAGATTTTTTCTATAGTTATCAGTAATATTTCACAATGGTCTACCAGTTATTGAAAAATCATCCAGAATATAGAGGTCTATTCTCAAGAAATTAAAGATATACGTTTTATTTATCATGAAAATGTCTTAAATATATGGGACTTTAAAAGACGAAGGTTTTCATGGCCAGTGTTCTGGTGAATAAAAGATTTTTTAATTCAGGGATGCCTGAATGTAGTTTTGGTGAAATCACTTTATTAGGAGATTAATTAATTTCTTAATCAGGGAATTAGGGTGGAATGCAGTACCTTCTCTATGTGTTAGAGAAAATAAAAACTGGACGTAATATAATAAATGTAGATTCAAGTAACATTCTTTTATATGTGGTAATAAAAAATAAATAACTATAGTCTGCTTCCCTAATCTGATACATTTTTATTGTCTGCTGAGCTGAGAGGGGTGGACAGGGAGTTAGATGCAAGTACAGAATATTCAAATATACATTTTATTTGTCATGTAAGTATCTTTAATTGTTGATGCCATTGATTTCAAAAATTGTTTCATGTTTGGTATTTAACAGGCTTTTCGTTTTGAGCTATGCTGCCCACAGACACACCCTGACAGACAGACACACTTATGGACATTTTTCTAAAAATGCTTTTTTTTTTGTTTCAGGGGGTCTTATAGCATATATTTCTGGTGAAATTTCGGTATCAAATTTTTGGTACAATACAATACCTTCTCTATACATGTACAAAAAGTAATAGGTGACTTTTACCAATTTTGGTGTGTGGATTTAAAAAATGCATTCTGTTTTCCCATAACACATCTCATTTTAGCAATATGACAATGTTCAATGTAAATATAATTTTAAAAGTTGCAAAAATATTACAGAGTCATATACAACTTTTAAATAAAATAAAGAACATGAAAGTGCACCTGAATTTGAGAGAAAATGTTATCTTGTATACTCCTTTTTCTTTTCCCATGAAACTTCAGTATATATGATTTTATAGTGTATTCTCTGGCAGGTTTGTGCATGCAAGACACCAGTAGTTATTGGCCATCACATATACTTTGAATGTCCCTGATAATATCATTCAACATCTTTCTGGTCCTGGTGAAACCTTGCACCTTGCTCTTCATTGACAGCTCCTAAATTCGATGGAAAGTAGTCAGGATACGATTTGAGAAAATGAAGCTTAAAACTCATATTACCAAACAATCTGAAAATTTCCAGGACATTTCTGACAATTTCTTTGTATTGAGAGTCTTTCGCATTGAGTCATTTTAATAACAGCTTTTTTATCCAAGTTCTAGTTGTTGCCTTTCAGGCCATTGGTCAGTTTCCCAATGTTTGTCCCTTGCCCTGCTAGAAAACAAGGGGATTTTGTGTATCCTCCTAGTTGCTATTATGAAGCAACACTGCCTTAAGATTTCGTTTAGAAGAATCAATAAAAGGTGGCCAGTTGCTTGGCTCATATGCTTCCCTGCACCCCTGTTGAATAAAGTTTCACACATCCATACAAAACACAAATTGATCTTCTTTTGTGTAGTACTTGATGTCTGCCGGTGGTATTTCTTACAGTCAGCAACTTTTACGTGCAATAGTAACAATTGTCATGGTGAATTTGCTACTCTCTCCATATCACGGTTTGACAAATGGCACTGCCTTCCATTTTCCTTCATACCAATAACGTAATCCCTCAACACAACTATTACAGCAATATGAGGTGCAATTGATCTATCCTAATCACCAACTTTCTTTGCATAGCAGAAAGGATGCTCATATTTATCAAAGTAACTGCTCTCTTTATCACCTGCTTTCCATAATGGCAACCAGCACACTTACAGGAATGAAAATTCAAACAAAGCAGAATTGTTGAATATACTTAAAGACAGCTGATTGAGTATGATTAAGCATAACTGATGTCGGCCAGCATACTTATGGAAATAAAATCATGTGATCAGCTGAAATTAAAAAGCTTTGAAAGTGCAAGGTGTTTATTACTGAAGTAATCTTAAATGTGACTTTGTATGCCGAATGTCTTTGCTCCAAGTACTGGGCAAGGCTAACCTTTTCAACTTTCCATTGAAGTTTATTATGATTAGTGAAAGAATTATTTCTGGAATACTGTAAAGTAAACTTATGCTCCTTTTTCACTTCAGCAGGGTAAGTACAACAGCTGCTGTGTATCCACTACTGTACAGTAAATAATTTAATCAGGTAATATAAACATTAGGTTAATCTAGGGTTAAATCTAGACCAAATGTTTGCTAATTTTAAGGTTAAAGCATTTGTTTAAGCTAGAGATAGAAATTGTAATGGTTCAGTGAATGGAACTTTTCCAAAAACTAATCATATCTCTGATTATATGACTTCAAAATAACAGTCCTCCAAATCTGCACTCTATTAGTCTTCCAACTAATGCGATCATTCAATTACTTTATAACAGTTAGTTGTATGCATATAAAGTGAGACTTGCTATTTGTCCCTGCTTTAATGCTTCTAAGTTCCAACAGAGGGTTGTGCTCATGAGAAATTTTCCAGTCATCCAAATTTAACTATGCAATTGAGTTGATGCAATATACATAAAGTAATTCCGGGAGAGACGGCGCAGTCCTTGTAATTCAACTATCAATCAGCAGAATGCGCACCAAAGCATATGTGGTGTTCAGTGGCTTTAAAACTATATGGAAAGATTCATTGTGTTTTTCATTTATTGTTTTTGTAGCTTCTGCAACTAGTTATTCCAGGTAAGTACATTATACATGCGGTGAAAACTTGTTTCACTCAAAACTTACAGTGACTAAAGTAGAGGCACATAATTTTAAATGCTTATTTGACAAAGGACTTCATAGATTAAATCTGTGTATTTCCGCCAATGTTGGTGGGCCTGTAAGAATGGTAGATGGGAGTGCCATCTATCTCTGAAAGTTAGATGGTGCACAGTAATCTGGTGCATACGTTATGTCACTAAAGTTGTATGTATCATATTTAATCCCATATTAATACATTGAATTAACTAAATTATTATATCTGCATTACAATATTTTTGAGGTACAGAATACAGTATTTTAATAAATAACTAATACATATAAATGTGTGTGTATTTCTTTAAAATATGCTGATTAAGGTTTAAATTGCTGTGTTAACCTAGTTTAAATGTTTATTAGCACAGGCTTCTTATTTATTTTATATATTTAATTGCAGAATTAAGATGCTTAGAATGTATCATAAAAAGCTTGGTGTTCCTGTTCGAGGCCAACGGGAGGAGACAAACTTACGGAGCAATCTTACGTGTTAGAAAAGGAAAAATTGGAATCAGAGAGGCTTCTAGGTACTATGGTATTCCAGAAAGCACTCTTAAGACGAAGAAAGGCTTCAAACTCTTTGACCAAAACTTTACAAGCCTTTTTATGTGGGTGTTTTTGGGAGAGAAAATGAGAAACGGTTAGTGAAACACATAAAAAGGCTTGCTTCGATGGACTTTGCTCCAGACAGAAGATCAGTTTGCAGAATGGCATTTCACTTTGCTCATCACTGGGTATAAAGCACTCATTTAACAAACAAAAGGAAAAGGCAGGCTATGATTGGCTACTGTCTTTTATGGACCGAAACCCTAAATTAGTCTGAGACAATCCCAAGGGCTTTCTGTTAATAGAAGACGAGGAAGAGGTGGAAGTTTTCTTTGATTTTACTTGAAAAAATTATGACTGAACATCAATTGTTCAACAAACCTGCCAATACATTCAATATGAATTACAACAATATGGTATACAACTTATTAATAAACCAAGGAAAGTCCTTACTGCAAAAGGTTCAAAGAATGTTAGTGTTTTGATCTCAGCAGAGAATGGAGAAACCATGACTTATTGCGTGCAACAATGCTGAACGAAGATTCCTTCCATCTGTTCTTGTTATGAAAAGAACAAACAAGAAAAGAGAATTCCTTGACGGATTACCACCAGGATCAGATCTTTATATGAATAAAAAAAACACAGAACTCTTTTTTAAATGGTTCAAAGAGGTTTTAGTGATGAAGAAATTTCCTGGAGTAAATCTGCTAATTTTTGATGGACATTTTTGGAAATTTTGGAAGTAGCTGATCAAAATGGTGTGGTTTTATTGTGTTTACCCAGTCATACCACTCATGCTTTACAACCATTAGACAAAGCTTTTTTCAGTCCACTAAAGCAGTATTTCAATCAAGAAACGCAAATTGTCATGAAAAATGACCTCACCAAAGAATTTGAAGAAAAGCAATGTAAAGGAGAAGTAAAGGAGAAAAAGAAAAGGGAAAGAGCTGAAAAGAACTATGCTAGTGCAGCGAAAAAAACTCAAAAGCTATAGGTTGAAACGAACAAAATAAAGTTCAAGAAAATCCTCCATCCTCGAATACAAATAAATGTGTTAAATGCTGAAAAAATTATTTTATTATAAAAAGGAAAGAAGACTAGTTGAAATGTGTGAAGTGTAATAACTGGTAACACGAGAACAATGTACAAAAGAATGTCTTTGTGGCAGGGATGCAGTAAGAGAAAAGAGCATGGTGATCGAAAATAAGACAATTTGTAGGGAAAATGAAAGTTAATATCTGATTTTGTAGTTAACTTCTTTTTGTGAATAAAATAATAAAATTTCAGTAATATTTGAATTGATATAATCTTTGCGCCATCTATCCAAAGCAGTATGAGAGAGATAGCACATTGTTATATTTTTCAAAATTATGATTTTCACAAAGTTATTTAATACAAGTCAAATGTTAATATTATAGCAAGTCATTAACTTATGATATTTTGTGGACAAAATCTTAACTTTTTATTGCAAAATAACATTTTGGGGTAAATAAATGCAAAAAAGTGCACCATCTCCCCCGGAATTACTTAATATTTTGGAACCTCACACCATAGTATTACAGAGTTATACAAGATGGTTACTACAATGCTAATGGAGATGAATTTTTTTAATGCAACTTAAGTAAGCAGTAATTATCATAAGTATTTAGATGTTAACTAGAGCATATTCAGGTGTCCCAGAATTTGATCGTAGAGGGGTCCAAAATAAACAGTTTGAGATAGAGGACCAAGGGCTGTGGATTCTAAATTCTTTGCTGCAGCATAAAGTATATTAAAGGTTAACACACCACTGATCAAACCACAGTGGACCATGACATAAGCACCTGGATTTTAGAGAGCGTAGATGTAGTGGCATTATTTAGTGCTATGGTTAGCGAGTGAACATCGGGTTATAATGTCAAAGGAGTTGAGGGTTCGAGCCTCCGTAGATACATTTATTTTTATGTTGTCTCCTTTTTTGCATTTTATAATGAGCCATTCATATTTTGTTGTCCTACTCAATAAGATTTATTTGTACGACAAATAAAATAAATGTTATGCATGCTTAGCCTGCAGGTGCTGTGTTGCTTGTAGGTGCAACAGAGAACGACAATTCAATACCAATTGCATTTAACACCTTAAGGGGTACTTTTCTTTATACCCCTTGAAGGAGTTTCTAAAATACAATTGTAGGCACAGTTTACAATTCATGAAACAACATTATCATTGTGTCAAATGAACTTCAAATGAAATAAAAATATACAACTACCTCTGTAGTAAAACAAGTATCTACATAAAACTAATTAAGAACTATATACTAGTCAGGAAAGTGAATTCTACCTTTTTATTTCTGCATGAATGGCAAATGGAAAGAGACTTCAAAGAAAAGAACCTTATAGAAAATTCCAGGATTGTTACGAACCTCACAAGAAGCTAAAGTTTGTGTCAGTAATAGTTCATCTGATTCAAAGGACATCTCGTAAGCAAGGCTCTTAAGCATGTGCAGTGGTACTACGTGGCAGCAAAGAAAAGCACATGGGTTTGAAGTTTGCAGCTTAGAGCTCTCCATTTCACACCTCATTGAAACAATTTATTTTCTTACACATAATGTGTATACTTTTACAACATAAACACAGTGTGTAGAAATTCATGGTTTTCAGAGCAGTCATTTGTAGGCATTAGACAACATTTTCAGAAGCCGTTTTAACCACTCGAGCTCGAGTGGTTAAAACAGCATAATACCTACATAATATAAAATCAAAGTACTGCCTTTCGAATCCTGGCAATAGCACAGATTCTTTTATCCACTGCTAAAATCATAATTGAATTACTACATTTCAAAGCATATATTACATAAAAGTTTTCATCGAACCTAATTGTTTTATTGCATTAATCTGTGCAGGTCCCTTGACAATTACTGTTTTAATATTCAACACTACGTAGATGTCATTTACTCTTTTGAAAATAATTTGTATGGGTGGGTTTATCGTTTTGGTTTTAGAAATGTAAACTAAGCATATTAAGCTACTCTAATGGTGTACTCTTTGAGTAAAACAAGAAAATTAAAAAACTAAAAGCTTTGGAGAGTGGTGTGATCTTTGTATCACTGGATTCAATGTCCAGTGCAATACCAACTCACCCAACAGTATGTTTGACTACATATGATCTGGATCAACCGAGCTGTTATCAAAGGAGTGAACACCCTCAAAGAACTGGCAATTTTGCCAAAGTTACAAGTCCAATAATTTTAAATATGATATTGATTGTGCACCAATACTGCATTCCTTTGACTGCTGGCGTACAAATGAGAAACTCTGAATTAAAATAGGACTTACATGTCCACATTCTTTTAATTTTCGACCATTGCTGTGCGATCCAGAAAACATGCCATAACTTTGACATTTGGCAAAAGGGATAATAGGTTTCCTATCTCAAACTGTTTATCTAAGACCTCTCTAAAATCCTGCCAATTTGTATGGTCATATTCTAGCCACTGTATGTGTATATTCTGTATACTGTAAATAGTATGTTATAAATGTATACATAAATGGTGAAAGGTAGGGAGCATCATCTTCCAACTTCTTAATTTATTGGAATGAAGAATCACAAGTTGTTGCAAAAAAAAAATCTGACACAAAGTAAGAGGGAACCAAGAGTATCTGAAAACTATGGTGCTATGTAAATATTTGTGGATGTTCTTTACTGTTTTGTAAAGTTTATTTGGAACTTAGTTATGTGTTTGCTACTGCTATGTGAGAAATATTCTGAAAAGTTATAATTTTCCTTAACTTAGTTTAAACATAATTAAAATATTGACACTAAAATAATTAAAGCAATCAAAATTAAACTAAATGCAATGTAATTGAATTTCTTGTTAATATTCAGTAACCATGATAATGAGTGAGCCAAAAAAGTATGAATCTTCTGTGCAGTGTTTTGCCATCTACTGCTATCATGGAAAGGCATGGATGCAACATTTTTAAAACTACTTTTAAAGGCTTTACCTACCAATTTTATTGAAGTTAATTTAAACTGGGCACCATCATTTTCCATACATTTTCAGACCTCTTTAGGAAACTATCCATCACTCCCATAGTTCATTCTTGTATTACCTGGTGGATATGTTCTTTTAATTTTTAATGAATTTGTTTTGTACACTTTATGTTTTAAGTTACCCAAGGGATAGAAATCGCAAGTGATTAGGATGGGTGACCGAGGGGTCCACAAATCTCTACTAATAATTCTGTCCTGAAACACACTTTCAATTGTTCTCATTGAAAGATTGGCTGTATGAGCTGTTTCAAAGTGTTGTTGAAGAAAAGGTAAAAATCATGTTCCCTATCTGTTAGTTCTCTAAAAAAGGGAGCCAAAATTGTTTTCACATATGTATGGGCGTCAACTGTTGACTCAAAAATAATTGACCCTGGAGCTTTTACACTTGGAAATCTTTCTGCAAATCATACTTTTACTTGGCGAGCTGAATAAGTTAACACATATGAATCATAAATAAAATGCATTGTGCACTAGAAAATATATACTGAGCCATAATACAGTGTGACTAAGTACAGGACAAAAAAATAAATCACTTGTAATTACTAAACTACACCATATCACTGTCAACTCAATACTGCATTTTCAGAGAAAAACTGTGTCAGAAATGTGGCCTTGTTTACGACAGCAGTGCAAAATCATGTGTCCACACGCCCAGTGTAAAAACACTGCACAGCTGGTTTGAAGGTTTTTGATTAACTTGGAACCACATACACAATATTACTGGAGAGCTCAAGTGTTCTATACTGCAGCAGGATTGCCAGGCATTATATGAGTTGGAGGCTTGTCCTTTATTAATCTCATACAGGACAAATAAAATCCTCTATTTAAGAAGAATAACATCTGATATGTTCCGTTTTTGTAACTTTCTCTAACTATTGTGGAATGCTAATCAAGATAAATATTAACCAAAATGACCTTATTACTTTCTTGTTGGTATAAGAGAAATAAGGGAATTACATGGGTTAATATCTTTAAAGTGCTGGTTGCTTATGTGATGGCATTGAAATTTGATTTTGTTTGCATAACAAAAGAAAAACGAATGATGACTTCCCATTTGAGACCACCTGGGGGGGAGAAAAATGAATGATTACTTCCCATTTTGGAAAAGTCTCTTAAGTATTGCAAATTTTAGAACCAATAACAAGGAATATCTCTGAAATGTTATCTCCACAAAAAAAAACTATAACAAATTGTGAGTTTTGATGAGACCTACATTTTTTGTGTAGTAAGCAAAAGTCATCCAAAGTGAATAGGACTTCAGAGGCTGTTCTCAGAAAATTCAAATAGACCATGTAATGTAATCTGAGCTGGTAGCTTTACTGATTAGTCTGAACTCAAAAACAAGCTTTTAAATAAATTTCATATTTAGTTCTGCATCCTCAAGGATGCAACACCAAGATTTTAAGAAAATCTCCCCCCCCCCCCTTCCTCTATCCTTTACTTGGAACAATTGTTGAAAATTCTGATTTTCTCAAAATAGGCTCAAATAATTTAAATTAAATACCATATGTTTAAGATATTTTCATTCTGCATAACTAATGAGGCAATAAGAGATAGACAAAAACTTACTATGCAAAAATTATAGATTTTATTAAAACAAGAAATTTGTCATATACATTGTTTTTGTAAAATTAGCCATTTCTAAGATATTCCTTGTTATGGTTTCAGTTTCAACTACTTAAACTTTTCTCAAACCAGAAGTCAATTTTTGTTTCACATCTCTTTTATTTTATTCCCAGGAATGCAAAAGAGAATCGAACATCAATTGTTTCACATAGTGACAAGCTTTTAAAAGATTTGACTATGGCTTTACATAGTGTATTCTCTTATTTACCTTACTAATAAGTGTAGTACTAGTAGGCATTTCTGCTGATGTTTATTTCGATTAGCATGAAGTAGATAGAATAAACTTTTGTAAAAATAGTTTGTACAGAATAGTCAGAGAATGTAACACATAAGATTCTTTTTTTTAAAAAAGAATATAGTATAAGTATTCTAATTTCGTTGATTTATTAATAGATTCCTTTTATTGCAGGTAGGGTGCGAGAAGGAAATTAGTACATGATGGGAAGAAACAACACTGAGGAAGGTGAATCTTCAGACAAAACCTGCAAATCAGATGATACTAGTGGTCGGCCACTAAGGAAAGCACGTTACCTTTGGCAATTAAAAGGAAACTATCATATGAAGAACTCAGAAAATGAAGCATCTAAGCTGTTTGCTGCAGATGAAAACAAAGACAGAAAATGTTCATCAACAGAAATGTTGGAGAACTGTGCCTCCAAGTGCCTCAAAGAATTGCCTCCCACGATGCAGGAGGAAACCAAGACTGGGGGTCACTCTCAAGAAGCAAACAACAAGGCTTTATCTGAAACTGAAGTCAATGAAAACACTGAGATTGCAGAAAGATTAAAGAAACGTAATATGCGGCTCTGTGAAACACGACTAAGGAGATGGCAGGACCGTCAGATGGCCTGGTGCTACTTTGACAATACTGTCAATAGCGTTATGGAGGAATCAGGATTTCTACCATTACTTCAAGATACAGAAGCACTGCTGGGAAACTTCAGAAGGAGAAGAACACAAAGAAAGAGGGTTGAAAATAGAGCTGTTATGATGGCAATACATAGTCATGGTCTTCAGCGATCTGAAGTAGGCGGCAGTGTTCTGCCATCTGCTACAGAAGACAACACAATTGGTGAAGAAGTGAATAGTGATCACAGCCAATCAGAGGTTATCTTTAACTACAGTCAGGGCCAGAATGGAATCGCCAAGAACAGTATTGAAAATATCATTAATTCTGGAAGCGAGTCATTTACTGAAGACAGTAAGGATGATTTGTACCTTACTAAGGAACAAGATAGTAGCAGTGTTTCAGAGAGTGACTTTTCTTGCAAGTCAGTAGACTCAGAAAATACAGTACTTCAGAGTGTCCACTTAAGTCTTCCAAATAAACTGGCCAGTGTAGAAGATGAAAGTGTTTCCATAATGGAGCATACAGATTTTATGGACAAAGCAGTGGCTGTGGCCATACAAAAAAAGGGACTAAGTGCATTCAGTACAATGGAACATTGAATGAATATTGTTTTAAAGTAGTGTATATTAAGTAAATGGTGGTCACATTGGAAGATCAGGTAAAAGTAACAAAAAAGGAATTTTACTCTAAGCAGGTGTCTCCAATTTTACAAAAGGCTAATATTCCAAATGACCATTTCTCTCGCTAGGCACTTTTCTTTTAACACTATAAAGCAACTGATGCACTCAGTAGAGATGGGCTTATATGCTGTAAAACTAGGCAGAGAAAATTGCAGCACCTGTCAGACTTTCCTTTGTGTGTCCACAAGCTAATACAGTGCATATCATTTGCAGAGTGACTATGAATTGTAACTAGTCATTAATTATAGTTTATCTTATACTGTTGCTGGATCAAATGCTACAAAAGCTGGCTCTTTCAATAAAGTATCCATAAAATTTCTTCATTTAGTTGTTTAATGGAATGCAGTGAAGGCATTTTTGCTAATATTTTTTTGTTAGAAATTCTCTATATTTGTTTTAAAGTCAGTAAAGGAATTTAAATTTGAAAGAGTAAATTAGAACATTTTTGATAATGTTGCTGCATAACATCACCCAGCCGCATATGAAACTCGCAATGTTCTGCATAATGGAGCATATATAGTTGGTATTGCAAAAAGGAGGGAAGGCAGCACACCCATAAGGTAGTGTGGAAAGGATGAAATATGCAAATAACAGTGTGGAAAAGCAATGATGCTGTGCATAATAATGGTAATTGCAGTGCTTCCATAGTTTTGCGGGTAAATGCTGAAGTAGGCAATCAATTACATTAGGGAAAAATTAGGAAGGCGAAAAATGGTGCAAAGACAGAGCACCCATAGGAAGGCTGGGAAACGATTAAATATGTAAATAATAATTTACTACCAATGCTGCTATGTTTTCGTTAAAAAGACACAAAGCAATTGATCTACTTTTATTTTATAGTAGCTCCATTTAACCCAAAATATTACTTGGTCAAATGTATTAAAAGCACCATAATTGTAGTGTGAATGGATAAGGTATCTTCATTTTCTAATAACATTAATTCCTTTAGCTAGCTTATGTACCACATAACCTCAAATAACCAACATAGGAAGGTTAACCTAAAACGCTATACTATCAGGGGTTCCATCATTTCTCCACCATTTTCAGATTCCAAGAAGGATTATTGGTTACTGTGTGTAGTTTATAACTTTTTAATTTTAAAGAATTCTGACAACAAAATATACTTTATATGTGAAACAAGTACATTTTTATTTCTTTATTTAAACAATTTGGCAAAAGGAATAATAGTTAATACATAAAAATGTATTTTTGATGTTTGGAGGAATTTAGTAACAGTGACGGTCAAATTATATGTGGTATTAATTTGTTGAGTTGGTTAATTTGTTGTAAGTGATGTAGTGTTAATAAAACCAACTCAACTAATTAATACCACACATAAAAATGTATTTGATTTTCACTGTTATTTTGTGTCATTGACTCCATAACTGGGAGAATTCACTTAGTATTGCATGGAGAAGAAAATTAGAGCATACTAAGGCCATTTGATAAACTGGTGCGTCACCATATCATTGAATGGAGAAGAAAAACAGAGCACTAATACTGCCATTTAGCTACATATAGCCATGCTATTACTGCCATCTTGCAGCTGTTAACTGGTTACATTCCCTTGGTACTGTCTGCTCATTTTTACAGCATTTTTTCATTTTCTAAAGTTGGTATGGATTTGTGGTGTTGTGCAGTATACATTACCCATTTTTTTTTTTTTATAAATAAATTGTTAAAGGATATCTCCAAAATGGGCTAGTTTTCTTGGAATAATGAACTATTTATTTTGTATTTTGATTCTGTAAACTATAAATACCTAGAGTTTTCATAATGTTTGAAAGAAAATACCCTGACCCTATCTCAGAAATCTAACTCACTATATGGATAAGCTATAATTACAAGCTTGCTTAGTCATTTATCTCCCTAAATCCTTGGTTGGTCAGAATCCTTAGTGGAACTGTACTATTGTCTTCCTCCTTTCCACAGCCCCTGCGCATTTTGCATGCATAATGTGACCTTTATTATCCCTTACATTCAGAGGCTCACATAAATCATTCAGTATGGCAGGGTTTTTCCTGTGATTTTCTTCAGCAAATTGGACATTTTAACACAATGAATTAAAGTTCCCTTTATGAATTAAATAAAATTGTTGATGCAGGACAGCTGTACGGCATGCATTGTTAAGATCAGGCTATTTCACCTTAGGTGTGCACCTAAAGAGCACTCATGACTTACAGGGATATGTATAGAATGTGCAACATAACTGGGAATTGAAGGAAAGTTATCCTCATGGCTGAATCAACTGTTGAAGTGAATGGGCAGGAAGAGTGACCTTTGTCCAATAGCATACTGGCATTCTTGCTCTCCTTCCAGCCCTGCTCCAAGGTTTGTGGTTGAGTACGCCTGAGTACTCAGGCAAGTTGAGTTGGAATAGCCTGGTTTAGATGATGTGAATGTAGTCATAGTTTAATTTTTTGTAGATTTCACATTTTCCAACAGCTATTATGTTGTGTCTTTTACTTTTTCAACAGTTCAATGAGAAGAGAATTTCTACATTGGTTAATGTTATGAGGACATATGTCCCATTATTTTCACTAGAGTATTAGCATCAGAATTTGGGAAAACTGAAAATTCTGACTTGAGTTTTGAGACATTTCTAAGAATTTTAATTTCTAATTTGCTAAGATTTTAAGTTTTGTTCACAAAGTCTCATTAAACAGGCTTTAGCAGCTGTTGAATTGGAATGAAGTTCTGAATTGGTGTTAAAATTCTGACCAAAATAGATTGTTATATATTTGACTGTTATCCAGTTGAATTGGATGTGTTCAGAAAACAAAAGTTCCTGAATGAAATTATAGTACCCTCAATATACATATTGCTGTAAAATATATAACAAAAGTTAGTAATAAATACAATTTCAGGAGCAAAACAGAGGACAGATTATTATTATCAATGCCCTAGGATGGTTAGATGTAACTGATTAAACATATATTAGTCTTTCTATACAGCTTCTTGAAATTATCTTGACTGTTCAAATTCTCTTTGTAAGAGAATTAAAGTTGCTTTATTTTTAAGGATGTGTGTTGTAAATGGCTAGATTTGTTTGTAGCTGTACTGTAAAGCAAAATTTAGAAATGTAGTTGTGTGTAACCATTGTTGCTTTAATGATCCAGTTAAACCTTATTTTATTGTAGACTCATAACAAATAAGAAACCATACAATAAAAGTTTAAGCTGATCTGCAGAGTGCAGCATTTGTATTAGACTGCTCACTACTGTATAAGTGAAAGTTTATTCTTCTGTGAAAGCAAACTTTATATTTATCATTTTTTACTTTTTGTTTTCAAAATGCTAGAATGATGAAAAATCAGTTCATGCTATTCCATGGTTGCTACAAAAAGTAACAATGCCATAACATATTGTGAAAATGTTGCTGAAAAGTACAATGTTAACATTTTACGTACAGATTGTCTCAAATTAATGTGTACATTCTTTGCAATGGCATACAAGTTTATCTCTCAAGGGAAGTCTCTAACATGGACCAGACAGATCTAATTGGAACTCGGCATAGAAACTAAATAAAAATCACTGAATTTAATCATGTAATTCAGTTTATTGTAAATTGAAACCAAGCATGATTATAGATAAAACAGTAGTATACTGCAATCATTTGGCAAGCTGCAGCAGAGCTCGTATAATTGCACAGGGTAACTTCATAACCATAACAAACTGAAATCACTGCACACAGGTTCTGAACAAAGAAATGTGACATTAACACGTAAACATAAATTATTATAAAAGTACAAATATAGTATAATAAAGTAAAATAGTATATTTGACACTGCTGTGCAGGTATCCTTGACAAATACTATGATAGTATCTTCAATGAAATGAAAGCACCAGAGACACTGACTGAAGGGAACCTGGGAATACTTGTGCATGTCACAACTCCAATGTTAAATACATTCTTAATTTCATTTGTGAAATGTCAAGTGTTTGTTACAACATTGTATCCTGATTTTTGTCACTCATAAATATGTATATTGGTATAGCTATCAGTGGACAGCTGTAATTGTACACTAGTGAGTGCAGTTTCATAATAAAAGGTCTGTCAGGAAACTGTCCCCATCTGCCTGTAGTTTCACATCTTCTCCAATTCCTCACATGTAGGTTTTATACTGATGCAAAAAAAAGACATTCAGAGTTGAACATGTTTTGTAGTTACAAAATAGTTAAAAACCAATTGGAGTTGACACTGTGAAGCACTGTAGTAATTTAAAATAATACAGATTGAGTCGACCAGACACTCTATGGCTTCACATACCTAAAACTTTTCCCGATGTATTTCACCTTCGGTTGAAGGCATCAAAGTGTCGACTGGCTGGAACCCTGGTGCTTCTGTGGGTCTTTCTTCTCTGGGGTGGAGACATCTGATGGCAGTTTTATGAGGCTTAGAAGCGAGTTAACTTCTAGCGGAATGTCAAAGTTATAAGGAAATCACTATGTTTTTTTATATAAATCTTTTCCCAATTAGTGATGGGTCAACAAAGAAAGAGCAAGCACACTTCACTAAACCTAATGGTACCTGTTAATCTGCAATAGAAATCCATTAGCAGTTCAAGGCCAAGGTTATTTCTGTGCATTATGAATGAAAACCATAAGTGGGACAGTTTTACTTGTATTGCACATGGAAAATTGAAAGAAAGTTCAAAATGTAGCACTTTTGGAAATGTGTAAAACAAATATGGAGACAGCATGCAAAAATAGGCTTTTACTCTAGTTTTGTGCAAAATTTTTATTTTCTG
The DNA here is from genome assembly GCA_030762935.1 of Hymenopus coronatus. Taxonomy (NCBI): domain Eukaryota; kingdom Metazoa; phylum Arthropoda; class Insecta; order Mantodea; family Hymenopodidae; genus Hymenopus; species Hymenopus coronatus. Next base: position 75,466,035 of record CM060881.1, read on the forward strand.
AAGACCAGCTCGAAGTACACAAAACTTGAAATAACTGGTCTCAAATTACCAGGGCTCTACTGTATTTCTTAAAAAACAAATATAGAATTTTTCCCTCAATTTTCCAGTCATAGTAGAGATTAAAGCAACTGTATACCAGTGTGTGGTGCCATGCAGATTTTGAATATTGCAACTGAATGCTATTCTCCTCTAATTGCCAGTGAGTCTATATATTTTAAGTGACAGATTTTGATATTTTCCCGGAAGAAATAATATTTTTGTTTTTAAATTAAAAATTTAAATTCCTTTTTTTTTTTTCCTTTCCAGTTCTTTAGCCATAGAAAGGGCCCACTTGTGTGAATTCTAATCGTTAATTGTTACGCCCCGATCTCTTAGACTCTCAAAGATTGTCTAACATATAGTTTTTTACTATCCTTGGAGTCTCTTTTCATCCTTGCAAGAAGACTTCTTGGGTTTGTTTGACATATTCACAACTTTCTACACACACTTCAATTGCCTATTAGTGAAAGCCCTTTTTTTTCCCCCCCAATATTTGTTCATAAGATTTTAAGTTTGTTTTTCCATCCATATACTTATGTTCTCAAGTGTTTCCTCTTTATTCGTTCAGACTATCAGAACTTCTACATTCTGTACTGGAAAGATTACACAAAACTACTAGAACTCTCATTAACTATTTTCGTCATTGGCGTCCTCAATCTTATACATCTAATTATAAAAATTCAAAGATGCATGGCAACTTTCCTTAAACATGTTTTAATATTTCTGTTCAATGATATCTGGAAAAAATGGTGCAAACTGCTGGTGCTCCAAACCATGTTCCATACACACATTTTTTAATGTTTCTTGCACAATAGATTCAAACATGTGTACAACATAAATCAAAATTACAATTACTATATTTTATTATTCTAATGGTAAACTATTTGAACAGGTTTGACTGCCTCCATGGTCAAGTGGTCAACTGGCTGACTTCTCACCTGGGTTCAATTCCCGATGAGGCAGAGAATGGCAACCTACCATTAATATAGTTGTTTTGACAAGTTAAAAGTCCCTCATATGACCATGACACTAACTTTTTTTTTTTTTTTTTTTTATTGTTTCATTTATATCTAAAGTCATATCAGGGGCTTTCCACTTGAAACAACTCGTCTGTAAGTTCTTTTATGTTGATTTTAAATCATTTTTGTTTTACTCAAACACGCACACATTCACACTCACATACAAACTTCCAGACGCTATGGGGGATAGGGAATAATTCTGGCTACAGAAAAATTCCCTGCCCCAGCCGGGAATCGAACCCGGGACCCCCGGGTGAGAAGTCAGCTTGCTGAGACACTAATTTTGTTTTATAGATTAGTCAAATATAATCTAGCACTGTCAAATACATAACTAATATGGTAAAAATTAGGAGATAATGTTCTGTAAAATACCTTTTGCACATCCATCTGCCACATTAATCGTACCAAGCTGTTGCACACTATAGATTCTAATAAGTTGAAATTGTAAATCTTAATTTTCTGCAAAATAGACAATGCTGAAATAAGTTACCAATTGCCTTTGTGCCAAATATCATTGAGATTCAAGTGGTCCATGTTGGGGGCCCTTTCCTAATCGGTAATTAAAGCAGGTAAATTCTACAGTGGATGCGACGTGTCTAAATTGCTAATTGTCTTCTGAATTATTTACAATAATAAATTATGAATATATGCACTTAATTATTGCAATATATGTGTGAAAGTTTTCCTAAAAAATGTGGAACAAAAAGTTCTCAAGTACTAGTACTCGCCAATGTTTCAAGGTCGAATGGTACATCTGTGTTCATAATTTTGCCAGGACCAATCTCCCTCTTCCATGTTTTCATCATAACTGATGATTGCTGGGCAAATACCCTACATTTAAGCCTGAGTATTTCCTTCCCAAAGCAGTGCCAGAATGAAAAGCCTGTTTGCTTTTCTACCTACTCTGAAAACTTATTATTGTATAGAAAAAAAATTACATAAAAAATACGATTCACAAAAATTTATATAAACTTCTAAATTATGCATTATTTGTAGTCTTGCCATTTTTTGAAGACCAAAGGACAAACGCTTGTTTTCTTGGTTCCAAAGCCAGGACACTTAGAACTCTTGCTGCAGGATGTTAATTTTCACACTATTGTAATTGTTACTTTCTGTACATGTACAATGTGCATAGTATATAGAGAAGGTATCATACTCCACCCAAAAATTTGATACCAAGATTTCACCAGAAAGGATCTTTAAATAAAAAAAAAAAAAAACTTTTGATTAAAATATCAAATATATTTATATGACAAAATGTATATTTTGAATTTCCTGGGAATAACCTCTGAAGATCTCTTCATTCCGGATGAATTTTGCATTAGAGATAGACAAACTTACTGCAAAAAAAATGTTATAGCTATTAATGTGAGCAATATTTACCACAATTTACTTCTACCCCATATATTTTTTTCCAAATATAAATATAATTTTTAAAATTTATCATAATAATCAGTTTTTACTTTTGAAAGTCCAAACAGTTTTTAACCCGACTTTATGCCTAATAGTATAAGACAACCAGGGCTGTCCAGACAGATCTCCGATGTATGGTAATTATTATTATTATTTTGCAATTTAAAAAATTAAGTTTTTTGCAAAGAAATACAACAAAGTTTTTTTTTTTTGTTTGTTATTTAGAGGCCTCAAAATATGTTTGATGAAATCTCTACATTTTTTGGGTGGAATACTTACTTTCTTTTATATAATAAAGGTAGGCATAGAGAAAGTAAATATAGAAAACATATATCTCCATGTATAACAAATCTTGTTTTGAGCTCCAGTGGGGGGGGGGGGAGGCTTTAGAAACTGGAAACCTAAACCTGCATTTTCTGACTCAAATATTAGCACAACTTGTCTGTCTCCATATTTTCTGGATACAATTACTAGACAATGTCTCTTGAGATTAAGATTTCAACACCTTGCATTGAATAGGTACTAGGGGATTTACAGTGGCTGATTAAGCATCTATCTTCACAAAAACATATTCCCATATCATGAGCTGTTCTTCCAGTTCAGCATTTAACATCCTGCTGCCAAACAAATCTCTGCAAAGCCATCAAACCTCCACCAGATTTTGCCCAACTACAACTTCACCTCTAAGAAGTTGGATAAATGCTTTGGAAATCATTTTAGTATGTGAAGCCTTTAGTAAGTGAAACAAATATGGTTTATTGCACCTTCCAATATACAAATTTATTATTTGCCATTCTTTGGCGTGCACGAAAAATTAAAATTGAAATTGCCTGTTTAACTGCTGTGGTTCTCAATGTCCCATTCCATTTTGGGCATGAAAGACCACTTAATTTTGCTTAGAGGCCTCTATCAGGCTTGAGGTTCTTTTACATGCTGTAAATCTATGACACGGGACAAACAGCTTTACTTCCCTTCCAAAGGAAGCCATGCTAAGGATTTTTATGCCCAAAAAAATCCATCGCCTTCTGCCAGGTTTGAACCTGCAACCTTGGAAACCATTGGCGGGCTTGATACCCCTAGACCACAGAGGATGACTACATACAGAAACATCTTATGTTATCTTTAAAGTCAAAGTATCTATCTGAAATAAGCTGCATATGAGTAGCTCAGTTGGTTAGGCGCTGGCCTTCTGAACTCAAGGTCGAGGGTTCAAACCTGGCCCAGACTGATGGTTTTTAAGTGCTTAAAAGCAACGGCCCCATGTCAGTAGATTTACTGGCATGTTTCAGAACTCCTGCAGAACAAAATTCCGGCACACTAGCAGTGCTGATATGATCCAGGCAATCGACAGCATTATTAACAAAGACTTCTTTTTTTTAAGCTGCATGTAAAACTAGTACATACAACACTGCATACTCACCAAACCATTACCAGTAAATAAATTATGTAGTTAGGAATAATGATAGTGCCTTCATAAGTATGCTCTGTCTTCCTATAACCAGTATATTCATGCCCTGTTAGTCTGCAATACATAAAACTATCAACTTATTCCTTATCCTAACAATGTATCTCATTAAATTGAAATTTTACTCTCCTTAGCTATATACTTTTGTAATGATAACCTCTGTATGCTGCATCTCCTTTACTAAGCATAAATCTTAATTAAAATAATAGTATCAATAAAAAACAATTACAGCATCATTCCACATCTTTTATTCACTATTTTGGAAGTATAAATAGAAACGAAGCAGGAAGGAAAATGTTTGAGCAGAGAAAAGCCAAACGAATACCATGAAAATTAAATTTCATTTAGGTTTTACAATAAATTAGTCATTGCTGATGGTAGCATTCCTGGAGGAATTGAAACTACTTTCACAAGCCAATCTGGAGAGCAAACATGTAGCTTTTGTGTATGATGAGTGTACAAGCTGTATGATGCTGACCTGCTATGTGTTAAAATTGTAACACAACAGTGTATTAAGCTTCTATCTAGACTACATTCACATATAAATTTCATGGTCTAATCCTTTTTTGCCAGTGTCAGACGAAAATAGTATAAGTCCAAAACTTAGTAAGCAATTTTAGACAATTCTCACAAATAGCACCTTAACTTTTTAAGTTCAAGTAATTAACACACAAAAAATATAAGTTTTGGAGTTTTTTCTCTTTGCATCAGGGATTTAGATGATGACAAAAATAGCCATGATAACAGTCAGGTTTGCTAGTAGACTAATTGGAATTGAAATACATGACATCACTATCTGTTCTCTCTAGAGTTGTATTATGCCTATTTGTTTGTCAGTTGCTAACACTGTTTGCCACAGCAGTGAAAGACTTTGGAACCACCAAGGAAAGCAACTGGAAATGTAAGTTTAAGGCCAATAAGGGGTTAACAAGGTACTGAAATCTACCCAGAAATATACTCTTTTAACCACGAAAAAGTACATAAAATGCAATTTAAAATATAAACCATATTACCCAGTGCACTTCCAATGATTTAAGTGTTAAAGCTTACCAGAATGGTTATCTACGTTCATCAATATAATTAATATAAAGCCTCTTGAGATAAATGGCCTACTTTGTGACCATTTTATACTTAAAGTTACTGGAGAAGGAACACAAATTACACCTGATTTCATTTTCACTTCATTTAAAATTAGGAATAATAAATTTTAACAAACAAATTTTAACAGTGTTACAATATTTAATGTAGCAACAGCATTACTTCCATGTATAATTATAATACATATTTACACAGCAGTTCATTCTAGTACAATGTGTACATTACAAATAAATATTTGTTAATTTAAAACTATAGTAAAATATAAGTTTTTATCAAATATTCACTCAGCATAAGATGTAAACATATTAAATGCAAATTATTTATCAATGCTCAGTGATGTCTTTACAGTCTGAGATTCAATAAATTAAATAAAAACTATTTACATAGTATATAGCTTGCCTATAAACATTGCAGTGATGGTAAAAACGTAGACTGAAAACTTGGGGTCAGAAATCTGCATCATTTTCTACTTCTCGGCTTTCTCTGCGGGTTTTAATCCTCTCACATCGAGGACATGCAGAGGAAGCTATACAAGTCTCATGGAAGCAAGCCCCACAGCTATTGCAGCGAACCACTTTGCTCAAATGCCAAGGAAAGATCACTTCTTGAGATCGGCAGAGCTCACAAACAAACCCATGGGCTTGACATAGCTGTAATAAATTAATTCATTTGGTGAAAAATGTGACAAATGATACACAATCTCACACAATTCTTCACATTTTATTTATTTTACTTTTTTGTTTTTTTTAACTAGTACATATTACAGTGTGTCATGTTCTGCTTGACTGCCCTTCACATTTCACATATGCAGTTATATTTTTTTCTTTTCATAATTCATTAATAACAGCTAACATGTAACATTTTAAGTATAGTACTATTATTAGCCAACAGTGCTTAAAAAGCAATTTTATTTTCTTTACATGTACTATGTGCATAACAGAGAGAGAAGGTTTTCACAAAAGTGAGTGAATGTGCGTGTGTGCTTGCATAGCTGAAAAATGAAGTCAGTTAGCATCCTCCATGGATAAGACATTAAGGTTTTCAAGAAAATCTCTCCACCCCAAATCACTTTTTTTTTTGTAGTTTAACATCCTTTAACCTGGTTGGTCATATCGGACGATGAATGAAATTGGTAAAATGATGCTCAAATGATCTCAGGGTCCATAGAGCTTAAAGTTACCTGCCATTCGTCTTCTCAGGATAAGGGAAAACCCCCCAAAAAAAACCTTATCTGGGTAATTCACCCTAAGCGAGATTTAAACTCACGACCTTTGGAATGTGAGGTAGACACGCTACCACTACACTACCCAGGCGGGCGACCCCCTTTACATGGCAGATTTTTTTTTTGTTTGTAAATTTTGATGTTCTCAAAAAGGGTAAGAATTTTGATTAAAATTCCATGAATTTAAGATATTTTCATCACGAATATCACACATCATGCAACTTTGAATTTTTTTCAGAGATCTCTTCATTCTGGATGACTTGTATATTGGTAAATTGTAAGAGAGAGACAAAAGTTTACAACACAAAGTGTAGATCTCTAAAACACATAATTTATGTTATATACTTTTTTTTGTAGGATTAGTCATTTCCAAGATATTCCTTGTCATTGATTTCAATTTATAACTCTCTTTGTTTTACTCTTGGCCATACAAACTGGTCAGAATGAATTTAAGTTTTATCATAAAGCAACCAGGTTTTTAAAGATTTTAATATGGCTGTAACCCTGTGTATAGCCTTTTTCCCTTCTACTTATAAGAAAGATAGAAATAAGATAATTTCTGCTAACGTTTATCTTGATTAGCTTCATAGAGATAAAAGAATAATCTTTTGTAAGAATAGTTTGTTTTCAGAACAGGTAAAAAAAGTCAGGTGAATGGAACATTCAAGTTTTATTTTTGTAGATACCTATCTTAAAGGTTAACTTTCAATAAAAGTAAAATTCAATTGAAGATCCATAATTTTAAGATAACAAAGGAAAATAGAAACATCTGGCTTAAAAAAGAAGCAACTTTTGTGCTTAATTTCCTTATTTGTTAAGTAGAACAAGATAAACATTTATCATTCAAGTTTGATCATAACATACAAATAAAAACAGTTTTTGAATATGTAAGCATCCTTGATGTAATATTAGGCTGACAATGCAACAAACACTGAAGTACAAAAAAAAAAACTACTGATTAATAAAATAAAATTAACTCTATCCAGTTACACAAGTTAAGCAACTTTAAATAAAAACATATTTCTGATGTGTTACATACACATAACTTTCTCAACACACTCTCATATAAACTATTCTCACAAAAGCTAATACTTCTATCTACTTATTGTTACTCTAGATAAACTTTCATTACAAATTTAGTTGAACGTAATAGGTGTGGGAGGATTTTCTTGAAAATTGTTGTCTCACATCCTTGGAAGATGCTGAATGTATCAATTTTGGTATTTATGCAATATTTTGTTTTATTTTTAGTCATGCTCTATATAGATAGGTGCACACATGGACCATTTTCTAAAAATACTTTTAACAGATTCAGAAAGCCTCAAAATGTCTATTTCCAAGAAACGACATCAAGTGAAATGTAATACTCTCTGTGTACTTTAAGTAAGCATTACAGAAAGTTAACAATGGTAAAACTATACAGAATTCAAACAATTACAATAAATATCTCAGAAATGGGTGATGCCACAAATGAATGTATCTTTCAAGTAGATTTACATTTTCTGTGAAGTAAGTTTTGTCTACATATGTTGTTATCTAATGCTTGACATTTGGCAACAAAGCTCTTTTATATTCCACTATGATGAATCCAGCAGATAATTCCTGGCAGGTTTGGGAATATTCTTCAGCCATTTCTTTCTCTTTGTTGCATGGAGAGAAATTTGGATTGATACAAATTCCTATTTTATTTAAATACTAGCTGACCCGGCGAACTTTCAAGTTCAATTTTTTATTAGGATAATAAATATAAATACAAAAAATCAAGTATTTTAATGATTATTTATTGGCTGTGTATTTTGGTGCATGGGTTGCACTCTTCAGTGAAGCACCTTGTGATAGATGACATTTCTTGTTTTATTATCAGGCGCAAGAACAAATATCGCAGATGGTCTTCCGACCCGTGAACATGCCACATACAATTGACCATGGGAAAAACATGAATTTTCTAGATTCAGACCACAAACGTTCAAGGATTGGCCTTGTGATTTGTTAATGGACATGGTGAATGCAAGACGGATCAGAAATTGAAGTCATTTAAACTCAAATGGCAAATCGGTTAGGATCATCGGGATCCTCGGAATGAGAACTTCCTCACCTTAGAATTTTCCTTTGAGTATTGTCGCGTAAACCATATTGTTCATTAATTTACTTACCACCAAACGCCTTCCATTGCACAGTTTTGGTTGGTTGATGTTTCGAAGCATGATTACTATGGAGCCAGCCTTTAGTCATAAATTGTGCGGTGGTAAGCCAGGCATATCCAAGGAGTTTAAAAATTTAATTGGATAGTTGCTCTTCATGTGCAATTTCATTTGCAATGTTTCGCATCCTTTGTCAGGAAAGAATTGATTGTCTTGGTCGCGGCATTGTTAATAATAATATCGGCACAATAAGCTAACAGAAACTCGAAACAAACACCATAGACAACAATGCGTTTTTCTGAGTTGCGTTTTGTTATACCACGTTTTATGTCATGTCCCACGGAAATGGGATAAAAAGTATCCTATGTCCGTCTCTTGGTTCTAAGCTACCTCCCCACCGATTTTCAGCCAAATTGGTTCAGCCGTTCTTGAGTTATAAATAGTGTTAACTAACACAACTTTCTTTTATATATATATATATATAGATTTTGCTAAATAGCCATGTTCAGTGATTAGTCTAAATTCTGCTACAGCAGAATTATGTGACATTTGTGGAACACTGTGGTGTTCCATTTTTTTTTGTCTTTAGCCTTATTGTGTAGGTCTCGCATTTATCTTTACATTTATTTTTAATCATTTTTTTTTAAAGTGAAAGCTAGGCTTGTAATGTTGTGTGCTGGTTTACATTGAAATAATGGTTTTATTTTCTCTACCATGTGCATGGTAGATAGAGAAAGAATTGCATTTTACCCAAAAATTTGATACCAATATTTCACTGGAAATACAAGTTTTGGGATCCCTTAAATCCAAAAAAGCATTTTTACAGAAAGGTCTCCATGTGTGTGTGTGTGTTTGTTTTTTTTTTTTTTTTTGAAGTGTTTAATGGCCACTTTTACTGCGTATAACCAGCAAGGACCCTGATGAAACATGGAACAAAGATGTGAATTGTACCGAGTATTGGGATGGAGCAAAGAGGTGTATGCTGCAACAAATGGTGGTGGTTAATGACGTGATGACAGTGTGACCAGACGTGACGTGACCAAAACTATTTGCCGAAGTATTAAATGAAAGAACACACATGCAAGCACCAAGAGCTGATCTGTCACTTTGAAATTCTGTACTTGGATGTCCAGAAGGGGAAACAAATTAAAAAAAAAAAAAAAAAAAATCAATGCGAGCAAAGTATAGATTTTTTTAAAATTCTACTGTCTGTCTCTTTTTTGCAGTTAAGCAGTTATGCAAAATCATTAATTCTAGGACTATGGAGGTTAGTCCCAAAAATGCTCAAGATACCTGTTTTATGTGCCATGGAAATAACATATCCTTACATATGTCATGTTATATTAATCAAAACCATTAAAAGCCATTTTTGATAAAATAATTTTTTTTTTAAATAATTTGTACATAAAGGGTAGTTTAGGGTGGAGCTATTTTCATCAAAATCTTTGTTGCATCTTGCATCTTTGAAAGATGCAGAAGTTTGGTTTTTAAGCAATTTTATATTTCTGAGTAATGTAGTGCTCTCTTTCTGTTGGGTGTAATGCAATATTTACTTACTGCAATAGTATTAAATATTGGCTTTATTTGGCTTCATTTTATTTTGTTGTTTTCATAATAATGAATTCCTTTTCTGTTATTTTGTGACTTGACCCCACCATATGTAAAACTATAGCATCCTATGAAGATGAACTTAGTTATCAAAAGACTTTATATTTTTGAATTATGATGTTATATAGCAGACACATGAAATGCACATGCAGGCATGCATGCACTCACATGACTATCTCTATAGTCCTAGAATTAATAATTTTGCATAACTGGTTAACTTCAAAGAAGTTATACAATGTTATACACTGATGGGATAACCCATTTTTTAATAGCCTATGAGTTTAGTTTATCACCACACATTTCTCTCCGTATTTTCATTATAGTCTAATTGCAATTGCACACAAACTCATTCTTTTGAAACTGAAGTGACTTTTGGGTTTATATTTTACTGCAACATTATGATGTGGCAATAATTGTGTGTGTTTTAAATCCTCTGTAATCAAGGTTTCATTTATTACCGAAGAATTTGCATGACAGTAATCATGCAAATTCAAGTCATTATGCTCACTTTTATTCATAAATGCATTTCCAGACCAGGAGTGAACATTGCAGATGTGCTTCAAAATAGGTTTCAATTTTTCAATGGAACTTCTTCTGCTCTCACAAGTTTGACTTGACACCACAAAATTTAATAATACTTATTTTCATTCACATACAAATTGTGATTTACTTTCAATTATATTTAGCTTCTTTTGCAAAGATTTAAACAATGTGGATTATGTCAAACTCATGCATGTTAGGAAACCTATTAGCATCAACTTTTTTAATCCACAATGCCTATCAGAAGAAACAGCTGCAAGTTTAGCCTTTAAATAAGAGGTGAGTAAAAGTTTCAAACCATGGTTTTTATAGTTCTCTAGTGCCAGTAACTTTCTGTGGCACAACAAAGTCCTTGACTTTTTTCTGTTATGTCGATTGTTGTATATGTTACATTCTTGGCATAGAACCCAGGACTACCACATTGCCTATCACCAGCTATTCAGACATTGTTCATAGTAACTTTTAACTTAATGATGACTTCATAGGATAACAACTGAGTTAAGACGGTCGAAAGCTTGGAGTTTTGCAACTCCAATTTAACTCAGCTGCTATCCTGTGAAGTCACCATTAATAATCATCACCCAGAAAGCTCAAAATTTTAATTTTTAACTGCTTGCACCCCCCCCCCCCCCTCTTGCTTGACATTTGCCTGATTCCAGGACTGATATATGTTTTTACTAATCCATGAAGTATTATCTATTCATTCTTATTTCATTGTGTGACAGTATTTTAGTACGACACATATATTATTAGTTTAATCATTAGTTTATAATATTTAACATAAGAAATATATGCTCAGTGGAAAGCATTACCGTGGAGGGTAGAAAATAGCTTTTGTATTCATCAAGGCTATGGGCTTTGTTGAAAATAACAAATATTTTAATGCATTAGGGGCATAAGTAACATCCCTTAAGAGGAAGCTAGGTTGTTTCCCTTTTGAAATTGGAGAAATGGAATTTCGCATTGTAGAACAAGGTCATGTGGGTGTAAAATAAAGAAAAATCCCCGATAGTCACGTGATGACGCCACTTTACACGCTCTTTTTCAGCCAATCAAAAAGGAGGGCAAAACTCGGACCTTTTTGTATACAAGTGATGTGCAGATAAGAAGGAGTACAACGCATAACACACAAGGCTCATAAAGTACAACACATCATGTAGGAAATCATGTGCCATATATTGCAGAAAATCAGTGTTTTACAAATTAATCTGATGGGCAATCATTATCGTGAATGTTATATGAACCGAGAAACTCCAGACCTCAGTGACTAATGTAAAGTTAAAATAACTCCGTAAAAGTGGAAGTAGCATGTATTGAAAACGGCTTCATCAAGTTCGCAATCAGTTATGTCGGGAGTCGCTCATAGGGTTAGTGCCTCAAATGAACAATAATTCACCAAAATAGGAAGCATACAGTGAATTAAGTGAACTTTCTCTGTTATTTGAGTCTACCAACAATGTTACAATACCCTTGTCATTCTTTTCCCCCTTGAGTAAGAGACTCATGATCTACTAGAAGAAGCTTAGCTGATGCAACCAAGGTGTGTACACTTAATATAGAGAAATTCACTAGCATTAGCCCGCGACCAACTCCAGGTAGACTCACCTGACAGCGTCACACTGACAACCCAAAAATAATACAGCATATTGGCACCCAAACAAACCACGACAATTGGTGATGTAAATAAACCAGCATGTTTTCCTTCTGTGAATGCACATGCATGGACCATCACATGGATCTGCTATACAATTGTAAAACTGCATACTTATGTTTTATTAATTTGACAGGAAAAATATATACTATATACTTTGACTATTTACAGATAATGATTAAATCTATGAAATGTATAATAAATAAAACACAATAAAACAAGTACGCGAGTCATTATTCAGTATAAAATATAAAATTCTCCTGTAAAATTACAAAATGCAGACTGGTTTTTTGCAAATTTTAGCATTCACACATATATGCCAGTAATATATGGCATAAAATAATGAATTAGCCAGAAGAGCTAATATGATAAATGGATGTGGTTCCACTCCTTTAAGATATGTCATCTCTTGAGTCATGTTAAAATGTCTGAGTCATCGCCAGGACTGATAGTGTAGTCAGTCAATGACAAAGCCACCATTCCCTCTAAATCTGTTTTGTTTATTCTTTCCAAATAATGCATGACATTCACTATTTTGTTTTTTGAAAAGTTGCTTGCATATGGTGTCCCGCTTCAGCTAATTTTAACATTTTGCACACTTTATGCTGCTTTCAAAAATAGCAATAAATTTGGCAATTTTACTAATAATAATACACGAGTAGGGTACTTTTCATAAAACTTATTATATATATTAAAAGCAATTCTTTTCACACTCTTTTAAGGATTTTCCTTGCTTAGGTTCCATTACACCAGTGTTACTGTACAAGACTGTTTTTTTTCCAAAATATTTATGCTTAAAATTGGGAGCCATCTTGCATTTGTGAATATGTTTTCCGAATATTAATATGACAGCCTGGGGGAAATGATAGTTACTGCCAAGAATCCGACATATGCATTATTTTTAGCATTTCATTTTGCGCCAAAAATTAGCTGTTAACAGGTCTATGAGTATTCTCGTTGCAAAAAGATTTCTCTCTATGACTAAAATCAAATTAGGGATCTCCCTTTCACATCAGTGGTTGCACATAATGCTATTTTGGGAACCAAAGGTCAAGCAGAAAGAGAGGTTAGCTTCCCTCCCCATGACACAAATATGTATACCAGTAAATTTCCTTTTTCCCTCTGCCTCTCTGGCTGCCCGCAACATGTTTTAAGTGCATATTCAAATTAGGTAAAACGTTTTATGATATGTTATAACAAATATGTTGTCTTAATATAAAATTACATCCATTATTGTCATTACAGCTAAGCTGCTGCCATCACCATTGAGCTGTTCTCCCTTCCCCATCTATCCATTTATCTCTCACTCACTGTGAATTTCTGCATAAATTCAAATTGGGTAAACATTTTTACTTTCTCTAGCCCCATATGTACAAAGTACATAGGGATAGAGAAGGTATTGTAATGCACCCAAAAATTTGATACCAAAATTTCACCGGAAATATATGTTTTGGGGTCCCCTGAGTCCAAAAAAAGCATTTTTAAAAAAACTGTGTGTGTACGTGTGGGTGTGTGTGTGTGTGTGCGCGCGCACGTGGACAGCATAGCCCCAAAACAAAAAGACTGTTAAATACTAAACTTGGTATTTAGTATCTACCATTTACATGGAACAAATTTTGAAAATTTTGATTTTCTTAAAAATGGCTCTAACGATTTTGATTAAAATCCCGTACATTAAAGCTATTTATGTCTGAAATAAAATGTATATCTCGAATTTTTTGGGAATAGCCTCTGAAGACCTCTTTATTCTGGATGAATTTTGCTTAACTGCTAAACCGTAAGAGATAGAAAAAAACTCACTGCACCAGAAATGTACATCACGACAAAACACACAATTTATGACCTTTACGTTTTTGTTGTGGAGGTAACCGTTTCCGAGATATTCCTTGTTATTGGTTTCAATTGTGAAGTACTTAAACTTTTCTCAGACAGGAAGTCTCTGTTTTTCTTTTGTTCTACTCCTGGCCAAGGTGAAAAATTGTGTGATGGTTGATGGCAATTGTTGGCTGAGCCTAAAAGACTATGGCCGAGATGGGGTGCATTTGAACAGAAGAGGGTCGTTTATATTGGGTAATCTGTTATGTAATGTGGTATCCTCTATACTGTGCAAGGGAAACTGATACCGGTCAGTGTGGATGCTAATTTTAATGTGGTAGGCTTGGATATCACCCCTAAGGTAATGCCAACAGTTACAAATAGTGATACTTGTAACAAGCTCAGGGTGATACATTTGAACATTCAGTATATAAAAACTAAGCTATTGGCATTAACTCAAATATTAAATGATGTAAATGCAGATATTTGTGTCATAACTGAACATGGGACAAGGGATGATGAAATATGTAAAATTGATAATTACCTAGTTGGTTCCAAGTATTCTAGATCAACCTATCGGGGAGGGGGGGTTATTATATATATCAGGGATGGAATTAAAGTCAAGAAAATTGATGTAAATAGCTATTGCACAGAAAAGGTCCTAGAGGAAGCTGCAATTAAAGTGGCAACAAACATGGGCAACATACTCATACTTGGGATTTATCGATCACCCTCTACAGCTGTTAATGAATTCCTTCTACAACTGGAAACTATTTTAGATCATCATCTAAGTACTGATTCAAAAGTGATTATTGCTGGGGATTTTAATGTTAATGCTGATCTCTGTGACAGATCGTACAAAAATCTAAAGGAAATATTTAGTTCCTATAATATTGAAGATATAATTCAGGAACCAACTAGAGTGACAAATCAAACTTCCTCCATTATAGATCATGTTGCATCTAATATTAAAAACATTTCATATACTGTATTTGAAACATACATTTCTGATCATTATGCACAATTGGTTGACTTTGTTGTTGTTGGGTGTAAGAATGAAAATAGAGAAACTAGAATCATAAGGGACTTGAGCAATGAAAATATAAACAATTTAATAAATAACTTAGCTGATGTAGATTGGGAAACTGTTTTCTGTAATAGCAACAATGTAGATGATAAATGGAATGAATTTTATAAGATATTCAAAACAAATTTTAATGCCTCATGTCCACAGAAAAGTATAGTTGTAAATAATAATAAAAAAACAAAATTACCAACAGAGACAATCAAACTAAAAGAGCAAATGAGAGACATGTATGCTTTGTATAAAAGTACTTCTCTGGAATATTATAAAAACAAATATAAGAACGTAAAAAGAAATTACTTAAATAGCTTACGTAATACAAAAATTAATGAATTCAGAGAGAAAATGGGTAATACTGAAAATGTTTGCAAAACTGCATGGAGCCTGATTAATGAAACCAGAAAGCAATCTCCATCATATCAAAATATTACACTAAAAATAAATGGGGTAATTACAGATGATCCTATTATTGTCAGTCAAAAATTCAATGATTTCTTTCTAAGTGTCCCCTCTCAAATACCAAACTTGACAAATTATATGAATACCAGTTCCTCAGCAGTTTCTTCGCTTTTTATCAAGCCGACAACAGAAAATGAAATAGGTCAAATAATTGATAATCTACCCAATAAAACAGGCAGTGGATGGGATGAAATTAGTCCTAAGTTGTTAAAAAGGTGTAAAAGTGCTATCCTAAAGCCAATAACATATTTAATTAATAATTCAGTGGAACAGGGTCGATTTCCAGAAATTCTAAAATTGGGTGTGGTAAGACCAATATTAAAAGGGGGAGATGAACAACATACTGATAACTATAGACCTATTACTCTAACATCTGAAATTGCCAAACTATTTGAAAGAGTTTTATTGTCAAGGCTAAATAGTTATCTAAATTTATAGTATGTTGAATAAAAGTAGCAATCTAACTCTAAAAGTTAATAACAACATTGTACAAGAAGTGAAAATACAAAAATTTTTAGGTATTATTGTAGATAACCGGTTAACGTGGGCACAACATATTGAGTCTATATGTAATAAAATCAGCAAGTCAGTATACTTAATAAGATATTTTAGCAGTTATAAAAATTCTAACATTTTAAAACTCATTTATTATGGATGTATTTACCCACATTTAATCTATGGGATTGAAATATGGGGCGCTGCTGCAAAAACACATATGGACAAATTACTTTTATATCAAAAGAAAAGTGTTAGAATCATGTTTAATTTAAAATTCAGGGAATCATGCAGGGAGACATTTATTAATAAAAGGATACTAACCATCTACTCTCTATATGCTTATAGAGCAATAATGTTTGTAATTGACAAGTGTGAACAAATAAAAAATAAACAAATGTATGAATACAATACAAGAGGCAACATGAACTATTATAGATGTAATGTAAATAAAACTGTATCAGTGAAAGATGTACAATATCTAGGAATTAAGCTTTTTAACAAGTTACCCCCAAAAATTAAAGCAATCGCAGAGGTGTCAAAACGACAATTTAACTTAAAATTGAAGGCATATCTGTTAAATAGATGTTTATATGATTTGGATGAGCTATAAATTATGATTTTGTACAAATGTATATATGAAATGACGTGTCTAAAATCAATGTATTGATAAACTGGACGAAATAAATATTATTATATTATTAAGTGATTTGCAATGACAATCGCATAACGATAGCTTTTAAAACATTTGACAATCACTTTAGCACAGCGAATTTCCTTATTCCCTTTTACTTATAAGGAACTAAGTAATAAGAACATTCTGCTAATATTTATCTCGATTAGCATTGTGTACAAAGAAGAATAATCTTTTGTAGGAGGTTTGAAGAGCAGCTAGAGAAAGTCATGTGAGTGTAACACATCAGATTTTTTATGATATATTTATATTAGGTGTGTTGTCTAAATAGAACATCCTATTCATCACTGTTGCTGCTGTTGTTGCCCTTACGTTATACCATTGCACACATACCACATATTTCCATACTTCCTTCTCTGTCTCTCCCCCACTCAAAATGTGAATTTCGAATGATTAATTTTGATAAAACGTTCTTATAGTGGTGTGTTGCCTAAATAGCAAATCTTATTAATTATCATTATTCAGTTGTGCTGCTGTTACCACTATCAGCTTCTTTGAAATCACACATACAAGTACATCATTTCTGTTCTCCTCTCTCTCTCACTCCCTACATGCATTTCTGCACATTAGGGGTACTTAATCAAAAGTATCTCTCTGTTCAAAATATATGGCAAAACTTTAAATTCCATTTAAAAACTTAAGTTATTAAGTCTTGCTTTTATATAGGTAGTTACATGGTGCTAAATTCCAAAATTAAATTCTGAAAAATGGGGTCATCTTGCATTTGAGGTCATCTTGTATTTGAATAAATATGATATGGGCTAATACCAATACTTAAACTCAAACTTAGGCTCTTCACCTCTCCACATATTGATTAGAAGCAACCATTACTATGAAATGAACAAGGTATGCATATTGTTTCATAAAGAAATAATTAATATTCATATTATCTGTTCCTTAATCATTGAAACCATTTAGACAACACTGCATAGCTTAATTGCACATTTCTCTCAGCAATTTAAGAGGTAATATTTTTTATACAGAAAAGCAATCAATTAGAGTGTTGCTACCTGTTGCTTTTGCTTATACTATTAGAGCAGTAAGGATAGATGGATAAGTGTCCCAGAGTTACTAAATTTATTATTTCACAAAAGCATTTAAAAAGCATAAACCCCTTTCAATCACTAGAGACATAGGTAATCTCAAGTGTATTGAAGATTGTATATTCAAAATGTCCTGCAAACACCACACAATTTTGTGACCTAACATGTAAGCATGGTCCTTTACATGAATATTTCATGGTTATCACCATCTTACCACATTTTTTACTAAATACTAAAATGCATATAAGACATTCCCACATTATATTCATTTCTTCACTTCCAACAAGCAATCACTTTCCATTTCTTCTACCGTTCTCATTATCCAATATATGAATAGATCTACAGTTAAAAGTGTAATTATAATCCCCACGGCTTAAAAATATCTGTATATTTCATGTCCCATTTCACATTGCATAGCAATTTCGAATGTATCTGTGTTTGTTCACTGATTTTTTTCTTGATTTTCATGTGGTTTATTTTGATTTAATTTTCATAATTAACTTTGCAACATGGGAAACTACTACTTGCTTCTGATTATGAAATGGCTTCACATAAGAACTATCTATATTATCCTTACCTTGTATATATATCTCAGAGTTGGTCTCTTTTATTCATCAAAATCTGGATCCCTTTAAAAATTTGGATCAGCCCTACAAGACCACAAAACAAGGTCCTGCAGTGATTTACACCTCAACACTCATAGGCTCACCAGGTGTCTTAAGTCTGTATCACATCAGGGTATAAATTTATACAATCATCTTCCAAACAGTGTTAAAGAGCTTAATCACAAAAAATTTAGAACGGCTGTTAAGAAACCATCTCAAAAATCATTTACCACTCACTATTAATGAATACTTCAATCACAAACTCTTAACTAGTTCCACAGAATACAAATTAAATAACTATAAACCACCACCACCACCACCACCACCACCACCACCACCACCACCACCACCACCACCATCATCATCATCATCATCATCATCATCATCATCATCATCATCATCATCATCATCATCATCATCATCAGCACCACCACCACCACCACCACCACCACCACCACCACCACCACCACCATCTTGGCATCATCATCATCATCTTCTTAGCAACCATATTTCTCTTGTGCAGATACTGCCACTTTTTGTTTGTCATTACAGGTCCCATTCTGCAGAAGTAAGAAGGAGCCTGGCGCTGGCAGAAAACTATTTTGGATTTTTCTTTTTACAAATTCTGTAAATATTTAACACTCAAATGTAACAAACTTTCATTGTATTTTGACGATGCCATAGAATCTGTATTTCTTCAGGCTAATAATAAATCTATCTATCTACAATTTTCTTCCTGAGATAAGCACCATCATCTTTTTATAGGAAAATCTGATTCTTTCTATCCCTTCAGATTCAGAGAAGAAAGAACATTCTGTTTTTTAAACTCTGTATAAATTAGTTTTAAGAAGAGTGGATTTTACTATACAAGTTCATTTTAATAGTCTTCAGCAAAATGTACAGAGCACATTAATAAACACTTGTTTGGGATGAACTCCTGCGATTAATTTTGTATAACCACACATTTATCATTCCCATGATCTTTCTCAGATGGAGAATATATGTCAACTTATATTACTGCTCCACCTGCGTTCAGAACCCAAAACTGCAACACATAGCCATAATTATTGTAAGAGCACAAAGCATTGCAATATTATAATAAGTTGCAAGAGCTGCACACTATGAGGGTCACTATTTATATTTTGTGCCTTGGCAACACTGATTGCCTTAAGGTGCTATCTGACATCTCCACTGGAAAGTTTGACATAATTGACCTTAACCTACTTCAGATATTTTGCCAATAGAGCATTAGTTGTGTTATTTACAGTGACCTTAAAATTGGTCTCCGTGAAAATATGAAATTAACTCATGAAAATGTTCATTCAATGATTTATTAAGATTTTTGACATGGATTATCAAGACAAGAGTTCATCGATCACTTACTACTTACTACATTTGGTGATGAAGCTTCATACTTTGTCACTATGGAATGCTGATATAATGAGTTTAACTGTGGCTGCCATTTGCTCACTGGCAAAATTCGTGAAAGTCATCCAAAATCAGTTGTGCCAAAAAACATTAATGCTGTACAAAAAATAATAGTGCAATATCGTCATGGCCACATACTGTGAGAAAGAGGCAATTCTAGGTAGTAGTTCCACCATTATAAATAAAATATTGCATATTCATTTAGCCATGAAAAAGGTTTGCTCTTGTTGGATCACACATAATTTGAGATAATCTCAAAAGGATTCTTGTGACGATTGGTGCATACATCTGCTCAAGCATTGCAATGGTGGAGCTTCAAAAGATGTATTATAAGATTGTAACAGGTGACAAATCATGGATCTGTGCATATGAGCCGCAACATACAGCATTTGACTGCATGGGTGTTTCAAGTTGAAGCAAATCTAAGAAAAGTTGTTTGCATTTGAGGCACTTTGAAACAAATGGTCTCCCGTTTTTACAGAAAAAACTGGTCATGTGGCAACAGTGTCTTTTGAGGAACATAAATCAGTCAATTCTGAATGATACACACCATTTATTTGCTGGAAATCTTTGGTGAAATAAGGAAAAATAAGTGGCATTGGATCATTCTTCATCAACACAATGCAAGTGCTCACATCGTCTAACAACAGACTATTTGAACACTCAAAAAACTGAATTGATAATTCAGCCGCCATACAATACTGATTTGGCACCCAATGACTTCTTTATGTTCCCGAACATCAATAGTGCTCCTCGTACAACTAATGCTAAGCTAGTCTGCCTGGAGTGGCATGACAATATCACAGTAGGATGGAACTTCAACAGAGGATTGTTGCAGAACTAATAGTGCTACATTAGTCGCATTTTCTGTGAAGCTGTTTTGAGAAATTAATCTTTTCAATTAACAAACATGAAATTTAAATGGACTTTAATTTCAGAATATTACAAATATAAAGGAAATTTAATTTATTTTCTAACACAATTTATTGAAAATGCATATTTAAGCAAGTTATTAACAGTTTGTCACCTAAATATTAATCTATTGTTTGCCACTGTGGTTTTGGTGGTCTGCACTTTGGACTCTCAACCCAGAGGCTCTGGGTTTGATTCTTGGTTAGATGGGAAAGGGGAAGTTTTACTTTAAGTTAGTCATTCCTACTGTGCACAGGGTGGGGTGAGTGAATGTGTTTAATTTTAAAAATGATTAGAAAGTATTAATCAACCAGAGTAAAGGGAAGACATGTTGCAAGGTAGCTTCTTAAGTGAAAAGAAGAAGAAGAAGAAGAAGAAGAAGAAGGAGGAGGAGGAGAAGGAGGAGGAGGAGGAGGAGGAGGAGGAGGAGGAGGAGGAGGAGGAGGAGGAGGAGGAGGAAATAAAGAGCAGGGCAGCAGTGAATATGGCAAATAAGGCATTGAGAGAATTGAGTTGAAGATGAAATGGAAAAAGACACAGGAATGGAAAAGGACAAAAAAGTATAGGGATTAAAAATAAAATTGGAAGAAATCAAGGTAGAGATATTAAATATTATAAGAAGAGTAATAATCTGAAAGATAAGCACAGAAAATACAAATTAATAATCATAGGGATTGAAGAAACAACAGGAAAGGATACAAAGCAAGAAGTTCTGAGGCTTCTGGGAAGAAAACT